>JAYWLE010000016.1:0-1262838 GCA_037074485.1 Delonix regia
CACATATTCAGAGTGCGTGCAGTTTCAGACCCAGACTGCTGAAAATCACTATTTGGGTCCCAGACAGCATGAAATCCAAATCGGCCCGTCGGACATCCCGAAACGACGATTCTGCCCCCGATCAGCGAAAGTCACTGTTCTGGCCCAGAACTGCCCGAAACTCGTGATTTTTTGACAGCCCCCCCAGAAATCGCAGTTTCGGACCCAGACTGCTGAAAATCGGTATTTGGGTCCCGGACAGCCTGAAATCCACACCGGCCCGTCGAACAGCCCAAAACGACGATTCTGCCCCCGATCGACGAAAATCACTGTTCTGGCCCAGAACTGCCCGAAACTCAGGATTTTTTGACAGCCCCGCCAGAAATCGCTGTTTCGGACCCAGACTGCTGAAAATCAGAATTTGGGTCCCAGACAGCTTGAAATCCAAATTGGCCCGTCAGACAGCCCAAAACGACGATTCTGCCCCCGATCGACGAAAATCACTGTTTTGGCCCAGAACTGCCCGAAACTCGCTTTTCTTTTACAGCCCCGCCAGAAATCGCAGTTTCGGACCCAGACTGCCGAAATTCAGTATTTTGGACCTGGACAGCCTGAAATCCACACCGGCCCATCGGGCAGCCCAAAACAACAATTTTGCCCCCGATCGACGAAAATCACTGTTCTGGCCCAGAACTGCCCGAAACTCAGGATTTTTTGACAGCCCCGCCAGAAATCGCAGTTTCGGACCCAGACTGCTGAAAATCACTATTTGGGTCCCAGACAGCATGAAATCCTAATCGGCCCGTCGGACATCCCGAAACGACGATTCTGCCCCCGATCGGCGAAAGTCACTGTTCTGGCCCAGAACTGCCCGAAACTCGTGATTTTTTGACAGCCCCCCCAGAAATCGCAGTTTCGGACCCAGACTGCTGAAAATCAGAATTTGGGACCCGGACAGCTTGAAATCCAAATTGGCCCGCCAGACAGCCCAAAACGACGATTCTGCCCCCGATCGACGAAAATCACTGTTTTGGCCCAGAACTGCCCGAAACTCGCTTTTTTTTTACAGCCCCGCCAGAAATCGCAGTTTCGGACCCAGACTGCTGAAAATCACTATTTGGGTCCCAGACAGCTTGAAATCCAAATCGGCCCGTCGGACATCCCGAAACGACGATTCTGCCCCCGATCGGCGAAAGTCACTGTTCTGGCCCAGAACTGCCCGAAACTCGTGATTTTTTGACAGCCCCCCCAGAAATCGCAGTTTCGGACCCAGTCTGCTGAAAATCGGTATTTGGGTCCCGGACAGCCTGAAATCCACACCAGCCCGTCGGACAGCCCGAAACGACGATTCTGCCCCCGATCGACGAAAATCACTGTTCTAGCCCAGAACTGCCTGAAACTGGTTTTTTTTTTTACAGCCCCGCCAGAAATCGCAGTTTCGGACCCAGACTGCTGAAAATCAGTATTTTGGACCTGGACAGCCTGAAATCCACACCGGCCCGCCGGACAGCCCAAAACGACAATTCTGCCCCCGATCGACGAAAATAACTGATCTGGCCCAGAACTGCCCGAAACTCAGGATTTTATGACAGCCCCGCCAGAAATCGCAGTTTCAGACCCAGACTGTTGAAAATCACTATTTGGGTCTCGGACAGCCTGAAATCCACACCGGCCCGCCCGACAGCCCAAAACGACGATTCTGCCCCTGATCGATAAAAATCACTGTTCTGGCCCAGAACTGCCCGAAACTCAGGATTTTTTGACAGCCCCGCCAGAAATCGCTGTTTCGGACCTAGATTGCTGAAAATCAGAATTTGGGTCCCGGACAGCCTGAAATCCAAATCGGCCCGTCGGACAGCCCAAAACGACGATTCTGCCCCCGATCGACGAAAATCGCTGTTCTGGCCCAGAACTGCCCGAAACTCGTGATTTTTTGACAGCCCCCCCAGAAATCGCAGTTTCGGACCCAGACTGCTGAAAATCACTATTTGGGTCCCAGACAGCATGAAATCCTAATCGGCCCGTCGGACATCCCGAAACGACGATTCTGCCCCCGATCGGCGAAAGTCACTGTTCTGGCCCAGAACTGCCCGAAACTCGTGATTTTTTGACAGCCCCCCCAGAAATCGCAGTTTCGGACCCAGACTGCTGAAAATCAGAATTTGGGACCCGGACAGCTTGAAATCCAAATTGGCCCGCCAGACAGCCCAAAACGACGATTCTGCCCCCGATCGACGAAAATCACTGTTTTGGCCCAGAACTGCCCGAAACTCGCTTTTTTTTTACAGCCCCGCCAGAAATCGCAGTTTCGGACCCAGACTGCTGAAAATCACTATTTGGGTCCCAGACAGCTTGAAATCCAAATCGGCCCGTCGGACATCCCGAAACGACGATTCTGCCCCCGATCGGCGAAAGTCACTGTTCTGGCCCAGAACTGCCCGAAACTCGTGATTTTTTGACAGCCCCCCCAGAAATCGCAGTTTCGGACCCAGTCTGCTGAAAATCGGTATTTGGGTCCCGGACAGCCTGAAATCCACACCAGCCCGTCGGACAGCCCGAAACGACGATTCTGCCCCCGATCGACGAAAATCACTGTTCTAGCCCAGAACTGCCTGAAACTGGTTTTTTTTTTTACAGCCCCGCCAGAAATCGCAGTTTCGGACCCAGACTGCTGAAAATCAGTATTTTGGACCTGGACAGCCTGAAATCCACACCGGCCCGCCGGACAGCCCAAAACGACAATTCTGCCCCCGATCGACGAAAATAACTGATCTGGCCCAGAACTGCCCGAAACTCAGGATTTTATGACAGCCCCGCCAGAAATCGCAGTTTCAGACCCAGACTGTTGAAAATCACTATTTGGGTCTCGGACAGCCTGAAATCCACACCGGCCCGCCCGACAGCCCAAAACGACGATTCTGCCCCTGATCGATAAAAATCACTGTTCTGGCCCAGAACTGCCCGAAACTCAGGATTTTTTGACAGCCCCGCCAGAAATCGCTGTTTCGGACCTAGATTGCTGAAAATCAGAATTTGGGTCCCGGACAGCCTGAAATCCAAATCGGCCCGTCGGACAGCCCAAAACGACGATTCTGCCCCCGATCGACGAAAATCGCTGTTCTGGCCCAGAACTGCCCGAAACTCGTGATTTTTTGACAGCCCCCCCAGAAATCGCAGTTTCGGACCCAGACTGCTGAAAATCACTATTTGGGTCCCAGACAGCATGAAATCCTAATCGGCCCGTCGGACATCCCGAAACGACGATTCTGCCCCCGATCGGCGAAAGTCACTGTTCTGGCCCAGAACTGCCCGAAACTCGTGATTTTTTGACAGCCCCCCCAGAAATCGCAGTTTCGGACCCAGACTGCTGAAAATCAGAATTTGGGACCCGGACAGCTTGAAATCCAAATTGGCCCGCCAGACAGCCCAAAACGACGATTCTGCCCCCGATCGACGAAAATCACTGTTTTGGCCCAGAACTGCCCGAAACTCGCTTTTTTTTTACAGCCCCGCCAGAAATCGCAGTTTCGGACCCAGACTGCTGAAAATCACTATTTGGGTCCCAGACAGCTTGAAATCCAAATCGGCCCGTCGGACATCCCGAAACGACGATTCTGCCCCCGATCGGCGAAAGTCACTGTTCTGGCCCAGAACTGCCCGAAACTCGTGATTTTTTGACAGCCCCCCCAGAAATCGCAGTTTCGGACCCAGTCTGCTGAAAATCGGTATTTGGGTCCCGGACAGCCTGAAATCCACACCAGCCCGTCGGACAGCCCGAAACGACGATTCTGCCCCCGATCGACGAAAATCACTGTTCTAGCCCAGAACTGCCTGAAACTGGTTTTTTTTTTTACAGCCCCGCCAGAAATCGCAGTTTCGGACCCAGACTGCTGAAAATCAGTATTTTGGACCTGGACAGCCTGAAATCCACACCGGCCCGCCGGACAGCCCAAAACGACAATTCTGCCCCCGATCGACGAAAATAACTGATCTGGCCCAGAACTGCCCGAAACTCAGGATTTTATGACAGCCCCGCCAGAAATCGCAGTTTCAGACCCAGACTGTTGAAAATCACTATTTGGGTCTCGGACAGCCTGAAATCCACACCGGCCCGCCCGACAGCCCAAAACGACGATTCACATATCAGAGTGCGTCGATAAAAATCACTGTTCTGGCCCAGAACTGCCCGAAACTCAGGATTTTTTGACAGCCCCGCCAGAAATCGCTGTTTCGGACCTAGATTGCTGAAAATCAGAATTTGGGTCCCGGACAGC
Organism: Delonix regia; assembly: GCA_037074485.1. Taxonomy (NCBI): domain Eukaryota; kingdom Viridiplantae; phylum Streptophyta; class Magnoliopsida; order Fabales; family Fabaceae; genus Delonix; species Delonix regia. Next base: position 4,254 of record JAYWLE010000016.1, read on the forward strand.
CTGAAATCCAAATCGGCCCGTCGGACAGCCCAAAACGACGATTCTGCCCCCGATCGACGAAAATCGCTGTTCTGGCCCAGAACTGCCCGAAACTCGTGATTTTTTGACAGCCCCCCCAGAAATCGCAGTTTCGGACCCAGACTGCTGAAAATCAGAATTTGGGACCCGGACAGCTCGAAATCCAAATTGGCCCGCCGGACAGCCCAAAACGACGATTCTGCCCCCGATCGACGAAAATCACTGTTTTGGCCCAGAACTGCCCGAAACTCGCTTTTTTTTTACAGCCCCGCCAGAAATCGCAGTTTCGGACCCAGACTGCTGAAAATCACTATTTGGGTCCCAGACAGCTTGAAATCCAAATTGGCCCGTCAGACAGCCCAAAACGACGATTCTGCCCCCGATCGACGAAAATCACTGTTTTGGCCCAGAACTGCCCGAAACTCGCTTTTCTTTTACAGCCCCGCCAGAAATCGCAGTTTCGGACCCAGACTGCCGAAATTCAGTATTTTGGACCTGGACAGCCTGAAATCCACACCGGCCCATCGGACAGCCCAAAACAACAATTTTGCCCCCGATCGACGAAAATCACTGTTCTGGCCCAGAACTGCCCGAAACTCAGGATTTTTTGACAGCCCCGCCAGAAATCGCAGTTTCGGACCCAGACAGCTGAAAAACACTATTTGGGTCCCAGACAGCTTGAAATCCTAATCGGCCCGTCGGACATCCCGAAACGACGATTCTGCCCCCGATCGGCGAAAGTCACTGTTCTGGCCCAGAACTGCCCGAAACTCGTGATTTTTTGACAGCCCCCCCAGAAATCGCAGTTTCGGACCCAGACTGCTGAAAATCAGAATTTGGGACCCGGACAGCTTGAAATCCAAATTGGCCCGCCGGACAGCCCAAAACGACGATTCTGCCCCCGATCGACGAAAATCACTGTTTTGGCCCAGAACTGCCCGAAACTCGCTTTTTTTTTTACAGCCCCGCCAGAAATCGCAGTTTCGGACCCAGACTGCTGAAAATCACTATTTGGGTCCCAGACAGCTTGAAATCCAAATCGGCCCGTCGGACATCCCGAAACGACGATTCTGCCCCCGATCGGCGAAAGTCACTGTTCTGGCCCAGAACTGCCCGAAACTCGTGATTTTTTGACAGCCCCCCAGAAATCGCAGTTTCGGACCCAGTCTGCTGAAAATCGGTATTTGGGTCCCGGACAGCCTGAAATCCACACCAGCCCGTCGGACAGCCCGAAACGACGATTCTGCCCCCGATCGACGAAAATCACTGTTCTAGCCCAGAACTGCCTGAAACTGGTTTTTTTTTTTTACAGCCCCGCCAGAAATCGCAGTTTCGGACCCAGACTGCTGAAAATCAGTATTTTGGACCTGGACAGCCTGAAATCCACACCGGCCCGCCGGACAGCCCAAAACGACAATTCTGCCCCCAATCGACGAAAATAACTGATCTGGCCCAGAACTGCCTGAAACTCAGGATTTTATGACAGCCCCGCCAGAAATCGCAGTTTCAGACCCAGACTGTTGAAAATCACTATTTGGGTCTCGGACAGCCTGAAATCCACACCGGCCCGCCCGACAGCCCAAAACGACGATTCTGCCCCTGATCGATAAAAATCACTGTTCTGGCCCAGAACTGCCCGAAACTCAGGATTTTTTGACAGCCCCGCCAGAAATCGCTGTTTCGGACCTAGATTGCAGAAAATCAGAATTTGGGTCCGGACAGCCTGAAATCCAAATCGACCCGTCGGACAGCCCAAAACGACGATTTCTGCCCCCGATCGACGAAAATCGCTGTTCTGGCCCAGAACTGCCAGAGTGCGTGGATTTTTTGACAGCCCTGCCAGAAATCGCAGTTTCAGAGCCAGACTACTGAAAATCACTATTTGGGTCCCGGACAGCCTGAAATCGACACCGGCCCGTCGAACAGCCAAAAATGACGATTCTGCCCCCGGTCGACAAAAATCACTGTTCTGGCCCAGGACTGCCCGAAACTCGTCATTTTTGACAGCCCCGCCAGAAATCGCAGTTTCGGACCCAGACTGCTGAAAATCACTATTTGGGTCCCGGACAGCCTGAAGTCCAAATCGGCCCGTCGGACAGCCCAAAACGACGATTCTGCCCCCAATCGACGAAAATCGCTGTTCTGACCCAGAACTGCCCGAAACTCGTCATTTTTGACAGCCCCGCCAGAAATCGCAGTTTCGGACCCAGACTGCTGAAAATCAGTATTTGGGTCTCGGACAGCCTGAAATCCACACCGGCCCGTCGGACTGCCCGAAACGACGATTCTGCCCCCGATCGACGAAAATCACTGTTCTGGCCCAGAACTGCCCGAAACTGGTTTTTTTTTTTACAGCCCCGCCAGAAATCGCAGTTTCGGACCCAGACTGCTGAAAATCAGTATTTTGGACCTGGACAGCCTGAAATCCACACCGGCCCGCCGGACAGCCCAAAACGACAATTCTGCCCCCGATCGACGAAAATCACTGTTCTGGCCCTGAACTGCCCGAAACTCAGGATTTTATGACAGCCCCGCCAGAAATCGCAGTTTCAGACCCAGACTGTTGAAAATCACTATTTGGGTCCTGGACAGCCTGAAATCCACACCGGCCCGTCCGACAGCCCAAAACGACGATTCTGCCCCCAATCGACGAAAATCGCTGTTCCGGCCCAGAACTGCCCGAAACTCGGGATTTTTTGACAGCCCTGCCAGAAATCGCAGTTTCAGACCCAGACTACTGAAAATCATTATTTGGGCCCCGGATAGCCTGAAATCGACACCGGCCCGTCGAACAGCCCAAAACGACGATTCTGCCCCCGATCGACGAAAATCACTGTTCTGGCCCAAAACGGCCCGAAACTCAGGATTTTTTGACAGCCCCGCCAGAAATCGCTGTTTCGGACCCAGACTGCTGAAAATCACTATTAGGGTCCCGGACAGCCTGAAATCGACACCGGCCCGTCGAACAGCCAAAAATGACCATTCTGCCCCCGGTCGATGAAAATCACTGTTCTGGTCCAGGACTGCCTGAAACTCATCATTTTTTCACAGCCCCGCCAGAAATCGCTGTTTCGGACCCAGACTGCTGAAAATCAGTATTTTGGACCTGGACAGCCTGAAATCCACACCGGCCCGTCGGACAGCCCAAAACGGCGATTCTGCCCCCGATCGACGAAAACCGATGTTCTGGCCCAGAACTGCCCGAAACTCAGGATTTTTTGACTGTCCTGCCAGAAATCGCAGTTTCGGACCCAGACTGCTGAAAATCATTATTTGGGTCCCGGACAGCCTGAAATCGACACCGGCCCGTCGAACAGCCCAAAACGACGATTCTGCCCCCGATCGACGAAAATCACTGTTCTGGCCCAGGACCGCCCGAAACTCGTCATTTTTGACAGCCCCGACAGAAATCGTAGTTTCGGTCCCAGACTGCTGAAAATCAGTATTTGGGTCCCAGACAGCCTGAAATCCACACCGGCCCGTCGGACAGCCCGAAACGACGATTCTGCCCCCGATCGACAAAAATATATGTTCTGGCCCAGAACTGCCCGAAACTCAGGATTTTTTGACAGCCCCGCCAGAAATCGCTGCTTCGGTCCCAGACTGCTGAAAATCAGAATTTGGGTCCCGAACAGCCAGAAATCCAAATTGGCCCGTCGAACAGCCAAAAATGACGATTCTGCCCCCGATCGACAAAAATCACTATTCTGGCCCAAAACTGCCCGAAACTCGAGATTTTTTGACAGCCCCGCCAGAAATCGCTGTTTCGGACTCAGATTGCAGAAAATCAGTATTTGGGTCCCAGACAGCCTGAAATCCCCACCGGCCTGTCGGACAGCCCAAAACGACGATTCTGCCCCCGATCGACGAAAATCACTGTTCTGGCCAAGAACTGCCCGAAACTTGGGATTTTTTGACAGCCCCGCCAGAAACTGCAGTTTTGGAACCAAACTGCTGAAAATCACTATTTGGGTCCCGGACAGCCTGAAATCGACACCGGCCCGTCGAACAGCCAAAAATGACCATTCTGCCCCCGGTCGACGAAATTCACTGTTCTGGCCCAGGACTGCCCGAAACTCGTCATTTTTTGACAGCCCCGCCAGAAATCGCTGTTTCGGACCCAAACTACTTAAAATCAGTATTTGGGTCCCGGACAGCCTGAGATCCACACCGGCCCGTCGTTCAGCCCAAAACGACGATTCTGCCCCCGATTGACGAAAATCACTGTTCTGGCCCAGAACTGCCTGAAACATGGGATTTTTTGACAGCCCCGACAGAAATCGCAGTTTCGGACCCAGACTGCTGAAAATCACTATTTGGGTCCCGGACAGCCTGAAATCGACACCGGCCAGTCGAACAGCCAAAAATGACCATTCTGCCCCCGGTCGACGAAAATCACTGTTCTGGCCCAGGACTGCCCGAAACTCGTCATTTTTTCACAGCCCCGCCAGAAATCGCAGTTTCGGACCCAGACTGCTGAAAATCAGTATTTTGGACCTGGACAGCCTGAAATCCACACCGGCCCGTCGGACAGCCCAAAACGGCGATTCTGCCCCGGATCGGCGAAAACCGATGTTCTGGCCCAGAACTGCCCGAAACTCGGGATTTTTTGACAACCCTGCCAGAAATCGCAGTTTCGGACCCAGACTACTGAAAATCATTATTTGGGTCCCGGACAGCCTGAAATCGACACCGGCCCGTCGAACAGCCCAAAACGACGATTCTGCCCCCAATCGACGAAAATCACTGTTCTGGCCCAGGACCGCCCGAAACTCGTCATTTTTGACAGCCCCGACAGAAATCGCAGTTTCGGACCCAGACTGCTGAAAATCAGTATTTGGGTCCCAGACAGCCTGAAATCCACACCGGCCCGTCGGACAGCCCGAAACGACGATTCTGCCCCCGATCGACAAAAATATCTGTTCTGGCCCAGAACTGCCCGAAACTTGGGATTTTTTGACAGCCCCGCCAGAAATCGCAGTTTCAGACCCAGACAGCTGAAAATCACTATTTGGGTCCCGGGCAGCCTGAAATCGACACCGGCCCGTCGAACAACCAAAAATGACGATTCTGCCCCCGGTCGGCGAAAATCACTGTTCTGGCCCAAGACCGCCCGAAACTCGTCATTTTTGACAGCCCCGACAGAAATCGCAGTTTAGGACCCAGACTGTTGAAAAATCAGTATTTGGGTCCCAGACAGCCTGAAATCCACACCGGCCCGTCGGACAGCCCGAAACGACGATTCTGCCCCCGATCGACAAAAATATCTGTTCTGGCCCAGAACTGCCCGAAACCCAGGATTTTTTGACAGCCCCGCCAGAAATCGCTGCTTCGGACCCAGACTGCTGAAAATCAGAATTTGGGTCCCGAACAGCCAGAAATCCAAATTGGCCCGTCGAACAGCCAAAAATGACGATTCTGCCCCCGATCGACAAAAATCACTATTCTGGCCCAGAACTGCCCGAAACTCGAGATTTTTTGACAGACCCGCCAGAAATCGCTGTTTCGGACCCAGATTGCTGAAAATCAGTATTTGGGTCCCTGACAGCCTGAAATCCCCACCGGCCCGTCGGACAGCCCAAAACGACGATTCTGCCCCCGATCGACGAAAATCACTGTTCTGGCCAAGAACTGCCCGAAACTTGGGATTTTTTGACAGCCCCGCCAGAAATCGCAGTTTCAGACCCAGACAGCTGAAAATCACTATTTGGGTCCCGGGCAGCCTGAAATCGACACCGGCCCGTCGAACAACCAAAAATGACGATTCTGCCCCCGGTCGGCGAAAATCACTGTTCTGGCCCAGGACTGCCCGAAACTCGTCATTTTTTGACAGCCCCGCCAGAAATCGCTGTTTCGGACCCAAACTACTTAAAATCAGTATTTGGGTCCCGGACAGCCTGAGATCCACACCGGCCCGTCGTTCAGCCCAAAACAACGATTCTGCCCCCGATTGACGAAAATCACTGTTCTGGCCCAGAACTGCCCGAAACTTGGGATTTTTTGACAGCCCCGCCAGAAATCGCAGTTTCAGACCTAGACAGCTGAAAATCACTATTTGGGTCCCGGGCAGCCTGAAATCGACACCGGCCCGTCGAACAACCAAAAATGACGATTCTGCCCCCGGTCGGCGAAAATCACTGTTCTGGCCCAGGACCGCCCGAAACTCGTCATTTTTGACAGCCCCGACAGAAATCGCAGTTTAGGACCCAGACTGTTGAAAAATCAGTATTTGGGTCCCAGACAGCCTGAAATCCACACCGGCCCGTCGGACAGCCCGAAACGACGATTCTGCCCCCGATCGACAAAAATATCTGTTCTGGCCCAGAACTGCCCGAAACCCAGGATTTTTTGACAGCCCCGCCAGAAATCGCTGCTTCGGACCCAGACTGCTGAAAATCAGAATTTGGGTCCCGAACAGCCAGAAATCCAAATTGGCCCGTCGAACAGCCAAAAATGACGATTCTGCCCCCGATCGACAAAAATCACTATTCTGGCCCAGAACTGCCCGAAACTCGAGATTTTTTGACAGACCCGCCAGAAATCGCTGTTTCGGACCCAGATTGCTGAAAATCAGTATTTGGGTCCCTGACAGCCTGAAATCCCCACCGGCCCGTCGGACAGCCCAAAACGACGATTCTGCCCCCGATCGACGAAAATCACTGTTCTGGCCAAGAACTGCCCGAAACTTGGGATTTTTTGACAGCCCCGCCAGAAATCGCAGTTTCAGACCCAGACAGCTGAAAATCACTATTTGGGTCCCGGGCAGCCTGAAATCGACACCGGCCCGTCGAACAACCAAAAATGACGATTCTGCCCCCGGTCGGCGAAAATCACTGTTCTGGCCCAGGACTGCCCGAAACTCGTCATTTTTTGACAGCCCCGCCAGAAATCGCTGTTTCGGACCCAAACTACTTAAAATCAGTATTTGGGTCCCGGACAGCCTGAGATCCACACCGGCCCGTCGTTCAGCCCAAAACAACGATTCTGCCCCCGATTGACGAAAATCACTGTTCTGGCCCAGAACTGCCCGAAACTTGGGATTTTTTGACAGCCCCGACAGAAATCGCAGTTTCGGACCCAGACTGCTGAAAATCACTATTTGGGTCCCGGACAGCCTGAAATCGACACCGGCCCGTCGAACAGCCAAAAATGACCATTCTGCCCCCGGTCGACGAAAATCACTGTTCTGGCCCAGGACTGCCCGAAACTCGTCATTTTTTCACAGCCCCGCCAGAAATCGCAGTTTCGGACCCAGACTGCTGAAAATCAGTATTTTGGACCTGGACAGCCTGAAATCCACACCGGCCCGTCGGACAGCCCAAAACGGCGATTCTGCCCCGGATCGGCGAAAACCGATGTTCTGGCCCAGAACTGCCCGAAACTCGAGATTTTTTGACAGCCCTGCCAGAAATCGCAGTTTCGGACCCAGACTACTGAAAATCATTATTTGGGTCCCGGACAGCCTGAAATCGACACCGGCCCGTCGAACAGCCCAAAACGACGATTCTGCCCCTGATCGACGAAAATCACTGTTCTGGCCCAGGACCGCCCGAAACTCGTCATTTTTGACAGCCCCGACAGAAATCGCAGTTTAGGACCCAGACTGCTGAAAAATCAGTATTTGGGTCCCAGACAGCCTGAAATCCACACCGGCCCGTCGGACAGCCCGAAACGACGATTCTGCCCCCGATCGACAAAAATATCTGTTCTGGCCCAGAACTGCCCGAAACTTGGGATTTTTTGACAGCCCCGCCAGAAATCGCAGTTTCAGACCCAGACAGCTGAAAATCACTATTTGGGTCCCGGGCAGCCTGAAATCGACACCGGCCCGTCGAACAACCAAAAATGACGATTCTGCCCCCGGTCGGCGAAAATCACTGTTCTGGCCCAGGACTGCCCGAAACTCGTCATTTTTTGACAGCCCCGCCAGAAATCGCTGTTTCGGACCCAAACTACTTAAAATCAGTATTTGGGTCCCGGACAGCCTGAGATCCACACCGGCCCGTCGTTCAGCCCAGAACGACGATTCTGCCCCCGATTGACGAAAATCACTGTTCTGGCCCAGAACTGCCCGAAACTTGGGATTTTTTGACAGCCCCGACAGAAATCGCAGTTTCGGTCCCAGACTGCTGAAAATCACTATTTGGGTCCCGGACAGCCTGAAATCGACACCGGCCAGTCGAACAGCCAAAAATGACCATTCTGCCCCCGGTTGACGAAAATCACTGTTCTGGCCCAGGACTGCCCGAAACTCGTCATTTTTTCACAGCCCCGCCAGAAATCGCAGTTTCGGACCCAGACTGCTGAAAATCAGTATTTTGGACCTGGACAGCCTGAAATCCACACCGGCCCGTCGGACAGCCCAAAACGGCGATTCTGCCCCGGATCGGCGAAAACCGATGTTCTGGCCCAGAACTGCCCGAAACTCGGGATTTTTTGACAACCCTGCCAGAAATCGCAGTTTCGGACCCAGACTACTGAAAATCATTATTTAGGTCCCGGACAGCCTGAAATCGACACCGGCCCGTCGAACAGCCCAAAACGACGATTCTGCCCCCGATCGACGAAAATCACTGTTCTGGCCCAGGACCGCCCGAAACTCGTCATTTTTGACAGCCCCGACAGAAATCGCAGTTTCGGACCCAGACTGCTGAAAATCAGTATTTGGGTCCCAGACAGCCTGAAATCCACACCGGCCCGTCGGACAGCCCGAAACGACGATTCTGCCCCCGATCGACAAAAATATCTGTTCTGGCCCAGAACTGCCCGAAACTTGGGATTTTTTGACAGCCCCGCCAGAAATCGCAGTTTCAGACCCAGACAGCTGAAAATCACTATTTGGGTCCCGGGCAGCCTGAAATCGACACCGGCCCGTCGAACAACCAAAAATGACGATTCTGCCCCCGGTCGGCGAAAATCACTGTTCTGGCCCAGGACCGCCCGAAACTCGTCATTTTTGACAGCCCCGACAGAAATCGCAGTTTAGGACCCAGACTGCTGAAAAATCAGTATTTGGGTCCCAGACAGCCTGAAATCCACACCGGCCCGTCGGACAGCCCGAAACGACGATTCTGCCCCCGATCGACAAAAATATCTGTTCTGGCCCAGAACTGCCCGAAACCCAGGATTTTTTGACAGCCCCGCCAGAAATCGCTGCTTCGGACCCAGACTGCTGAAAATCAGAATTTGGGTCCCGAACAGCCAGAAATCCAAATTGGCCCGTCGAACAGCCAAAAATGACGATTCTGCCCCCGATCGACAAAAATCACTATTCTGGCCCAGAACTGCCCGAAACTCGAGATTTTTTGACAGCCCCGCCAGAAATCGCTGTTTCGGACCCAGATTGCTGAAAATCAGTATTTGGGTCCCAGACAGCCTGAAATCCCCACCGGCCCGTCGGACAGCCCAAAACGACGATTCTGCCCCCGATCGACGAAAATCACTGTTCTGGCCAAGAACTGCCCGAAACTTGGGATTTTTTGACAGCCCCGCCAGAAATCGCAGTTTCAGACCCAGACAGCTGAAAATCACTATTTGGGTCCCGGGCAGCCTGAAATCGACCCCGGCCCGTCGAACAACCAAAAATGACGATTCTGCCCCCGGTCGGCGAAAATCACTGTTCTGGCCCAGGTCCGCCCGAAACTCGTCATTTTTGACAGCCCCGACAGAAATCGCAGTTTCGGACCCAGACTGCTGAAAATCAGTATTTGGGTCCCAGACAGCCTGAAATCCACACCGGCCCGTCGGACAGCACGAAACGACGATTCTGCCCCCGATCGACAAAAATATCTGTTCTGGCCCAGAACTGCCCGAAACCCAGGATTTTTTGACAGCCCCGCCAGAAATCGCTTCATCGGACCCAGACTGCTGAAAATCAGAATTTGGGTCCCGAACAGCCAGAAATCCAAATTGGCCCGTCGAACAGCCAAAAATGACGATTCTGCCCCCGATCGACAAAAATCACTATTCTGGCCCAGAACTGCCCGAAACTCGAGATTTTTTGACAGCCCCGCCAGAAATCGCTGTTTCGGACCCAGATTGCTGAAAATCAGTATTTGGGTCCCAGACAGCCTGAAATCCCCACCGGCCCGTCGGACAGCCCAAAACGACGATTCTGCCCCCGATCGACGAAAATCACTGTTCTGGCCAAGAACTGCCCGAAACTCGGGATTTTTTGACAGCCCCGCCAGAAACTGCAGTTTCGGAACCAAACTGCTGAAAATCACTATTTGGGTCCCGGACAGCCTGAAATCGACACCGGCCCGTCGAACAGCCAAAAATGACCATTCTGCCCCCGGTCGACGAAAATCACTGTTCTGGCCCAGGACTGCCCGAAACTCGTCATTTTTTGACAGCCCCGCCAGAAATCGCTGTTTCGGACCCAAACTACTTAAAATCAGTATTTGGGTCCCGGACAGCCTGAGATCCACACCGGCCCGTCGTTCAGCCCAAAACGACGATTCTGCCCCCGATTGACGAAAATCACTGTTCTGGCCCAGAACTGCCCGAAACTTGGGATTTTTTGACAGCCCCGACAGAAATCGCAGTTTCGGACCCAGACTGCTGAAAATCACTATTTGGGTCCCGGACAGCCTGAAATCGACACCGGCCCGTCGAACAGCCAAAAATGACCATTCTGCCCCCGGTCGACGAAAATCACTGTTCTGGCCCAGGACTGCCCGAAACTCGTCATTTTTTCACAGCCCCGCCAGAAATCGCAGTTTCGGACCCAGACTGCTGAAAATTAGTATTTTGGACCTGGACAGCCTGAAATCCACACCGGCCCGTCGGACAGCCCAAAACGGCGATTCTGCCCCGGATCGGGCGAAAACCGATGTTCTGGCCCAGAACTGCCCGAAACTCGGGATTTTTTGACAGCCCTGCCAGAAATCGCAGTTTCGGACCCAGACTACTGAAAATCATTATTTGGGTCCCGGACAGCCTGAAATCGACACCGGCCCGTCGAACAGCCCAAAACGACGATTCTGCCCCCGATCGACGAAAATCACTGTTCTGGCCCAGGACCGCCCGAAACTCGTCATTTTTGACAGCCCCGACAAAAATCGCAGTTTCGGACCCAGACTGCTGAAAATCAGTATTTGGGACCCAGACAGCCTGAAATCCACACCGGCCTGTCGGACAGCCCGAAACGACGATTCTGCCCCCGATCGACAAAAATATCTGTTCTGGCCCAGAACTGCCCGAAACTTGGGATTTTTTGACAGCCCCGCCAGAAATCGCAGTTTCAGACCCAGACAGCTGAAAATCACTATTTGGGTCCCGGGCAGCCTGAAATCGACACCGGCCCGTCGAACAACCAAAAATGACGATTCTGCCCCCGGTCGGCGAAAATCACTGTTCTGGCCCAGGACCGCCCGAAACTCGTCATTTTTGACAGCCCCGACAGAAATCGCAGTTTCGGACCCAGACTGCTGAAAATCAGTATTTGGGTCCCAGACAGCCTGAAATCCACACCGGCCCGTCGGACAACCCGAAACGACGATTCTGCCCCCGATCGACAAAAATATCTGTTCTGGCCCAGAACTGCCCGAAACTTGGGATTTTTTGACAGCCCCGCCAGAAATCGCAGTTTCAGACCCAGACAGCTGAAAATCACTATTTGGGTCCCGGGCAGCCTGAAATCGACACCGGCCCGTCGAACAACCAAAAATGACGATTCTGCCCCCGGTCGGCGAAAATCACTGTTCTGGCCCAGGACCGCCCGAAACTCGTCATTTTTGACAGCCCCGACAGAAATCGCAGTTTCGGACCCAGACTGCTGAAAATCAGTATTTGGGTCCCAGACAGCCTGAAATCCACACCGGCCCGTCGGACAACCCGAAACGACGATTCTGCCCCCGATCGACAAAAATATCTGTTCTGGCCCAGAACTGCCCGAAACTTGGGATTTTTTGACAGCCCCGCCAGAAATCGCAGTTTCAGACCCAGACAGCTGAAAATCACTATTTGGGTCCTGGACAGCCTGAAATCGACACCGGCCCGTCGAACAGCCCAAAACGACGATTCTGCCCCCGATCGACGAAAATCACTGTTCTGGCCCAGGACCGCCCGAAACTCGTCATTTTTGACAGCCCCGACAGAAATCGCAGTTTGAGACCCAGACTGTTGAAAATCAGAATTTCGGTCGCGAACATCCTGAAATCCACCCCGGCCCGTCGGGCAGTCCGAAACGACGATTCTGCCCCCGATTGACGAAAATCACTGTTCTGGCCCAGAACTGCCCGAAACTCGGGATTTTTTGACAGCCCCGCCAGAAATCGCAGTTTCAGACCCAGACAGCTGAAAATCACTATTTGGGTCCCGGGCAGCCTGAAATCGACACCGGCCCGTCGAACAACCAAAAATGACGATTCTGCCCCCGGTCGGCGAAAATCACTGTTCTGGCCCAGGACCGCCCGAAACTCGTCATTTTTGACAGCCCCGACAGAAATCGCAGTTTCGGACCCAGACTGCTGAAAATCAGTATTTGGGACCCGGACAGCCTGAAATCCACACCGGCCCGTCGGGCAGCCCGAAACGACGATTCTGCCCCCGATCGACGAAAATCATTGTTCTTGCCTAGAACTGCCCGAAAAACGTCATTTTTTGACAGCCCCGGCAGAAATTGCAGTTTCGGACCTAGACAGCTGAAAATCACTATTTGGGTCCCGGGTAGCCTGAAATTGACACCGGCCCGTCGAACAGCCAAAAATGACGATTCTGCCCTCGGTCGACGAAAATCACTGCTCTGGCCCTGAACTGCCCGAAACTCGGGATTTTTTGACAGCCCTGCCAGAAATCGCAGTTTGAGACCCAGACTGTTGAAAATCAGAATTTCGGTCGCGAACATCCTGAAATCCACCCCGGCCCGTCGGGTAGTCCGAAACGACGATTCTGCCCCCGATTGACGAAAATCACTGTTCTGGCCCACAACTGCCCAAAACTCAGGATTTTTGACAGCCCCGCCAGAAATCACTGTTTCGGACCCAGGCTGCTGAAAATCAGAATTTGGGTCCCGGACAGCCTGAAATCCAAATTGGCCCGTCGGACAGCCCAAAACGACGATTCTGCCCCCGATCGACGAAAAACACTGTTCTGGCCCAGAACTGCCCGAAACTCATTTTTTTTTTACAGTCCCGCCAGAAATCGCAGTTTCGGACCCAGACTGCTGAAAATCAGTATTTTGGACCTGGACAGCCTGAAATCCACACCGGCCCGTCGGACAGCCCAAAACGACGATTCTGCCCCCGATCGACGAAAATCACTGTTCTGGCCCAGAACTGCCCGAAACTCAGGATTTTTTGACAGCCCCGCCAGAAATCGCAGTTTCGGACCCAGACTGCTGAAAATCACTATTTGGGTCCCGGACAGCCAGAAATCCACACCGGCCCGTCGGACAGCCAGAAACGACGATTCTGCCCCCGATCGACAAAAACCACTGTTCTGGCCCAGAACTGCCCGAAACTCAGGATTTTTTGACAGCCCCGCCAGAAATCGCTGTTTCGGACCCAGACTGCTGAAAATCATAATTTGGGTCCCGAACAGCCAGAAACGACGATTCTGCCCCCGATCGACAAAAATCACTGTTCTGGCCCAGAACTGCCCGAAACTCGAGATTTTTTGACAGCCCCGCCAGAAATCGCTGTTTCGGACCCAGACTACTGAAAATCACTATTTGGGTCCCGGACAGCCTGAAATCGACACCGGCCCGTCGAACAACCAAAAATGACGATTCTGCCCCCGGTCGACGAAAATCACTGTTCTGGCCCAGGACAGCCCGGAACTCGTCATTTTTGATAGCGCCGCCAGAAATCGCAGTTTCAGACGTAGACTGCTGAAAATCAGAATTTGGGTCGCGAACATCCTGAAATCCACACCGGCCCGTCAGGCATCCCGAAACGACGATTCTGCCCGCGATCGACAAAAATCACTGTTCTGGCCCAGAACTGCCCGAAACTCGGGATTTTTTGACAGCCCCGCCAGAAATCGCAGTTTCAGACCCAGACAGCTGAAAATCACTATTTGGGTCCCGGGCAGCCTTAAATTGATGCCGGCCCGTCGAACATCCAAAAATGACGATTCTGCCCTCGGTCGACGAAAATCACTGTTCTGGCCCAGAACTGCCCAAAACTTGGGATTTTTTGACAGCCCTGCCGGAAATCGCAGTTTCAGACGCAGACTGCTGAAAATCAGAATTTGGGTCGCGAACATCCTGAAATCCACACCGGCCCGTCGGGCAGCCCGAAACGACGATTCTGCCCGCGATCGACAAAAATCACTGTTCTGGCCCAGAACTGCCCGAAACTCGGGATTTTTTGACAGCCCCGCCAGAAATCACTGTTTCGGACCCAGGCTGCTGAAAATCAGAATTTGGATCCCGGACAGCCTGAAATCCAAATTGGCCCGTCGGACAGCCCAAAACGACGATTCTGCCCCCGATCGACGAAAATCACTGTTCTGGCCCAGAACTGCCCGAAACTCGTTTTTTTTTTACAGTCCCGCCAGAAATCGCTGTTTCGGACCCAGACTGCTGAAAATCAGTATTTTGGACCTGGACAGCCTGAAATCCACACCGGCCCGTCGGACAGCCCAAAACGACGATTCTGCCCTCGATCGACGAAAATCACTGTTCTGGCCCAGAACTGCCCGAAACTCAGGATTTTTTGACAGCCCCGCCAGAAATCGCAGTTTCGGACCCAGACTGCTGAAAATCACTATTTGGGTCCCGGACATCCTGAAATCCACACCGGCACGTCGGACAGCCAGAAACGACGATTCTGCCCCCAATCGACAAAAATCACTGTTCTGGCCCAGAACTGCCCGAAACTCAGGATTTTTTGACAGCCCCGCCAGAAATCGCTGTTTCGGACCCAGACTGCTGAAAATCAGAATTTGGGTCCCGGACAGCCTGAAATCCAAATTGGCCCGTCGAACAGCCAAAAATGACGATTCTGCCCCCGATCGACAAAAATTACTATTCTGGCCCAGAACTGCCCGAAACTCGAGATTTTTTGACAGCCCCGCCAGAAATCGCAGTTTCGGACCCAGACTGCTGAAAATCACTATTTGGGTCCCGGACAGCCTGAAATCCACACCGGCCCGTCGGACAGCCAGAAACGACGATTCTGCCCCCGATCGACAAAAATCACTGTTCTGGCCCAGAACTGCCCGAAACTCAGGATTTTTTGACAGCCCCGCCAGAAATCGCTGTTTCGGACCCAGACTGCTGAAAATCAGAATTTCGGTCGCGAACATCCTGAAATCCACACCGGCCCGTCGGGCAGCCCGAAACGACGATTCTGCCCGCGATCGACAAAAATCACTGTTCTGGCCCAGAACTGCCCGAAACTCGGGATTTTTTGACAGCCCCGCCAGAAATCGCAGTTTCAGACCCAGACAGCTGAAAATCACTATTTGGGTCCCGGGCAGCCTTAAATTGATGCCGGCCCGTCGAACATCCAAAAATGACGATTCTGCCCTCGGTCGACGAAAATCACTGTTCTGGCCCAGAACTGCCCAAAACTTGGGATTTTTTGACAGCCCTGCCGGAAATCGCAGTTTCAGACGCAGACTGCTGAAAATCAGAATTTGGGTCGCGAACATCCTGAAATCCACACCGGCCCGTCGGGCAGCCCGAAACGACGATTCTGCCCGCGATCGACAAAAATCACTGTTCTGGCCCAGAACTGCCCGAAACTCGGGATTTTTTGACAGCCCCGCCAGAAATCACTGTTTCGGACCCAGGCTGCTGAAAATCAGAATTTGGATCCCGGACAGCCTGAAATCCAAATTGGCCCGTCGGACAGCCCAAAACGACGATTCTGCCCCCGATCGACGAAAATCACTGTTCTGGCCCAGAACTGCCCGAAACTCGTTTTTTTTTTACAGTCCCGCCAGAAATCGCTGTTTCGGACCCAGACTGCTGAAAATCAGTATTTTGGACCTGGACAGCCTGAAATCCACACCGGCCCGTCGGACAGCCCAAAACGACGATTCTGCCCTCGATCGACGAAAATCACTGTTCTGGCCCAGAACTGCCCGAAACTCAGGATTTTTTGACAGCCCCGCCAGAAATCGCAGTTTCGGACCCAGACTGCTGAAAATCACTATTTGGGTCCCGGACATCCTGAAATCCACACCGGCACGTCGGACAGCCAGAAACGACGATTCTGCCCCCAATCGACAAAAATCACTGTTCTGGCCCAGAACTGCCCGAAACTCAGGATTTTTTGACAGCCCCGCCAGAAATCGCTGTTTCGGACCCAGACTGCTGAAAATCAGAATTTGGGTCCCGGACAGCCTGAAATCCAAATTGGCCCGTCGAACAGCCAAAAATGACGATTCTGCCCCCGATCGACAAAAATTACTATTCTGGCCCAGAACTGCCCGAAACTCGAGATTTTTTGACAGCCCCGCCAGAAATCGCAGTTTCGGACCCAGACTGCTGAAAATCACTATTTGGGTCCCGGACAGCCTGAAATCCACACCGGCCCGTCGGACAGCCAGAAACGACGATTCTGCCCCCGATCGACAAAAATCACTGTTCTGGCCCAGAACTGCCCGAAACTCAGGATTTTTTGACAGCCCCGCCAGAAATCGCTGTTTCGGACCCAGACTGCTGAAAATCAGAATTTCGGTCGCGAACATCCTGAAATCCACACCGGCCCGTCGGGCAGCCCGAAACGACGATTCTGCCCGCGATCGACAAAAATCACTGTTCTGGCCCAGAACTGCCCGAAACTCGGGATTTTTTGACAGCCCCGCCAGAAATCACTGTTTCGGACCCAGGCTGCTGAAAATCAGAATTTGGATCCCGGACAGCCTGAAATCCAAATTGGCCCGTCGGACAGCCCAAAACGACGATTCTGCCCCCGATCGACGAAAATCACTGTTCTGGCCCAGAACTGCCCGAAACTCGTTTTTTTTTTACAGTCCCGCCAGAAATCGCTGTTTCGGACCCAGACTGCTGAAAATCAGTATTTTGGACCTGGACAGCCTGAAATCCACATCGGCCCGTCGGACAGCCCAAAACGACGATTCTGCCCTCGATCGACGAAAATCACTGTTCTGGCCCAGAACTGCCCGAAACTCAGGATTTTTTGACAGCCCCGCCAGAAATCGCAGTTTCGGACCCAGACTGCTGAAAATCACTATTTGGGTCCCGGACATCCTGAAATCCACACCGGCACGTCGGACAGCCAGAAACGACGATTCTGCCCCCAATCGACAAAAATCACTGTTCTGGCCCAGAACTGCCCGAAACTCAGGATTTTTTGACAGCCCCGCCAGAAATCGCTGTTTCGGACCCAGACTGCTGAAAATCAGAATTTGGGTCCCGGACAGCCTGAAATCCAAATTGGCCCGTCGAACAGCCAAAAATGACGATTCTGCCCCCGATCGACAAAAATTACTATTCTGGCCCAGAACTGCCCGAAACTCGAGATTTTTTGACAGCCCCGCCAGAAATCGCAGTTTCGGACCCAGACTGCTGAAAATCACTATTTGGGTCCCGGACAGCCTGAAATCCACACCGGCCCGTCGGACAGCCAGAAACGACGATTCTGCCCCCGATCGACAAAAATCACTGTTCTGGCCCAGAACTGCCCGAAACTCAGGATTTTTTGACAGCCCCGCCAGAAATCGCTGTTTCGGACCCAGACTGCTGAAAATCAGAATTTCGGTCGCGAACATCCTGAAATCCACACCGGCCCGTCGGGCAGCCCGAAACGACGATTCTGCCCGCGATCGACAAAAATCACTGTTCTGGCCCAGAACTGCCCGAAACTTGGGATTTTTTGACAGCCCCGCCAGAAATCACTGTTTCGGACCCAGGCTGCTGAAAATCAGAATTTGGATCCCGGACAGCCTGAAATCCAAATTGGCCCGTCGGACAGCCCAAAACGACGATTCTGCCCCCGATCGACGAAAATCACTGTTCTGGCCCATAACTGCCCGAAACTCAGGATTTTTTGACAGCCCCGCCAGAAATCGCTGTTTCGGACCCAGACTGCTGAAAATCAGAATTTCGGTCGCGAACATCCTGAAATCCACACCGGCCCGTCGGGCAGCCCGAAACGACGATTCTGCCCGCGATCGACAAAAATCACTGTTCTGGCCCTGAACTGCCCGAAACTCGGGATTTTTTGACAGCCCCGCCAGAAATCACTGTTTCGGACCCAGGCTGCTGAAAATCAGAATTTGGATCCCGGACAGCCTGAAATCCAAATTGGCCCGTCGGACAGCCCAAAACGACGATTCTGCCCCCGATCGACGAAAATCACTGTTCTGGCCCAGAACTGCCCGAAACTCGTTTTTTTTTTACAGTCCCGCCAGAAATCGCTGTTTCGGACCCAGACTGCTGAAAATCAGTATTTTGGACCTGGACAGCCTGAAATCCACATCGGCCCGTCGGACAGCCCAAAACGACGATTCTGCCCTCGATCGACGAAAATCACTGTTCTGGCCCAGAACTGCCCGAAACTCAGGATTTTTTGACAGCCCCGCCAGAAATCGCAGTTTCGGACCCAGACTGCTGAAAATCACTATTTGGGTCCCGGACATCCTGAAATCCACACCGGCACGTCGGACAGCCAGAAACGACGATTCTGCCCCCAATCGACAAAAATCACTGTTCTGGCCCAGAACTGCCCGAAACTCAGGATTTTTTGACAGCCCCGCCAGAAATCGCTGTTTCGGACCCAGACTGCTGAAAATCAGAATTTGGGTCCCGGACAGCCTGAAATCCAAATTGGCCCGTCGAACAGCCAAAAATGACGATTCTGCCCCCGATCGACAAAAATTACTATTCTGGCCCAGAACTGCCCGAAACTCGAGATTTTTTGACAGCCCCGCCAGAAATCGCAGTTTCGGACCCAGACTGCTGAAAATCACTATTTGGGTCCCGGACAGCCTGAAATCCACACCGGCCCGTCGGACAGCCAGAAACGACGATTCTGCCCCCGATCGACAAAAATCACTGTTCTGGCCCAGAACTGCCCGAAACTCAGGATTTTTTGACAGCCCCGCCAGAAATCGCTGTTTCGGACCCAGACTGCTGAAAATCAGAATTTCGGTCGCGAACATCCTGAAATCCACACCGGCCCGTCGGGCAGCCCGAAACGACGATTCTGCCCGCGATCGACAAAAATCACTGTTCTGGCCCAGAACTGCCCGAAACTTGGGATTTTTTGACAGCCCCGCCAGAAATCACTGTTTCGGACCCAGGCTGCTGAAAATCAGAATTTGGATCCCGGACAGCCTGAAATCCAAATTGGCCCGTCGGACAGCCCAAAACGACGATTCTGCCCCCGATCGACGAAAATCACTGTTCTGGCCCATAACTGCCCGAAACTCAGGATTTTTTGACAGCCCCGCCAGAAATCGCTGTTTCGGACCCAGACTGCTGAAAATCAGAATTTCGGTCGCGAACATCCTGAAATCCACACCGGCCCGTCGGGCAGCCCGAAACGACGATTCTGCCCGCGATCGACAAAAATCACTGTTCTGGCCCAGAACTGCCCGAAACTCGGGATTTTTTGACAGCCCCGCCAGAAATCACTGTTTCGGACCCAGGCTGCTGAAAATCAGAATTTGGATCCCGGACAGCCTGAAATCCAAATTGGCCCGTCGGACAGCCCAAAACGACGATTCTGCCCCCGATCGACGAAAATCACTGTTCTGGCCCAGAACTGCCCGAAACTCGTTTTTTTTTTACAGTCCCGCCAGAAATCGCTGTTTCGGACCCAGACTGCTGAAAATCAGTATTTTGGACCTGGACAGCCTGAAATCCACATCGGCCCGTCGGACAGCCCAAAACGACGATTCTGCCCTCGATCGACGAAAATCACTGTTCTGGCCCAGAACTGCCCGAAACTCAGGATTTTTTGACAGCCCCGCCAGAAATCGCAGTTTCGGACCCAGACTGCTGAAAATCACTATTTGGGTCCCGGACATCCTGAAATCCACACCGGCACGTCGGACAGCCAGAAACGACGATTCTGCCCCCAATCGACAAAAATCACTGTTCTGGCCCAGAACTGCCCGAAACTCAGGATTTTTTGACAGCCCCGCCAGAAATCGCTGTTTCGGACCCAGACTGCTGAAAATCAGAATTTGGGTCCCGGACAGCCTGAAATCCAAATTGGCCCGTCGAACAGCCAAAAATGACGATTCTGCCCCCGATCGACAAAAATTACTATTCTGGCCCAGAACTGCCCGAAACTCGAGATTTTTTGACAGCCCCGCCAGAAATCGCAGTTTCGGACCCAGACTGCTGAAAATCACTATTTGGGTCCCGGACAGCCTGAAATCCACACCGGCCCGTCGGACAGCCAGAAACGACGATTCTGCCCCCGATCGACAAAAATCACTGTTCTGGCCCAGAACTGCCCGAAACTCAGGATTTTTTGACAGCCCCGCCAGAAATCGCTGTTTCGGACCCAGACTGCTGAAAATCAGAATTTCGGTCGCGAACATCCTGAAATCCACACCGGCCCGTCGGGCAGCCCGAAACGACGATTCTGCCCGCGATCGACAAAAATCACTGTTCTGGCCCAGAACTGCCCGAAACTCGGGATTTTTTGACAGCCCCGCCAGAAATCACTGTTTCGGACCCAGGCTGCTGAAAATCAGAATTTGGATCCCGGACAGCCTGAAATCCAAATTGGCCCGTCGGACAGCCCAAAACGACGATTCTGCCCCCGATCGACGAAAATCACTGTTCTGGCCCAGAACTGCCCGAAACTCGTTTTTTTTTACAGTCCCGCCAGAAATCGCTGTTTCGGACCAAGACTGCTGAAAATCAGTATTTTGGACCTGGACAGCCTGAAATCCACATCGGCCCGTCGGACAGCCCAAAACGACGATTCTGCCCTCGATCGACGAAAATCACTGTTCTGGCCCAGAACTGCCCGAAACTCAGGATTTTTTGACAGCCCCGCCAGAAATCGCAGTTTCGGACCCAGACTGCTGAAAATCACTATTTGGGTCCCGGACATCCTGAAATCCACACCGGCACGTCGGACAGCCAGAAACGACGATTCTGCCCCCAATCGACAAAAATCACTGTTCTGGCCCAAAACTGCCCGAAACTCAGGATTTTTTGACAGCCCCGCCAGAAATCGCTGTTTCGGACCCAGACTGCTGAAAATCAGAATTTGGGTCCCGGACAGCCTGAAATCCAAATTGGCCCGTCGAACAGCCAAAAATGACGATTCTGCCCCCGATCGACAAAAATTACTATTCTGGCCCAGAACTGCCCGAAACTCGAGATTTTTTGACAGCCCCGCCAGAAATCGCAGTTTCGGACCCAGACTGCTGAAAATCACTATTTGGGTCCCGGACAGCCTGAAATCCACACCGGCCCGTCGGACAGCCAGAAACGACGATTCTGCCCCCGATCGACAAAAATCACTGTTCTGGCCCAGAACTGCCCGAAACTCAGGATTTTTTGACAGCCCCGCCAGAAATCGCAGTTTCGGACCCAGACTGCTGAAAATCACTATTTGGGTCCCGGACAGCCTGAAATCCACACCGGCCCGTCGGACAGCCAGAAACGACGATTCTGCCCCCGATCGACAAAAATCACTGTTCTGGCCCAGAACTGCCCGAAACTCAGGATTTTTTGACAGCCCCGCCAGAAATCGCTGTTTCGGACCCAGACTGCTGAAAATCAGAATTTCGGTCGCGAACATCCTGAAATCCACACCGGCCCGTCGGGCAGCCCGAAACGACGATTCTGCCCGCGATCGACAAAAATCACTGTTCTGGCCCAGAACTGCCCGAAACTCGGGATTTTTTGACAGCCCCGCCAGAAATCACTGTTTCGGACCCAGGCTGCTGAAAATCAGAATTTGGATCCCGGACAGCCTGAAATCCAAATTGGCCCGTCGGACAGCCCAAAACGACGATTCTGCCCCCGATCGACGAAAATCACTGTTCTGGCCCAGAACTGCCCGAAACTCGTTTTTTTTTTACAGTCCCGCCAGAAATCGCTGTTTCGGACCCAGACTGCTGAAAATCAGTATTTTGGACCTGGACAGCCTGAAATCCACATCGGCCCGTCGGACAGCCCAAAACGACGATTCTGCCCTCGATCGACGAAAATCACTGTTCTGGCCCAGAACTGCCCGAAACTCAGGATTTTTTGACAGCCCCGCCAGAAATCGCAGTTTCGGACCCAGACTGCTGAAAATCACTATTTGGGTCCCGGACATCCTGAAATCCACACCGGCACGTCGGACAGCCAGAAACGACGATTCTGCCCCCAATCGACAAAAATCACTGTTCTGGCCCAAAACTGCCCGAAACTCAGGATTTTTTGACAGCCCCGCCAGAAATCGCTGTTTCGGACCCAGACTGCTGAAAATCAGAATTTGGGTCCCGGACAGCCTGAAATCCAAATTGGCCCGTCGAACAGCCAAAAATGACGATTCTGCCCCCGATCGACAAAAATTACTATTCTGGCCCAGAACTGCCCGAAACTCGAGATTTTTTGACAGCCCCGCCAGAAATCGCAGTTTCGGACCCAGACTGCTGAAAATCACTATTTGGGTCCCGGACAGCCTGAAATCCACACCGGCCCGTCGGACAGCCAGAAACGACGATTCTGCCCCCGATCGACAAAAATCACTGTTCTGGCCCAGAACTGCCCGAAACTCAGGATTTTTTGACAGCCCCGCCAGAAATCGCTGTTTCGGACCCAGACTGCTGAAAATCAGAATTTCGGTCGCGAACATCCTGAAATCCACACCGGCCCGTCGGGCAGCCCGAAACGACGATTCTGCCCGCGATCGACAAAAATCACTGTTCTGGCCCAGAACTGCCTGAAACTCGGGATTTTTTGACAGCCCCGCCAGAAATCCCAGTTTCGGACCCAGACAGCTGAAAATCACTATTTGGGTCCTGGGCAGCCTGAAATTGACACCGGCCCGTTGAACATCCAAAAATGACGATTCTGCCCTCGGTCGACGAAAATCACTGTTCTGGCCCAGAACTGTCCGAAACTCGGGATTTTTTGACAGCCCTGCCAGAAATCGCAGTTTCAGACGCAGACTGCTGAAAATCAGAATTTGGGTCGCGAACATCCTGAAATCCACACCGGCCCGTCGGGCAGCCCGAAACGACGATTCTGCCAGCGATCGACAAAAATCACTGTTCTGGCCCAGATCTGCCCGAAACTCCGGATTTTTTGACAGCCCTGGCAGAAATCGCCGTTTCGGACCCAGAGAGCTGAAAATCACTATTTGGGTCCCGGACAGCCTGAAATCGACACCGGCCCGTCGAACAGCCAAAAATGACGTTTCTGCCCCCGGTCGACGAAAATCACTGTTCTGGCCCAGGACTGCCCGGAACTCGTCATTTTTGACAGCCCCGCCAGAAATCGCAGTTTCGGACCCAGACTGCTGAAAATCAGAATTTGGATCCCGGACAGCCTGAAATCCAAATTGGCCCGTCGGACAGCCCAAAACGACGATTCTGCCCCCGATCGACGAAAATCACTGTTCTGGCCCAGAACTGCCCGAAACTCAGGATTTTTTGACAGCCCCGCCAGAAATCGCAATTTCGGACCCAGACTGCTGAAAATCACTATTTGGGTCCAGGACAGCCTGAAATCCACACCGGCCCGTCGGACAGCCCGAAACGACGATTCTGCCCCCGATCGGCAAAAATCACTGTTCTGGCCCAGAACTGCTCGAAACTCAGGATTTTTTGACAGCCCCGCCAGAAATCGCTGTTTCGGTCCCAGACTGCTGAAAATCAGAATTTGGGTCCCGGACAGCCTGAAATCCAAATCAGCCCGTCGGACAGCCCAAAACGGCGATTCTGCCCCCGATCGACGAAAATCACTGTTCTGGCCCAGAACTGCCCGAAACTCGGGATTTTTTGACAGCCCTGCCAGAAATCGTAGTTTCGGACCCAGACTGCTGAAAATCTGTATTTGGGTCCTAGACAGCCGGAAATCGACACCGGCCCGTCAAACAGCCAAAAAGGAAGATTCTGCCCTCGGTCGACGATAATCACTGTGCTGGCCCAAGACAGCCCAGAACTCGTCATTTTTGACAGCCCCGCCAGAAATCGCAGTTTCGGACCCAGACTGCTGAAAATCAGTATTTGGGTCCCGGACAGCCTGAAGTCCAAATCGGCCCGTCGGACAGCCCAAAACGGCGATTCTGCCCCCGATCGACGAAAATCGCTGTTCTGGCCCAGAACTGCCCGAAACTCAGGATTTTTTGACAGCCCCGCCAGAAATCGCAGTTTCGGACCCAGACTGCAGAAAATCAGTGTTTGGGTCCCGGACAGCCTGAAATCCACTCCGGCCCGTCGGACAGCCTGAAACGACGATTCTGCCCCAATCGGCGAAAATCGCTGTTCTGGGCCAGAACGGCCCGAAACTCAGGATTTTTTGACAGCCCCGCCATAAATCGCAGTTTCGGACCCAGACTGCTGAAAATCACTATTTGGGTCCCGGACAGCCTGAAATCCAAATCGGCCCGTCGGATAGCCCGAAACGACGATTCTGCCCCCGATCGACGAAAATCACTGTTCTGGCCCAGAACTGCCCGAAACTCGGGATTTTTTGGCAGCCCCGCCAGAAATCGCAGTTTCGGACGCAGACTTCTGAAAATCAGTATTTTGGTCCTGGACAGCCTGAAATCCACACCGGCCCGTCGGACAGCCCAAAACGATGATTCTGCCCCAGATCGACGAAAATCACTGTTCTGGCCCAGAACTGCCCGAAACTCAGGATTTTTTGACAGCCCCGCCAAAAATCGCAGTTTCGGTCCCAGACTGCTGAAAATCACTATTTGGGTCCCGGACAGCCTGAAATCCACACCGGCCCGTCGGACAGCCCGAAACGACGATTCTGCCCCCGATCGGCAAAAATCACTGTTCTGGCCCAGAACTGCTCGAAACTCAGGATTTTTTGACAGCCCCGCCAGAAATCGCTGTTTCGGTCCCAGACTGCTGAAAATCAGAATTTGGGTCCCGGACAGCCTGAAATCCAAATCAGCCCGTCGGACAGCCCAAAACGGCGATTCTGCCCCCGATCGACGAAAATCACTGTTCTGGCCCAGAACTGCCCGAAACTCGGGATTTTTTGACAGCCCTGCCAGAAATCGTAGTTTCGGACCCAGACTGCTGAAAATCTGTATTTGGGTCCTAGACAGCCGGAAATCGACACCGGCCCGTCAAACAGCCAAAAAGGAAGATTCTGCCCTCGGTCGACGATAATCACTGTGCTGGCCCAAGACAGCCCAGAACTCGTCATTTTTGACAGCCCCGCCAGAAATCGCAGTTTCGGACCCAGACTGCTGAAAATCAGTATTTGGGTCCCGGACAGCCTGAAGTCCAAATCGGCCCGTCGGACAGCCCAAAACGGCGATTCTGCCCCCGATCGACGAAAATCGCTGTTCTGGCCCAGAACTGCCCGAAACTCAGGATTTTTTGACAGCCCCGCCAGAAATCGCAGTTTCGGACCCAGACTGCAGAAAATCAGTGTTTGGGTCCCGGACAGCCTGAAATCCACTCCGGCCCGTCGGACAGCCTGAAACGACGATTCTGCCCCAATCGGCGAAAATCGCTGTTCTGGGCCAGAACGGCCCGAAACTCAGGATTTTTTGACAGCCCCGCCATAAATCGCAGTTTCGGACCCAGACTGCTGAAAATCACTATTTGGGTCCCGGACAGCCTGAAATCCAAATCGGCCCGTCGGATAGCCCGAAACGACGATTCTGCCCCCGATCGACGAAAATCACTGTTCTGGCCCAGAACTGCCCGAAACTCGGGATTTTTTGGCAGCCCCGCCAGAAATCGCAGTTTCGGACGCAGACTTCTGAAAATCAGTATTTTGGTCCTGGACAGCCTGAAATCCACACCGGCCCGTCGGACAGCCCAAAACGATGATTCTGCCCCAGATCGACGAAAATCACTGTTCTGGCCCAGAACTGCCCGAAACTCAGGATTTTTTGACAGCCCCGCCAAAAATCGCAATTTCGGTCCCAGACTGCTGAAAATCACTATTTGGGTCCCGGACAGCCTGAAATCCACACCGGCCCGTCGGACAGCCCGAAACGACGATTCTGCCCCCGATCGGCAAAAATCACTGTTCTGGCCCAGAACTGCTCGAAACTCAGGATTTTTTGACAGCCCCGCCAGAAATCGCTGTTTCGGTCCCAGACTGCTGAAAATCAGAATTTGGGTCCCGGACAGCCTGAAATCCAAATCAGCCCGTCGGACAGCCCAAAACGGCGATTCTGCCCCCGATCGACGAAAATCACTGTTCTGGCCCAGAACTGCCCGAAACTCGGGATTTTTTGACAGCCCTGCCAGAAATCGTAGTTTCGGACCCAGACTGCTGAAAATCTGTATTTGGGTCCTAGACAGCCGGAAATCGACACCGGCCCGTCAAACAGCCAAAAAGGAAGATTCTGCCCTCGGTCGACGATAATCACTGTGCTGGCCCAAGACAGCCCAGAACTCGTCATTTTTGACAGCCCCGCCAGAAATCGCAGTTTCGGACCCAGACTGCTGAAAATCAGTATTTGGGTCCCGGACAGCCTGAAGTCCAAATCGGCCCGTCGGACAGCCCAAAACGGCGATTCTGCCCCCGATCGACGAAAATCGCTGTTCTGGCCCAGAACTGCCCGAAACTCAGGATTTTTTGACAGCCCCGCCAGAAATCGCAGTTTCGGACCCAGACTGCAGAAAATCAGTGTTTGGGTCCCGGACAGCCTGAAATCCACTCCGGCCCGTCGGACAGCCTGAAACGACGATTCTGCCCCAATCGGCGAAAATCGCTGTTCTGGGCCAGAACGGCCCGAAACTCAGGATTTTTTGACAGCCCCGCCATAAATCGCAGTTTCGGACCCAGACTGCTGAAAATCACTATTTGGGTCCCGGACAGCCTGAAATCCAAATCGGCCCGTCGGATAGCCCGAAACGACGATTCTGCCCCCGATCGACGAAAATCACTGTTCTGGCCCAGAACTGCCCGAAACTCGGGATTTTTTGGCAGCCCCGCCAGAAATCGCAGTTTCGGACGCAGACTGCAGAAAATCAGTGTTTGGGTCCCGGACAGCCTGAAATCCACTCCGGCCCGTCGGACAGCCTGAAACGACGATTCTGCCCCAATCGGCGAAAATCGCTGTTCTGGGCCAGAACGGCCCGAAACTCAGGATTTTTTGACAGCCCCGCCATAAATCGCAGTTTCGGACCCAGACTGCTGAAAATCACTATTTGGGTCCCGGACAGCCTGAAATCCAAATCGGCCCGTCGGATAGCCCGAAACGACGATTCTGCCCCCGATCGACGAAAATCACTGTTCTGGCCCAGAACTGCCCGAAACTCGGGATTTTTTGGCAGCCCCGCCAGAAATCGCAGTTTCGGACGCAGACTTCTGAAAATCAGTATTTTGGTCCTGGACAGCCTGAAATCCACACCGGCCCGTCGGACAGCCCAAAACGATGATTCTGCCCCAGATCGACGAAAATCACTGTTCTGGCCCAGAACTGCCCGAAACTCAGGATTTTTTGACAGCCCCGCCAAAAATCGCAGTTTCGGTCCCAGACTGCTGAAAATCACTATTTGGGTCCCGGACAGCCTGAAATCCACACCGGCCCGTCGGACAGCCCGAAACGACGATTCTGCCCCCGATCGGCAAAAATCACTGTTCTGGCCCAGAACTGCTCGAAACTCAGGATTTTTTGACAGCCCCGCCAGAAATCGCTGTTTCGGTCCCAGACTGCTGAAAATCAGAATTTGGGTCCCGGACAGCCTGAAATCCAAATCAGCCCGTCGGACAGCCCAAAACGGCGATTCTGCCCCCGATCGACGAAAATCACTGTTCTGGCCCAGAACTGCCCGAAACTCGGGATTTTTTGACAGCCCTGCCAGAAATCGTAGTTTCGGACCCAGACTGCTGAAAATCTGTATTTGGGTCCTAGACAGCCGGAAATCGACACCGGCCCGTCAAACAGCCAAAAAGGAAGATTCTGCCCTCGGTCGACGATAATCACTGTGCTGGCCCAAGACAGCCCAGAACTCGTCATTTTTGACAGCCCCGCCAGAAATCGCAGTTTCGGACCCAGACTGCTGAAAATCAGTATTTGGGTCCCGGACAGCCTGAGGTCCAAATCGGCCCGTCGGACAGCCCAAAACGGCGATTCTGCCCCCGATCGACGAAAATCGCTGTTCTGGCCCAGAACTGCCCGAAACTCAGGATTTTTTGACAGCCCCGCCAGAAATCGCAGTTTCGGACCCAGACTGCAGAAAATCAGTGTTTGGGTCCCGGACAGCCTGAAATCCACTCCGGCCCGTCGGACAGCCTGAAACGACGATTCTGCCCCAATCGGCGAAAATCGCTGTTCTGGGCCAGAACGGCCCGAAACTCAGGATTTTTTGACAGCCCCGCCATAAATCGCAGTTTCGGACCCAGACTGCTGAAAATCACTATTTGGGTCCCGGACAGCCTGAAATCCAAATCGGCCCGTCGGATAGCCCGAAACGACGATTCTGCCCCCGATCGACGAAAATCACTGTTCTGGCCCAGAACTGCCCGAAACTCGGGATTTTTTGGCAGCCCCGCCAGAAATCGCAGTTTCGGACGCAGACTTCTGAAAATCAGTACTTGGGTCCCGAACAGCCTGAAACCCAAATCGGCCCGTCGGACAGCCCAAAACGACGATTCTGCCCCCGTTCGACGAAAATCACTGTTCCAGCCCAGAACTGCCCGAAACTAGGGATTTTTTGACAGCCCTGCCAGAAATCGCAGTTTCGGACCCAGACTACTGAAAATCACTATTTGGGTCCCAGGCAGCCTGAAATCGACACCGGCCCGTCGAACAGCCAAAAATGACGATTCTGCCCCCGGTCGACGAAAATCACTGTTCTAGCCCAGGACTGCCCGAAACTCGTCATTTTTTGACAACCCCGCCAGAAATCGCAGTTTCAGACCCAAACTGCTTAAAATCAGTATTTGGGTCTCGGACAGCCCGAAATCCACACCGGCCCGTCGTTCAGCCGAAAACGACGATTCTGCCCCCGATCGACGAAAATCACTGTTCTGGCCCAGAACTGCCCGAAACTCGGGATTTTTTGACAGCCCCGCCAGAAATCGCAGTTTCGGACCCAGACTGCTGAAGATCACTATTTGGGTCCCGGACAGCCTGAAATCGACACCGGCCCGTCGGACAGCCCAAAACGACGATTCTGCCCCCGATCGACGAAAATCAATGTTTTGGCCCAGAACTTCCCGAAACTCGTGATTTTTTGACAGCCCCGCCAGAAATCGCAGTTTCGGACACAGACTACTGAAAATCAGTACTTGGGACCCGGACAGCCTGAAATCCAAATCGGCCCGTCGGACAGCCCAAAACGGCGATTCTGCCCCCGATCGAGGAAAATCACTGTTCTGGCCCAGAACTGCCCGAAACTTGGGATTTCTTGGCAGCCCTGCCAGAAATCGCAGTTTCGGACCCAGACTACTGAAAATCACTATTTGGGTCCCGTACAGCCTGAAATCCACACCGGCCCGTCGAACAGCCAAAAATGACGATTCTACCCCTGGTCGACGAAAATCACTGTTCTGGCCCAGGACTGCCCGAAACTCGTCATTTTTTGACAGCCCCGCCAGAAATCGCAGTTTCGGACCCAGACTGCAGAAAATCAGTGTTTGGGTCCCGGACAGCCTGAAATCCACTCCGGCCCGTCGGACAGCCTGAAACGACGATTCTGCCCCAATCGGCGAAAATCGCTGTTCTGGGCCAGAACGGCCCGAAACTCAGGATTTTTTGACAGCCCCGCCATAAATCGCAGTTTCGGACCCAGACTGCTGAAAATCACTATTTGGGTCCCGGACAGCCTGAAATCCAAATCGGCCCGTCGGATAGCCCGAAACGACGATTCTGCCCCCGATCGACGAAAATCACTGTTCTGGCCCAGAACTGCCCGAAACTCGGGATTTTTTGACAGCCCCGCCAGAAATCGCAGTTTCGGACCCAGACTGCTGAAGATCACTATTTGGGTCCCGGACAGCCTGAAATCGACACCGGCCCGTCGGACAGCCCAAAACGACGATTCTGCCCCCGATCGACGAAAATCAATGTTTTGGCCCAGAACTTCCCGAAACTCGTGATTTTTTGACAGCCCCGCCAGAAATCGCAGTTTCGGACACAGACTACTGAAAATCAGTACTTGGGACCCGGACAGCCTGAAATCCAAATCGGCCCGTCGGACAGCCCAAAACGGCGATTCTGCCCCCGATCGAGGAAAATCACTGTTCTGGCCCAGAACTGCCCGAAACTTGGGATTTCTTGGCAGCCCTGCCAGAAATCGCAGTTTCGGACCCAGACTACTGAAAATCACTATTTGGGTCCCGTACAGCCTGAAATCCACACCGGCCCGTCGAACAGCCAAAAATGACGATTCTACCCCTGGTCGACGAAAATCACTGTTCTGGCCCAGGACTGCCCGAAACTCGTCATTTTTTGACAGCCCCGCCAGAAATCGCTGTTTCGGACCCAAACTGCTGAAAATCAGTATTTGGGTCGCGGACAGCCAGAAATCCACACCGGCCCGTCGAACAGCCAAAAATGACGATTCTGCCCCCAGTCGACGAAAATCACTGTTATGGCCCATAACTGCCCGAAACTCGGGATTTTTTGATAGCCCCGCCAGAAATTGCAGTTAGGACGCAGACTAATGAAAATCACTATTTAGGTCCCGGGCTGCCTGAAATCGACACCGGCCCGTCGGACAGCCCAAAACGACGATTCTGCCCCCGATCGACGAAAATCACTGTTCTGGCCCAGAACTGCCCGAAACTCGGGATTTTTTGACAGCCCCGCCAGAAATTGCAGTTTCGGACCCAGACTGCTGAAAATCAGTATTTGGGTCCCGGACAGCCTGAAATCCACACCGGCCCGTCGGGCAGCCCGAAACGACGATTTTGCCCCCGATCGACGAAAATCACTGTTCTGGCCCAGAACTGCCCGAAACTCGGGATTTTTTGACAGCCCCGCCAGAAATCACAGTTTCGGACCCAGACAGCTGAAAATCACTATTTGGCTCCCGGGCAGCCTAAAATCGACACCGGCCCGTCGAACAGCCGAAAATGACGATTCTGCCCCCGGTCGACGAAAATCACTGTTCTGGCCCAGGACTGCCCGAAACTCGTCATTTTTTGACAGCCCCGCCAGAAATCGCTGTTTCGGACCCAAACTGCTGAAAATCACTATTTGGGTCTCGAACAGCCTGAAACCCAAATCGGCCCGTCGGACAGCCCAAAACGACGATTCTGCCCCCGTTCGACGAAAATCACTGTTCCGGCCCAGAACTGCCCGAAACTAGGGATTTTTTGACAGCCCTGCCAAAAATCGCAGTTTCGGACCCAGACAACTGAAAATCACTATTTGGGTCCCAGGCAGCCTGAAATCGACACCGGCCCGTCGAACAGCCAAAAATGACGATTCTGCCCCCGGTCGACGAAAATCACTGTTTTAGCCCAGGACTGCCCGAAACTCGTCATTTTTTGACAGCCCCGCCAGAAATCGCTGTTTCAGACCCAAACTTCTTAAAATCAGTAGTTGGGTCCCGGACAGCCTGAAATCCACACCGGCCCGTCGTTCAGCCGAAAACGACGATTCTGCCCCCGATCGACGAAAATCACTGTTCTGGCCCAGAACTGCCCGAAACTCGGGATTTTTTGACAGCCCCGCCAGAAATCACAGTTTCAGACCCCGACAGCTGAAAATCACTATTTGGCTCCCGGGCAGCCTAAAATCGACACCGGCCCGTCAAACAGCCGAAAATGACGATTCTGCCCCCGGTCGACGAAAATCACTGTTCTGGCCCAGGACTGCCCAAAACTCGTCATTTTTTGACAGCCCCGCCAGAAATCGCTGTTTCGGACCCAGACTACTGAAAATCACTATTTGGGTCCCGGGCAGCCTGAAATCCAAATCGGCCCGTCGGGCAGCCCAAAACGGCGATTCTGCCCCCGATCGACGAAAATCACTGTTCTGGCCCAGAACTGCCCGAAACTTGGGATTTTTTGACAGCCCTGCCTGAAATTGCAGTTTCGGACCCAGACTACTGAAAATCACTATTTGGGACCCAGACAGCTTGAAATCCAAATCGGCCCGTCGGACATCTCGAAACGACGATTCTGCCCCCGATCGACGAAAATCACAGTTCTGGCCCAGAACTGCCCGAAACTCGTGATTTTTTTACAGCCCTGCCAAAAATTGCAGTTTCGGACCCAGACTGCTGAAAATCAGTATTTGGGTCCTGGACAGCCTGAAATCCACACCAGCCCGTCGAACAGCCAAAAATGACGATTCTGCCCCCGGTCTGCGAAAAAAACTGTTCTGGCCCAGGACTGCCCGAAACTCGTCATTTTTTGACAGCCCCGCCAGAAATCGCAGTTTCGGTCCCAGATTGCTGAAAATCAGTATTTGGGTCCCGGACAGCCTGAAATCCACACCGGCCCGTCGGACAGCCCGAAACGACGATTCTGCCCCCGATCGACGAAAATCGCTGTTCTGGCCCAGAACTGCCCGAAACTCAGGATTTTTTGACAGCCCCGCCATAAATCGCAGTCTCAGACCCAGATTGCTGAAAATTACTATTCGGGTCCCGGACAGCCTGAAATCCAAATCGGCCCGTCGGACAGCCCAAAACGACGATTCTGCCCCCGATCGACGAAAATCACAGTTCTGGCCCAGAACTGCCCGAAACTCGTGATTTTTTTACAGCCCTGCCAAAAATTGCAGTTTCGGACCCAGACTGCTGAAAATCAGTATTTGGGTCCTGGACAGCCTGAAATCCACACCAGCCCGTCGAACAGCCAAAAATGACGATTCTGCCCCCGGTCTGCGAAAAAAACTGTTCTGGCCCAGGACTGCCCGAAACTCGTCATTTTTTGACAGCCCCGCCAGAAATCGCAGTTTCGGTCCCAGATTGCTGAAAATCAGTATTTGGGTCCCGGACAGCCTGAAATCCACACCGGCCCGTCGGACAGCCCGAAACGACGATTCTGCCCCCGATCGACGAAAATCGCTGTTCTGGCCCAGAACTGCCCGAAACTCAGGATTTTTTGACAGCCCCGCCATAAATCGCAGTCTCAGACCCAGATTGCTGAAAATTACTATTCGGGTCCCGGACAGCCTGAAATCCAAATCGGCCCGTCGGAC
This sequence comes from Delonix regia, assembly GCA_037074485.1. Lineage (NCBI taxonomy): Eukaryota > Viridiplantae > Streptophyta > Magnoliopsida > Fabales > Fabaceae > Delonix > Delonix regia. The sequence continues at coordinate 37,463 of JAYWLE010000016.1, forward strand.
AGCCCAAAACGACGATTCTGCCCCCGGTTGACGAAAATCACTGTTCTGGCCCAGAACTGCCCGAAACTCGGGATATTTTGACAGCCCCGCCAGAAATCGCAGTTTCGGACCCAGACTGCTGAAAATCAGTATTTGGGACCTGGGCAGCCAGAAATCCACCCCGGCCCATCGGACAGCCCAAAACGACGATTCTGCGACCGATCAGCGAAACTCACTGTTCTGGCCCAGAACTGCCCGAAACTCATGATTTTTTGACAGCCCCGCCAGAAATCGCAGTTTGGACCCGGACTACTGAAAATCAGTTCTTGGGTCCCGGACAGCCTGAAAACCAAACCCGCCCGTCGGACAGCCCAAAACGACGATTCTGCCCCCGATCGACGAAAATCACTGTTCTGGCCCAGGACTGCCCGAAACTCGTTTTTTTTTTACAGCCCCGCCAGAAAATGCAATTTCGGACCCAGACTGCTGAAAATCAGTATTTGGGTCCCGGACAGCCTGAAATCCAAATCGGCCCGTCGGACAGCCCAAAACGGCGATTCTGCCCCCGATCGACGAAAATCACTGTTCTGCCCAAAACTGCCCGAAACTCGGGATTTTTTGGCAGCCCTGCCAGAAATTGCAGTTTCGGACCCAGACTACTGAAAATCACTATTTGGGTCCCAGACAGCTTGAAATCCAAATCGGCCCGCCGGACATCCCGAAACGACGATTCTGCCCCCGATCGACGAAAATCACTGTTCTGGCCCAGAACTGCCCGAAACTCGGGATTTTTTGACAGCCCTGCCTGAAATTGCAGTTTCGGACCCAGACTACTGAAAATCACTATTTGGGACCCAGACAGCTTGAAATCCAAATCGGCCCGTCGGACATCTCGAAACGACGATTCTGCCCCCGATCGACGAAAATCACAGTTCTGGCCCAGAACTGCCCGAAACTCGTGATTTTTTTACAGCCCTGCCAAAAATTGCAGTTTCGGACCCAGACTGCTGAAAATCAGTATTTGGGTCCTGGACAGCCTGAAATCCACACCGGCCCGCCGGACAGCCCGAAACGACGATTCTGCCCCCGATCGGCGAAAGTCACTGTTTTGGCCCAGAACTGCCCGAAAATCGGGATTTTTTGACAGCCCCGCCAGAAATCGTAGTTTCGGACCCAGACTGCTGAAAAACACTATTTGGGTCCCGGGGAGCCTGAAATCGACACTGGCCCGTCGAACAGCCAAAAATGACGATTCTGCCCCCGGTCGACGAAAATCACTGTTCTGGCCCAGGACTGCCCGAAACTCGTCATTTTTGACAGCCCCGCCAGAAATCGCAGTTTCGGCCCCAGACTGCTGAAAATCAGTATTTGGGTCCCGGACGGCCTGAAATCGACACCGGCCCGTCGGGCAGCCCAAAACGACGATTCTGCCCCCGATCGACGAAAATCACTGTTCTGGCCCAGGACCGCCCAAAAGTTGTTTTTTTTTACAGCCCCGCCAGAAATCGAACTTCCGGACCCGGACTGCTGAAAATCAGTATTTGGGTCCCGACAGCCTGAAATCCAAACCCGCCCGTCGGACAGCCCAAAACGACGATTCTGCCCCCGATCGACGAAAATCACTGTTCTGGCCTAGGACCGCCCGAGAGTTGTTTTTTTTTTACAACCCCGCCAGATGTCGCAGTTTCGGACCCGGACTGCTGAAAATCAGTATTTGGGTCCCGGACAGCCTGAAAACCACACCGGCTCGTCGGACCGCCCAAAACGACGATTCTGCCCCCGATCGACGAAAATCAATGTTTTGGCCCAGGACTGCTCGAAAGTCGTGATTTTTTGACAGCCCCGCCAGAAATCGCAGTTCCGGACCCGAATTGCTGAAAATCTTTAATTGGGTCCCGGACAGCCTGAAATCGACACCGGCCCGTCGGACAGCCTAAAACGATGATTCTGCCCCCGATCGAAGAAAATCACTGTTCTGGCCCAGGACCGCCCGAAAGTTGTTTTTTTTTTACAGCCCCGCCAGAAATCGATGTTTCGGACCCGGACTACTGAAAATCAGTATTTGGGTCCCGGACAGCCTGAAATCCACACTGGTCCGTCGGACAGCCCAAAACGACGATTCTGCCCCCGATCGATGAAAAACACAGTTCTGGCCCAGGACTGCCCGAAAGTTTTTTTTTTTTACAGCCCTGCCAGAAATCGCTGTTTCGGACCCAGACTACTGAAAATCAGTATTTGGGTCTCGGGCAGGCTGAAATCCACACTGGCCCGTCGGACAACCCAAAACGACAATTCTGCCCCCGATCGACGAAAATCAATGTTTTGGCCCAGGACTGCCCGAAACTCGCGATTTTTTGACAGCCCCGCCAGAAATCGCAGTTTCAGATCCGGACTGCTAAAAATCAGTATTTGGGTCCCGGACAGCCTGAAATCCAAACCCGCCCGTCGGACAGCCCAAAACGACAATTCTGCCCCCGATCGATGAAAATCACTGTTCTGGCCCTGGCCTGCTCGAAAGTCGTGATTTTTTGACAGCCCCGCCAGAAATCGCAGTTTCGGACCCGGACTACTGAAAATCAGTATTTGGGTCCCGGACACCCTGAAATCCACACTGGCCCGTCGGACAGCCCAAGACGACGATTCTGCCCCCGATCGACGAAAATCAATGTTTTGGCCCTGGACTGCTCGAAAGTCATGATTTTTTGACAGCTCCGCCAGAAATCGCAGTTTCGGACCCGGACTGCTGAAAATCAGTATTTGGGTCCCGGACAGCCTAAAATCCACACTGGCCCGTCGGACAGCCCAAAACGACGATTCTGCCCCCGATCGACGGAAATCAATGTTTTGGCCCAGGACTGCTCGAAAGTCGTGATTTTTTGACAGCCCCGCCAGAAATCGCAGTTTCGGACCCAGACTGCTGAAAATCAGTATTTGGGTCCCGGACAGCCTGAAATCCAAACCCGCCCGTCGGACAGCCCCAAACGACGATTCTGCCCCCGATCGATGAAAATCACTGTTCTGGCCCTGGCCTGCACGAAAGTCGTGATTTTTTGACAGCCCCGCCAGAAATCGCAGTTTCGGACCAGGACTGCTGAAAATCAGTATTTGGGACCCGGACAGCCTGAAATCCACACTGGCCCGTCGGACAGCCCAAAACGACGATTCTCCCCCCGATCGACGAAAATCAATGTTTTGGCCCTGGACAGCTCGAAAGTCGTGATTTTTTGACAGCTCCGCCAGAAATCGCAGTTACGGACCCGGACTACTGAAAATCAGTATTTGGGTCCCGGACAGCCTGAAATCCACACTGGCCCGTCGGACAGCCCAAAACGACGATTCTGCCCCCGATCGACGAAAATCACAGTTCTGGCCTAGGACTGCCCGAAAGTTGTTTTTTTTTCACAGCTCCGCCAGAAATCGCAGTTTCGGACCCGGACTGCTGAAAATCAGTATTTGGGTCCTGGACAGCCTGAAATCCACACTGGCCTGTCGGGCAGCCCAAAACGACGATTCTGCCCCCGATCGACGAAAATCAATGTTTTAGCCCAGGACTGCTCGAAAGTCGTGATTTTTTGACAGCCCCGCCAGAAATCGCAGTTTCGGACCCAGTCTGTTGAAAATCAGTATTTGGGCCCCGGACAGCCTGAAATCCAAAACCCGCCCGTCGGACAGCCCAAAACGACGATTCTGCCCCCGATCGACGAAAATCACTGTTCTGGCCTAGGACCGCCCGAAAGTTGTTTTTTTTTACAGCCCCGCCAGAAGTCGCAGTTTTGGACCCGGACTGCTGAAAATCAGTATTTGGGTCCCGGACAGCCTAAAATCCACACCGGCCCGTCAGACAGCCCAAAACGACGATTCTGCTCCCGATCGACGAAAATCACTGTTCTGGCCCAGGACCGCCTGAAAGTTGTTTTTTTTTACATCCCCGCCAGAAATCGCAGTTTCGGACCCGGACTACTGAAAATCAGTATTTGGGTCCCGGACAGCCTGAAATCCAAACCCGCCCGTCGGACAGCCCAAAACGACGATTCTGCCCCCGATCGATGAAAATCACTGTTCTGGCCCAGGCCTGCTCGAAAGTCGAGATTTTTTGACAGCCCCGCCAGAAATCGCAGTTTCGGACCGGGGCTGCTGAAAATCAGTATTTGGGTCCCGGACAGCCTGAAATCCACACCGGACCGTCGGACAGCCAAAAACAACGATTTTGCCCCCGATCGACGAAAATCACAGTTCGGGCCCAGGACCGCCCGAAAGTTGTTTTTTTTTTACAGCCCCGCCAGAAATCGCAGTTTCGGACCCGGACTCTTGAAAATCAGAATCTGGTTCCCGGACAGCCTGAAATCCTCACCGGCCCGTCGGACAGCCCAAACTGACGATTCTGCCCCCGGTCGACAAAATCACTGTTCTAGCCCAAAACTGCCTGAAACTCGTGATTTTTTGACAGCCCCGCCAGAAATCGCAGTTTCAGACCCGGACTGCTGAAAATCAGTATTTGGGTCCCGGACAGCCTGAAATCCACCCCGGCCCGTCGGACAGCCCAAAACGACGATTCTGCCCCCGATCGACGAAAATCACTGTTCTGGCCCAGGACCGCCCGAAAGTTGTTTTGTTTTTATAGCCCCGCCAGAAATCGCAGTTTCGGACCCGGACTACTGGAAATCAGTATTTGGTTCCCGGACAGCCTGAAATCCTCCCCGGCCCGTCGGACAGCCCAAACTGACGATTCTGCCCCCGGTCGACAAAATCACTGTTCTGGCCCAAAACTGCCCGAAACTCGTGATTTTTTGACAGCCCCGCCAGAAATCGCAGTTTCGGACCCGGGCTGCTGAAAATCAGTATTTGGGTCCCGGACAGCCTGAAATCCACACCGGCCCGTCGGACAGGCCAAAACGACGATTCTGCCCCCGATCGACGAAAATCAATGTTCTGCCCCAGGACCGCCCGAAAGTTGTTTTTTTTTTACAGCCCCGGCAGAAATCGCAGTTTCGGACCCGGACTGCTGAAAATCAGTATTTGGGTCCCGGACAGCCTGAAATCGACACCGGCCCGTCGGACAGCCCAAAACGACGATTCTGCCCCCGATCGACGAAAATCACTGTTCTGGCCCAGGACCGCTCGAAAGTTGTTTTTTTTTTACAGCCCCGCCAGATAATCGCAGTTTCGGACCCGGACTACAGAAAATCAGTACTTGGGTCCCAGACAGCCTAAAATCCACACCGGCCCGTCGGACAACCCAAAACGACGATTCTGCCCCCGATCGACGAAAATCACTGTTCTGGCCCTGGACCGCCCGAAAGTTGTTTTTTTTTTACAGCCCCGCCAGATAATCACAGTTTCGGACCTGGACTTCAGAAAATCAATATTTGGGTCCCGGACAGCCTGAAATCCACACCGGCCCGTCGGACAGCCCAAAACGACGATTCTGCCCCCGATCGACGAAAATCAATGTTTTGGCCCAGGACTGCCTGAAACTCATGATTTTTTGACAGCCCCGCCAGAAATCGCAGTTTCGGACCCAGACTGCTGAAAATCAGTATTTGGGTCCCGGACAGCGTGAAATCCAAACCCGCCCGTCGGACAGCCCAAAACGACGATTCTGCCCCTGATCGACGAAAATCACTGTTCTGGCGCTGGACTGCTCGAAACTCGTGATTTTTTGACAGCCCTGCCAGAAATCGCAATTTCGGACCCGGACTGCTGAAAATCAGTATTTGGGTCTCGGACAGCCTGAAATCCACACCGGCCCGTCGGACAACCCAAAACGACGATTCTGCCCCCGATCGACGAAAATCACTGTTCTGGCCCTGGACCGCCCGAAAGTTGTTTTTTTTTTACAGCCCCGCCAGAAATCGCAGTTTCGGACCCGAACTACTGGAAATCAGTATTTGGTTCCCGGACAGCCTGAAATCCTCACCGACCCGTCGGACAGCCCAAACTGACGATTCTGCCGCCGGTCGACAAAATCACTATTCTGGCCCAAAACTGCCCGAAACTCGTGATTTCTTGACAGCCCCGCCAGAAATCGCAGTTTTGGACCCGGACTGCTGAAAATCAGTATTTGGGTCTCGGACAGCCTGAAATCCACACCGGCCCGCCGGACAGGCCAAAACGACGATTCTGCCCCGATCGACGAAAATCACTCTTCTGGCCCAGGACCGCCCGAAAGTTGTTTTTTTTTTACAGCCCCGACAGATAATCGCAGTTTCGGACCCGGACTACAGAAAATCAGTATTTGGGTCCCGGACAGCCTGAAATCGACACCGGCCCGTCGGACAGCCCAAAACAACGACTCTACCCCCGATCGACGAAAATCACTGTTCTGGCCCAGGACCGCCCGAAAGTTGTTTTTTTTTTACAGCCCCGCCAGAAATCACAGTTTCGGACCCGGACTACTGGAAATCAGTATTTGGTTCCCGGACAGCCTGAAATCCTCACCGGCCCGTCGGACAGCCCAAACTGACGATTCTGCGGCCGGTCGACAAAATCACTGTTCTGGCCCAAGACTGCCCGAAACTCGTGATTTTTTGACAGCCCCGCCAGAAATCACAGTTTCGGACCTGGACTGCTGAAAATCAGTATTTAGGTCCTGGACAGCCTGAAATCCACACCAGCCCGTCGGACAGCCCAAAACGACGATTCTGCCCCCGATCGACGAAAATCACTGTTCTGCCCCAGGACCGCCCGAAAGTTGTTTTTTTTTTACAGCCCTGGCAGAAATCGCAGTTTCGGACCCGGACTGCTGAAAATCAGTATTTGGGTCCCGGACAGCCTGAAATCGACATCGGCCCGTCGGACAGCCCAAAACGACGATTCTGCCCCTGATCGACGAAAATCACTGTTCTATCCCTGGACCGCCCAAAAGTTGTTTTTTTTTTACAGCCCCGCGAGAAATCGCAGTTTCGGACCCGGACTACAGAAAAACAGTATTTGGGTCCCGGACAGCCTGAAATCCACCCCGGCCCGTCGGGCAGCCCAAAACGACGATTCTGCCCCCGATCGACGAAAATCAACGTTTTGGCCCAGGACTGGCCGAAACTCACGATTTTTTGACAGCCCCGCCAGAAATCGCAGTTTCGGACCCGAACTACTGAAAATCAGTATTTGGGTCCCGGACAGCCTGAAATCCAAACCCGCCCGTCGGACAGCCCAAAACGACGATTCTACCCCCGATCGACGAAAATCACTGTTCTGGCCCTCGACTGCTCGAAACTCGTGATTTTTTGACAGCCCCGCCAGAAATCGCAGTTTCGGACCTGGACTGCTGAGAATCAGTATTTGGGTCCCGGACAGCCTGAAATCCACACCAGCCCGTCGGACAGCCCAAAACGACGATTCTGCCCCCGATCGACGAAAATCAACGTTTTGGCCCAGGACTGGCCGAAACTCACGATTTTTTGACAGCCCCGCCAGAAATCGCAGTTTCGGACCCGAACTGCTGAAAATCAGTATTTGGGTCCCGGACAGCCTGAAATCCAAACCCGCCCGTCGGACAGCCCAAAACGACGATTCTACCCCCGATCGACGAAAATCACTGTTCTGGCCCTCGACTGCTCGAAACTCGTGATTTTTTGACAGCCCCCCAGAAATCGCAGTTTCGGACCCGGACTGCTGAGAATCAGTATTTGGGTCCCGGACAGCCTGAAATCCACACCAGCCCGTCGGACAGCCCAAAACGACGATTCTGCCCCCGATCGACGAAAATCACTGTTCTGCCCCAGGACCGCCCGAAAGTTGTTTTTTTTTACAGCCCCGGCAGAAATCGCAGTTTCGGACCCGGACTGCTGAAAATCAGTATTTGGGTCCCGGACAGCCTGAAATCCAGCCCGGCCCGTCGGACAGCCCAAAACGACGATTCTGCCCCCGATCGGCGAAAATCAATGTTTTGGCCCAGGACTGCCCGAAACTCATGATTTTTTGACAGCCCCGCCGGATATCGCAGTTTCGGACACAAACTGCTGAAAATCAGTTATTGGGTCCCGGACAGCCTGAAATCGACACCGGCCTGTCGGATAGCCCAAACTGACGATTCTGCCCCCGGTCGACAAAATCACTGTTCTGGCCCAAAACTGCCCGAAACTCGTGATTTTTTGACAGCCCCGCCAGAAATCACAGTTTCGGACCCGGACTGCTGAAAATCAGTATTTAGGTCCCGGACAGCCTGAAATCCACACCAGCCCGTCGGACAGCCCAAAACGACGATTCTGCCCCCGATCGACGAAAATCACTGTTCTGCCCCAGGGCCGCCCGAAAGTTGTTTTTTTTTTACAGCACCGCCAGAAATCGCAGTTTCGGACCCGGACTGCTGAAAATCAGTATTTGGGTCCCGGACAGCCTGAAATCGACACCGGCCCGTCGGACAGCCGAAAACAGCGATTCTGCCCCCGATCGACGAAAATCACTGTTCTGGCCCAGGACCGCCCGAAAGTTGTTTTTTTTTTACAGCCTCGCCAGAATTCGCAGTTTCGGACCCGGACTGCTGAAAATCAGTATCTGGGTCCCGGACAGCCTGAAATCCAGCCCGGCCCGTCGGACAGCCCAAAACGACGATTCTGCCCCCGATCGACGAAAATCAATGTTTTGGCCCTGGACTGCCCGAAACTCATGATTTTTTGACAGCCCCGCCGGATATCGCAGTTTCGGACACAAACTGCTGAAAATCAGTTATTGGGTCCCGGACAGCCTGAAATCGACACCGGCCCGTCGGACAGTCCAAACTGACGATTCTGCCCCCGGTCGACAAAATCACTGTTCTGGCCCAAAACTGCCCGAAACTCGTGATTTTTTGACAGCCCCGCCAGAAATCGCAGGTTCGAACCCGGACTGCTGAAAATTAGTATTTAGGTCCCGGACAGCCTGAAATCCACACCGGCCCGTCGGACAGCCCAAAACGACGATTCTGCCCCCGATCGACGAAAATCACTGTTCTGGCCCTGGACTGCTCGAAACTCGTGATTTTTTGACAGCCCCGCCAGAAATCGCAGTTTCGAACCCGGACTGCTGAAAATCAGTATTTGGGTCCCGGACAGCCTGAAATCCAGACCGGCCCGTCGGACAGCCCAAAACGACGATTCTGCCCCCGATCGACGAAAATCACTGTTCTGGCCCAGGACCGCCCGAAAGTTGTTTTTTTTTTACAGCCCCGCCAGAAATCGCAGTTTCGGACCCGAACTACTGGAAATCAGTATTTGGTTCCCGGACAGCCTGAAATCCTCACCGGCCCGTCGGACAGCCCAAAACGACGATTCTGCCCCCGATCGACGAAAATCACTGTTCTGCCCCAGCACCACCCGAAAAGTTGTTTTTTTTTACAGCCCCGCCAGAAATCGCAGTTTCGGACCCGGACTGCTGAAAATCAGTATTTGGGTCTCGGACAGCCTGAAATCGACACCGGCCCGTCGGACAGCCCAAAACGACGATTCTGCCTCCCATCGACGAAAATCACTGTTCTGGCCCAGGACCGCCCGAAAGTTTTTTTTTTTTACAGCCCCGCGAGTAATCGCAGTTTCGGACCCGAACTACAGAAAATCAGTATTTGGTTCCCGGACAGCCTGAAATCCAGCCCGGCCCGTCGGACAGCCCAAAACGACGATTCTGCCCCCGATCGACGAAAATCAATGTTTTGGCCCAGGACTGCCCGAAACTCATGATTTTTTGACAGCCCCGCCAGAAATCGCAGTTTCGGACCCAGACTGCTGAAAATCAGAATTTGGGTCCCGGACAGCCTGAAATCCAAACTCGCCCGTCGGACAGCCCAAAACGACGATTCTGCCCCCGATCGACGAAAATCACTGTTCTGGCCCTGGACTGCTCGAAACTCGTGATTTTTTGACAGCCCCGCCAGAAATCGCAGTTTTGAACCCGGACTGCTGAAAATCAGTATTTGGGTCCCGGACAGCCTGAAATCCAGCCCGGCCCGTCGGACAGCCCAAAACGACGATTCTGCCCCCGATCGACGAAAATCAATGTTTTGGCCCAGGACTGCCCGAAACTCATGATTTTTTGACAGCCCCGCCAGAAATCGCAGTTTCGGACCCAGACTGCTGAAAATCAGTATTTGGGTCCGGGACAGCCTGAAATCCAAACTCGCCCGTCGGACAGCCCAAAACGACGATTCTGCCCCCGATCGACGAAAATCACTGTTCTGGCCCTGGACTGCTCGAAACTCGTGATTTTTTGACAGCCCCGCCAGAAATCGCAGTTTCGAACCCGGACTGCTGAAAATCAGTATTTGGGTCCCGGACAGCCTGAAATCCAGCCCGGCCCGTCGGACAGCCCAAAACGACGATTCTGCCCCCGATCGACGAAAATCAATGTTTTGGCCCAGGACTGCCCGAAACTCATGATTTTTTGACAGCCCCGCCAGAAATCGCAGTTTCAGACCCAGACTGCTGAAAATCAGTATTTGGGTCCCGGACAGCCTGAAATCCAAACTCGCCCGTCGGACAGCCCAAAACGACGATTCTGCCCCCGATCGACGAAAATCACTGTTCTGGCCCTGGACTGCTCGAAACTCGTGATTTTTTGACAGCCCCGCCAGAAATCGCAGTTTCGAACCCGGACTGCTGAAAATCAGTATTTGGGTCCCGGACAGCCTGAAATCCACACCGGCCCGTCGGACAGCCCAAAACGACGATTCTGCCCCCGATCGACGAAAATCAATGTCTTGGCCCAGGACTACCCGAAACTCATGATTTTTTGACAGCCCCGCCAGAAATCGCAGTTTCGGACACAGACTGCTGAAAATCAGTATTTGGGTCCAAGACAGCCTGAAATCCGAACCCGCCCGTCGGACAGCCCAAAACGACGATTCTGCCCCCGATCGACGAAAATCACTGTTCTGGCCCTGGACCGCCCGAAAGTTGTTTTTTTTTTACAGCCCCGCCAGATAATCACAGTTTCAGACCTGGACTACAGAAAATCAATATTTGGGTCCCGGACAGCCTGAAATCCACACCGGCCCGTCGGACAGCCCAAAACGACGATTCTGCCCCCGATCGACGAAAATCAATGTTTTGGCCCAGGACTGCCCGAAACTTATGATTTTTTGACAGCCCCGCCAGAAATCGCAGTTTCGGACCCAGACTGCTGAAAATCAGTATTTGGGTCCCGGACAGCCTGAAATCCAAACCCGCCCGTCGGACAGCCCAAAACGACGATTCTGCCCCTGATCGACGAAAATCACTGTTCTGGCGCTGGACTGCTCGAAACTCGTGATTTTTTGACAGCCCCGCCAGAAATTGCAATTTCGGACCCGGACTGCTGAAAATCAGTATTTGGGTCTCGGACAGCCTGAAATCCACACCGGCCCGTCGGACAGCCCAAAACGACGATTCTGCCCCCGATCGACGAAAATCACAGTTCTGGCCCAGGACCGCCCGAAAGTTGTTTTTTTTTTACAGCCCCGCCAGAAATCGCAGTTTCGGACCCGAACTACTGGAAATCAGTATTTGGTTCCCGGACAGCCTGAAATCCTCACCGACCCGTCGGACAGCCCAAACTGACGATTCTGCCCCCGGTCGACAAAATCACTGTTCTGGCCCAAAACTGCCCGAAACTCGTGATTTCTTGACAGCCCCGCCAGAAATCGCAGTTTTGGACCCGGACTGCTGAAAATCAGTATTTGGGTCCCGGACAGCCTGAAATCCACACCGGCCCGCCGGACAGGCCAAAACGACGATTCTGCCCCGATCGACGAAAATCACTCTTCTGGCCCAGGACCGCCCGAAAGTTGTTTTTTTTTAACAGCCCCGCCAGATAATCGCAGTTTCGGACCCGGACTACAGAAAATCAGTATTTGGGTCCCGGACAGCCTGAAATCGACACCGGCCCGTCGGACAGCCCAAAACAACGATTCTACCCCCGATCGACGAAAATCACTGTTCTGGCCCAGGACCGCCCGAAAGTTGTTTTTTTTTTACAGCCCCGCCAGAAATCACAGTTTCGGACCCGGACAACTGGAAATCAGTATTTGGTTCCCGGACAGCCTGAAATCCTCACCGGCCCGTCGGACAGCCCAAACTGACGATTCTGCCGCCGGTCGACAAAATCACTGTTCTGGCCCAAGACTGCCCGAAACTCGTGATTTTTTGACAGCCCCGCCAGAAATCACAGTTTCGGACCCGGACTGCTGAAAATCAGTATTTAGGTCCTGGACAGCCTGAAATCCACACCAGCCCGTCGGACAGCCCAAAACGACGATTCTGCCCCCGATCGACGAAAATCACTGTTCTGCCCCAGGACCGCCCGAAAGTTGTTTTTTTTTTACCGCCCCGCGAGAAATCGCAGTTTCGGACCCGGACTACAGAAAATCAGTATTTGGGTCCCGGACAGCCTGAAATCCACCCCGGCCCGTCGGGCAGCCCAAAACGACGATTCTGCCCCCGATCGACGAAAATCAACGTTTTGGCCCAGGACTGGCCGAAACTCACGATTTTTTGACAGCCCCGCCAGAAATCGCAGTTTCGGACCCGAACTGCTAAAAATCAGTATTTGGGTCCCGGACAGCCTGAAATCCAAACCCGCCCGTCGGACAGCCCAAAACGACGATTCTACCCCCGATCGACGAAAATCATTGTTCTGGCCCTCGACTGCTCGAAACTCGTGATTTTTTGACAGCCCCGCCAGAAATCGCAGTTTCGGACCCGGACTGCTGAGAATCAGTATTTGGGTCCCGGACAGCCTGAAATCCACACCAGCCCGTCGGACAGCCCAAAACGACGATTCTGCCCCCGATCGACGAAAATCACTGTTCTGCCCCAGGACCGCTCGAAAGTTGTTTTTTTTTACAGCCCCGGCAGAAATTGCAGTTTCGGACCCGGACTGCTGAAAATCAGTATTTGGGTCCCGGACAGCCTGAAATCCAGCCCGGCCCGTCGGACAGCCCAAAACGACGATTCTGCCCCCGATCGGCGAAAATCAATGTTTTGGCCCAGGGCTGCCCGAAACTCATGATTTTTTGACAGCCCCGCCGGATATCGCAGTTTCGGACACAAACTGCTGAAAATCAGTTATTGGGTCCCGGACAGCCTGAAATCGACACCGGCCCGTCGGACAGCCCAAACTGACGATTCTGCCCCCGGTCGACAAAATCACTGTTCTGGCCCAAAACTGCCCGAAACTCGTGATTTTTTGACAGCCCCGCCAGAAATCACAGTTTCGGACCCGGACTGCTGAAAATCAGTATTTAGGTCCCGGACAGCCTGAAATCCACACCAGCCCGTCGGACAGCCCAAAACGACGATTCTGCCCCCGATCGACCAAAATCACTGTTCTGCCCCAGGGCCGCCCGAAAGTTGTTTTTTTTTTACAGCCCCGCCAGAAATCGCAGTTTCGGACCCGGACTGCTGAAAATCAGTATTTGGGTCCCGGACAGCCTGAAATCGACACCGGCCCGTCGGACAGCCGAAAACGGCGATTCTGCCCCCGATCGACGAAAATCACTGTTCTGGCCCAGGACCGCCCGAAAGTTGTTTTTTTTTTACAGCCCCGCCAGAAATCACAGTTTCGGACCCGGACAACTGGAAATCAGTATTCGGTTCCCGGACAGCCTGAAATCCTCACCGGCCCGTCGGACAGTCCAAACTGACGATTCTGCCGCCGGTCGACAAAATCACTGTTCTGGCCCAAGACTGCCCGAAACTCGTGATTTTTTGACAGCCCCGCCAGAAATCACAGTTTCGGACCCGGACTGCTGAAAATCAGTATTTAGGTCCTGGACAGCCTGAAATCCACACCAGCCCGTCGGACAGCCCAAAACGACGATTCTGCCCCCGATCGACGAAAATCACTGTTCTGGCCCTGGACTGCTCGAAACTCGTGATTTTTTGACAGCCCCGCCAGAAATCGCAGTTTCGGACCCGGACTGCTGAAAATCAGTATTTGGGTCCCGGACAGCCTAAAATCGACACCGGCCCGTCGGACAGCCGAAAACGGCGATTCTGCCCCCGATCGACGAAAATCACTGTTCTGGCCCAGGACCGCCCGAAAGTTGTTTTTTTTTTACAGCCCCGCCAGAAATCGCAGTTTCAGACTCGGACTATTGAAAATCAATATTTGGTTCCCGGACGGCCTGAAATCCTCACCGACCCGTCGGACAGCCAAAACTGACGATTCTGCCCCCGGTCGACAAAATCACTGTTCTGGCCCAAAACTGCCCGAAACTCGTGATTTTTTGACAGCCCCGCCAGAAATCGCAGTTTCGGACCCGGACTGCTGAAAATCAGTATTTGGGTCCCGGACAGCCTGAAATCGACACCGGCCCGTCGGACAGCCCAAACTGACGAATCTGCCCCCGGTCGACAAAATCACTGTTCTGGCCCAAAACTGCTCGAAACTCGTGATTTTTTGACAGCCCCGCCAGAAATCGCAGTTTCGGACCCAGACTGCTGAAAATCACTATTTGGTCCCGGAAAGCCTGAAATCGACCCCGGCCTGTCAGACAGCCAAAAATGACGATTCTCTCCCCGGTCGACGAAAATCACTATTCTGGCCCAGGACTGCCCGAAACTCGTCATTTTTTGACAGCCCCGCCAGAAATCGCAGTTCTGGGCCCAGACTGCTGAAAATCAGTATTTGGGTCCCGGACAGCCTGAAATCCACACCGGCCCGTCGGACAACCCGAAACGACGATTCTGCCCCGATCGACGAAAATCAATGTTTTGGCCCAGAACTGCCCAAAACTTGTGATTTTTTGACAGCCCCGCCAGAAATCGCAGTTTCGGACCCAGACTGCTGAAAATCACTATTTGGGTCCCGGACAGCCTGAAATCGTCACAGGCCGCCCAAAGTAACGATCAACTGACTGGATCGACAAAAATCCTGATTTTGCCCGTGGATGAATGAAATCACTATTCATACCCAGCACCGGCTAAAACTCACAGTATTGACCTGGAGCTGCGGTAAAAAACAATTTCCACCTCGACTGGACAGAAATCACGATCGATCGTCTGAATAGGTAAAATCTCGATATTGCCCCTGGACGAACGAAATCACTATTCAAACCCTGCAACAGCCGAAACTCGGGATTTTTCGTCTGGTCAACCGAAAATCACAGCACTGACCAGGTACAGTTGTTAAAAATGATCTCCGCCCCGATCAGCCGGAAATCACGATCGTCCATCCAGATCGGTTAAATCATGATATTGCCCTCTGGCGGATGAAAGGGTTATTTTGTCCCAGCGTCGGCCGAAACTCGTGATTTTCCGTCAGGTCAACTGAAAATCACAGTATTGACCTGGTACAGTTGTCAAAAACGATCTCTGCCCCGATCCGCCCAAAGTAACGATCAACTGTCCAGATCGGCAAAAATCTCGATTTTGCCCCCAGATGAATGAAATCGCTATTCAGACCCAGCACCAGCTGAAACTCGTGATTTTTCGTCTGGTCAACCGAAAATCACGGTATTGACCTGGAGCTGCTGCAAAAAACAATTTCCACCTCGACTGGCCAGAATCACGATTGATCGTCCGGATCTGTAAAATCTCGATATTGCCCCCGGACGAACGAAATCGCTATTCAGACCCTGCAATGGCCGAAATTTGTGATTTTTCGTCTGGTCAACCGAAAATCACTGTACTGACCAGGTACAGTTGTCAAAAATGATCTCCGCCCCGATCAGCCAGAAATCACGATCGTCGATCCAGATCGGTTAAATCATGATATTGCCCTCAGGCGGACGAAATAGCTATTCAGACCCTGCGTCGGCCGAAACTCGTGATTTTCCGTCATGTCAACCGAAAATCACAGTATTGACCAGGTACAGTTGCCAAAAACGATCTTCGCCCCTATCCGCCCAAATTAACGATCAAGTGTCTGGATCGGCAAAAATCCCGATATTGCCCCCGGACGAACGAAATCCTTATTCAGACCTTGCAACGGTCGAAACTCGGGATTTTTGGTCTGGACAACTGAAAATCACAGTGTTGACCTGGTACTGCTGTCAAAAAAATTTTCCACCTCGACTGGCCAGAATCACGATCGATCGTCCGGATCTGTGAAATCAAGATATTGCCCCCGGACGAACGAAACTGCTATTCAGTCCCTGCAACGGCCGAAACTCGTGACTTTCCGTCAGGTCAACCGAAAATCACAGTATTGACCAGGTACAGTTGTCAAAAACGATCTCCGCCCCGATCCGCCCAAAGTAACGATCAACTGTCCAGATCGGCAAAAATCCCGATTTTGCCCTCGGATGAATGAAATCACTATTCAGACCCAGCACCGGCTGAAACTCGTGATTTTCCGTCTGGTCAACCGAAAATCACAGTATTGACCTGGAGCTGCTGTAAAAAACAATTTCCACCTCGACTGGACAGAAATCACGATCGATCATCAGAATCGGTAAAATCTCGATATTGCCCCCGGACGAACGAAATCCTTATTCAGACATTGCAACGGTCGAAACTCGGGATTTTTGGTCCGGTCAACCGAAAATCACAGTGTTGACCTGGTACTGCTGTCAAAAACAATTTTCGCCTCGACTTGCCAGAATCACGATCGATCGTCCGGATCTGTGAAATCTCGATATTGCCCCCGGACGAACGAAACCGCTATTCAGACCCTGCGTCGGCCGAAACTCGTGATTTTCCGTCAGGTCAACCGAAAATCACAGTATTGACCAGGTACAGTTGTCATATATGATCTCTGCCCCGATCCGCCTAAAGTAACGATCAACTATCCGGATCGGCAAAAATCCCAATTTTGCCCTCGGATGAATGAAATCACTATTCAGACCCAGCACCGGCTGAAACTCGTGATTTTCCGTCTGGTCAACCGAAAATCGCAGTATTGACCAGGTACAGTTGTCAAAAACGATCTCCGCCCCGGTCCGCCCAAAGTAACGATCAACTGTCTAGATCGGCAAAAATCCCGATTTTGCCCTCGGACGAATGAAATCACTATTCAGACCCAGCACCAGCTGAAACTCGTGATTTTCCGTATGGTCAACCGAAAATCACAGTATTGACCTGGAGCTACTGTAAAAAACAATTTCCACCTCGATTGGACAGAAATCACGATCGATCGTCAGAATCGGTAAAACCTCGATATTGCCCCCGGACGAACGAAATCCTTATTCAGACCTTGCAACGGCCGAAACTTGGGATTTTTGGTCCGGTCAACAGAAAATCACAGTGTTGACCTGGTACTGCCGTCAAAAACAATTTTCGCCTCGACTGGCCAGAATCACGATCGATCGTCCGGATCTGTGAAATCTCGATATTGCCCCCGGACGAACGAAACCGCTATTCAGACCCTGCGTCGGCCGAAACTCGTGATTTTCCGTCAGGTCAACCGAAAATCACAGTATTGACCAGGTACAGTTGTCATATATGATCTCTGCCCCGATCCGCCTAAAGTAATGATCAACTATCCGGATCGGCAAAAATCCCAATTTTGCCCTCGGATGAATGAAATCACTATTCAGACCCAGCACCGGCTGAAACTCGTGATTTTCCGTCTGGTCAACCGAAAATCACAGTATTGACCTGGAGCTACTGTAAAAAACAATTTCCACCTCGACTGGACAGAAATCACGATCGATCATCAGAATCGGTAAAATCTCGATATTGCCCCCGGACGAACGAAATCCTTATTCAGACATTGCAACGGTCGAAACTCGGGATTTTTGGTCCGGTCAACCGAAAATCACAGTGTTGACCTGGTACTGCTGTCAAAAACAATTTTCGCCTCGACTTGCCAGAATCACGATCGATCGTCCGGATCTGTGAAATCTCGATATTGCCCCCGGACGAACGAAACCGCTATTCAAACCCTGCGTCGGCCGAAACTCGTGATTTTCCGTCAGGTCAACCGAAAATCACAGTATTGACCAGGTACAGTTGTCATATATGATCTCTGCCCCGATCCGCCTAAAGTAACGATCAACTATCCGGATCGGCAAAAATCCCGATTTTGCCCTCGGATGAATGAAATCACTATTCAGACCCAGCACCGGCTGAAACTCGTGATTTTCTGTATGGTCAACCGAAAATCACAGTATTGACCTGGAGCTGCTGTAAATAACAATTTCCACCTCGACTGGATAGAAATCACGATCGATCGTCTGAATCGGTAAAATCTCGATATTGCCCCCGGACGAACGAAATCCTTATTCAGACCTTGCAACGGCCGAAACTCGGGATTTTTGGTCCGGTCAACCGAAAATCACAGTGTTGACCTAGTACTGCTGTCAAAAACAATTTCCGCCTCGACTGGCCAGAATCCCGATCGATCACCCGGATCTGCAAAATCTCGATATTGCCCCTGGACGAACGAAATCGCTATTCTGACCCTGCAACGTCCGAAATTCGTGATTTTTCGTCTGGTCAACCGAAAATCACAGTACTGACCAGGTACAGTTGTCAAAAATGATCTCCGCCCCGATCAGCCAGAAATCACGATCGTCGATCCAGATCGGTTAAATCATGATATTGCCCTCGGGCGGACGAAATAGCTATTCAGACCCTGCGTCGGCCGAAACTCGTGATTTTCCGTCAGGTCAACCGAAAATCACAGTATTGACCATGAACAGTTGCCAAAAACGATCTTCGCCCCTATCCGCCCAAAGTAACGATCAACTGTCTGGATCGGCAAAAATCCCGATATTGCCACCGGACGAACGAAATCCTTATTCAGACCTTGCAACGGTCGAAACTCGGGTTTTTTGGTCTGGTCAACTGAAAATCCCAGTATTGACCTGGAGCTACTGTAAAAAGCAATTTCCACCTCGACCGGACAGAAATCACGGTCAATCGTCTGAATCGGTAAAATCTCGATATTGCCCCCGGACGAACGTAATCCTTATTCAGACCTTGCAATGGCCGAAACTTGGGATTCTTGGTCCAGTCAACCGAAAATCACAGTATTGACCTGGTACTGCTGTCAAAAACAATTTCCGCCTCGACAGGCCAGAATCACGATCGATCGTCCGGATCTGTAAAATCTCGATATTGCCCCCGGACGAACGAAATCGCTATTCAGACCCTGCATCGGCCGAAACTCGTGATTTTTCATCTGGTCAACCGAAAATCACAGTACTGACCAGGTACAGTTGTCATATATGATCTCTGCCCCGATCAGCCAGAAATCACGATCGTCTATCCAGATCGGTTAAATCATGATATTGCCCTCGGGCGGACGAAATAGCTATTCAGACCCTGCGTCGGCCGAAACTCGTGATTTTCCGTCAGGTCAACCGAAAATCACAGTATTGACCATGAACAGTTGCCAAAAACGATCTTCGCCCCTATCCGCCCAAAGTAACGATCAACTGTCTGGATCGGCAAAAATCCCGATATTGCCACCGGACGAACGAAATCCTTATTCAGACCTTGCAACGGTCGAAACTCGGGTTTTTTGGTCTGGTCAACTGAAAATCCCAGTATTGACCTGGAGCTACTGTAAAAAGCAATTTCCACCTCGACCGGACAGAAATCACGGTCAATCGTCTGAATCGGTAAAATCTCGATATTGCCCCCGGACGAACGAAATCCTTATTCAGACCTTGCAATGGCCGAAACTCGGGATTCTTGGTCCAGTCAACCGAAAATCACAGTATTGACCTGGTACTGCTGTCAAAAACAATTTCCGCCTCGACTGGCCAGAATCACGATCGATCGTCCGAATCTGTAAAATCTCGATATTGCCCCCGGACGAACGAAATCGCTATTCAGACCCTGCATCGGCCGAAACTCGTGATTTTTCATCTGGTCAACCGAAAATCACAGTACTGACCAGGTACAGTTGTCATATATGATCTCTGCCCCGATCAGCCAGAAATCACGATCGTCTATCCAGATCGGTTAAATCATGATATTGCCCTCGGGCGGACGAAATAGCTATTCAGACCCTGCGTCGGCCGAAACTCGTGATTTTCCGTCAGGTCAACCGAAAATCACAGTATTGACCATGAACAGTTGCCAAAAACGATCTTCGCCCCTATCCGCCCAAAGTAACGATCAACTGTCTGGATCGGCAAAAATCCCGATATTGCCACCGGACGAACGAAATCCTTATTCAGACCTTGCAACGGTCGAAACTCGAGTTTTTTGGTCTGGTCAACTGAAAATCCCAGTATTGACCTGGAGCTACTGTAAAAAGCAATTTCCACCTCGACCGGACAGAAATCACGGTCAATCGTCTGAATCGGTAAAATCTCGATATTGCCCCCGGACGAACGAAATCCTTATTCCGACCTTGCAATGGCCGAAACTCGGGATTCTTGGTCCAGTCAACCGAAAATCACAGTATTGACCTGGTACTGCTGTCAAAAACAATTTCCGCCTCGACTGGCCAGAATCACGATCGATCGCCCGGATCTGTAAAATCTCGATATTGCCCCCGGACGAACGAAATCGCTATTCAGACCCTGCATCGGCCGAAACTCGTGATTTTTCATCTGGTCAACCGAAAATCACAGTACTGACCAGGTACAGTTGTCATATATGATCTCTGCCCCGATCAGCCAGAAATCACGATCGTCTATCCAGATCGGTTAAATCATGATATTGCCCTCGGGCGGACGAAATAGCTATTCAGACCCTGCGTCGGCCGAAACTCGTGATTTTCCGTCAGGTCAACCGAAAATCACAGTATTGACCAGGTACAGTTGTCATATATGATCTCTGCCCCGATCCGCCTAAAGTAACGATCAACTATCCGGATCGGCAAAAATCCCGATTTTGCCCTCGGATGAATGAAATCGCTATTCAGACCCAGCACCGGCTGAAACTCGTGATTTTCTGTATGGTCAACCGAAAATCACAGTATTGACCTGGAGCTACTGTAAAAAGCAATTTCCACCTCGACCGGACAGAAATCACGGTCAATCGTCTGAATCGGTAAAATCTCGATATTGCCCCCGGACGAACGAAATCCTTATTCAGACCTTGCAATGGCCGAAACTCGGGATTCTTGGTCCAGTCAACCGAAAATCACAGTATTGACCTGGTACTGCTGTCAAAAACAATTTCCGCCTCGACTGGCCAGAATCACGATCGATCGTCCGGATCTGTAAAATCTCGATATTGCCCCCGGACGAACGAAATCGCTATTCAGACCCTGCATCGGCCGAAACTCGTGATTTTTCATCTGGTCAACCGAAAATCACAGTACTGACCAGGTACAGTTGTCATATATGATCTCTGCCCCGATCAGCCAGAAATCACGATCGTCTATCCAGATCGGTTAAATCATGATATTGCCCTCGGGCGGACGAAATAGCTATTCAGACCCTGCGTCGGCCGAAACTCGTGATTTTCCGTCAGGTCAACCGAAAATCACAGTATTGACCATGAACAGTTGCCAAAAACGATCTTCGCCCCTATCCGCCCAAAGTAACGATCAACTGTCTGGATCGGCAAAAATCCCGATATTGCCACCGGACGAACGAAATCCTTATTCAGACCTTGCAACGGTCGAAACTCGGGTTTTTTGGTCTGGTCAACTGAAAATCCCAGTATTGACCTGGAGCTACTGTAAAAAGCAATTTCCACCTCGACCGGACAGAAATCACGGTCAATCGTCTGAATCGGTAAAATCTCGATATTGCCCCCGGACGAACGAAATCCTTATTCAGACCTTGCAATGGCCGAAACTCGGGATTCTTGGTCCAGTCAACCGAAAATCACAGTATTGACCTGGTACTGCTGTCAAAAACAATTTCCGCCTCGACAGGCCAGAATCACGATCGATCGTCCGGATCTGTAAAATCTCGATATTGCCCCCGGACGAACGAAATCGCTATTCAGACCCTGCATCGGCCGAAACTCGTGATTTTTCATCTGGTCAACCGAAAATCACAGTACTGACCAGGTACAGTTGTCATATATGATCTCTGCCCCGATCAGCCAGAAATCACGATCGTCTATCCAGATCGGTTAAATCATGATATTGCCCTCGGGCGGACGAAATAGCTATTCAGACCCTGCGTCGGCCGAAACTCGTGATTTTCCGTCAGGTCAACCGAAAATCACAGTATTGACCATGAACAGTTGCCAAAAACGATCTTCGCCCCTATCCGCCCAAAGTAACGATCAACTGTCTGGATCGGCAAAAATCCCGATATTGCCACCGGACGAACGAAATCCTTATTCAGACCTTGCAACGGTCGAAACTCGAGTTTTTTGGTCTGGTCAACTGAAAATCCCAGTATTGACCTGGAGCTACTGTAAAAAGCAATTTCCACCTCGACCGGACAGAAATCACGGTCAATCGTCTGAATCGGTAAAATCTCGATATTGCCCCCGGACGAACGAAATCCTTATTCCGACCTTGCAATGGCCGAAACTCGGGATTCTTGGTCCAGTCAACCGAAAATCACAGTATTGACCTGGTACTGCTGTCAAAAACAATTTCCGCCTCGACTGGCCAGAATCACGATCGATCGCCCGGATCTGTAAAATCTCGATATTGCCCCCGGACGAACGAAATCGCTATTCAGACCCTGCATCGGCCGAAACTCGTGATTTTTCATCTGGTCAACCGAAAATCACAGTACTGACCAGGTACAGTTGTCATATATGATCTCTGCCCCGATCAGCCAGAAATCACGATCGTCTATCCAGATCGGTTAAATCATGATATTGCCCTCGGGCGGACGAAATAGCTATTCAGACCCTGCGTCGGCCGAAACTCGTGATTTTCCGTCAGGTCAACCGAAAATCACAGTATTGACCAGGTACAGTTGTCATATATGATCTCTGCCCCGATCCGCCTAAAGTAACGATCAACTATCCGGATCGGCAAAAATCCCGATTTTGCCCTCGGATGAATGAAATCGCTATTCAGACCCAGCACCGGCTGAAACTCGTGATTTTCTGTATGGTCAACCGAAAATCACAGTATTGACCTGGAGCTACTGTAAAAAGCAATTTCCACCTCGACCGGACAGAAATCACGGTCAATCGTCTGAATCGGTAAAATCTCGATATTGCCCCCGGACGAACGAAATCCTTATTCAGACCTTGCAATGGCCGAAACTCGGGATTCTTGGTCCAGTCAACCGAAAATCACAGTATTGACCTGGTACTGCTGTCAAAAACAATTTCCGCCTCGACTGGCCAGAATCACGATCGATCGTCCGGATCTGTAAAATCTCGATATTGCCCCCGGACGAACGAAATCGCTATTCAGACCCTGCATCGGCCGAAACTCGTGATTTTTCATCTGGTCAACCGAAAATCACAGTACTGACCAGGTACAGTTGTCATATATGATCTCTGCCCCGATCAGCCAGAAATCACGATCGTCTATCCAGATCGGTTAAATCATGATATTGCCCTCGGGCGGACGAAATACCTATTCTGACCCTGCGTCGATCGAAACTCGTGATTTTCCGTCAGGTCAATCGAAAATCACAGTATTGACCAGGTACAGTTGTCAAAAACGATCTCCGCCCTGATCTGCCTAAAGAAACGATTAACTATCCGGATCGGCAAAAATTCCGATTTTGCCCCCGGATGAATGAAGTCATTATTCAGACCCAGCACCGGCTGAAACTCGTGACTTTCCGTCAGGTCAACCGAAAATCACAGTATTGACTAGGAACAGTTGCCAAAAACGATCTTCGCCCCTATCCGCCCAAAGTAACGATCAACTGTCAGGGTCGGCAAAAATCCTGATATTGCCCCCGGACTAACGAAATCCTTATTCAGACCTTGCAACGGTCGAAACTCGGGTTTTTTGGTTTGGTCAACTGAAAATCCCAGTGTTGACCTGGTACTGCTGTAAAAAACAATTTCCGCCTCGACTGGCCAGAATCACGATCGATCGTCCGGATCTGTGAAATCTCGATGTTGCCCCCGGACGAACGAAATCGCTATTCAACCCTGCATCGGCCGAAACTCGTGATTTTTCATCTGGTCAACCGAAAATCACAGTACTGACCAGGTACGGTTGTCATATATGATCTCCGCCCCGATCTGCCAGAAATCACGATCGTCTATCCAGATCGGTTAAATCATGATATTGCCCTCGGGCGGACGAAATACCTATTCAGACCCTGCGTCGGCCGAAACTCGTGATTTTCCGTCAGGTCAACCGAAAATCACATTATTGACCAGGTACAGTTGTCAAAAACGATCTCTGCCCCGATCCGCCCAAAGTAACGATCAACTGTCCAGATCGACAAAAATCCCGATTTTGCCCTCGGATGAATGAAATCACTATTCAGATCCAGCACCGGCTGAAACTCGTGATTTTCCGTATGGTCAACCGAAAATCACAGTATTGACCTGGAGCTATTGTAAAAAACAATTTCCACCTCGACTGGACAGAAATCACGATCGATCGTCTGAATCGGTAGAACCTCGATATTGCCCCCGGACGAACGAAATCCTTATTCAGACCTTGCAACGGCCGAAACTCAGGATTTTTGGTCCGGTCAACCGAAAATCACAGTGTTGACCTGGTACTGCTGTCAAAAACAATTTTCGCCTCGACTGGCCAGAATCACGATCGATCGTCCGGATCTGTGAAATCTCGATATTGCCCATGGACGAACGAAACCGCTATTCAGACCCTGCAACGGCCGAAATTCGGGATTTTTTGTCTGGACAACCGAAAATCACAGTACTGACCAGGTGCAGTTGTCAAAAATGATCTCCGCCCCGATCAGCCGAAAATCACGATCGTCGAACCAGATCGGTTAAATCATGATATTGCCCTCGGGCGGACGAAATAGCTATTCAGACCCTGCGTCGGCCGAAACTCGTGACTTTCCGTCAGGTCAACCGAAAATCACAGTATTGACTAGGAACAGTTGCCAAAAACGATCTTCGCCCCTATCCGCCCAAAGTAACGATCAACTGTCAGGGTCGGCAAAAATCCCGATATTGCCCCCGGACGAACGAAATCCTTATTCAGACCTTGCAACGGTCGAAACTCGGGTTTTTTGGTTTGGTCAACTGAAAATCCCAGTGTTGACCTGGTACTGCTGTCAAAAACAATTTCCGCCTCGACTGGCCAGAATCACGATCGATCGTCCGGATCTGTGAAATCTCGATGTTGCCCCCGGACGAACGAAATCGCTATTCAACCCTGCATCGGCCGAAACTCGTGATTTTTCATCTGGTCAACCGAAAATCACAGTACTGACCAGGTACGGTTGTCATATATGATCTCCGCCCCGATCTGCCAGAAATCACGATCGTCTATCCAGATCGGTTAAATCATGATATTGCCCTCGGGCGGACGAAATAGCTATTCAGACCCTGCGTCGGCCGAAACTCGTGATTTTCCGTCAGGTCAACCGAAAATCACAGTATTGACCAGGTACAGTTGTCAAAAACGATCTCCGCCCCGATCCGCCCAAAGTAACGATCAACTGTCCAGATCGGCAAAAATCCCGATTTTGCCCTCGGATGAATGAAATCACTATTCAGATCCAGCACCGGCTGAAACTCGTGATTTTCCGTATGGTCAACCGAAAATCACAGTATTGACCTGGAGCTATTGTAAAAAACAATTTCCACCTCGACTGGACAGAAATCACGATCGATCGTCTGAATCGGTAGAACCTCGATATTGCCCCCGGACGAACGAAATCCTTATTCAGACCTTGCAACGGCCGAAACTCGGGATTTTTGGTCCGGTCAACCGAAAATCACAGTGTTGACCTGGTACTGCTGTCAAAAACAATTTTCGCCTCGACTGGCCAGAATCACGATCGATCGTCCGGATCTGTGAAATCTCGATATTGCCCATGGACGAACGAAACCGCTATTCAGACCCTGCAACGGCCGAAATTCGGGATTTTTTGTCTGGACAACCGAAAATCACAGTACTGACCAGGTGCAGTTGTCAAAAATGATCTCCGCCCCGATCAGCCGAAAATCACGATCGTCCAACCAGATCGGTTAAATCATGATATTGCCCTCGGGCGGACGAAATAGCTATTCAGACCCTGCGTCGGCCGAAACTCGTGACTTTCCGTCAGGTCAACCGAAAATCACAGTATTGACCAGGTACAGTTGTCAAAAATGATCTCCGCCCCGATCCGCCTGAAGTAACGATCAATTGTCCGGATCGGCAAAAATCTCGATTTTGCCCCCGGATGAATGAAATCACTATTCAGACCCAGCACCGGCTGAAACTCGTGATTTTCCGTCTGGTCAACCGAAAATCAGAGTACTGACCTGGAGCTGCTGTAAAAAACAATTTCCACCTCAACTGGACAGAAATCACGATCGATCGTCTGAATCGGTAAAATCTCGATATTGCCCCCGGACGAACGAAATCCTTATTCAGACCTTGCAACGGTCGAAACTCGGGTTTTTTGGTCTGGTCAACTGAAAACCCCAGTACCGACCAGGTACAGTTGTCATATATGATCTCTGCCCCGATCAGCCAGAAATCACGATCGTCTATCCAGATCGGTTAAATCATGATATTGCCCTCGGGCGGACGAAATAGCTATTCAGACCCTGCGTCAGCCGAAACTCGTGACTTTCCGTCAGGTCAATCGAAAATCACAGTATTGACCAGGTAAAGTTGTCAAAAACGATCTCCGCCCCGATCCGCCAAAAGTAACGATCAACTATCCGGATCGGCAAAAATCCCGATTTTGCCCCCGGATGAATGAAATCACTATTCAGACCCAGCACCGGCTGAAACTCGTGATTTTCCGTCTGGTCAACCGAAAATCACAGTATTGGCCTGGTACAGTTGTAAAAAACGATCTCCGCCCCGATCCGCCCAAAGTAACGATCAACAGTCCAGATCGACAAAAATCCCGATTTTGCCCTCGGATGAATGAAATCACTATCCAGACCCAGCACCGGCTGAAACTCGTGATTTTCCGTCTGGTCAACCGAAAATCACAGTATTGACCTGGAGCTGCTGTAAAAAACAATTTCCACCTCGAATGGACAGAAATCACGATCGATCGTCTGAATCGGTAAAATCTCGATATTGCCCCCGGACGAACGAAATCCTTTTTCAGACCTTGCAACGGTCGAAACTCGGGATTTTTGGTCCGATCAACCGAAAATCGCAGTGTTGACCTGGAACTGCTGTCAAAAACAATTTCCGCCTCGACTAGCCAGAATCCCGATCGATCATCCAGATCTGTAAAATCTCGATATTGCCCCTGGACGAACGAAATCGCTATTCAGACCCTGCAACGGCCGAAATTCGTGATTTTTCGTCTGGTCAACCGAAAATCACAGTACTTACCAGGTACAGTTGTCAAAAATGATCTCCGCCCCGATCAGCCAGAAATCACGATCGTCCATCCAGATCGGTTAAATCATGATGTTGCCCTCGGGCGGACTAAATAGCTATTCAGACCCTGCGTCGGCCGAAACTCGTGATTTTCCGTCAGGTCAACCATAAATCAAAGTATTGACTAGGAACAGTTGCCAAAAACGATCTTCGCCCCTATCCGCCCAAAGTAACGATCAACTGTCTGGATCGGCAAAAATCCCGATATTGCCCCCGGACGAACGAAATCCTTATTCAGACCTTGCAACGGTCGAAACTCGGGATTTTTGGTCTGGTCAACTGAAAATCCCAGTGTTGACCTGGTACTGCTGTAAAAAACAATTTCCGCCTCGACTGGCCAGAATCACGATCGATCGTCCGGATCTGTGAAATCTCGATGTTGCCCCCGGACAAACGAAATCGCTATTCAACCCTGCATCGGCCGAAACTCGTGATTTTTCATCTGGTCAACCGAAAATCACAGTACTGACCAGGAACAGTTGTCATATATGATCTCCGCCCCGATTTGCCGGAAATCACGATCGTCTATCCAGATCGGTTAAATCATGATATTGCCCTCGGGCGGACGAAATACCTATTCAGACCCTGCGTCGGCCGAAACTCGTGATTTTCCGTCAGGTCAACCGAAAATCACAGTATTGACCAGGTACAGTTGTCAAAAACGATCTCCGCCCCGATCCGCCCAAAGTAACGATCAACAGTCCAGATCGACAAAAATCCCGATTTTGCCCTCGGATGAATGAAATCACTATTCAGACCCAGCACCGGCTGAAACTCGTGATTTTCCGTCTGGTCAACCGAAAATCACAGTATTGACCTGGAGCTGCTGTAAAAAACAATTTCCACCTCGAATGGACAGAAATCACGATCGATCGTCTGAATCGGTAAAATCTCGATATTGCCCCCGGACGAACGAAATCCTTATTCAGACCTTGCAACGGTCGAAACTCGGGATTTTTGGTCCGATCAACCGAAAATCACAGTGTTGACCTGGTACTGCTGTCAAAAACAATTTCCGCCTCGACTGGCCAGAATCCCGATCGATCATCCGGATCTGTAAAATCTCGATATTGCCCCAGGACGAACGAAATCGCTATTCAGACCCTGCAACGGCCGAAATTCGTGATTTTTCGTCTGGTCAACCGAAAATCACAGTACTTACCAGGTACAGTTGTCAAAAATGATCTCCGCTCCGATCAGCCAGAAATCACGATCGTCCATCCAGATCAGTTAAATCATGATGTTGCCCTCGGGCGGACGAAATAGCTATTCAGACCCTGCGTCGGCCGAAACTCGTGATTTTCCGTCAGGTCAACCGAAAATCAAAGTATTGACTAGGAACAGTTGCCAAAAACGATCTTCGCCCCTATCCGCCCAAAGTAACGATCAACTGTCTGGATCGGCAAAAATCCCGATATTGCCCCCGGACGAACGAAATCCTTATTCAGACCTTGCAACGGTCGAAACTCGGGTTTTTTGGTCTGGTCACCTGAAAATCCCAGTGTTGACCTGGTACTGCTGTAAAAAACAATTTCCGCCTCGACTGGCCAGAATCACGATCGATCGTCCGGATCTGTGAAATCTCGATGTTGCCCCCGGACAAACGAAATCGCTATTCGACCCTGCATCGCCCGAAACTCGTGATTTTTCATCTGGTCAACCGAAAATCACAGTACTGACCAGGTACAGTTGTCATATATGATCTCCGCCCCGATCTGCCAGAAATCACGATCGTCTATCCAGATCGGTTAAATCATGATATTGCCCTCGGGCGGACGAAATACCTATTCAGACCCTGCGTCGGCCGAAACTCGTGATTTTCCGTCAGGTCAACCGAAAATCACAGTATTGACCAGGTACAGTTGTCAAAAACGATCTCCGCCCCGATCCGCCCAAAGTAACGATCAACAGTCCAGATCGACAAAAATCCCGATTTTGCCCTCGGATGAATGAAATCACTATTCAGACCCAGCACCGGCTGAAACTCGTGATTTTCCGTCTGGTCAACCGAAAATCACAGTATTGACCTGGAGCTGCTGTAAAAAACAATTTCCACCTCGAATGGACAGAAATCACGATCGATCGTCTGAATCGGTAAAATCTCGATATTGCCCCCGGACGAACGAAATCCTTTTTCAGACCTTGCAACGGTCGAAACTCGGGATTTTTGGTCCGATCAACCGAAAATCACAGTGTTGACCTGGTACTGCTGTCAAAAACAATTTCCGCCTCGACTGGCCAGAATCCCGATCGATCATCCGGATCTGTAAAATCTCGATATTGCCCCAGGACGAACGAAATCGCTATTCAGACCCTGCAACGGCCGAAATTCGTGATTTTTCGTCTGGTCAACCGAAAATCACAGTACTTACCAGGTACAGTTGTCAAAAATGATCTCCGCTCCGATCAGCCAGAAATCACGATCGTCCATCCAGATCAGTTAAATCATGATGTTGCCCTCGGGCGGACGAAATAGCTATTCAGACCTTGCGTCGGCCGAAACTCGTGATTTTTCGTCAGGTCAACCGAAAATCAAAGTATTGACTAGGAACAGTTGCCAAAAACGATCTTCGCCCCTATCCGCCCAAAGTAACGATCAACTGTCTGGATCGGCAAAAATCCCGATATTGCCCCCGGACGAACGAAATCCTTATTCAGACCTTGCAACGGTCGAAACTCGGGTTTTTTGGTCTGGTCACCTGAAAATCCCAGTGTTGACCTGGTACTGCTGTAAAAAACAATTTCCGCCTCGACTGGCCAGAATCACGATCGATCGTCCGGATCTGTGAAATCTCGATGTTGCCCCCGGACAAACGAAATCGCTATTCAACCCTGCATCGGCCGAAACTCGTGATTTTTCATCTGGTCAACCGAAAATCACAGTACTGACCAGGTACAGTTGTCATATATGATCTCCGCCCCGATCTGCCAGAAATCACGATCGTCTATCCAGATCGGTTAAATCATGATATTGCCCTCGGGCGGACGAAATACCTATTCAGACCCTGCGTCGGCCGAAACTCGTGATTTTCCGTCAGGTCAACCGAAAATCACAGTATTGACCAGGTACAGTTGTCAAAAACGATCTCCGCCCCGATCCGCCCAAAGTAACGATCAACAGTCCAGATCGACAAAAATCCCGATTTTGCCCTCGGATGAATGAAATCACTATTCAGACCCAGCACCGGCTGAAACTCGTGATTTTCCGTCTGGTCAACCGAAAATCACAGTATTGACCTGGAGCTGCTGTAAAAAACAATTTCCACCTCGAATGGACAGAAATCACGATCGATCGTCTGAATCGGTAAAATCTCGATATTGCCCCCGGACGAACGAAATCCTTATTCAGACCTTGCAACGGTCGAAACTCGGGATTTTTGGTCCGATCAACCGAAAATCACAGTGTTGACCTGGTACTGCTGTCAAAAACAATTTCCGCCTCGACTGGCCAGAATCCCGATCGATCATCCGGATCTGTAAAATCTCGATATTGCCCCTGGACGAACGAAATCGCTATTCAGACCCTGCAACGGCCGAAATTCGTGATTTTTCGTCTGGTCAACCGAAAATCAGAGTACTGACCAGGTACAGTTGTCAAAAATGATCTCCGCCCCGATCAGCCAGAAATCACGATCGTCCATCCAGATCAGTTAAATCATGATGTTGCCCTCGGGCGGACGAAATACCTATTCAGACCCTGCGTCGGCCGAAACTCGTGATTTTCCGTCAGGTCAACCGAAAATCACAGTATTGACCAGGTACTGTTGTCAAAAACGATCTCCGCCCCGATCCGCCCAAAGTAACGATCAACAGTCCAGATCGACAAAAATCCCGATTTTGCCCTCGGATGAATGAAATCACTATTCAGACCCAGCACCGGCTGAAACTCGTGATTTTCCGTCTGGTCAACCGAAAATCACAGTATTGACCTGGAGCTGCTGTAAAAAACAATTTCCACCTCGACTGGACAGAAATCACGATCGATCGTCTGAATCGGTAAAATCTCGATATTGCCCCCGGACGAACGAAATCCTTATTCAGACCTTGCAACGGTCGAAACTCGGGATTTTTGGTCCGGTCAACCGAGAATCACAGTGTTGACCTGGTACTGCTCTCAAAAACAATTTCCGCCTAGACTGGCCAGAATCCCGATCGATCATCCGGATCTGTAAAATCTCGATATTGCCCCTGGACGAACGAAATCGCTATTCAGACCCTGCAACGGCCGAAATTCGTGATTTTTCGTCTGGTCAACCGAAAATCACAGTACTTACCAGGTACAGTTGTCAAAAATGATCTCCGCCCCGATCAGCCAGAAATCACGATCGTCCATCCAGATCAGTTAAATCATGATGTTGCCCTCGGGCGGACTAAATAGCTATTCAGACCCTGCGTCGGCCGAAACTCGTGATTTTCCGTCAGGTCAACCGAAAATCAAAGTATTGACTAGGAACAGTTGCCAAAAACGATCTTCGCCCCTATCCGCCCAAAGTAACGATCAACTGTCTGGATCGGCAAAAATCCCGATATTGCCCCCGGACGAACGAAATCCTTATTCAGACCTTGCAACGGTCGAAACTCGGGTTTTTTGGTCTGGTCAACTGAAAATCCCAGTGTTGACCTGGTACTGCTGTAAAAAACAATTTCCGCCTCGACTGGCCAGAATCACGATCGATCGTCCGGATCTGTGAAATCTCGATGTTGCCCTCGGACAAACGAAATCGCTATTCAACCCTGCATCGGCTGAAACTCGTGATTTTTCATCTGGTCAACCGAAAATCACAGTACTGACCAGGAACAGTTGTCATATATGATCTCCGCCCCGATTTGCCAGAAATCACGATCGTCTATCCAGATCGGTTAAATCATGATATTGCCCTCGGGCGGACGAAATACCTATTCAGACCCTGCGTCGGCCGAAACTCGTGATTTTCCGTCAGGTCAACCGAAAATCACAGTATTGACCAGGTACAGTTGTCAAAAACGATCTCCGCCCCGATCCGCCCAAAGTAACGATCAACAGTCCAGATCGACAAAAATCCCGATTTTGCCCTCGGATGAATGAAATCACTATTCAGACCCAGCACCGGCTGAAACTCGTGATTTTCCGTCTGGTCAACCGAAAATCACAGTATTGACCTGGAGCTGCTGTAAAAAACAATTTCCACCTCGAATGGACAAAAATCACGATCGATCGTCTGAATCGGTAAAATCTCGATATTGCCCCCGGACGAACGAAATCCTTATTCAGACCTTGCAACGGTCGAAACTCGGGATTTTTGGTCCGATCAACCGAAAATCACAGTGTTGACCTGGTACTGCTGTCAAAAACAATTTCCGCCTCGACTGGCCAGAATCCCGATCGATCATCCGGATCTGTAAAATCTCGATATTGCCCCTGGACGAACGAAATCGCTATTCAGACCCTGCAACGGCCGAAATTCGTGATTTTTCGTCTGGTCAACCGAAAATCACAGTACTTACCAGGTACAGTTGTCAAAAATGATCTCCGCTCCGATCAGCCAGAAATCACGATCGTCCATCCAGATCAGTTAAATCATGATGTTGCCCTCGGGCGGACGAAATAGCTATTCAGACCCTGCGTCGGCCGAAACTCGTGATTTTCCGTCAGGTCAACCGAAAATCAAAGTATTGACTAGGAACAGTTGCCAAAAACGATCTTCGCCCCTATCCGCCCAAAGTAACGATCAACTGTCTGGATCGGCAAAAATCCCGATATTGCCCCCGGACGAACGAAATCCTTATTCAGACCTTGCAACGGTCGAAACTCGGGTTTTTTGGTCTGGTCACCTGAAAATCCCAGTGTTGACCTGGTACTGCTGTAAAAAACAATTTCCGCCTCGACTGGCCAGAATCACGATCGATCGTCCGGATCTGTGAAATCTCGATGTTGCCCCCGGACAAACGAAATCGCTATTCAACCCTGCATCGGCCGAAACTCGTGATTTTTCATCTGGTCAACCGAAAATCACAGTACTGACCAGGTACAGTTGTCATATATGATCTCCGCCCCGATCTGCCAGAAATCACGATCGTCTATCCAGATCGGTTAAATCATGATATTGCCCTCGGGCGGACGAAATACCTATTCAGACCCTGCGTCGGCCGAAACTCGTGATTTTCCGTCAGGTCAACCGAAAATCACAGTATTGACCAGGTACAGTTGTCAAAAACGATCTCCGCCCCGATCCGCCCAAAGTAACGATCAACAGTCCAGATCGACAAAAATCCCGATTTTGCCCTCGGATGAATGAAATCACTATTCAGACCCAGCACCGGCTGAAACTCGTGATTTTCCGTCTGGTCAACCGAAAATCACAGTATTGACCTGGAGCTGCTGTAAAAAACAATTTCCACCTCGAATGGACAGAAATCACGATCGATCGTCTGGATCGGTAAAATCTCGATATTGCCCCCGGACGAACGAAATCTTTATTCAGACCTTGCAACGGTCGAAACTCGGGATTTTTGGTCCGATCAACTGAAAATCACAGTGTTGACCTGGTACTGCTGTCAAAAACAATTTCCGCCTCGACTGGCCAGAATCCCGATCGATCATCCGGATCTGTAAAATCTCGATATTGCCCCTGGACGAACGAAATCGCTATTCAGACCCTGCAACGGCCGAAATTCGTGATTTTTCGTCTGGTCAACCGAAAATCACAGTACTTACCAGGTACAGTTGTCAAAAATGATCTCCGCTCCGATCAGCCAGAAATCACGATCGTCCATCCAGATCAGTTAAATCATGATGTTGCCCCCGGGCGGACGAAATAGCTTTTCAGACCCTGCGTCGGCCGAAACTCGTGATTTTCCGTCAGGTCAACCGAAAATCAAAGTATTGACTAGGAACAGTTGCCAAAAACGATCTTCGCCCCTATCCGCCCAAAGTAACGATCAACTGTCTGGATCGGCAAAAATCCCGATATTGCCCCCGGACGAACGAAATCCTTATTCAGACCTTGCAACGGTCGAAACTCGGGTTTTTTGGTCTGGTCAACTGAAAATCCCAGTGTTGACCTGGTACTGCTGTAAAAAACAATTTCCGCCTCGACTGGCCAGAATCACGATCGATCGTCCGGATCTGTGAAATCTCGATGTTGCCCCCGGACAAACGAAATCGCTATTCAACCCTGCATCGGCCGAAACTCGTGATTTTTCATCTGGTCAACCGAAAATCACAGTACTGACCAGGTACAGTTGTCATATATGATCTCCGCCCCGATCTGCCAGAAATCACGATCATCTATCCAGATCGGTTAAATCATGATATTGCCCTCGGGCGGACGAAATACCTATTCAGACCCTGCGTCAGCCGAAACTCGTGATTTTCCGTCAGGTCAACCGAAAATCACAGTATTGACCAGGTACAGTTGTCAAAAACGATCTCCGCCCCGATCCGCCCAAAGTAACGATCAACAGTCCAGATCGACAAAAATCCCGATTTTGCCCTCGGATGAATGAAATCTCTATTCAGACCCAGCACCGGCTGAAACTCGTGATTTTCCGTCTGGTCAACCGAAAATCACAGTATTGACCTGGAGCTGCTGTAAAAAACAATTTCAACCTCGACTGGACAGAAATCACGATCGATCGTCTGAATCGGTAAAATCTCGATATTGCCCCCGGACGAACGAAATCCTTATTCAGACCTTGCAACGGTCGAAACTCGGGATTTTTGGACCGGTCAACCGAAAATCACAGTGTTGACCTGGTACTGCTGTCAAAAACAATTTCTGCCTCGACTGGCCAGAATCCCGATCGATCATCCGGATCTGTAAAATCTCGATATTGCCCCTGGACGGACGAAATCGCTATTCAGACCCTGCAACGGCCGAAATTCGTGATTTTTCGTCTGGTCAACCGAGAATCACAGTACTTACCAGGTACAGTTGTCAAAAATGATCTCCGCCCCGATCAGCCAGAAATCACGATCGTCCATCCAGATCAGTTAAATCATGATGTTGCCCTCGGGCGGACGAAATAGCTATTCAGACCTTGCGTCGGCCGAAACTCGTGATTTTTCGTCAGGTCAACCGAAAATCAAAGTATTGACTAGGAACAGTTGCCAAAAACGATCTTCGCCCCTATCCGCCCAAAGTAACGATCAACTGTCTGGATCGGCAAAAATCCCGATATTGCCCCCGGACGAACGAAATCCTTATTCAGACCTTGCAACGGTCGAAACTCGGGTTTTTTGGTCTGGTCAACTGAAAATCCCAGTGTTGACCTGGTACTGCTGTAAAAAACAATTTCCGCCTCGACTGGCCAGAATCACGATCGATCGTCCGGATCTGTGAAATCTCGATGTTGCCCCCGGACAAACGAAATCGCTATTCAACCCTGCATCGGCCGAAACTCGTGATTTTTCATCTGGTCAACCGAAAATCACAGTACTGACCAGGTACAGTTGTCATATATGATCTCCGCCCCGATCTGCCAGAAATCACGATCATCTATCCAGATCGGTTAAATCATGATATTGCCCTCGGGCGGACGAAATACCTATTCAGACCCTGCGTCAGCCGAAACTCGTGATTTTCCGTCAGGTCAACCGAAAATCACAGTATTGACCAGGTACAGTTGTCAAAAACGATCTCCGCCCCGATCCGCCCAAAGTAACGATCAACAGTCCAGATCGACAAAAATCCCGATTTTGCCCTCGGATGAATGAAATCTCTATTCAGACCCAGCACCGGCTGAAACTCGTGATTTTCCGTCTGGTCAACCGAAAATCACAGTATTGACCTGGAGCTGCTGTAAAAAACAATTTCAACCTCGACTGGACCGAAATCACGATCGATCGTCTGAATCGGTAAAATCTCGATATTGCCCCCGGACGAACGAAATCCTTATTCAGACCTTGCAACGGTCGAAACTCGGGATTTTTGGACCGGTCAACCGAAAATCACAGTGTTGACCTGGTACTGCTGTCAAAAACAATTTCTGCCTCGACTGGCCAGAATCCCGATCGATCATCCGGATCTGTAAAATCTCGATATTGCCCCTGGACGGACGAAATCGCTATTCAGACCCTGCAACGGCCGAAATTCGTGATTTTTCGTCTGGTCAACCGAGAATCACAGTACTTACCAGGTACAGTTGTCAAAAATGATCTCCGCCCCGATCAGCCAGAAATCACGATCGTCCATCCAGATCAGTTAAATCATGATGTTGCCCTCGGGCGGACGAAATAGCTATTCAGACCTTGCGTCGGCCGAAACTCGTGATTTTTCGTCAGGTCAACCGAAAATCAAAGTATTGACTAGGAACAGTTGCCAAAAACGATCTTCGCCCCTATCCGCCCAAAGTAACGATCAACTGTCTGGATCGGCAAAAATCCCGATATTGCCCCCGGACGAACGAAATCCTTATTCAGACCTTGCAACGGTCGAAACTCGGGTTTTTTGGTCTGGTCAACTGAAAATCCCAGTGTTGACCTGGTACTGCTGTAAAAAACAATTTCCGCCTCGACTGGCCAGAATCACGATCGATCGTCCGGATCTGTGAAATCTCGATGTTGCCCCCGGACAAACGAAATCGCTATTCAACCCTGCATCGGCCGAAACTCGTGATTTTTCATCTGGTCAACCGAAAATCACAGTACTGACCAGGAACAGTTGTCATATATGATCTCCGCCCCGATTTGCCGGAAATCACGATCGTCTATCCAGATCGGTTAAATCATGATATTGCCCTCGGGCGGACGAAATACCTATTCAGACCCTGCGTCGGCCGAAACTCGTGATTTTCCGTCAGGTCAACCGAAAATCACAGTATTGACCAGGTACAGTTGTCAAAAACGATCTCCGCCCCGATCCGCCCAAAGTAACGATCAACAGTCCAGATCGACAAAAATCCCGATTTTGCCCTCGGATGAATGAAATCACTATTCAGACCCAGCACCGGCTGAAACTCGTGATTTTCCGTCTGGTCAACCGAAAATCACAGTATTGACCTGGAGCTGCTGTAAAAAACAATTTCCACCTCGACTGGACAGAAATCACGATCAATCGTCTGAATCGGTAAAATCTCGATATTGCCCCCGGACGAACGAAATCCTTATTCAGACCTTGCAAGGGTCGAAACTCGGGATTTTTGGTCCGGTCAACCGAGAATCACAGTGTTGACCTGGTACTGCTCTCAAAAACAATTTCCGCCTCGACTGGCCAGAATCCCGATCGATCATCCGGATCTGTAAAATCTCGATATTGCCCCTGGACGAACGAAATCGCTATTCAGACCCTGCAACGGCCGAAATTCGTGATTTTTCGTCTGGTCAACCGAAAATCACAGTACTTACCAGGTACAGTTGTCAAAAATGATCTCCGCCCCGATCAGCCAGAAATCACGATCGTCCATCCAGATCGGTTAAATCATGATGTTGCCCTCGGGCGGACTAAATAGCTATTCAGACCCTGCGTCGGCCGAAACTCGTGATTTTCCGTCAGGTCAACCATAAATCAAAGTATTGACTAGGAACAGTTGCCAAAAACGATCTTCGCCCCTATCCGCCCAAAGTAACGATCAACTGTCTGGATCGGCAAAAATCCCGATATTGCCCCCGGACGAACGAAATCCTTATTCAGACCTTGCAACGGTCGAAACTCGGGATTTTTGGTCTGGTCAACTGAAAATCCCAGTGTTGACCTGGTACTGCTGTAAAAAACAATTTCCGCCTCGACTGGCCAGAATCACGATCGATCGTCCGGATCTGTGAAATCT
The DNA here is from genome assembly GCA_037074485.1 of Delonix regia. Classification (NCBI taxonomy): domain Eukaryota; kingdom Viridiplantae; phylum Streptophyta; class Magnoliopsida; order Fabales; family Fabaceae; genus Delonix; species Delonix regia. Next base: position 75,410 of record JAYWLE010000016.1, read on the forward strand.
CGATGTTGCCCCCGGACAAACGAAATCGCTATTCAACCCTGCATCGGCCGAAACTCGTGATTTTTCATCTGGTCAACCGAAAATCACAGTACTGACCAGGAACAGTTGTCATATATGATCTCCGCCCCGATTTGCCGGAAATCACGATCGTCTATCCAGATCGGTTAAATCATGATATTGCCCTCGGGCGGACGAAATACCTATTCAGACCCTGCGTCGGCCGAAACTCGTGATTTTCCGTCAGGTCAACCGAAAATCACAGTATTGACCAGGTACAGTTGTCAAAAACGATCTCCGCCCCGATCCGCCCAAAGTAACGATCAACAGTCCAGATCGACAAAAATCCCGATTTTGCCCTCGGATGAATGAAATCACTATTCAGACCCAGCACCGGCTGAAACTCGTGATTTTCCGTCTGGTCAACCGAAAATCACAGTATTGACCTGGAGCTGCTGTAAAAAACAATTTCCACCTCGACTGGACAGAAATCACGATCGATCGTCTGAATCGGTAAAATCTCGATATTGCCCCCGGACGAACGAAATCCTTATTCAGACCTTGCAACGGTCGAAACTCGGGATTTTTGGTCCGGTCAACCGAGAATCACAGTGTTGACCTGGTACTGCTCTCAAAAACAATTTCCGCCTCGACTGGCCTGAATCCCGATCGATCATCCGGATCTGTAAAATCTCGATATTGCCCCTGGACGAACGAAATCGCTATTCAGACCCTGCAACGGCCGAAATTCGTGATTTTTCGTCTGGTCAACCGAAAATCACAGTACTTACCAGGTACAGTTGTCAAAAATGATCTCCGCCCCGATCAGCCAGAAATCACAATCGTCCATCCAGATCAGTTAAATCATGATGTTGCCCTCGGGCGGACTAAATAGCTATTCAGACCCTGCGTCGGCCGAAACTCGTGATTTTCCGTCAGGTCAACCATAAATCAAAGTATTGACTAGGAACAGTTGCCAAAAACGATCTTCGCCCCTATCCGCCCAAAGTAACGATCAACTGTCTGGATCGGCAAAAATCCCGATATTGCCCCCGGACGAACGAAATCCTTATTCAGACCTTGCAACGGTCGAAACTCGGGATTTTTGGTCTGGTCAACTGAAAATCCCAGTGTTGACCTGGTACTGCTGTAAAAAACAATTTCCGCCTCGACTGGCCAGAATCACGATCGATCGTCCGGATCTGTGAAATCTCGATGTTGCCCCCGGACAAACGAAATCGCTATTCAACCCTGCATCGGCCGAAACTCGTGATTTTTCATCTGGTCAACCGAAAATCACAGTACTGACCAGGAACAGTTGTCATATATGATCTCCGCCCCGATTTGCCGGAAATCACGATCGTCTATCCAGATCGGTTAAATCATGATATTGCCCTCGGGCGGACGAAATACCTATTCAGACCCTGCGTCGGCCGAAACTCGTGATTTTCCGTCAGGTCAACCGAAAATCACAGTATTGACCAGGTACAGTTGTCAAAAACGATCTCCGCCCCGATCCGCCCAAAGTAACGATCAACAGTCCAGATCGACAAAAATCCCGATTTTGCCCTCGGATGAATGAAATCACTATTCAGACCCAGCACCGGCTGAAACTCGTGATTTTCCGTCTGGTCAACCGAAAATCACAGTATTGACCTGGAGCTGCTGTAAAAAACAATTTCCACCTCGACTGGACAGAAATCACGATCGATCGTCTGAATCGGTAAAATCTCGATATTGCCCCCGGACGAACGAAATCCTTATTCAGACCTTGCAACGGTCGAAACTCGGGATTTTTGGTCCGGTCAACCGAGAATCACAGTGTTGACCTGGTACTGCTCTCAAAAACAATTTCCGCCTCGACTGGCCAGAATCCCGATCGATCATCCGGATCTGTAAAATCTCGATATTGCCCCTAGACGAACGAAATCGCTATTCAGACCCTGCAACGGCCGAAATTCGTGATTTTTCGTCTGGTCAACCGAAAATCACAGTACTTACCAGGTACAGTTGTCAAAAATGATCTCCGCCCCGATCAGCCAGAAATCACGATCGTCCATCCAGATCAGTTAAATCATGATGTTGCCCTCGGGCGGACTAAATAGCTATTCAGACCCTGCGTCGGCCGAAACTCGTGATTTTCCGTCAGGTCAACCATAAATCAAAGTATTGACTAGGAACAGTTGCCAAAAACGATCTTCGCCCCTATCCGCCCAAAGTAACGATCAACTGTCTGGATCGGCAAAAATCCCGATATTGCCCCCGGACGAACGAAATCCTTATTCAGACCTTGCAACGGTCGAAACTCGGGATTTTTGGTCTGGTCAACTGAAAATCCCAGTGTTGACCTGGTACTGCTGTAAAAAACAATTTCCGCCTCGACTGGCCAGAATCACGATCGATCGTCCGGATCTGTGAAATCTCGATGTTGCCCCCGGACAAACGAAATCGCTATTCAACCCTGCATCGGCCGAAACTCGTGATTTTTCATCTGGTCAACCGAAAATCACAGTACTGACCAGGAACAGTTGTCATATATGATCTCCGCCCCGATTTGCCGGAAATCACGATCGTCTATCCAGATCGGTTAAATCATGATATTGCCCTCGGGCGGACGAAATACCTATTCAGACCCTGCGTCGGCCGAAACTCGTGATTTTCCGTCAGGTCAACCGAAAATCACAGTATTGACCAGGTACAGTTGTCAAAAACGATCTCCGCCCCGATCCGCCCAAAGTAACGATCAACAGTCCAGATCGACAAAAATCCCGATTTTGCCCTCGGATGAATGAAATCACTATTCAGACCCAGCACCGGCTGAAACTCGTGATTTTCCGTCTGGTCAACCGAAAATCACAGTACTGACCTGGAGCTGCTGTAAAAAACAATTTCCACCACGACTGGACAGAAATCACGATCGATCGTCTGAATCGGTAAAATCTCGATATTGCCCCCGGACGAACGAAATCCTTATTCAGACCTTGCAACGGTCGAAACTCAGGATTCTTGGTCCGGTCAACCGAAAATCACAGTGTTGACCAGGTACTGTTGTCAAAAACAATTTCTGCCTCGACTGGCCAGAATCCCGATCGATCATCCGGATCTGTAAAATCTCGATATTGCCCCTGGACGAACGAAATCGCTATTCAGACCCTGCAACGGCCGAAATTCCTGATTTTTCGTCTGGTCAACCGAAAATCACAGTACTTACCAGGTACAGTTGTCAAAAATGATCTTCGCCCCGATCAGCCAGAAATCACGATCGTCCATCCAGATCAGTTAAATCATGATATTGCCCTCGGGCGGACGAAATAGCTATTCAGACCCTGCGTCGGCCGAAACTCGTGACTTTCCGTCAGGTCAATCGAAAATCACAGTATTGACCAGGTACAGTTGTCAAAAACGATCTCCGCCCCGATCCGCCTAAAGTAACGATCAACTATCCGGATCGGCAAAAATCTCGATTTTGCCCCTGAATGAATGAAATCACTATTCAGACCCAGCACCGGCTGAAACTCTTGATTTTTCGTCTGGTCAACCGAAAATCACAGTATTGGCCAGGAACAGTTGTCAAAAACGATCTCCACCCCGATCCGCCTAAAGTAACGACCAACTATCCGGATCGGCAAAAATCCCGATTTTCCCCCGGATGAATGAAGTCACTATTCAGACCCAGCACCGGCTGAAACTCGTGATTTTTCGTCTGGTCAACCGAAAATAGCAGTATTGACCAGGTACAGTTGTCAAAAACGATCTCCGCCCCGATCCACCCAAAGTAATGATCAACTGTCCAGATCGGCAAAAATCCCGATTTTGCCCTCGCATGAATGAAATCACTATTCAGACCCAGCATCGGCTGAAACTCGTGATTTTTCGTATGGTCAACCGAAAATCACAGTATTGACCTGGAGCTACTGTAAAAAACAATTTCCACCTCGACTAGACTGAAATCACGATCGATCGTCTGAATCGGTAAAACCTCGATATTGCCCCCGGACGAACGAAATCCTTATTCTGACCTTGCAACGGCCGAAACTCGGGATTTTTGGTCCGGCCAACCGAAAATCACAGTGTTGACCAGGTACTGCTGTCAAAAACAATTTCTGCCTCGACTGGCCAGAATCACGATCGATCGTCCGGATTTGTGAAATCTCGATATTGCCCCCGGACGAACGAAATCGCTATTCAGACCCTGCGACGGCCGAAATTCAGGATTTTTCGTCTGGACAACCGAAAATCACAGTACTGATCAGGTGCAGTTGTCAAAAATGATCTCCGCCCCGATCAGCCGAAAATCACGATCGTCCATCCAGATCGGTTAAATCATGATATTACCCTCGGGCGGACGAAATAGCTATTCAGACCCTGCGTCGACCGAAACTCGTGACTTTCCGTCAGGTCAACCGAAAATCATAGTGTTGACCAGGTACAGTTGTCAAAAACGATCTCCGCCCCGATCCGCCTGAAGTTACGATCAACTGTCTGGATCAGCAAAAATCCCGATTTTGCCCCCGGATGAATTAATTCACTATTCAGACCCAGCACCAGCTGAAACTCGTGATTTTCCGTTTGGTCAACCGAAAATCAGAGTACTGACCTGGAGCTGCTGTAAAAAACAATTTCCACCACGACTGGACAGAAATCACGATCGATCGTCTGAATCGGTAAAATCTCGATATTGCCCCCGGACGAACGAAATCCTTATTCAGACCTTGCAACGGTCGAAACTCGGGATTCTTGGTCCGGTCAACCGAAAATCACAGTGTTGACCAGGTACTGTTGTCAAAAACAATTTCTGCCTCGACTGGCCAGAATCCCGATCGATCATCCGGATCTGTAAAATCTCGATATTGCCCCTGGACGAACGAAATCGCTATTCAGACCCTGCAACGGCCGAAATTCCTGATTTTTCGTCTGGTCAACCGAAAATCACAGTACTTACCAGGTACAGTTGTCAAAAATGATCTCCGCCCCGATCAGCCAGAAATCACGATCGTCCATCCAGATCAGTTAAATCATGATATTGCCCTCGGGCGGACGAAATAGCTATTCAGACCCTGCGTCGGCCGAAACTCGTGACTTTCCGTCAGGTCAATCGAAAATCACAGTATTGACCAGGTACAGTTGTCAAAAACGATCTCCGCCCCGATCCGCCTAAAGTAACGATCAACTATCCGGATCGGCAAAAATCTCGATTTTGCCCCTGAATGAATGAAATCACTATTCAGACCCAGCACCGGCTGAAACTCTTGATTTTTCGTCTGGTCAACCGAAAATCACAGTATTGGCCAGGAACAGTTGTCAAAAACGATCTCCACCCCGATCCGCCTAAAGTAACGACCAACTATCCGGATCGGCAAAAATCCCGATTTTCCCCCGGATGAATGAAGTCACTATTCAGACCCAGCACCGGCTGAAACTCGTGATTTTTCGTCTGGTCAACCGAAAATAGCAGTATTGACCAGGTACAGTTGTCAAAAACGATCTCCGCCCCGATCCACCCAAAGTAATGATCAACTGTCCAGATCGGCAAAAATCCCGATTTTGCCCTCGCATGAATGAAATCACTATTCAGACCCAGCATCGGCTGAAACTCGTGATTTTTCGTATGGTCAACCGAAAATCACAGTATTGACCTGGAGCTACTGTAAAAAACAATTTCCACCTCGACTAGACTGAAATCACGATCGATCGTCTGAATCGGTAAAACCTCGATATTGCCCCCGGACGAACGAAATCCTTATTCTGACCTTGCAACGGCCGAAACTCGGGATTTTTGGTCCGGCCAACCGAAAATCACAGTGTTGACCAGGTACTGCTGTCAAAAACAATTTCTGCCTCGACTGGCCAGAATCACGATCGATCGTCCGGATTTGTGAAATCTCGATATTGCCCCCGGACGAACGAAATCGCTATTCAGACCCTGCGACGGCCGAAATTCAGGATTTTTCGTCTGGACAACCGAAAATCACAGTACTGACCAGGTGCAGTTGTCAAAAATGATCTCCGCCCCGATCAGCCGAAAATCACGATCGTCCATCCAGATCGGTTAAATCATGATATTACCCTCGGGCGGACGAAATAGCTATTCAGACCCTGCGTCGACCGAAACTCGTGACTTTCCGTCAGGTCAACCGAAAATCATAGTGTTGACCAGGTACAGTTGTCAAAAACGATCTCCGCCCCGATCCGCCTGAAGTTACGATCAACTGTCTGGATCAGCAAAAATCCCGATTTTGCCCCCGGATGAATTAATTCACTATTCAGACCCAGCACCAGCTGAAACTCGTGATTTTCCGTTTGGTCAACCGAAAATCAGAGTACTGACCTGGAGCTGCTGTAAAAAACAATTTCCACCACGACTGGACAGAAATCACGATCGATCGTCTGAATCGGTAAAATCTCGATATTGCCCCCGGACGAACGAAATCCTTATTCAGACCTTGCAACGGTCGAAACTCGGGATTCTTGGTCCGGTCAACCGAAAATCACAGTGTTGACCAGGTACTGTTGTCAAAAACAATTTCTGCCTCGACTGGCCAGAATCCCGATCGATCATCCGGATCTGTAAAATCTCGATATTGCCCCTGGACGAACGAAATCGCTATTCAGACCCTGCAACGGCCGAAATTCCTGATTTTTCGTCTGGTCAACCGAAAATCACAGTACTTACCAGGTACAGTTGTCAAAAATGATCTCCGCCCCGATCAGCCAGAAATCACGATCGTCCATCCAGATCAGTTAAATCATGATATTGCCCTCGGGCGGACGAAATAGCTATTCAGACCCTGCGTCGGCCGAAACTCGTGACTTTCCGTCAGGTCAATCGAAAATCACAGTATTGACCAGGTACAGTTGTCAAAAACGATCTCCGCCCCGATCCGCCTAAAGTAACGATCAACTATCCGGATCGGCAAAAATCTCGATTTTGCCCCTGAATGAATGAAATCACTATTCAGACCCAGCACCGGCTGAAACTCTTGATTTTTCGTCTGGTCAACCGAAAATCACAGTATTGGCCAGGAACAGTTGTCAAAAACGATCTCCACCCCGATCCGCCTAAAGTAACGACCAACTATCCGGATCGGCAAAAATCCCGATTTTCCCCCGGATGAATGAAGTCACTATTCAGACCCAGCACCGGCTGAAACTCGTGATTTTTCGTCTGGTCAACCGAAAATAGCAGTATTGACCAGGTACAGTTGTCAAAAACGATCTCCGCCCCGATCCACCCAAAGTAATGATCAACTGTCCAGATCGGCAAAAATCCCGATTTTGCCCTCGCATGAATGAAATCACTATTCAGACCCAGCATCGGCTGAAACTCGTGATTTTTCGTATGGTCAACCGAAAATCACAGTATTGACCTGGAGCTACTGTAAAAAACAATTTCCACCTCGACTAGACTGAAATCACGATCGATCGTCTGAATCGGTAAAACCTCGATATTGCCCCCGGACGAACGAAATCCTTATTCTGACCTTGCAACGGCCGAAACTCGGGATTTTTGGTCCGGCCAACCGAAAATCACAGTGTTGACCAGGTACTGCTGTCAAAAACAATTTCTGCCTCGACTGGCCAGAATCACGATCGATCGTCCGGATTTGTGAAATCTCGATATTGCCCCCGGACGAACGAAATCGCTATTCAGACCCTGCGACGGCCGAAATTCAGGATTTTTCGTCTGGACAACCGAAAATCACAGTACTGACCAGGTGCAGTTGTCAAAAATGATCTCCGCCCCGATCAGCCGAAAATCACGATCGTCCATCCAGATCGGTTAAATCATGATATTACCCTCGGGCGGACGAAATAGCTATTCAGACCCTGCGTCGACCGAAACTCGTGACTTTCCGTCAGGTCAACCGAAAATCATAGTGTTGACCAGGTACAGTTGTCAAAAACGATCTCCGCCCCGATCCGCCTGAAGTTACGATCAACTGTCTGGATCAGCAAAAATCCCGATTTTGCCCCCGGATGAATTAATTCACTATTCAGACCCAGCACCAGCTGAAACTCGTGATTTTCCGTTTGGTCAACCGAAAATCAGAGTACTGACCTGGAGCTGCTGTAAAAAACAATTTCCACCACGACTGGACAGAAATCACGATCGATCGTCTGAATCGGTAAAATCTCGATATTGCCCCCGGACGAACGAAATCCTTATTCAGACCTTGCAACGGTCGAAACTCGGGATTCTTGGTCCGGTCAACCGAAAATCACAGTGTTGACCAGGTACTGTTGTCAAAAACAATTTCTGCCTCGACTGGCCAGAATCCCGATCGATCATCCGGATCTGTAAAATCTCGATATTGCCCCTGGACGAACGAAATCGCTATTCAGACCCTGCAACGGCCGAAATTCCTGATTTTTCGTCTGGTCAACCGAAAATCACAGTACTTACCAGGTACAGTTGTCAAAAATGATCTCCGCCCCGATCAGCCAGAAATCACGATCGTCCATCCAGATCAGTTAAATCATGATATTGCCCTCGGGCGGACGAAATAGCTATTCAGACCCTGCGTCGGCCGAAACTCGTGACTTTCCGTCAGGTCAATCGAAAATCACAGTATTGACCAGGTACAGTTGTCAAAAACGATCTCCGCCCCGATCCGCCTAAAGTAACGATCAACTATCCGGATCGGCAAAAATCTCGATTTTGCCCCTGAATGAATGAAATCACTATTCAGACCCAGCACCGGCTGAAACTCTTGATTTTTCGTCTGGTCAACCGAAAATCACAGTATTGGCCAGGAACAGTTGTCAAAAACGATCTCCACCCCGATCCGCCTAAAGTAACGACCAACTATCCGGATCGGCAAAAATCCCGATTTTCCCCCGGATGAATGAAGTCACTATTCAGACCCAGCACCGGCTGAAACTCGTGATTTTTCGTCTGGTCAACCGAAAATAGCAGTATTGACCAGGTACAGTTGTCAAAAACGATCTCCGCCCCGATCCACCCAAAGTAATGATCAACTGTCCAGATCGGCAAAAATCCCGATTTTGCCCTCGCATGAATGAAATCACTATTCAGACCCAGCATCGGCTGAAACTCGTGATTTTTCGTATGGTCAACCGAAAATCACAGTATTGACCTGGAGCTACTGTAAAAAACAATTTCCACCTCGACTAGACTGAAATCACGATCGATCGTCTGAATCGGTAAAACCTCGATATTGCCCCCGGGCGAACGAAATCCTTATTCTGACCTTGCAACGGCCGAAACTCGGGATTTTTGGTCCGGCCAACCGAAAATCACAGTGTTGACCAGGTACTGCTGTCAAAAACAATTTCTGCCTCGACTGGCCAGAATCACGATCGATCGTCCGGATTTGTGAAATCTCGATATTGCCCCCGGACGAACGAAATCGCTATTCAGACCCTGCGACGGCCGAAATTCAGGATTTTTCGTCTGGACAACCGAAAATCACAGTACTGACCAGGTGCAGTTGTCAAAAATGATCTCCGCCCCGATCAGCCGAAAATCACGATCGTCCATCCAGATCGGTTAAATCATGATATTACCCTCGGGCGGACGAAATAGCTATTCAGACCCTGCGTCGACCGAAACTCGTGACTTTCCGTCAGGTCAACCGAAAATCATAGTGTTGACCAGGTACAGTTGTCAAAAACGATCTCCGCCCCGATCCGCCTGAAGTTACGATCAACTGTCTGGATCAGCAAAAATCCCGATTTTGCCCCCGGATGAATTAATTCACTATTCAGACCCAGCACCAGCTGAAACTCGTGATTTTCCGTTTGGTCAACCGAAAATCAGAGTACTGACCTGGAGCTGCTGTAAAAAACAATTTCCCCCTCGACTGGACAGAAATCACGATCGATCGTCGGAATCTGTAAAATCTCGATATTGCCCCCGGACGAACGAAATCCTTATTCAGACCTTGCAACGGCCGAAACTCGGGTTTTTTGGTCTCGTCAACTGAAAATCACAGTGTTGACCTAGTACTGCTGTCAAAAACAATTTCCGCCTCGACTGGCCAGAATCACGATCGATCGTCTGGATCTGTGAAATCTCGATATTGCCCCCGGACGAACGAAATCGCTATTTAGACCCTGCAACGGCCGAAACTCGGGATTTTTCGTCTGGACAACCGAAAATCACAGTACTGACCAGGTGCAGTTGTCAAAAATGATCTCCGCCCCGATCAGCCGAAAATCACGATCGTCCATCCAGATCGGTTAAATCATGATATTACCCTCGGGCGGACGAAATAGCTATTCAGACCCTGCGTCGGCCGAAACTCGTGACTTTCCGTCAGGTCAACCGAAAATCATAGTGTTGACTAGGTACAGTTGTCAAAAACGATCTCTGCCCCGATCCGCCTGAAGTTACGATCAACTGTCCGGATCAGCAAAAATCCCGATTTTGCCCCCGGATGAATTAATTCACTATTCAGACCCAGCACCAGCTGAAACTCGTGATTTTCCGTCTGGTCAACCGAAAATCAGAGTACTGACCAGGAGCTGCTGTAAAAAAGAATTTCCACCTCGACTGGACAGAAATCACGATCGATCGTCGGAATCGGTAAAATCCCGATATTGCCCCCGGACGAACGAAATCCTTATTCAGACCTTGCAACGGTCGAAACTCGGGTTTTTTGGTCTGGTCAATTGAAAATCACAGTGTTGACCTGGTACTGCTGTCAAAAACAATTTCCGCCTCGACTGGCCAGAATCACGATCGATCATCCGGATCTGTGAAATCTCGATATTGCCCCCGGACGAACGAAATCGCTATTCAGACCCTTCAATGGCCGAAACTCGTGATTTTTCGTCTGGTCAACCAAAAATCACAGTACTGACCAGGTACAGTTGTCATATATGATCTCCGCCCCGATTAGCCAGAAATCACGATCGTCTATCCAGATCGGTTAAATCATGATATTGCCCTCGGGCGGACGAAATAGCTATTCAGACCCTGCGTCGGCCGAAACTTGTGATTATCCGTCAGGTCAACCGAAAATCACAGTATTGACCAGGTACAGTTGTCAAAAACGATCTCCGCCCCGATCCGCCTAAAGTAACGATCAACTATCCGGGTCGGCAAAAATCTTGATTTTGCCCCCAGATGAATGAAATCACTATTCAGACCCAGCACCAGCTGAAACTCGTGATTTTCCATCTGGTCAACCGAAAATCAGAGTACTGACCTGGAGCTGCTGTAAAAAACAATTTCCACCTCGACTGGACAAAAATCACGATCGATCGTCTGAATCGGTGAAATCTTGATATTGCCCCCGGACGAATGAAATCCTTATTCAAACCTTGCAACGGCTGAAACTCGGGATTTTTGGCCCGGTCAACCGAAAATCACAGTGTTGACCTGGTGTTGCTATCAAAAACAATTTCTCCCCCGTCTGGCCAGAATCACGATCGATCGTCCAGAGCTGTAAAATCTCGATATTGCGCCCGGACGAACGAAATCGCTATTCAGTCCCTGCAACGGCCGAAATTCGGGATTTTTCGTCTGGTCAACCGAAAATCACAGTATTGACCAGGTACAGTTGCCAAAAATGATCTCCGCCCCGATGCACCTATAGTAACGATCAACTGTCCGGATCTGTAAAATCTCGATATTGCCCTCAGACGGGCGAAATAGCTATTCAGACCCTGCCTCGGCTGAAACTCGTGATTTTCCGTCAAGTCAACCGAAAATCACAGTATTGACTAGGTACAGTTGCCAAAAACGATCTCCGCCCCGGTTAGCCAGAAATCACGATCGTCCATCCAGATCGGTTAAATCATGATATTGCCCTCGGGCTGACGAAATAGCTATTCAGACCCTGCGTCGGTCGAAACTCGTGATTTTCCGTCAGGTCAACCGAAAACCACAGTATTGACCAGGTACAGTTGTCAAAAACAATCTCCGCCCCGATCCGCCTAAAGTAACGATCAACTGTCTAGATCGGCAAAAATCCCAATTTTGCCCCCAGAAGAATGAAATCACTATTCAGACCTGGCACCGGCTGAAACTCGTGATTTTCCGTCTGGTCAACCGAAAATCACAGTATTGACCTGGAGCTACTGTGAAAAACAATTTCCACCTCGACTGGACAGAAATCACGATCGATCGTCTGAATCGGTAAAATCTTGATATTGCCCCCGGACGAACGAAATCCTTATTCAAACCTTGCAACGGCCGAAACTCGGGATTTTTGGTCCGGTCAACCGAAAATCACAGTGTTGACCAGGTATTGCTATCAAAAACAATTTCTGCCTCGTCTGGCCAGAATCACGATCGATCGTCCAGATCTGTAAAATCTCGATATTGCGCCCGGACGAACGAAATCGCTATTCAGACCCTGCAACGGCCGAAATTCGTGATTTTTCGCCTGGTCAACCGAAAATCACAGTATTGACCAGGTACAGTTGCCAAAAATGATCTCCGCCCCGATCCTCCTATAATAACGATCAACTGTCCAGATTTGTAAAATCTCGATATTGCCCCCGGACGAACGAAATCGCTATTCAGACCCTGCATCGGCCGAAACTCATGATTTTTCGTCTGGTCAACCGAAAATCACAGTACCGACCAGGTACAGTTGTCAAAAATGATCTCCACCCCGATCAGCAAGAAATCACGATCGTCCATCCAGATCAGTTAAATCATGATATTGCCCTCGGGCGGACGAAATAACTATTCAGACCCTGCGTTGGCCGAAACTCGTGATTTTCCGTCAGGTCAACCGAAAATCACAGTATTGACCAGGTACAGTTGTCAAAAACGTTCTCCGCCCCGATTCGCCTAAAGTAATGATCAACTGTCCGAATCGGCAAAAATCTCGATTTTGCCCCCGGATGAATGAAATCACTATTCAGACCCAGCACCGGCTGAAACTCGGGATTTTTCGTCTGGTCAACCGAAAATCACAGTATTGACCTGGAGCTGCTGTAAAAATCTATTTCCACCTCGACTGGACAGAAATCACGAATGATCGTCTGAATCGGTAAAATCTCGATATTGCCCCGGACGAACGAAATCCTTATTCAGACCTTGCAACGTCCGAAACTCGGGATTTTTGGTCCGGTCAACCGAAAATCACAGTATTGACCTGGTACTGCTGTCAAAAACAATTTCCGCCTCGACTGGCCAGATTCACGATTGATCGTCCGGATCTGTAAAATCTCGATATTGCCCCCGGACGAATGAAATCGCTAATTGGACCCTGCAACGGCCGAAACTCGGGATTTTTCGTCCGGTCAACCGAAAATCACAGTACTGACCAGGTACAGTTGTCAAAAATGATCTCTGCCCCGATCAGTCAGAAATCACGATCGTCCAACCTGATTGGTTAAATCATCATATTGACCTCGGGCGGATGAAATAGCTATTCAGACTCTGCGTCGGTCGAAACTCGTCATTTTCCGTCAGGTCAACCGAAAACCACAGTATTGACCAGGTACAGTTGTCAAAAACGATCTCCGCCCCGATCCGCCTAAAGTAACGATCAACTGTCCAGATCGGCAAAAATCCCAATTTTGCCCCCGGATGAATGAAATCACTATTCAGACCCAGCACCGGCTGAAACTCGGGATTTTTCGTCTGGTCAACCGAAAATCACAGTATTGACCTGGAGCTGCTGTAAAAATCTATTTCCACCTCGACTGGACAGAAATCACGATCGATCGTCTGAATCGGTAAAATCTCGATATTGCCCCCGGACGAACGAAATCCTTATTCAGACCTTGCAACGTCTGAAACTTGGGATTTTTGGTCCGGTCAACCGAAAATCACAGTATTGACCAGGAACTGCTGTCAAAAACAATTTCCACCTCGACTGGCCAGAATCACGATTGATCGTCCGGATCTGTAAAATCTCGACATTGCCCCCAGACGAACAAAATCGCTATTCAGACCCCGCAACGGCCGAAACTCGGGATTTTTCGTCTGGTCAACTCAAAATCACAGTACTGACCAGGTACAGTTGTCAAAAATGATCTCCGCCCCGATCAGTCAGAAAACACGATCGTCCAACCTGGTTGGTTAAATCATGATATTGCCCTCGGGCGGACGAAATAGCTATTCAGACTCTGCGTCGGTCGAAACTCGTCATTTTCCGTCAGGTCAACCGAAAACCACAGTATTGACCAGGTACAGTTGTCAAAAACGTTCTCCGCCCTGATCCGCCTAAAGTAACGATCAACTGTCTAGATCGGCAAAAATCCCAATTTTGCCCCCGGATGAATGAAATCACTATTCAGACCTAGCACCGGCTGAAACTCGTGATTTTCCGTCTGGTCAACCGAAAATCACAGTATTGACCTGGTACTGCTGTCAAAAACTATTTCCACCTCAACTGGACAGAAATCACGACTGATCGTCTGAATCGGTAAAATCTCGATATTGCCCCCGGACGAACGAAATCCTTATTCAGACCTTGCAACGTCCGAAACTTGGGATTTTTTGGTCCGGTCAACCGAAAATCACAGTATTGACCTGGTACTGCTGTCAAAAACAATTTCCACCTCGACTGGCCAGCATCACGATTGATCGTCCGGATCTGTAAAATCTCGATATTGCCCCCGGACGAACGAAATCGCTAATCAGACCCTGCAACGGCCGAAACTCGTGATTTTTCGACCTGACAACCGAAGATCACAGTACTGACCAGGTACAGTTGTCAAAAATGATCTCCACCTCGATCAGCCAGAAATCACGATCGTCCATTTGGATCGGTTAAATCACGATATTGCCCTCAGGCGGACGAAATAGCTATTCAGACCCTGCGTCGGCCAAAACTCGTGATTTTCCGTCAGGTCAACCGAAAATCACAGTATTGACCAGAAACAGTTGTCAAAAACAATCTCCGCCCCGATCCGCCTAAAGTAACGATCAACTGTCCGGATCGGCAAAAATCTCGATTTTGCCCCCGGATGAATGAAATCACTATTCAGACCCAGCGCCGGCTAAAACTCGTGATTTTACGTCTGGTCAACCGAAAATCACAGTATTGACCTGGAGCTGCTGTGAAAAACTATTTCCACCTCGACTGGACAGAAATCACGAATGATCGTCTGAATCGGTAAAATCTCGATATTGCCCCCGGACGAACGAAATCCGTATTCAGACCTTGCGACGTCCGTAACTTGGGATTTTTGGTCCGGTCAACCGAAAATCACAGTATTGACCTGGTACTGCTGTCAAAAACAATTTCCACCTCGACTGGCCAGCATCACGATTGATCGTCCGGATCTGTAAAATCTCGATATTGCCCCCGGACGAACGAAATCGCTAATCAGACCCTGCAACGGCCGAAACTCGTGATTTTTCGTCCTGACAACCGAAGATCACAGTACTGACCAGGTACAGTTGTCAAAAATGATCTCCACCTCGATCAGCCAGAAATCACGATCGTCCATTTGGATCGGTTAAATCACGATATTGCCCTCAGGCGGACGAAATAGCTATTCAGACCCTGCGTCGGCCAAAACTCGTGATTTTCCGTCAGGTCAACCGAAAATCACAGTATTGACCAGGAACAGTTGTCAAAAACAATCTCCGCCCCGATCCGCCTAAAGTAACGATCAACTGTCCGGATCGGCAAAAATCTCGATTTTGCCCCCGGATGAATGAAATCACTATTCAGACCCAGCGCCGGCTAAAACTCGTGATTTTACGTCTGGTCAACCGAAAATCACAGTATTGACCTGGAGCTGCTGTGAAAAACTATTTCCACCTCGACTGGACAGAAATCACGAATGATCGTCTGAATCGGTAAAATCTCGATATTGCCCCCGGACGAACGAAATCCTTATTCAGACCTTGCAACGTCCGTAACTTGGGATTTTTGGTCCGGTCAACCGAAAATCACAGTATTGACCTGGTACTGCTGTCAAAAACAATTTCCACCGCAACTGGCCAGCATCACAATTGATCGTCTGGATCTGTAAAATCTCGATATTGCCCCCGGACGAACGAAATCCGTATTCAGACCTTGCGACGTCCGTAACTTGGGATTTTTGGTCCGGTCAACCGAAAATCACAGTATTGACCTGGTACTGCTGTCAAAAACAATTTCCACCTCGACTGGCCAGCATCACGATTGATCGTCCGGATCTGTAAAATCTCGATATTGCCCCCGGACGAACGAAATCGCTAATCAGACCCTGCAACGGCCGAAACTCGTGATTTTTCGTCCTGACAACCGAAGATCACAGTACTGACCAGGTACAGTTGTCAAAAATGATCTCCACCTCGATCAGCCAGAAATCACGATCGTCCATTTGGATCGGTTAAATCACGATATTGCCCTCAGGCGGACGAAATAGCTATTCAGACCCTGCGTCGGCCAAAACTCGTGATTTTCCGTCAGGTCAACCGAAAATCACAGTATTGACCAGGAACAGTTGTCAAAAACAATCTCCGCCCCGATCCGCCTAAAGTAACGATCAACTGTCCGGATCGGCAAAAATCTCGATTTTGCCCCCGGATGAATGAAATCACTATTCAGACCCAGCGCCGGCTAAAACTCGTGATTTTACGTCTGGTCAACCGAAAATCACAGTATTGACCTGGAGCTGCTGTGAAAAACTATTTCCACCTCGACTGGACAGAAATCACGAATGATCGTCTGAATCGGTAAAATCTCGATATTGCCCCCGGACGAACGAAATCCGTATTCAGACCTTGCGACGTCCGTAACTTGGGATTTTTGGTCCGGTCAACCGAAAATCACAGTATTGACCTGGTACTGCTGTCAAAAACAATTTCCACCTCGACTGGCCAGCATCACGATTGATCGTCCGGATCTGTAAAATCTCGATATTGCCCCCGGACGAACGAAATCGCTAATCAGACCCTGCAACGGCCGAAACTCGTGATTTTTCGTCCTGACAACCGAAGATCACAGTACTGACCAGGTACAGTTGTCAAAAATGATCTCCACCTCGATCAGCCAGAAATCACGATCGTCCATTTGGATCGGTTAAATCACGATATTGCCCTCAGGCGGACGAAATAGCTATTCAGACCCTGCGTCGGCCAAAACTCGTGATTTTCCGTCAGGTCAACCGAAAATCACAGTATTGACCAGGAACAGTTGTCAAAAACAATCTCCGCCCCGATCCGCCTAAAGTAACGATCAACTGTCAGGATCGGCAAAAATCTCGATTTTGCCCCCGGATGAATGAAATCACTATTCAGACCCAGCGCCGGCTAAAACTCGTGATTTTACGTCTGGTCAACCGAAAATCACAGTATTGACCTGGAGCTGCTGTGAAAAACTATTTCCACCTCGACTGGACAGAAATCACGAATGATCGTCTGAATCGGTAAAATCTCGATATTGCCCCCGGACGAACGAAATCCTTATTCAGACCTTGCAACGTCCGTAACTTGGGATTTTTGGTCCGGTCAACCGAAAATCACAGTATTGACCTGGTACTGCTGTCAAAAACAATTTCCACCGCAACTGGCCAGCATCACAATTGATCGTCTGGATCTGTAAAATCTCGATATTGCCCCCGGACGAACGAAATCCGTATTCAGACCTTGCGACGTCCGTAACTTGGGATTTTTGGTCCGGTCAACCGAAAATCACAGTATTGACCTGGTACTGCTGTCAAAAACAATTTCCACCTCGACTGGCCAGCATCACGATTGATCGTCCGGATCTGTAAAATCTCGATATTGCCCCCGGACGAACGAAATCGCTAATCAGACCCTGCAACGGCCGAAACTCGTGATTTTTCGTCCTGACAACCGAAGATCACAGTACTGACCAGGTACAGTTGTCAAAAATGATCTCCACCTCGATCAGCCAGAAATCACGATCGTCCATTTGGATCGGTTAAATCACGATATTGCCCTCAGGCGGACGAAATAGCTATTCAGACCCTGCGTCGGCCAAAACTCGTGATTTTCCGTCAGGTCAACCGAAAATCACAGTATTGACCAGGAACAGTTGTCAAAAACAATCTCCGCCCCGATCCGCCTAAAGTAACGATCAACTGTCAGGATCGGCAAAAATCTCGATTTTGCCCCCGGATGAATGAAATCACTATTCAGACCCAGCGCCGGCTAAAACTCGTGATTTTACGTCTGGTCAACCGAAAATCACAGTATTGACCTGGAGCTGCTGTGAAAAACTATTTCCACCTCGACTGGACAGAAATCACGAATGATCGTCTGAATCGGTAAAATCTCGATATTGCCCCCGGACGAACGAAATCCTTATTCAGACCTTGCAACGTCCGTAACTTGGGATTTTTGGTCCGGTCAACCGAAAATCACAGTATTGACCTGGTACTGCTGTCAAAAACAATTTCCACCGCAACTGGCCAGCATCACAATTGATCGTCTGGATCTGTAAAATCTCGATATTGCCCCCGGACGAACGAAATCCGTATTCAGACCTTGCGACGTCCGTAACTTGGGATTTTTGGTCCGGTCAACCGAAAATCACAGTATTGACCTGGTACTGCTGTCAAAAACAATTTCCACCTCGACTGGCCAGCATCACGATTGATCGTCCGGATCTGTAAAATCTCGATATTGCCCCCGGACGAACGAAATCGCTAATCAGACCCTGCAACGGCCGAAACTCGTGATTTTTCGTCCTGACAACCGAAGATCACAGTACTGACCAGGTACAGTTGTCAAAAATGATCTCCACCTCGATCAGCCAGAAATCACGATCGTCCATTTGGATCGGTTAAATCACGATATTGCCCTCAGGCGGACGAAATAGCTATTCAGACCCTGCGTCGGCCAAAACTCGTGATTTTCCGTCAGGTCAACCGAAAATCACAGTATTGACCAGGAACAGTTGTCAAAAACAATCTCCGCCCCGATCCGCCTAAAGTAACGATCAACTGTCCGGATCGGCAAAAATCTCGATTTTGCCCCCGGATGAATGAAATCACTATTCAGACCCAGCGCCGGCTAAAACTCGTGATTTTACGTCTGGTCAACCGAAAATCACAGTATTGACCTGGAGCTGCTGTGAAAAACTATTTCCACCTCGACTGGACAGAAATCACGAATGATCGTCTGAATCGGTAAAATCTCGATATTGCCCCCGGACGAACGAAATCCTTATTCAGACCTTGCAACGTCCGTAACTTGGGATTTTTGGTCCGGTCAACCGAAAATCACAGTATTGACCTGGTACTGCTGTCAAAAACAATTTCCACCGCAACTGGCCAGCATCACAATTGATCGTCTGGATCTGTAAAATCTCGATATTGCCCCCGGACGAACGAAATCCGTATTCAGACCTTGCGACGTCCGTAACTTGGGATTTTTGGTCCGGTCAACCGAAAATCACAGTATTGACCTGGTACTGCTGCCAAAAACAATTTCCACCTCGACTGGCCAGCATCACGATTGATCGTCCGGATCTGTAAAATCTCGATATTGCCCCCGGACGAACGAAATCGCTAATCAGACCCTGCAACGGCCGAAACTCGTGATTTTTCGTCCTGACAACCGAAGATCACAGTACTGACCAGGTACAGTTGTCAAAAATGATCTCCACCTCGATCAGCCAGAAATCACGATCGTCCATTTGGATCGGTTAAATCACGATATTGCCCTCAGGCGGACGAAATAGCTATTCAGACCCTGCGTCGGCCAAAACTCGTGATTTTCCGTCAGGTCAACCGAAAATCACAGTATTGACCAGGAACAGTTGTCAAAAACAATCTCCGCCCCGATCCGCCTAAAGTAACGATCAACTGTCCGGATCGGCAAAAATCTCGATTTTGCCCCTGGATGAATGAAATCACTATTCAGACCCAGCGCCGGCTAAAACTCGTGATTTTACGTCTGGTCAACCGAAAATCACAGTATTGACCTGGAGCTGCTGTGAAAAACTATTTCCACCTCGACTGGACTGAAATCACGAATGATCGTCTGAATCGGTAAAATCTCGATATTGCCCCCGGACGAACGAAATCCTTATTCAGACCTTGCAACGTCCGTAACTTGGGATTTTTGGTCCGGTCAACCGAAAATCACAGTATTGACCTGGTACTGCTGTCAAAAACAATTTCCACCGCAACTGGCCAGCATCACAATTGATCGTCTGGATCTGTAAAATCTCGATATTGCCCCCGGACGAACGAAATCCGTATTCAGACCTTGCAACGTCCGTAACTTGGGATTTTTGGTCCGGTCAACCGAAAATCACAGTATTGACCTGGTACTGCTGTCAAAAACAATTTCCTCCTCGACTGGCCAGCATCACGATTGATCGTCCGGATCTGTAAAATCTCGATATTGCCCCCGGACGAACGAAATCGCTAATCAGACCCTGCAACGGCCGAAACTCGTGATTTTTCGTCTTGTCAACCGAATATCACAGTACTGACCAGGTACTGTTGTCAAAAATGATCTCCACCTCGATCAGCCAGAAATCACGATCGTCCATTTGGATCGGTTAAATCATGATATTGCCCTCAGGCGGACGAAATAGCTATTCAGACCCTGCGTCGGCCGAAACTTGTGATTTTCCGTCAGGTCAACCGAAAATCACAGTGTTGACCAGGTACAGTTGTCAAAAACGATCTCCGCCCCGATTCGCCTAAAGTAACGATCAACTGTCCGGATCGGCAAAAATCTCGATTTTGCCCCCGGATGAATGAAATCACTATTCAGACCCAGCGCCGGCTAAAACTCGTGATTTTACGTCTGGTCAACCGAAAATCACAGTATTGACCTGGAACTGCTGTGAAAAACTATTTCCACCTCGACTGGACAGAAATCACGAATGATCGTCTGAATCGGTAAAATCTCGATATTGCCCCCGGACGAACGAAATCCTTATTCAGACCTTGCAACGTCCGTAACTTGGGATTTTTGGTCCGGTCAACCGAAAATCACAGTATTGACCTGGTACTGCTGTCAAAAACAATTTCCACCGCAACTGGCCAGCATCACAATTGATCGTCTGGATCTGTAAAATCTCGATATTGCCCCCGGACGAACGAAATCGCTAATCAGACCCTGCAACGGCCGAAACTCGTGATTTTTCGTCCTGTCAACCGAATATCACAGTACTGACCAGGTACTGTTGTCAAAAATGATCTCCACCTCGATCAGCCAGAAATCACGATCATCCATTTGGATCGGTTAAATCATGATATTGCCCTCAGGCGGTCGAAATAGCTATTCAGACCCTGCGTCGGCTGAAACTCGGGATTTTCCGTCAGGTCAACCGAAAATCATAGTACTAACTAGGAACAGTTGTCAAAAATGATCTTCGCCCCGATCAGCCAGAAATCACGATCGTCCATCCAGATCGGTTAAATCATGATACTGCCCTCGGGCGGACGAAATAGCTATTAAGACCCTATGTCGACCGAAACTCGTGATTTTCCGTCAGGTCAACCGAAAATTACAGTATTGACCAGGTACAGTTGTCAAAAATGATCTCCGCCCCGATCCGCTAAAAGTAACGATCAACTGTCCGGATCGGCAAAAATCCCAATTTTGCCCCCGGATTAGTGAAATCACTATTCTGACCCAGCACCGGCTGAAACTTGTGATTTTCCGTCTGGTCAACCGAGAATCACAGTATTGACCTGGAGCTGCTGTAAAAAACAATTTCCACCTTGCTCGGACAGAAATCACGACCGATCGTCTGAATCGGTAAAATCTCGATATGGCCCCCGGACGAACGAAATCCTTATTCAGACCTTGCAACGTCCGAAACTTGGGATTTTTGGTCCGGTCAACCGAAAATCACAGTATTGACCTGGTACTGCTGTCAAAAACAATTTCCGCCTCGACATGCCAGAATCACGATCGATCGTCCAGATCTGTAAAATCTCGATATTGCCTCCGGACGAACGAAATCGCTATTCAGACCCTGCAATGGGCAAAACAAGTCATTTTTCGTCTGGTCAACCGAAAATCACATTCCTGACCAGGTACAGTTGTCAAAAATGATCTCCGCCCCGATCAGTCAGAAATCACGATCGTCCAACCTGATTGGTTAAATCATGATATTGCCCTCGGGCGGACGAAATAGCTATTCAGTCTCTGCGTCGGTCGAAACTCGTAATTTTCCGTCAGGTCAACCGAAAACCACAGTATTGACCAGGTACAGTTGTCAAAAACGTTCTCCGCCCCGATCCGCCTAAAGTTACGATCAACTGTCCGGATCGGCAAAAATCTCGATTTTGCCCCCGGATGAATGAAATCACTATTCAGACCCAGCGCCGGCTGAAACTCGTGATTTTCCATCTGGTCAACCGAAAATCACGGTATTGACCTGGAGTTGCTGCGAAAAACTATTTCCACCTCGACTGGACAGAAATCACGAATGATCGTCTGAATCGGTAAAATCTCGATATTGCCCCCGGACGAATGAAATCCGTATTCAGACCTTGCAACGTCCGTAACTTGGGATTTTTGGTCCGGTCAACCGAAAATCACAGTATTGACCTGGTACTGCTATCAAAAACAATTTCCTCCTCGACTGGCCAGCATCACGATTGATCGTCCGGATCTGTAAAATCTCGATATTGCCCCCGGACGAACGAAATCGCTAATCAGACCCTGCAACGGCCGAAACTCGTGATTTTTCGTCTTGTCAACCGAATATCACAGTACTGACCAGGTACAGTTGTCAAAAATGATCTCCACCTCGATCAGCCAGAAATCACGATCGTCCATTTGGATCGGTTAAATCATGAAATTGCCCTCAGGCGGACGAAATAGCTATTCAGACCCTGCGTCGGCCGAAACTCGTGATTTTCCGTCAGGTCAACCGAAAATCACAGTGTTGACTAGGTAAAGTTGCCAAAAACAATCTCCGCCCCGATTCGCCTAAAGTAACGATCAACTGTCCGGATCAGCAAAAATCTCGATTTTGCCCCCAGATGAATGAAATCACTATTCAGACCCAGCGCCGGCTGAAACTCGTGATTTTACGTCTGGTCAACCGAAAATCACAGTATTGACCTGGAGCTGCTGTGAAAAACTATTTCCACCTCGACTGGACAGAAATCACGAATGATCGTCTGAATCGGTAAAATCTCGATATTGCCCCCGGACGAACGAAATCCTTATTCAGACCTTGCAACGTCCGTCACTTGGGATTTTTGGTCCGGTCAACCGAAAATCACAGTATTGACCTGGTACTACTGTCAAAAACGATTTCCACCTCGACTGGCCAGCATCACGATTGATCGTCCGGATCTGTAAAATCTCGATATTGCCCCCGGACGAACGAAATCGCTAATCAGACCCTGCAACGGCCGAAACTCGTGATTTTTCGTCCTGTCAACCGAAAATCACAGTACTGACCAGGTACTGTTGTCAAAAACGATCTCCACCTCGATCAGCCAGAAATCACGATCATCCATTTGGATCGGTTAAATCATGATATTGCCCTCAGGCGGACGAAATAGCTATTCAGACCCTGCGTCGGCTGAAACTCGTGATTTTCCGTCAGGTCAACCGAAAATCACTGTACTGACTAGGTACAGTTGTCAAAAATGATCTTCGCCCCGATCATCCAGAAATCACGATCATCCATCCAGATCGGTTAAATCATGATACTGCCCTCGGGCGGACGAAATAGCTATTTAGACCCTGCGTCGGGCGAAACTCGTGATTTTCCGTCAGGTCAACCGAAAATTACAGTATTGACCAGGTACAGTTGTCAAAAATGATCTCCGCCCCGATCCGCCTAAAGTAACGATCAACTGTCCGGAACGGCCAAAATCTCGATTTTGCCCCCGGATGAATGAAATCACTAATCAGACCCAGCGCCGGCTGAAACTCGTGATTTTCCGTCAGGTCAATGGAAAATCACAGTAATGACCTGGAGCTGCTGTAAAAAACAATTTCCACCTCGACTGGACAGAAATTACGATCGATCGTCTGAATCGGTAAAATCTCGATATTGCCCCCGGGCGAACGAAATCCTTATTCAGACCTTGCAACGGCCGAAACTCGGGAATTTTGGTCCGGTCAACCGAAAATCACAGTATTGACCTGGTACAGCTGTCAAAAACATTTTCCGCATCGACTGGCCAGAATCCCGATCGATCGTCCAGATCTGTAACATATCGATTTTGCCCCCGGACGAACGAAATCGCTATTCAGACCCTGCAACGGCCGAAACTCGTGATTTTTCGTCTGGTCAACCGAAAATCACAGTATTGACCAGGTACAATTATCAAAAATGTTCTCCACCCCGATCAGCCAGAAATCACGATCCCCCATCATTATCGGTTAAATCATGACATTGCCCTCGGGCGGACGAAATAGCTATTCAGACCCTGCGTCGGCCGAAACTCGTGATTATCCGTCAGGTCAACCGAAAATCACAGTATTGACCAGGAACAGTTGTCAAAAACAATCTCCGCCCCGATCCGCCTAAAGTAACGATCAACTGTCCGAATCGGCAAAAATCTTGATTTTGCCCCCGGATGAATGAAATCACTATTCAGACCCAGCGCCGGCTGAAACTCGTGATTTTCCGTCTGGTCAACCGAAAATCACAGTATTGACCTGGAGCTGCTGCAAAAAACTATTTCCACCTCGATTGGACAGAAATCACGAATGATCGTCTGAATCGTTAAAATCTCGATATTGCCCCTGGACGAACGAAATCCGTATTCAGACCTTGCAACGTCCGTAACTTGGGATTTTTGGTCCGGTCAACCGAAAATCACAGTATTGACCTGGTACTACTGTCAAAAACAATTTCCACCTCGACTGGCCAGCATCACGATTGATCGTCCGGATCTGTAAAATCCCGATATTGCCCCCGGACGAATGAAATCGCTAATCAGACCCTGCAACGGCCGAAACTCGTGATTTTTCGTCCTGTCAACCGAATATCACAGTACTGACCAGGTACTGTTGTCAAAAATGATCACCACCTCGATCAGCCAGAAATCACGATCGTCCATTTGGATCGGTTAAATCATGAAATTGCCCTCAGGCGGACGAAATAGCTATTCTGACCCTGCGTCGGTCGAAACTCGTGATTTTCCGTCAGGTCAACCGAAAATCACAGTGTTGACCAGGTACAGTTGTCAAAAACAATCTCCGTCCCAATCAGCCTAAAGTAACGATCAACTGTCCGGATCGGTAAAAATCTCGATTTTGCCCCTGGATGAATGAAATCACTATTCAAACCCAACGCCGGCTGAAACTCGTGATTTTACGTCTGGTCAACCGAAAATCACAGTATTGACCTGGAGCTGCTGTGAAAAACTATTTCCACCTCGACTGGACAGAAATCACGAATGATCGTCTGAATCGGTAAAATCTCGATATTGCCCCTGGACGAACGAAATCCTTATTCAGACCTTGCAACGTCCGTAACTTGGGATTTTTGGTCCGGTCAACCGAAAATCACAGTATTGACCTGGTACTGCTGTCAAAAACAATTTCCACCTCAACTGGCCAGCATCACAATTGATCGTCCGGATCTATAAAATCTCCATATTGCCCCCGGACGAACGAAATCGCTAATCAGACCCTGCAACGGCCGAAACTCGTGATTTTTCGTCTTGTCAACCGAAAATCACAGTACTGACCAGGTATTGTTGTCAAAAATGATCTCCACCTCGATCAGCCAGAAATCACGATCATCCATTTGGATCGGTTAAATCATGATATTGCCCTCAGGCGGACGAAATAGCTATTCAGACCCTGCGTCGGCTGAAACTCGTGATTTTCCGTCAGGTCAACCGAAAATCACAGTACTGACTAGGTACAGTTGTCAAAAATGATCTTCGCCCTGATCAGCCAGAAATCATGATCGTCCATCCAGATCGGTTAAATCATGATACTGCCCTCGGGCGGACGAAATAGCTATTTAGACCCTGCGTCGGCCGAAACTCGTGATTTTCCGTCAGGTCAACCGAAAATTACAGTATTGACCAGGTACAGTTGTCAAAAATGATCTCCGCCCCGATCCACTTAAAGTAACGATCAACTGTCCGGATCGGCAAAAATCCCAATTTTGCCCCCGGATTAGTGAAATCACTTTTCTGACCCAGCACCGGCTGAAACTCGGGATTTTCCGTCTGGTCAACCGAAAATCACAGTATTGACCTGGAGCTGCTGTAAAAAACAATTTCCACCTTGACCAGACAGAAATCACGATCGATCGTCTGAATCGGTAAAATCTCGATATGGCCCCCGGACGAACGAAATCCTTATTCAGACCTTGCAACGGCAGAAACTGGGGATTTTTGGTCCGGTCAACCGAAAATCACAGTATTGACCTGGTACTGCTGTCAAAAACAATTTCCGCCTCGACATGCCAGAATCACGATCGATCGTCCAGATCTGTAAAATCTCGATATTGCCCCCGGACGAACGAAATCGCTATTCAGACCCTGCAATGGGCGAAACACGTCATTTTTCGTCTGGTCAACCGAAAATCACAGTACTGACCAGGTACAGTTGTCAAAAATGATCTCCGCCCCGATTAGCCAGAAATCACGATCGTCCATCCAGATCGGTTAAATCATGACATTGCCCTCAAGCGGACGAAGTAGCCATTCAGACCCTGCGTCGGCCGAAACTCGTGATTTTCCGTCAGATCAACCGAAAATCACAGTATTGACCAGGTACATTATTCAAAAACGATCTCCGCCCCGATTTGCCTAAAGTAACGATCAACTGTCCGGATCGGCAAAAATCTCGATTTTGCCCCCGGAAGAATGAAATCACTATTCAGACCCAGCACCGGCTGAAACTCGTGATTCTCCATCAGGTCAACCGAAAATCACAGTATTGACCTGGAGCTACTGTAAAAAGCAATTTCCACCTCGACCGGACAGAAATCACGATCGATCGCCTGAATCGGTAAAATCTCGATATTGCCCTCGGACGAACGAAATCCTTATTCAGACCTTGCAACGGCCGAAACTCGGGATTTTTGGTCCAGTCAACCGAAAATCACAGTATTGACCTGGTACTGTTGTCAAAAACAATTTCTGCCTCGACTGGCCAGAATCACGATCGATCGTCCAGATCTGTAAAGTCTCGATATTGCCCCCGGACGAACGAAATCGCTATTCAGGCCCTTCATTGGCCGAAACTCGTGATTTTTCGTCTGGTCAACCGAAAATCACAGTGCTGACCAGGTACAGTTGTCAAAAATGATCTCCGCCCCGATCAGCCAGAAATCACGATCGTCCATCCAGATCGGTTAAATCATGATATTGCCCTCGGGCGGACGAAATAGCTATTCAGACCTTGAGTCGACCGAAACTCGTGATTTTCTGTCAGGTCAACCGAAAATCCCAGTCTTGACCAGTTACAGTTGTAAAAAACGATCACCGCCCCGATCCGCCTAAAGTAACGATCAACTGTCCGGATCGGTAAAAATCCCGATTTTGCCCTCGGACGAATGAAATCACTATTCAGACCCAGCACCGGCTGAAACTCGTGATTTTCCGTCTGGTCAACCGAAAATCACAGTATTGTCCCGGAGCTGCTGTAAAAAACAATTTCCACCTCGACTAGACAGATATCACGATCGATCGTCTGAATCGGTAAAATCTCAATATTACCCCCGGACGAACGAAATCCATATTCAGACCTTGCAACGGCCGAAACTCGGGATTTTTGGTCCGGTCCACCGAAAATCTCAGTATTGACCTGGTACTGCTGTCGAAAACAATTTCCGCCTCGACTGGCCAGAATCACGATCGATCGTCCAGATCTGTAAAATCTTGATATTGCCCCCGGACGAACGAAATCGCTATTCAGACCTTGCAACGGCCGAAAGTCGTCATTTTTCGTCTGGTCAACCGAAAATCACAATACTGACCAGGTACAGTTGTCAAAAATGATCTCCGCCCCGATCAGCCAGAAATTTCGATCGTCCATCCAAATCGGTTAAATCATGATATTGCCCTCGGGCGGACGAAATAGCTATTCAGACCCTTCGTCGGCCGAAACTCGTGATTTTCCGTCAGATCAACCGAAAATCACAGTATTGACCAGGTACATTATTCAAAAACGATCTCCGCCCCGATTTGCCTAAAGTAACGATCAACTGTCCGGATCGGCAAAAATCTCGATTTTGCCCCCGGAAGAATGAAATCACTATTCAGACCCAGCACCGGCTGAAACTCGTGATTCTCCATCGGGTCAACCGAAAATCACAGTATTGACCTGGAGCTACTGTAAAAAGCAATTTCCACCTCGACCGGACAGAAATCACGATCGATCGCCTGAATCGGTAAAATCTCGATATTGCCCTCGGACGAACGAAATCCTTATTCAGACCTTGCAACGGCCGAAACTCGGGATTTTTGGTCCAGTCAATCGAAAATCACAGTATTGACCTGGTACTGTTGTCAAAAACAATTTCTGCCTCGACTGGCCAGAATCACGATCGATCGTCCAGATCTGTAAAGTCTTGATATTGCCACCGGACGAACGAAATCGCTATTCAGGCCCTTCATTGGCCGAAACTCGTGATTTTTCGTCTGGTCAACCGAAAATCACAGTGCTGACCAGGTACAGTTGTCAAAAATGATCTCTGCCCTGATCAGCTAGAAATCCCGATCGTCCATCGAGATCGGTTAAATCAAGATATTGCCCTCAAGCGGACGAAATAGCTATTCAGACCCTGCGTCGGCCGAAACTCGTGATTTTCTGTCAGGTCAACCGAAAATCACAGTATTGACCAGGTACAGTTGTCAAAAACGATCTCCGCCCCGATCCGCTTAAAGTAACGATCAACTGTCCGGATCGCGAAAGTCCCGATTTTGCCCCTGGATGAATGAAATCACTATTCAGACCCAGCTGCGGCTGAAACTCGGGATTTTCCGTCTGGTCAACCGAAAATCACAGTATTGACCTGGAGCTGCTGTCAAAAACAATTTCCACCTCGACTGGACAGAAATCACGATCGATCATCTGAATCGGTAAAATCTCGATATTACCCCCGGACGAACGAAATCCATATTCAGACCTTGCAACGGCCGAAACTCGGGATTTTTGGTCCGGTCCACCGAAAATCACAGTATTGACCTGGTACTGCTGTCGAAAACAATTTCCGCCTCGACTGGCCAGAATCACGATCGATCGTCTAGATCTGTAAAATCTCGATATTGCCCCCGGACGAACGAAACCGCTATTCAGGCCCTCCATTGGCCGAAACTCGTGATTTTTCGTCTGGTCAACCGAAAATCACAGTGCTGACCAGGTACAGTTGTCAAAAATGATCTACGCCCCGATCAGCTAGAAATCCCGATCGTCCATCCTGATCGGTTAAATCATGATATTGCCCTCGGGCGGACGAAATAGCTATTCAGACCCTGCGTCGGCCGAAACTCGTGATTTTCCGTCAGGTCAACCGAAAATCACAGTGTTGACCAGGTACAGTTGTCAAAAACGATCTCCGCCCCGATCCGCTTAAAGTAACGATCAACTCTCTGGATCGCCAAAAATCCCGAATTTGCCCCCGGATGAATGAAATCACTATTCAGACCCAGCACAGGCTGAAACTCGCGATTTTCCGTCTGGTCAACCGAAAATCACAGTAATGACCTGGAGCTGCTGTAAAAAACAATTTCCACCTCGACCGGACAGAAATCACGATCGATCGCCTGAATCGGTAAAATCTCGATATTGCCCCCGGACGAACGAAATCCTTATTCAGACCTTGCAACGGCCAAAACTCGGGTTTTTTGGTCCAGTCAACCGAAAATCACAGTATTGACCTGGTACTGTTGTCAAAAACAATTTCTGCCTCGACTGGCCAGAATCACGATCGATCGTCCAGATCTGTAAAGTCTCGATATTGCCCCCGGACGAACGAAATCGCTATTCAGACCCTGCAACGGCCGAAACTCGTCATTTTTCGTCAGGTCAACCGAAAATCACAATACTGACCAGGTACAGTTGTCAAAAATGATCTCCGCCCCGATCAGCCAGAAATCCCGATCGTCCATCCAGATCGGTTAAATCATGATATTGCCCTCAGGCAGACGAAATAGCTATTCAGACCCTGCGTCGGCCGAAACTCGTGATTTTCTGTCAGGTCAACCGAAAATCACAGTGTTGACCAGGTACAGTTGTCAAAAACGATCTCCGCCCCGATCCGCTTAAAGTAACGATCAACTGTCTGGATCGCCAAAAATCCCGATTTTGCCCCTAGATGAATGAAATCACTATTCAGACCCAGCACAGGCTGAAACTCGTGATTTTCCGTTTGGTCAACCGAAAATCACAGTATTGACCTGGAGCTGCTGTAAAAAAAAATTTCCACCTCGACCGGACAGAAATCACGATCGATCGCCTGAATCGGTAAAATCTCGATATTGCCCCCGGACGAACGAAATCCTTATTCAGACCTTGCAACGGCCGAAACTCGGGATTTTTGGTCCAGTCAACCGAAAATCACAGTATTGACCTGGTACTGTTGTCAAAAACAATTTCTGCCTCGACTGGCCAGAATCACGATCGATTGTCCAGATCTGTAAAGTCTCGATATTGCCCCCGGACGAACGAAACCGCTATTCAAGCCCTCCATTGGCCGAAACTCGTGATTTTTCGTCTGGTCAACCGAAAATCACAGTGCTGACCAGGTACAGTTGTCAAAAATGATCTACGCCCCGATCAGCTAGAAATCCCGATCGTCCATCCTGATCGGTTAAATCATGATATTGCCCTCGGGCGGACGAAATAGCTATTCAGACCCTGCGTCGGCCGAAACTCGTGATTTTCCGTCAGGTCAACCGAAAATCACAGTGTTGACCAGGTACAGTTGTCAAAAACGATCTCCGCCCCGATCCGCTTAAAGTAACGATCAACTCTCTGGATCGCCAAAAATCCCGAATTTGCCCCCGGATGAATGAAATCACTATTCAGACCCAGCACAGGCTGAAACTCGCGATTTTCCGTCTGGTCAACCGAAAATCACAGTAATGACCTGGAGCTGCTGTAAAAAACAATTTCCACCTCGACTGGACAGAAATCACGTTCGATCGCCTGAATCGGTAAAATCTCGATATTGCCCCCGGACGAACGAAATCCTTATTCAGACCTTGCAACGGCCAAAACTCGGGTTTTTTGGTCCAGTCAACCGAAAATCACAGTATTGACCTGGTACTGTTGTCAAAAACAATTTCTGCCTCGACTGGCCAGAATCACGATCGATCGTCCAGATCTGTAAAGTCTCGATATTGCCCCCGGACGAACGAAATCGCTATTCAGACCCTGCAACGGCCGAAACTCGTCATTTTTCGTCAGGTCAACCGAAAATCACAATACTGACCAGGTACAGTTGTCAAAAATGATCTCCGCCCCGATCAGCCAGAAATCCCGATCGTCCATCCAGATCGGTTAAATCATGATATTGCCCTCAGGCAGACGAAATAGCTATTCAGACCCTGCGTCGGCCGAAACTCGTGATTTTCTGTCAGGTCAACCGAAAATCACAGTGTTGACCAGGTACAGTTGTCAAAAACGATCTCCGCCCCGATCCGCTTAAAGTAAAGATCAACTGTCTGGATCGCCAAAAATCCCGATTTTGCCCCCAGATGAATGAAATCACTATTCAGACCCAGCACAGGCTGAAACTCGTGATTTTCCGTTTGGTCAACCGAAAATCACAGTATTGACCTGGAGCTGCTGTAAAAAAAAATTTCCACCTCGACCGGACAGAAATCACGATCGATCGCCTGAATCGGTAAAATCTCGATATTGCCCCCGGACGAACGAAATCCTTATTCAGACCTTGCAACGGCCGAAACTCGGGATTTTTGGTCCAGTCAACCGAAAATCACAGTATTGACCTGGTACTGTTGTCAAAAACAATTTCTGCCTCGACTGGCCAGAATCACGATCGATCGTCCAGATCTGTAAAGTCTCGATATTGCCCCCGGACGAACGAAATCGCTATTCAGACCCTGCAACGGCCGAAACTCGTCATTTTTCGTCAGGTCAACCGAAAATCACAATACTGACCAGGTACAGTTGTCAAAAATGATCTCCGCCCCGATCAGCCAGAAATCCCGATCGTCCATCCAGATCGGTTAAATCATGATATTGCCCTCAGGCAGACGAAATAGCTATTCAGACCCTGCGTCGGCCGAAACTCGTGATTTTCTGTCAGGTCAACCGAAAATCACAGTGTTGACCAGGTATAGCTGTCAAAAACGATCTCCGCCCCGATCCGCCTAAAGTAACGATCAACTGTCCGGATCGCCAAAAATCCCGATTTTGCCCTTGGATGAATGAAATCACTATTCAGACCCAGCACAGGCTGAAAATCGTGATTTTCCGTCTGGTCAACCGAAAATCACAGTATTGACCTGGAGCTACGGTAAAAAACAATTTCCACCTCGACTGGACAGAAATCACGATCGATCTTCTGAATCGGTAAAATCTCGATATTACCACCGGACGAACGAAATCCTTATTCAGACCTTGCAACGGCCGAAACTCGGGATTTTTGGTCCAGCCGACCGAAAATCACAGTATTGACCTGGTACTGTTGTCAAAAACAATTTCTGCCTCGACTGGCCAGAATCACGATCGATCGTCCAGATCTGTAAAGTCTCGATATTGCCCCCGGACGAACGAAATCGCTATTCAGACCCTGCAACGGCCGAAACTCGTCATTTTTCCTCAGGTCAACCGAAAATCACAATACTGACCAGGTACAGTTGTCAAAAAGATCTCCGCCCCGATCAGCCAGAAATCCCGATCGTCCATCCAGATCGGTTAAATCATGATATTGCCCTCAGGCAGACGAAATAGCTATTCAGACCCTGCGTCGGCCGAAACTCGTGATTTTCTGTCAGGTCAACCGAAAATCACAGTGTTGACCAGGTACAGTTGTCAAAAACGATCTCCGCCCCGATCCGCTTAAAGTAACGATCAACTGTCTGGATCGCCAAAAATCCCGATTTTGCCCCCAGATGAATGAAATCACTAT
Organism: Delonix regia; assembly: GCA_037074485.1. NCBI lineage: Eukaryota > Viridiplantae > Streptophyta > Magnoliopsida > Fabales > Fabaceae > Delonix > Delonix regia. Next base: position 108,307 of record JAYWLE010000016.1, read on the forward strand.
TCAGACCCAGCAGAGGCTGAAACTCGCGATTTTCCGTCTGGTCAACCGAAAATCACAGTATTGACCTGGAGCTGCTGTTAAAAACAATTTCCACCTCGACCGGACAGAAATCACGATCGATCGCCTGAATCGGTAAAATCTCGATATTGCCCCCGGACGAACGAAATCCTTATTCAGACCTTGCAACGGCCGAAACTCGGGATTTTTGGTCCAGTCAACCGAAAATCACAGTATTGACCTGGTACTGTTGTCAAAAACAATTTCTGCCTCGACTGGCCAGAATCACGATCGATCGTCCAGATCTGTAAAGTCTCGATATTGCCCCCGGACGAACGAAATCGCTATTCAGACCCTGCAACAGCCGAAACTCGTCATTTTTCGTCAGGTCAACCGAAAATCACAATACTGACCAGGTACAGTTGTCAAAAATGATCTCCGCCCCGATCAGCCAGAAATCCCGATCGTCCATCCAGATCGGTTAAATCATGATATTGCCCTCAGGCAGACGAAATAGCTATTCAGACCCTGCGTCGGCCGAAACTCGTGATTTTCTGTCAGGTCAACCGAAAATCACAGTGTTGACCAGGTATAGCTGTCAAAAACGATCTCCGCCCCGATCCGCCTAAAGTAACGATCAACTGTCCGGATCGCCAAAAATCCCGATTTTGCCCTTGGATGAATGAAATCACTATTCAGACCCAGCACAGGCTGAAAATCGTGATTTTCCGTCTGGTCAACCGAAAATCACAGTATTGACCTGGAGCTACGGTAAAAAACAATTTCCACCTCGACTGGACAGAAATCACGATCGATCTTCTGAATCGGTAAAATCTCGATATTACCACCGGACGAACGAAATCCTTATTCAGACCTTGCAACGGCCGAAACTCGGGATTTTTGGTCCAGCCGACCGAAAATCACAGTATTGACCTGGTACTGTTGTCAAAAACAATTTCTGCCTCGACTGGCCAGAATCACGATCGATCGTCCAGATCTGTAAAGTCTCGATATTGCCCCCGGACGAACGAAATCGCTATTCAGACCCTGCAACGGCCGAAACTCGTCATTTTTCCTCAGGTCAACCGAAAATCACAATACTGACCAGGTACAGTTGTCAAAAAGATCTCCGCCCCGATCAGCCAGAAATCCCGATCGTCCATCCAGATCGGTTAAATCATGATATTGCCCTCAGGCAGACGAAATAGCTATTCAGACCCTGCGTCGGCCGAAACTCGTGATTTTCTGTCAGGTCAACCGAAAATCACAGTGTTGACCAGGTACAGTTGTCAAAAACGATCTCCGCCCCGATCCGCTTAAAGTAACGATCAACTGTCTGGATCGCCAAAAATCCCGATTTTGCCCCCAGATGAATGAAATCACTATTCAGACCCAGCAGAGGCTGAAACTCGCGATTTTCCGTCTGGTCAACCGAAAATCACAGTATTGACCTGGAGCTGCTGTTAAAAACAATTTCCACCTCGACCGGACAGAAATCACGATCGATCGCCTGAATCGGTAAAATCTCGATATTGCCCCCGGACGAACGAAATCCTTATTCAGACCTTGCAACGGCCGAAACTCGGGATTTTTGGTCCAGTCAACCGAAAATCACAGTATTGACCTGGTACTGTTGTCAAAAACAATTTCTGCCTCGACTGGCCAGAATCACGATCGATCGTCCAGATCTGTAAAGTCTCGATATTGCCCCCGGACGAACGAAATCGCTATTCAGACCCTGCAACAGCCGAAACTCGTCATTTTTCGTCAGGTCAACCGAAAATCACAATACTGACCAGGTACAGTTGTCAAAAATGATCTCCGCCCCGATCAGCCAGAAATCCCGATCGTCCATCCAGATCGGTTAAATCATGATATTGCCCTCAGGCAGACGAAATAGCTATTCAGACCCTGCGTCGGCCGAAACTCGTGATTTTCTGTCAGGTCAACCGAAAATCACAGTGTTGACCAGGTATAGCTGTCAAAAACGATCTCCGCCCCGATCCGCCGAAAGTAACGATCAACTGTCCGGATCGCCAAAAATCCTGATTTTGCCCTTGCATGATTGAAATCACTATTCAGACCCAGCACAGGCTGAAAATCGTGATTTTCCGTCTGGTCAACCGAAAATCACAGTATTAACCTGGAGCTACGGTAAAAAACAATTTCCACCTCGACTGGACAGAAATCACGATCGATCTTCTGAATCGGTAAAATCTCGATATTACCACCGGACGAACGAAATCCTTATTCAGACCTTGCAACGGCCGAAACTCGGGATTTTTGGTCCAGCCGACCGAAAATCACAGTATTGACCTGGTACTGTTGTCAAAAACAATTTCTGCCTCGACTGGCCAGAATCACGATCGATCGTCCAGATCTGTAAAGTCTCGATATTGCCCCCGGACGAACGAAATCGCTATTCAGACCCTGCAACGGCCGAAACTCGTCAATTTTCCTCAGGTCAACCGAAAATCACAATACTGACCAGGTACAGTTGTCAAAAATGATCTCCGCCCCGATCAGCCAGAAATCCCGATCGTCCATCCAGATCGGTTAAATCATGATATTGCCCTCAGGCAGACGAAATAGCTATTCAGACCCTGCGTCGGCCGAAACTCGTGATTTTCAGTCAGGTCAACCGAAAATCACAGTGTTGACCAGGTACAGTTGTCAAAAACGATCTCCGCCCCGATCCGCTTAAAGTAACGATCAACTGTCTGGATCGCCAAAAATCCCGATTTTGCCCCCAGATGAATGAAATCACTATTCAGACCCAGCAGAGGCTGAAACTCGCGATTTTCCGTCTGGTCAACCGAAAATCACAGTATTGACCTGGAGCTGCTGTTAAAAACAATTTCCACCTCGACCGGACAGAAATCACAATCGATCGCTTGAATCGGTAAAATCTCGATATTGCCCCCGGACGAACGAAATCCTTATTCAGACCTTGCAACGGCCGAAACTCGGGATTTTTGGTCCAGTCAACCGAAAATCACAGTATTGACCTGGTACTGTTGTCAAAAACAATTTCTGCCTCGACTGGCCAGAATCACGATCGATCGTCCAGATCTGTAAAGTCTCGATATTGCCCCCGGATGAACGAAATCGCTATTCAGACCCTGCAACAGCCGAAACTCGTCATTTTTCGTCAGGTCAACCGAAAATCACAATACTGACCAGGTACAGTTGTCAAAAATGATCTCCGCCCCGATCAGCCAGAAATCCCGATCGTCCATCCAGATCGGTTAAATCATGATATTGCCCTCAGGCAGACGAAATAGCTATTCAGACCCTGCGTCGGCCGAAACTCGTGATTTTCTGTCAGGTCAACCGAAAATCACAGTGTTGACCAGGTATAGCTGTCAAAAACGATCTCCGCCCCGATCCGCCTAAAGTAACGATCAACTGTCCGGATCGCCAAAAATCCTGATTTTGCCCTTGCATGAATGAAATCACTATTCAGACCCAGCACAGGCTGAAAATCGTGATTTTCCGTCTGGTCAACCGAAAATCACAGTATTGACCTGGAGCTACGGTAAAAAACAATTTCCACCTCGACTGGACAGAAATCACGATCGATCTTCTGAATCGGTAAAATCTCGATATTACCCCCGGACGAACGAAATCCATATTCAGACCTTGCATCGGCCGAAACTCGGGATTTTTGGTCCAGTCGACCTAAAATCACAGTATTGACCTGGTACTGTTGTCAAAAACAATTTCTGCCTCGACTGGCCAGAATCACGATCGATCGTCCAGATCTGTAAAGTCTCGATATTGCCCCCGGACGAACGAAATCGCTATTCAGACCCTGCAACGGCCGAAACTCGTCATTTTTCCTCAGGTCAACCGAAAATCACAATACTGACCAGGTACAGTTGTCAAAAATGATCTCCGCCCCGATCAGCCAGAAATCCTGATCGTCCATCCAGATCGGTTAAATCATGATATTGCCCTCAGGCAGACGAAATAGCTATTCAGACCCTGCGTCGGCCGAAACTCGTGATTTTCAGTCAGGTCAACCGAAAATCACAGTGTTGACCAGGTACAGTTGTCAAAAACGATCTCCGCCCCGATCCGCTTAAAGTAACGATCAACTGTCTGGATCGCCAAAAATCCCGATTTTTCCCCCAGATGAATGAAATCACTATTCAGACCCAGCAGAGGCTGAAACTCGCGATTTTCCGTCTGGTCAACCGAAAATCACAGTATTGACCTGGAGCTGCTGTTAAAAACAATTTCCACCTCGACCGGACAGAAATCACGATCGATCGCCTGAATCGGTAAAATCTCGATATTGCCCCCGGACGAACGAAATCCTTATTCAGACCTTGCAACGGCCGAAACTCGGGATTTTTGGTCCAATCAACCGAAAATCACAGTATTGACCTGGTACTGTTGTCAAAAACAATTTCTGCCTCGACTGGCCAGAATCACGATCGATCGTCCAGATCTGTAAAGTCTCGATATTGCCCCCGGACGAACGAAATCGCTATTCAGACCCTGCAACAGCCGAAACTCGTCATTTTTCGTCAGGTCAACCGAAAATCACAATACTGACCAGGTACAGTTGTCAAAAATGATCTCCGCCCCGATCAGCCAGAAATCCCGATCGTCCATCCAGATCGGTTAAATCATGATATTGCCCTCAGGCAGACGAAATAGCTATTCAGACCCTGCGTCGGCCGAAACTCGTGATTTTCTGTCAGGTCAACCGAAAATCACAGTGTTGACCAGGTATAGCTGTCAAAAACGATCTCCGCCCCGATCCGCCTAAAGTAACGATCAACTGTCCGGATCGCCAAAAATCCTGATTTTGCCCTTGCATGAATGAAATCACTATTCAGACCCAGCACAGGCTGAAAATCGTGATTTTCCGTCTGGTCAACCGAAAATCACAGTATTGACCTGGAGCTACGGTAAAAAACAATTTCCACCTCGACTAGACAGAAATCACGATCGATCTTCTGAATCGGTAAAATCTCGATATTACCCCCGGACGAACGAAATCCATATTCAGACCTTGCATCGGCCGAAACTCGGGATTTTTGGTCCAGTCGACCTAAAATCACAGTATTGACCTGGTACTGTTGTCAAAAACAATTTCTGCCTCGACTGGCCAGAATCACGATCGATCGTCCAGATCTGTAAAGTCTCGATATTGCCCCCGGACGAACGAAATCGCTATTCAGACCCTGCAACGGCCGAAACTCGTCATTTTTCGTCAGGTCAACCGAAAATCACAATACTGACCAGGTACAGTTGTCAAAAATGATCTCCGCCCCGATCAGCCAGAAATCCCGATCGTCCATCCAGATCGGTTAAATCATGATATTGCCCTCAGGCAGACGAAATAGCTATTCAGACCCTGCGTCGGCCGAAACTCGTGATTTTCTGTCAGGTCAACCGAAAATCACAGCGTTGACCAGGAATAGTTGTCAAAAACGATCTCCGCCCCGATCCGCCTAAAGTAACGATCAACTGTCCGGATCGCCAAAAATCCCGATTTTGCCCTTGGATGAATGAAATCACTATTCAGACCCAGCACAGGCTGAAAATCGTGATTTTCCGTCTGGTCAACCGAAAATCACAGTATTGACCTGGAGCTACGGTAAAAAACAATTTCCACCTCGACTGGACAGAAATCACGATCGATCATCTGAATCGATAAAATCTCGATATTGCCCCCGGACGAACGAAATCCTTATTCAGACCTTGCAACGGCCGAAACTCGGGATTTTTGGTCCAGTCAACCGAAAATCACAGTATTGACCTGGTACTGTTGTCAAAAACAATTTCTGCCTCGACTGGCCAGAATCACGATCGATCGTCCAGATCTGTAAAGTCTCGATATTGCCCCCGGACGAACGAAATCGCTATTCAGACCCTGCATCGGCCGAAACTCGCCATTTTTCCTCAGGTCAACCGAAAATCACAATACTGACCAGGTACAGTTGTCAAAAATGATCTCCGCCCCGAACAGCCAGAAATCCCGATCGTCCATCCAGATCAGTTAAATCATGATATTGCCCTCAGGCAGACGAAATAGCTATTCAGACCCTGCGTCGGCCGAAACTCGTGATTTTCTGTCAGGTCAACCGAAAATCACAGTGTTGACCAGGTACAGTTGTCAAAAACGATCTCCGCCCCGATCCGCTTAAAGTAACGATCAACTGTCCGGATCGCCAAAAATCCTGATTTTGCCCTTGGATGAATGAAATCACTATTCAGACCCAGCACAGGCTGAAAATCGTGATTTTCCGTCTGGTCAACCGAAAATCACAGTATTGACCTGGAGCTACGGTAAAAAACAATTTCCACCTCGACTGGACAGAAATCACGATCGATCTTCTGAATCGGTAAAATCTCGATATTACCCCCGGACGAACGAAATCCTTATTCAGACCTTGCAACGGCCGAAACTCGGGATTTTTGGTCCAGTCAACCGAAAATCACAGTATTGACCTGGTACTGTTGTCAAAAACAATTTCTGCCTCGACTGGCCAGAATCACGATCGATCGTCCAGATCTGTAAAGTCTCGATATTGCCCCCGGACGAACGAAATCGCTATTCAGACCCTGCAACGGCCGAAACTCGTCATTTTTTGTCAGGTCAACCGAAAATCACAATACTGACCAGGTACAGTTGTCAAAAATGATCTCCGCCCCGATCAGCCAGAAATCCCGATCGTCCATCCAGATCGGTTAAATCATGATATTGCCCTCAGGCAGACGAAATAGCTATTCAGACCCTGCGTCGGCCGAAACTCGTGATTTTCTGTCAGGTCAACCGAAAATCACAGTGTTGACCAGGTACAGTTGTCAAAAACGATCTCCGCCCCGATCCGCTTAAAGTAACGATCAACTGTCTGGATCGCCAAAAATCCCGATTTTGCCCCCAGATGAATGAAATCACTATTCAGACCCAGCACAGGCTGAAACTCGTGATTTTCCGTCTGGTCAACCAAAAATCACAGTATTGACCTGGAGCTGCTGTAAAAAACAATTTCCACCTCGACCGGACAGAAATCACGATCGATCGCCTGAATCGGTAAAATCTCGATATTGCCCCCGGACGAACGAAATCCTTATTCAGACCTTGCAACGGCCGAAACTCGGGATTTTTGGTCCAGTCAACCGAAAATCACAGTATTGACCTGGTACTGTTGTCAAAAACAATTTCTGCCTCGACTGGCCAGAATCACGATCGATCGTCCAGATCTGTAAAGTCTCGATATTGCCCCCGGACGAACGAAATCGCTATTCAGACCCTGCAACAGCCGAAACTCGTCATTTTTCGTCAGGTCAACCGAAAATCACAATACTGACCAGGTACAGTTGTCAAAAATGATCTCCGCCCCGATCAGCCAGAAATCCCGATCGTCCATCCAGATCGGTTAAATCATGATATTGCCCTCAGGCGGACGAAATAGCTATTCAGACCCTGCGTCGGCCGAAACACGTCATTTTCTGTCAGGTCAACCAAAAATCCCAGTGTTGACCAGGTACAGTTGTCAAAAACGATCTCCACCCCGATCCGCCTAAAGTAACGATCAACTGTCCGGATCGGCAGAAATCCCGATTTTGCCCCCGGATGAATGAAATCACTATTCAGACCCAGCGCAGGCTGAAACTCGTGATTTTCCGTCTGGTCAACCGAAAATCACAGTATTGACCTGGAGATGCTGTAAAAAACAATTTCCACCTCGACTGGACGGAAATCACGATCGATCGCCTGAATCGGTAAAATCTCGATATTATCCCCGGACGAACGAAATCCATATTCAGACCTTGCAACGGCCGAAACTCGGGATTTTTGGTCCGGTCCACCGAAAATCACAGTATTGAGCTGGTACTGCTGTCGAAAACAATTTCCGCCTCGACTGGCCAGAATCACGATCGATCGTCCAGATCTGTAAAATCTCGATATTGCCCCCAGACGAACGAAATCCTTATTCAGACCTTGCAACGGCCGAAACTCGGGATTTTTGGTCCGGTCCACCAAAAATCACAGTATTGACCTGGTACAGTTGTCAAAAATGATCTCCGCCCCAATCAGCCAGAAATCCCGGTCGCCCATCCAGATCGGTTACATCATGATATTGCCCTCGGGGGGACGAAGTAGCTATTCAGACCCTGCGTCGGCTGAAACTCGGGATTTTCCGCCAGATCAACCGAAAATCACAGTGTCGAGCAGGTACAGTTGTCAAAAACGATCTCCGCCCCGATCCGCTTAAAGTAACGATCAACTGTCTGGATCGCCAAAAATCCTGATTTTGCCCCCGGATGAATGAAATCACTATTCAGACCCAGCACAGGCTGAAACTCGTGATTTTTCGTCTGGTCAACCGAAAATCACAGTATTGACCTGGAGCTACTGTAAAAAACAATTTCCACCTCGACCGGACAGAAATCTCGATCGATCGTCCAGATCTGTAAAATCTTGATATTGTCCCCGGACGAAGAAATCGCTTTTCAGGCCCTGCAATGGCCGAAACACGTGATTTTCTGTCAGGTCAACCGAAAATCACAGTGTCGACCAGGTACAGTTGTCAAAAACGATCTCCGCCCCGATCCGCTTAAAGTAAGGATCAACTGTCTGGATCACCAAAAATCCTGATTTTGCCCCCGGATGAATGAAATCACTATTCAGACCCAGCACAGGCTGAAACTCGTGATTTTCCGTCTGGTCAACTGAAAATCACAGTATTGACCTGGACCTGCTGTAAAAAACAATTTCCACCTCGACCGGACAGAAATCACGATCGATCGTCTGAATCGGTAAAATCTTGATATTGCCCCCGGACGAACGAAATCCTTATTCAGACCTTGCAATGGCCGAAACTCGGGATTTTTGGTCCAGTCAACCGAAAATCACAGTATTGACCTGGTACTGTTGTCAAAAACAATTTCCGCCTCGACTGGCCAGAATCACGATCGATCGTCCAGATCTGTAAAGTCTCGATAATGCCCCCGGACGAACGAAATCGCTATTCAGACCCTGCAATGGCCGAAACTCGTCATTTTTCATCTGGTCAACCGAAAATCACAATACTGACCAATTAAAGTTGTCAAAAATGATCTCCGCCCCGATCAGCTAGAAATCCCGATCGTCCATCCAGATCGGTTAAATCTTGAAATTGCCCTCAGGCGGACGAAATAGCTATTCAGACCCTGCGTCGGCCGAAAGTCGTGATTTTCCGTCAGATCAACCGAAAATCACAATATTGACCAGGAACAGTTGTCAAAAACGATCTCCGCCCCGATCCGCCTAAAGTAACGATCAACTGTCTGGATTGCCAAAAATCCCGATTTTGCCCCCGGATGAATGAAATCACTATTCAGACCCAGCACCGGCTGAAACTCGTGATTTTGCGTCTGGTCAACCGAAAATCACAGTATTGACCTGGAGCTACTGTAAAAAATATTTTCCACCTCGACTAGACAGATATCACGATCGATCGTCAAAATCGGTAAAATCTCGATACTGCCGCCGGACGAACGAAATCCTTATTCAGACCTTGCAACGGCCGAAACTCGGGATTTTTCATCCGATCAACCGAAAATCACAGTATTGACCTGGTACTGCTGTCAAAAACAATTTCCGCCTCAACATGCCAAAATCACGATCGATCGTTCGGATCTGTAAAATCTCGATATTACCCCCGGACGAACGAAATCGCTAGTTAGGCCCTGCAATGGCCGAAACTCGTGATTTTTCGTCTGGTCAACCGAAAATCACAGTACTGACCAGGTACAGTTGTCAAAAATGATCTCCGCCCCGATCAGCCAGAAATCCCGATCGTCCATCCAGATCGGTTAAATCAAGATATTGCCCTCGGGTGGACGAAATAGCTATTCAGACCCTGCGTCGGCCGAAACTCGGGATTTTCTGTCAGGTCAACCGAAAATCACAGTGTTGACCAGGTACAGTTGCCAAAAACGATCTCCGCCCCGATCCGCTTAAAGTAACGATCAACTGTCTGGATCGGCAAAAATCCCGATTTTGTCCCCGGATGAATGAAATAACTATTCAGACCCAACACCGGCTGAAACTAGGGATTTTCAGTCTGGCCAACCGAAAATCACAGTATTGATCAGGAGCTGCTGTAAAATACAATTTCCACCTCGACTAGACAGAAATCACGATCGATCGTCAAAATCGGTAAAATCTCGATATTGCCCCCGGACGAACGAAATCCTTATTCAGACCTTGCAACGGCCAAAACTCGGGATTTTTGGTCCGGTCAACCGAAAATCACAGTATTGACCTGGAGCTGCTGTAAAAAGCAATTTCCACCTCGACAGGACAGAAATCCCGATCGATCGTCTGAATCGGTAAAATCTCGATAATGCCCCCGGATGAACGAAATCGCTATTCAGACCCTGCAACGGTCGAAACTTGTGATTTTCTCTCTGAACAACCAAAAATCACAGTACCGACCAGGTGCAGTTGTCAAAAATGATCTCCGCCCCGATCGGCCTGAAATCATGATCGTCCATCCAGATCGGTTAAATCATGATATTGCCCTCGGGCGGACGAAGTAGCTATTCAGACCCTGCGTCGGCCGAAACTCGTGATTTTCCGTCAGGTCAACAGAAAATCACAGTATTGACCAGGTACAGTTGCCATAAACGATCTCCGCCCCGATCCGTCTAAAGTAACGATCAGCTGTCCGGATCGGCAAAAATCCCGATTTTGCCCCTGGATGAATGAAATCACTATTCAGACCCAGCACCGGCTGAAACTCGTGATTTTTCGTCTGGTCAACCGAAAATCACAGACTTGACCAGGAGGTACTGTAAAAAACAATTTCCACCTCGACCGGATAGAAATCACGGTCAATCGTCTGAATCGGTAAAATCTCGATGTTGCCCCCGGACGAACGAAATCCTTATTCAGACCTTGCAACGGCCGAAACTTGGGATTTTTGGTCCGGTCAACCGAAAATCACAGTATTGACCTGGTACTGCTGTCAAAAATAGTGTCCGCCTCGACTGGCCAGAATCCCAATCGATCGCCTGAATCGGTAAAATCTCGATATTGCCCCCGGATGAACGAAATCGCTATTCAGACCCTGCAGCGGTCGAAACTCGTGATTTTTTCTCTGGTCAACCAAAAATCACAGTTCCGACTAGGTGCAGTTGTCAAAAATGATCTCCGCCCCGATCAGCCTGAAATCACGATCGTCCATCCAGATCGGTTAAATCATGATATTGCCCTCGGGCGGACGAAGTAGCTCTTCAGACCGTGCGACGGCCGAAACTCGTGATTTTCCGTCAGGTCAACAGAAAATCACAGCATTGACCAGGTACAGTTGCCAAAAACGATCTCCGCCCCGATCCGTCTAAAGTAATGATCAGCTGTCCGGATCGGCAAAAATCCTGATTTTGCCCCCGGATGAATGAAATCACTATTCAGACCCAGCACCGGCTGAAACTAGGGATTTTCCGTCTGGCCAACCGAAAATCACAGTATTGATCTGGAGCTGCTGTAAAAAACAATTTCCACCTCGACTAGACAGAAATCACGATCGATCGTCAAAATCGGTAAAATCTCGATATTGCCCCCGGACGAACGAAATCCTTATTCAGACCTTGCAACGGCCAAAACTCGGGATTTTTGGTCCGGTCAACCGAAAATCACAGTATTGACCTGGAGCTGCTGTAAAAAGCAATTTCCACCTCGACAGGACAGAAATCCCGATCGATCGTCTGAATCGGTAAAATCTCGATATTGCCCCCGGATGAACGAAATCGCTATTCAGACCCTGCAACGGTCGAAACTTGTGATTTTTTCTCTGGACAACCAAAAATCACAGTACCGACCAGGTGCAGTTGTCAAAAACGATCTCCGCCCCGATCGGCCTAAAATCACGATCGTCCATCCAGATCGGTTAAATCATGATATTGCCCTCGGGCGGACGAATTAGCTATTTAGACCCTGCGTCGGCCGAAACTCGTGATTTTCCGTCAGGTCAACAGAAAATCACAGTATTGACCAGGTACAGTTGCCAAAAACGATCTCCGCCCTGATCTGTCTAAAGTAACGATCAGCTGTCCGGATCGGCAAAAATCCCAATTTTGCCCCCGGATGAATGAAATCACTATTCAGACCCAGCACCGGCTGAAACTCGTGATTTTTCGTCTGGTCAACCGAAAATCACAGTCTTGACCAGGAGGTACTGTAAAAAACAATTTCCACCTCGACCGGATAGAAATCACGGTCAATCGTCTGAATCGGTAAAATCTCGATGTTGCCCCCGGACGAACGAAATCCTTATTCAGACCTTGCAACGGCCGAAACTTGGGATTTTTGGTTCGGTCAACCGAAAATCACAGTATTGACCTGGTACTGCTGTCAAAAATAGTGTCCGCCTCGACTGGCCAGAATCCCAATCGATCGCCTGAATCGGTAAAATCTCGATATTGCCCCCGGATGAACGAAATCGCTATTCAGACCCTGCAACAGTCGAAACTCGAGATTTTTTCTCTGGTCAACCAAAAATCACAGTTCCGACTAGCTGCAGTTGTCAAAAATGATCTCCGCCTCGATCGGCCTGAAATCACGATCGTCCATCCAGATCGGTTAAATCATGATATTGCCCTCGGGCGGACGAAGTAGCTCTTCAGACCCTGCGTCGGCCGAAACTCGTGATTTTCCGTCAGCTCAACAGAAAAACACAGTATTGACCAGGTACAGTTGCCAAAAACGATCTCCGCCCCGATCCGCCTAATGTAACGATCAGCTGTCCGGATCGGCAAAAATCCCGATTTTGCCCCCGGATGAATGAAATCACTATTCAGACCCAGCACCGGCTGAAACTCGTGATTTTTCGTCTGGTCAACCGAAAATCACAGTCTTGACCAGGAGGTACTGTAAAAAACAATTTCCACCTCGACCGGATAGAAATCACGGTCAATCGTCTGAATCGGTGAAATCTCGATGTTGCCCCCGGACGAACGAAATCCTTATTCAGACCTTGCAACGGCCGAAACTTGGGATTTTTGGTCCGGTCAACCGAAAATCACAGTATTGACCTGGTACTGCTGTCAAAAATAGTGTCCGCCTCGACTGGCCAGAATCCCAATCGATCGCCTGAATCGGTAAAATCTCGATATTGCCCCCGGATGAACGAAATCGCTATTCAGACCCTGCAACGGTCGAAACTCGTGATTTTTTCTCTGGTCAACCAAAAATCACAGTTCCGACTAGGTGCAGTTGTCAAAAATGATCTCCGCCTCGATCGGCCTGAAATCACGATCGTCCATCCAGATCGGTTAAATCATGATAATGCCCTCGGGCGGACGAAGTAGCTCTTCAGGCCCTGCGTCGGCCGAAACTCGTGATTTTCCGTCAGGTCAACAGAAAAACACAGTATTGACCAGGTACAGTTGCCAAAAACGATCTCCGCCCCGATCCGCCTAATGTAACGATCAGCTGTCCGGATCGGCAAAAATCCCGATTTTGCCCCCGGATGAATGAAATCACTATTCAGACCCAGCACCGGTTGAAACTCGTGATGTTCTGTCTGGTCAACCGAAAATCCCAGTATTAACCAGGAGGTACTGTAAAAAACAATTTCCACCTCGACCGGATAGAAATCACGGTCAATCGTCTGAATCGGTAAAATCTCGATATTGCCCCCGGACGAACGAAATCCTTATTCAGACCTTGCAACGGCCGAAACTTGGGATTTTTGGTCCGGTCAACCGGAAATCACAGTATTGACCTGGTACTGCTGTCAAAAACAATTTCCGCCTCGACTGGCCAGAATCCCGATCGATCGCCTGAATTGGTAAAATCTCGATATTGCCCACGGATGAACGAATTCGCTATTCAGACCCTGCAACGGCTGAAACTCGTGATTTTTTCTCTGGTCAACCAAAAATCACAGTACCGACCAGGTACAGTTGTCAAAAATGATCTCCGCCCCAATCAGCCTGAAACCACGATCGTCCATCCAGATCGGTTAAATCATGATATTGCCCTCGGGCGGACGAAGTAGCTATTCAGACCCTGCGTCGGCCAAAACTCGTGATTTTCCGTCAGGTCAACAGAAAATCACAGTATTGACCAGGTACAGTTGCCAAAAACGATCTCCGCCCCGATCCGTCTAAAGTAACGATCAGCTGTCCGGATCGGCAAAAATCCTGATTTTGCCCCCGGATGAATGAAATCACTATTCAGACCCAGCACCGGCTGAAACTAGGGATTTTCCGTTTGGCCAACCGAAAATCACAGTATTGATCTGGAGCTGCTGTAAAAAACAATTTCCACCTCGACTAGACAGAAATCACGATCGATCGTCAAAATCGGTAAAATCTCGATATTGCCCCCGGACGAACGAAATCCTTATTCAGACCTTGCAACAGCCGAAACTCGGGATTCTTGGTCCGGTCAACCGAAAATCACAGTATTGACCTGGAGCTGCTGTAAAAAGCAATTTCCCCCTCGACAGGACAGAAATCCCGATCGATCGTCTGAATCGGTAAAATCTCGATATTGCCCCCGGATGAACGAAATCGCTATTCAGACCCTGCAACGGTCGAAACTCGTGATTTTTTCTCTGGACAACCAAAAATCACAGTACCGACCAGGTGCAGTTTTCAAAAATGATCTCCGCCCGATCGGCCTAAAATCACGATCGTCCATCCAGATCGGTTAAATCATGATATTGCCCTCGGGCGGACGAAGTAGCTATTCAGACCCTGCGTCGGCCGAAACTCGTGATTTTCCGTCTGGTCAACAGAAAATCACAGTATTGACCAGGTACAGTTGCCAAAAACGATCTCGGCCCCGATCCGTCTAAAGTAACGATCAGCTGTCCGGATCGGCAAAAATCCCGATTTTGCCCCCGGATGAATGAAATCACTATTCAGACCCAGCACCGGCTGAAACTCGTGATTTTTCGTCTGGTCAACCGAAAATCACAGTATTGACTAGGAGGTACTGTAAAAAACAATTTCCACCTCGACCGGATAGAAATCACGGTCAATCGTCTGAATCGGTAAAATCTCGATATTGCCCCCGGACGAACGAAATCCTTATTCAGACCTTGCAACGGCCGAAACTTGGGATTTTTGGTCCGGTCAACCGAAAATCACAGTATTGACCAGGTACTGCTGTCAAAAACAGTTCCCGCCACGACTGGCCAGAATCCCAATCGATCGCCAGAATCGGTAAAATCTCGATATTGCCCCCGGATGAACGAATTCGCTATTCAGACCCTGCAACGGCCGAAACCCGTGATTTTTTCTCTGGTCAACCAAAAATCACAGTACCGACCAGGTACAGTTGTCAAAAATGATCTCCGCCCCGATCAGCCTGAAATCACGATCGTCCATCCAGATCGGTTAAATCATGATATTGCCCTCGGGCAGACGAAGTAGCTCTTCAGACCCTGCGTCGACCGAAACTCGTGATTTTCCGTCAGGTCAACCGAAAATCACAGTATTGACCAGCTACAGTTGTCAAAAACGATCTCCGCCCCGATCCGCCTAAAGTAACGATCAACTGTCCGAATCGGCAAAAATCCCGATTTTGCCCCTGGATGAATGAAATCACTATTCAGACCCAGCACCGGCTGAAACTCGTGATTTTCCGTCTGGTCTACCGAAAATCACAGTATTGACCAGGAGCTACTGTAAAAAGCAATTTCCACCTTGACCGGACAGAAATCACGGTCAATCGTCTGAATCGGTACAATCTTGATATTGCCCCCGGACGAACGAAATCCTTATTCAGACCTTGCAACGGCCGAAACTCGGGATTCTTGGTCCGGTCAACCGAAAATCACAGTATTGACCTGGTACTGCTGTCAAAAACAATTTCCGCCTCGACTGGCCAGAGTCACGATCGATCGTCTGGATCTGTAAAATCTCGATATTGCCCGCGGATGAACGAAATCGCTATTCAGACCCTGTAATGGCCGAAACTCGTGATTTTTTCTCTGGTTAACCGAAAATCACGTTATTGACCAGGTACAGTTGTCAAAAACGATCTCCGCCTCGATCCGCCTGAAATCACGATCGTCCATCTAGATCGGTTAGATCATGATATTGCCCTCGGGGGGACGGAGTAGCTATTCAGACCCTGCGTCGGCCGAAACCCGTGATTTTCCGTCAGGTCAACCGAAAATCACAGTATTGACCAGGTACAGTTGCCAAAAACGATCTCTGCCCCGATCCGCCTGAAATCACGATCGACCATCCAGATCGGTCAAATCATGGTATTGCCCTCGGGGGGACGAAGTAGCTATTCAGACCCTGCGTCGGCCGAAACTCGTGATTTTCCGTCAGATCAACCGAAAATCACAGTATTGACCAGGTACAGTTGTCAAAAACGATCTCCGCCCCGATCCGCCTAAAGTAACGATCAGCTGTCCGGATCGGCAAAAATCCTGATTTTGCCCCTGGATGAATGAAATCACTATTCAGACCCAGCACCGGCTGAAACTCGGGATTTTTCGTCTGGTCAACCGAAAATCACAGTATTGACTAGGAGGTACTGTAAAAAACAATTTCCACCTCGACCGGATAGAAATCACGGTCAATCGTCTGAATCGGTAAAATCTCGATATTGCCCCCGGACGAACGAAATCCATATTCAGACCTTGCAACGGCCGAAACTTGGGATTTTTGGTCCGGTCAACCGAAAATCACAGTATTGACCTGGTGCTGCTGTCAAAAATAGTGTCCGCCTCGACTGGCCAGAATCCCAATCGATTGCCTGAATCGGTAAAATCTCGATATTGCCCCCGGATGAACGAAATCGCTATTCAGACCCTGCAACGGTCGAAACTCGTGATTTTTTCTCTGGTCAACCAAAAATCACAGTACCGACCAGGTACAGTTGTCAAAAATGATCTCCGCCCCGATCAGCCTGAAATCACGATCGTCCATCCAGATCGGTTAAATCATGATATTGCCCTCGGGCGGACGAAGTAGCTCTTCAGACCGTGCGACTGCCGAAACTCGTGATTTTCCGTCAGGTAAACAGAAAATCACAGTATTGACCAGGTACAGTTGCCAAAAACGATCTCCGCCCCGATCCGTCTAAAGTAACGATCAGCTGTCTGGATCGGCAAAAATCCCGATTTTGCCCCCGGATGAATGAAATCACTATTCAGACCCAGCACCGGCTGAAACTCGTGATTTTTCGTCTGGTCAACCGAAAATCACAGTCTTGACCAGGAGGTACTGTAAAAAACAATTTCCACCTCGACCGGATAGAAATCACGGTCAATCGTCTGAATCGGTAAAATCTCGATATTGCCCCCGGACGAACGAAATCCTTATTCAGACCTTGCAACGGCCGAAACTTGGGATTTTTGGTCCGGTCAACCGAAAATCACGGTATTGACCTGGTACTGCTGTCAAAAATAGTGTCCGCCTCGACTGGCCAGAATCCCAATCGATCGCCTGAATCGGTAAAATCTCGATATTGCCCCCGGATGAACGAAATCGCTATTCAGACCCTGCAACGGTCGAAACTTGTGATTTTTTCTCTGGTCAACCAAAAATCACAGTTCCGACAAGGTGCAGTTGTCAAAAATGATCTCCGCCTCGATCGGCCTGAAATCACGATCGTCCATCCAGATCGGTTAAATCATGATATTGCCCTCGGGCGGACGAAGTAGCTCTTCAGACCGTGCGACGGCCGAAACTCGTGATTTTCCGTCAGGACAACAGAAAATCACAGTATTGACCAGGTACAGTTGCCAAAAACGATCTCCGCCCCGATCTGTCTAAAGTAACGATCAGCTGTCCGAATCGGCAAAAATCCCGATTTTGCCCCCGGATGAATGAAATCACTATTCAGAACCAGCACCGGCTGAAACTCGTGATTTTTCGTCTGGTCAACCGAAAATCACAGTATTGACTAGGAGGTACTGTAAAAAACAATTTCCACCTCGACCGGATAGAAATCACAGTCAATCGTCTGAATCGGAAAAATCTCGATATTGCCCCCGGACGAACGAAATCCTTATTCAGACCTTGCAACGGCCGAAACTTGGGATTTTTGGTCCGGTCAACCGAAAATCACAGTATTGACCAGGTACTGCTGTCAAAAACAGTTCCCGCCTCGACTGGCCAGAATCCCAATCGATCGCCAGAATCGGTAAAATCTCGATATTGCCCCCGGATGAACGAATTCGCTATTCAGACCCTGCAACGGCCGAAACCCGTGATTTTTTCTCTGGTCAACCAAAAATCACAGTACCGACCAGGTACAGTTGTCAAAAATGATCTTCGCCCCGATCAGCCTGAAATCACGATCGTCCATCCAGATCGGTTAAATCATGATATTGCCCTCGGGCGGACGAAGTAGCTCTTCAGACCCTGCGTCGACCGAAACTCGTGATTTTCCGTCAGGTCAACCGAAAATCACAGTATTGACCAGGTACAGTTGTCAAAAACGATCTCCGCCCCGATTCGCCTAAAGTAACGATCAACTGTCCGAATCGGCAAAAATCCCGATTTTGCCCCTGGATGAATGAAATCACTATTCAGACCCAGCACCGGCTGAAACTCGTGATTTTCCGTCTGGTCTACCGAAAATCACAGTATTGACCAGGAGCTACTGTAAAAAGCAATTTCCACCTTGACCGGACAGAAATCACGGTCAATCGTCTGAATCGGTACAATCTTGATATTGCCCCCGGACGAACGAAATCCTTACTCAGACCTTGCAACGGCCGAAACTCGGGATTCTTGGTCCGGTCAACCGAAAATCACAGTATTGACCTGGTACTGCTGTCAAAAACAATTTCCGCCTCGACTGGCCAGAGTCACGATCGATCGTCTGGATCTGTAAAATCTCGATATTGCCCGCGGATGAACGAAATCGCTATTCAGACCCTGTATTGGCCGAAACTCGTGATTTTTTCTTTGGTTAACCGAAAATCACGTTATTGACCAGGTACAGTTGTCAAAAACGATCTCCGCCTCGATCCGCCTGAAATCACGATCGTCCATCTAGATCGGTTAGATCATGATATTGCCCTCGGGGGGACGGAGTAGCTATTCAGACCCTGCGTCGGCCGAAACTCGTGATTTTCCGTCTGGTCAACCGAAAATCACAGTACCGACCAGGTACAGTTGTCAAAAATGATCTCCGCCCCGATCAGCCAGAAATCACGATCGTCCATCCAGATCGGTTAAATCATGATATTGCCCTCGGGGGGACGAAGTTGCTATTCAGACCCTGCGTCGGCCGAAACTCATGATTTTCCGTCAGGTCAACCGAAAATCACAGTATTGACCAGGTACAGTTGCCAAAAACGATGTCCGCCCCGATCTGCCTAAAGTAACGATCAACTGTCCGGGTCGGCAAAAATCCCGATTTTGCCCCCGGATGAATGAAATCACTATTCAGACCCAGCACCGGCTGAAACTCGTGATTTTCCGTCTGGTCTACCGAAAATCACAGTATTGACCTGGAGCTACTGTAAAAAACAATTTCCACCTCGACCGGACAGAAATCACGGTCAATCGTCTGAATCGGTAAAATCTCGATATTGCCCCCGGACGAACGAAATCCTTATTCAGACCTTGCAACGGCCGAAACTCGGGATTCTTGGTCCGGTCAACCGAAAATCACAGTATTGACCTGGTACTGCTGCCAAAAACAATTTCCGCCTCGACTGGCCAGAATCACGATCGATCGTCCAGATCTGTAAAATCTCGATATTGCCCCCGGATGAACGAAATCGGTATTCAGACCCTGTAACGGCCGAAACTCGTGATTTTTTCTCTGGTCAACCGAAAATCACAGTACCGACTAGGTACAGTTGTCAAAAATGATCTCCGCCCCGATCCGCCTGAAATCACGATCGTCCATCCAGATCGGTTAAATCATGATATTGCCCTCGGGGGGACGAAGTAGCTATTCAGACCCTGCGTCGGCCGAAACTCGTGATTTTCCGTCAGGTCAACCGAAAATCACAGTATTGACCAGGTACAGTTGTCAAAAACGATCTTCGCCCCGATCCGCCTGAAATCCCGATCGTCCATCCAGATCGGTTAAATCATGATATTGCCCTCGGGGGGACGAAGTAGCTATTCAGACTCTGCGACGGCCGAAACTCGTGATTTTCCGTCAGGCCAACCGAAAATCACAGTATTGACCAGATACAGTTGTCAAAAACGATCTTCGCCCCGATCCGCCTGAAATCACGATCGTCCATCCAGATCGGTTAAATCAAGATATTGCCCTCGGGGGGACGAAGTAGCTATTTAGACCCTGCGTCGGCCAAAACTCGTGATTTTCAGTCAGGTCAACCGAAAATCACAGTATTGACCTGGTACAGTTGCCAAAAACGATCTCCGCCCCGATCCGCCTAAAGTAACGATCAACTGTCCGGATCGGCAAAAAAACCCGATTTTGCCCCCGGATGAATGAAATCACTATTCAGACCCAGCACCGGCTGAAACTCGTGATTCTCCGTCAGGTCAACCGAAAATCACAGTATTGACCTGGAGCTACTGTAAAAAGCAATTTCCACCACGACCGGACAGAAATCACAGTCAATCGTCCGAATCGGTAAAATCTCGATATTGCCCCCGGACGAACGAAATCCTTATTCAGACCTTGCAACGGCCGAAACTCGGGATTCTTGGTCAAGTCCACCGAAAATCACAGTATTGACCTGGAGCTACTGTAAAAAGCAATTTCCACCTCGACCGAACAGAAATCACGGTCAATCGTCTGAATCGGTAAAATCTTGATATTGCCCCCGGACGAACGAAATCCATATTTAGACCTTGCAACGGCCGAAACTCGGGATTCTTAGTCCGGTCAACCGAAAATCACAGTATTGACCTGGTACTGCTGTCAAAAACAATTTCCGCCTCGACTGGCCAGAATCACGATCGATCGTCCAGATCTGTAAAATCTCGTTATTGCCCCCGGATGAACGAAATCGCTATTCAGACCCTGTAACGGCCGAAACTCGTGATTTTTTCTCTGGTCAACCGAAAATCCCAGTACCGACCAGGTACAGTTGTCAAAAATGATCTCCGCCACGATCGGCCTGAAATAACGATCATCCATCCAGATCGGTTAAATCATGATATTACCCTCGGGGGGACGAAGTAGCTATCCAGACCCTGCGTCGGCCGAAACTCGGGATTTTCCGTCAGGTCAACCGAAAATCACAGTATTGACCAGGTACAGTTGTCAAAAACGATCTCCGCCCCGATCCGCCTAAAGTAACGATCAACTGTCCGAATCGGCAAAAATCCCGATTTTACCCCCGGATGAATGAAATCACTATTCAGACCTAGCACCGGCTGAAACTCGTGATTCTCCGTTTGGTCAACCAAAAATCACAGTATTGACCAGGAGCTACTGTAAAAAACAATTTCCACCTCGACCGGACAGAAATCACGGTCAATCGTCTGAATCGGTAAAATCTCGATATTGCCCCCGGACGAATGAAATCCTTATTCAGACCTTGCAACGGCCGAAACTTGGGATTTTTGGGCCGGTCAACCTAAAATCACAGTATTGCCCTGGTACTGCTGTCAAAAACAATTTCTGCCTCGACTGGCCAGAATCCCGATCGATCGCCTGAATCGGTAAAATCTCGATATTGCCCCCGGATGAACGAAATCGCTATTCAGACCCTGTAACGGCCGAAACTCGTGATTTTTTCTCTGGTCAACCGAAAATCAGAGTACCGTCCAGGTACAGTTGTCAAAAATGATCTCCGCCCCGATCAGCCTGAAATCACGATCGTCCATCCAGATCAGTTAAATCATGATATTGCCCTCGGGGGGACGAAGTAGCTATTCAGACTCTGCGTCGGCCGAAACTCGTGATTTTCCGTCAGGTCAACCGAAAATCACAGTATTGACCAGGTACAGTTGTCAAAAACGATCTCCGCCCTGATCTGCCTGAAATCACGATCGTCCATCCAGATCGGTTAAATCAAGATATTGCCCTCGGGGGGACGAAGTAGCTATTCAGACCCTGCGTCGGCCGAAACTCGTGATTTTCCGACAGGTCAACCGAAAATCACAGTATTGACCAGGTACAGTTGTCGAAAACGATCTCCGCCCCGATCCGCCTGAAATCACGATCGACCATCCAGATCGGTTAAATCATGATATTGCCCTCGGGGGGACGAAGTTGCTATTCAGACCCTGCGTCGGCCGAAACTCGTGATTTTCCGACAGGTCAACCGAAAATCACAGTATTGACCAGGTACAGTTGTCGAAAACGATCTCCGCCCCGATCCGCCTGAAATCACGATCGACCATCCAGATCGGTTAAATCATGATATTGCCCTCGGGGGGACGAAGTAGCTATTCAGACTCTGCGTCGGCCGAAACTCGTGATTTTCCGTCAGGTCAACCAAAAATCACAGTATTGACCAGGTACAGTTGTCAAAAACGACCTCTGCCCCGATCCGCCTATTGTAACGATCAACTGTCCGGATCGGCAAAAATCCCGATTTTGCCCCCGGACGAATGAAATCACTATTCAGACCCAGCACCGGCTGAAACTCGTGATTCTCCGTCAGGTCAACCGAAAATCACAGTATTGACCTGGAGCTACTGTAAAAAGCAATTTCCACCACGACCGGACAGAAATCACGGTCAATCATCTGAATCGGTAAAATCTCGATATTGCCCCCGGACGAACGAAATCTTTATTCAGACCTTGCAACGGCCGAAACTTGGGATTTTTGGGCCGGTCAACCTAAAATCACAGTATTGCCCTGGTACTGCTGTCAAAAACAATTTCCGCATCGACTGGCCAGAATCCCGATCGATCGCCTGAATCGGTAAAATCTCGATATTGCCCCCGGATGAACGAAATCGCTATTCAGACCCTGTAACGGCCGAAACTCGTGATTTTTTCTCTGGTCAACCGAAAATCAGAGTACCGTCCAGGTACAGTTGTCAAAAATGATCTCCGCCCCGATCAGCCTGAAATCACGATCATCCATCCAGATCAGTTAAATCATGATATTGCCCTCGGGGGGACGAAGTAGCTATTCAGACTCTGCGTCGGCCGAAACTCGTGATTTTCCGTCAGGTCAACCGAAAATCACAGTATTGACCAGGTACAGTTGTCAAAAACGATCTCCGCCCTGATCCGCCTGAAATCACGATCGTCCATCCAGATCGGTTAAATCAAGATATTGCCCTCGGGGGGACGAAGTAGCTATTCAGACCCTGTGTCGGCCGAAACTCGTGATTTTCCGAATGGTCAACCGAAAATCACAGTATTGACCAGGTACAGTTGTCGAAAACGATCTCCGCCCCGATCCGCCTGAAATCACGATCGACCATCCAGATCGGTTAAATCATGATATTGCCCTCGGGGGGACGAAGTAGCTATTCAGACTCTGCGTCGGCCGAAACTCGTGATTTTCCGTCAGGTCAACCAAAAATCACAGTGTTGACCAGGTACAGTTGTCAAAAACGATCTCCACCCCGATCCGCCTGAAATCACGATCGTCCATCCAGATCGGTTAAATCATGATATTGCCCTCGGGGGGACGAAGTAGCTATTCAGACCCTGCGTCGGCCGAAACTCGTGATTTTCCGTCAGGTCAATCGAAAATCACAGTATTGACCTGGTACAGTTGCCAAAAACGATCTCCGCCCCGATCCGCCTAAAGTAACGATCAACTGTCCGGATCGGCAAAAAAACCCGATTTTGCCCCCGGATGAATGAAATCACTATTCAGACCCAGCACCGGCTGAAACTCGTGATTCTCCGTCAGGTCAACCGAAAATCACAGTATTGACCTGGAGCTACTGTAAAAAGCAATTTCCACCACGACCGGACAGAAATCACAGTCAATCGTCCGAATCGGTAAAATCTCGATATTGCCCCCGGACGAACGAAATCCTTATTCAGACCTTGCAACGGCCGAAACTCGGGATTCTTGGTCAAGTCCACCGAAAATCACAGTATTGACCTGGAGCTACTGTAAAAAGCAATTTCCACCTCGACCGGACAGAAATCACGGTCAATCGTCTGAATCGGTAAAATCTTGATATTGCCCCCGGACGAACGAAATCCATATTTAGACCTTGCAACGGCCGAAACTCGGGATTCTTAGTCCGGTCAACCGAAAATCACAGTATTGACCTGGTACTGCTGTCAAAAACAATTTCCGCCTCGACTGGCCAGAATCACGATCGATCGTCCAGATCTGTAAAATCTCGTTATTGCCCCCGGATGAACGAAATCGCTATTCAGACCCTGTAACGGCCGAAACTCGTGATTTTTTCTCTGGTCAACCGAAAATCCCAGTACCGACCAGGTACAGTTGTCAAAAATGATCTCCGCCACGATCGGCCTGAAATAACGATCATCCATCCAGATCGGTTAAATCATGATATTACCCTCGGGGGGACGAAGTAGCTATCCAGACCCTGCGTCGGCCGAAACTCAGGATTTTCCGTCAGGTCAACCGAAAATCACAGTATTGACCAGGTACAGTTGTCAAAAACGATCTCCGCCCCGATCCGCCTAAAGTAACGATCAACTGTCCGAATCGGCAAAAATCCCGATTTTACCCCCGGATGAATGAAATCACTATTCAGACCTAGCACCGGCTGAAACTCGTGATTCTCCGTTTGGTCAACCAAAAATCACAGTATTGACCAGGAGCTACTGTAAAAAACAATTTCCACCTCGACCGGACAGAAATCACGGTCAATCGTCTGAATCGGTAAAATCTCGATATTGCCCCCGGACGAATGAAATCCTTATTCAGACCTTGCAACGGCCGAAACTTGGGATTTTTGGGCCGGTCAACCTAAAATCACAGTATTGCCCTGGTACTGCTGTCAAAAACAATTTCTGCCTCGACTGGCCAGAATCCCGATCGATCGCCTGAATCGGTAAAATCTCGATATTGCCCCCGGATGAACGAAATCGCTATTCAGACCCTGTAACGGCCGAAACTCGTGATTTTTTCTCTGGTCAACCGAAAATCAGAGTACCGTCCAGGTACAGTTGTCAAAAATGATCTCCGCCCCGATCAGCCTGAAATCACGATCGTCCATCCAGATCAGTTAAATCATGATATTGCCCTCGGGGGGACGAAGTAGCTATTCAGACTCTGCGTCGGCCGAAACTCGTGATTTTCCGTCAGGTCAACCGAAAATCACAGTATTGACCAGGTACAGTTGTCAAAAACGATCTCCGCCCTGATCTGCCTGAAATCACGATCGTCCATCCAGATCGGTTAAATCAAGATATTGCCCTCGGGGGGACGAAGTAGCTATTCAGACCCTGCGTCGGCCGAAACTCGTGATTTTCCGACAGGTCAACCGAAAATCACAGTATTGACCAGGTACAGTTGTCGAAAACGATCTCCGCCCCGATCCGCCTGAAATCACGATCGACCATCCAGATCGGTTAAATCATGATATTGCCCTCGGGGGGACGAAGTTGCTATTCAGACCCTGCGTCGGCCGAAACTCGTGATTTTCCGACAGGTCAACCGAAAATCACAGTATTGACCAGGTACAGTTGTCGAAAACGATCTCCGCCCCGATCCGCCTGAAATCACGATCGACCATCCAGATCGGTTAAATCATGATATTGCCCTCGGGGGGACGAAGTAGCTATTCAGACTCTGCGTCGGCCGAAACTCGTGATTTTCCGTCAGGTCAACCAAAAATCACAGTATTGACCAGGTACAGTTGTCAAAAACGACCTCTGCCCCGATCCGCCTATTGTAACGATCAACTGTCCGGATCGGCAAAAATCCCGATTTTGCCCCCGGACGAATGAAATCACTATTCAGACCCAGCACCGGCTGAAACTCGTGATTCTCCGTCAGGTCAACCGAAAATCACAGTATTGACCTGGAGCTACTGTAAAAAGCAATTTCCACCACGACCGGACAGAAATCACGGTCAATCATCTGAATCGGTAAAATCTCGATATTGCCCCCGGACGAACGAAATCTTTATTCAGACCTTGCAACGGCCGAAACTTGGGATTTTTGGGCCGGTCAACCTAAAATCACAGTATTGCCCTGGTACTGCTGTCAAAAACAATTTCCGCATCGACTGGCCAGAATCCCGATCGATCGCCTGAATCGGTAAAATCTCGATATTGCCCCCGGATGAACGAAATCGCTATTCAGACCCTGTAACGGCCGAAACTCGTGATTTTTTCTCTGGTCAACCGAAAATCAGAGTACCGTCCAGGTACAGTTGTCAAAAATGATCTCCGCCCCGATCAGCCTGAAATCACGATCATCCATCCAGATCAGTTAAATCATGATATTGCCCTCGGGGGGACGAAGTAGCTATTCAGACTCTGCGTCGGCCGAAACTCGTGATTTTCCGTCAGGTCAACCGAAAATCACAGTATTGACCAGGTACAGTTGTCAAAAACGATCTCCGCCCTGATCCGCCTGAAATCACGATCGTCCATCCAGATCGGTTAAATCAAGATATTGCCCTCGGGGGGACGAAGTAGCTATTCAGACCCTGCGTCGGCCGAAACTCGTGATTTTCCGAATGGTCAACCGAAAATCACAGTATTGACCAGGTACAGTTGTCGAAAACGATCTCCGCCCCGATCCGCCTGAAATCACGATCGACCATCCAGATCGGTTAAATCATGATATTGCCCTCGGGGGGACGAAGTAGCTATTCAGACTCTGCGTCGGCCGAAACTCGTGATTTTCCGTCAGGTCAACCAAAAATCACAGTGTTGACCAGGTACAGTTGTCAAAAACGATCTCCACCCCGATCCGCCTGAAATCACGATCGTCCATCCAGATCGGTTAAATCATGATATTGCCCTCGGGGGGACGAAGTAGCTATTCAGACCCTGCGTCGGCCGAAACTCGTGATTTTCCGTCAGGTCAATCGAAAATCACAGTATTGACCTGGTACAGTTGTCAAAAACGATGTCCGCCCCGATCCGCCTAATGTAACGATCAACTGTCCGGATCGGCAAAAATCCCGATTTTGCCCCCGGATGAATGAAATCACTATTCAGACCCAGCACCGGCTGAAACTCGTGATTCTCCGTCAGGTCAACCGAAAATCACAGTATTGACCTGGAGCTACTGTAAAAAGCAATTTCCACCTCGACCGGACAGAAATCACGGTCAATCGTCTGAATCGGTAAAATCTTGATATTGCCCCCGGACGAACGAAATCCTTATTCAAACCTTGCAACGGCCGAAACTCGGGATTCTTGGTCCGGTCAACCGAAAATCACAGTATTGACCTGGTACTGCTGTCAAAAACAATTTCCGCCTCGACAGGCCAGAATCACGATCGATCGTCCAGATCTGTAAAATCTCGATATTGCCCCCGGATGAACGAAATCGCTATTCAGACCCTGTAACGGCTGAAACTCGTGATTTTTTCTCTGGTCAACCGAAAATCACAGTACCGACCAGGTACAGTTGTCAAAAATGATCTCCGCCCCGATCAGCCTGAAATCACGATCGTCCATCCAGATCGGTTAAATCATGATATTGCCCTCGGGGGGACGAAGTAGCTATTCAGACTCTGCGTCGGCCGAAACTCGTGATTTTCCGTCAGGTCAACCGAAAATCACAGTATTGACCAGGTACAGTTGTCAAAAACGATCTCCGCCCCGATCCGCCTGAAATCACGATCGTCCATCCAGATCGGTTAAATCAAGATATTGCCCTCGGGGGGACGAAGTAGCTATTCAGACCCTGCGTCGGCCGAAACTCGTGATTTTCCGTCAGGTCAACCGAAAATCACAGTATTAACCAAGTACAGTTGTCAAAAACGATCTCCGCCCCGATCCGCCTAATGTAACGATCAACTGCCCGGATCGGCAAAAATCCCGATTTTGCCCCCGGATGAATGAAATCACTATTCAGACCCAGCACCGGCTGAAACTCGTGATTCTCCATCAGGTCAACCGAAATCACAGTATTGACCTGGAGCTACTGTAAAAAGCAATTTCCACCTCGACCGGACAGAAATCACGGTCAATCGTCTGAATCGGTAAAATCTTGATATTGCCCCCGGACGAACGAAATCCTTATTCAGACCTTGCAACGGCCGAAACTCGGGATTCTTGGTCCGGTCAACCGAAAATCACAGTATTGACCTGGTACTGCTGTCAAAAACAATTTCCGCCACGACTGGCCAGAATCACGATCGATCGTCCAGATCTGTAAAATCTCGATATTGCCCCCGGATGAACGAAATCGCTATTCAGACCCTGTAACGGCTGAAACTCGTGATTTTTTCTCTGGTCAACCGAAAATCACAGTACCGACCAGGTACAGTTGTCAAAAATGATCTCCGCCCCGATCCGCCTGAAATCACGATCGTCCATCCAGATCGGTTAAATCATGATATTGCCCTCGGGGGGACGAAGTAGCTATTCAGACCCTGCGTCGGCCGAAACTCGTGATTTTCCGTCAGGTCAACAGAAAATCACTGTATTGACCAGGTACAGTTGTCAAAAACGATCTCCGCCCCGATCCGCCTAAAGTAACGATCAACTGTCCGGATCGGCAAAAATCCCGATTTTGCCCCCGGATGAATGAAATCACTATTCAGACCCAGCTCCGGCTGAAACTCGTGATTCTCCGTCTGGTCAACCGAAAATCACAGTATTGACCAGGAGCTACTGTAAAAAACAATTTCCACCTCGACCGGACAAAAATCACGGTCAATCGTCTGAATCGGTAAAATCTCGATATTGCCCCCGGACGAACGAAATCCTTATTCATACCTTGCAACGGCCGAAACTTGGGATTTTTCGGCCGGTCAACCTAAAATCACAGTATTGACCTGGTACTGCTGTCAAAAACAATTTTCGCCTCGACTGGCCAGAATCCCGATCGATCGCCTGAATCGGTAAAATCTCGATATTGCCCCCGGATGAACGAAATCGCTATTCAGACCCTGTAACGGCCGAAACTCGTGATTTTTTCTCTGGTCAACCGAAAATCGCAGTACCGACGAGGTACAGTTGTCAAAAATGATCTCCGCCCCGATCAGCCTGAAATCACGATCGTCCATCCAGATCGGTTAAATCATGATATTGCCCTCTGGGGGACGAAGTAGCTATTCAGACTCTGCGTCGGCCGAAACTCGTGATTTTCCGTCAGGTCAACCGAAAATCACAGTATTGACCAGGTACAGTTGTCAAAAACGATCTCCGCCCTGATCCGCCTGAAATCACGATCGTCCATCCAGATCGGTTAAATCAAGATATTGCCCTCGGGGGGACGAAGTAGCTATTCAGACCCTGCGTCGGCCGAAACTCGTGATTTTCCGTCAGGTCAACCGAAAATCACAGTATTGACCAAGTACAGTTGCCAAAAACGATCTCCGCCCTGATCCGCCTGAAATCACGATCGTCCATCCAGATCGGTTAAATCATGATATTGCCCTCGGGGGGACGAAGTAGCTATTCAGACCCTGCGTCGGCCGAAACTCGGGATTTTCCGTCAGGTCAACCGAAAATCACAGTATTGACCAGGTACAGTTGTCAAAAACGATCTCCGCCCCGATCCGCCTAAAGTAACGATCAACTGTCCGGATCGGCAAAAATCCCGATTTTGCCCCCGGATGAATGAAATCACTATTCAGACCCAGCACCGGCTGAAACTCGTGATTCTCCGTTTGGTCAACCGAAAATCACAGTATTGACCAGGAGCTACTGTAAAAAACAATTTCCACCTCGACCGGACAGAAATCACGGTCAATCGTCTGAATCGGTAAAGTCTCGATATTGCCCCCGGACGAACGAAATCCTTATTCAGTCCTTGCAACGGCCGAAACTTGGGATTTTTGGGCCGGTCAACCTAAAATCACAGTATTGACCTGGTACTGCTGTCAAAAACAATTTCCGCCTCGACTGGCCAAAATCACGATCGATCGTCCAGATCTGTAAAATCTCGATATTGCCCCCGGATGAACGAAATCGCTGTTCAGACCCTGCAACGGCCAAAACTCATGATTTTTTCTCTGGTCAACCGAAAATCACAGTACCGACCAGGTGCAGTTGTCAAAAATGATCTCCGCCCCGATCAGCCTGAAATCACGATCGTCCATCCAGATCGGTTAAATCATGATATTGCCCTCGGGGGGACGAAGTAGCTATTCAGACCCTGCGTCGGCCGAAGCTCGTGATTTTCCGTCAGGTCAATCGAAAATCACATTAATGACCAGGTACAGTTGCCAAAAACGATCTCCGACTCGATCCGCCTAAAGTAACGATCAACTGTCTAGATCGGCAAAAATCCCGATTTTGCCCCCGGATGAATGAAATCACTATTCAGACCCAGCACCGGCTGAAACTCGTGATTCTCCGTCTGGTCAACCGAAAATCACAGTATTGACCAGGAGCTACTGTAAAAAACAATTTCCACCTCGACCGGACAGAAATCATGGCCAATCGTCTGAATCGGTAAAATCTCGATATTGCCCCCGGACGAACGAAATCCTTATTCAGACCTTGCAACGGCCGAAACTTGGGATTTTTGGGCCGGTCAACCTAAAATCACAGTATTGACCTGGTACTGCTGTCAAAAACAATTTCCGCCTCGACTGGCCAGAATCCCGATCGATCGCCTGAATCGGTAAAATCTCGATATTGCCCCCGGATGAACGAAATCGCTATTCAGACCCTGTAACGGCCGAAACTCGTGATTTTTTCCCTGGTCAATCGAAAATCACAGTACCGACCAGGTACAGTTGTCAAAAATGATCTCCGCCCCGATCAGCCTGAAATCACGATCGTCCATCCAGATCGGTTAAATCATGGTATTGCCCTCGGGGGGACGAAGTAGCTATCCAGACCCTGCGTCGGTCGAAACTCGTGATTTTCCGTCAGGTCAACCGAAAATCCCAGTATTGACCAGGTACAGTTGTCAAAAACGATCTCCGCCCTGATCCGCCTAAAGTAACGATCAACTGTTCGGATCGGCAAAAATCTCGATTTTGCCCCCGGATGAATGAAATCACTATTCAGACCCAGCGCCGGCTGAAACTCGTGATTTTCCGTCTGGTCTACCGAAAATCACAGTATTGACTAGGAGCTACTGTAAAAAACAATTTCCACCTCGACCAGACAGAAATCACGGTCAATCGTCTGAATCGGTAAAATCTCGATATTGCCCCCGGACGAACGAAATCCTTATTCAGACCTTGCAACGGCCGAAACTCGGGATTCTTGGTCCGGTCAACCGAAAATCACAGTATTGACCTGGTACTGCTGTCAAAAACAATTTCCGCCTCGACAGGCCAGAATCACGATCGATCGTCCAGATCTGTAAAATCTCGATATTGCCCCCTGATGAACGAAATCGCTATTCAGACCCTGTAACGGCCAAAACTCGTGATTTCTTCTCTGGTCAACCGAAAATCACAGTATCGACCAGGTACAGTTGTCAAAAATCATCTCCGCCCCGATCAACCTGAAATCACGATCGTCCATCCTGATCGGTTAAATCATGATATTGCCCTCGGGGGGACGAAGTAGCTATTCAGACTCTGCGTCGGCCGAAACTCGTGATTTTCCGTCAGGTCAACCGAAAATCACAGTATTGACCAGGTACAGTTGTCAAAAACGATCTCCGCCCCGATCCGCCTGAAATCACGATCGTCCATCCAGATCGGTTAAATCAAGATATTGCCCTCGGGGGGACGAAGTAGCTATTCAGACCCTGCGTCGGCCGAAACTCGTGATTTTCCGTCAGGTCAATCGAAAATCACATTAATGACCAGGTACAGTTGCCAAAAACGATCTCCGACTCGATCCGCCTAAAGTAACGATCAACTGTCTAGATCGGCAAAAATCCCGATTTTGCCCCCGGATGAATGAAATCACTATTCAGACCCAGCACCGGCTGAAACTCGTGATTCTCCGTCTGGTCAACCGAAAATCACAGTATTGACCAGGAGCTACTGTAAAAAACAATTTCCACCTCGACCGGACAGAAATCATGGCCAATCGTCTGAATCGGTAAAATCTCGATATTGCCCCCGGACGAACGAAATCCTTATTCAGACCTTGCAACGGCCGAAACTTGGGATTTTTGGGCCGGTCAACCTAAAATCACAGTATTGACCTGGTACTGCTGTCAAAAACAATTTCCGCCTCGACTGGCCAGAATCCCGATCGATCGCCTGAATCGGTAAAATCTCGATATTGCCCCCGGATGAACGAAATCGCTATTCAGACCCTGTAACGGCCGAAACTCGTGATTTTTTCCCTGGTCAATCGAAAATCACAGTACCGACCAGGTACAGTTGTCAAAAATGATCTCCGCCCCGATCAGCCTGAAATCACGATCGTCCATCCAGATCGGTTAAATCATGGTATTGCCCTCGGGGGGACGAAGTAGCTATCCAGACCCTGCGTCGGTCGAAACTCGTGATTTTCCGTCAGGTCAACCGAAAATCCCAGTATTGACCAGGTACAGTTGTCAAAAACGATCTCCGCCCCGATCCGCCTAAAGTAACGATCAACTGTTCGGATCGGCAAAAATCCCGATTTTGCCCCCGGATGAATGAAATCACTATTCAGACCCAGCGCCGGCTGAAACTCGTGATTTTCCGTCTGGTCTACCGAAAATCACAGTATTGACTAGGAGCTACTGTAAAAAACAATTTCCACCTCGACCAGACAGAAATCACGGTCAATCGTCTGAATCGGTAAAATCTCGATATTGCCCCCGGACGAACGAAATCCTTATTCAGACCTTGCAACGGCCGAAACTCGGGATTCTTGGTCCGGTCAACCGAAAATCACAGTATTGACCTGGTACTGCTGTCAAAAACAATTTCCGCCTCGACAGGCCAGAATCACGATCGATCGTCCAGATCTGTAAAATCTCGATATTGCCCCCTGATGAACGAAATCGCTATTCAGACCCTGTAACGGCCAAAACTCGTGATTTCTTCTCTGGTCAACCGAAAATCACAGTATCGACCAGGTACAGTTGTCAAAAATCATCTCCGCCCCGATCAACCTGAAATCACGATCGTCCATCCTGATCGGTTAAATCATGATATTGCCCTCGGGGGGACGAAGTAGCTATTCAGACTCTGCGTCGGCCGAAACTCGTGATTTTCCGTCAGGTCAACCGAAAATCACAGTATTGACCAGGTACAGTTGTCAAAAACGATCTCCGCCCCGATCCGCCTGAAATCACGATCGTCCATCCAGATCGGTTAAATCAAGATATTGCCCTCGGGGGGACGAAGTAGCTATTCAGACCCTGCGTCGGCCGAAACTCGTGATTTTCCGTCAGGTCAATCGAAAATCACATTAATGACCAGGTACAGTTGCCAAAAACGATCTCCGACTCGATCCGCCTAAAGTAACGATCAACTGTCTAGATCGGCAAAAATCCCGATTTTGCCCCCGGATGAATGAAATCACTATTCAGACCCAGCACCGGCTGAAACTCGTGATTCTCCGTCTGGTCAACCGAAAATCACAGTATTGACCAGGAGCTACTGTAAAAAACAATTTCCACCTCGACCGGACAGAAATCATGGCCAATCGTCTGAATCGGTAAAATCTCGATATTGCCCCCGGACGAACGAAATCCTTATTCAGACCTTGCAACGGCCGAAACTTGGGATTTTTGGGCCGGTCAACCTAAAATCACAGTATTGACCTGGTACTGCTGTCAAAAACAATTTCCGCCTCGACTGGCCAGAATCCCGATCGATCGCCTGAATCGGTAAAATCTCGATATTGCCCCCGGATGAACGAAATCGCTATTCAGACCCTGTAACGGCCGAAACTCGTGATTTTTTCCCTGGTCAATCGAAAATCACAGTACCGACCAGGTACAGTTGTCAAAAATGATCTCCGCCCCGATCAGCCTGAAATCACGATCGTCCATCCAGATCGGTTAAATCATGGTATTGCCCTCGGGGGGACGAAGTAGCTATCCAGACCCTGCGTCGGTCGAAACTCGTGATTTTCCGTCAGGTCAACCGAAAATCCCAGTATTGACCAGGTACAGTTGTCAAAAACGATCTCCGCCCCGATCCGCCTAAAGTAACGATCAACTGTTCGGATCGGCAAAAATCCCGATTTTGCCCCCGGATGAATGAAATCACTATTCAGACCCAGCGCCGGCTGAAACTCGTGATTTTCCGTCTGGTCTACCGAAAATCACAGTATTGACTAGGAGCTACTGTAAAAAACAATTTCCACCTCGACCAGACAGAAATCACGGTCAATCGTCTGAATCGGTAAAATCTCGATATTGCCCCCGGACGAACGAAATCCTTATTCAGACCTTGCAACGGCCGAAACTCGGGATTCTTGGTCCGGTCAACCGAAAATCACAGTATTGACCTGGTACTGCTGTCAAAAACAATTTCCGCCTCGACAGGCCAGAATCACGATCGATCGTCCAGATCTGTAAAATCTCGATATTGCCCCCTGATGAACGAAATCGCTATTCAGACCCTGTAACGGCCAAAACTCGTGATTTCTTCTCTGGTCAACCGAAAATCACAGTATCGACCAGGTACAGTTGTCAAAAATCATCTCCGCCCCGATCAACCTGAAATCACGATCGTCCATCCTGATCGGTTAAATCATGATATTGCCCTCGGGGGGACGAAGTAGCTATTCAGACTCTGCGTCGGCCGAAACTCGTGATTTTCCGTCAGGTCAACCGAAAATCACAGTATTGACCAGGTACAGTTGTCAAAAACGATCTCCGCCCCGATCCGCCTGAAATCACGATCGTCCATCCAGATCGGTTAAATCAAGATATTGCCCTCGGGGGGACGAAGTAGCTATTCAGACCCTGCGTCGGCCGAAACTCGTGATTTTCCGTCAGGTCAACCGAAAATCACAGTATTGACCAAGTACAGTTGTCAAAAACGATCTCCGCTCCGATCCGCCTAATGTAACGATCAACTGCCCGGATCGGCAAAAATCCCGATTTTGCCCCCGGATGAATGAAATCACTATTCAGACCCAGCACCGGCTGAAACTCGTGATTCTCCATCAGGTCAACCGAAAATCACAGTATTGACCTGGAGCTACTGTAAAAAGCAATTTCCACCTCGACCGGACAGAAATCACGGTCAATCGTCTGAATCGGTAAAATCTTGATATTGCCCCCGGACGAACGAAATCCTTATTCAAACCTTGCAACGGCCGAAACTCGGGATTCTTGGTCCGGTCAACCGAAAATCACAGTATTGACCTGGTACTGCTGTCAAAAACAATTTCCGCCACGACTGGCCAGAATCACGATCGATCGTCCAGATCTGTAAAATCTCGATATTGCCCCCGGATGAACGAAATCGC
Organism: Delonix regia; assembly: GCA_037074485.1. NCBI lineage: Eukaryota > Viridiplantae > Streptophyta > Magnoliopsida > Fabales > Fabaceae > Delonix > Delonix regia. The sequence goes on from JAYWLE010000016.1 coordinate 143,597, forward strand.
TATTCAGACCCTGTAACGGCTGAAACTCGTGATTTTTTCTCTGGTCAACCGAAAATCACAGTACCGACCAGGTACAGTTGTCAAAAATGATCTCCGCCCCGATCCGCCTGAAATCACGATCGTCCATCCAGATCGGTTAAATCATGATATTGCCCTCGGGGGGACGAAGAAGCTATTCAGACCCTGCGTCGGCCGAAACTCATGATTTTCCGTCAGGTCAACCGAAAATCCCAGTATTGACCAGGTACAGTTGCCAAAAACGATCTCCGCCCCGATCCACCTAATGTAACGATCAACTGTCCGGATCGGCAAAAATCCCGATTTTGCCCCCGGATGAATGAAATCACTATTCAGACCCAGCGCCGGCTGAAACTCGTGATTTTCCGTCTGGTCTACCGAAAATCACAGTATTGACCAGGAGCTACTGTAAAAAACAATTCCCTCCTCGACCGGACAGAAATCACGGTCAATCGTCTGAATCGGTAAAATCTCGATATTGCCCCCGGACGAACGAAATCCTTATTCAGACCTTGCAACGGCCGAAACTCGGGATTCTTGGTCCGGTCAACCGAAAATCACAGTATTGACCTGGTACTGCTGTCAAAAACAATTTCCGCCACGACTGGCCAGAATCACGATCGATCGTCCAGATCTGTAAAATCTCGATATTGCCCCCGGATGAACGAAATCGCTATTCAGACCCTGTAACGGCCAAAACTCGTGATTTTTTCTCTGGTCAACCGAGAATCACAGTATCGACCAAGTACAGTTGTCAAAAATGATCTCCGCCCCGATCAGCCTGAAATCACGATCGTCCATCCAGATCGGTTAAATCATGATATTGCCCTCGGGGGGACGAAGTAGCTATTCAGACTCTGCGTCGGCCGAAACTCGTGATTTTCCGTCAGGTCAACCGAAAATCACAGTATTGACCAGGTACAGTTGTCAAAAACGATCTCCGCCCCGATCCGCCTGAAATCACGATCGTCCATCCAGATCGGTTAAATCAAGATATTGCCCTCGGGGGGACGAAGTAGCTATTCAGACCCTGCGTCGGCCGAAACTCGTGATTTTCCGTCAGGTCAACCGAAAATCACAGTATTGACCAAGTACAGTTGTCAAAAACGATCTCCGCCCCGATCCGCCTAATGTAACGATCAACTGCCCGGATCGGCAAAAATCCCGATTTTGCCCCCGGATGAATGAAATCACTATTCAGACCCAGCACCGGCTGAAACTCGTGATTCTCCATCAGGTCAACCGAAAATCACAGTATTGACCTGGAGCTACTGTAAAAAGCAATTTCCACCTCGACCGGACAGAAATCACGGTCAATCGTCTGAATCGGTAAAATCTTGATATTGCCCCCGGACGAACGAAATCCTTATTCAGACCTTGCAGCGGCCGAAACTCGGGATTCTTGGTCCGGTCAACCGAAAATCACAGTATTGACCTGGTACTGCTGTCAAAAACAATTTCCGCCACGACTGGCCAGAATCACGATCGATCGTCCAGATCTGTAAAATCTCGATATTGCCCCCGGATGAACGAAATCGCTATTCAGACCCTGTAACGGCTGAAACTCGTGATTTTTTCTCTGGTCAACCGAAAATCACAGTACCGACCAGGTACAGTTGTCAAAAATGATCTCCGCCCCGATCCGCCTGAAATCACGATCGTCCATCCAGATCGGTTAAATCATGATATTGCCCTCGGGGGGACGAAGTAGCTATTCAGACCCTGCGTCGGCCGAAACTCGTGATTTTCCGTCAGGTCAACCGAAAATCACAGTATTGACCAGGTACAGTTGTCAAAAACGATCTCCGCCCCGATCCGCCTGAAATCACGATCGTCCATCCAGATCGGTTAAATCAAGATATTGCCCTCGGGGGGACGAAGTAGCTATTCAGACCCTGCGTCGGCCGAAACTCGTGATTTTCCGTCAGGTCAACCGAAAATCACAGTATTGACCAAGTACAGTTGTCAAAAACGATCTCCGCCCCGATCCGCCTAATGTAACGATCAACTGCCCGGATCGGCAAAAATCCCGATTTTGCCCCCGGATGAATGAAATCACTATTCAGACCCAGCACCGGCTGAAACTCGTGATTCTCCATCAGGTCAACCGAAAATCACAGTATTGACCTGGAGCTACTGTAAAAAGCAATTTCCACCTCGACCGGACAGAAATCACGGTCAATCGTCTGAATCGGTAAAATCTTGATATTGCCCCCGGACGAACGAAATCCTTATTCAGACCTTGCAACGGCCGAAACTCGGGATTCTTGGTCCGGTCAACCGAAAATCACAGTATTGACCTGGTACTGCTGTCAAAAACAATTTCCGCCACGACTGGCCAGAATCACGATCGATCGTCCAGATCTGTAAAATCTCGATATTGCCCCCGGATGAACGAAATCGCTATTCAGACCCTGTAACGGCTGAAACTCGTGATTTTTTCTCTGGTCAACCGAAAATCACAGTACCGACCAGGTACAGTTGTCAAAAATGATCTCCGCCCCGATCCGCCTGAAATCACGATCGTCCATCCAGATCGGTTAAATCATGATATTGCCCTCGGGGGGACGAAGTAGCTATTCAGACCCTGCGTCGGCCGAAACTCGTGATTTTCCGTCAGGTCAACCGAAAATCACAGTATTGACCAGGTACAGTTGTCAAAAACGATCTCCGCCCCGATCCGCCTAAAGTAACGATCAACTGTCCGGATCGGCAAAAATCCCGATTTTGCCCCCGAATGAATGAAATCACTATTCAGACCCAGCACCGGCTGAAACTCGTGATTCTCCGTCTGGTCAACCGAAAATCACAGTATTGACCAGGAGCTACTGTAAAAAACAATTTCCACCTCGACCGGACAGAAATCACGGTCAATCGTCTAAATCGGTAAAATCTCGATATTGCCCCCGGACGAACGAAATCCTTATTCATACCTTGCAACGGCCGAAACTTGGGATTTTTCGGCCGGTCAACCTAAAATCACAGTATTGACCTGGTACTGCTGTCAAAAACAATTTCCGCCTCGACTGGCCAGAATCCCGATCGATCGCCTGAATCGGTAAAATCTCGATATTGCCCCCGGATGAACGAAATCGCTATTCAGACCCTGTAACGGCCGAAACTCGTGATTTTTTCTCTGGTCAACCGAAAATCGCAGTACCGGCGAGGTACAGTTGTCAAAAATGATCTCCGCCCCGATCAGCCTGAAATCACGATCGTCCATCCAGATCGGTTAAATCATGATATTGCCCTCTGGGGGACGAAGTAGCTATTCAGACCCTGCGTCGGCCGAAACTCGGGATTTTCCGTCAGGTCAACCGAAAATCACTGTTTTGACCAGGTACAGTTGTCAAAAACGATCTCTGCCCCGATCCGCCTAAAGTAACGATCAACTGTCCGGGTCGGCAAAAATCCCGATTTTGCCCCCGGATGAATGAAATCACTATTCAGACCCAGCACCGGCTGAAACTTGTGATTTTCCGTCTCGTCTACCAAAAATCACAGTATTGACCTGGAGCTACTGTAAAAAGCAATTTCCACCTCGACCGGACAGAAATCACGGTCAATCGTCTGAATCGGTAAAATCTCGATATTGCCCCCGGACGAACGAAATCCTTGTTCAGACCTTGCAACGGCCGAAACTCGGGATTCTTGGTCCGGTCAACCGAAAATCACAGTATTGACCTGGAACTGCTGTCAAAAACAATTTCCGCCTCAACTGGCCAGAATCACGATCGATCGTCCAGATCTGTAAAATCTCGATATTGCCCCCGGATGAACGAAATCGCTCTTCAGACCCTGTAACGGCTGAAACTCGTGATTTTTTCTCTGGTCAACCGAAAATCACAGTACCGACCAGGTACAGTTGTCAAAAATGATCTCCGCCCCGATCCGCCTGAAATCACGATCGTCCATCCAGATCGGTTAAATCATGATATTGCCCTCGGGGGGACGAAGTAGCTATTCAGACCCTGCGTCGGCCGAAACTCGTGATTTTCCGTCAGGTCAACCGAAAATCACAGTATTGACCAGGTACAGTTGTCAAAAACGATCTCCGCCCCGATCCGCCTAAAGTAACGACCAACTGTCCGGATCGGCAAAAATCCCGATTTTGCCCCCGGATGAATGAAATCACTATTCAGACCCAGCTCCGGCTGAAACTCGTGATTCTCCGTCTGGTCAACCGAAAATCACAGTATTGACCAGGAGCTACTGTAAAAAACAATTTCCACCTCGACCGGACAAAAATCACGGTCAATCGTCTGAATCGGTAAAATCTCGATATTGCCCCCGGACGAACGAAATCCTTATTCATACCTTGCAACGGCCGAAACTTGGGATTTTTCGGCCGGTCAACCTAAAATCACAGTATTGACCTGGTACTGCTGTCAAAAACAATTTCCGCCTCGACTGGCCAGAATCCCGATCGATCGCCTGAATCGGTAAAATCTCGATATTGCCCCCGGATGAACGAAATCGCTATTCAGACCCTGTAACGGCCGAAACTCGTGATTTTTTCTCTGGTCAACCGAAAATCGCAGTACCGACGAGGTACAGTTGTCAAAAATGATCTCCGCCCCGATCAGCCTGAAATCACGATCGTCCATCCAGATCGGTTAAATCATGATATTGCCCTCTGGGGGACGAAGTAGCTATTCAGACCCTGCGTCGGCCGAAACTAGTGATTTTCCGTCAGGTCAACCGAAAATCACAGTTTTGACCAGGTACAGTTGTCAAAAACGATCTCCGCCCCGATCCGCCTAAAGTAACGATCAACTGTCCGGGTCGGCAAAAATCCCGATTTTGCCCCCGGATGAATGAAATCACTATTCAGACCCAGCACTGGCTGAAACTTGTGATTTTCCGTCTCGTCTACCAAAAATCACAGTATTGACCTGGAGCTACTGTAAAAAGCAATTTCCACCTCGACCGGACAGAAATCACGGTCAATCGTCTGAATCGGTAAAATCTCGATATTGCCCCCGGACGAACGAAATCCTTGTTCAGACCTTGCAACGGCCGAAACTCGGGATTCTTGGTCCGGTCAACCGAAAATCACAGTATTGACCTGGAACTGCTGTCAAAAACAATTTCCGCCTCAACTGGCCAGAATCACGATCGATCGTCCAGATCTGTAAAATCTCGATATTGCCCCCGGATGAACGAAATCGCTCTTCAGACCCTGTAACGGCTGAAACTCGTGATTTTTTCTCTGGTCAACCGAAAATCACAGTACCGGCCAGGTACAGTTGTCAAAAATGATCTCCGCCCCGATCCGCCTGAAATCACGATCGTCCTTCCAGATCGGTTAAATCATGATATTGCCCTCGGGGGGACGAAGTAGCTATTCAGACCCTGCGTCGGCCGAAACTCGTGATTTTCCGTCAGGTCAACCGAAAATCACTGTATTGACCAGGTACAGTTGTCCAAAACGATCTCCGCCCCGATCCGCCTAAAGTAACGATCAACTGTCCGGATCGGCAAAAATCCCGATTTTGCCCCCGGATGAATGAAATCACTATTCTGACCCAGCTCCGGCTGAAACTCGTGATTCTCCGTCTGGTCAACCGAAAATCACAGTATTGACCAGGAGCTACTGTAAAAAACAATTTCCACCTCGACCGGACAAAAATCACGGTCAATCGTCTGAATCGGTAAAATCTCGATATTGCCCCCGGACGAACGAAATCCTTATTCATACCTTGCAACGGCCGAAACTTGGGATTTTTCGGCCGGTTTTCCTAAAATCACAGTATTGACCTGGTACTGCTGTCAAAAACAATTTCCGCCTCGACTGGCCAGAATCCCGATCGATCGCCTGAATCGGTAAAATCTCGATATTGCCCCCGGATGAACGAAATCGCTATTCAGACCCTGTAACGGCCGAAACTCGTGATTTTTTCTCTGGTCAACCGAAAATCGCAGTACCGACGAGGTACAGTTGTCAAAAATGATCTCCGCCCCGATCAGCCTGAAATCACGATCGTCCATCCAGATCGGTTAAATCATGATATTGCCCTCGGGGGGACGAAGTAGCTATTCAGACTCTGCGTCGGCCGAAACTCGTGATTTTCCGTCAGGTCAACCGAAAATCACAGTATTGACCAAGTACAGTTGTCAAAAACGATCTCCGCCCCGATCCGCCTAATGTAACGATCAACTGTCCGGATCGGGTAAAATCTCGATATTGCCCCCGGATGAATGAAATCACTATTCAGACCCAGCACCGGCTGAAACTCGGGATTCTCCATCAGGTCAACCGAAAATCACAGTATTGACCTGGAGCTACTGTAAAAAGCAATTTCCACCTCGACCGGACAGAAATCACGGTCAATCGTCTGAATCGGTAAAATCTCGATATTGCCCCCGGACGAACGAAATCCTTGTTCAGACCTTGCAACGGCCGAAACTCGGGATTCTTGGTCCGGTCAACCGAAAATCACAGTATTGACCTGGAACTGCTGTCAAAAACAATTTCCGCCTCAACTGGCCAGAATCACGATCGATCGTCCAGATCTGTAAAATCTCGATATTGCCCCCGGATGAACGAAATCGCTCTTCAGACCCTGTAACGGCTGAAACTCGTGATTTTTTCTCTGGTCAACCGAAAATCACAGTACCGGCCAGGTACAGTTGTCAAAAATGATCTCCGCCCCGATCCGCCTGAAATCACGATCGTCCTTCCAGATCGGTTAAATCATGATATTGCCCTCGGGGGGACGAAGTAGCTATTCAGACCCTGCGTCGGCCGAAACTCGTGATTTTCCGTCAGGTCAACCGAAAATCACTGTATTGACCAGGTACAGTTGTCAAAAACGATCTCCGCCCCGATCCGCCTAAAGTAACGATCAACTGTCCGGATCGGCAGAAATCCCGATTTTGCCCCCGGATGAATGAAATCACTATTCTGACCCAGCTCCGGCTGAAACTCGTGATTCTCCGTCTGGTCAACCGAAAATCACAGTATTGACCAGGAGCTACTGTAAAAAACAATTTCCACCTCGACCGGACGAAAATCACGGTCAATCGTCTGAATCGGTAAAATCTCGATATTGCCCCCGGACGAACGAAATCCTTATTCATACCTTGCAACGGCCGAAACTTGGGATTTTTCGGCCGGTCCTCCTAAAATCACAGTATTGACCTGGTATTGCTGTCAAAAACAATTTCCGCCTCGACTGGCCAGAATCCCGATCGATCGCCTGAATCGGTAAAATCTCGATATTGCCCCCGGATGAACGAAATCGCTATTCAGACCCTGTAACGGCCGAAACTCGTGATTTTTTCTCTGGTCAACCGAAAATCGCAGTACCGACGAGGTACAGTTGTCAAAAATGATCTCCGCCCCGATCAGCCTGAAATCACGATCATCCATCCAGATCGGTTAAATCATGATATTGCCCTCGGGGGGACGAAGTAGCTATTCAGACTCTGCGTCGGCCGAAACTCGTGATTTTCCGTCAGGTCAACCGAAAATCACAGTATTGACCAAGTACAGTTGTCAAAAACGATCTCCGCCCCGATCCGCCTAATGTAACGATCAACTGTCCGGATCGGCAAAAATCCCGATTTTGCCCCCGGATGAATGAAATCACTATTCAGACCCAGCACCGGCTGAAACTCGTGATTCTCCATCAGGTCAACCGAAAATCACAGTATTGACCTGGAGCTACTGTAAAAAGCAATTTCCACCTCGACCGGACAGAAATCACGGTCAATCGTCTGAATCGTTAAAATCTTGATATTGCCCCCGGACAAACGAAATCCTTATTCAGACCTTGCAACGGCCGAAACTCGGGATTCTTGGTCCGGTCAACCGAAAATCACAGTATTGACCTGGTACTGCTGTCAAAAACAATTTCCGCCTCGACTGGCCAGAATCACGATCGATCGTCCAGATCTGTAAAATCTCGATATTGCCCCCGGATGAACGAAATCGCTATTCAGACCCTGTAACGGCTGAAACTCGTGATTTTTTCTCTGGTCAACCGAAAATCACAGTACCGACCAGGAACAGTTGTCAAAAATGATCTCCGCCCCGATCCGCCTGAAATCACGATCGTCCATCCAGATCGGTTAAATCATGATATTGCCCTCGGGGGGACGAAGTAGCTATTCAGACCCTGCGTCGGCCGAAACTCGTGATTTTCCGTCAGGTCAACCGAAAATCACAGTATTGACCAGGTACAGTTGTCAAAAATGATCTCCACCCCGATCCGCCTAAAGTAACGATCAACTGTCCGGATCGGCAAAAATCCCGATTTTGCCCCCGGATGAATGAAATCACTAATCAGACCCAGCACCGGCTGAAACTCGTGATTCTCCGTCTGGTCAACCGAAAATCACAGTATTGACCAGGAGCTACTGTAAAAAACAATTTCCACCTCGACCGGACAAAAATCACGGTCAATCGTCTGAATCGGTAAAATCTCGATATTGCCTCCGGACGAACGAAATCCTTATTCATACCTTGCAACGGCCGAAACTTGGGATTTTTCGGCCGGTCAACCTAAAATCACAGTATTGACCTGGTACTGTTGTCAAAAACAATTTCCGCCTCGACTGGCCAGAATCCCGATTGATCGCCTGAATCGGTAAAATCTCGATATTGCCCCCGGATGAACGAAATCGCTATTCAGACCCTGTAACGGCCGAAACTCGTGATTTTTTCTCTGGACAACCGAAAATCACAGTACCGACCAGGTACAGTTGCCAAAAATGATCTCCGCCCCGATCAGCAAGAAATCACGATCGTCCATCCAGATCGGTTAAATCATGATATTGCCCTCGGGGGGACGAAGTAGCAATTCAGACCCTGCGTCGGCCGAAACTCGTGATTTTCCGTCAGGTAAACCGAAAATCACAGTACTGACCTGGAGCTACTGTAAAAAGCAATTTCCACCTCGACCGGGCAGAAATCACGGTGAATCGTCTGAATCGGTAAAATCTCGATATTGCCCCCAGACGAACGAAATCCTTATTCAGACCTTGCAACGGCCGAAACTCGGGATTTTTGGGCCGGTCAACTGAAAATCACAGTATTGACCTGGTACTGCTGTCAAAAACAATTTCCACCTCGACTGGGCAGAATCCCGACCGATCGCCTGAATCGGTAAAATCTCGATATTGCCCCCGGATGAACGAAATCGCTATTCAGACCACGTAACGGCCGAAACTCGTGATTTTTTCTCTGGTCAACCGAAAATCACAGTACCGACCAGGTACAGTTGTCAAAAATGATCTCCGCCCCGATCAGCCTGAAATCACGATCGTCCATCCAGATCGGTTAAATCATGATATTGCCCTCGGGGGGACGAAGTAGCTATTCAGACCCTGCGTCGGCCGAAACTCGTGATTTTCCGTCAGGTCAACCGAAAATCACAGTATTGACCAGGTACAGTTGCCAAAAACGATCTCCGCCCCGATCTGCCTAAAGTAACGATCAACTGTCCGGATCGGCAAAAATCCCGATGTTGCCCCCGGATGAATGAAATCACTATTCTGACCCAGCACCGACTGAAACTCGTGATTTTCCGTCTGGCCAACCGAAAATCACAGTATTGACCTGGAGCTACTGTAAAAAACAATTTCCACGTCAACCGGACAGAAATCACGGTCAATCGTCTGAATCGGTAAAATCTCGATATTGCCCCCGGACGAACGAAATCCTTATTCAGACCTTGCAACGGCCGAAACTCGGGATTCTTGGTCCGGTCAACCGAAAATCACAGTATTGACCTGGTACTGCTGTCAAAAACAATTTCCGCCTCGACTGGCCAGAATCCCGATTGATCGCCTGAATCGGTAAAATCTCGATATTGCCCCCGGATGAACGAAATCGCTATTCAGACCCTGTAACGGCCGAAACTCGTGATTTTTTCTCTGGACAACCGAAAATCACAGTACCGACCAGGTACAGTTGCCAAAAATGATCTCCGCCCCGATCAGCAAGAAATCACGATCGTCCATCCAGATCGGTTAAATCATGATATTGCCCTCGGGGGGACGAAGTAGCAATTCAGACCCTGCGTCGGCCGAAACTCGTGATTTTCCGTCAGGTAAACCGAAAATCACAGTACTGACCTGGAGCTACTGTAAAAAGCAATTTCCACCTCGACCGGGCAGAAATCACGGTGAATCGTCTGAATCGGTAAAATCTCGATATTGCCCCCAGACGAACGAAATCCTTATTCAGACCTTGCAACGGCCGAAACTCGGGATTTTTGGGCCGGTCAACTGAAAATCATAGTATTAACCTGGTACTGCTGTCAAAAACAATTTCCGCCTCGACTGGGCAGAATCCCGACCGATCGCCTGAATCGGTAAAATCTCGATATTGCCCCCGGATGAACGAAATCGCTATTCAGACCACGTAACGGCCGAAACTCGTGATTTTTTCTCTGGTCAACCGAAAATCACAGTACCGACCAGGTACAGTTGTCAAAAATGATCTCCGCCCCGATCAGCCTGAAATCACGATCGTCCATCCAGATCGGTTAAATCATGATATTGCCCTCGGGGGGACGAAGTAGCAATTCAGACCCTGCGTCGGCCGAAACTCGTGATTTTCCGTCAGGTAAACCGAAAATCACAGTACTGACCTGGAGCTACTGTAAAAAGCAATTTCCACCTCGACCGGGCAGAAATCACGGTGAATCGTCTGAATCGGTAAAATCTCGATATTGCCCCCAGACGAACGAAATCCTTATTCAGACCTTGCAACGGCCGAAACTCGGGATTTTTGGGCCGGTCAACTGAAAATCACAGTATTGACCTGGTACTGCTGTCAAAAACAATTTCTGCCTCGACTGGCCAGAATTGCGATCGATCGTCCAGATCTGTAAAATCTCGATATTGCCCCCGGATGAACGAAATCGCTATTCAGACCCTGTAACGGCCGAAACTCGTGATTTTTTCTCTGGACAACCGAAAATCACAGTACCGACCAGGTACAGTTGCCAAAAATGATCTCCGCCCCGATCAGCAAGAAATCACGATCATCCATCCAGATCGGTTAAATCATGATATTGCCCTCGGGGGGACGAAGTAGCAATTCAGACCCTGCGTCGGCCGAAACTCGTGATTTTCCGTCAGGTCAACCGAAAATCACAGTACTGACCTGGAGCAACTGTAAAAAGCAATTTCCACCTCGACCGGGCAGAAATCACGGTCAATCGTCTGAATCGGTAAAATCTCGATATTGCCCCCAGACGAACGAAATCCTTATTCAGACCTTGCAACGGCCGAAACTCGGGATTCTTGGTCCGGTCAACCGAAAATCACAGTATTGACCTGGTACTGCTGTCAAAAACAATTTCCGCCTCGACTGGGCAGAATCCCGACCGATCGCCTGAATCGGTAAAATCTCGATATTGCCCCCGGATGAACGAAATCGCTATTCAGACCCCGTAACGGCCGAAACTCGTGATTTTTTCTCTGGTCAACCGAAAATCACAGTACCGACCAGGTACAGTTGTCAAAAATGATCTCCGCCCCGATCAGCCTGAAATCACGATCGTCCATCCAGATCGGTTAAATCATGATATTGCCCTCGGGGGGACGAAGTAGCTATTCAGACCCTGCGTCGGCCGAAACTCGTGATTTTCCGTCAGGTCAACCGAAAATCACAGTATTGACCAGGTACAGTTGCCAAAAACGATCTCCGCCCCGATCTGCCTAAAGTAACGATCAACTGTCCGGATCGGCAAAAATCCCGATGTTGCCCCCGGATGAATGAAATCACTATTCAGACCCAGCACCGGCTGAAACTCGTGATTTTCCGTCTGGTCAACCGAAAATCACAGTATTGACCTGGAGCTACTGTAAAAAACAATTTCCACGTCAACCGGACAGAAATCACGGTCAATCGTCTGAATCGGTAAAATCTCGATATTGCCCCCGGACGAACGAAATCCTTATTCAGACCTTGCAACGGCCGAAACTTGGGATTCTTGGTCCGGTCAACCGAAAATCACAGTATTGACCTGGTACTGCTGTCAAAAACAATTTCCGCCTCGACTGGCCAGAATCCCGATTGATCGCCTGAATCGGTAAAATCTCGATATTGCCCCCGGATGAACGAAATCGCTATTCAGACCCCGTAACGGCCGAAACTCGTGATTTTTTCTCTGGACAACCGAAAATCACAGTACCGACCAGGTACAGTTGCCAAAAATGATCTCCGCCCCGAACAGCAAGAAATCACGATCGTCCATCCAGATCGGTTAAATCATGATATTGCCCTCGGGGGGACGAAGTAGCAATTCAGACCCTGCGTCGGCCGAAACTCGTGATTTTCCGTCAGGTAAACCGAAAATCACAGTACTGACCTGGAGCTACTGTAAAAATCAATTTCCACCTTGACCGGGCAGAAATCACGGTCAATCGTCTGAATCGGTAAAATCTCGATATTGCCCCCAGACGAACGAAATCCATATTCAGACCTTGCAACGGCCGAAACTCGGGATTCTTGGTCCGGTCAACCGAAAATCACAGTATTGACCTGGTACTGCTGTCAAAAACAATTTCCGCCTCGACTGGGCAGAATCCCGACCGATCGCCTGAATCGGTAAAATCTCGATATTGCCCCCGGATGAACGAAATCGCTATTCAGACCCCGTAACGGCCGAAACTCGTGATTTTTTCTCTGGTCAACCGAAAATCACAGTACCGACCAGGTACAGTTGTCAAAAATGATCTCCGCCCCGATCAGCCTGAAATCACGATCGTCCATCCAGATCGGTTAAATCATGATATTGCCCTCGGGGGGACGAAGTAGCTATTCAGACCCTGCGTCGGCCGAAACTTGGGATTTTCCGTCAGGTCAACCGAAAATCACAGTATTGACCAGGTACAGTTGCCAAAAACGATCTCCGCCCCGATCTGCCTAAAGTAACGATCAACTGTCCGGATCGGCAAAAATCCCGATGTTGCCCCCGGATGAATGAAATCACTATTCAGACCCAGCACCGGCTGAAACTCGTGATTTTCCGTCTGGTCAACCGAAAATCACAGTATTGACCTGGAGCTACTGTAAAAAACAATTTCCACGTCAACCGGACAGAAATCACGGTCAATCGTCTGAATCGGTAAAATCTCGATATTGCCCCCGGACGAACGAAATCCTTATTCAGACCTTGCAACGGCCGAAACTCGGGATTCTTGGTCCGGTCAACCGAAAATCACAGTATTGACCTGGTACTGCTGTCAAAAACAATTTCCGCCTCGACTGGCCAGAATCCCGATTGATCGCCTGAATCGGTAAAATCTCGATATTGCCCCCGGATGAACGAAATCGCTATTCAGACCCTGTAACGGCCGAAACTCGTGATTTTTTCTCTGGACAACCGAAAATATCAGTACCGACCAGGTACAGTTGCCAAAAACGATCTCCGCCCCGATCTGCCTAAAGTAACGATCAACTGTCCGGATCGGCAAAAATCCCGATTTTTCCCCCGGATGAATGAAATCACTATTCAGACCCAGCACCGGCTGAAACTTGTGATTTTCCGTCTGGTCAACCGAAAATTACAGTATTGACCTGGAGCTACTGTAAAAAACAATTTCCACCTCAACCGGACAGAAATCACGGTCAATCGTCTGAATCGGTAAAATCTCGATATTGCCCCCGGGCGAACGAAATCCTTATTCAGACCTTGCAACGGCCGAAACTCGGGATTCTTGGTCCGGTCAACCGAAAATCACAGTATTGACCTGGTACTGCTGTCAAAAACAATTTCCGCCTCGACTGGCCAGAATCACGATCGATCGTCCAGATCTGTAAAATCTCGATATTGCCCCCGGATGAACGAAATCGCTATTCAGACCCTGTAACGGCCGAAACACGTGATTTTTTCTCTGGTGAACCGAAAATCACAGTACCGACCAGGTACAGTTGTCAGAAATGATCTCCGCCCCGATCAGCCTGAAATCACGATCGTCCATCCAGATCGGTTAAATCATGATATTGCCCTCGGGGGGACGAAGTAGCTATTCAGACCCTGCGTCGGCCGAAACTCGTGATTTTCCGTCAGGTCAACCGAAAATCACAGTATTGACCAGGTACAGTTGCCAAAAACGATCTCCGCCCCGATCTGCCTAAAGTAACGATCAACTGTCCGGATCGGCAAAAATCCCGATTTTGCCCCCGGATGAATGAAATCACTATTCAGACCCAGCGCCGGCTGAAACTCGTGATTTTCCGTCAGGTCAACCGAAAATCACAGTATTGACCAGGAGCTATTGTAAAAAACAATTTCCACCTCGGCCGGACAGAAATCACGGTCAATCGTCTGAATCGGTAAAATCTCGATATTGCCCCCGGACGAACGGAATCCTTATTCAGACCTTGCAACGGCCGAAACTTGGGATTTTTGGTCCGGTCAACCGAAAATCACAGTATTGACCTGGTACTGCTGTCAAAAACAATTTCCGCCTCGACTGGCCAAAATCACGATCGATCGTCCAGATCTGTAAAATCTCGATATTGCCCCCGGATGAACGAAATCGCTATTCAGACCCTGTAATGGCCGAAACTCGTGATTTTTTCTCTGGTCAACCGAAAATCACAGTACCGACCAGGTACAGTTGTCAAAAATGATCTCCGCCCCGATCAGCCTGAAATCACGATCGTCCATCCAGATCGGTTAAATCATGATATTGCCCTCGGGCGGACGAAGTAGCTATTCAGACCCTGCGTCGGCCGAAACTCGTGATTTTCCGTCAGGTCAACCGAAAATCACAGTATTGACCTGGAGCTACTGTAAAAAGCAATTTCCACCTCGACCGGACAGAAATCACGGTCAATCGTCTGAATCGGTAAAATCTCGATATTGCCCCCAGACGAACGAAATCCTTATTCATACCTTGCAACGGCCGAAACTCGGGATTCTTGGTCCGGTCAACCGAAAATCACAGTATTGACCTGGTACTGCTGTCAAAAACAATTTCCGCCTCGACTGGGCAGAATCCCGACCGATCGCCTGAATCGGTAAAATCTCGATATTGCCCCCGGATGAACGAAATCGCTATTCAGACCCCGTAACGGCCAAAACTCGTGATTTTTTCTCTGGTCAACCGAAAATCACAGTACCGACCAGGTACAGTTGTCAAAAATGATCTCCGCCCCGATCAGCCTGAAATCACGATCGTCCATCCAGATCGGTTAAATCATGATATTGCCCTCGGGGGGACGAAGTAGCTATTCAGACCCTGCGTCGGCCGAAACTCGTGATTTTCCGTCAGGTCAACCGAAAATCACAGTATTGACCAGGTACAGTTGCCAAAAACGATCTCCGCCCCGATCTGCCTAAAGTAACGATCAACTGTCCGGATCGGCAAAAATCCCGATTTTTCCCCCGGATGAATGAAATCACTATTCAGACCCAGCGCCGGCTGAAACTCGTGATTTTCCGTCAGGTCAACCGAAAATCACAGTATTGACCAGGAGCTATTGTAAAAAACAATTTCCACCTCGGCCGGACAGAAATCACGGTCAATCGTCTGAATCGGTAAAATCTCGATATTGCCCCCGGACGAACGAAATCCTTATTCAGACCTTGCAACGGCCGAAACTTGGGATTTTTGGTCCGGTCAACCGAAAATCACAGTATTGACCTGGTACTGCTGTCAAAAACAATTTCCGCCTCGACTGGCCAGAATCACGATCGATCGTCCAGATCTGTAAAATCTCGATATTGCCCCCGGATGAACGAAATCGCTATTCAGACCCTGTAATGGCCGAAACTCGTGATTTTTTCTCTGGTCAACCGAAAATCACAGTACCGACCAGGTACAGTTGTCAAAAATGATCTCCGCCCCGATCAGCCTGAAATCACGATCGTCCATCCAGATCGGTTAAATCATGATATTGCCCTCGGGCGGACGAAGTAGCTATTTAGACCCTGCGTCGGCCGAAACTCGTGATTTTCCGTCAGGTCAACCGAAAATCACAGTATTGACCTGGAGCTACTGTAAAAAGCAATTTCCACCTCGACCGGACAGAAATCACGGTCAATCGTCTGAATCGGTAAAATCTCGATATTGCCCCCAGACGAACGAAATCCTTATTCATACCTTGCAGCGGCCGAAACTCGGGATTCTTGGTCCGGTCAACCGAAAATCACAGTATTGACCTGGTACTGCTGTCAAAAACAATTTCCGCCTCGACTGGGCAGAATCCCGACCGATCGCCTGAATCGGTAAAATCTCGATATTGCCCCCGGATGAACGAAATCGCTATTCAGACCCCGTAACGGCCAAAACTCGTGATTTTTTCTCTGGTCAACCGAAAATCACAGTACCGACCAGGTACAGTTGTCAAAAATGATCTCCGCCCCGATCAGCCTGAAATCACGATCGACCATCCAGATCGGTTAAATCATGATATTGCCCTCGGGGGGACGAAGTAGCTATTCAGACCCTGCGTCGGCCGAAACTCGTGATTTTCCGTCAGGTCAACCGAAAATCACAGTATTGACCAGGTACAGTTGCCAAAAACGATCTCCGCCCCGATCTGCCTAAAGTAACGATCAACTGTCCGGATCGGCAAAAATCCCGATTTTTCCCCCGGATGAATGAAATCACTATTCAGACCCAGCACCGGCTGAAACTCGTGATTTTCCGTCTGGTCAACCGAAAATTACAGTATTGACCTGGAGCTACTGTAAAAAACAATTTCCACCTCAACCGGACAGAAATCACGGTCAATCGTCTGAATCGGTAAAATCTCGATATTGCCCCCAGACGAACGAAATCCTTATTCAGACCTTGCATTGGCCGAAACTCGGGATTCTTGGTCCAGTCAACCGAAAATCACAGTATTGACCTGGTACTGCTGTCAAAAACAATTTCCGCCTCGACTGGCCAGAATCACGATCGATCGTCCAGATCTGTAAAATCTCGATATTGCCCCCGGATGAACGAAATCGCTATTCAGACCCTGTAACGGCCGAAACACGTGATTTTTTCTCTGGTCAACCGAAAATCACAGTACCGACCAGGTACAGTTGTCAAAAATGATCTCCGCCCCGATCAGCCTGAAATCACGATCGTCCATCCAGATCGGTTAAATCATGATATTGCCCTCGGGGGGACGAAGTAGCTATTCAGACCCTGCGTCGGCCGAAACTCGTGATTTTCCGTCAGGTCAACCGAAAATCACAGTATTGACCAGGTACAGTTGCCAAAAACGATCTCCGCCCCGATCTGCCTAAAGTAACGATCAACTGTCCGGATCGGCAAAAATCCCGATTTTTCCCCCGGATGAATGAAATCACTATTCAGACCCAGCACCGGCTGAAACTCGTGATTTTCCGTCTGGTCAACCGAAAATTACAGTATTGACCTGGAGCTACTGTAAAAAACAATTTCCACCTCAACCGGACAGAAATCACGGTCAATCGTCTGAATCGGTAAAATCTCGATATTGCCCCCAGACGAACGAAATCCTTATTCAGACCTTGCATTGGCCGAAACTCGGGATTCTTGGTCCAGTCAACCAAAAATCACAGTATTGACCTGGCACTGCTGTCAAAAACAATTTCCGCCTCGACTGGCCAGAATCACGATCGATCGTCCAGATCTGTAAAATCTCGATATTGCCCCCGGATGAACGAAATCGCTATTCAGACCCTGTAACGGCCGAAACACGTGATTTTTTCTCTGGTCAACCGAAAATCACAGTACCGACCAGGTACAGTTGTCAAAAATGATCTCCGCCCCGATCAGCCTGAAATCACGATCGTCCATCCAGATCGGTTAAATCATGATATTGCCCTCGGGGGGACGAAGTAGCTATTCAGACCCTGCGTCGGCCGAAACTCGTGATTTTCCGTCAGGACAACCGAAAATCACAGTATTGACCAGGTACAGTTGTCAAAAACGATCTCCGCCCCGATCCGCCTAAAGTAACGATCAACTGTCCGAATCGAAAAAAATCCCGATTTTGCCCTCGGATGAATGAAATCACTATTCAGACCCAACGCCGGCTGAAACTCGTGATTTTCCGTCTGGTCAACCGAAAATCACAGTATTGACCAGGAGCTATTGTAAAAAACAATTTCCACCTCGACCGGACAGAAATCACGGTCAATCGTCTGAATCGGTAAAATCTCGATATTGCCCCCGGACGAACGGAATCCTTATTCAGACCTTGCAACGGCCGAAACTTGGGATTTTTGGTCCGGTCAACCGAAAATCACAGTATTGACCTGGTACTGCTGTCAAAAACAATTTCCGCCTCGACTGGCCAGAATCACGATCGATCGTCCAGATCTGTAAAATCTCGATATTGCCCCCGGATGAACGAAATCGCTATTCAGACCCTGTAACGGCCGAAACACGTGATTTTTTCTCTGGTCAACCGAAAATCACAGTACCGACCAGGTACAGTTGTCAAAAATGATCTCCGCCCCGATCAGCCTGAAATCACGATCGTCCATCCAGATCGGTTAAATCATGATATTGCCCTCGGGGGGACGAAGTAGCTATTCAGACCCTGCGTCGGCCGAAACTCGTGATTTTCCGTCAGGACAACCGAAAATCACAGTATTGACCAGGTACAGTTGTCAAAAACGATCTCCGCCCCGATCCGCCTAAAGTAACGATCAACTGTCCGAATCGAAAAAAATCCCGATTTTGCCCTCGGATGAATGAAATCACTATTCAGACCCAACGCCGGCTGAAACTCGTGATTTTCTGTCTGGTCAACCGAAAATCACAGTATTGACCAGGAGCTATTGTAAAAAACAATTTCCACCTCGACCGGACAGAAATCACGGTCAATCGTCTGAATCGGTAAAATCTCGATATTGCCCCCGGACGAACGGAATCCTTATTCAGACCTTGCAACGGCCGAAACTTGGGATTTTTGGTCCGGTCAACCGAAAATCACAGTATTGACCTGGTACTGCTGTCAAAAACAATTTCCGCCTCGACTGGCCAGAATCACGATCGATCGTCCAGATCTGTAAAATCTCGATATTGCCCCCGGATGAACGAAATCGCTATTCAGACCCTGTAATGGCCGAAACTCGTGATTTTTTCTCTGGTCAACCGAAAATCACAGTACCGACCAGGTACAGTTGTCAAAAATGATCTCCGCCCCGATCAGCCTGAAATCACGATCGTCCATCCAGATCGGTTAAATCATGATATTGCCCTCGGGGGGACGAAGTAGCTATTCAGACCCTGCGTCGGCCGAAACTCGTGATTTTTCGTCAGGTCAACTGAAAATCACAGTATTGACCAGGTACAGTTGCCAAAAACGATCTCTGCCCCGATCCGCACAAAGTAACGATCAACTGTCCGAATCGGAAAAAATCCCGATTTTGCCCTCGGATGAATGAAATCACTATTCAGACCCAGCGCCGGCTGAAACTCGTGATTTTCCGTCAGGTCAACCGAAAATCACAGTATTGACCTGGAGCTACTGTAAAAAACAATTTCCACCTCGACGGGGCAGAAATCACGGTCAATTGTCTGAATCGGTAAAATCTCGATATTGCCCCCGGACGAACGAAATCCTTATTCAGACCTTGCAACGGCCGAAACTCGGGATTCTTGGTCCGGTCAACCGAAAATCACAGTATTGACCTGGTACTGCTGTCAAAAACAATTTCCGCCTCGACTGGCCAGAATCCCGATCGATCATCCAGATCTGTAAAATCTCGATATTGCCCCCGGATGAACGAAATCGCTATTCAGACCCTGTAACGGCCGAAACTCGTGATTTTTTCTCTGGTCAACCGAAAATCACAGTACCGGCCAGGTACAGTTGTCAAAAATGATCTCCGCCCCGATCAGCCTGAAATCACAATCGTCCATCCAGATCGGTTAAATCATGATATTGCCCTCGGGGGGACGAAGTAGCTATTCAGACCCTGCGTCGGCCGAAACTCGTGATTTTCCGTCAGGTCAACCGAAAATCACAGTATTGTCCTGGAGCTACTGTAAAAAGCAATTTCCACCTCGACCGGACAGAAATCACGGTCAATCGTCTGAATCGGTAAAATCTCGATATTGCCCCCAGACGAACGAAATCCTTATGCAGACCTTGCAAAGGCCGAAACTCGGGATTCTTGGTCCGGTCAACCGAAAATCACAGTATTGACCTGGTACTGCTGTCAAAAACAATTTCCGCCTCGACTGGGCAGAATCCCGACCGATCGCCTGAATCGGTAAAATCTCGATATTGCCCCCGGATGAACGAAATCGCTATTCAGACCCTGTAACGGCCGAAACTCGTGATTTTTTCTCTGGTCAACCGAAAATCAAAGTACCGACCAGGTACAGTTTTCAAAAATGATCTCCGCCCCGATCAGCCTGAAATCACGATCGTCCATCCAGATCGGTTAAATCATGATATTGCCCTCGGGGGGACGAAGTAGCTATTCAGACCCTGCGTCGGCCGAAACTCGTGATTTTCCGTCAGGTCAACCGAAAATCACAGTATTGACCAGGTACAGTTGCCAAAAACGATCTCCGCCCCGATCTGCCTAAAGTAACGATCAACTGTCCGGATCGGCAAAAATCCCAATTTTGCCCCCGGATGAATGAAATCACTATTCAGACCCAGCACCGGCTGAAACTCGTGATTTTCCGTCTGGTCAACCCAAAATCACAGTATTGACCAGGAGCTACTGTAAAAAACAATTTCCCCCTCGACCGGACAGAAATCACGGTCAATCGTCTGAATCGGTAAAATCTCGATATTGCCCCCGGACGAATGAAATCCTTATTCAGACCTTGTAACGGCCGAAACTTGGGATTTTTGGTCCGGTCAACCGAAAATCACAGTATTGACCTGGTACTGCTGTCAAAAACAATTTCCGCCTCGACTGGCCAGAATCACGATCGATCGTCCAGATCTGTAAAATCTCGATATTGCCCCCGGATGAACGAAATCGCTATTCAGACCCTGTAACGGCCGAAACTCGTGATTTTTTCTCTGGTCAACCGAAAATCACAGTACCGACCAGGTACAGTTGTCAAAAAAGATCTCCGCCCCGATCAGCCTGAAATCACGATCGTCCATCCAGATCGGTTAAATCATGATATTGCCCTCGGGGGGACGAAGTAGCTATTCAGACCCTGCGTCGGCCGAAACTCGTGATTTTTCGTCAGGTCAACTGAAAATCACAGTATTGACCAGGTACAGTTGCCAAAAACGATCTCTGCCCCGATCCGCACAAAGTAACGATCAACTGTCCGAATCGGAAAAAATCCCGATTTTGCCCTCGGATGAATGAAATCACTATTCAGACCCAGCGCCGGCTGAAACTCGTGATTTTCCGTCAGGTCAACCGAAAATCACAGTATTGACCTGGAGCTACTGTAAAAAACAATTTCCACCTCGACGGGGCAGAAATCACGGTCAATTGTCTGAATCGGTAAAATCTCGATATTGCCCCCGGACGAACGAAATCCTTATTCAGACCTTGCAACGGCCGAAACTCGGGATTCTTGGTCCGGTCAACCGAAAATCACAGTATTGACCTGGTACTGCTGTCAAAAACAATTTCCGCCTCGACTGGCCAGAATCCCGATCGATCATCCAGATCTGTAAAATCTCGATATTGCCCCCGGATGAACGAAATCGCTATTCAGACCCTGTAACGGCCGAAACTCGTGATTTTTTCTCTGGTCAACCGAAAATCACAGTACCGGCCAGGTACAGTTGTCAAAAATGATCTCCGCCCCGATCAGCCTGAAATCACAATCGTCCATCCAGATCGGTTAAATCATGATATTGCCCTCGGGGGGACGAAGTAGCTATTCAGACCCTGCGTCGGCCGAAACTCGTGATTTTCCGTCAGGTCAACCGAAAATCACAGTATTGTCCTGGAGCTACTGTAAAAAGCAATTTCCACCTCGACCGGACAGAAATCACGGTCAATCGTCTGAATCGGTAAAATCTCGATATTGCCCCCAGACGAACGAAATCCTTATGCAGACCTTGCAAAGGCCGAAACTCGGGATTCTTGGTCCGGTCAACCGAAAATCACAGTATTGACCTGGTACTGCTGTCAAAAACAATTTCCGCCTCGACTGGGCAGAATCCCGACCGATCGCCTGAATCGGTAAAATCTCGATATTGCCCCTGGATGAACGAAATCGCTATTCAGACCCTGTAACGGCCGAAACTCGTGATTTTTTCTCTGGTCAACCGAAAATCAAAGTACCGACCAGGTACAGTTTTCAAAAATGATCTCCGCCCCGATCAGCCTGAAATCACGATCGTCCATCCAGATCGGTTAAATCATGATATTGCCCTCGGGGGGACGAAGTAGCTATTCAGACCCTGCGTCGGCCGAAACTCGTGATTTTCCGTCAGGTCAACCGAAAATCACAGTATTGACCAGGTACAGTTGCCAAAAACGATCTCCGCCCCGATCTGCCTAAAGTAACGATCAACTGTCCGGATCGGCAAAAATCCCAATTTTGCCCCCGGATGAATGAAATCACTATTCAGACCCAGCACCGGCTGAAACTCGTGATTTTCCGTCTGGTCAACCCAAAATCACAGTATTGACCAGGAGCTACTGTAAAAAACAATTTCCCCCTCGACCGGACAGAAATCACGGTCAATCGTCTGAATCGGTAAAATCTCGATATTGCCCCCGGACGAATGAAATCCTTATTCAGACCTTGCAACGGCCGAAACTTGGGATTTTTGGTCCGGTCAACCGAAAATCACAGTATTGACCTGGTACTGCTGTCAAAAACAATTTCCGCCTCGACTGGCCAGAATCACGATCGATCGTCCAGATCTGTAAAATCTCGATATTGCCCCCGGATGAACGAAATCGCTATTCAGACCCTGTAACGGCCGAAACTCGTGATTTTTTCTCTGGTCAACCGAAAAACACAGTACCGACCAGGCACAGTTGTCAAAAATGATCTCCGCCCCGATCAGCCTGAAATCACGATTGTCCATCCAGATTGGTTAAATCATGATATTGCCCTCGGGGGGACGAAGTAGCTATTCAGACCCTGCGTCGGCCGAAACTCGTGATTTTCCGTCAGGTCAACCGAAAATCACAGTATTGACCAGGTACAGTTGCCAAAAACGATCTCCGCCCCGATCCGCCTAATGTAACGATCAACTGTCCGGATCGGCAAAAATCCCGATTTTGCCCCCGGATGAATGAAATCACTATTCAGACCCAGCACCGGCTGAAACTCGTGATTTTCCGTCTGGTCAACCGAAAATTACAGTATTGACCTGGAGCTACTGTAAAAAACAATTTCCACCTCAACCGGACAGAAATCACGGTCAATCGTCTGAATCGGTAAAATCTCGATATTGCCCCCGGACGAACGAAATCCTTATTCAGACCTTGCAACGGCCGAAACTCGGGATTCTTGGTCCGGTCAACCGAAAATCACAGTATTGACCTGGTACTGCGGTCAAAAACAATTTCCGCCTCGACTGGGCAGAATCCCGATCGATCACCTGAATCGGTAAAATCTCGACATTGCCCCCGGATGAACGAAATCGCTATTCAGACCCTGTAACGGCCGAAACTCGTGATTTTTTCTCTGGTCAACCGAAAAACACAGTACCGACCAGGCACAGTTGTCAAAAATGATATCCGGCCCGATCAGCCTGAAATTACGATCATCCATCCAGATCGGTTAAATCATGATATTGCCCTCGGGGGGACGAAGTAGCTATTCAGACCCTGCGTCGGCCGAAACTCGTGATTTTCCGTCAGGTCAACCGAAAATCACAGTATTGACCTGGAGCTACTGTAAAAAACAATTTCCACCTCGACCGGACAGAAATCACGGTCAATCGTCTGAATCGGTAAAATCTCGATATTGCCCCCGAACGAACGAAATCCGTATTCAGACCTTGCAACGGCCGAAACTTGGGATTTTTGGTCCGGTCAACCGAAAATCACAGTATTGACCTGGTACTGCTGTCAAAAACAATTTCCGCCTCGACTGGCCAGAATCACGATCGATCGTCCAGATCTGTGAAATCTCGATATTGCCCCCGGATGAACGAAATCGCTATTCAGACCCTGTAACGGCCGAAACTCGTGATTTTTCCTCTGGTCAACCGAAAAACACAGTACCGACCAGGCACAGTTGTTAAAAATGATCTCCGCCCCGATCAGCCTGAAATCACGATCGTCCATCCAGATCGGTTAAATCATGATATTGCCCTCGGGGGGACGAAGTAGCTATTCAGACCCTGCGTCGGCCGAAACTCGTGATTTTCCGTCAGGTCAACCGAAAATCACAGTTTTGACCAGGTACAGTTGCCAAAAACGATCTCCGCCCCGATCCGCCTAATGTGACGATCAACTGTCCGGATCGGCAAAAATCCCGATTTGGCCCCCGGATGAATGAAATCACTATTCAGACCCAGCACCGGCTGAAACTCGTGATTTTCCGTCTGGTCAACCGAAAATTACAGTATTGACCTGGAGCTACTGTTAAAAACAATTTCCACCTCAACCGGACAGAAATCACGGTCAATCGTCTGAATCGGTAAAATCTCGATATTGCCCCCGGACGAACGAAATCCTTATTCAGACCTTGCAACGGCCGAAACTCGGGATTCTTGGTCCGGTCAACCGAAAATCACAGTATTGACCTGGTACTGCGGTCAAAAACAATTTCCGCCTCGACTGGGCAGAATCCCGATCGATCACCTGAATCGGTAAAATCTCGATATTGCCCCCGGATGAACGAAATCGCTATTCAGACCCTGTAACGGCCGAAACTCGTGATTTTTTCTCTGGTCAACCGAAAAACACAGTACCGACCAGGCACAGTTGTCAAAAATGATCTCCGCCCCGATCAGCCTGAAATCACGATCGTCCATCCAGATCGGTTAAATCATGATATTGCCCTCGGGGGGACGAAGTAGCTATTCAGACCCTGCGTCGGCCGAAACTCGTGATTTTCCGTCAGGTCAACCGAAAATCACAGTATTGACCAGGTACAGTTGCCAAAAACGATCTCCGCCCCGATCCGCCTAATGTAACGATCAACTGTCCGGATCGGCAAAAATCCCGATTTTGCCCCCGGATGAATGAAATCACTATTCAGACCCAGCACCGGCTGAAACTCGTGATTTTCCGTCTGGTCAACCGAAAATTACAGTATTGACCTGGAGCTACTGTAAAAAACAATTTCCACCTCAACCGGACAGAAATCACGGTCAATCGTCTGAATCGGTAAAATCTCGATATTGCCCCCGGACGAACGAAATCCTTATTCAGACCTTGCAACGGCCGAAACTCGGGATTCTTGGTCCAGTCAACCGAAAATCACAGTATTGACCTGGTACTGCGGTCAAAAACAATTTCCGCCTCGACTGGGCAGAATCCCGATCGATCACCTGAATCGGTAAAATCTCGATATTGCCCCCGGATGAACGAAATCGCTATTCAGACCCTGTAACAGCCGAAACTCGTGATTTTTTCTCTGGTCAACCGAAAAACACAGTACCGACCAGGCACAGTTGTCAAAAATGATCTCCGCCCCGATCAGCCTGAAATCACGATCGTCCATCCAGATCGGTTAAATCATGATATTGCCCTCGGGGGGACGAAGTAGCTATTCAGACCCTGCGTCGGCCGAAACTCGTGATTTTCCGTCAGGTCAACCGAAAATCACAGTATTGACCAGGTACAGTTGCCAAAAACGATCTCCGCCCCGATCCGCCTAATGTAACGATCAACTGTCCGGATCGGCAAAAATCCCGATTTTGCCCCCGGATGAATGAAATCACTATTCAGACCCAGCACCGGCTGAAACTCGTGATTTTCCGTCTGGTCAACCGAAAATCACAGTATTGACCTGGAGCTACTGTAAAAAACAATTTCCACCTCAACCGGACAGAAATCACGGTCAATCGTCTGAATCGGTAAAATCTCGATATTGCCCCCGGACGAACGAAATCCTTATTCAGACCTTGCAACGGCCGAAACTCGGGATTCTTGGTCCAGTCAACCGAAAATCACAGTATTGACCTGGTACTGCGGTCAAAAACAATTTCCGCCTCGACTGGGCAGAATCCCGATCGATCACCTGAATCGGTAAAATCTCGATATTGCCCCCGGTTGAACGAAATCGCTATTCAGACCCTGTAACAGCCGAAACTCGTGATTTTTTCTCTGGTCAACCGAAAAACACAGTACCGACCAGGCACAGTTGTCAAAAATGATCTCCGCCCCGATCAGCCTGAAATCACGATCGTCCATCCAGATCGGTTAAATCATGATATTGCCCTCAGGGGGACGAAGTAGCTATTCAGACCCTGCGTCGGCCGAAACTCGTGATTTTCCGTCAGGTCAACCGAAAATCACAGTATTGACCAGGTACAGTTGCCAAAAACGATCTCCGCCCCGATCCGCCTAATGTAACGATCAACTGTCCGGATCGGCAAAAATCCCGATTTTGCCCCCGGATGAATGAAATCACTATTCAGACCCAGCACCGGCTGAAACTCGTGATTTTCCGTCAGGTCAACCGAAAATCACAGTATTGACCTGGAGCTACTGTAAAGGACAATTTCCACCTCGACCAGACAGAAATCACGGTCAATCGTCTGAATCGGTAAAATCTCGATATTGCCCCCGGACGAACGAAATCCTTATTCAGACCTTGCAACGGCCGAAACTTGGGATTTTTGGTCCGGTCAACCGAAAATCACAGTATTGACCTGGTACTGCTGTCAAAAACAATTTCCGCCTCGTCTGGCCAGAATCACGATCGATCGTCCAGATC
Organism: Delonix regia; assembly: GCA_037074485.1. Lineage (NCBI taxonomy): Eukaryota > Viridiplantae > Streptophyta > Magnoliopsida > Fabales > Fabaceae > Delonix > Delonix regia. Next base: position 170,363 of record JAYWLE010000016.1, read on the forward strand.
TGTAAAATCTTGATATTGCCCCCGGATGAACGAAATCGCTATTCAGACCCTGTAACGGCCGAAACTCGAGATTTTTTCTCTGCCCAACCGAAAAACACAGTACTGACTAGGCACAGTTGTCAAAAATGATCTCCGCCCCGATCAGCCTGAAATCACAATCGTCCATCCAGATCGGTTAAATCATGATATTGCCCTCGGGGGGACGAAGTAGCTATTCAGACCCTGCGTCGGCCGAAACACGTGATTTTCCGTCAGGTCAACCGAAAATCACAATATTGACCAGGTACAGTTGCCAAAAACGATCTCCGCCCCGATCCGCCTAATGTAACGATCAACTGTCCGGATCGGCAAAAATCCCGATTTTGCCCCCGGATGAATGAAATCACTATTCAGACCCAGCACCGGCTGAAACTCGTGATTTTCCGTCAGGTCAACCGAAAATCACAGTATTGACCTGGAGCTACTGTAAAAAACAATTTCCACCTCGACCGAACAGAAATCACGGTCAATCGTCTAAATCGGTAAAATCTCGATATTGCCCCCGGACGAACGAAATCCTTATTCAGACCTTGCAACGGCCGAAACTTGGGATTTTTGGTCCGGTCAACCGAAAATCACAGTATTGACCTGGTACTGCTGTCAAAAACAATTTCCGCCTCGACTGGCCAGAATCACGATCGATCGCCTGAATCGGTAAAATCTCGATATTGCCCCCGGATGAACGAAATCGCTATTCAGACCCTGTAACGGCCGAAACTCGTGATTTTTTCTCTGGTCAACCGAAAAACACAGTACCGACCAGGCACAGTTGTCAAAAATGATCTCCGCCCCGATCAGCCTGAAATCACGATCGTCCATCCAGATCGGTTAAATCATGATATTGCCCTCGGGGGGACGAAGTAGCCATTCAGACCCTGCGTCGGCCGAAACTCGTGATTTTCCGTCTGGTCAACCGAAAATCACAGTATTGACCAGGTACAGTTGCCAAAAACGATCTCCGCCCCGATCCGCCTAATGTAACGATCAACTGTCCGGATCGGCAAAAATCCCGATTTTGCCCCCGGATGAATGAAATCACTATTCAGACCCAGCACCGGCTGAAACTCGTGATTTTCCGTCAGGTCAACCGAAAATCACAGTATTGACCTGGAGCTACTGTAAAAAACAATTTCCACCTCGACCGGACAGAAATCACGGTCAATCGTCTGAATCGGTAAAATCTCGATATTGCCCCCGGACGAACGAAATCCTTATTCAGACCTTGCAACGGCCGAAACTTGGGATTTTTGGTCCGGTCAACCGAAAATCACAGTATTGACCTGGTACTGCTGTCAAAAACAATTTCCGCCTCGACTGGCCAGAATCACGATCGATCGCCTGAATCGGTAAAATCTCGATATTGCCCCCGGATGAACGAAATCGCTATTCAGACCCTGTAACGGCCGAAACTCGTGCTTTTTTCTCTGGTCAACCGAAAAACACAGTACCGACCAGGCACAGTTGTCAAAAATGATCTCCGCCCCGATCAGCCTGAAATCACGATCGTCCATCCAGATCGGTTAAATCATGATATTGCCCTCGGGGGGACGAAGTAGCCATTCAGACCCTGCGTCGGCCGAAACTCGTGATTTTCCGTCAGGTCAACCGAAAATCACAGTATTGACCAGGTACAGTTGCCAAAAACGATCTCCGCCCCGATCCGCCTAATGTAACGATCAACTGTCCGGATCGGCAAAAATCCCGATTTTCCCCCCGGATGAATGAAATCACTATTCAGACCCAGCACCGGCTGAAACTCGTGATTTTCCGTCAGGTCAACCGAAAATCACAGTATTGACCTGGAGCTACTGTAAAAAACAATTTCCACCTCGACCGGACAGAAATCACGGTCAATCGTCTGAATCGGTAAAATCTCGATATTGCCCCCGGACGAACGAAATCCTTATTCAGACCTTGCAACGGCCGAAACTTGGGATTTTTGGTCCGGTCAACCGAAAATCACAGTATTGACCTGGTACTGCTGTCAAAAACAATTTCCGCCTCGACTGGCCAGATTCACGATCGATCGCCTGAATCGGTAAAATCTCGATATTGCCCCCGGATGAACGAAATCGCTATTCAGACCCTGTAACGGCCGAAACTCGTGCTTTTTTCTCTGGTCAACCGAAAAACACAGTACCGACCAGGCACAGTTGTCAAAAATGATCTCCGCCCCGATCAGCCTGAAATCACGATCGTCCATCCAGATCGGTGAAATCATGATATTGCCCTCGGGGGGACGAAGTAGCTATTCAGACCCTGCGTCGGCCGAAACTCGTGATTTTCCGTCAGGTCAACCGAAAATCACAGTATTGACCAGGTACAGTTGCCAAAAACGATCTCCGCCCTGATCCGCCTAATGTAACGATCAACTGTCCGGATCGGCAAAAATCCCGATTTTCCCCCCGGATGAATGAAATCACTATTCAGACCCAGCACCGGCTGAAACTCGTGATTTTCCGTCAGGTCAACCCAAAATCACAGTATTGACTAGGAGCTACTGTAAAAAACAATTTCCACCTCGACCGGACAGAAATCACGGTCAATCGTCTGAATCGGTAAAATCTCGATATTGCCCCCGGACGAACGAAATCCTTATTCAGACCTTGCAACGGCCGAAACTTGGGATTTTTTTGTCCGGTCAACCGAAAATCACAGTATTGACCTGGTACTGCTGTCAAAAACAATTTCCGCCTCGACTGGGCAGAATCCCGATCGATCGCCTGAATCGGTAAAATCTCGATATTGCCCCCGGATGAACGAAATCGCTATTCAGACCCTGTAACAGCCGAAACTCGTGATTTTTTCTCTGCTCAACCGAAAATCACAGTACCGACCAGGCACAGTTGTCAAAAATGATCTCCGCCCCGATCAGCCTGAAATCACGATCGTCCATCCAGATTGGTTAAATCATGATATTGCCCTCGGGGGGACGAAGTAGCTATTCAGACCCTGCGTCGGCCGAAACTCGTGATTTTCCGTCAGGTCAACCGAAAATCACAGTATTGACCAGGTACAGTTGCCAAAAACGATCTCCGCCCTGATCCGCCTAATGTAACGATCAACTGTCCGGATCGGCAAAAATCCCGATTTTCCCCCCGGATGAATGAAATCACTATTCAGACCCAGCACCGGCTGAAACTCGTGATTTTCCGTCAGGTCAACCCAAAATCACAGTATTGACTAGGAGCTACTGTAAAAAACAATTTCCACCTCGACCGGACAGAAATCACGGTCAATCGTCTGAATCGGTAAAATCTCGATATTGCCCCCGGACGAACGAAATCCTTATTCAGACCTTGCAACGGCCGAAACTTGGGATTTTTGGTCCGGTCAACCGAAAATCACAGTATTGACCTGGTACTGCTGTCAAAAACAATTTCCGCCTCGACTGGGCAGAATCCCGATCGATCGCCTGAATCGGTAAAATCTCGATATTGCCCCCGGATGAACGAAATCGCTATTCAGACCCTGTAACAGCCGAAACTCGTGATTTTTTCTCTGCTCAACCGAAAATCACAGTACCGACCAGGCACAGTTGTCAAAAATGATCTCCGCCCCGATCAGCCTGAAATCACGATCGTCCATCCAGATTGGTTAAATCATGATATTGCCCTCGGGGGGACGAAGTAGCTATTCAGACCCTGCGTCGGCCGAAACTCGTGATTTTCCGTCAGGTCAACCGAAAATCACAGTATTGACCAGGTACAGTTGCCAAAAACGATCTCCGCCCTGATCCGCCTAATGTAACGATCAACTGTCCGGATCGGCAAAAATCCCGATTTTCCCCCCGGATGAATGAAATCACTATTCAGACCCAGCACCGGCTGAAACTCGTGATTTTCCGTCAGGTCAACCCAAAATCACAGTATTGACTAGGAGCTACTGTAAAAAACAATTTCCACCTCGACCGGACAGAAATCACGGTCAATCGTCTGAATCGGTAAAATCTCGATATTGCCCCCGGACGAACGAAATCCTTATTCAGACCTTGCAACGACCGAAACTTGGGATTTTTGGTCCGGTCAACCGAAAATCACAGTATTGACCTGGTACTGCTGTCAAAAACAATTTCCGCCTCGACTGGGCAGAATCCCGATCGATCGCCTGAATCGGTAAAATCTCGATATTGCCCCCGGATGAACGAAATCGCTATTCAGACCCTGTAACAGCCGAAACTCGTGATTTTTTCTCTGCTCAACCGAAAATCACAGTACCGACCAGGCACAGTTGTCAAAAATGATCTCCGCCCCGATCAGCCTGAAATCACGATCGTCCATCCAGATTGGTTAAATCATGATATTGCCCTCGGGGGGACGAAGTAGCTATTCAGACCCTGCGTCGGCCGAAACTCGTGATTTTCCGTCAGGTCAACCGAAAATCACAGTATTGACCAGGTACTGTTGCCAAAAAGATCTCCGCCCCGATCCGCCTAATGTAACGATCAACTGTCCGGATCGGCAAAAATCCCGATTTTGCCCCCGGATGAATGAAATCACTATTCAGACCCAGCACCGGCTGAAACTCGTGATTTTCCGTCTGGTCAACCGAAAATCACAGTATTGACCTGGAGCTACTGTAAAAAACAATTTCCACCTCGACCGGATAGAAATCACGGTCAATCGTCTGAATCGGTAAAATCTCGATATTGCCCCCGGACGAACGAAATCCTTATTCAGACCTTGCAACGGCCGAAACTTGGGATTCTTGGTCCGGTCAACCGAAAATCACAGTATTGACCTGGAACTGCTGTCAAAAACAATTTCCGCCTCGACTGGCCAGAATCACGATCGATCGTCCAGATCTGTAAAATCTCGATATTGCCCCCGGATGAACGAAATCGCTATTCAGACCCTGTAACGGCCGAAACTCGTGATTTTTTCTCTGCTCAACCGAAATACACAGTACTGACTAGGCACAGTTGTCAAAAATGATCTCCGCCCCGATCAGCCTGAAATCACGATCGTCCATCCAGATCGGTTAAATCATGATATTGCCCTCGGGGGGACGAAGTAGCTATTCAGACCCTGCGTCGGCCGAAACACGTGATTTTCCGTCAGGTCAACCGAAAATCACAGTATTGACCAGGTACAGTTGCCAAAAACGATCTCTGCCCCGATCTGCCTAAAGTAACGATCAACTGTCCGGATCGGCAAAAATCCCGATTTTGCCCCCGGATGAATGAAATCACTATTCAGACACAGCACCGGCTGAAACTCGTGATTTTCCGTCAGGTCAACCCAAAATCACTGTATTGACCAGGAGCTACTGTAAAAAACAATTTCCACCTCGACCGGACAGAAATCACGGTCAATCGTCTGAATCGGTAAAATGTCGATATTGCCCCCGGACGAACGAAATCCTTATTCAGACCTTGCAACGGCCGAAACTCGGGATTCCTGGTCCGGTCAACCGAAAATCACAGTATTGACCTGGTACTGCTGTCAAAAACAATTTCCGCCTCGACTGGGCAGAATCCCGATCGATCGCCTGAATCGGTAAAATCTCGATATTGCCCCCGGATGAACGAAATCGCTATTCAGACCCTGTAACGGCCGAAACTCGTGCTTTTTTCTCTGGTCAACCGAAAAACACAGTACCGACCAGGCACAGTTGTCAAAAATGATCTCCGCCCCGATCAGCCTGAAATCACGATCGTCCATCCAGATCGGTTAAATCCTGTTATTGCCCTCGGGGGGACGAAGTAGCTATTCAGACCCTGCGTCGGCCGAAACACGTGATTTTCCGTCAGGTCAACCGAAAATCACAGTATTGACCAGGTACAGTTGCCAAAAACGATCTCCGCCCCGATCTGCCTAAAGTAACGATCAACTGTCCGGATCGGCAAAAATCCCGATTTTGCCCTCGGATGAATGAAATCACTATTCAGACACAGCACCGGCTGAAACTCGTGATTTTCCGTCAGGTCAACCCAAAATCACTGTATTGACCAGGAGCTACTGTAAAAAACAATTTCCACCTCGACCGGACAGAAATCACGGTCAATCGTCTGAATCGGTAAAATGTCGATATTGCCCCCGGACGAACGAAATCCTTATTCAGACCTTGCAACGGCCGAAACTCGGGATTCCTGGTCCGGTCAACCGAAAATCACAGTATTGACCTGGTACTGCTGTCAAAAACAATTTTCGCCTCGACTGGGCAGAATCCCGATCGATCGCCTGAATCGGTAAAATCTCGATATTGCCCCCGGATGAACGAAATCGCTATTCAGACCCTGTAACGGCCGAAACTCGTGCTTTTTTCTCTGGTCAACCGAAAAACACAGTACCGACCAGGCACAGTTGTCAAAAATGATCTCCGCCCCGATCAGCCTTAAATCACGATCGTCCATCCAGATCGGTTAAATCCTGTTATTGCCCTCGGGGGGACGAAGTAGCTATTCAGACCCTGCGTCGGCCGAAACTCGTGATTTTCCGTCAGGTCAACCGAAAATCACAGTATTGACCAGGTACAGTTGCCAAAAACGATCTCCGCCCCGATCCGCCTAAAGTAACGATCAACTGTCCGGATCGGCAAAAATCCCGATTTTGCCCCCGGATGAATGAAATCACTATTCAGACCCAGTACCGGCTGAAACTCGTGATTTTCCACCAGGTCAACCGAAAATCACAGTATTGACCTGGAGCTACTGTAAAAAACAATTTCCACCTCGACCGGACAGAAATCACGGTCAATCGTCTGAATCGGTAAAATCTCGATATTGCCCCCGGACGAACGAAATCCTTATTCAGACCTTGCAACGGCCGAAACTCGGGATTCTTGGTCCGGTCAACCGAAAATCACAGTATTGACCTGGTACTGCTGTCAAAAACAATTTTCACCTCGACAGGCCAGAATCACCATCGATCGTCCTGATCTGTAAAATCTCGATATTGCCCCCGGATGAACGAAATCGCTATTCAGACCCTGTAACGGCCGAAACTCGTGATTTTTTCTCTCGTCAACCAAAAATCACAGTACCGACCAGGTACAGTTGTCAAAAATGATCTCCGCCCCGATCAGCCTGAAATCACGATCGTCCATCCAGATCGGTTAAATCATGATATTGCCCTCGGGGGGACGAAATAGCTATTCAGACCCTGCGTCGGCCGAAACTCGTGATTTTCCGTCAGGTCAACCGAAAATCACAGTATTGACCAGGTACAGTTGCCAAAAACGATCTCCGCCCCGATCCGCCTAAAGTAACGATCAACTGTCCGGATCGGCAAAAATCCCGATTTTGCCCCCGGATGAATGAAGTCACTATTCAGACCCAGTACCGGCTGAAACTCGTGATTTTCCACCAGGTCAACCGAAAATCACAGTATTGACCTGGAGCTACTGTAAAAAACAATTTCCACCTCGACCGGACAGAAATCACGGTCAATCGTCTGAATCGGTAAAATCTCGATATTGCCCCCGGACGAACGAAATCCTTATTCAGACCTTGCAACGGCCGAAACTCGGGATTCTTGGTCCGGTCAACCGAAAATCACAGTATTGACCTGGTACTGCTGTCAAAAACAATTTCCGCCTCGACTGGGCAGAATCCTGATCGATCGCCTGAATCGATAAAATCTCGATATTGCCCCCGGATGAACGAAATCGCTATTCAGACCCTGTAACGGCCGAAACTCGTGATTTTTTCTCTGCTCAACCGAAAATCACAGTACCGACCAGGTACAGTTGTCAAAAATGATCTCTGCCCCGATCAGCCTGAAATCACGATCGTCCATCCAGATCGGTTAAATCATGATATTGCCCTCGGGGGGACGAAGTAGCTATTCAGACCCTGCGTCGGCCGAAACTCGTGATTTTCCGTCAGGTCAACTGAAAATCACAGTATTGACCAGGTACAGTTGCCAAAAACGATCTCCGCCCCGATCTGCCTAGAGTAACGATCAACTGTCAGGATCGGCAACAATCCCGATTTTGCCCCCGGATGAATGAAATCACTATTCAGACCCAACACCGGCTGAAACTCGTGATTTTCCATCAGGTCATCCCAAAATCAAAGTATTGACCAGGAGCTACTGTAAAAAACAATTTCCACCTCGACCGGACAGAAATCACGGTCAATTGTCTGAATCGGTAAAATCTCGATATTGCCCCCGGACGAACGAAATCCTTATTCAGACCTTGCAACGGCCGAAACTCGGGATTCTTGGTCCGGTCAACCGAAAATCACAGTATTGACCTGGTACTGCTGTCAAAAACAATTTCCACCTCGACTGGGCAGAATCCCGATCGATCACCTGAATCGATAAAATCTCGATATTGCCCCCGGATGAACGAAATCGCTATTCAGACCCTGTAACGGGCGAAACTCGTGATTTTTTCTCGGGTCAACCGAAAATCACAGTACCGACCAGGTACAGTTGTCAAAAATGATCTCCGCCCCGATCAGCCTGAAATCACGATCGTCCATCCAGATCGGTTAAATCATGATATTGCCCTCGGGGGGACGAAGTAGCTATTCAGACCCTGCGTCGGCCGAAACTCGTGATTTTCCGTCAGGTCAACTGAAAATCACAGTATTGACCAGGTACAGTTGCCAAAAACGATCTCCGCCCCGATCTGCCTAGAGTAACGATCAACTGTCAGGATCGGCAACAATCCCGATTTTGCCCCCGGATGAATGAAATCACTATTCAGACCCAACACCGGCTGAAACTCGTGATTTTCCATCAGGTCATCCCAAAATCAAAGTATTGACCAGGAGCTACTGTAAAAAACAATTTCCACCTCGACCGGACAGAAATCACGGTCAATTGTCTGAATCGGTAAAATCTCGATATTGCCCCCGGACGAACGAAATCCTTATTCAGACCTTGCAACGGCCGAAACTCGGGATTCTTGGTCCGGTCAACCGAAAATCACAGTATTGACCTGGTACTGCTGTCAAAAACAATTTCCGCCTCGACTGGGCAGAATCCCGATCGATCACCTGAATCGATAAAATCTCGATATTGCCCCCGGATGAACGAAATCGCTATTCAGACCCTGTAACGGGCGAAACTCGTGATTTTTTCTCTGGTCAACCGAAAATCACAGTACCGACCAGGTACAGTTGTCAAAAATGATCTCCGCCCCGATCAGCCTGAAATCACGATCGTCCATCCAGATCGGTTAAATCATGATATTGCCCTCGGGGGGACGAAATAGCTATTCAGACCCTGCGTCGGCCGAAACTCGTGATTTTCCGTCAGGTCAACCGAAAATCACAGTATTGACCAGGTACAGTTGCCAAAAACGATCTCCGCCCCGATCCGCCTAAAGTAACAATCAACTGTCCGGATCGGCAAAAATCCCGATTTTGCCCCCGGATGAATGAAATCACTATTCAGACCCAGCACCGGCTGAAACTCGTGATTTTCCGTCTGGTCAACCGAAAATCACAGTATTGACCTGGAGCTACTGTAAAAAACAATTTCCACCTCGACCGGACAGAAATCACGGTCGATCGTCTGAATCGGTAAAATCTCGATATTGCCCCCGGACGAACGAAATCCTTATTCAGACCTTGCAACGGCCGAAACTCGGGATCCTTGGTCCGGTCAACCGAAAATCACAGTATTGACCTGGTATTGCTGTCAAAAACAATTTCCGCCTCGACTGGCCAGAATCACGATCGATCGTCCAGATCTGTAAAATCTCGATATTGCCCCCGGAAGAACGAAATCGCTATTCAGACCCTGTAACGGCCGAAACTCGTGATTTTTTCTCTGGTCAACCGAAAATCACAGTACCGACTAGGTACAGTTGTCAAAAATGATCTCCGCCCCGATCAGCCTTAAATCACGATCGTCCATCCAGATCGGTTAAATCATGATATTGCCCTCGGGGGGACGAAGTAGCTATTCAGACCCTGCGTCGACCGAAACTCGTGATTTTCCGTCAGGTCAACCGAAAATCACAGTATTGACCAGGTACAGTTGCCAAAAACGATCTCCGCCCCGATCTGCCTAAAGTAACGATCAACTGTCCGGATCGGCAAAAATCCCGATTTTGCCCCCGGATGAATGAAATCACTATTCAGACCCAGCACCGGCTGAAACTCGTGATTTTCCGTCTGGTCAACCGAAAATCATAGTATTGACCTGGAGCTACTGTAAAAAACAATTTCCACCTCGACCGGATAGAAATCTCGGTCAATCGTCTGAATCGGTAAAATCTCGATATTGCCCCCGGACGAACGAAATCCTTATTCAGACCTTGCAACGGCCGAAACTTGGGATTTTTGGTCCGGTCAACCGAAAATCACAGTATTGACCTGGTATTGCTGTCAAAAACAATTTCCGCCTCGACTGGCTAGAATCACGATCGATCGTCCAGATCTGTAAAATCTCGATATTGCCCCCGGAAGAACGAAATCGCTATTCAGACCCTGTAACGGCCGAAACTCGTGATTTTTTCTCTGCTCAACCGAAAATCACAGTACCGACCAGGTACAGTTGTCAAAAATGATCTCTGCCCCGATCAGCCTGAAATCACGATCGTCCATCCAGATCGGTTAAATCATGATATTGCCCTCGGGGGGACGAAGTAGCTATTCAGACCCTGCGTCGGCTGAAACTCGTGATTTTCCGTCAGGTCAACCGAAAATCACAGTATTGACCAGGTACAGTTGCCAAAAACGATCTCCGCCCCGATCTGCCTAAAGTAACGATCAACTGTCCGGATCGGCAAAAATCCCGATTTTGCCCCCGGATGAATGAAATCACTATTCAGACCCAGCACCAGCTGAAACTCGTGATTTTCCGTCAGGTCAACCGAAAATCACAATATTGACCTGGAGCTACTGTAAAAAACAATTTCCACCTCGACCGGACAGAAATCACGGTCAATCGTCTGAATCGGTAAAATCTCGATATTGCCCCCGGACGAACGAAATCCTTATTCAGACCTTGCAACGGCCGAAAGTCGGGATTCTTGGTCCGGTCAACCGAAAATCACAGTATTGACCAAGTACTGCTGTCAAAAACAATTTCCCCCTCGACTGGCCAGAATCCCGATCGATCGTCCAGATCTGTAAAATCTCGATATTGCCCCCGGATGAACGAAATCGCTATTCAGACCCTGAAACGGCCGAAACTCGTGATTTTTTCTCTGGTCAACCGAAAATCACAGTACCGACCAGGTACAGTTGTCAAAAATGATCTCCGCCCCGATCAGCCTGAAATCACGATCGTCCATCCAGATCGGTTAAATCATGATATTGCCCTCGGGGGGACGAAGTAGCTATTCAGACCCTGCGTCGGCCGAAACTCGGGATTTTCCATCAGGTCAACCGAAAATCACAGTATTGACCAGGTACAGTTGCCAAAAACGATCTCCGCCCCGATCTGCCTAAAGTAACGATCAACTGTCCGGATCGGCAAAAATCCCGATTTTGCCCCCGGATGAATGAAATCACTATTCAGACCCAGCACCGGCTGAAACTCGTGATTTTCCGTCAGGTCAACCCAAAATCACAGTATTGACCAGGAGCTACTGTAAAAAACAATTTCCACCTCGACCGGACAGAAATCACGGTCAATCGTCTGAATCGGTAAAATCTCGATATTGCCCCCGGACGAACGAAATCCTTATTCAGACCTTGCAACGGCCGAAACTTGGGATTTTTGGTCCGGTCAACCGAAAATCACAGTATTGACCTGGTATTGCTGTCAAAAACAATTTCCGCCTCGACTGGCTAGAATCACGATCGATCGTCCAGATCTGTAAAATCTCGATATTGCCCCCGGAAGAACGAAATCGCTATTCAGACCCTGTAACGGCCGAAACTCGTGATTTTTTCTCTGCTCAACCGAAAATCACAGTACCGACCAGGTACAGTTGTCAAAAATGATCTCTGCCCCGATCAGCCTGAAATCACGATCGTCCATCCAGATCGGTTAAATCATGATATTGCCCTCGGGGGGACGAAGTAGCTATTCAGACCCTGCGTCGGCCGAAACTCGTGATTTTCCGTCAGGTCAACCGAAAATCACAGTATTGACCAGGTACAGTTGCCAAAAACGATCTCCGCCCCGATCTGCCTAAAGTAACGATCAACTGTCCGGATCGGCAAAAATCCCGATTTTGCCCCCGGATGAATGAAATCACTATTCAGACCCAGCACCGGCTGAAACTCGTGATTTTCCGTCAGGTCAACCCAAAATCACAGTATTGACCAGGAGCTACTGTAAAAAACAATTTCCACCTCGACCGGACAGAAATCACGGTCAATCGTCTGAATCGGTAAAATCTCGATATTGCCCCCAGACGAACGAAATCCTCATTCAGACCTTGCAACGGTCGAAACTCGGGATTCTTGGTCCGGTCAACCGAAAATCACAGTATTGACCTGGTACTGCTGTCAAAAACAATTTTCGCCTCGACTGGGCAGAATCCCAATCGATCGCCTGAATCGGTAAAATCTCATTATTGCCCCCGGATGAACGAAATCGCTATTCAGACCCTGTAACGGCTGAAACTCGTGATTTTTTCTCTGGTCAACCGAAAATCACAGTACCGACCAGGTACAGTTGTCAAAAATGATCTCCGCCCCGATCAGCCTGAAATCACGATCGTCCATCCAGATCGGTTAAATCATGATATTGCCCTCGGGGGGACGAAGTAGCTATTCAGACCCTGCGTCGGCCGAAACTCGTGATTTTCCGTCAGGTCAACCGAAAATCACAGTATTGACCAGGTACAGTTGCCAAAAACGATCTCCGCCCTGATCCGCCTAATGTAACGATCAACTGTCCGGATCGGCAAAAATCCCGATTTTCCCCCTGGATGAATGAAATCACTATTCAGACCCAGCACCGGCTGAAACTCGTGATTTTCCGTCAGGTCAACCGAAAATCACAGTATTGACCTGGAGCTACTGTAAAAAACAATTTCCACCTCGACCGGACAGAAATCACGGTCAATCGTCTGAATCGGTAAAATCTCGATATTGCCCCCGGACGAACGAAATCCTTATTCAGACCTTGCAACGGCCGAAACTCGGGATTCTTGGTCCGGTCAACCGAAAATCACAGTATTGACCTGGTACTGCTGTCAAAAACAATTTTCGCCTCGACTGGGCAGAATCCCGATCGATCGCCTGAATCGGTAAAATCTCGTTATTGCCCCCGGATGAACGAAATCGCTATTCAGACCCTGTAACGGCTGAAACCCGTGATTTTTTCTCTGGTCAACCGAAAATCACAGTACCGACCAGGTACAGTTGTCAAAAATGATCTCCGCCCCGATCAGCCTGAAATCACGATCGTCCATCCAGATCGGTTAAATCATGACATTGCCCTCAGGGGGACGAAGTAGCTATTCAGACCCTGCGTCGGCCGAAACTCGTGATTTTCCGTCAGGTCAACCGAAAATCACAGTATTGACCAGGTACAGTTGCCAAAAACGATCTCCGCCCCGATCCGCCTAAAGTAACGATCAACTGTCCGGATCGGCAAAAATCCCGATTTTGCCCCCGGATGAATGAAATCACTATTCAGACCCAGCACCGGCTGAAACTCGTGATTTTCCGTCAGGTCAACCGAAAATCACAGTATTGACCTGGAGCTACTGTAAAAAACAATTTCCACCTCGACCGGACAGAAATCACGGTCAATCGTCTGAATCGGTAAAATCTCGATATTGCCCCCGGACGAACGAAATCCTTATTCAGACCTTGCAACGGCCGAAAGTCGGGATTCTTGGTCCGGTCAACCGAAAATCACAGTATTGACCTAGTACTGCTGTCAAAAACAATTTCCCCCTCGACTGGCCAGAATCCCGATCGATCGTCCAGATCTTAAAAATCTCGATATTGCCCCCGGATGAACGAAATCGCTATTCAGACCCTGAAACGGCCGAAACTCGTGATTTTTTCTCTGGTCAACCGAAAATCACAGTACCGACCAGGTACAGTTGTCAAAAATGATCTCCGCCCCGATCAGCCTGAAATCACGATCGTCCATCCAGATCGGTTAAATCATGATATTGCCCTCGGGGGGACGAAGTAGCTATTCAGACCCTGCGTCGGCCGAAACTCGTGATTTTCCGTCAGGTCAACCGAAAATCACAGTATTGACCAGGTACAGTTGCCAAAAACGATCTCCGCCCTGATCCGCCTAATGTAACGATCAACTGTCCGGATCGGCAAAAATCCCGATTTTCCCCCCGGATGAATGAAATCACTATTCAGACCCAGCACCGGCTGAAACTCGTGATTTTCCGTCAGGTCAACCGAAAATCACAGTATTGACCTGGAGCTACTGTAAAAAACAATTTCCACCTCGACCGGACAGAAATCACGGTCAATCGTCTGAATCGGTAAAATCTCGATATTGCCCCCGGACGAACGAAATCCTTATTCAGACCTTGCAACGGTCGAAACTCGGGATTCTTGGTCCGGTCAACCGAAAATCACAGTATTGACCTGGTACTGCTGTCAAAAACAATTTTCGCCTCGACTGGGCAGAATCCCGATCGATCGCCTGAATCGGTAAAATCTCGTTATTGCCCCCGGATGAACGAAATCGCTATTCAGACCCTGTAACGGCTGAAACCCGTGATTTTTTCTCTGGTCAACCGAAAATCACAGTACCGACCAGGTACAGTTGTCAAAAATGATCTCCGCCCCGATCAGCCTGAAATCACGATCGTCCATCCAGATCGGTTAAATCATGACATTGCCCTCAGGGGGACGAAGTAGCTATTCAGACCCTGCGTCGGCCGAAACTCGTGATTTTCCGTCAGGTCAACCGAAAATCACAGTATTGACCAGGTACAGTTGCCAAAAACGATCTCCGCCCCGATCCGCCTAAAGTAACGATCAACTGTCCGGATCGGCAAAAATCCCGATTTTGCCCCCGGATGAATGAAATCACTATTCAGACCCAGCACCGGCTGAAACTCGTGATTTTCCGTCAGGTCAACCGAAAATCACAGTATTGACCTGGAGCTACTGTAAAAAACAATTTCCACCTCGACCGGACAGAAATCACGGTCAATCGTCTGAATCGGTAAAATCTCGATATTGCCCCCGGACGAACGAAATCCTTATTCAGACCTTGCAACGGCCGAAAGTCGGGATTCTTGGTCCGGTCAACCGAAAATCACAGTATTGACCTAGTACTGCTGTCAAAAACAATTTCCCCCTCGACTGGCCAGAATCCCGATCGATCGTCCAGATCTTAAAAATCTCGATATTGCCCCCGGATGAACGAAATCGCTATTCAGACCCTGAAACGGCCGAAACTCGTGATTTTTTCTCTGGTCAACCGAAAATCACAGTACCGACCAGGTACAGTTGTCAAAAATGATCTCCGCCCCGATCAGCCTGAAATCACGATCGTCCATCCAGATCGGTTAAATCATGATATTGCCCTCGGGGGGACGAAGTAGCTATTCAGACCCTGCGTCGGCCGAAACTCGTGATTTTCCATCAGGTCAACCGAAAATCACAGTATTGACCAGGTACAGTTGCCAAAAACGATCTCCGCCCCGATCTGCCTAAAGTAACGATCAACTGTCCGGATCGGCAAAAATCCCGATTTTGCCCCCGGATGAATGAAATCACTATTCAGACCCAGCACCGGCTGAAACTCGTGATTTTCCGTCAGGTCAACCCAAAATCACAGTATTGACCAGGAGCTACTGTAAAAAACAATTTCCACCTCGACCGGACAGAAATCACGGTCAATCGTCTGAATCGGTAAAATATCGATATTGCCCCCGGACGAACGAAATCCTTATTCAGACCTTGCAACGGCCGAAACACGGGATTCTTGGTCCGGTCAACCGAAAATCACAGTATTGACCTGGTACTGCTGTCAAAAACAATTTCTGCCTCGACTGGCCAGAATCATGATCGATCGTCCAGATCTGTAAAATCTCGATATTGCCCCCGGATGAACGAAATCGCTATTCAGACCCTGCACCGGCCGAAACACGTGATTTTTTCTCTGCTCAACCGAAAATCACAGTACCGACCAGGTACAGTTGCCAAAAATGATCTCTGCCCCGATCAGCCTGAAATCACGATCGTCCATCCAGATCGGTTAAATCATGATATTGCCCTCGGGGGGACGAAGTAGCTTTTCAGACCCTGCGTCGGCCGAAACTCGTGATTTTCCGTCAGGTCAACCGAAAATCACAGTATTGACCAACTACAGTTGCCAAAAACGATCTCCGCCCCGATCCGCCTAAAGTAACGACCAACTGTCCGGATCGGCAAAAATCTCGATTTTGCCCCCAGATGAATGAAATCACTATTCAGACCCAGCACCGGCTGAAACTCGTGATTTTCCATCAGGTCAACCGAAAATCACAGTATTGACCTGGAGCTACTGTAAAAAGCAATTTCCACCTCGACCGGACAGAAATCACGGCCGATCGTCTGAATCGGTAAAATCTCGATATTGCCCCCGGACGAACGAAATCCTTATTCAGACCTTGCAACGGCCGAAACTCGGGATTCTTGGTCCGGTCAACCGAAAATCACAGTATTGACCTGGTACTGCTGTCAAAAACCATTTCCGCCTCGACTGGCCAGAATCCCGATCGATCGTCCAGATCTGTAAAATCTCGATATTGCCCCCGGATGAACGAAATCGCTATTCAGACCCTGCAACGGTCGAAACTCGTGATTTTTTCACTGGTCAACCGAAAATCACAGTACCGACCAGGTACAGTTGCCAAAAATGATCTCTGCCCCGATCAGCCTGAAATCACGATCGTCCATCCAGATCGGTTAAATCATGATATTGCCCTCGGGGGGACGAAGTAGCTATTCAGACCCTGCGTCGGCCGAAACTCGTGATTTTCCGTCAGGTCAACCGAAAATCACAGTATTGACCAACTACAGTTGCCAAAAACGATCTCCACCCCGATCCGCCTAATGTAAAGATCAACTGTCCGGATCGGCAAAAATCCCGATTTTACCCCCGGATGAATGAAATCACTATTCAGACCCAGCACCGGCTGAAACTCGTGATATTCCGTCTGGTCAACCGAAAATCACAGTATTGACCTGGAGCTACTCTAAAAAACAATTTCCACCTCGACCAGACAGAAATCACGGTCAATCGTCTGAATCGGTAAAATCTCGATATTGCCCCCAGACGAACGAAATCCTTATTCAGACCTTGCAACGGCCGAAACTCGGGATTCTTGGTCCGGTCAACCGAAAATCACAGTATTGACCTGGTACTGCTGTCAAAAACAATTTCCGCCTCGACTGGCCAGAATCACGATCGATCGTCCAGATCTGTAAAATCTCGATATTGCCCCCGGATGAACGAAATCGCTATTCAGACCCTGTAACGGCCGAAACTCGTGATTTTTTCTCTGCTCAACCGAAAATCACAGTACCGACCAGGCACAGTTGTCAAAAATGATCTCCGCCCCGATCAGCCTGAAATCACGATCGTCCATCCAGATCGGTTAAATCATGATATTGCCCTCGGGGGGACGAAGTAGCTATTCAGACCCTGCGTCGGCCGAAACTCGTGATTTTCCGTCAGGTCAACCGAAAATCACAGTATTGACCAACTACAGATGCCAAAAACGATCTCCGCCCCGATCCGCCTAATGTAAAGATCAACTGTCCGGATCGGCAAAAATCTCGATTTTGCCCCCGGATGAATGAAATCACTATTCAGACACAGCACCGGATGAAACTCGTGATTTTCCGTCTGGTCAACCGAAAATCACAGTATTGACCTGGAGCTACTCTAAAAAACAATTTCCACCTCGACCGAACAGAAATCACGGTCAATCGTCTGAATCGGTAAAATCTCGATATTGCCCCCGGACGAACGAAATCCTTATTCAGACCTTGCAACGGCCGAAACTCGGGATTCTTGGTCCGGTCAACCGAAAATCACAGTATTGACCTGGTACTGCTGTCAAAAACAATTTCCACCTCGACTGGGCAGAATCCCGATCGATCGCCTGAATCGGTAAAATCTCGATATTGCCCCCGGATGAACGAAATCGCTATTCAGACCCTGCAACGGCCGAAACTCGTGATTTTTTCTCTGGTCAACCGAAAATCACAGTACCGACCAGGTGCAGTTGACAAAAATGATCTCCGCCCCGATCAGCCTGAAATCACGATCGTCCATCCAGATCGGTTAAATCATGATATTGCCCTCGGGGGGACGAAGTAGCTATTCAGACCCTGCGTCGGCCGAAACTCGTGATTTTCCATCAGGTCAACCGAAAATCACAGTAGTGACCAACTACAGTTGCCCAAAACGATCTCCGCCCCGATCCGCCTAAAGTAACGATCAACTGTCCGGATCGGCAAAAATCTCGATTTTGCCCCCGGATGAATGAAATCACTATTCAGAACCAGCACCGGCTGAAACTCGTGATTTTCCATCAGGTCAACCCAAAATCACAGTATTGACCAGGAGCTACTGTAAAAAACAATTTCCCCCTCGACCGGACAGAAATCACGGTCAATCGTCTGAATCGGTAAAATCTCGATATTGCCCCCGGACGAACGAAATCCTTATTCAGACCTTGCAACGGCCGAAACTCGGGATTCTTGGTCCGGTCAACCGAAAATCACAGCATTGACCTGGTACTGCTGTCAAAAACAATTTCCGCCCCGACTGGCCAGAATCACGATCGATCGTCCAGATCTGTAAAATCTGGATATTGCCCCCGGATGAACGAAATCGCTATTCAGACCCTGCAACGGCCGAAACTCGTGATTTTTTCTCTGGTCAACCGAAAATCACAGTACCGACCAGGTGCAGTTGACAAAAATGATCTCCGCCCCGATCAGCCTGAAATCACGATCGTCCATCCAGATCGGTTAAATCATGATATTGCCCTCGGTGGGGCGAAGTAGCTATTCAGACCCTGCGTCGGCCGAAACTCGTGATTTTCCATCAGGTCAACCGAAAATCACAGTATTGACCAGGTACAGTTGCCAAAAACGATCTCCGCCCCGATCCGCCTAAAGTAACGATCAACTGTCCGGATCGGCAAAAATCCCGATTTTGCCCCCGGATGAATGAAATCACTATTCAGACCCAGCACCGGCTGAAACTCGTGATTTTCCATCAGGTCAACCGAAAATCACAGTATTGACCTGGAGCTACTGTAAAAAGCAATTTCCACCTCGACCGGACAGAAATCACGGTCAATCGTCTGAATCGTTAAAATCTCGATATTGCCCCCGGACGAACGAAATCCTTATTCAAACCTTGCAACGGCCGAAACTCGGGATTCTTGGTCCGGTCAACCGAAAATCAGAGCATTGACCTGGTACTGCTGTCAAAAACAATTTCCGCCTCGACTGGCCAGAATCACGATCAATCGTCCAGATCTGTAAAATCTCGATATTGCCCCCGGATGAACGAAATCGCTATTCAGACCCTGCAACGGCTGAAACTCGTGATTTTTTCTCTGGTCAACCGAAAATCACAGTACCGACCAGGTGCAGTTGACAAAAATGATCTCCGCCCCGATCAGCCTGAAATCACGATCGTCCATCCAGATCGGTTAAATCATGATATTGCCCTCGGGGGGACGAAGTAGCTATTCAGACCCTGCGTCGGCCGAAACTCGTGATTTTCCATCAGGTCAACCGAAAATCACAGTATTGACCAACTACAGTTGCCAAAAACGATCTCCGCCCCGATCCGCCTAAAGTAACGATCAACTGTCCGGATCGGCAAAAATCTCGATTTTGCCCCCGGATGAATGAAATCACTATTCAGAACCAGCACCGGCTGAAACTCGTGATTTTCCATCAGGTCAACCCAAAATCACAGTATTGACCAGGAGCTACTGTAAAAAACAATTTCCCCCTCGACCGTACAGAAATCACGGTCAATCGTCTGAATCGGTAAAATCTCGATATTGCCCCCGGACGAACGAAATCCTTATTCAGACCTTGCAACGGCCGAAACTCGGGATTCTTGGTCCGGTCAACCGAAAATCACAGCATTGACCTGGTACTGCTGTCAAAAACAATTTCCGCCCCGACTGGCCAGAATCACGATCGATCGTCCAGATCTGTAAAATCTGGATATTGCCCCCGGATGAACGAAATCGCTATTCAGACCCTGCAACGGCCGAAACTCGTGATTTTTTCTCTGGTCAACCGAAAATCACAGTACCGACCAGGTGCAGTTGACAAAAATGATCTCCGCCCCGATCAGCCTGAAATCACGATCGTCCATCCAGATCGGTTAAATCATGATATTGCCCTCGGTGGGGCGAAGTAGCTATTCAGACCCTGCGTCGGCCGAAACTCGTGATTTTCCATCAGGTCAACCGAAAATCACAGTATTGACCAGGTACAGTTGCCAAAAACGATCTCCGCCCCGATCCGCCTAAAGTAACGATCAACTGTCCGGATCGGCAAAAATCCCGATTTTGCCCCCGGATGAATGAAATCACTATTCAGACCCAGCACCGGCTGAAACTCGTGATTTTCCATCAGGTCAACCGAAAATCACAGTATTGACCTGGAGCTACTGTAAAAAGCAATTTCCACCTCGACCGGACAGAAATCACGGTCAATCGTCTGAATCGTTAAAATCTCGATATTGCCCCCGGACGAACGAAATCCTTATTCAGACCGTGCAACGGCCGAAACTCGGGATTCTTGGTCCGGTCAACCGAAAATCACAACATTGACCTGGTACTGCTGTCAAAAACAATTTCCGCCTCGACTGGCCAGAATCACGATCAATCGTCCAGATCTGTAAAATCTCGATATTGCCCCCGGATGAACGAAATCGCTATTCAGACCCTGCAACGGCCGAAACTCGTGATTTTTTCTCTGCTCAACCGAAAATCACAGTACCGACCAGGCACAGTTGTCAAAAATGATCTCCGCCCCGATCAGCCTGAAATCACGATCGTCCATCCAGATCGGTTAAATCATGATATTGCCCTCGGGGGGACGAAGTAGCTATTCAGACCCTGCGTCGGCCGAAACTCGTGATTTTCCGTCTGGTCAACCGAAAATCACAGTACCGACCAGGTGCAGTTGTCAAAAATGATCTCCGCCCTGATCAGCCTGAAATCACGATCGTCCATCCAGATCGGTTAAATCATGATATTGCCCTCGGGGGGACGAAGTAGCTATTCAGACCCTGCGTCGGCCGAAACTCGTGATTTTCCGTCAGGTCAACCGAAAATCACAGTATTGACCAGGTACAGTTGCCAAAAACGATCTCCGCCCCGATCCGCCTAAAGTAACGATCAACTGTCCGGATCGGCAAAAATCCCGATTTTGCCCCCGGATGAATGAAATCACTATTCAGACCCAGCACCGGCTGAAACTCGTGATTTTCCGTCAAGTCAACCGAAAATCACAGTATTGACCTGGAGCTACTGTAAAAAACAATTTCCACCTCGACCGGACAGAAATCACGGTCAATCGTCTGAATCGGTAAAATCTCGATATTGCCCCCGGACGAACGAAATCCTTATTCAGACCTTGCAACGGCCGAAACTCGGGATTTTAGGTCCGGTCAACCGAAAATCACAGTATCGACCTGGAACTGCTGTCAAAAACAATTTCCGCCTTGACTGGGCAGAATCCCGATCGATCGCCTGAATCGGTAAAATCTCGATATTACCCCCGGATGAACGAAATCGCTATTCAGACCCTATAACGGCCGAAACTCGTGATTTTTTCTCTGGTCAACTGAAAATCACAGTACCGACCAGGTACAGTTGTCAAAAATGATCTCCGCCCTGATCAGCCTGAAATCACGATCGTCCATCCAGATCGGTTAAATCATGATATTGCCCTCGGGGGGACGAAGTAGCTATTCAGACCCTGCGTCGGCCGAAACTCGTGATTTTCCGTCAGGTCAACCGAAAATCACAGTATTGACCAGGTACAGTTGCCAAAAACGATCTCCGCCCCGATCCGCCTAAAGTAACGATCAACTGTCCGGATCGGCAAAAATCCCGATTTTGCCCCCGGATGAATGAAATCACTATTCAGACCCAGCACCGGCTGAAACTCGTGATTTTCCATCAGGTCAACCGAAAATCACAGTATTGACCTGGAGCTACTGTAAAAAGCAATTTCCACCTCGACCGGACAGAAATCACGGTCAATCGTCTGAATCGTTAAAATCTCGATATTGCCCCCGGACGAACGAAATCCTTATTCAGACCTTGCAACGGCCGAAACTCGGGATTCTTGGTCCGGTCAACCGAAAATCACAGCATTGACCTGGTACTGCTGTCAAAAACAATTTCCGCCTCGACTGGCCAGAATCACGATCAATCGTCCAGATCTGTAAAATCTCTATATTGCCCCCGGATGAACGAAATCGCTATTCAGACCCTGCAACGGCCGAAACTCGTGATTTTTTCTCTGGTCAACCGAAAATCACAGTACCGACCAGGAGCAGTTGTCAAAAATGATCTCCGCCCTGATCAGCCTGAAATCACGATCGTCCATCCAGATCGGTTAAATCATGATATTGCCCTTGGGGGGACGAAGTAGCTATTCAGACCCTGCGTCGGCCGAAACTCGTGATTTTCCGTCAGGACAACCGAAAATCACAGTATTGACCTGGAGCTACTGTAAAAAGCAATTTCCACCTCGACCGGACAGAAATCACGGTCAATCGTCTGAATCGGTAAAATCTCGATATTGCCCCCGGACGAACGAAATCCTTATTCAGACCTTGCAACGGCCGAAACTCGTGATTTTCCGTCAGGTCAACCGAAAATCACAGTATTGACCAGGTACAGTTGCCAAAAACGATCTCCGCCCCGATCCGCCTAAAGTAACGATCAACTGTCCGGATCGGCAAAAATCCTGATTTTGCCCCCGGATGAATGAAATCACTATTCAGACCCAGCACCGGCTGAAACTCGTGATTTTCCTTCAGGTCAACCCAAAATCACAGTATTGACCAGGAGCTACTGTAAAAAACAATTTCCCCCTCGACCGGACAGAAATCACGGTCAATCGTCTGATTCGGTAAAATCTCGATATTGCCCCCGGACGAACGAAATCCTTATTCAGACCTTGCAACGGCCGAAACTCGGGATTCTTGGTTCGGTCAACCGAAAATCAGAGTATTGACCTGGTACTGCTGTCAAAAACAATTTCCGCCTCGACTGGGCAGAATCACGATCGATCGTCCAGATCTGTAAAATCTCGATATTGCCCCCGGATGAACGAAATCGCTATTCAGACCTTGCAACGGTCGAAACTCGTGATTTTCTCTCTGGTCAACCGAAAATCACAGTACCGACCAGGTGCAGTTGTCAAAAATAATCTCCGCCTCGATCAGCCTGAAATCACGATCGTCCATCCAGATCAGTTAAATCTTGATATTGCCCTCGGGGGGACGAAGTAGCTATTCAGACCCTGCGTCGGCCGAAACTCGTGATTTTCCGTCAGGTCAACCGAAAATCACAGTATTGACCAGGTACAGTTGCCAAAAACGATCTCCGCCCCGATCCGCCTAAAGTAACGATCAACTGTCCGGATCGGCAAAAATCCCGATTTTGCCCCCGGATGAATGAAATCACTATTCAGACCCAGCACCGGCTGAAACTCGTGATTTTCCTTCTGGTCAACCAAAAATCACAGTATTGACCAGGAGCTACTGTAAAAAGCAATTTCCACCTCGACCGGACAGAAATCACGGTCAATCGTCTGAATCGGTAAAATCTCGATATTGCCCCCGGACGAACGAAATCCTTATTCAGACCTTGCAACGGCCGAAACATGGGATTTTTGGTCCGGTCAACCGAAAATCACAGTATTGACCTGGAACTGCTGTCAAAAACAATTTCCGCCTTGACTGGGCGGAATCCCGATCGATCGCCTGAATCGGTAAAATCTCGATATTGCCCCCGGATGAACGAAATCGCTATTCAGACCCTATAACGGCCGAAACTCGTGATTTTTTCTCTGGTCAACTGAAAATCACAGTACCGACCAGGTACAGTTGTCAAAAATGATCTCCGCCCCAATCAGCCTGAAATCACGATCATCCATCCAGATCGGTTAAATCATGATATTGCCCTCGGGGGGACGAAGTAGCTATTCAGACCCTGCGTCGGCCGAAACTCGTGATTTTCCGTCTGGTCAACCGAAAATCACAGTACCGACCAGGTGCAGTTGTCAAAAATGATCTCCGCCCTGATCAGCCTGAAATCACGATCGTCCATCCAGATCGGTTAAATCATGATATTGCCCTCGGGGGGACGAAGTAGCTATTCAGACCCTGCGTCGGCCGAAACTCGTGATTTTCCGTCAGGTCAACCGAAAATCACAGTATTGACCAGGTACAGTTGCCAAAAACGATCTCCGCCCCGATCCGCCTAAAGTAACGATCAACTGTCCGGATCGGCAAAAATCCCGATTTTGCCCCCGGATGAATGAAATCACTATTCAGACCCAGCACCGGCTGAAACTCGTGATTTTCCGTCAAGTCAACCGAAAATCACAGTATTGACCTGGAGCTACTGTAAAAAACAATTTCCACCTCGACCGGACAGAAATCACGGTCAATCGTCTGAATCGGTAAAATCTCGATATTGCCCCCGGACGAACGAAATCCTTATTCAGACCTTGCAACGGCCGAAACTCGGGATTTTAGGTCCGGTCAACCGAAAATCACAGTATCGACCTGGAACTGCTGTCAAAAACAATTTCCGCCTTGACTGGGCAGAATCCCGATCGATCGCCTGAATCGGTAAAATCTCGATATTACCCCCGGATGAACGAAATCGCTATTCAGACCCTATAACGGCCGAAACTCGTGATTTTTTCTCTGGTCAACTGAAAATCACAGTACCGACCAGGTACAGTTGTCAAAAATGATCTCCGCCCTGATCAGCCTGAAATCACGATCGTCCATCCAGATCGGTTAAATCATGATATTGCCCTCGGGGGGACGAAGTAGCTATTCAGACCCTGCGTCGGCCGAAACTCGTGATTTTCCGTCAGGTCAACCGAAAATCACAGTATTGACCAGGTACAGTTGCCAAAAACGATCTCCGCCCCGATCCGCCTAAAGTAACGATCAACTGTCCGGATCGGCAAAAATCCCGATTTTGCCCCCGGATGAATGAAATCACTATTCAGACCCAGCACCGGCTGAAACTCGTGATTTTCCATCAGGTCAACCGAAAATCACAGTATTGACCTGGAGCTACTATAAAAAGCAATTTCCACCTCGACCGGACAGAAATCACGGTCAATCGTCTGAATCGTTAAAATCTCGATATTGCCCCCGGACGAACGAAATCCTTATTCAGACCTTGCAACGGCCGAAACTCGGGATTCTTGGTCCGGTCAACCGAAAATCACAGCATTGACCTGGTACTGCTGTCAAAAACAATTTCCGCCTCGACTGGCCAGAATCACGATCAATCGTCCAGATCTGTAAAATCTCTATATTGCCCCCGGATGAACGAAATCGCTATTCAGACCCTGCAACGGCCGAAACTCGTGATTTTTTCTCTGGTCAACCGAAAATCACAGTACCGACCAGGAGCAGTTGTCAAAAATGATCTCCGCCCTGATCAGCCTGAAATCACGATCGTCCATCCAGATCGGTTAAATCATGATATTGCCCTTGGGGGGACGAAGTAGCTATTCAGACCCTGCGTCGGCCGAAACTCGTGATTTTCCGTCAGGACAACCGAAAATCACAGTATTGACCTGGAGCTACTGTAAAAAGCAATTTCCACCTCGACCGGACAGAAATCACGGTCAATCGTCTGAATCGGTAAAATCTCGATATTGCCCCCGGACGAACGAAATCCTTATTCAGACCTTGCAACGGCCGAAACTCGTGATTTTCCGTCAGGTCAACCGAAAATCACAGTATTGACCAGGTACAGTTGCCAAAAACGATCTCCGCCCCGATCCGCCTAAAGTAACGATCAACTGTCCGGATCGGCAAAAATCCTGATTTTGCCCCCGGATGAATGAAATCACTATTCAGACCCAGCACCGGCTGAAACTCGTGATTTTCCTTCAGGTCAACCCAAAATCACAGTATTGACCAGGAGCTACTGTAAAAAACAATTTCCCCCTCGACCGGACAGAAATCACGGTCAATCGTCTGATTCGGTAAAATCTCGATATTGCCCCCGGACGAACGAAATCCTTATTCAGACCTTGCAACGGCCGAAACTCGGGATTCTTGGTTCGGTCAACCGAAAATCAGAGTATTGACCTGGTACTGCTGTCAAAAACAATTTCCGCCTCGACTGGGCAGAATCACGATCGATCGTCCAGATCTGTAAAATCTCGATATTGCCCCCGGATGAACGAAATCGCTATTCAGACCTTGCAACGGTCGAAACTCGTGATTTTCTCTCTGGTCAACCGAAAATCACAGTACCGACCAGGTGCAGTTGTCAAAAATAATCTCCGCCTCGATCAGCCTGAAATCACGATCGTCCATCCAGATCAGTTAAATCTTGATATTGCCCTCGGGGGGACGAAGTAGCTATTCAGACCCTGCGTCGGCCGAAACTCGTGATTTTCCGTCAGGTCAACCGAAAATCACAGTATTGACCAGGTACAGTTGCCAAAAACGATCTCCGCCCCGATCCGCCTAAAGTAACGATCAACTGTCCGGATCGGCAAAAATCCCGATTTTGCCCCCGGATGAATGAAATCACTATTCAGACCCAGCACCGGCTGAAACTCGTGATTTTCCTTCTGGTCAACCAAAAATCACAGTATTGACCAGGAGCTACTGTAAAAAGCAATTTCCACCTCGACCGGACAGAAATCACGGTCAATCGTCTGAATCGGTAAAATCTCGATATTGCCCCCGGACGAACGAAATCCTTATTCAGACCTTGCAACGGCCGAAACATGGGATTTTTGGTCCGGTCAACCGAAAATCACAGTATTGACCTGGAACTGCTGTCAAAAACAATTTCCGCCTTGACTGGGCGGAATCCCGATCGATCGCCTGAATCGGTAAAATCTCGATATTGCCCCCGGATGAACGAAATCGCTATTCAGACCCTATAACGGCCGAAACTCGTGATTTTTTCTCTGGTCAACTGAAAATCACAGTACCGACCAGGTACAGTTGTCAAAAATGATCTCCGCCCCAATCAGCCTGAAATCACGATCATCCATCCAGATCGGTTAAATCATGATATTGCCCTCGGGGGGACGAAGTAGCTATTCAGACCCTGCGTCGGCCGAAACTCGTGATTTTCCGTCAGGTCAACCGAAAATCACAGTATTGACCAGGTACAGTTGCCAAAAACGATCTCCGCCCCGATCCGCCTAAAGTAACGATCAACTGTCCGGATCGGCAAAAATCCCGATTCTGCCCCCGGATGAATGAAATCACTATTCAGACCCAGCACCGGCTGAAACTCGTGATTTTCCTTCAGGTCAACCCAAAATCACAGTATTGACCAGGAGCTACTGTAAAAAACAATTTCCCCCTCGACCGGACAGAAATCACGGTCAATCGTCTGATTCGGTAAAATCTCGATATTGCCCCCGGACGAACGAAATCCTTATTCAGACCTTGCAACGGCCGAAACTCGGGATTCTTGGTTCGGTCAACCGAAAATCAGAGTATTGACCTGGTACTGCTGTCAAAAACAATTTCTGCCTCGACTGGGCAGAATCACGATCGATCGTCCAGATCTGTAAAATCTCGATATTGCCCCCGGATGAACGAAATCGCTATTCTGACCTTGCAACGGTCGAAACTCGTGATTTTCTCTCTGGTCAACCGAAAATCACAGTACCGACCAGGTGCAGTTGTCAAAAATAATCTCCGCCTCGATCAGCCTGAAATCACGATCGTCCATCCAGATAAGTTAAATCATGATATTGCCCTTGGGGGGACGAAGTAGCTATTCAGACCCTGCGTCGGCCGAAACTCGTGATTTTCCGTCAGGTCAACCGAAAATCACAGTATTGACCAGGTACAGTTGCCAAAAACGATCTCCGCCCCGATCCGCCTAAAGTAACGATCAACTGTCCGGATCGGCAAAAATCCCGATTCTGCCCCCGGATGAATGAAATCACTATTCAGACCCAGCACCGGCTGAAACTCGTGATTTTCCTTCAGGTCAACCCAAAATCACAGTATTGACCAGGAGCTACTGTAAAAAACAATTTCCCCCTCGACCGGACAGAAATCACGGTCAATCGTCTGATTCGGTAAAATCTCGATATTGCCCCCAGACGAACGAAATCCTTATTCAGACCTTGCAACGGCCGAAACTCGGGATTCTTGGTTCGGTCAACCGAAAATCAGAGTATTGACCTGGTACTGCTGTCAAAAACAATTTCTGCCTCGACTGGGCAGAATCACGATCGATCGTCCAGATCTGTAAAATCTCGATATTGCCCCCGGATGAACGAAATCGCTATTCTGACCTTGCAACGGTCGAAACTCGTGATTTTCTCTCTGGTCAACCGAAAATCACAGTACCGACCAGGTGCAGTTGTCAAAAATAATCTCCGCCTCGATCAGCCTGAAATCACGATCGTCCATCCAGATCAGTTAAATCATGATATTGCCCTTGGGGGGACGAAGTAGCTATTCAGACCCTGCGTCGGCCGAAACTCGTGATTTTCCGTCAGGTCAACCGAAAATCACAGTATTGACCAGGTACAGTTGCCAAAAACGATCTCCGCCCCGATCCGCCTAAAGTAACGATCAACTGTCCGGATCGGCAAAAATCCCGATTTTGCCCCCGGATGAATGAAATCACTATTCAGACCCAGCACCGGCTGAAACTCGTGATTTTCCTTCTGGTCAACCCAAAATCACAGTATTGACCAGGAGCTACTGTAAAAAGCAATTTCCACCTCGACCGGACAGAAATCACGGTCAATCGTCTGAATCGGTAAAATCTCGATATTGCCCCCGGACGAACGAAATCCTTATTCAGACCTTGCAACGGCCGAAACATGGGATTTTTGGTCCGGTCAACCGAAAATCACAGTATTGACCTGGAACTGCTGTCAAAAACAATTTCCACCTTGACTGGGCGGAATCCCGATCGATCGCCTGAATCGGTAAAATCTCGATATTGCCCCCAGATGAACGAAATCGCTATTCAGACCCTATAACGGCCGAAACTCGTGATTTTTTCTCCGGTCAACCGAAAATCACAGTACCGACCAGGTACAGTTGTCAAAAATGATCTCCGCCCCAATCAGCCTGAAATCACGATCATCCATCCAGATCGGTTAAATCATGATATTGCCCTCGGGGGGACGAAGTAGCTATTCCGACCCTGCGTCGGCCGAAACTCGTGATTTTCCGTCAGGTCAACCGAAAATCACAGTATTGACCAGGTACAGTTGCCAAAAACGATCTCCGCCCCGATCCGCCTAAAGTAACGATCAACTGTCCGGATCGGCAAAAATCCCGATTTTGCCCCCGGATGAATGAAATCACTATTCAGACCCAGCACCGGCTGAAACTCGTGATTTTCCATCAGGTCAACCGAAAATGACAGTATTGACCTGGAGCTACTGTAAAAAGCAATTTCCACCTCGACCAGACAGAAATCACGGTCAATCGTCTGAATCGGTAAAATCTCGATATTGCCCCCGGACGAACGAAATCCTTATTCAGACCTTGCAACGGCCGAAACTCGGGATTCTTGGTCCGGTCAACCGAAAATCACAGCATTGACCTGGTACTGCTGTCAAAAACAATTTCCGCCTCGACTGGGCAGAATCACGATCGATCGTCCAGATCTGTAAAATCTCGATATTGCCCCCGGATGAACGAAATCGCTATTCAGACCCTGCAACGGCCGAAACTCGTGATTTTTTCTCTGGCCAACCGAAAATCACAGTACCGACCAGGTGCAGTTGTCAAAAATGATCTCCGCCCCGATCGGCCTGAAATCACGATCGTCCATCCAGATCGGTTAAATCATGATATTGCCCTCGGGGGGACGAAGTAGCTATTCAGACCCTGCGTCGGCCGAAACTCGTGGTTTTCCGTCAGGTCAACCGAAAATCACAGTATTGACCAGGTACAGTTGCCAAAAACGATCTCCGCCCCGATCCGCCTAAAGTAACGATCAACTGTCCGGATCGGCAAAATCCCGATTTTGCCCCCGGATGAATGAAATCACTATTCAGACCCAGCACCGGCTGAAACTCGTGATTTTCCATCAGGTCAACCGAAAATGACAGTATTGACCAGGAGCTACTGTAAAAAGCAATTTCCACCTCGACCGGACGGAAATCACGGTCAATCGTCTGAATCGGTAAAATCTCGATATTGCCCCCGGACGAACGAAATCCTTATTCAGACCTTGCAACGGCCGAAACTCGGGATTCTTGGTCCGGTCAACCGAAAATCACAGCATTGACCTGGTACTGCTGTCAAAAACAATTTCCGCCTCGACTGGCCAGAATCACGATCGGTCGTTCAGATCTATAAAATCTCGATATTGCCCCCGGATGAACGAAATCGCTATTCAGACCCTGCAACGGCCGAAACTCGTGATTTTTTCTCTGGTCAACCGAAAATCACAGTACCGACCAGGTGCAGTTGTCAAAAATGATCTCCGCCCCGATCAGCCTGAAATCACGATCGTCCATCCAGATCGGTTAAATCATGATATTGCCCTCGAGGGGACGAAGTAGCTATTCAGACCCTGCGTCGACCGAAACTCGTGATTTTCCGTCAGGTCAACCGAAAATCACAGTATTGACCAGGTACAGTTGCCAAAAACGATCTCCGCCCCGATCCGCCTAAAGTAACGATCAACTGTCCGGATCGGCAAAAATCCCGATTTTGCCCCCGGATGAATGAAATCACTATTCAGACCCAGCACCGGCTGAAACTCGTGATTTTCCATCAGGTCAACCGAAAATGACAGTATTGACCAGGAGCTACTGTAAAAAGCAATTTCTACCTCGACCGGACGGAAATCACGGTCAATCGTCTGAATCGGCAAAATCTCGATATTGCCCCCGGACGAACGAAATCCTTATTCAGACCTTGCAACGGCCGAAACTCGGGATTCTTGGTCCGGTCAACCGAAAATCACAGCATTGACCTGGTACTGCTGTCAATAACAATTTCCGCCACGACTGGCCAGAATCACGATCGATCGTCCAGATCTGTAAAATCTCGATATTGCCCCCGGATGAACGAAATCGCTATTCAGACCCTGCAACGGCCGAAACTCGTGATTTTTTCTCTGGTCAACCGAAAATCACAGTACCGACCAGGTGCAGTTGTCAAAAATGATCTCCGCCCTGATCAGCCTGAAATCACGATCGTCCATCCAGATCGGTTAAATCATGATATTGCCCTCGGGGGGACGAAGTAGCTATTCAGACCCTGCGTCGACCGAAACTCGTGATTTTCCGTCAGGTCAACCGAAAATCACAGTATTGACCAGGTACAGTTGCCAAAAACGATCTCCGCCCCGATCCGCCTAAAGTAACGATCAACTGTCCGGATCGGCAAAAATCCCGATTTTGCCCCCGGATGAATGAAATCACTATTCAGACCCAGCACCGGCTGAAACTCGTGATTTTCCATCAGGTCAACCGAAAATGACAGTATTGACCAGGAGCTACTGTAAAAAGCAATTTCTACCTCGACCGGACGGAAATCACGGTCAATCGTCTGAATCGGTAAAATCTCGATATTGCCCCCGGACGAACGAAATCCTTATTCAGACCTTGCAACGGCCGAAACTCGGGATTCATGGTCCGGTCAACCGAAAATCAGAGCATTGACCTGGTACTGCTGTCAAACAATTTCCGCCACGACTGGCCAGAATCACGATCGATCGTCCAGATCTGTAAAATCTCGATATTGCCCCCGGATGAACGAAATCGCTATTCAGACCCTGCAACGGCCGAAACTCGTGATTTTTTCTCTGGTCAACCGAAAATCACAGTACCGACCAGGTGCAGTTGTCAAAAATGATCTCCGCCCTGATCAGCCTGAAATCACGATCGTCCATCCAGATCGGTTAAATCATGATATTGCCCTCGGGGGGACGAAGTAGCTATTCAGACCCTGCGTCGGCCGAAACTCGTGATTTTCCGTCAGGTCAACCGAAAATCACAGTATTGACCCGGTACAGTTGCCAAAAACGATCTCCGCCCCGATCCGCCTAAAGTAACGATCAACTGTCCGGATCGGCAAAATCCCGATTTTGCCCCCGGATGAATGAAATCACTATTCAGACCCAGCACCGGCTGAAACTCGTGATTTTCCATCAGGTCAACCGAAAATGACAGTATTGACCAGGAGCTACTGTAAAAAGCAATTTCCACCTCGACCGGACGGAAATCACGGTCAATCGTCTGAATCGGTAAAATCTCGATATTGCCCCCGGACGAACGAAATCCTTATTCAGACCTTGCAACGGCCGAAACTCGGGATTCTTGGTCCGGTCAACCGAAAATCAGAGCATTGACCTGGTACTGCTGTCAAAAACAATTTCCGCCACGACTGGCCAGAATCACGATCGGTCGTTCAGATCTATAAAATCTCGATATTGCCCCCGGATGAACGAAATCGCTATTCAGACCCTGCAACGGCCGAAACTCGTGATTTTTTCTCTGGTCAACCGAAAATCACAGTACCGACCAGGTGCAGTTGTCAAAAATGATCTCCGCCCCAATCAGCCTGAAATCACGATCGTCCATCCAGATCGGTTAAATCATGATATTGCCCTCGGGGGGACGAAGTAGCTATTCAGACCCTGCGTCGACCGAAACTCGTGATTTTCCGTCAGGTCAACCGAAAATCACAGTATTGACCAGGTACAGTTGCCAAAAACGATCTCCGCCCCGATCCGCCTAAAGTAACGATCAACTGTCCGGATCGGCAAAAATCCCGATTTTGCCCCCGGATGAATGAAATCACTATTCAGACCCAGCACCGGCTGAAACTCGTGATTTTCCATCAGGTCAACCGAAAATGACAGTATTGACCAGGAGCTACTGTAAAAAGCAATTTCCACCTCGACCGGACGGAAATCACGGTCAATCGTCTGAATCGGTAAAATCTCGATATTGCCCCCGGACGAACGAAATCCTTATTCAGACCTTGCAACGGCCGAAACTCGGGATTCTTGGTCCGGTCAACCGAAAATCACAGCATTGACCTGGTACTGCTGTCAAAAACAATTTCCGCCACGACTGGCCAGAATCACGATCGATCGTCCAGATCTGTAAAATCTCGATATTGCCCCCGGATGAACGAAATCGCTATTCAGACCCTGCAACGGCCGAAACTCGTGATTTTTTCTCTGGTCAACCGAAAATCACAGTACCGACCAGGTGCAGTTGTCAAAAATGATCTCCGCCCTGATCAGCCTGAAATCACGATCGTCCATCCAGATCGGTTAAATCATGATATTGCCCTCGGGGGGACGAAGTAGCTATTCAGACCCTGCGTCGACCGAAACTCGTGATTTTCCGTCAGGTCAACCGAAAATCACAGTATTGACCAGGTACAGTTGCCAAAAACGATCTCCGCCCCGATCCGCCTAAAGTAACGATCAACTGTCCGGATCGGAAAAATCCCGATTTTGCCCCCGGATGAATGAAATCACTATTCAGACCCAGCACCGGCTGAAACTCGTGATTTTCCATCAGGTCAACCGAAAATGACAGTATTGACCAGGAGCTACTGTAAAAAGCAATTTCCACCTCGACCGGACGGAAATCACGGTCAATCGTCTGAATCGGTAAAATCTCGATATTGCCCCCGGACGAACGAAATCCTTATTCAGACCTTGCAACGGCCGAAACTCGGGATTCTTGGTCCGGTCAACCGAAAATCAGAGCATTGACCTGGTACTGCTGTCAAAAACAATTTCCGCCACGACTGGCCAGAATCACGATCGGTCGTTCAGATCTATAAAATCTCGATATTGCCCCCGGATGAACGAAATCGCTATTCAGACCCTGCAACGGCCGAAACTCGTGATTTTTTCTCTGGTCAACCGAAAATCACAGTACCGACCAGGTGCAGTTGTCAAAAATGATCTCCGCCCCAATCAGCCTGAAATCACGATCGTCCATCCAGATCGGTTAAATCATGATATTGCCCTCGGGGGGACGAAGTAGCTATTCAGACCCTGCGTCGACCGAAACTCGTGATTTTCCGTCAGGTCAACCGAAAATCACAGTATTGACCAGGTACAGTTGCCAAAAACGATCTCCGCCCCGATCCGCCTAAAGTAACGATCAACTGTCCGGATCGGCAAAAATCCCGATTTTGCCCCCGGATGAATGAAATCACTATTCAGACCCAGCACCGGCTGAAACTCGTGATTTTCCATCAGGTCAACCGAAAATGACAGTATTGACCAGGAGCTACTGTAAAAAGCAATTTCCACCTCGACCGGACGGAAATCACGGTCAATCGTCTGAATCGGTAAAATCTCGATATTGCCCCCGGACGAACGAAATCCTTATTCAGACCTTGCAACGGCCGAAACTCGGGATTCTTGGTCCGGTCAACCGAAAATCACAGCATTGACCTGGTACTGCTGTCAAAAACAATTTCCGCCACGACTGGCCAGAATCACGATCGATCGTCCAGATCTGTAAAATCTCGATATTGCCCCCGGATGAACGAAATCGCTATTCAGACCCTGCAACGGCCGAAACTCGTGATTTTTTCTCTGGTCAACCGAAAATCACAGTACCGACCAGGTGCAGTTGTCAAAAATGATCTCCGCCCTGATCAGCCTGAAATCACGATCGTCCATCCAGATCGGTTAAATCATGATATTGCCCTCGGGGGGACGAAGTAGCTATTCAGACCCTGCGTCGACCGAAACTCGTGATTTTCCGTCAGGTCAACCGAAAATCACAGTATTGACCAGGTACAGTTGCCAAAAACGATCTCCGCCCCGATCCGCCTAAAGTAACGATCAACTGTCCGGATCGGAAAAATCCCGATTTTGCCCCCGGATGAATGAAATCACTATTCAGACCCAGCACCGGCTGAAACTCGTGATTTTCCATCAGGTCAACCGAAAATGACAGTATTGACCAGGAGCTACTGTAAAAAGCAATTTCCACCTCGACCGGACGGAAATCACGGTCAATCGTCTGAATCGGTAAAATCTCGATATTGCCCCCGGACGAACGAAATCCTTATTCAGACCTTGCAACGGCCGAAACTCGGGATTCTTGGTCCGGTCAACCGAAAATCAGAGCATTGACCTGGTACTGCTGTCAAAAACAATTTCCGCCACGACTGGCCAGAATCACGATCGGTCGTTCAGATCTATAAAATCTCGATATTGCCCCCGGATGAACGAAATCGCTATTCAGACCCTGCAACGGCCGAAACTCGTGATTTTTTCTCTGGTCAACCGAAAATCACAGTACCGACCAGGTGCAGTTGTCAAAAATGATCTCCGCCCCAATCAGCCTGAAATCACGATCGTCCATCCAGATCGGTTAAATCATGATATTGCCCTCGGGGGGACGAAGTAGCTATTCAGACCCTGCGTCGACCGAAACTCGTGATTTTCCGTCAGGTCAACCGAAAATCACAGTATTGACCAGGTACAGTTGCCAAAAACGATCTCCGCCCCGATCCGCCTAAAGTAACGATCAACTGTCCGGATCGGCAAAAATCCCGATTTTGCCCCCGGATGAATGAAATCACTATTCAGACCCAGCACCGGCTGAAACTCGTGATTTTCCATCAGGTCAACCGAAAATGACAGTATTGACCAGGAGCTACTGTAAAAAGCAATTTCCACCTCGACCGGACGGAAATCACGGTCAATCGTCTGAATCGGTAAAATCTCGATATTGCCCCCGGACGAACGAAATCCTTATTCAGACCTTGCAACGGCCGAAACTCGGGATTCTTGGTCCGGTCAACCGAAAATCACAGCATTGACCTGGTACTGCTGTCAAAAACAATTTCCGCCACGACTGGCCAGAATCACGATCGATCGTCCAGATCTGTAAAATCTCGATATTGCCCCCGGATGAACGAAATCGCTATTCAGACCCTGCAACGGCCGAAACTCGTGATTTTTTCTCTGGTCAACCGAAAATCACAGTACCGACCAGGTGCAGTTGTCAAAAATGATCTCCGCCCTGATCAGCCTGAAATCACGATCGTCCATCCAGATCGGTTAAATCATGATATTGCCCTCGGGGGGACGAAGTAGCTATTCAGACCCTGCGTCGACCGAAACTCGTGATTTTCCGTCAGGTCAACCGAAAATCACAGTATTGACCAGGTACAGTTGCCAAAAACGATCTCCGCCCCGATCCGCCTAAAGTAACGATCAACTGTCCGGATCGGCAAAATCCCGATTTTGCCCCCGGATGAATGAAATCACTATTCAGACCAAGCACCGGCTGAAACTCGTGATTTTCCATCAGGTCAACCGAAAATGACAGTATTGACCAGGAGCTACTGTAAAAAGCAATTTCCACCTCGACCGGACGGAAATCACGGTCAATCGTCTGAATCGGTAAAATCTCGATATTGCCCCCGGACGAACGAAATCCTTATTCAGGCCTTGCAACGGCCGAAACTCGGGATTCTTGGTCCGGTCAACCGAAAATCACAGCATTGACCTGGTACTGCTGTCAAAAACAATTTCCGCCACGACTGGCCAGAATCACGATCGATCGTCCAGATCTGTAAAATCTCGATATTGCCCCCGGATGAACGAAATCGCTATTCAGACCCTGCAACGGCCGAAACTCGTGATTTTTTCTCTGGTCAACCGAAAATCACAGTACCGACCAGGGGCAGTT
Organism: Delonix regia; assembly: GCA_037074485.1. Classification (NCBI taxonomy): domain Eukaryota; kingdom Viridiplantae; phylum Streptophyta; class Magnoliopsida; order Fabales; family Fabaceae; genus Delonix; species Delonix regia. Next base: position 207,150 of record JAYWLE010000016.1, read on the forward strand.
GTCAAAAATGATCTCCGCCCTGATCAGCCTGAAATCACGATCGTCCATCCAAATCGGTTAAATCATGATATTGCCCTCGGGGGGACGAAGTAGCTATTCAGACCCTGCGTCGGCCGAAACTCGTGATTTTCCGTCAGGTCAACCGAAAATCACAGTATTGACCAAGTACAGTTGCCAAAAACGATCTCCGCCCCGATCCGCCTAAAGTAACGATCAACTGTCCGGATCGGCAAAAATCCTGATTTTGCCCCCGGATGAATGAAATCACTATTCAGACCCAGCACCGGCTGAAACTCGTGATTTTCCATCAGGTCAACCGAAAATGACAGTATTGACCAGGAGCTACTGTAAAAAGCAATTTCCACCTCGACCGGACGGAAATCACGGTCAATCGTCTGAATCGGTAAAATCTCGATATTGCCCCCGGACGAACGAAATCCTTATTCAGACCTTGCAACGGCCGAAACTCGGGATTCTTGGTCCGGTCAACCGAAAATCACAGCATTGACCTGGTACTGCTGTCAAAAACAATTTCCGCCACGACTGGCCAGAATCACGATCGATCGTCCAGATCTGTAAAATCTCGATATTGCCCCCGGATGAACGAAATCGCTATTCAGACCCTGCAACGGCCGAAACTCGTGATTTTTTCTCTGGTCAACCGAAAATCACAGTACCGACCAGGTGCAGTTGTCAAAAATGATCTCCGCCCTGATCAGCCTGAAATCACGATCGTCCATCCAGATCGGTTAAATCATGATATTGCCCTCGGGGGGACGAAGTAGCTATTCAGACCCTGCGTCGACCGAAACTCGTGATTTTCCGTCAGGTCAACCGAAAATCACAGTATTGACCAGGTACAGTTGCCAAAAACGATCTCCGCCCCGATCCGCCTAAAGTAACGATCAACTGTCCGGATCGGCAAAATCCCGATTTTGCCCCCGGATGAATGAAATCACTATTCAGACCAAGCACCGGCTGAAACTCGTGATTTTCCATCAGGTCAACCGAAAATGACAGTATTGACCAGGAGCTACTGTAAAAAGCAATTTCCACCTCGACCGGACGGAAATCACGGTCAATCGTCTGAATCGGTAAAATCTCGATATTGCCCCCGGACGAACGAAATCCTTATTCAGACCTTGCAACGGCCGAAACTCGGGATTCTTGGTCCGGTCAACCGAAAATCACAGCATTGACCTGGTACTGCTGTCAAAAACAATTTCCGCCACGACTGGCCAGAATCACGATCGATCGTCCAGATCTGTAAAATCTCGATATTGCCCCCGGATGAACGAAATCGCTATTCAGACCCTGCAACGGCCGAAACTCGTGATTTTTTCTCTGGTCAACCGAAAATCACAGTACCGACCAGGTGCAGTTGTCAAAAATGATCTCCGCCCTGATCAGCCTGAAATCACGATCGTCCATCCAAATCGGTTAAATCATGATATTGCCCTCGGGGGGACGAAGTAGCTATTCAGACCCTGCGTCGGCCGAAACTCGTGATTTTCCGTCAGGTCAACCGAAAATCACAGTATTGACCAAGTACAGTTGCCAAAAACGATCTCCGCCCCGATCCGCCTAAAGTAACGATCAACTGTCCGGATCGGCAAAAATCCTGATTTTGCCCCCGGATGAATGAAATCACTATTCAGACCCAGCACCGGCTGAAACTCGTGATTTTCCATCAGGTCAACCGAAAATGACAGTATTGACCAGGAGCTACTGTAAAAAGCAATTTCCACCTCGACCGGACGGAAATCACGGTCAATCGTCTGAATCGGTAAAATCTCGATATTGCCCCCGGACGAACGAAATCCTTATTCAGACCTTGCAACGGCCGAAACTCGGGATTCTTGGTCCGGTCAACCGAAAATCACAGCATTGACCTGGTACTGCTGTCAAAAACAATTTCCGCCACGACTGGCCAGAATCACGATCGATCGTCCAGATCTGTAAAATCTCGATATTGCCCCCGGATGAACGAAATCGCTATTCAGACCCTGCAACGGCCGAAACTCGTGATTTTTTCTCTGGTCAACCGAAAATCACAGTACCGACCAGGTGCAGTTGTCAAAAATGATCTCCGCCCTGATCAGCCTGAAATCACGATCGTCCATCCAAATCGGTTAAATCATGATATTGCCCTCGGGGGGACGAAGTAGCTATTCAGACCCTGCGTCGGCCGAAACTCGTGATTTTCCGTCAGGTCAACCGAAAATCGCAGTATTGACCAGGTACAGTTGCCAAAAACGATCTCCGCCCCGATCCGCCTAAAGTAACGATCAACTGTCCGGATCGGCAAAAATCCTGATTTTGCCCCCGGATGAATGAAATCACTATTCAGACCCAGCACCGGCTGAAACTCGTGATTTTCCATCAGGTCAACCGAAAATCACAGTATTGACCTGGAGCTACTGTAAAAAGCAATTTCCACCTCGACCGGACAGAAATCACGGTCAATCGTCTGAATCGGTAAAATCTCGATATTGCCCCCGGACGAACGAAATCCTTATTCAGACCTTGCAACGGCCGAAACTCGGGATTCTTGGTCCGGTCAACTGAAAATCACAGCATTGACCTGGTACTGCTGTCAAAAACAATTTCCGCCTCGACTGGCCAGAATCACGATCGGTCGTCCAGATCTGTAAAATCTCGATATTGCCCCCGGATGAACGAAATCGCTATTCAGACCCTGCAACGGCCGAAACTCGTGATTTTTTCTCTGGTCAACCGAAAATCACAGTACCGACCAGGTGCAGTTGTCAAAAATGATCTCCGCCCCGATTAGCCTGAAATCACGATCGTCCATCCAGATCGGTTAAATCATGATATTGCCCTCGGGGGGACGAAGTAGCTATTCAGACCCTGCGTCGACCGAAACTCGTGATTTTCCGTCAGGTCAACCGAAAATCACAGTATTGACCAGGTACAGTTGCCAAAAACGATCTCCGCCCCGATCCGCCTAAAGAAACGATCAACTGTCCGAATCGGCAAAAATCCCGATTTTGCACCCGGATGAATGAAATCACTATTCAGACCCAGCACCGGCTGAAACTCGTGATTTTCCATCAGGTCAACCGAAAATGACAGTATTGACCAGGAGCTACTGTAAAAAGCAATTTCCACCTCGACCGGACGGAAATCACGGTCAATCGTCTGAATCGGTAAAATCTCGATATTGCCCCCGGACGAACGAAATCCTTATTCAGACCTTGCAACGGCCGAAACTCGGGATTCTTGGTCCGGTCAACCGAAAATCACAGCATTGACCTGGTACTGCTGTCAAAAACAATTTCCGCCTCGACTGGCCAGAATGACGATCGGTCGTCCAGATCTGTAAAATCTCGATATTGCCCCCGGATGAACGAAATCGCTATTCAGACCCTGCAACGGCCGAAACTCGTGATTTTTTCTCTGGTCAACCGAAAATCACAGTACCGACCAGGTGCAGTTGTCAAAAATGATCTCCGCCCCGATCAGCCTGAAATCACGATCGTCCATCCAGATCGGTTAAATCATGATATTGCCCTCGGGGGGACGAAGTAGCTATTCAGTCCCTGCGTCGACCGAAACTCGTGATTTTCCGTCAGGTCAACCGAAAATCACAGTATTGACCAGGTACAGTTGCCAAAAACGATCTCCGCCCCGATCCGCCTAAAGTAACGATCAACTGTCCGAATCGGCAAAAATCCCGATTTTGCCCCCGGATGAATGAAATCACTATTCAGACCCAGCACCGGCTGAAACTCGTGATTTTCCATCAGGTCAACCGAAAATGACAGTATTGACCAGGAGCTACTGTAAAAAGCAATTTCCACCTCGACCGGACGGAAATCACGGTCAATCGTCTGAATCGGTAAAATCTCGATATTGCCCCCGGACGAACGAAATCCTTATTCAGACCTTGCAACGGCCGAAACTCGGGATTCTTGGTCCGGTCAACCGAAAATCAGAGCATTGACCTGGTACTGCTGTCAAAAACAATTTCCGCCACGACCGCCAGAATCACGATCGATCGTCCAGATCTGTAAAATCTCGATATTGCCCCCGGATGAACGAAATCGCTATTCAGACCCTGCAACGGCCGAAACTCGTGATTTTTTCTCTGGTCAACCGAAAATCACAGTACCGACCAGGTGCAGTTGTCAAAAATGATCTCCGCCCCGATCAGCCTGAAATCACGATCGTCCATCCAGATCGGTTAAATCATGATATTGCCCTCGGGGGGACGAAGTAGCTATTCAGACCCTGCGTCGACCGAAACTCGTGATTTTCCGTCAGGTCAACCGAAAATCACAGTATTGACCAGGTACAGTTGCCAAAAACGATCTCCGCCCCGATCCGCCTAAAGTAACGATCAACTGTCCGGATCGGCAAAAATCCCGATTTTGCCCCCGGATGAATGAAATCACTATTCAGACCCAGCACCGGCTGAAACTCGTGATTTTCCATCAGGTCAACCGAAAATGACAGTATTGACCAGGAGCTACTGTAAAAAGCAATTTCCACCTCGACCGGACGGAAATCACGGTCAATCGTCTGAATCGGTAAAATCTCGATATTGCCCCCGGACGAACGAAATCCTTATTCAGACCTTGCAACGGCCGAAACTCGGGATTCTTGGTCCGGTCAACCGAAAATCAGAGCATTGACCTGGTACTGCTGTCAAAAACAATTTCCGCCACGACCGCCAGAATCACGATCGATCGTCCAGATCTGTAAAATCTCGATATTGCCCCCGGATGAACGAAATCGCTATTCAGACCCTGCAACGGCCGAAACTCGTGATTTTTTCTCTGGTCAACCGAAAATCACAGTACCGACCAGGTGCAGTTGTCAAAAATGATCTCCGCCCCGATCAGCCTGAAATCACGATCGTCCATCCAGATCGGTTAAATCATGATATTGCCCTCGGGGGGACGAAGTAGCTATTCAGACCCTGCGTCGACCGAAACTCGTGATTTTCCGTCAGGTCAACCGAAAATCACAGTATTGACCAGGTACAGTTGCCAAAAACGATCTCCGCCCCGATCCGCCTAAAGTAACGATCAACTGTCCGGATCGGCAAAAATCCCGATTTTGCCCCCGGATGAATGAAATCACTATTCAGACCCAGCACCGGCTGAAACTCGTGATTTTCCATCAGGTCAACCGAAAATGACAGTATTGACCAGGAGCTACTGTAAAAAGCAATTTCCACCTCGACCGGACGGAAATCACGGTCAATCGTCTGAATCGGTAAAATCTCGATATTGCTCCGGACGAACGAAATCCTTATTCAGACCTTGCAACGGCCGAAACTCGGGATTCATGGTCCGGTCAACCGAAAATCAGAGCATTGACCTGGTACTGCTGTCAAAAACAATTTCCGCCTCGACTGGCCAGAATCACGATCGGTCGTCCAGATCTGTAAAATCTCGATATTGCCCCCGGATGAACGAAATCGCTATTCAGACCCTGCAACGGCCGAAACTCGTGATTTTTTCTCTGGTCAACCGAAAATCACAGTACCGACCAGGTGCAGTTGTCAAAAATGATCTCCGCCCCGATCAGCCTGAAATCACGATCGTCCATCCAGATCGGTTAAATCATGATATTGCCCTCGGGGGGACGAAGTAGCTATTCAGACCCTGCGTCGACCGAAACTCGTGATTTTCCGTCAGGTCAACCGAAAATCACAGTATTGACCAGGTACAGTTGCCAAAAACGATCTCCGCCCCGATCCGCCTAAAGTAACGATCAACTGTCCGGATCGGCAAAAATCCCGATTTTGCCCCCGGATGAATGAAATCACTATTCAGACCCAGCACCGGCTGAAACTCGTGATTTTCCATCAGGTCAACCGAAAATGACAGTATTGACCAGGAGCTACTGTAAAAAGCAATTTCCACCTCGACCGGACGAAAATCACGGTCAATCGTCTGAATCGGTAAAATCTCGATATTGCCCCCGGACGAACGAAATCCTTATTCAGACCTTGCAACGGCCGAAACTCGGGATTCTTGGTCCGGTCAACCGAAAATCACAGCATTGACCTGGTACTGCTGTCAAAAACAATTTCCGCCACGACTGGCCAGAATCACGATCGGTCGTCCAGATCTGTAAAATCTCGATATTGCCCCCGGATGAACGAAATCGCTATTCAGACCCTGCAACGGCCGAAACTCGTGATTTTTTCTCTGGTCAACCGAAAATCACAGTACCGACCAGGTGCAGTTGTCAAAAATGATCTCCGCCCCGATCAGCCTAAAATCACGATCGTCCATCCAGATCGGTTAAATCATGATATTGCCCTCGGGGGGACGAAGTAGCTATTCAGACCCTGCGTCGACCGAAACTCGTGATTTTCCGTCAGGTCAACCGAAAATCACAGTATTGACCAGGTACAGTTGCCAAAAACGATCTCCGCCCCGATCCGCCTAAAGAAACGATCAACTGTCCGGATCGGCAAAAATCCCGATTTTGCCCCCGGATGAATGAAATCACTATTCAGACCCAGCACCGGCTGAAACTCGTGATTTTCCATCAGGTCAACCGAAAATGACAGTATTGACCAGGAGCTACTGTAAAAAGCAATTTCCACCTCGACCGGACGGAAATCACGGTCAATCGTCTGAATCGGTAAAATCTCGATATTGCCCCCGGACGAACGAAATCCTTATTCAGACCTTGCAACGGCCGAAACTCGGGATTCTTGGTCCGGTCAACCGAAAATCAGAGCATTGACCTGGTACTGCTGTCAAAAACAATTTCCGCCTCGACTGGCCAGAATCACGATCGGTCGTCCAGATCTGTAAAATCTCGATATTGCCCCCGGATGAACGAAATCGCTATTCAGACCCTGCAACGGCCGAAACTCGTGATTTTTTCTCTGGTCAACCGAAAATCACAGTACCGACCAGGTGCAGTTGTCAAAAATGATCTCCGCCCCGATCAGCCTGAAATCACGATCGTCCATCCAGATCGGTTAAATCATGATATTGCCCTCGGGGGGACGAAGTAGCTATTCAGACCCTGCGTCGGCCGAAACTCGTGATTTTCCGTCAGGTCAACCGAAAATCACAGTATTGACCAGGTACAGTTGCCAAAAGCGATCTCCGCCCCGATCCGCCTAAAGTAACGATCAACTGTCCGGATCGGCAAAAATCCCGATTTTGCCCCCGGATGAATGAAATCACTATTCAGACCCAGCACCGGCTGAAACTCGTGATTTTCCATCAGGTCAACCGAAAATGACAGTATTGACCAGGAGCTACTGTAAAAAGCAATTTCCACCTCGACCGGACGGAAATCACGGTCAATCGTCTGAATCGGTAAAATCTCAATATTGCCCCCGGACGAACGAAATCCTTATTCAGACCTTGCAACGGCCGAAACTCGGGATTCTTGGTCCGGTCAACCGAAAATCAGAGCATTGACCTGGTACTGCTGTCAAAAACAATTTCCGCCTCGACTGGCCAGAATCACGATCGGTCGTCCAGATCTGTAAAATCTCGATATTGCCCCCGGATGAACGAAATCGCTATTCAGACCCTGCAACGGCCGAAACTCGTGATTTTTTCTCTGGTCAACCGAAAATCACAGTACCGACCAGGTGCAGTTGTCAAAAATGATCTCCGCCCCGATCAGCCTGAAATCACGATCGTCCATCCAGATCGGTTAAATCATGATATTGCCCTCGGGGGGATGAAGTAGCTATTCAGACCCTGCGTCGACCGAAACTCGTGATTTTCCGTCAGGTCAACCGAAAATCACAGTATTGACCAGGTACAGTTGCCAAAAACGATCTCCGCCCCGATCCGCCTAAAGTAACGATCAACTGTCCGGATCGGCAAAAATCCCGATTTTGCCCCCGGATGAATGAAATCACTATTCAGACCCAGCACCGGCTGAAACTCGTGATTTTCCATCAGGTCAACCGAAAATGACAGTATTGACCAGGAGCTACTGTAAAAAGCAATTTCCACCTCGACCGGACGGAAATCACGGTCAATCGTCTGAATCGGTAAAATCTCGATATTGCCCCCGGACGAACGAAATCCTTATTCAGACCTTGCAACGGCCGAAACTCGGGATTCTTGGTCCGGTCAACCGAAAATCAGAGCATTGACCTGGTACTGCTGTCAAAAACAATTTCCGCCACGACTGGCCAGAATCACGATCGATCGTCCAGATCTGTAAAATCTCGATATTGCCCCCGGATGAATGAAATCGCTATTCAGACCCTGCAACGGCCGAAACTCGTGATTTTTTCTCTGGTCAACCGAAAATCACAGTACCGACCAGGTGCAGTTGTCAAAAATGATCTCCGCCCCGATCAGCCTGAAATCACGATCGTCCATCCAGATCGGTTAAATCATGATATTGCCCTCGGGGGGACGAAGTAGCTATTCGGACCCTGCGTCGGCCGAAACTCGTGATTTTCCGTCAGGTCAACCGAAAATCACAGTATTGACCAGGTACAGTTGCCAAAAACGATCTCCGCCCCGATCCGCCTAAAGTAACGATCAACTGTCCGGATCGGCAAAAATCCCGATTTTGCCCCCGGATGAATGAAATCACTATTCAGACCCAGCACCGGCTGAAACTCGTGATTTTCCATCAGGTCAACCAAAAATCACAGTATTGACCAGGAGCTACTGTAAAAAGCAATTTCCACCTCGACCGGACGGAAATCACGGTCAATCGTCTGAATCGGTAAAATCTCGATATTGCCCCCGGACGAACGAAATCCTTATTCAGACCTTGCAACGGCCGAAACTCGGGATTCTTGGTCCGGTCAACCGAAAATCACAGCATTGACCTGGTACTGCTGTCAAAAACAATTTCCGCCTCGACTGGCCAGAATCACGATCGGTCGTCCAGATCTGTAAAATCTCGATATTGCCCCCGGATGAACGAAATCGCTATTCAGACCCTGCAACGGCCGAAACTCGTGATTTTTTCTCCGGTCAACCGAAAATCACAGTACCGACCAGGTGCAGTTGTCAAAAATGATCTCCGCCCCGATCAGCCTGAAATCACAATCGTCCATCCAGATCGGTTAAATCATGATATTGCCCTCGGTGGGACGAAGTAGCTATTCAGACCCTGCGTCGGCCGAAACTCGTGATTTTCCGTCAGGTCAATCGAAAATCACAGTATTAACCAGGTACAGTTGCCAAAAACGATCTCCGCCCCGATCCGCCTAAAGTAACGATCAACTGTCCGGATCGGCAAAAATCCCGATTTTGCCCCCGGATGAATGAAATCACTATTCAGACCCAGCACCGGCTGAAACTCGTGATTTTCCATCAGGTCAACCAAAAATCACAGTATTGACCAGGAGCTACTGTAAAAAGCAATTTCCACCTCGACCGGACGGAAATCACGGTCAATCGTCTGAATCGGTAAAATCTCGATATTGCCCCCGGACGAATGAAATCCTTATTCAAACCTTGCAACGGCCGAAACTCGGGATTCATGGTCCGGTCAACCGAAAATCACAGCATTGACCTGGTACTGCTGTCAAAAACAATTTCCGCCACGACTGGCCAGAATCACGATCGATCGTCCAGATCTGTAAAATCTCGATATTGCCCCCGGATGAACGAAATCGCTATTCAGACCCTGCAACGGCCGAAACTCGTGATTTTTTCTCTGGTCAACCGAAAATCACAGTACCGACCAGGTGCAGTTGTCAAAAATGATCTCCGCCCCGATCAGCCTGAAATCACAATCGTCCATCCAGATCGGTTAAATCATGATATTGCCCTCGGTGGGACGAAGTAGCTATTCAGACCCTGCGTCGGCCGAAACTCGTGATTTTCCGTCAGGTCAATCGAAAATCACAATATTAACCAGGTACAGTTGCCAAAAACGATCTCCGCCCCGATCCGCCTAAAGTAACGATCAACTGTCCGGATCGGCAAAAATCCCGATTTTGCCCTCGGATGAATGAAATCACTATTCAGACCCAGCACCGGCTGAAACTCGTGATTTTCCATCAGGTCAACCGAAAATGACAGTATTGACCAGGAGCTACTGTAAAAAGCAATTTCCACCTCGACCGGACAGAAATCACGGTCAATCGTCTGAATCGGTAAAATCTCAATATTGCCCCCGGACGAACGAAAACCTTATTCAGACCTTGCAACGGCCGAAACTCGGGATTCTTGGTCCGGTCAACCGAAAATCACAGCATTGACCTGGTACTGCTGTCAAAAACAATTTCCGCCTCGACTGGCCAGAATCACGATCGGTCGTCCAGATCTGTAAAATCTCGATATTGCCCCCGGATGAACGAAATCGCTATTCAGACCCTGCAACGGCCGAAACTCGTGATTTTTTCTCTGGTCAACCGAAAATCACAGTACCGACCAGGTGCAGTTGTCAAAAATGATCTCCGCCCCGATCAGCCTGAAATCACAATCGTCCATCCAGATCGGTTAAATCATGATATTGCCCTCGGGGGGACGAAGTAGCTATTCGGACCCTGCGTCGGCCGAAACTCGTGATTTTCCGTCAGGTCAACCGAAAATCACAGTATTGACCAGGTACAGTTGCCAAAAACGATCTCCGCCCCGATCCGCCTAAAGTAACGATCAACTGTCCGGATCGGCAAAAATCCCGATTTTGCCCCCGGATGAATGAAATCACTATTCAGACCCAGCACCGGCTGAAACTCGTGATTTTCCATCAGGTCAACCGAAAATGACAGTATTGACCAGGAGCTACTGTAAAAAGCAATTTCCACCTCGACCGGACGGAAATCACGGTCAATCGTCTGAATCGGTAAAATCTCAATATTGCCCCCGGACGAACGAAATCCTTATTCAGACCTTGCAACGGCCGAAACTCGGGATTCTTGGTCCGGTCAACCGAAAATCAGAGCATTGACCTGGTACTGCTGTCAAAAACAATTTCCGCCTCGACTGGCCAGAATCACGATCGGTCGTCCAGATCTGTAAAATCTCGATATTGCCCCCGGATGAACGAAATCGCTATTCAGACCCTGCAACGGCCGAAACTCGTGATTTTTTCTCTGGTCAACCGAAAATCACAGTACCGACCAGGTGCAGTTGTCAAAAATGATCTCCGCCCCGATCAGCCTGAAATCACAATCGTCCATCCAGATCGGTTAAATCATGATATTGCCCTCGGGGGGACGAAGTAGCTATTCGGACCCTGCGTCGGCCGAAACTCGTGATTTTCCGTCAGGTCAACCGAAAATCACAGTATTGACCAGGTACAGTTGCCAAAAACGATCTCCGCCCCGATCCGCCTAAAGTAACGATCAACTGTCCGGATCGGCAAAAATCCCGATTTTGCCCCCGGATGAATGAAATCACTATTCAGACCCAGCACCGGCTGAAACTCGTGATTTTCCATCAGGTCAACCGAAAATGACAGTATTGACCAGGAGCTACTGTAAAAAGCAATTTCCACCTCGACCGGACGGAAATCACGGTCAATCGTCTGAATCGGTAAAATCTCAATATTGCCCCCGGACGAACGAAATCCTTATTCAGACCTTGCAACGGCCGAAACTCGGGATTCTTGGTCCGGTCAACCGAAAATCAGAGCATTGACCTGGTACTGCTGTCAAAAACAATTTCCGCCTCGACTGGCCAGAATCACGATCGGTCGTCCAGATCTGTAAAATCTCGATATTGCCCCCGGATGAACGAAATCGCTATTCAGACCCTGCAACGGCCGAAACTCGTGATTTTTTCTCTGGTCAACCGAAAATCACAGTACCGACCAGGTGCAGTTGTCAAAAATGATCTCCGCCCCGATCAGCCTGAAATCACAATCGTCCATCCAGATCGGTTAAATCATGATATTGCCCTCGGGGGGACGAAGTAGCTATTCGGACCCTGCGTCGGCCGAAACTCGTGATTTTCCGTCAGGTCAACCGAAAATCACAGTATTGACCAGGTACAGTTGCCAAAAACGATCTCCGCCCCGATCCGCCTAAAGTAACGATCAACTGTCCGGATCGGCAAAAATCCCGATTTTGCCCCCGGATGAATGAAATCACTATTCAGACCCAGCACCGGCTGAAACTCGTGATTTTCCATCAGGTCAACCGAAAATGACAGTATTGACCAGGAGCTACTGTAAAAAGCAATTTCCACCTCGACCGGACGGAAATCACGGTCAATCGTCTGAATCGGTAAAATCTCAATATTGCCCCCGGACGAACGAAATCCTTATTCAGACCTTGCAACGGCCGAAACTCGGGATTCTTGGTCCGGTCAACCGAAAATCAGAGCATTGACCTGGTACTGCTGTCAAAAACAATTTCCGCCTCGACTGGCCAGAATCACGATCGGTCGTCCAGATCTGTAAAATCTCGATATTGCCCCCGGATGAACGAAATCGCTATTCAGACCCTGCAACGGCCGAAACTCGTGATTTTTTCTCTGGTCAACCGAAAATCACAGTACCGACCAGGTGCAGTTGTCAAAAATGATCTCCGCCCCGATCAGCCTGAAATCACGATCGTCCATCCAGATCGGTTAAATCATGATATTGCCCTCGGGGGGACGAAGTAGCTATTCAGACCCTGCGTCGACCGAAACTCGTGATTTTCCGTCAGGTCAACCGAAAATCACAGTATTGACCAGGTACAGTTGCCAAAAACGATCTCCGCCCCGATCCGCCTAAAGTAACGATCAACTGTCCGGATCGGCAAAAATCCCGATTTTGCCCCCGGATGAATGAAATCACTATTCAAACCCAGCACCGGCTGAAACTCGTGATTTTCCATCAGGTCAACCGAAAATGACAGTATTGACCAGGAGCTACTGTAAAAAGCAATTTCCACCTCGACCGGACGGAAATCACGGTCAATCGTCTGAATCGGTAAAATCTCAATATTGCCCCCGGACGAACGAAATCCTTATTCAGACCTTGCAACGGCCGAAACTCGGGATTCTTGGTCCGGTCAACCGAAAATCACAGCATTGACCTGGTACTGCTGTCAAAAACAATTTCCGCCTCGACTGGCCAGAATCACGATCGGTCGTCCAGATCTGTAAAATCTCGATATTGCCCCCGGATGAACGAAATCGCTATTCAGACCCTGCAACGGCCGAAACTCGTGATTTTTTCTCTGGTCAACCGAAAATCACAGTACCGACCAGGTGCAGTTGTCAAAAATGATCTCCGCCCCGATCAGCCTGAAATCACGATCGTCCATCCAGATCGGTTAAATCATGATATTGCCCTCGGGGGGACGAAGTAGCTATTCAGACCCTGCGTCGACCGAAACTCGTGATTTTCCGTCAGGTCAACCGAAAATCACAGTATTGACCAGGTACAGTTGCCAAAAACGATCTCCGCCCCGATCCGCCTAAAGTAACGATCAACTGTCCGGATCGGCAAAAATCCCGATTTTGCCCCCGGATGAATGAAATCACTATTCAGACCCAGCACCGGCTGAAACTCGTGATTTTCCATCAGGTCAACCGAAAATGACAGTATTGACCAGGAGCTACTGTAAAAAGCAATTTCCACCTCGACCGGACGAAAATCACGGTCAATCGTCTGAATCGGTAAAATCTCGATATTGCCCCCGGACGAACGAAATCCTTATTCAGACCTTGCAACGGCCGAAACTCGGGATTCTTGGTCCGGTCAACCGAAAATCACAGCATTGACCTGGTACTGCTGTCAAAAACAATTTCCGCCACGACTGGCCAGAATCACGATCGGTCGTCCAGATCTGTAAAATCTCGATATTGCCCCCGGATGAACGAAATCGCTATTCAGACCCTGCAACGGCCGAAACTCGTGATTTTTTCTCTGGTCAACCGAAAATCACAGTACCGACAAGGTGCAGTTGTCAAAAATGATCTCCGCCCCGATCAGCCTGAAATCACGATCGTCCATCCAGATCGGTTAAATCATGATATTGCCCTCGGGGGGACGAAGTAGCTATTCAGACCCTGCGTCGACCGAAACTCGTGATTTTCCGTCAGGTCAACCGAAAATCACAGTATTGACCAGGTACAGTTGCCAAAAACGATCTCCGCCCCGATCCGCCTAAAGTAACGATCAACTGTCCGGATCGGCAAAAATCCCGATTTTGCCCCCGGATGAATGAAATCACTATTCAGACCCAGCACCGGCTGCAACTCGTGATTTTCCATCAGGTCAACTGAAAATGACAGTATTGACCAGGAGCTACTGTAAAAAGCAATTTCCACCTCGACCGGACGGAAATCACGGTCAATCGTCTGAATCGGTAAAATCTCAATATTGCCCCCGGACGAACGAAATCCTTATTCAGACCTTGCAACGGCCGAAACTCGGGATTCTTGGTCCGGTCAACCGAAAATCAGAGCATTGACCTGGTACTGCTGTCAAAAACAATTTCCGCCTCGACTGGCCAGAATCACGATCGGTCGTCCAGATCTGTAAAATCTCGATATTGCCCCCGGATGAACGAAATCGCTATTCAGACCCTGCAACGGCCGAAACTCGTGATTTTTTCTCTGGTCAACCGAAAATCACAGTACCGACCAGGTGCAGTTGTCAAAAATGATCTCCGCCCCGATCAGCCTGAAATCACGATCGTCCATCCAGATCGGTTAAATCATGATATTGCCCTCGGGGGGACGAAGTAGCTATTCAGACCCTGCGTCGACCGAAACTCGTGATTTTCCGTCAGGTCAACCGAAAATCACAGTATTGACCAGGTACAGTTGCCAAAAACGATCTCCGCCCCGATCCGCCTAAAGTAACGATCAACTGTCCGGATCGGCAAAAATCCCGATTTTGCCCCCGGATGAATGAAATCACTATTCAGACCCAGCACCGGCTGAAACTCGTGATTTTCCATCAGGTCAACCGAAAATGACAGTATTGACCAGGAGCTACTGTAAAAAGCAATTTCCACCTCGACCGGACGGAAATCACGGTCAATCGTCTGAATCGGTAAAATCTCAATATTGCCCCCGGACGAACGAAATCCTTATTCAGACCTTGCAACGGCCGAAACTCGGGATTCTTGGTCCGGTCAACCGAAAATCAGAGCATTGACCTGGTACTGCTGTCAAAAACAATTTCCGCCTCGACTGGCCAGAATCACGATCGGTCGTCCAGATCTGTAAAATCTCGATATTGCCCCCGGATGAACGAAATCGCTATTCAGACCCTGCAACGGCCGAAACTCGTGATTTTTTCTCTGGTCAACCGAAAATCACAGTACCGACCAGGTGCAGTTGTCAAAAATGATCTCCGCCCCGATCAGCCTGAAATCACGATCGTCCATCCAGATCGGTTAAATCATGATATTGCCCTCGGGGGGACGAAGTAGCTATTCAGACCCTGCGTCGACCGAAACTCGTGATTTTCCGTCAGGTCAACCGAAAATCACAGTATTGACCAGGTACAGTTGCCAAAAACGATCTCCGCCCCGATCCGCCTAAAGTAACGATCAACTGTCCGGATCGGCAAAAATCCCGATTTTGCCCCCGGATGAATGAAATCACTATTCAGACCCAGCACCGGCTGAAACTCGTGATTTTCCATCAGGTCAACCGAAAATGACAGTATTGACCAGGAGCTACTGTAAAAAGCAATTTCCACCTCGACCGGACGGAAATCACGGTCAATCGTCTGAATCGGTAAAATCTCGATATTGCCCCCGGACGAACGAAATCCTTATTCAGACCTTGCAACGGCCGAAACTCGGGATTCTTGGTCCGGTCAACCGAAAATCACAGCATTGACCTGGTACTGCTGTCAAAAACAATTTCCGCCTCGACTGGCCAGAATCACGATCGGTCGTCCAGATCTGTAAAATCTCGATATTGCCCCCGGATGAACGAAATCGCTATTCAGACCCTGCAACGGCCGAAACTCGTGATTTTTTCTCTGGTCAACCGAAAATCACAGTACCGACCAGGTGCAGTTGTCAAAAATGATCTCCGCCCCGATCAGCCTGAAATCACGATCGTCCATCCAGATCGGTTAAATCATGATATTGCCCTCGGGGGGACGAAGTAGCTATTCAGACCCTGCGTCGACCGAAACTCGTGATTTTCCGTCAGGTCAACCGAAAATCACAGTATTGACCAGGTACAGTTGCCAAAAACGATCTCCGCCCCGATCCGCCTAAAGTAACGATCAACTGTCCGGATCGGCAAAAATCCCGATTTTGCCCTCGGATGAATGAAATCACTATTCAGACCCAGCACCGGCTGAAACTCGTGATTTTCCATCAGGTCAACCGAAAATCACAGTATTGACCAGGAGCTACTGTAAAAAGCAATTTCCACCTCGACCGGACAGAAATCACGGTCAATCGTCTGAATCGGTAAAATCTCAATATTGCCCCCGGACGAACGAAAACCTTATTCAGACCTTGCAACGGCCGAAACTCGGGATTCTTGGTCCGGTCAACCGAAAATCACAGCATTGACCTGGTACTGCTGTCAAAAACAATTTCCGCCTCGACTGGCCAGAATCACGATCGGTCGTCCAGATCTGTAAAATCTCGATATTGCCCCCGGATGAACGAAATCGCTATTCAGACCCTGCAACGGCTGAAACTCGTGATTTTTTCTCTGGTCAACCGAAAATCACAGTACCGACCAGGTGCAGTTGTCAAAAATGATCTCCGCCCCGATCAGCCTGAAATCACGATCGTCCATCCAGATCGGTTAAATCATGATATTGCCCTCGGGGGGACGAAGTAGCTATTCAGACCCTGCGTCGACCGAAACTCGTGATTTTCCGTCAGGTCAACCGAAAATCACAGTATTGACCAGGTACAGTTGCCAAAAACGATCTCCGCCCCGATCCGCCTAAAGTAACGATCAACTGTCCGGATCGGCAAAAATCCCAATTTTGCCCTCGGATGAATGAAATCACTATTCAGACCCAGCACCGGCTGAAACTCGTGATTTTCCATCAGGTCAACCGAAAATCACAGTATTGACCAGGAGCTACTGTAAAAAGCAATTTCCACCTCGACCGGACAGAAATCACGGTCAATCGTCTGAATCGGTAAAATCTCAATATTGCCCCCGGACGAACGAAAACCTTATTCAGACCTTGCAACGGCCGAAACTCGGGATTCTTGGTCCGGTCAACCGAAAATCACAGCATTGACCTGGTACTGCTGTCAAAAACAATTTCCGCCTCGACTGGCCAGAATCACGATCGGTCGTCCAGATCTGTAAAATCTCGATATTGCCCCCGGATGAACGAAATCGCTATTCAGACCCTGCAACGGCCGAAACTCGTGATTTTTTCTCTGGTCAACCGAAAATCACAGTACCGACCAGGTGCAGTTGTCAAAAATGATCTCCGCCCCGATCAGCCTGAAATCACAATCGTCCATCCAGATCGGTTAAATCATGATATTGCCCTCGGGGGGACGAAGTAGCTATTCGGACCCTGCGTCGGCCGAAACTCGTGATTTTCCGTCAGGTCAACCGAAAATCACAGTATTGACCAGGTACAGTTGCCAAAAACGATCTCCGCCCCGATCCGCCTAAAGTAACGATCAACTGTCCGGATCGGCAAAAATCCCGATTTTGCCCCCGGATGAATGAAATCACTATTCAGACCCAGCACCGGCTGAAACTCGTGATTTTCCATCAGGTCAACCGAAAATGACAGTATTGACCAGGAGCTACTGTAAAAAGCAATTTCCACCTCGACCGGACGGAAATCACGGTCAATCGTCTGAATCGGTAAAATCTCAATATTGCCCCCGGACGAACGAAATCCTTATTCAGACCTTGCAACGGCCGAAACTCGGGATTCTTGGTCCGGTCAACCGAAAATCAGAGCATTGACCTGGTACTGCTGTCAAAAACAATTTCCGCCTCGACTGGCCAGAATCACGATCGGTCGTCCAGATCTGTAAAATCTCGATATTGCCCCCGGATGAACGAAATCGCTATTCAGACCCTGCAACGGCCGAAACTCGTGATTTTTTCTCTGGTCAACCGAAAATCACAGTACCGACCAGGTGCAGTTGTCAAAAATGATCTCCGCCCCGATCAGCCTGAAATCACGATCGTCCATCCAGATCGGTTAAATCATGATATTGCCCTCGGGGGGACGAAGTAGCTATTCAGACCCTGCGTCGACCGAAACTCGTGATTTTCCGTCAGGTCAACCGAAAATCACAGTATTGACCAGGTACAGTTGCCAAAAACGATCTCCGCCCCGATCCGCCTAAAGTAACGATCAACTGTCCGGATCGGCAAAAATCCCAATTTTGCCCTCGGATGAATGAAATCACTATTCAGACCCAGCACCGGCTGAAACTCGTGATTTTCCATCAGGTCAACCGAAAATCACAGTATTGACCAGGAGCTACTGTAAAAAGCAATTTCCACCTCGACCGGACAGAAATCACGGTCAATCGTCTGAATCGGTAAAATCTCAATATTGCCCCCGGACGAACGAAAACCTTATTCAGACCTTGCAACGGCCGAAACTCGGGATTCTTGGTCCGGTCAACCGAAAATCACAGCATTGACCTGGTACTGCTGTCAAAAACAATTTCCGCCTCGACTGGCCAGAATCACGATCGGTCGTCCAGATCTGTAAAATCTCGATATTGCCCCCGGATGAACGAAATCGCTATTCAGACCCTGCAACGGCCGAAACTCGTGATTTTTTCTCTGGTCAACCGAAAATCACAGTACCGACCAGGTGCAGTTGTCAAAAATGATCTCCGCCCCGATCAGCCTGAAATCACAATCGTCCATCCAGATCGGTTAAATCATGATATTGCCCTCGGGGGGACGAAGTAGCTATTCGGACCCTGCGTCGGCCGAAACTCGTGATTTTCCGTCAGGTCAACCGAAAATCACAGTATTGACCAGGTACAGTTGCCAAAAACGATCTCCGCCCCGATCCGCCTAAAGTAACGATCAACTGTCCGGATCGGCAAAAATCCCGATTTTGCCCCCGGATGAATGAAATCACTATTCAGACCCAGCACCGGCTGAAACTCGTGATTTTCCATCAGGTCAACCGAAAATGACAGTATTGACCAGGAGCTACTGTAAAAAGCAATTTCCACCTCGACCGGACGGAAATCACGGTCAATCGTCTGAATCGGTAAAATCTCAATATTGCCCCCGGACGAACGAAATCCTTATTCAGACCTTGCAACGGCCGAAACTCGGGATTCTTGGTCCGGTCAACCGAAAATCAGAGCATTGACCAGGTACTGCTGTCAAAAACAATTTCCGCCTCGACTGGCCAGAATCACGATCGGTCGTCCAGATCTGTAAAATCTCGATATTGCCCCCGGATGAACGAAATCGCTATTCAGACCCTGCAACGGCCGAAACTCGTGATTTTTTCTCTGGTCAACCGAAAATCACAGTACCGACCAGGTGCAGTTGTCAAAAATGATCTCCGCCCCGATCAGCCTGAAATCACGATCGTCCATCCAGATCGGTTAAATCATGATATTGCCCTCGGGGGGACGAAGTAGCTATTCAGACCCTGCGTCGACCGAAACTCGTGATTTTCCGTCAGGTCAACCGAAAATCACAGTATTGACCAGGTACAGTTGCCAAAAACGATCTCCGCCCCGATCCGCCTAAAGTAACGATCAACTGTCCGGATCGGCAAAAATCCCGATTTTGCCCCCGGATGAATGAAATCACTATTCAGACCCAGCACCGGCTGAAACTCGTGATTTTCCATCAGGTCAACCGAAAATGACAGTATTGACCAGGAGCTACTGTAAAAAGCAATTTCCACCTCGACCGGACGGAAATCACGGTCAATCGTCTGAATCGGTAAAATCTCAATATTGCCCCCGGACGAACGAAATCCTTATTCAGACCTTGCAACGGCCGAAACTCGGGATTCTTGGTCCGGTCAACCGAAAATCAGAGCATTGACCTGGTACTGCTGTCAAAAACAATTTCCGCCTCGACTGGCCAGAATCACGATCGGTCGTCCAGATCTGTAAAATCTCGATATTGCCCCCGGATGAACGAAATCGCTATTCAGACCCTGCAACGGCCGAAACTCGTGATTTTTTCTCTGGTCAACCGAAAATCACAGTACCGACCAGGTGCAGTTGTCAAAAATGATCTCCGCCCCGATCAGCCTGAAATCACGATCGTCCATCCAGATCGGTTAAATCATGATATTGCCCTCGGGGGGACGAAGTAGCTATTCAGACCCTGCGTCGACCGAAACTCGTGATTTTCCGTCAGGTCAACCGAAAATCACAGTATTGACCAGGTACAGTTGCCAAAAACGATCTCCGCCCCGATCCGCCTAAAGTAACGATCAACTGTCCGGATCGGCAAAAATCCCGATTTTGCCCCCGGATGAATGAAATCACTATTCAGACCCAGCACCGGCTGAAACTCGTGATTTTCCATCAGGTCAACCGAAAATGACAGTATTGACCAGGAGCTACTGTAAAAAGCAATTTCCACCTCGACCGGACGGAAATCACGGTCAATCGTCTGAATCGGTAAAATCTCAATATTGCCCCCGGACGAACGAAATCCTTATTCAGACCTTGCAACGGCCGAAACTCGGGATTCTTGGTCCGGTCAACCGAAAATCAGAGCATTGACCTGGTACTGCTGTCAAAAACAATTTCCGCCTCGACTGGCCAGAATCACGATCGGTCGTCCAGATCTGTAAAATCTCGATATTGCCCCCGGATGAACGAAATCGCTATTCAGACCCTGCAACGGCCGAAACTCGTGATTTTTTCTCTGGTCAACCGAAAATCACAGTACCGACCAGGTGCAGTTGTCAAAAATGATCTCCGCCCCGATCAGCCTGAAATCACGATCGTCCATCCAGATCGGTTAAATCATGATATTGCCCTCGGGGGGACGAAGTAGCTATTCAGACCCTGCGTCGACCGAAACTCGTGATTTTCCGTCAGGTCAACCGAAAATCACAGTATTGACCAGGTACAGTTGCCAAAAACGATCTCCGCCCCGATCCGCCTAAAGTAACGATCAACTGTCCGGATCGGCAAAAATCCCGATTTTGCCCCCGGATGAATGAAATCACTATTCAGACCCAGCACCGGCTGAAACTCGTGATTTTCCATCAGGTCAACCGAAAATGACAGTATTGACCAGGAGCTACTGTAAAAAGCAATTTCCACCTCGACCGGACGGAAATCACGGTCAATCGTCTGAATCGGTAAAATCTCGATATTGCCCCCGGACGAACGAAATCCTTATTCAGACCTTGCAACGGCCGAAACTCGGGATTCTTGGTCCGGTCAACCGAAAATCACAGCATTGACCTGGTACTGCTGTCAAAAACAATTTCCGCCACGACTGGCCAGAATCACGATCGGTCGTCCAGATCTGTAAAATCTCGATATTGCCCCCGGATGAACGAAATCGCTATTCAGACCCTGCAACGGCCGAAACTCGTGATTTTTTCTCTGGTCAACCGAAAATCACAGTACCGACCAGGTGCAGTTGTCAAAAATGATCTCCGCCCCGATCAGCCTGAAATCACGATCGTCCATCCAGATCGGTTAAATCATGATATTGCCCTCGGGGGGACGAAGTAGCTATTCAGACCCTGCGTCGACCGAAACTCGTGATTTTCCGTCAGGTCAACCGAAAATCACAGTATTGACCAGGTACAGTTGCCAAAAACGATCTCCGCCCCGATCCGCCTAAAGTAACGATCAACTGTCCGGATCGGCAAAAATCCCGATTTTGCCCCCGGATGAATGAAATCACTATTCAGACCCAGCACCGGCTGAAACTCGTGATTTTCCATCAGGTCAACCGAAAATGACAGTATTGACCAGGAGCTACTGTAAAAAGCAATTTCCACCTCGACCGGACGGAAATCACGGTCAATCGTCTGAATCGGTAAAATCTCGATATTGCCCCCGGACGAACGAAATCCTTATTCAGACCTTGCAACGGCCGAAACTCGGGATTCTTGGTCCGGTCAACCGAAAATCACAGCATTGACCTGGTACTGCTGTCAAAAACAATTTCCGCCTCGACTGGCCAGAATCACGATCGGTCGTCCAGATCTGTAAAATCTCGATATTGCCCCCGGATGAACGAAATCGCTATTCAGACCCTGCAACGGCTGAAACTCGTGATTTTTTCTCCGGTCAACCGAAAATCACAGTACCGACCAGGTGCAGTTGTCAAAAATGATCTCCGCCCCGATCAGCCTGAAATCACGATCGTCCATCCAGATCGGTTAAATCATGATATTGCCCTCGGGGGGACGAAGTAGCTATTCAGACCCTGCGTCGACCGAAACTCGTGATTTTCCGTCAGGTCAACCGAAAATCACAGTATTGACCAGGTACAGTTGCCAAAAACGATCTCCGCCCCGATCCGCCTAAAGTAACGATCAACTGTCCGGATCGGCAAAAATCCCGATTTTGCCCCCGGATGAATGAAATCACTATTCAGACCCAGCACCGGCTGAAACTCGTGATTTTCCATCAGGTCAACCGAAAATGACAGTATTGACCAGGAGCTACTGTAAAAAGCAATTTCCACCTCGACCGGACGGAAATCACGGTCAATCGTCTGAATCGGTAAAATCTCGATATTGCCCCCGGACGAACGAAATCCTTATTCAGACCTTGCAACGGCCGAAACTCGGGATTCTTGGTCCGGTCAACCGAAAATCACAGCATTGACCTGGTACTGCTGTCAAAAACAATTTCCGCCTCGACTGGCCAGAATCACGATCGGTCGTCCAGATCTGTAAAATCTCGATATTGCCCCCGGATGAACGAAATCGCTATTCAGACCCTGCAACGGCCGAAACTCGTGATTTTTTCTCCGGTCAACCGAAAATCACAGTACCGACCAGGTGCAGTTGTCAAAAATGATCTCCGCCCCGATCAGCCTGAAATCACGATCGTCCATCCAGATCGGTTAAATCATGATATTGCCCTCGGGGGGACGAAGTAGCTATTCAGACCCTGCGTCGACCGAAACTCGTGATTTTCCGTCAGGTCAACTGAAAATCACAGTATTGACCAGGTACAGTTGCCAAAAACGATCTCCGCCCCGATCCGCCTAAAGTAACGATCAACTGTCCGGATCGGCAAAAATCCCGATTTTGCCCCCGGATGAATGAAATCACTATTCAGACCCAGCACCGGCTGAAACTCGTGATTTTCCATCAGGTCAACCGAAAATGACAGTATTGACCAGGAGCTACTGTAAAAAGCAATTTCCACCTCGACCGGACGGAAATCACGGTCAATCGTCTGAATCGGTAAAATCTCGATATTGCCCCCGGACGAACGAAATCCTTATTCAGACCTTGCAACGGCCGAAACTCGGGATTCTTGGTCCGGTCAACCGAAAATCACAGCATTGACCTGGTACTGCTGTCAAAAACAATTTCCGCCTCGACTGGCCAGAATCACGATCGGTCGTCCAGATCTGTAAAATCTCGATATTGCCCCCGGATGAACGAAATCGCTATTCAGACCCTGCAACGGCTGAAACTCGTGATTTTTTCTCCGGTCAACCGAAAATCACAGTACCGACCAGGTGCAGTTGTCAAAAATGATCTCCGCCCCGATCAGCCTGAAATCACGATCGTCCATCCAGATCGGTTAAATCATGATATTGCCCTCGGGGGGACGAAGTAGCTATTCAGACCCTGCGTCGACCGAAACTCGTGATTTTCCGTCAGGTCAACCGAAAATCACAGTATTGACCAGGTACAGTTGCCAAAAACGATCTCCGCCCCGATCCGCCTAAAGTAACGATCAACTGTCCGGATCGGCAAAAATCCCGATTTTGCCCCCGGATGAATGAAATCACTATTCAGACCCAGCACCGGCTGAAACTCGTGATTTTCCATCAGGTCAACCGAAAATGACAGTATTGACCAGGAGCTACTGTAAAAAGCAATTTCCACCTCGACCGGACGAAAATCACGGTCAATCGTCTGAATCGGTAAAATCTCGATATTGCCCCCGGACGAACGAAATCCTTATTCAGACCTTGCAACGGCCGAAACTCGGGATTCTTGGTCCGGTCAACCGAAAATCACAGCATTGACCTGGTACTGCTGTCAAAAACAATTTCCGCCTCGACTGGCCAGAATCACGATCGGTCGTCCAGATCTGTAAAATCTCGATATTGCCCCCGGATGAACGAAATCGCTATTCAGACCCTGCAACGGCCGAAACTCGTGATTTTTTCTCTGGTCAACCGAAAATCACAGTACCGACCAGGTGCAGTTGTCAAAAATGATCTCCGCCCCGATCAGCCTGAAATCACAATCGTCCATCCAGATCGGTTAAATCATGATATTGCCCTCGGGGGGACGAAGTAGCTATTCGGACCCTGCGTCGGCCGAAACTCGTGATTTTCCGTCAGGTCAACCGAAAATCACAGTATTGACCAGGTACAGTTGCCAAAAACGATCTCCGCCCCGATCCGCCTAAAGTAACGATCAACTGTCCGGATCGGCAAAAATCCCGATTTTGCCCCCGGATGAATGAAATCACTATTCAGACCCAGCACCGGCTGAAACTCGTGATTTTCCATCAGGTCAACCGAAAATGACAGTATTGACCAGGAGCTACTGTAAAAAGCAATTTCCACCTCGACCGGACGGAAATCACGGTCAATCGTCTGAATCGGTAAAATCTCAATATTGCCCCCGGACGAACGAAATCCTTATTCAGACCTTGCAACGGCCGAAACTCGGGATTCTTGGTCCGGTCAACCGAAAATCAGAGCATTGACCTGGTACTGCTGTCAAAAACAATTTCCGCCTCGACTGGCCAGAATCACGATCGGTCGTCCAGATCTGTAAAATCTCGATATTGCCCCCGGATGAACGAAATCGCTATTCAGACCCTGCAACGGCCGAAACTCGTGATTTTTTCTCTGGTCAACCGAAAATCACAGTACCGACCAGGTGCAGTTGTCAAAAATGATCTCCGCCCCGATCAGCCTGAAATCACGATCGCCCATCCAGATCGGTTAAATCATGATATTGCCCTCGGGGGGACGAAGTAGCTATTCAGACCCTGCGTCGACCGAAACTCGTGATTTTCCGTCAGGTCAACCGAAAATCACAGTATTGACCAGGTACAGTTGCCAAAAACGATCTCCGCCCCGATCCGCCTAAAGTAACGATCAACTGTCCGGATCGGCAAAAATCCCGATTTTGCCCCCGGATGAATGAAATCACTATTCAGACCCAGCACCGGCTGAAACTCGTGATTTTCCATCAGGTCAACCGAAAATGACAGTATTGACCAGGAGCTACTGTAAAAAGCAATTTCCACCTCGACCGGACGAAAATCACGGTCAATCGTCTGAATCGGTAAAATCTCGATATTGCCCCCGGACGAACGAAATCCTTATTCAGACCTTGCAACGGCCGAAACTCGGGATTCTTGGTCCGGTCAACCGAAAATCACAGCATTGACCTGGTACTGCTGTCAAAAACAATTTCCGCCTCGACTGGCCAGAATCACGATCGGTCGTCCAGATCTGTAAAATCTCGATATTGCCCCCGGATGAACGAAATCGCTATTCAGACCCTGCAACGGCCGAAACTCGTGATTTTTTCTCTGGTCAACCGAAAATCACAGTACCGACCAGGTGCAGTTGTCAAAAATGATCTCCGCCCCGATCAGCCTGAAATCACAATCGTCCATCCAGATCGGTTAAATCATGATATTGCCCTCGGGGGGACGAAGTAGCTATTCGGACCCTGCGTCGGCCGAAACTCGTGATTTTCCGTCAGGTCAACCGAAAATCACAGTATTGACCAGGAGCTACTGTAAAAAGCAATTTCCACCTCGACCGGACGGAAATCACGGTCAATCGTCTGAATCGGTAAAATCTCAATATTGCCCCCGGACGAACGAAATCCTTATTCAGACCTTGCAACGGCCGAAACTCGGGATTCTTGGTCCGGTCAACCGAAAATCAGAGCATTGACCTGGTACTGCTGTCAAAAACAATTTCCGCCTCGACTGGCCAGAATCACGATCGGTCGTCCAGATCTGTAAAATCTCGATATTGCCCCCGGATGAACGAAATCGCTATTCAGACCCTGCAACGGCCGAAACTCGTGATTTTTTCTCTGGTCAACCGAAAATCACAGTACCGACCAGGTGCAGTTGTCAAAAATGATCTCCGCCCCGATCAGCCTGAAATCACGATCGTCCATCCAGATCGGTTAAATCATGATATTGCCCTCGGGGGGACGAAGTAGCTATTCAGACCCTGCGTCGACCAAAACTCGTGATTTTCCGTCAGGTCAACCGAAAATCACAGTATTGACCAGGTACAGTTGCCAAAAACGATCTCCGCCCCGATCCGCCTAAAGTAACGATCAACTGTCCGGATCGGCAAAAATCCCGATTTTGCCCCCGGATGAATGAAATCACTATTCAGACCCAGCACCGGCTGAAACTCGTGATTTTCCATCAGGTCAACCGAAAATGACAGTATTGACCAGGAGCTACTGTAAAAAGCAATTTCCACCTCGACCGGACGAAAATCACGGTCAATCGTCTGAATCGGTAAAATCTCGATATTGCCCCCGGACGAACGAAATCCTTATTCAGACCTTGCAACGGCCGAAACTCGGGATTCTTGGTCCGGTCAACCGAAAATCAGAGCATTGACCTGGTACTGCTGTCAAAAACAATTTCCGCCTCGACTGGCCAGAATCACGATCGGTCGTCCAGATCTGTAAAATCTCGATATTGCCCCCGGATGAACGAAATCGCTATTCAGACCCTGCAACGGCCGAAACTCGTGATTTTTTCTCTGGTCAACCGAAAATCACAGTACCGACCAGGTGCAGTTGTCAAAAATGATCTCCGCCCCGATCAGCCTGAAATCACGATCGCCCATCCAGATCGGTTAAATCATGATATTGCCCTCGGGGGGACGAAGTAGCTATTCAGACCCTGCGTCGACCGAAACTCGTGATTTTCCGTCAGGTCAACCGAAAATCACAGTATTGACCAGGTACAGTTGCCAAAAACGATCTCCGCCCCGATCCGCCTAAAGTAACGATCAACTGTCCGGATCGGCAAAAATCCCGATTTTGCCCCCGGATGAATGAAATCACTATTCAGACCCAGCACCGGCTGAAACTCGTGATTTTCCATCAGGTCAACCGAAAATGACAGTATTGACCAGGAGCTACTGTAAAAAGCAATTTCCACCTCGACCGGACGAAAATCACGGTCAATCGTCTGAATCGGTAAAATCTCGATATTGCCCCCGGACGAACGAAATCCTTATTCAGACCTTGCAACGGCCGAAACTCGGGATTCTTGGTCCGGTCAACCGAAAATCACAGCATTGACCTGGTACTGCTGTCAAAAACAATTTCCGCCTCGACTGGCCAGAATCACGATCGGTCGTCCAGATCTGTAAAATCTCGATATTGCCCCCGGATGAACGAAATCGCTATTCAGACCCTGCAACGGCCGAAACTCGTGATTTTTTCTCTGGTCAACCGAAAATCACAGTACCGACCAGGTGCAGTTGTCAAAAATGATCTCCGCCCCGATCAGCCTGAAATCACAATCGTCCATCCAGATCGGTTAAATCATGATATTGCCCTCGGGGGGACGAAGTAGCTATTCGGACCCTGCGTCGGCCGAAACTCGTGATTTTCCGTCAGGTCAACCGAAAATCACAGTATTGACCAGGAGCTACTGTAAAAAGCAATTTCCACCTCGACCGGACGGAAATCACGGTCAATCGTCTGAATCGGTAAAATCTCAATATTGCCCCCGGACGAACGAAATCCTTATTCAGACCTTGCAACGGCCGAAACTCGGGATTCTTGGTCCGGTCAACCGAAAATCAGAGCATTGACCTGGTACTGCTGTCAAAAACAATTTCCGCCTCGACTGGCCAGAATCACGATCGGTCGTCCAGATCTGTAAAATCTCGATATTGCCCCCGGATGAACGAAATCGCTATTCAGACCCTGCAACGGCCGAAACTCGTGATTTTTTCTCTGGTCAACCGAAAATCACAGTACCGACCAGGTGCAGTTGTCAAAAATGATCTCCGCCCCGATCAGCCTGAAATCACGATCGTCCATCCAGATCGGTTAAATCATGATATTGCCCTCGGGGGGACGAAGTAGCTATTCAGACCCTGCGTCGACCAAAACTCGTGATTTTCCGTCAGGTCAACCGAAAATCACAGTATTGACCAGGTACAGTTGCCAAAAACGATCTCCGCCCCGATCCGCCTAAAGTAACGATCAACTGTCCGGATCGGCAAAAATCCCGATTTTGCCCCCGGATGAATGAAATCACTATTCAGACCCAGCACCGGCTGAAACTCGTGATTTTCCATCAGGTCAACCGAAAATGACAGTATTGACCAGGAGCTACTGTAAAAAGCAATTTCCACCTCGACCGGACGAAAATCACGGTCAATCGTCTGAATCGGTAAAATCTCGATATTGCCCCCGGACGAACGAAATCCTTATTCAGACCTTGCAACGGCCGAAACTCGGGATTCTTGGTCCGGTCAACCGAAAATCAGAGCATTGACCTGGTACTGCTGTCAAAAACAATTTCCGCCACGACTGGCCAGAATCACGATCGGTCGTCCAGATCTGTAAAATCTCGATATTGCCCCCGGATGAACGAAATCGCTATTCAGACCCTGCAACGGCCGAAACTCGTGATTTTTTCTCTGGTCAACCGAAAATCACAGTACCGACCAGGTGCAGTTGTCAAAAATGATCTCCGCCCCGATCAGCCTGAAATCACGATCGTCCATCCAGATCGGTTAAATCATGATATTGCCCTCGGGGGGACGAAGTAGCTATTCAGACCCTGCGTCGACCGAAACTCGTGATTTTCCGTCAGGTCAACCGAAAATCACAGTATTGACCAGGTACAGTTGCCAAAAACGATCTCCGCCCCGATCCGCCTAAAGTAACGATCAACTGTCCGGATCGGCAAAAATCCCGATTTTGCCCCCGGATGAATGAAATCACTATTCAGACCCAGCACCGGCTGAAACTCGTGATTTTCCATCAGGTCAACCGAAAATGACAGTATTGACCAGGAGCTACTGTAAAAAGCAATTTCCACCTCGACCGGACGGAAATCACAGTCAATCGTCTGAATCGGTAAAATCTCGATATTGCCCCCGGACGAACGAAATCCTTATTCAGACCTTGCAACGGCCGAAACTCGGGATTCTTGGTCCGGTCAACCGAAAATCACAGCATTGACCTGGTACTGCTGTCAAAAACAATTTCCGCCTCGACTGGCCAGAATCACGATCGGTCGTCCAGATCTGTAAAATCTCGATATTGCCCCCGGATGAACGAAATCGCTATTCAGACCCTGCAACGGCTGAAACTCGTGATTTTTTCTCCGGTCAACCGAAAATCACAGTACCGACCAGGTGCAGTTGTCAAAAATGATCTCCGCCCCGATCAGCCTGAAATCACGATCGTCCATCCAGATCGGTTAAATCATGATATTGCCCTCGGGGGGACGAAGTAGCTATTCAGACCCAGCGTCGGCCGAAACTCGTGATTTTCCGTCAGGTCAACCGAAAATCACAGTATTGACCAGGTACAGTTGCCAAAAACGATCTCCGCCCCGATCCGCCTAAAGTAACGATCAACTGTCCGGATCGGCAAAAATCCCGATTTTGCCCCCGGATGAATGAAATCACTATTCAGACCCAGCACCGGCTGAAACTCGTGATTTTCCATCAGGTCAACCAAAAATCACAGTATTGACCAGGAGCTACTGTAAAAAGCAATTTCCACCTCGACCGGACGGAAATCACGGTCAATCGTCTGAATCGGTAAAATCTCGATATTGCCCCCGGACGAATGAAATCCTTATTCAAACCTTGCGACGGCCGAAACTCGGGATTCATGGTCCGGTCAACCGAAAATCACAGCATTGACCTGGTACTGCTGTCAAAAACAATTTCCGCCACGACTGGCCAGAATCACGATCGATCGTCCAGATCTGTAAAATCTCGATATTGCCCCCGGATGAACGAAATCGCTATTCAGACCCTGCAACGGCCGAAACTCGTGATTTTTTCTCTGGTCAACCGAAAATCACAGTACCGACCAAGTGCAGTTGTCAAAAATGATCTCCGCCCCGATCAGCCTGAAATCACAATCGTCCATCCAGATCGGTTAAATCATGATATTGCCCTCGGGGGGACGAAGTAGCTATTCAGACCCTGCGTCGGCTGAAACTCGTGATTTTCCATCAGGTCAACCGAAAATCACAGTATTGACCAGGAGCTACTGTAAAAAGCAATTTCCACCTCGACCGGACAGAAATCACGGTCAATCGTCTGAATCGGTAAAATCTCAATATTGCCCCCGGACGAACGAAAACCTTATTCAGACCTTGCAACGGCCGAAACTCGGGGTTCTTGGTCCGGTCAACCGAAAATCACAGCATTGACCTGGTACTGCTGTCAAAAACAATTTCCGCCTCGACTGGCCAGAATCACGATCGGTCGTCCAGATCTGTAAAATCTTGATATTGCCCCCGGATGAACGAAATCGCTATTCAGACCCTGCAACGGCCGAAACTCGTGATTTTTTCTCCGGTCAACCGAAAATCACAGTACCGACCAGGTGCAGTTGTCAAAAATGATCTCCGCCCCGATCAGCCTGAAATCACAATCGTCCATCCAGATCGGTTAAATCATGATATTGCCCTCGGGGGGACGAAGTAGCTATTCGGACCCTGCGTCGGCCGAAACTCGTGATTTTCCGTCAGGTCAACCGAAAATCACAGTATTGACCAGGTACAGTTGCCAAAAACGATCTCCGCCCCGATCCGCCTAAAGTAACGATCAACTGTCCGGATCGGCAAAAATCCCGATTTTGCCCCCGGATGAATGAAATCACTATTCAGACCCAGCACCGGCTGAAACTCGTGATTTTCCATCAGGTCAACCAAAAATCACAGTATTGACCAGGAGCTACTGTAAAAAGCAATTTCCACCTCGACCGGACGGAAATCACGGTCAATCGTCTGAATCGGTAAAATCTCGATATTGCCCCCGGACGAATGAAATCCTTATTCAAACCTTGCAACGGCCGAAACTCGGGATTCATGGTCCGGTCAACCGAAAATCACAGCATTGACCTGGTACTGCTGTCAAAAACAATTTCCGCCACGACTGGCCAGAATCACGATCGATCGTCCAGATCTGTAAAATCTCGATATTGCCCCCAGATGAACGAAATCGCTATTCAGACCCTGCAACGGCCGAAACTCGTGATTTTTTCTCTGGTCAACCGAAAATCACAGTACCGACCAGGTGCAGTTGTCAAAAATGATCTCCGCCCCGATCAGCCTGAAATCACAATCGTCCATCCAGATCGGTTAAATCATGATATTGCCCTTGGGGGGACGAAGTAGCTATTCAGACCCTGCGTCGGCCGAAACTCGTGATTTTCCGTCAGGTCAATCGAAAATCACAATATTAACCAGGTACAGTTGCCAAAAACGATCTCCGCCCCGATCCGCCTAAAGTAACGATCAACTGTCCGGATCGGCAAAAATCCCGATTTTGCCCTCGGATGAATGAAATCACTATTCAGACCCAGCACCGGCTGAAACTCGTGATTTTCCATCAGGTCAACCGAAAATCACAGTATTGACCAGGAGCTACTGTAAAAAGCAATTTCCACCTCGACCGGACAGAAATCATGGTCAATCGTCTGAATCGGTAAAATCTCAATATTGCCCCCGGACGAACGAAAACCTTATTCAGACCTTGCAACGGCCGAAACTCGGGATTCTTGGTCCGGTCAACCGAAAATCACAGCATTGACCTGGTACTGCTGTCAAAAACAATTTCCGCCTCGACTGGCCAGAATCACGATCGGTCGTCCAGATCTGTAAAATCTCGATATTGCCCCCGGATGAACGAAATCGCTATTCAGACCCTGCAACGGCCGAAACTCGTGATTTTTTCTCTGGTCAACCGAAAATCACAGTACCGACCAGGTGCAGTTGTCAAAAATGATCTCCGCCCCGATCAGCCTGAAATCACAATCGTCCATCCAGATCGGTTAAATCATGATATTGCCCTCGGGGGGACGAAGTAGCTATTCGGACCCTGCGTCGGCCGAAACTCGTGATTTTCCGTCAGGTCAACCGAAAATCACAGTATTGACCAGGTACAGTTGCCAAAAACGATCTCCGCCCCGATCCGCCTAAAGTAACGATCAACTGTCCGGATCGGCAAAAATCCCGATTTTGCCCCCGGATGAATGAAATCACTATTCAGACCCAGCACCGGCTGAAACTCGTGATTTTCCATCAGGTCAACCAAAAATCACAGTATTGACCAGGAGCTACTGTAAAAAGCAATTTCCACCTCGACCGGACGGAAATCACGGTCAATCGTCTGAATCGGTAAAATCTCGATATTGCCCCCGGACGAACGAAATCCTTATTCAGACCTTGCAACGGGCGAAACTCGGGATTCATGGTCCGGTCAACCGAAAATCACAGCATTGACCTGGTACTGCTGTCAAAAACAATTTCCGCCACGACTGGCCAGAATCACGATCGATCGTCCAGATCTGTAAAATCTCGATATTGCCCCCGGATGAACGAAATCGCTATTCAGACCCTGCAACGGCCGAAACTCGTGATTTTTTCTCTGGTCAACCGAAAATCACAGTACCGACCAGGTGCAGTTGTCAAAAATGATCTCCGCCCCGATCAGCCTGAAATCACGATCGTCCATCCAGATCGGTTAAATCATGATATTGCCTTCGGTGGGACGAAGTAGCTATTCAGACCCTGCGTCGGCCGAAACTCGTGATTTTCCGTCAGGTCAATCGAAAATCACAATATTGACCAGGTACAGTTGCCAAAAACGATCTCCGCCCCGATCCGCCTAAAGTAACGATCAACTGTCCGGATCGGCAAAAATCCCGATTTTGCCCCCGGATGAATGAAATCACTATTCAGACCCAGCACCGGCTGAAACTCGTGATTTTCCATCAGGTCAACCGAAAATCACAGTATTGACCAGGAGCTACTGTAAAAAGCAATTTCCACCTCGACCGGACAGAAATCACGGTCAATCGTCTGAATCGGTAAAATCTCGATATTGCCCCCGGACGAACGAAATCCTTATTCAGACCTTGCAACAGCCGAAACTCGGGATTCATGGTCCGGTCAACCGAAAATCAGAGCATTGACCTGGTACTGCTGTCAAAAACAATTTCCGCCTCGACTGGCCAGAATCACGATCGGTCGCCCAGATCTGTAAAATCTCGATATTGCCCCCGGATGAACGAAATCGCTATTCAGACCCTGCAACGGCCGAAACTCGTGATTTTTTCTCTGGTCAACCGAAAATCACAGTACCGACCAGGTGCAGTTGTCAAAAATGATCTCCGCCCCGATCAGCCTGAAATCACGATCGTCCATCCAGATCGGTTAAATCATGATATTGCCCTCGGGGGGACGAAGTAGCTATTCAGACCCTGCGTCGACCGAAACTCGTGATTTTCCGTCAGGTCAACCGAAAATCGCAGTATTGACCAGGTACAGTTGCCAAAAACGATCTCCGCCCCGATCCGCCTAAAGTAATGATCAACTGTCCGGATCGGCAAAAATCCCGATTTTGCCCCCGGATGAATGAAATCACTATTCAGACCCAGCACCGGCTGAAACTCGTGATTTTCCATCAGGTCAACCGAAAATCACAGTATTGACCTGGAGCTACTGTAAAAAGCAATTTCCACCTCGACCGGACGGAAATCACGGTCAATCGTCTGAATCGGTAAAATCTCGATATTGCCCCCGGACGAACGAAATCCTTATTCAGACCTTGCAACGGCCGAAACTCGGGATTCTTGGTCCGGTCAACCGAAAATCACAGCATTGACCTGGTACTGCTGTCAAAAACAATTTCCGCCTCGACTGGCCAGAATCACGATCGGTCGTCCAGATCTGTAAAATCTCGATATTGCCCCCGGATGAACGAAATCGCTATTCAGACCCTGCAACGGCCGAAACTCGTGATTTTTTCTCTGGTCAACCGAAAATCACAGTACCGACCAGGTGCAGTTGTCAAAAATGATCTCCGCCCCGATCAGCCTGAAATCACGATCGTCCATCCAGATCGGTTAAATCATGATATTGCCCTCGGGGGGACGAAGTAGCTATTCGGACCCTGCGTCGACCGAAACTCGTGATTTTCCGTCAGGTCAACCGAAAATCACAGTATTGACCAGGTACAGTTGCCAAAAACGATCTCCGCCCCGATCCGCCTAAAGTAACGATCAACTGTCCGGATCGGCAAAAATCCCGATTTTGCCCCCGGATGAATGAAATCACTATTCAGACCCAGCACCGGCTGAAACTCGTGATTTTCCATCAGGTCAACCGAAAATCACAGTATTGACCAGGAGCTACTGTAAAAAGCAATTTCCACCTCGACCGGACAGAAATCACGGTCAATCGTCTGAATCGGTAAAATCTCGATATTGCCCCCGGACGAACGAAATCCTTATTCAGACCTTGCAACGGTCGAAACTCGGGATTCATGGTCCGGTCAACCGAAAATCAGAGCATTGACCTGGTACTGCTGTCAAAAACAATTTCCGCCTCGACTGGCCAGAATCACGATCGGTCGTCCAGATCTGTAAAATCTCGATATTGCCCCCGGATGAACGAAATCGCTATTCAGACCCTGCAACGGCCGAAACTCGTGATTTTTTCTTTGGTCAACCGAAAATCACAGTACCGACCAGGTGCAGTTGTCAAAAATGATCTCCGCCCCGATCAGCTTGAAATCACGATCGTCCATCCAGATCGGTTAAATCATGATATTGCCCTCGGGGGGACGAAGTAGCTATTCAGACCCTGCGTCGACCGAAACTCGTGATTTTCCGTCAGGTCAACCGAAAATCGCAGTATTGACCAGGTACAGTTGCCAAAAACGATCTCCGCCCCGATCCGCCTAAAGTAATGATCAACTGTCCGGATCGGCAAAAATCCCGATTTTGCCCCCGGATGAATGAAATCACTATTCAGACCCAGCACCGGCTGAAACTCGTGATTTTCCATCAGGTCAACCGAAAATCAGAGTATTGACCTGGAGCTACTGTAAAAAGCAATTTCCACCTCGACCAGATAGAAATCACGGTCAATCGTCTGAATCGGTAAAATCTCGATATTGCCCCCGGACGAACAAAATCCTTATTCAGACCTTGCAACGGCCGAAACTCGGGATTCTTGGTCCGGTCAACCGAAAATCACAGTATTGACCTGGTACTGCTGTCAAAAGCAATTTCCGCCTCGACTGGCCAGAATCACGATCGATCGTCCAGATCTGTAAAATCTCGATATTGCCCCCGGATGAACGAAATCGCTATTCAGACCCTGCAACGGCCGAAACTCGTGATTTTTTCTCTGGTCAACCGAAAATCACAGTACCGACCAGGTGCAGTTGTCAAAAATGATCTCCGCCCCGATCAGCCTGAAATCACGATCGTCCATCCAGATCGGTTAAATCATGATATTGCCCTCGGGGGGACGAAGTAGCTATTCAGACCCTGCGTCGGCCGAAACTCGTGATTTTCCATCAGGTCAACCGAAAATCACAGTATTGACCAGGTACAGTTGCCAAAAACGATCTCCGCCCCGATCCGCCTAAAGTAACGATCAACTGTCCGGATCGGCAAAAATCCCGATTTTGCCCCCGGATGAATGAAATCACTATTCAGACCCAGCACCGGCTGAAACTCGTGATTTTCCATTAGGTCAACCGAAAATCACAGTATTGACCTGGAGCTACTGTAAAAAGCAATTTCCACCTCGACCGGACAGAAATCACAGTCAATCGTCTGAATCGGTAAAATCTCGATATTGCCCCTGGACGAACGAAATCCTTATTCAGACCTTGCAACGGCCGAAACTCGGGATTCTTGGTCCGGTCAACCGAAAATCAGAGCATTGACCTGGTACTGCTGTCAAAAACAATTTCCGCCTCGACTGGCCAGAATCACGATCGGTCGTCCAGATCTGTAAAATCTCGATATTGCCCCCGGATGAACGAAATCGCTATTCAGACCCTGCAACGGCCGAAACTCGGGATTCTTGGTCCGGTCAACCGAAAATCAAAGCATTGACCTGGTACTGCTGTCAAAAACAATTTCCGCCTCGACTGGCTAGAATCACGATCGGTCGTCCAGATCTGTAAAATCTCGATATTGCCCCCGGACGAACGGAATCCTTATTCAGACCTTGCAACGGCCGAAACTCGGGATTCTTGGTCCGGTCAACCGAAAATCACAGCATTGACCTGGTACTGCTGTCAAAAACAATTTCCGCCTTGACTGGCCAGAATCACGATCGGTCGTCCAGATCTGTAAAATCTCGATATTGCCCCCGGATGAACGAAATCGCTATTCAGACCCTGCAACGGCCTAAACTCGTGATTTTTTCTCTGGTCAACCGAAAATCACAGTACCGACCAGGTGCAGTTGTCAAAAATGATCTCCGCCCCGATCAGCCTGAAATCACGATCGTCCATCCAGATCGGTTAAATCATGATATTGCCCTCGGGGGGACGAAGTAGCTATTCAGACCCTGCGTCGGCCGAAACTCGTGATTTTCCGTCAGGTCAACCGAAAATCACAGTATTGACCAGGTACAGTTGCCAAAAACGATCTCCGCCCCGATCCGCCTAAAGTAACGATCAACTGTCCGGATCGGCAAAAATCCCGATTTTGCCCCCGGATGAATGAAATCACTATTCAGACCCAGCACCGGCTGAAACTCGTGATTTTCCATCAGGTCAACCAAAAATCACAGTATTGACCAGGAGCTACTGTAAAAAGCAATTTCCACCTCGACCGGGCGGAAATCACGGTCAATCGCCTGAATCGGTAAATTCTCGATATTGCCCCCGGACGAACGAAATCCTTATTCAGACCTTGCAACGGCCGAAACTCGGGATTCATGGTCCGGTCAACCGAAAATCACAGCATTGACCTGGTACTGCTGTCAAAAACAATTTCCGCCTCGACTGGCCAGAATCACGATCGGTCGTCCAGATCTGTAAAATCTCGATATTGCCCCCGGATGAACGAAATCGCTATTCAGACCCTGCAACGGCCGAAACTCGTGATTTTTTCTCTGGTCAACCGAAAATCACAGTACCGACCAGGTGCAGTTGTCAACAATGATCTCCGCCCCGATCAGCCTGAAATCACGATCGTCCATCCAGATCGGTTAAATCATGATATTGCCCTCGGGGGGACGAAGTAGCTATTCAGACCCTGCGTCGGCCGAAACTCGTGATTTTCCGTCAGGTCAACCGAAAATCACAGTATTGACCAGGTACAGTTGCCAAAAACGATCTCCGCCCCGATCCGCCTAAAGTAACGATCAACTGTCCGGATCGGCAAAAATCCCGATTTTGCCCCCGGATGAATGAAATCACTATTCAGACCCAGCACCGGCTGAAACTCGTGATTTTCCATCAGGTCAACCAAAAATCACAGTATTGACCAGGAGCTACTGTAAAAAGCAATTTCCACCTCGACCGGACGGAAATCACGGTCAATCGCCTGAATCGGTAAATTCTCGATATTGCCCCCGGACGAACGAAATCCTTATTCAGACCTTGCAACGGCCGAAACTCGGGATTCATGGTCCGGTCAACCGAAAATCACAGCATTGACCTGGTACTGCTGTCAAAAACAATTTCCGCCTCGACTGGCCAGAATCACGATCGGTCGTCCAGATCTGTAAAATCTCGATATTGCCCCCGGATGAACGAAATCGCTATTCAGACCCTGCAACGGCCGAAACTCGTGATTTTTTCTCTGGTCAACCGAAAATCACAGTACCGACCAGGTGCAGTTGTCAACAATGATCTCCGCCCCGATCAGCCTGAAATCACGATCGTCCATCCAGATCGGTTAAATCATGATATTGCCCTCGGGGGGACGAAGTAGCTATTCAGACCCTGCGTCGGCCGAAACTCG
Organism: Delonix regia; assembly: GCA_037074485.1. Classification (NCBI taxonomy): domain Eukaryota; kingdom Viridiplantae; phylum Streptophyta; class Magnoliopsida; order Fabales; family Fabaceae; genus Delonix; species Delonix regia. The sequence goes on from JAYWLE010000016.1 coordinate 245,151, forward strand.
TGATTTTCCGTCAGGTCAACCGAAAATCACAGTATTGACCAGGTACAGTTGCCAAAAACGATCTCCGCCCCGATCCGCCTAAAGTAACGATCAACTGTCCGGATCGGCAAAAATCCCGATTTTGCCCCCGGATGAATGAAATCACTATTCAGACCCAGCACCGGCTGAAACTCGTGATTTTCCATCAGGTCAACCAAAAATCACAGTATTGACCAGGAGCTACTGTAAAAAGCAATTTCCACCTCGACCGGACGGAAATCACGGTCAATCGCCTGAATCGGTAAATTCTCGATATTGCCCCCGGACGAACGAAATCCTTATTCAGACCTTGCAACGGCCGAAACTCGGGATTCATGGTCCGGTCAACCGAAAATCACAGCATTGACCTGGTACTGCTGTCAAAAACAATTTCCGCCTCGACTGGCCAGAATCACGATCGGTCGTCCAGATCTGTAAAATCTCGATATTGCCCCCGGATGAACGAAATCGCTATTCAGACCCTGCAACGGCCGAAACTCGTGATTTTTTCTCTGGTCAACCGAAAATCACAGTACCGACCAGGTGCAGTTGTCAACAATGATCTCCGCCCCGATCAGCCTGAAATCACGATCGTCCATCCAGATCGGTTAAATCATGATATTGCCCTCGGGGGGACGAAGTAGCTATTCAGACCCTGCGTCGGCCGAAACTCGTGATTTTCCGTCAGGTCAACCGAAAATCACAGTATTGACCAGGTACAGTTGCCAAAAACGATCTCCGCCCCGATCCGCCTAAAGTAACGATCAACTGTCCGGATCGGCAAAAATCCCGATTTTGCCCCCGGATGAATGAAATCACTATTCAGACCCAGCACCGGCTGAAACTCGTGATTTTCCATCAGGTCAACCAAAAATCACAGTATTGACCAGGAGCTACTGTAAAAAGCAATTTCCACCTCGACCGGACGGAAATCACGGTCAATCGCCTGAATCGGTAAATTCTCGATATTGCCCCCGGACGAACGAAATCCTTATTCAGACCTTGCAACGGCCGAAACTCGGGATTCATGGTCCGGTCAACCGAAAATCACAGCATTGACCTGGTACTGCTGTCAAAAACAATTTCCGCCTCGACTGGCCAGAATCACGATCGGTCGTCCAGATCTGTAAAATCTCGATATTGCCCCCGGATGAACGAAATCGCTATTCAGACCCTGCAACGGCCGAAACTCGTGATTTTTTCTCTGGTCAACCGAAAATCACAGTACCGACCAGGTGCAGTTGTCAACAATGATCTCCGCCCCGATCAGCCTGAAATCACGATCGTCCATCCAGATCGGTTAAATCATGATATTGCCCTCGGGGGGACGAAGTAGCTATTCAGACCCTGCGTCGGCCGAAACTCGTGATTTTCCGTCAGGTCAACCGAAAATCACAGTATTGACCAGGTACAGTTGCCAAAAACGATCTCCGCCCCGATCCGCCTAAAGTAACGATCAACTGTCCGGATCGGCAAAAATCCCGATTTTGCCCCCGGATGAATGAAATCACTATTCAGACCCAGCACCGGCTGAAACTCGTGATTTTCCATCAGGTCAACCAAAAATCACAGTATTGACCAGGAGCTACTGTAAAAAGCAATTTCCACCTCGACCGGACGGAAATCACGGTCAATCGCCTGAATCGGTAAATTCTCGATATTGCCCCCGGACGAACGAAATCCTTATTCAGACCTTGCAACGGCCGAAACTCGGGATTCATGGTCCGGTCAACCGAAAATCACAGCATTGACCTGGTACTGCTGTCAAAAACAATTTCCGCCTCGACTGGCCAGAATCACGATCGGTCGTCCAGATCTGTAAAATCTCGATATTGCCCCCGGATGAACGAAATCGCTATTCAGACCCTGCAACGGCCGAAACTCGTGATTTTTTCTCTGGTCAACCGAAAATCACAGTACCGACCAGGTGCAGTTGTCAACAATGATCTCCGCCCCGATCAGCCTGAAATCACGATCGTCCATCCAGATCGGTTAAATCATGATATTGCCCTCGGGGGGACGAAGTAGCTATTCAGACCCTGCGTCGGCCGAAACTCGTGATTTTCCGTCAGGTCAACCGAAAATCACAGTATTGACCAGGTACAGTTGCCAAAAACGATCTCCGCCCCGATCCGCCTAAAGTAACGATCAACTGTCCGGATCGGCAAAAATCCCGATTTTGCCCCCGGATGAATGAAATCACTATTCAGACCCAGCACCGGCTGAAACTCGTGATTTTCCATCAGGTCAACCAAAAATCACAGTATTGACCAGGAGCTACTGTAAAAAGCAATTTCCACCTCGACCGGACGGAAATCAGGGTCAATCGTCTGAATCGGTAAAATCTCGATATTGCCCCCGGACGAACGAAATCCTTATTCAGACCTTGCAACGGCCGAAACTCGGGATTCATGGTCCGGTCAACCGAAAATCACAGCATTGACCTGGTACTGCTGTCAAAAACAATTTCCGCCACGACTGGCCAGAATCACGATCGATCGTCCAGATCTGTAAAATCTCGATATTGCCCCCGGATGAACGAAATCGCTATTCAGACCCTGCAACGGCCGAAACTCGTGATTTTTTCTCTGGTCAACCGAAAATCACAGTACCGACCAGGTGCAGTTGTCAAAAATGATCTCCGCCCCGATCAGCCTGAAATCACGATCGTCCATCCAGATCGGTTAAATCATGATATTGCCCTCGGGGGGACGAAGTAGCGACTCAGACCCTGCGTCGGCCGAAACTCGTGATTTTCCGTCAGGTCAACCGAAAATCACAGTATTGACCAGGTACAGTTGCCAAAAACGATCTCCGCCCCGATCCGCCTAAAGTAACGATCAACTGTCCGGATCGGCAAAAATCCCGATTTTGCCCCCGGATGAATGAAATCACTATACAGACCCAGCGTCGGCTGAAACTTGTGATTTTCCACCAGGTCAACCGAAAATCACAGTGTTGACTTGGAGCTACTGTAAAAAACAATTTCCACCTCGACCGGACAGAAATCACGATCAATCGTCTGAATCGGTAAAATCTCGATATTGCCCCCGGGCGAACGAAATCCTTATTCAGACCTTGCAACGGCCGAAACTCGGGATTCTTGGTCCGGTCAACCGAAAATCACAGCATTGACCTGGTACTGCTGTCAAAAACAATTTCCGCCTCGACTGGCCAGAATCACGATCGGTCGTCCAGATCTGTAAAATCTCGATATTGCCCCCGGATGAACGAAATCGCTATTCAGACCCTGCAACGGCCGAAACTCGTGATTTTTTCTCTGGTCAACCGAAAATCACAGTACCGACCAGGTGCAGTTGTCATAAATGATCTCCGCCTCGACTGGCTAGAATCACGATCGGTCGTCCAGATCTGTAAAATCTCGATATTGCCCCCGGACGAACGGAATCCTTATTCAGACCTTGCAACGGCCGAAACTCGGGATTCATGGTCCGGTCAACCGAAAATCACAGCATTGACCTGGTACTGCTGTCAAAAACAATTTCCGCCTTGACTGGCCAGAATCACGATCGGTCGTCCAGATCTGTAAAATCTCGATATTGCCCCCGGATGAACGAAATCGCTATTCAGACCCTGCAACGGCCGAAACTCGTGATTTTTTCTCTGGTCAACCGAAAATCACAGTACCGACCAGGTGCAGTTGTCAAAAATGATCTCCGCCCCGATCAGCCTGAAATCACGATCGTCCATCCAGATCGGTTAAATCATGATATTGCCCTCGGGGGGACGAAGTAGCTATTCAGACCCTGCGTCGGCCGAAACTCGTGATTTTCCGTCAGGTCAACCGAAAATCACAGTATTGACCAGGTACAGTTGCCAAAAACGATCTCCGCCCTGATCCGCCTAAAGTAACGATCAACTGTCCGGATCGGCAAAAATCCCGATTTTGCCCCCGGATGAATGAAATCACTATTCAGACCCAGCACCGGCTGAAACTCGTGATTTTCCATCAGGTCAACCAAAAATCACAGTATTGACCAGGAGCTACTGTAAAAAGCAATTTCCACCTCGACCGGACGGAAATCACGGTCAATCGCCTGAATCGGTAAATTCTCGATATTGCCCCCGGACGAACGAAATCCTTATTCAGACCTTGCAACGGCCGAAACTCGGGATTCATGGTCCGGTCAACCGAAAATCACAGCATTGACCTGGTACTGCTGTCAAAAACAATTTCCGCCTCGACTGGCCAGAATCACGATCGGTCGTCCAGATCTGTAAAATCTCGATATTGCCCCCGGATGAACGAAATCGCTATTCAGACCCTGCAACGGCCGAAACTCGTGATTTTTTCTCTGGTCAACCGAAAATCACAGTACCGACCAGGTGCAGTTGTCAACAATGATCTCCGCCCCGATCAGCCTGAAATCACGATCGTCCATCCAGATCGGTTAAATCATGATATTGCCCTCGGGGGGACGAAGTAGCTATTCAGACCCTGCGTCGGCCGAAACTCGTGATTTTCCGTCAGGTCAACAGAAAATCACAGTATTGACCAGGTACAGTTGCCAAAAACGATCTCCGCCCCGATCCGCCTAAAGTAACGATCAACTGTCTGGATCGGCAAAAATCCCGATTTTGCCCCCGGATGAATGAAATCACTATTCAGACCCAGCACCGGCTGAAACTCGTGATTTTCCATCAGGTCAACCAAAAATCACAGTATTGACCAGGAGCTACTGTAAAAAGCAATTTCCACCTCGACCGGACGGAAATCACGGTCAATCGCCTGAATCGGTAAATTCTCGATATTGCCCCCGGACGAACGAAATCCTTATTCAGACCTTGCAACGGCCGAAACTCGGGATTCATGGTCCGGTCAACCGAAAATCACAGCATTGACCTGGTACTGCTGTCAAAAACAATTTCCGCCTCGACTGGCCAGAATCACGATCGGTCGTCCAGATCTGTAAAATCTCGATATTGCCCCCGGATGAACGAAATCGCTATTCAGACCCTGCAACGGCCGAAACTCGTGATTTTTTCTCTGGTCAACCGAAAATCACAGTACCGACCAGGTGCAGTTGTCAAAAATGATCTCCGCCCCGATCAGCCTGAAATCACGATCGTCCATCCAGATCGGTTAAATCATGATATTGCCCTCGGGGGGACGAAGTAGCTATTCAGACCCTGCGTCGGCCGAAACTCGTGATTTTCCGTCAGGTCAACCGAAAATCACAGTATTGACCAGGTACAGTTGCCAAAAACGATCTCCGCCCCGATCCGCCTAAAGTAACGATCAACTGTCCGGATCGGCAAAAATCCCGATTTTGCCCCCGGATGAATGAAATCACTATTCAGACCCAGCACCGGCTGAAACTCGTGATTTTCCATCAGGTCAACCAAAAATCACAGTATTGACCAGGAGCTACTGTAAAAAGCAATTTCCACCTCGACCGGACGGAAATCAGGGTCAATCGTCTGAATCGGTAAAATCTCGATATTGCCCCCGGACGAACGAAATCCTTATTCAGACCTTGCAACGGCCGAAACTCGGGATTCATGGTCCGGTCAACCGAAAATCACAGCATTGACCTGGTACTGCTGTCAAAAACAATTTCCGCCACGACTGGCCAGAATCACGATCGATCGTCCAGATCTGTAAAATCTCGATATTGCCCCCGGATGAACGAAATCGCTATTCAGACCCTGCAACGGCCGAAACTCGTGATTTTTTCTCTGGTCAACCGAAAATCACAGTACCGACCAGGTGCAGTTGTCAAAAATGATCTCCGCCCCGATCAGCCTGAAATCACGATCGTCCATCCAGATCGGTTAAATCATGATATTGCCCTCGGGGGGACGAAGTAGCGACTCAGACCCTGCGTCGGCCGAAACTCGTGATTTTCCGTCAGGTCAACCGAAAATCACAGTATTGACCAGGTACAGTTGCCAAAAACGATCTCCGCCCCGATCCGCCTAAAGTAACGATCAACTGTCCGGATCGGCAAAAATCCCGATTTTGCCCCCGGATGAATGAAATCACTATACAGACCCAGCGTCGGCTGAAACTTGTGATTTTCCACCAGGTCAACCGAAAATCACAGTGTTGACTTGGAGCTACTGTAAAAAACAATTTCCACCTCGACCGGACAGAAATCACGGTCAATCGTCTGAATCGGTAAAATCTCGATATTGCCCCCGGGCGAACGAAATCCTTATTCAGACCTTGCAACGGCCGAAACTCGGGATTCTTGGTCCGGTCAACCGAAAATCACAGCATTGACCTGGTACTGCTGTCAAAAACAATTTCCGCCTCGACTGGCCAGAATCACGATCGGTCGTCTAGATCTGTAAAATCTCGATATTGCCCCCGGATGAACGAAATCGCTATTCAGACCCTGCAACGGCCGAAACTCGTGATTTTTTCTCTGGTCAACCGAAAATCACAGTACCGACCAGGTGCAGTTGTCATAAATGATCTCCGCCCCGATCAGCCTGAAATCACGATCGTCCATCCAGTTCGGTTAAATCATGATATTGCCCTCGGGGGGACGAAGTAGCTATTCAGACCCTGCGTCGACCGAAACTCGTGATTTTCCGTCAGGTCAACCGAAAATCACAGTATTCACCAGGTACAGTTGTCAAAAACGATCTCCGCCCCGATCCGCCTAAAGTAACGATCAACTGTCCGGATCGGCAAAAATCCCGATTTTGCCCCCGGATGAATGAAATCACTATTCAGACCCAGCACCGGCTGAAACTCGTGATTTTCCACCAGGTCAACCGAAAATCACAGTATTGACTTGGAGCTACTGTAAAAAACAATTTCCACCTCGACCGGACAGAAATCACGGTCAATCGTCTGAATCGGTAAAATCTCGATATTGCCCCCGGGCGAACGAAATCCTTATTCAGACCTTGCAACGGCCGAAACTCGGGATTCTTGGTCCGGTCAACCGAAAATCACAGCATTGACCTGGTACTGCTGTCAAAAACAATTTCCGCCTCGACTGGCCAGAATCACGATCGGTCGTCCAGATCTGTAAAATCTCGATATTGCCCCCGGATGAACGAAATCGCTATTCAGACCCTGCAACGGCCGAAACTCGTGATTTTTTCTCTGGTCAACCGAAAATCACAGTACCGACCAGGTGCAGTTGTCATAAATGATCTCCGCCCCGATCAGCCTGAAATCACGATCGTCCATCCAGTTCGGTTAAATCATGATATTGCCCTCGGGGGGACGAAGTAGCTATTCAGACCCTGCGTCGGCCGAAACTCGTGATTTTCCGTCAGGTCAACCGAAAATCACAGTATTGACCAGGTACAGTTGCCAAAAACGATCTCCGCCCCGATCCGCCTAAAGTAACGATCAACTGTCCGGATCGGCAAAAATCCCGATTTTGCCCCCGGATGAATGAAATCACTATTTAGACCCAGCACCGGCTGAAACTCGTGATTTTCCATCAGGTCAACCGAAAATCACAGTATTGACCTGGAGCTACTGTAAAAAGCAATTTCCACCTCGACCGGACAGAAATCACGGTCAATCGTCTGAATCGGTAAAATCTCGATATTGCCCCCGGACGAACGAAATCCTTATTCAGACCTTGCAACGGCCGAAACTCGGGATTCTTGGTCCGGTCAACCGAAAATCACAGCATTGACCTGGTACTGCTGTCAAAAACAATTTCCGCCACGACTGGCCAGAATCACGATCGATCGTCCAGATTTGTAAAATCTCGATATTGCCCCCGGATGAACGAAATCGCTATTCAGACCCTGCAACGGCCGAAACTCGTGATTTTTTCTCTGGTCAACCGAAAATCACAGTACCGACCAGGTGCAGTTGTCAAAAATGATCTCCGCCCTGATCAGCCTGAAATCACGATCGTCCATCCAGATCGGTTAAATCATGATATTGCCCTCGGGGGGACGAAGTAGCTATTCAGACCCTGCGTCGGCCGAAACTCGTGATTTTCCGTCAGGTCAACCGAAAATCACAGTATTGACCAGGTACAGTTGCCAAAAACGATCTCCGACTCGATCCGCCTAAAGTAACGATCAACTGTCCGGATCGGCAAAAATCCCGATTTTGCCCCCGGATGAATGAAATCACTATTCAGACCCAGCACCGACTGAAACTCGTGATTTTCCCTCAGGTCAACCGAAAATGACAGTATTGACCTGGAGCTACTGTAAAAAGCAATTTCCACGTTGACCGGACGGAAATCACGGTCAATCGTCTGAATCGGTAAAATCTCGATATTGCCCCCGGACGAACGAAATCCTTATTCAGACCTTGCAACGGCCGAAACTCGGGATTCTTGGTCCGGTCAACCGAAAATCACAGCATTGACCTGGTACTGCTGTCAAAAACAATTTCCGCCTCGACTGGCCAGAATCACGATCGGTCGTCCAGATCTGTAAAATCTCGATATTGCCCCCGGATGAACGAAATCGCTATTCAGACCCTGCAACGGCCGAAACTCGTGATTTTTTCTCTGGTCAACCGAAAATCACAGTACCGACCAGGTGCAGTTGTCATAAATGATCTCCGCCCCGATCAGCCTGAAATCACGATCGTCCATCCAGTTCGGTTAAATCATGATATTGCCCTCGGGGGGACGAAGTAGCTATTCAGACCCTGCGTCGGCCGAAACTCGTGATTTTCCGTCAGGTCAACCGAAAATCACAGTATTGACCAGGTACAGTTGCCAAAAACGATCTCCGCCCCGATCCGCCTAAAGTAACGATCAACTGTCCGGATCGGCAAAAATCCCGATTTTGCCCCCGGATGAATGAAATCACTATTTAGACCCAGCACCGGCTGAAACTCGTGATTTTCCATCAGGTCAACCGAAAATCACAGTATTGACCTGGAGCTACTGTAAAAAGCAATTTCCACCTCGACCGGACAGAAATCACGGTCAATCGTCTGAATCGGTAAAATCTCGATATTGCCCCCGGACGAACGAAATCCTTATTCAGACCTTGCAACGGCCGAAACTCGGGATTCTTGGTCCGGTCAACCGAAAATCACAGCATTGACCTGGTACTGCTGTCAAAAACAATTTCCGCCACGACTGGCCAGAATCACGATCGATCGTCCAGATTTGTAAAATCTCGATATTGCCCCCGGATGAACGAAATCGCTATTCAGACCCTGCAACGGCCGAAACTCGTGATTTTTTCTCTGGTCAACCGAAAATCACAGTACCGACCAGGTGCAGTTGTCAAAAATGATCTCCGCCCTGATCAGCCTGAAATCACGATCGTCCATCCAGATCGGTTAAATCATGATATTGCCCTCGGGGGGACGAAGTAGCTATTCAGACCCTGCGTCGGCCGAAACTCGTGATTTTCCGTCAGGTCAACCGAAAATCACAGTATTGACCAGGTACAGTTGCCAAAAACGATCTCCGACTCGATCCGCCTAAAGTAACGATCAACTGTCCGGATCGGCAAAAATCCCGATTTTGCCCCCGGATGAATGAAATCACTATTCAGACCCAGCACCGACTGAAACTCGTGATTTTCCCTCAGGTCAACCGAAAATGACAGTATTGACCTGGAGCTACTGTAAAAAGCAATTTCCACGTTGACCGGACGGAAATCACGGTCAATCGTCTGAATCGGTAAAATCTCGATATTGCCCCCGGACGAACGAAATCCTTATTCAGACCTTGCAACGGCCGAAACTCGGGATTCTTGGTCCGGTCAACCGAAAATCACAGCATTGACCTGGTACTGCTGTCAAAAACAATTTCCGCCTCGACTGGCCAGAATCACGATCGGTCGTCCAGATCTGTAAAATCTCGATATTGCCCCCGGATGAACGAAATCGCTATTCAGACCCTGCAACGGCCGAAACTCGTGATTTTTTCTCTGGTCAACCGAAAATCACAGTACCGACCAGGTGCAGTTGTCAAAAATGATCTCCGCCCCGATCAGCCTGAAATCACGATCGTCCATCCAGATCGGTTAAATCATGATATTGCCCTCGGGGGGACGAAGTAGCTATTCAGACCCTGCGTCGGCCGAAACTCGTGATTTTCCGTCAGGTCAACCGAAAATCACAGTATTGACCAGGTACAGTTGCCAAAAACGATCTCCGCCCCGATCCGCCTAAAGTAACGATCAACTGTCCGGATCGGCAAAAATCCCGATTTTGCCCCCGGATGAATGAAATCACTATTTAGACCCAGCACCGGCTGAAACTCGTGATTTTCCATCAGGTCAACCGAAAATCACAGTATTGACCTGGAGCTACTGTAAAAAGCAATTTCCACCTCGACCGGACAGAAATCACGGTCAATCGTCTGAATCGGTAAAATCTCGATATTGCCCCCGGACGAACGAAATCCTTATTCAGACCTTGCAACGGCCGAAACTCGGGATTCTTGGTCCGGTCAACCGAAAATCACAGCATTGACCTGGTACTGCTGTCAAAAACAATTTCCGCCACGACTGGCCAGAATCACGATCGATCGTCCAGATTTGTAAAATCTCGATATTGCCCCCGGATGAACGAAATCGCTATTCAGACCCTGCAACGGCCGAAACTCGTGATTTTTTCTCTGGTCAACCGAAAATCACAGTACCGACCAGGTGCAGTTGTCAAAAATGATCTCCGCCCCGATCAGCCTGAAATCACGATCGTCCATCCAGATCGGTTAAATCATGATATTGCCCTCGGGGGGACGAAGTAGCTATTCAGACCCTGCGTCGGCCGAAACTCGTGATTTTCCGTCAGGTCAACCGAAAATCACAGTATTGACCAGGTACAGTTGCCAAAAACGATCTCCGACTCGATCCGCCTAAAGTAACGATCAACTGTCCGGATCGGCAAAAATCCCGATTTTGCCCCCGGATGAATGAAATCACTATTCAGACCCAGCACCGACTGAAACTCGTGATTTTCCCTCAGGTCAACCGAAAATGACAGTATTGACCTGGAGCTACTGTAAAAAGCAATTTCCACGTTGACCGGACGGAAATCACGGTCAATCGTCTGAATCGGTAAAATCTCGATATTGCCCCCGGACGAACGAAATCCTTATTCAGACCTTGCAACGGCCGAAACTCGGGATTCTTGGTCCGGTCAACCGAAAATCACAGCATTGACCTGGTACTGCTGTCAAAAACAATTTCCGCCTCGACTGGCCAGAATCACGATCGGTCGTCCAGATCTGTAAAATCTCGATATTGCCCCCGGATGAACGAAATCGCTATTCAGACCCTACAACGGCCGAAACTCGTGATTTTTTCTCTGGTCAACCGAAAATCACAGTACCGACCAGGTGCAGTTGTCATAAATGATCTCCGCCCCGATCAGCCTGAAATCACGATCGTCCATCCAGTTCGGTTAAATCATGATATTGCCCTCGGGGGGACGAAGTAGCTATTCAGACCCTGCGTCGACCGAAACTCGTGATTTTCCGTCAGGTCAACCGAAAATCACAGTATTCACCAGGTACAGTTGTCAAAAACGATCTCCGCCCCGATCCGCCTAAAGTAACGATCAACTGTCCGGATCGGCAAAAATCCCGATTTTGCCCCCGGATGAATGAAATCACTATTCAGACCCAGCACCGGCTGAAACTCGTGATTTTCCACCAGGTCAACCGAAAATCACAGTATTGACTTGGAGCTACTGTAAAAAACAATTTCCACCTCGACCGGACAGAAATCACGGTCAATCGTCTGAATCGGTAAAATCTCGATATTGCCCCCGGGCGAACGAAATCCTTATTCAGACCTTGCAACGGCCGAAACTCGGGATTCTTGGTCCGGTCAACCGAAAATCACAGCATTGACCTGGTACTGCTGTCAAAAACAATTTCCGCCTCGACTGGCCAGAATCACGATCGGTCGTCCAGATCTGTAAAATCTCGATATTGCCCCCGGATGAACGAAATCGCTATTCAGACCCTGCAACGGCCGAAACTCGTGATTTTTTCTCTGGTCAACCGAAAATCACAGTACCGACCAGGTGCAGTTGTCATAAATGATCTCCGCCCCGATCAGCCTGAAATCACGATCGTCCATCCAGTTCGGTTAAATCATGATATTGCCCTCGGGGGGACGAAGTAGCTATTCAGACCCTGCGTCGACCGAAACTCGTGATTTTCCGTCAGGTCAATCGAAAATCACAGTATTAACCAGGTACAGTTGCCAAAAACGATCTCCGCCCCGATCCGCCTAAAGTAACGATCAACTGTCCGGATCGGCAAAAATCCCGATTTTGCCCCCGGATGAATGAAATCACTATACAGACCCAGCGTCGGCTGAAACTTGTGATTTTCCACCAGGTCAACCGAAAATCACAGTATTGACTTGGAGCTACTGTAAAAAACAATTTCCACCTCGTCCGGACAGAAATCACGGTCAATCGTCTGAATCGGTAAAATCTCGATATTGCCCCCGGGCGAACGAAATCCTTATTCAGACCTTGCAACGGCCGAAACTCGGGATTCTTGGTCCGGTCAACCGAAAATCACAGCATTGACCTGGTACTGCTGTCAAAAACAATTTCCGCCTCGACTGGCCAGAATCACGATCGGTCGTCCAGATCTGTAAAATCTCGATATTGCCCCCGGATGAACGAAATCGCTATTCAGACCCTGCAACGGCCGAAACTCGTGATTTTTTCTCTGGTCAACCGAAAATCACAGTACCGACCAGGTGCAGTTGTCATAAATGATCTCCGCCCCGATCAGCCTGAAATCACGATCGTCCATCCAGTTCGGTTAAATCATGATATTGCCCTCGGGGGGACGAAGTAGCTATTCAGACCCTGCGTCGACCGAAACTCGTGATTTTCCGTCAGGTCAACCGAAAATCACAGTATTGACCAGGTACAGTTGCCAAAAACGATCTCCGCCCCGATCCGCCTAAAGTAACGATCAACTGTCCGGATCGGCAAAAATCCCGATTTTGCCCCCGGATGAATGAAATCACTATTTAGACCCAGCACCGGCTGAAACTCGTGATTTTCCATCAGGTCAACCGAAAATCACAGTATTGACCTGGAGCTACTGTAAAAAGCAATTTCCACCTCGACCGGATAGAAATCACGGTCAATCGTCTGAATCGGTAAAATCTCGATATTGCCCCCGGACGAACGAAATCCTTATTCAGACCTTGCAACGGCCGAAACTCGGGATTCTTGGTCCGGTCAACCGAAAATCACAGCATTGACCTGGTACTGCTGTCGAAAACAATTTCCGCCTCGACTGGCCAAAATCACGATCGATCGTCCAGATCTGTAAAATCTCGATATTGCCCCCGGATGAACGAAATCGCTATTTAGAACCTGCAACGGCCAAAACTCGTGATTTTTTCTCTGGTCAACCGAAAATCACAGTACCGACCAGGTGCAGTTGTCAAAAATGATATCCGGCCCGATCTGCCTGAAATCACGATCGTCCATCCAGATCGGTTAAATCATGATATTGCCCTCGGGGGGACGAAGTAGCTATTCAGACCCTGCGTCGGCCGAAACTCGTGATTTTCCGTCAGGTCAATCGAAAATCACAGTAATGACCAGGTACAGTTGCCAAAAACGATCTCCGACTCGATCCGCCTAAAGTAACGATCAACTGTCCGGATCGGCAAAAATCCCGATTTTGCCCCCGGATGAATGAAATCACTATTCAGACCCAGCACCGGCTGAAACTCGTGATTTTCCATCATGTCAACCGAAAATCACAGTATTGACCTGGAGCTACTGTAAAAAGCAATTTCAACGTTGACCGGACAGAAATCACGGCCAATTGCCTGAATCGGTAAAATCTCGATTTTGCCCCCGGGCGAACGAAATCCTTATTCAGACCTTGCAACGGCCGAAACTCGGGATTCTTGGTCCGGTCAACCGAAAATCACAGCATTGACCTGGTACTGCTGTCAAAAACAATTTCCGCCTCGACTGGCCAGAATCACGATCGATCGTCCAGATCTGTAAAATCTCGATATTGCCCCCGGATGAACGAAATCGCTATTCAGACCCTGCAACGGCCAAAACTCGTGATTTTTTCTCTGGTCAACCGAAAATCACAGTACCGACCAGGTGCAGTTGTCAAAAATGATCTCCGCCCCGATCAGCCTGAAATCACGATCGTCCATCCAGTTCGGTTAAATCATGATATTGCCCTCGGGGGGACGAAGTAGCTATTCAGACCCTGCGTCGGCCGAAACTCGTGATTTTCCGCCAGGTCAACCGAAAATCACAGTATTGACTAGGTACAGTTGCCAAAAACGATCTCCGCCCCGATCCGCCTAAAGTAACGATCAACTGTCCGGATCGGCAAAAATCCTGATTTTGCCCCCGGATGAATGAAATCTCTATTCAGACCCAGCACCGGCTGAAACTCGTGATTTTCCATCAGGTCAACCGAAAATCACAGTATTGACCTGGAGCTACTGTAAAAAGCAATTTCCACCTCGACCGGATAGAAATCACGGTCAATCGTCTGAATCGGTAAAATCTCGATATTGCCCCCGGACGAACGAAATCCTTATTCAGACCTTGCAACGGCCGAAACTCGGGATTCTTGGTCCGGTCAACCGAAAATCACAGCATTGACCTGGTACTGCTGTCAAAAACAATTTCCGCCTCGACTGGCCAAAATCACGATCGATCGTCCAGATCTGTAAAATCTCGATATTGCCCCCGGATGAACGAAATCGCTATTTAGAACCTGCAACGGCCAAAACTCGTGATTTTTTCTCTGGTCAACCGAAAATCACAGTACCGACCAGGTGCAGTTGTCAAAAATGATCTCCGGCCCGATCTGCCTGAAATCACGATCGTCCATCCAGATCGGTTAAATCATGATATTGCCCTCGGGGGGACGAAGTAGCTATTCAGACCCTGCGTCGGCCGAAACTCGTGATTTTCCGCCAGGTCAATCGAAAATCACAGTAATGACCAGGTACAGTTGCCAAAAACGATCTCCGACTCGATCCGCCTAAAGTAACGATCAACTGTCCGGATCGGCAAAAATCCCGATTTTGCCCCCGGATGAATGAAATCACTATTCAGACCCAGCACCGGCTGAAACTCGTGATTTTCCATCATGTCAACCGAAAATCACAGTATTGACCTGGAGCTACTGTAAAAAGCAATTTCAACGTTGACCGGACAGAAATCACGGTCAATTGCCTGAATCGGTAAAATCTCGATTTTGCCCCCGGGCGAACGAAATCCTTATTCAGACCTTGCAACGGCCGAAACTCGGGATTCTTGGTCCGGTCAACCGAAAATCACAGCATTGACCTGGTACTGCTGTCAAAAACAATTTCCGCCTCGACTGGCCAGAATCACGATCGATCGTCCAGATCTGTAAAATCTCGATATTGCCCCCGGATGAACGAAATCGCTATTCAGACCCTGCAACGGCCAAAACTCGTGATTTTTTCTCTGGTCAACCGAAAATCACAGTACCGACCAGGTGCAGTTGTCAAAAATGATCTCCGCCCCGATCAGCCTGAAATCACGATCGTCCATCCAGTTCGGTTAAATCATGATATTGCCCTCGGGGGGACGAAGTAGCTATTCAGACCCTGCGTCGGCCGAAACTCGTGATTTTCCGTCAGGTCAACCGAAAATCACAGTATTGACCAGGTATAGTTGCCAAAAACAATCTCCGCCCCGATCCGCCTAAAGTAACGATCAACTGTCGGGATCAGCAAAAATCCCGATTTTGCCCCCGGATGAATGAAATCACTATTCAGACCCAGCACCGGCTGAAACTCGTGATTTTCCATCAGGTCAACCGAAAATCACAGTATTGACCTAGAGCTACTGTAAAAAGCAATTTCCACCTCGACCGGATAGAAATCACGGTCAATCGTCTGAATCGGTAAAATCTCGATATTGCCTCCGGACGAACGAAATCCTTATTCAGACCTTGCAACGGCCGAAACTCGGGATTCTTGGTCCGGTCAACCGAAAATCACAGCATTGACCTGGTACTGCTGTCAAAAACAATTTCCGCCTCGACTGGCCAGAATCACGATCGGTCGTCCAGATCTGTAAAATCTCGATATTGCCCCCGGATGAACGAAATCGCTATTCAGACCCTGCAACGGCCGAAACTCGTGATTTTTTCTCTGGACAACCGAAAATCACAGTACCGACCAGGTGCAGTTGTCATAAATGATCTCCGCCCCGATCAGCCTGAAATCACGATCGTCCATCCAGTTCGGTTAAATCATGATATTGCCCTCGGGGGGACGAAGTAGCTATTCAGACCCTGCGTCGGCTGAAACTCGTGATTTTCCACCAGGTTAACCGAAAATCAGAGTATTGACTTGGAGCTACTGTAAAAAACAATTTCCACCTCGACCGGACAGAAATCACGGTCAATCGTCTGAATCGGTAAAATCTCGATATTGCCCCCGGACGAACGAAATCCTTATTCAGACCTTGCAACGGCCGAAACTCGGGATTCTTGGTCCGATCAACCGAAAATCACAGCATTGACCTGGTACTGCTGTCAAAAACAATTTCCGCCTCGACTGGCCAAAATCACGATCGATCATCCAGATCTGTAAAATCTCGATATTGCCCCCCGATGAACGAAATCGCTATTCAGACCCTCCAACGGCCAAAACTCGTGATTTTTTCTCTGGTCAACCGAAAATCACAGTACCGACCAGGTGCAGTTGTCAAAAATGATCTCCGCCCCGATCAGCCTGAAATCACGATCGTCCATCCAGATCGGTTAAATCATGATATTGCCCTCGGGGGGACGAAGTAGCTATTCAGACCCTGCGTCGGCCGAAACTCGTGATTTTCCGCCAGGTCAACCGAAAATCACAGTATTGACTAGGTACAGTTGCCAAAAACGATCTCTGCCCCGATCCGCCTAAAGTAACGATCAACTGTCCGGATCGGCAAAAATCCCGATTTTGCCCCCGGATGAATGAAATCACTATTCAGACCCAGCACCGGCTGAAACTCATGATTTTCCATCATGTCAACCGAAAATCACAGTATTGACCTGGAGCTACTGTAAAAAGCAATTTCCACGTTGACCGGACAGAAATCACGGTCAATTGTCTGAATCGGTAAAATCTTGATATTGCCCCCGGGCGAACGAAATCCTTATTCAGACCTTGCAACGGCCGAAACTCGGGATTCTTGGTCCGGTCAACCGAAAATCACAGCATTGACCTGGTACTGCTGTCAAAAACAATTTCCGCCTCGACTGGCCAGAATCACGATCGATCGTCCAGATCTGTAAAATCTCGATATTGCCCCCGGATGAACGAAATCGCTATTCAGACCCTGCAACGGCCGAAACTCGTGATTTTTTCTCTGGTCAACCGAAAATCACAGTACCGACCAGGTGCAGTTGTCAAAAATGATCTCCGCCCCGATCAGCCTGAAATCACGATCGTCCATCCAGTTCGGTTAAATCATGATATTGCCCTCGGGGGGACGAAGTAGCTATTCAGACCCTGCGTCGGCCGAAACTCGTGATTTTCCGTCAGGTCAACCGAAAATCACAGTATTGACCAGGTATAGTTGCCAAAAACAATCTCCGCCCCGATCCGCCTAAAGTAACGATCAACTGTCGGGATCAGCAAAAATCCCGATTTTGCCCCCGGATGAATGAAATCACTATTCAGACCCAGCACCGGCTGAAACTCGTGATTTTCCATCAGGTCAACCGAAAATCACAGTATTGACCTAGAGCTACTGTAAAAAGCAATTTCCACCTCGACCGGATAGAAATCACGGTCAATCGTCTGAATCGGTAAAATCTCGATATTGCCCCCGGACGAACGAAATCCTTATTCAGACCTTGCAACGGCCGAAACTCGGGATTCTTGGTCCGGTCAACCGAAAATCACAGCATTGACCTGGTACTGCTGTCAAAAACAATTTCCGCCTCGACTGGCCAGAATCACGATCGGTCGTCCAGATCTGTAAAATCTCGATATTGCCCCCGGATGAACGAAATCGCTATTCAGACCCTGCAACGGCCGAAACTCGTGATTTTTTCTCTGGACAACCGAAAATCACAGTACCGACCAGGTGCAGTTGTCATAAATGATCTCCGCCCCGATCAGCCTGAAATCACGATCGTCCATCCAGTTCGGTTAAATCATGATATTGCCCTCGGGGGGACGAAGTAGCTATTCAGACCCTGCGTCGGCCGAAACTCGTGATTTTCCGCCAGGTCAACCGAAAATCACAGTATTGACTAGGTACAGTTGCCAAAAACGATCTCTGCCCCGATCCGCCTAAAGTAACGATCAACTGTCCGGATCGGCAAAAATCCCGATTTTGCCCCCGGATGAATGAAATCACTATTCAGACCCAGCACCGGCTGAAACTCATTATTTTCCATCATGTCAACCGAAAATCACAGTATTGACCTGGAGCTACTGTAAAAAGCAATTTCCACGTTGACCGGACAGAAATCACGGTCAATTGTCTGAATCGGTAAAATCTTGATATTGCCCCCGGGCGAACGAAATCCTTATTCAGACCTTGCAACGGCCGAAACTCGGGATTCTTGGTCCGGTCAACCGAAAATCACAGCATTGACCTGGTACTGCTGTCAAAAACAATTTCCGCCTCGACTGGCCAGAATCACGATCGATCGTCCAGATCTGTAAAATCTCGATATTGCCCCCGGATGAACGAAATCGCTATTCAGACCCTGCAACGGCCGAAACTCGTGATTTTTTCTCTGGTCAACCGAAAATCACAGTACCGACCAGGTGCAGTTGTCAAAAATGATCTCCGCCCCGATCAGCCTGAAATCACGATCGTCCATCCAGTTCGGTTAAATCATGATATTGCCCTCGGGGGGACGAAGTAGCTATTCAGACCCTGCGTCGGCCGAAACTCGTGATTTTCCGTCAGGTCAACCGAAAATCACAGTATTGACCAGGTATAGTTGCCAAAAACAATCTCCGCCCCGATCCGCCTAAAGTAACGATCAACTGTCGGGATCAGCAAAAATCCCGATTTTGCCCCCGGATGAATGAAATCACTATTCAGACCCAGCACCGGCTGAAACTCGTGATTTTCCATCAGGTCAACCGAAAATCACAGTATTGACCTAGAGCTACTGTAAAAAGCAATTTCCACCTCGACCGGATAGAAATCACGGTCAATCGTCTGAATCGGTAAAATCTCGATATTGCCCCCGGACGAACGAAATCCTTATTCAGTCCTTGCAACGGCCGAAACTCGGGATTCTTGGTCCGGTCAACCGAAAATCACAGCATTGACCTGGTACTGCTGTCAAAAACAATTTCCGCCTCGACTGGCCAGAATCACGATCGGTCGTCCAGATCTGTAAAATCTCGATATTGCCCCCGGATGAACGAAATCGCTATTCAGACCCTGCAACGGCCGAAACTCGTGATTTTTTCTCTGGACAACCGAAAATCACAGTACCGACCAGGTGCAGTTGTCATAAATGATCTCCGCCCCGATCAGCCTGAAATCACGATCGTCCATCCAGTTCGGTTAAATCATGATATTGCCCTCGGGGGGACGAAGTAGCTATTCAGACCCTGCGTCGGCTGAAACTCGTGATTTTCCGCCAGGTTAACCGAAAATCAGAGTATTGACTTGGAGCTACTGTAAAAAACAATTTCCACCTCGACCGGACAGAAATCACGGTCAATCGTCTGAATCGGTAAAATCTCGATATTGCCCCCGGACGAACGAAATCCTTATTCAGACCTTGCAACGGCCGAAACTTGGGATTCTTGGTCCGATCAACCGAAAATCACAGCATTGACCTGGTACTGCTGTCAAAAACAATTTCCGCCTCGACTGGCCAAAATCACGATCGATCATCCAGATCTGTAAAATCTCGATATTGCCCCCCGATGAACGAAATCGCTATTCAGACCCTGCAACGGCCAAAACTCGTGATTTTTTCTCTGGTCAACCGAAAATCACAGTACCGACCAGGTGCAGTTGTCAAAAATGATCTCCGCCCCGATCAGCCTGAAATCACGATCGTCCATCCAGATCGGTTAAATCATGATATTGCCCTCGGGGGGACGAAGTAGCTATTCAGACCCTGCGTCGGCCGAAACTCGTGATTTTCCGCCAGGTCAACCGAAAATCACAGTATTGACTAGGTACAGTTGCCAAAAACGATCTCTGCCCCGATCCGCCTAAAGTAACGATCAACTGTCCGGATCGGCAAAAATCCCGATTTTGCCCCCGGATGAATGAAATCACTATTCAGACCCAGCACCGGCTGAAACTCATGATTTTCCATCATGTCAACCGAAAATCACAGTATTGACCTGGAGCTACTGTAAAAAGCAATTTCCACGTTGACCGGACAGAAATCACGGTCAATTGTCTGAATCGGTAAAATCTTGATATTGCCCCCGGGCGAACGAAATCCTTATTCAGACCTTGCAACGGCCGAAACTCGGGATTCTTGGTCCGGTCAACCGAAAATCACAGCATTGACCTGGTACTGCTGTCAAAAACAATTTCCGCCTCGACTGGCCAGAATCACGATCGATCGTCCAGATCTGTAAAATCTCGATATTGCCCCCGGATGAACGAAATCGCTATTCAGACCCTGCAACGGCCGAAACTCGTGATTTTTTCTCTGGTCAACCGAAAATCACAGTACCGACCAGGTGCAGTTGTCAAAAATGATCTCCGCCCCGATCAGCCTGAAATCACGATCGTCCATCCAGTTCGGTTAAATCATGATATTGCCCTCGGGGGGACGAAGTAGCTATTCAGACCCTGCGTCGGCCGAAACTCGTGATTTTCCGTCAGGTCAACCGAAAATCACAGTATTGACCAGGTATAGTTGCCAAAAACAATCTCCGCCCCGATCCGCCTAAAGTAACGATCAACTGTCGGGATCAGCAAAAATCCCGATTTTGCCCCCGGATGAATGAAATCACTATTCAGACCCAGCACCGGCTGAAACTCGTGATTTTCCATCAGGTCAACCGAAAATCACAGTATTGACCTAGAGCTACTGTAAAAAGCAATTTCCACCTCGACCGGATAGAAATCACGGTCAATCGTCTGAATCGGTAAAATCTCGATATTGCCCCCGGACGAACGAAATCCTTATTCAGACCTTGCAACGGCCGAAACTCGGGATTCTTGGTCCGGTCAACCGAAAATCACAGCATTGACCTGGTACTGCTGTCAAAAACAATTTCCGCCTCGACTGGCCAAAATCACGATCGATCATCCAGATCTGTAAAATCTCGATATTGCCCCCCGATGAACGAAATCGCTATTCAGACCCTGCAACGGCCAAAACTCGTGATTTTTTCTCTGGTCAACCGAAAATCACAGTACCGACCAGGTGCAGTTGTCAAAAATGATCTCCGCCCCGATCAGCCTGAAATCACGATCGTCCATCCAGATCGGTTAAATCATGATATTGCCCTCGGGGGGACGAAGTAGCTATTCAGACCGTGCGTCGGCCGAAACTCGTGATTTTCCGCCAGGTCAACCGAAAATCACAGTATTGACTAGGTACAGTTGCCAAAAACGATCTCCGCCCCGATCCGCCTAAAGTAACGATCAACTGTCCGGATCGGCAAAAATCCTGATTTTGGCCCCGGATGAATGAAATCACTATTCAGACCCAACACCGGCTGAAACTCGTGATTTTCCATCATGTCAACCGAAAATCACAGTATTGACCTGGAGCTACTGTAAAAAGCAATTTCCACGTTGACCGGACAGAAATCACGGTCAATTGTCTGAATCGGTAAAATCTCGATATTGCCCCCGGGCGAACGAAATCCTTATTCAGACCTTGCAACGGCCGAAACTCGGGATTCTTGGTCCGGTCAACCGAAAATCACAGCATTGACCTGGTACTGCTGTCAAAAACAATTTCCGCCTCGACTGGCCAGAATCACGATCGGTCGTCCAGATCTGTAAAATCTCGATATTGCCCCCGGATGAACGAAATCGCTATTCAGACCCTGCAACGGCCGAAACTCGTGATTTTTTCTCTGGACAACCGAAAATCACAGTACCGACCAGGTGCAGTTGTCATAAATGATCTCCGCCCCGATCAGCCTGAAATCACGATCGTCCATCCAGTTCGGTTAAATCATGATATTGCCCTCGGGGGGACGAAGTAGCTATTCAGACCCTGCGTCGGCTGAAACTCGTGATTTTCCACCAGGTCAACCGAAAATCAGAGTATTGACTTGGAGCTACTGTAAAAAACAATTTCCACCTCGACCGGACAGAAATCACGGTCAATCGTCTGAATCGGTAAAATCTCGATATTGCCCCCGGACGAACGAAATCCTTATTCAGACCTTGCAACGGCCGAAACTCGGGATTCTTGGTCCGATCAACCGAAAATCACAGCATTGACCTGGTACTGCTGTCAAAAACAATTTCCGCCTCGACTGGCCAAAATCACGATCGATCATCCAGATCTGTAAAATCTCGATATTGCCCCCCGATGAACGAAATCGCTATTCAGACCCTGCAACGGCCAAAACTCGTGATTTTTTCTCTGGTCAACCGAAAATCACAGTACCGACCAGGTGCAGTTGTCAAAAATGATCTCCGCCCCGATCAGCCTGAAATCACGATCGTCCATCCAGATCGGTTAAATCATGATATTGCCCTCGGGGGGACGAAGTAGCTATTCAGACCCTGCGTCGGCCGAAACTCGTGATTTTCCGCCAGGTCAACCGAAAATCACAGTATTGACTAGGTACAGTTGCCAAAAACGATCTCCGCCCCGATCCGCCTAAAGTAACGATCAACTGTCCGGATCGGCAAAAATCCTGATTTTGCCCCCGGATGAATGAAATCACTATTCAGACCCAGCACCGGCTGAAACTCGTGATTTTCCATCATGTCAACCGAAAATCACAGTATTGACCTGGAGCTACTGTAAAAAGCAATTTCCACGTTGACCGGACAGAAATCACGGTCAATTGTCTGAATCGGTAAAATCTCGATATTGCCCCCGGGCGAACGAAATCCTTATTCAGACCTTGCAACGGCCGAAACTCGGGATTCTTGGTCCGGTCAACCGAAAATCACAGCATTGACCTGGTACTGCTGTCAAAAACAATTTCCGCCTCGACTGGCCAGAATCACGATCGGTCGTCCAGATCTGTAAAATCTCGATATTGCCCCCGGATGAACGAAATCGCTATTCAGACCCTGCAACGGCCGAAACTCGTGATTTTTTCTCTGGACAACCGAAAATCACAGTACCGACCAGGTGCAGTTGTCATAAATGATCTCCGCCCCGATCAGCCTGAAATCACGATCGTCCATCCAGTTCGGTTAAATCATGATATTGCCCACGGGGGGACGAAGTAGCTATTCAGACCCTGCGTCGGCTGAAACTCGTGATTTTCCACCAGGTCAACCGAAAATCAGAGTATTGACTTGGAGCTACTGTAAAAAACAATTTCCACCTCGACCGGACAGAAATCACGGTCAATCGTCTGAATCGGTAAAATCTCGATATTGCCCCCGGACGAACGAAATCCTTATTCAGACCTTGCAACGGCCGAAACTCGGGATTCTTGGTCCGATCAACCGAAAATCACAGCATTGACCTGGTACTGCTGTCAAAAACAATTTCCGCCTCGACTGGCCAAAATCACGATCGATCATCCAGATCTGTAAAATCTCGATATTGCCCCCGGATGAACGAAATCGCTATTCAGACCCTGCAACGGCCAAAACTCGTGATTTTTTCTCTGGTCAACCGAAAATCACAGTACCGACCAGGTGCAGTTGTCAAAAATGATCTCCGCCCCGATCAGCCTGAAATCACGATCGTCCATCCAGTTCGGTTAAATCATGATATTGGCCTCGGGGGGACGAAGTAGCTATTCAGACCCTGCGTCGGCCGAAACTCGTGATTTTCCGTCAGGTCAACCGAAAATCACAGTATTGACCAGGTACAGTTGTCAAAAACGATCTCCGCCCCGATCCGCCTAAAGTAACGGTCAACTGTCCGGATCGGCATAAATACCGATTTTGCCCCCGGATGAATGAAATCACTATTCAGACCCAGCACCGGCTGAAACTCGTGATTTTCCATCAGGTCAACCGAAAATCACAGTATTGACCTGGAGCTACTGTAAAAAGCAATTTCCACGTTGACCGGACAGAAATCACGGTCAATCGTCTGAATCGGTAAAATCTCGATATTGCCCCCGGGCGAACGAAATCCTTATTCAGACCTTGCAACGGCCGAAACTCGGGATTCTTGGTCCGGTCAACAGAAAATCACAGCATTGACCTGGTACTGCTGTCAAAAACAATTTCCGCCTCGACTGGCCAAAATCACGATCGATCGTCCAGATCTGTAAAATCTCGATATTGCCCCCGGATGAACGAAATCGCTATTCAGACCCTGCAACGGCCAAAACTCGTGATTTTTTCTCTGGTCAACCGAAAATCACAGTACCGACCAGGTGCAGTTGTCAAAAATGATCTCCGCCCCGATCAGCCTGAAATCACGATCGTCCATCCAGTTCGGTTAAATCATGATATTGGCCTCGGGGGGTCGAAGTAGCTATTCAGACCCTGCGTCGGCCGAAACTCGTGATTTTCCGTCAGGTCAACCGAAAATCACAGTATTGACCAGGTACAGTTGTCAAAAACGATCTCCGCCCCGATCCGCCTAAAGTAACGGTCAACTGTCCGGATCGGCATAAATCCCGATTTTGCCCCCGGATGAATGAAATCACTATTCAGACCCAGCACCGGCTGAAACTCGTGATTTTCCATCAGGTCAACCGAAAATCACAGTATTGACCTGGAGCTACTGTAAAAAGCAATTTCCACGTTGACCGGACAGAAATCACGGTCAATCGTCTGAATCGGTAAAATCTCGATATTGCCCCCGGGCGAACGAAATCCTTATTCAGACCTTGCAACGGCCGAAACTCGGGATTCTTGGTCCGGTCAACAGAAAATCACAGCATTGACCTGGTACTGCTGTCAAAAACAATTTCCGCCTCGACTGGCCAAAATCACGATCGATCGTCCAGATCTGTAAAATCTCGATATTGCCCCCGGATGAACGAAATCGCTATTCAGACCCTGCAACGGCCAAAACTCGTGATTTTTTCTCTGGTCAACCGAAAATCACAGTACCGACCAGGTGCAGTTGTCAAAAATGATCTCCGCCCCGATCAGCCTGAAATCACGATCGTCCATCCAGTTCGGTTAAATCATGATATTGGCCTCGGGGGGTCGAAGTAGCTATTCAGACCCTGCGTCGGCCGAAACTCGTGATTTTCCGTCAGGTCAACCGAAAATCACAGTATTGACCAGGTACAGTTGTCAAAAACGATCTCCGCCCCGATCCGCCTAAAGTAACGGTCAACTGTCCGGATCGGCATAAATCCCGATTTTGCCCCCGGATGAATGAAATCACTATTCAGACCCAGCACCGGCTGAAACTCGTGATTTTCCATCAGGTCAACCGAAAATCACAGTATTGACCTGGAGCTACTGTAAAAAGCAATTTCCACGTTGACCGGACAGAAATCACGGTCAATCGTCTGAATCGGTAAAATCTCGATATTGCCCCCGGGCGAACGAAATCCTTATTCAGACCTTGCAACGGCCGAAACTCGGGATTCTTGGTCCGGTCAACAGAAAATCACAGCATTGACCTGGTACTGCTGTCAAAAACAATTTCCGCCTCGACTGGCCAAAATCACGATCGATCGTCCAGATCTGTAAAATCTCGATATTGCCCCCGGATGAACGAAATCGCTATTCAGACCCTGCAACGGCCAAAACTCGTGATTTTTTCTCTGGTCAACCGAAAATCACAGTACCGACCAGGTGCAGTTGTCAAAAATGATCTCCGCCCCGATCAGCCTGAAATCACGATCGTCCATCCAGTTCGGTTAAATCATGATATTGGCCTCGGGGGGTCGAAGTAGCTATTCAGACCCTGCGTCGGCCGAAACTCGTGATTTTCCGTCTGGTCAACCGAAAATCACAGTATTGACCAGGTACAGTTGTCAAAAACGATCTCCGCCCCGATCCGCCTAAAGTAACGGTCAACTGTCCGGATCGGCATAAATCCCGATTTTGCCCCCGGATGAATGAAATCACTATTCAGACCCAGCACCGGCTGAAACTCGTGATTTTCCATCAGGTCAACCGAAAATCACAGTATTGACCTGGAGCTACTGTAAAAAGCAATTTCCACGTTGACCGGACAGAAATCACGGTCAATCGTCTGAATCGGTAAAATCTCGATATTGCCCCCGGGCGAACGAAATCCTTATTCAGACCTTGCAACGGCCGAAACTCGGGATTCTTGGTCCGGTCAACAGAAAATCACAGCATTGACCTGGTACTGCTGTCAAAAACAATTTCCGCCTCGACTGGCCAAAATCACGATCGATCGTCCAGATCTGTAAAATCTCGATATTGCCCCCGGATGAACGAAATCGCTATTCAGACCCTGCAACGGCCAAAACTCGTGATTTTTTCTCTGGTCAACCGAAAATCACAGTACCGACCAGGTGCAGTTGTCAAAAATGATCTCCGCCCCGATCAGCCTGAAATCACGATCGTCCATCCAGTTCGGTTAAATCATGATATTGGCCTCGGGGGGTCGAAGTAGCTATTCAGACCCTGCGTAGGCCGAAACTCGTGATTTTCCGTCAGGTCAACCGAAAATCACAGTATTGACCAGGTACAGTTGTCAAAAACGATCTCCGCCCCGATCCGCCTAAAGTAACGGTCAACTGTCCGGATCGGCATAAATCCCGATTTTGCCCCCGGATGAATGAAATCACTATTCAGACCCAGCACCGGCTGAAACTCGTGATTTTCCATCAGGTCAACCGAAAATCACAGTATTGACCTGGAGCTACTGTAAAAAGCAATTTCCACGTTGACCGGACAGAAATCACGGTCAATCGTCTGAATCGGTAAAATCTCGATATTGCCCCCGGGCGAACGAAATCCTTATTCAGACCTTGCAACGGCCGAAACTCGGGATTCTTGGTCCGGTCAACAGAAAATCACAGCATTGACCTGGTACTGCTGTCAAAAACAATTTCCGCCTCGACTGGCCAAAATCACGATCGATCGTCCAGATCTGTAAAATCTCGATATTGCCCCCGGATGAACGAAATCGCTATTCAGACCCTGCAACGGCCAAAACTCGTGATTTTTTCTCTGGTCAACCGAAAATCACAGTACCGACCAGGTGCAGTTGTCAAAAATGATCTCCGCCCCGATCAGCCTGAAATCACGATCGTCCATCCAGTTCGGTTAAATCATGATATTGGCCTCGGGGGGTCGAAGTAGCTATTCAGACCCTGCGTCGGCCGAAACTCGTGATTTTCCGTCAGGTCAACCGAAAATCACAGTATTGACCAGGTACAGTTGTCAAAAACGATCTCCGCCCCGATCCGCCTAAAGTAACGGTCAACTGTCCGGATCGGCATAAATCCCGATTTTGCCCCCGGATGAATGAAATCACTATTCAGACCCAGCACCGGCTGAAACTCGTGATTTTCCATCAGGTCAACCGAAAATCACAGTATTGACCTGGAGCTACTGTAAAAAGCAATTTCCACGTTGACCGGACAGAAATCACGGTCAATCGTCTGAATCGGTAAAATCTCGATATTGCCCCCGGGCGAACGAAATCCTTATTCAGACCTTGCAACGGCCGAAACTCGGGATTCTTGGTCCGGTCAACAGAAAATCACAGCATTGACCTGGTACTGCTGTCAAAAACAATTTCCGCCTCGACTGGCCAAAATCACGATCGATCGTCCAGATCTGTAAAATCTCGATATTGCCCCCGGATGAACGAAATCGCTATTCAGACCCTGCAACGGCCAAAACTCGTGATTTTTTCTCTGGTCAACCGAAAATCACAGTACCGACCAGGTGCAGTTGTCAAAAATGATCTCCGCCCCGATCAGCCTGAAATCACGATCGTCCATCCAGTTCGGTTAAATCATGATATTGGCCTCGGGGGGTCGAAGTAGCTATTCAGACCCTGCGTCGGCCGAAACTCGTGATTTTCCGTCAGGTCAACCGAAAATCACAGTATTGACCAGGTACAGTTGTCAAAAACGATCTCCGCCCCGATCCGCCTAAAGTAACGGTCAACTGTCCGGATCGGCATAAATCCCGATTTTGCCCCCGGATGAATGAAATCACTATTCAGACCCAGCACCGGCTGAAACTCGTGATTTTCCATCAGGTCAACCGAAAATCACAGTATTGACCTGGAGCTACTGTAAAAAGCAATTTCCACGTTGACCGGACAGAAATCACGGTCAATCGTCTGAATCGGTAAAATCTCGATATTGCCCCCGGGCGAACGAAATCCTTATTCAGACCTTGCAACGGCCGAAACTCGGGATTCTTGGTCCGGTCAACAGAAAATCACAGCATTGACCTGGTACTGCTGTCAAAAACAATTTCCGCCTCGACTGGCCAAAATCACGATCGATCGTCCAGATCTGTAAAATCTCGATATTGCCCCCGGATGAACGAAATCGCTATTCAGACCCTGCAACGGCCAAAACTCGTGATTTTTTCTCTGGTCAACCGAAAATCACAGTACCGACCAGGTGCAGTTGTCAAAAATGATCTCCGCCCCGATCAGCCTGAAATCACGATCGTCCATCCAGTTCGGTTAAATCATGATATTGGCCTCGGGGGGACGAAGTAGCTATTCAGACCCTGCGTCGGCCGAAACTCGTGATTTTCCGTCAGGTCAACCGAAAATCACAGTATTGACCAGGTACAGTTGTCAAAAACGATCTCCGCCCCGATCCGCCTAAAGTAACGGTCAACTGTCCGGATCGGCATAAATCCCGATTTTGCCCCCGGATGAATGAAATCACTATTCAGACCCAGCACCGGCTGAAACTCGTGATTTTCCATCAGGTCAACCGAAAATCACAGTATTGACCTGGAGCTACTGTAAAAAGCAATTTCCACGTTGACCGGACAGAAATCACGGTCAATCGTCTGAATCGGTAAAATCTCGATATTGCCCCCGGGCGAACGAAATCCTTATTCAGACCTTGCAACGGCCGAAACTCGGGATTCTTGGTCCGGTCAACAGAAAATCACAGCATTGACCTGGTACTGCTGTCAAAAACAATTTCCGCCTCGACTGGCCAAAATCACGATCGATCGTCCAGATCTGTAAAATCTCGATATTGCCCCCGGATGAACGAAATCGCTATTCAGACCCTGCAACGGCCAAAACTCGTGACTTTTTCTCTGGTCAACCGAAAATCACAGTACCGACCAGGTGCAGTTGCCAAAAATGATCTCCGCCCCGATCAACCTAAAATCACGATCGTCCATCCAGATCGGTTAAATCATGATATTGGCCTCGGGGGGACGAAGTAGCTATTCAGACCCTGCGTCGGCCGAAACTCGTGATTTTCCGTCAGGTCAACCGAAAATCACAGTATTGACCAGGTACAGTTGTCAAAAACGATCTCCGCCCCGATCCGCCTAAAGTAACGGTCAACTGTCCGGATCGGCATAAATCCCGATTTTGCCCCCGGATGAATGAAATCACTATTCAGACCCAGCACCGGCTGAAACTCGTGATTTTCCATCAGGTCAACCGAAAATCACAGTATTGACCTGGAGCTACTGTAAAAAGCAATTTCCACGTTGACCGGACAGAAATCACGGTCAATCGTCTGAATCGGTAAAATCTCGATATTGCCCCCGGGCGAACGAAATCCTTATTCAGACCTTGCAACGGCCGAAACTCGGGATTCTTGGTCCGGTCAACAGAAAATCACAGCATTGACCTGGTACTGCTGTCAAAAACAATTTCCGCCTCGACTGGCCAAAATCACGATCGATCGTCCAGATCTGTAAAATCTCGATATTGCCCCCGGATGAACGAAATCGCTATTCAGACCCTGCAACGGCCAAAACTCGTGATTTTTTCTCTGGTCAACCGAAAATCACAGTACCGACCAGGTGCAGTTGTCAAAAATGATCTCTGCCCCGATCAGCCTGAAATCACGATCGTCCATCCAATTCGGTTAAATCATGATATTGGCCTCGGGGGGACGAAGTAGCTATTCAGACCCTGCGTCGGCCGAAACTCGTGATTTTCCGTCAGGTCAACCGAAAATCACAGTATTGACCAGGTACAGTTGTCAAAAACGATCTCCGCCCCGATCCGCCTAAAGTAACGGTCAACTGTCCGGATCGGCATAAATCCCGATTTTGCCCCCGGATGAATGAAATCACTATTCAGACCCAGCACCGGCTGACACTCGTGATTTTCCATCAGGTCAACCGAAAATCACAGTATTGACCTGGAGCTACTGTAAAAAGCAATTTCCACGTTGACCGGACAGAAATCACGGTCAATCGTCTGAATCGGTAAAATCTCGATATTGCCCCCGGGCGAACGAAATCCTTATTCAGACCTTGCAACGGCCGAAACTCGGGATTCATGGTCCGGTCAACAGAAAATCACAGCATTGACCTGGTACTGCTGTCAAAAACAATTTCCGCCTCGACTGGCCAAAATCACGATCGATCGTCCAGATCTGTAAAATCTCGATATTGCCCCCGGATGAACGAAATCGCTATTCAGACCCTGCAACGGCCAAAACTCGTGATTTTTTCTCTGGTCAACCGAAAATCATAGTACCGACCAGGTGCAGTTGTCAAAAATGATCTCCGCCCCGATCAGCCTGAAATCACGATCGTCCATCCAGTTCGGTTAAATCATGATATTGGCCTCGGGGGGACGAAGTAGCTATTCAGACCCTGCGTCGGCCGAAACTCGTGATTTTCCGTCAGGTCAACCGAAAATCACAGTATTGACCAGGTACAGTTGTCAAAAACGATCTCCGCCCCGATCCGCCTAAAGTAACGGTCAACTGTCCGGATCGGCATAAATCCCGATTTTGCCCCCGGATGAATGAAATCACTATTCAGACCCAGCACCGGCTGACACTCGTGATTTTCCATCAGGTCAACCGAAAATCACAGTATTGACCTGGAGCTACTGTAAAAAGCAATTTCCACGTTGACCGGACAGAAATCACGGTCAATCGTCTGAATCGGTAAAATCTCGATATTGCCCCCGGGCGAACGAAATCCTTATTCAGACCTTGCAACGGCCGAAACTCGGGATTCATGGTCCGGTCAACAGAAAATCACAGCATTGACCTGGTACTGCTGTCAAAAACAATTTCCGCCTCGACTGGCCAAAATCACGATCGATCGTCCAGATCTGTAAAATCTCGATATTGCCCCCGGATGAACGAAATCGCTATTCAGACCCTGCAACGGCCAAAACTCGTGATTTTTTCTCTGGTCAACCGAAAATCATAGTACCGACCAGGTGCAGTTGTCAAAAATGATCTCCGCCCCGATCAGCCTGAAATCACGATCGTCCATCCAGTTCGGTTAAATCATGATATTGGCCTTGGGGGGACGAAGTAGCTATTCAGACCCTGCGTCGGCCGAAACTCGTGATTTTCCGTCAGGTCAACCGAAAATCACAGTATTGACCAGGTACAGTTGTCAAAAACGATCTCCGCCCCGATCCGCCTAAAGTAACGGTCAACTGTCCGGATCGGCATAAATCCCGATTTTGCCCCCGGATGAATGAAATCACTATTCAGACCCAGCACCGACTGAAACTCGTGATTTTCCATCAGGTCAACCGAAAATCACAGTATTGACCTGGAGCTACTGTAAAAAGCAATTTCCACGTTGACCGGACAGAAATCACGGTCAATCGTCTGAATCGGTAAAATCTCGATATTGCCCCCGGGCGAACGAAATCCTTATTCAGACCTTGCAACGGCCGAAACTCGGGATTCTTGGTCCGGTCAACAGAAAATCACAGCATTGACCTGGTACTGCTGTCAAAAACAATTTCCGCCTCGACTGGCCAAAATCACGATCGATCGTCCAGATCTGTAAAATCTCTATATTGCCCCCGGATGAACGAAATCGCTATTCAGACCCTGCAACGGCCAAAACTCGTGACTTTTTCTCTGGTCAACCGAAAATCACAGTACCGACCAGGTGCAGTTGCCAAAAATGATCTCCGCCCCGATCAACCTGAAATCACGATCGTCCATCCAGATCGGTTAAATCATGATATTGGCCTCGGGGGGACGAAGTAGCTATTCAGACCCTGCGTCGGCCGAAACTCGTGATTTTCCGTCAGGTCAACCGAAAATCACAGTATTGACCAGGTACAGTTGTCAAAAACGATCTCCGCCCCGATCCGCCTAAAGTAACGGTCAACTGTCCGGATCGGCATAAATCCCGATTTTGCCCCCGGATGAATGAAATCACTATTCAGACCCAGCACCGGCTGAAACTCGTGATTTTCCATCAGGTCAACCGAAAATCACAGTATTGACCTGGAGCTACTGTAAAAAGCAATTTCCACGTCGACCGGACAGAAATCACGGTCAATCGTCTGAATCGGTAAAATCTCGATATTGCCCCCGGGCGAACGAAATCCTTATTCAGACCTTGCAACGGCCGAAACTCGGGATTCTTGGTCCGGTCAACAGAAAATCACAGCATTGACCTGGTACTGCTGTCAAAAACAATTTCCGCCTCGACTGGCCAAAATCACGATCGATCGTCCAGATCTGTAAAATCTCGATATTGCCCCCGGATGAACGAAATCGCTATTCAGACCCTGCAACGGCCAAAACTCGTGATTTTTTCTCTGGTCAACCGAAAATCACAGTACCGACCAGGTGCAGTTGTCAAAAATGATCTCCGCCCCGATCAGCCTGAAATCACGATCGTCCATCCAGTTCGGTTAAATCATGATATTGGCCTCGGGGGGACGAAGTAGCTATTCAGACCCTGCGTCGGCCGAAACTCGTGATTTTCCGTCAGGTCAACCGAAAATCACAGTATTGACCAGGTACAGTTGTCAAAAAGATCTCCGCCCCGATCCGCCTAAAGTAACGGTCAACTGTCCGGATCGGCATAAATCCCGATTTTGCCCCCGGATGAATGAAATCACTATTCAGACCCAGCACCGGCTGAAACTCGTGATTTTCCATCAGGTCAACCGAAAATCACAGTATTGACCTGGAGCTACTGTAAAAAGCAATTTCCAAGTTGACCGGACAGAAATCACGGTCAATCGTCTGAATCGGTAAAATCTCGATATTGCCCCCGGGCGAACGAAATCCTTATTCAGACCTTGCAACGGCCGAAACTCGGGATTCTTGGTCCGGTCAACAGAAAATCACAGCATTGACCTGGTACTGCTGTCAAAAACAATTTCCGCCTCGACTGGCCAAAATCACGATCGATCGTCCAGATCTGTAAAATCTCTATATTGCCCCCGGATGAACGAAATCGCTATTCAGACCCTGCAACGGCCAAAACTCGTGACTTTTTCTCTGGTCAACCGAAAATCACAGTACCGACCAGGTGCAGTTGCCAAAAATGATCTCCGCCCCGATCAACCTGAAATCACGATCGTCCATCCAGATCGGTTAAATCATGATATTGGCCTCGGGGGGACGAAGTAGCTATTCAGACCCTGCGTCGGCCGAAACTCGTGATTTTCCGTCAGGTCAACCGAAAATCACAGTATTGACCAGGTACAGTTGTCAAAAACGATCTCCGCCCCGATCCGCCTAAAGTAACGGTCAACTGTCCGGATCGGCATAAATCCCGATTTTGCCCCCGGATGAATGAAATCACTATTCAGACCCAGCACCGGCTGAAACTCGTGATTTTCCATCAGGTCAACCGAAAATCACAGTATTGACCTGGAGCTACTGTAAAAAGCAATTTCCACGTCGACCGGACAGAAATCACGGTCAATCGTCTGAATCGGTAAAATCTCGATATTGCCCCCGGGCGAACGAAATCCTTATTCAGACCTTGCAACGGCCGAAACTCGGGATTCTTGGTCCGGTCAACAGAAAATCACAGCATTGACCTGGTACTGCTGTCAAAAACAATTTCCGCCTCGACTGGCCAAAATCACGATCGATCGTCCAGATCTGTAAAATCTCGATATTGCCCCCGGATGAACGAAATCGCTATTCAGACCCTGCAACGGCCAAAACTCGTGATTTTTTCTCTGGTCAACCGAAAATCACAGTACCGACCAGGTGCAGTTGTCAAAAATGATCTCCGCCCCGATCAGCCTGAAATCACGATCGTCCATCCAGTTCGGTTAAATCATGATATTGGCCTCGGGGGGACGAAGTAGCTATTCAGACCCTGCGTCGGCCGAAACTCGTGATTTTCCGTCAGGTCAACCGAAAATCACAGTATTGACCAGGTACAGTTGTCAAAAAGATCTCCGCCCCGATCCGCCTAAAGTAACGGTCAACTGTCCGGATCGGCATAAATCCCGATTTTGCCCCCGGATGAATGAAATCACTATTCAGACCCAGCACCGGCTGAAACTCGTGATTTTCCATCAGGTCAACCGAAAATCACAGTATTGACCTGGAGCTACTGTAAAAAGCAATTTCCAAGTTGACCGGACAGAAATCACGGTCAATCGTCTGAATCGGTAAAATCTCGATATTGCCCCCGGGCGAACGAAATCCTTATTCAGACCTTGCAACGGCCGAAACTCGGGATTCTTGGTCCGGTCAACAGAAAATCACAGCATTGACCTGGTACTGCTGTCAAAAACAATTTCCGCCTCGACTGGCCAAAATCCCAATCGATCGTCCAGATCTGTAAAATCTCGATATTGCCCCCGGATGAACGAAATCGCTATTCAGACCCTGCAACGGCCAAAACTCGTGATTTTTTCTCTGGTCAACCGAAAATCACAGTACCGACCAGGTGCAGTTGTCAAAAATGATCTCCGCCCCGATCAGCCTGAAATCACGATCGTCCATCCAGTTCGGTTAAATCATGATATTGCCCTCGGGGGGACGAAGTAGCTATTCAGACCCTGCGTCGGCCGAAACTCGTGATTTTCCGTCAGGTCAACCGAAAATCACAGTATTGACCAGGTACAGTTGTCAAAAACGATCTCCGCCCCGGTCCGCCTAAAGTAACGGTCAACTGTCCGGATCGGCATAAATCCCGATTTTGCCCCCGGATGAATGAAATCACTATTCAGACCCAGCACCGGCTGAAACTCGTGATTTTCCATCAGGTCAATCGAAAATCACAGTATTGACCTGGAGCTACTGTAAAAAGCAATTTCCACCTCGACCGGATAGAAATCAGGGTCAATCGTCTGAATCGGTAAAATCTCGATATTGCCCCCGGACGAACGAAATCCTTATTCAGACCTTGCAACGGCCGAAACTCGGGATTCTTGGTCCGGTCAACAGAAAATCACAGCATTGACCTGGTACTGCTGTCAAAAACAATTTCCGCCTCGACTGGCCAAAATCACGATCGATCGTCCAGATCTGTAAAATCTCGATATTGCCCCCGGATGAACGAAATCGCTATTCAGACCCTGCAACGGCCAAAACTCGTGATTTTTTCTCTGGTCAACCGAAAATCACAGTACCGACCAGGTGCAGTTGTCAAAAATGATCTCCGCCCCGATCAGCCTGAAATCACGATCGTCCATCCAGTTCGGTTAAATCATGATATTGGCCTCGGGGGGACGAAGTAGCTATTCAGACCCTGCGTCGGCCGAAACTCGTGATTTTCCGTCAGGTCAACCGAAAATCACAGTATTGACCAGGTACAGTTGTCAAAAAGATCTCCGCCCCGATCCGCCTAAAGTAACGGTCAACTGTCCGGATCGGCATAAATCCCGATTTTGCCCCCGGATGAATGAAATCACTATTCAGACCCAGCACCGGCTGAAACTCGTGATTTTCCATCAGGTCAACCGAAAATCACAGTATTGACCTGGAGCTACTGTAAAAAGCAATTTCCAAGTTGACCGGACAGAAATCACGGTCAATCGTCTGAATCGGTAAAATCTCGATATTGCCCCCGGGCGAACGAAATCCTTATTCAGACCTTGCAACGGCCGAAACTCGGGATTCTTGGTCCGGTCAACAGAAAATCACAGCATTGACCTGGTACTGCTGTCAAAAACAATTTCCGCCTCGACTGGCCAAAATCCCAATCGATCGTCCAGATCTGTAAAATCTCGATATTGCCCCCGGATGAACGAAATCGCTATTCAGACCCTGCAACGGCCAAAACTCGTGATTTTTTCTCTGGTCAACCGAAAATCACAGTACCGACCAGGTGCAGTTGTCAAAAATGATCTCCGCCCCGATCAGCCTGAAATCACGATCGTCCATCCAGTTCGGTTAAATCATGATATTGCCCTCGGGGGGACGAAGTAGCTATTCAGACCCTGCGTCGGCCGAAACTCGTGATTTTCCGTCAGGTCAACCGAAAATCACAGTATTGACCAGGTACAGTTGTCAAAAACGATCTCCGCCCCGATCCGCCTAAAGTAACGGTCAACTGTCCGGATCGGCATAAATCCCGATTTTGCCCCCGGATGAATGAAATCACTATTCAGACCCAGCACCGGCTGAAACTCGTGATTTTCCATCAGGTCAATCGAAAATCACAGTATTGACCTGGAGCTACTGTAAAAAGCAATTTCCACCTCGACCGGATAGAAATCAGGGTCAATCGTCTGAATCGGTAAAATCTCGATATTGCCCCCGGACGAACGAAATCCTTATTCAGACCTTGCAACGGCCGAAACTCGGGATTCTTGGTCCGGTCAACAGAAAATCACAGCATTGACCTGGTACTGCTGTCAAAAACAATTTCCGCCTCGACTGGCCAAAATCACGATCGATCGTCCAGATCTGTAAAATCTCGATATTGCCCCCGGATGAACGAAATCGCTATTCAGACCCTGCAACGGCCAAAACTCGTGATTTTTTCTCTGGTCAACCGAAAATCACAGTACCGACCAGGTGCAGTTGTCAAAAATGATCTCCGCCCCGATCAGCCTGAAATCACGATCGTCCATCCAGTTCGGTTAAATCATGATATTGGCCTCGGGGGGACGAAGTAGCTATTCAGACCCTGCGTCGGCCGAAACTCGTGATTTTCCGTCAGGTCAACCGAAAATCACAGTATTGACCAGGTACAGTTGTCAAAAAGATCTCCGCCCCGATCCGCCTAAAGTAACGGTCAACTGTCCGGATCGGCATAAATCCCGATTTTGCCCCCGGATGAATGAAATCACTATTCAGACCCAGCACCGGCTGAAACTCGTGATTTTCCATCAGGTCAACCGAAAATCACAGTATTGACCTGGAGCTACTGTAAAAAGCAATTTCCAAGTTGACCGGACAGAAATCACGGTCAATCGTCTGAATCGGTAAAATCTCGATATTGCCCCCGGGCGAACGAAATCCTTATTCAGACCTTGCAACGGCCGAAACTCGGGATTCTTGGTCCGGTCAACAGAAAATCACAGCATTGACCTGGTACTGCTGTCAAAAACAATTTCCGCCTCGACTGGCCAAAATCCCAATCGATCGTCCAGATCTGTAAAATCTCGATATTGCCCCCGGATGAACGAAATCGCTATTCAGACCCTGCAACGGCCAAAACTCGTGATTTTTTCTCTGGTCAACCGAAAATCACAGTACCGACCAGGTGCAGTTGTCAAAAATGATCTCCGCCCCGATCAGCCTGAAATCACGATCGTCCATCCAGTTCGGTTAAATCATGATATTGCCCTCGGGGGGACGAAGTAGCTATTCAGACCCTGCGTCGGCCGAAACTCGTGATTTTCCGTCAGGTCAACCGAAAATCACAGTATTGACCAGGTACAGTTGTCAAAAACGATCTCCGCCCCGATCCGCCTAAAGTAACGGTCAACTGTCCGGATCGGCATAAATCCCGATTTTGCCCCCGGATGAATGAAATCACTATTCAGACCCAGCACCGGCTGAAACTCGTGATTTTCCATCAGGTCAATCGAAAATCACAGTATTGACCTGGAGCTACTGTAAAAAGCAATTTCCACCTCGACCGGATAGAAATCAGGGTCAATCGTCTGAATCGGTAAAATCTCGATATTGCCCCCGGACGAACGAAATCCTTATTCAGACCTTGCAACGGCCGAAACTCGGGATTCTTGGTCCGGTCAACCGAAAATCGCAGCATTGACCTGGAACTGCTGTCAAAAACAATTTCCGCCTCGACTGGCCAAAATCACGATCGATCGTCCAGATCTGTAAAATCTCGATATTGCCCCCGGATGAACGAAATCGCTATTCAGACCCTGCAACGGCCAAAACTCGTGATTTTTTCTCTGGTCAACCGAAAATCACAGTACCGACCAGGTGCAGTTGTCAAAAATGATCTCCGCCCCGATCAGCCAGAAATCACGATCGTCCATCCAGATCGGTTAAATCATGATATTGCCCTCGGGGGGACGAAGTAGCTATTCAGACCCTGCGTCGGCCGAAACTCGTGATTTTCCGTCAGGTCAATCGAAAATCACAGTAATGACCAGGTACAGTTGCCAAAAACGATCTCCGACTCGATCCGCCTAAAGTAACGATCAACTGTCTGGATCGGCAAAAATCCCGATTTTGCCCCCGGATGAATGAAATCACTATTCAGACCCAGCACCGGCTGAAACTCGTGATTTTCCATCAGGTCAACCGAAAATCACAGTATTGACCTGGAGCTACTGTAAAAAGCAATTTCCACGTTGACCGGACAGAAATGACGGTCAATCGTCTGAATCGGTAAAATCTCGATATTGCCCCCGGGCGAACGAAATCCTTATTCAGACCTTGCAACGGCCGAAACTCGGGATTCTTGGTCCGGTCAACCGAAAATCACAGCATTGACCTGGTACTGCTGTCAAAAACAATTTCCGCCTCGACTGGCCAAAATCACGATCGATCGTCCAGATCTGTAAAATCTCGATATTGCCCCCGGATGAACGAAATCGCTATTCAGACCCTGCAACGGCCAAAACTCGTGATTTTTTCTCTGGTCAACCGAAAATCACAGTACCGACCAGGTGCAGTTGTCAAAAATGATCTCCGCCCCGATCAGCCTGAAATCACGATCGTCCATCCAGTTCGGTTAAATCATGATATTGCCCTCGGGGGGACGAAGTAGCTATTCAGACCCTGCGTCGGCCGAAACTCGTGATTTTCCGTCAGGTCAACCGAAAATCACAGTATTGACCAGGTACAGTTGTCAAAAACGATCTCCGCCCCGATCCGCCTAAAGTAACGGTCAACTGTCCGGATCGGCATAAATCCCGATTTTGCCCCCGGAAGAATGAAATCACTATTCAGACCCAGCACCGGCTGAAACTCGTGATTTTCCATTAGGTCAACCGAAAATCACAGTATTGACCTGGAGCTACTGTAAAAAACAATTTCCACCTCGACCGGATAGAAATCACGGTCAATCGTCTGAATCGGTAAAATCTCGATATTGCCCCCGGACGAACGAAATCCTTATTCAGACCTTGCAACGGCCGAAACTCGGGATTCTTGGTCCGGTCAACCGAAAATCACAGCATTGACCTGGTACTGCTGTCAAAAACAATTTCCGCCTCGACTGGCCAAAATCACGATCGATCGTCCAGATCTGTAAAATCTCGATATTGCCCCCGGATGAACGAAATCGCTATTCAGACCCTGCAACGGCCAAAACTCGTGACTTTTTCTCTGGTCAACCGAAAATCACAGTACCGACCAGGTGCAGTTGCCAAAAATGATCTCCGCCCCGATCAACCTGAAATCACGATCATCCATCCAGATCGGTTAAATCATGATATTGCCCTCGGGGGGACGAAGTAGCTATTCAGACCCTGCGTCGGCCGAAACTCGTGATTTTCCGTCAGGTCAATCGAAAATCACAGTAATGACCAGGTACAGTTGCCAAAAACGATCTCCGACTCGATCCGCCTAAAGTAACGATCAACTGTCCGGATCGGCAAAAATCCCGATTTTGCCCCCGGATGAATGAAATCACTATTCAGACCCAGCACCGGCTGAAACTCGTGATTTTCCATCAGGTCAACCGAAAATCACAGCATTGACCTGGAGCTACTGTAAAAAGCAATTTCCACCTCGACCGGATAGAAATCACGGTCAATCGTCTGAATCGGTAAAATCTCGATATTGCCCCCGGGCGAACGAAATCCTTATTCAGACCTTGCAACGGCCGAAACTCGGGATTCTTGGTCCGGTCAACCGAAAATCACAGCATTGACCTGGTACTGCTGTCAAAAACAATTTCCGCCTCGACTGGCCAGAATCACGATCGGTCGTCCAGATCTGTAAAATCTCGATATTGCCCCCGGATGAACGAAATCGCTATTCAGACCTTGCAACGGCCGAAACTCGTGACTTTTTCTCTGGTCAACCGAAAATCACAGTACCGACCAGGTGCAGTTGCCAAAAATGATCTCCGCCCCGATCAGCCTGAAATCACGATCATCCATCCAGATCGGTTAAATCATGATATTGCCCTCGGGGGGACGAAGTAGCTATTCAGACCCTGCGTCGGCCGAAACTCGTGATTTTCCGTCAGGTCAATCGAAAATCACAGTAATGACCAGGTACAGTTGCCAAAAACGATCTCCGACTCGATCCGCCTAAAGTAACGATCAACTGTCCGGATCGGCAAAAATCCCGATTTTGCCCCCGGATGAATGAAATCACTATTCAGACCCAGCACCGGCTGAAACTCGTGATTTTCCATCAGGTCAACCGAAAATCACAGTATTGACCTGGAGCTACTGTAAAAAGCAATTTCCACCTCGACCGGATAGAAATCACGGTCAATCGTCTGAATCGGTAAAATCTCGATATTGCCCCCGGGCGAACGAAATCCTTATTCAGACCTTGCAACGGCCGAAACTCGGGATTCTTGGTCCGGTCAACCGAAAATCACAGCATTGACCTGGTACTGCTGTCAAAAACAATTTCCGCCTCGACTGGCCAGAATCACGATCGGTCGTCCAGATCTGTAAAATCTCGATATTGCCCCCGGATGAACGAAATCGCTATTCAGACCTTGCAACGGCCGAAACTCGTGATTTTTTCTCTGGTCAACCGAAAATCACAGTACCGACCAGGTGCAGTTGTCAAAAATGATCTCCGCCCCAATCAGCCTGAAATCACGATCGTCCATCCAGTTCGGTTAAATCAGGATATTGCCCTCGGGGGGACGAAGTAGCTATTCAGACCCTGCGTCGGCCGAAACTCGTGATTTTCCGTCAGGTCAATCGAAAATCACAGTAATGACCAGGTACAGTTGCCAAAAACGATCTCCGACTCGATCCGCCTAAAGTAACGATCAACTGTCCGGATCGGCAAAAATCCCGATTTTGCCCCCGGATGAATGAAATCACTATTCAGACCCAGCACCAGCTGAAACTCGTGATTTTCCATCAGGTCAACCGAAAATCACAGTATTGACCTGGAGCTACTGTAAAAAGCAATTTCCACCTCGACCGGATAGAAATCACGGTCAATCGTCTGAATCGGTAAAATCTCGATATTGCCCCCGGACGAACGAAATCCTTATTCAGACCTTGCAACGGCCGAAACTCGGGATTCTTGGTCCGGTCAACCGAAAATCACAGCATTGACCTGGTACTGCTGTCAAAAACAATTTCCGCCTCGACTGGCCAAAATCACGATCGATCGTCCAGATCTGTAAAATCTCGATATTGCCCCCGGATGAACGAAATCGCTATTCAGACCCTGCAACGGCCGAAACTCGTGATTTTTTCTCTGGTCAACCGAAAATCACAGTACCGACCAGGTGCAGTTGTCAAAAATGATCTCCGCCCCAATCAGCCTGAAATCACGATCGTCCATCCAGTTCGGTTAAATCATGATATTGCCCTCGGGGGGACGAAGTAGCTATTCAGACCCTGCGTCGGCCGAAACTCGTGATTTTCCGTCAGGTCAATCGAAAATCACAGTAATGACCAGGTACAGTTGCCAAAAACGATCTCCGACTCGATCCGCCTAAAGTAACGATCAACTGTCCGGATCGGCAAAAATCCCGATTTTGCCCCCGGATGAATGAAATCACTATTCAGACCCAGCATCGGCTGAAACTCGTGATTTTCCATCAGGTCAACCAAAAATCACAGTATTGACCTGGAGCTACTGTAAAAAGCAATTTCCACCTCGACCGGATAGAAATCACGGTCAATCGTCTGAATCGGTAAAATCTCGATATTGCCCCCGGACGAACGAAATCCTTATTCAGACCTTGCAACGGCCGAAACTCGGGATTCTTGGTCCGGTCAACCGAAAATCACAGCATTGACCTGGTACTGCTGTCAAAAACAATTTCCGCCTCGACTGGCCAAAATCACGATCGATCGTCCAGATCTGTAAAATCTCGATATTGCCCCCGGATGAACGAAATCGCTATTCAGACCCTGCAACGGCCGAAACTCGTGATTTTTTCTCTGGTCAACCGAAAATCACAGTACCGACCAGGTGCAGTTGTCAAAAATGATCTCCGCCCCAATCAGCCTGAAATCACGATCGTCCATCCAGTTCGGTTAAATCATGATATTGCCCTCGGGGGGACGAAGTAGCTATTCAGACC
Organism: Delonix regia; assembly: GCA_037074485.1. Taxonomy (NCBI): domain Eukaryota; kingdom Viridiplantae; phylum Streptophyta; class Magnoliopsida; order Fabales; family Fabaceae; genus Delonix; species Delonix regia. The sequence goes on from JAYWLE010000016.1 coordinate 287,680, forward strand.
CTGCGTCGGCCGAAACTCGTGATTTTCCGTCAGGTCAATCGAAAATCACAGTAATGACCAGGTACAGTTGCCAAAAACGATCTCCGACTCGATCCGCCTAAAGTAACGATCAACTGTCCGGATCGGCAAAAATCCCGATTTTGCCCCCGGATGAATGAAATCACTATTCAGACCCAGCATCGGCTGAAACTCGTGATTTTCCATCAGGTCAACCGAAAATCACAGTATTGACCTGGAGCTACTGTAAAAAGCAATTTCCACCTTGACCGGACAGAAATCACGGTCAATCGTCTGAATCGGTAAAATCTCGATATTGCCCCCGGACGAACGAAATCCTTATTCAGACCTTGCAACGGCCGAAACTCGGGATTCTTGGTCCGGTCAACCGAAAATCAGAGCATTGACCTGGTACTGCTGTCAAAAACAATTTCCGCCTCGACTGGCCAGAATCACGATCGGTCGTCCAGATCTGTAAAATCTCGATATTGCCCCCGGATGAACGAAATCGCTATTCAGACCCTGCAACGGCCAAAACTCGTGATTTTTTCTCTGGTCAACCGAAAATCACAGTACCGACCAGGTGCAGTTGTCAAAAATGATCTCCGCCCCGATCAGCCTGAAATCACGATCGTCCATCCAGATCGGTTAAATCATGATATTGCCCTCGGGGGGACGAAGTAGCTATTCAGACCCTGCGTCGGCCGAAACTCGTGATTTTCCGTCAGGTCAATCGAAAATCACAGTAATGACCAGGTACAGTTGCCAAAAACGATCTCCGACTCGATCCGCCTAAAGTAACGATCAACTGTCCGGATCGGCAAAAATCCCGATTTTGCCCCCGGATGAATGAAATCACTATTCAGACCCAGCACCGGCTGAAACTCGTGATTTTCCATCAGGTCAACCGAAAATCACAGTATTGACCTGGAGCTACTGTAAAAAGCAATTTCCACCTCGACCGGATAGAAATCACGGTCAATCGTCTGAATCGGTAAAATCTCGATATTGCCCCCGGACGAACGAAATCCTTATTCAGACCTTGCAACGGCCGAAACTCGGGATTCTTGGTCCGGTCAACCAAAAATCACAGCATTGACCTGGTACTGCTGTCAAAAACAATTTCCGCCTCGACTGGCCAGAATCACGATCGGTCGTCCAGATCTGTAAAATCTCGATATTGCCCCCGGATGAACGAAATCGCTATTCAGACCCTGCAACGGCCGAAACTCGTGATTTTTTCTCTGGTCAACCGAAAATCACAGTACCGACCAGGTGCAGTTGTCAAAAATGATCTCCGCCTCGATCAGCCTGAAATCACGATCGTCCATCCAGATCGGTTAAATCATGATATTGCCCGCGGGGGGACGAAGTAACTATTCAGACCCTGCGTCGGCCGAAACTCGTGATTTTCCGTCAGGTCAATCGAAAATCACAGTAATGACCAGGTACAGTTGCCAAAAACGATCTCCGACTCGATCCGCCTAAAGTAACGATCAACTGTCCGGATCGGCAAAAATCCTGATTTTGCCCCCGGATGAATGAAATCACTATTCAGACCCAGCACCGGCTGAAACTCGTGATTTTCCATCAGGTCAACCAAAAATCACAGTATTGACCTGGAGCTACTGTAAAAAGCAATTTCCACCTCGACCGGATAGAAATCACGGTCAATCGTCTGAATCGGTAAAATCTCGATATTGCCCCCGGACGAACGAAATCCTTATTCAGACCTTGCAACGGCCGAAACTCGGGATTCTTGGTCCGGTCAACCAAAAATCACAGCATTGACCTGGTACTGCTGTCAAAAACAATTTCCGCCTCGACTGGCCAGAATCACGATCGGTCGTCCAGATCTGTAAAATCTCGATATTGCCCCCGGATGAACGAAATCGCTATTCAGACCCTGCAACGGCCGAAACTCGTGATTTTTTCTCTGGTCAACCGAAAATCACAGTACCGACCAGGTGCAGTTGTCAAAAATGATCTCCGCCTCGATCAGCCTGAAATCACGATCGTCCATCCAGATCGGTTAAATCATGATATTGCCCGCGGGGGGACGAAGTAACTATTCAGACCCTGCGTCGGCCGAAACTCGTGATTTTCCGTCAGGTCAATCGAAAATCACAGTAATGACCAGGTACAGTTGCCAAAAACGATCTCCGACTCGATCCGCCTAAAGTAACGATCAACTGTCCGGATCGGCAAAAATCCCGATTTTGCCCCCGGATGAATGAAATCACTATTCAGACCCAGCACCGGCTGAAACTCGTGATTTTCCATCAGGTCAACCAAAAATCACAGTATTGACCTGGAGCTACTGTAAAAAGCAATTTCCACCTCGACCGGATAGAAATCACGGTCAATCGTCTGAATCGGTAAAATCTCGATATTGCCCCCGGACGAACGAAATCCTTATTCAGACCTTGCAACGGCCGAAACTCGGGATTCTTGGTCCGGTCAACCGAAAATCAGAGCATTGACCTGGTACTGCTGTCAAAAACAATTTCCGCCTCGACTGGCCAAAATCACGATCGATCGTCCAGATCTGTAAAATCTCGATATTGCCCCCGGATGAACGAAATCGCTATTCAGACCCTGCAACGGCCGAAACTCGTGATTTTTTCTCTGGTCAACCGAAAATCACAGTACCGACCAGGTGCAGTTGTCAAAAATGATCTCCGCCCCAATCAGCCTGAAATCACGATCGTCCATCCAGTTCGGTTAAATCATGATATTGCCCTCGGGGGGACGAAGTAGCTATTCAGACCCTGCGTCGGCCGAAACTCGTGATTTTCCGTCAGGTCAATCGAAAATCACAGTAATGACCAGGTACAGTTGCCAAAAACGATCTCCGACTCGATCCGCCTAAAGTAACGATCAACTGTCCGGATCGGCAAAAATCCCGATTTTGCCCCCGGATGAATGAAATCACTATTCAGACCCAGCACCGGCTGAAACTCGTGATTTTCCATCAGGTCAACCAAAAATCACAGTATTGACCTGGAGCTACTGTAAAAAGCAATTTCCACCTCGACCGGATAGAAATCACGGTCAATCGTCTGAATCGGTAAAATCTCGATATTGCCCCCGGACGAACGAAATCCTTATTCAGACCTTGCAACGGCCGAAACTCGGGATTCTTGGTCCGGTCAACCAAAAATCACAGCATTGACCTGGTACTGCTGTCAAAAACAATTTCCGCCTCGACTGGCCAGAATCACGATCGGTCGTCCAGATCTGTAAAATCTCGATATTGCCCCCGGATGAACGAAATCGCTATTCAGACCCTGCAACGGCCAAAACTCGTGATTTTTTCTCTGGTCAACCGAAAATCACAGTACCGACCAGGTGCAGTTGTCAAAAATGATCTCCGCCTCGATCAGCCTGAAATCACGATCGTCCATCCAGATCGGTTAAATCATGATATTGCCCGCGGGGGGACGAAGTAACTATTCAGACCCTGCGTCGGCCGAAACTCGTGATTTTCCGTCAGGTCAATCGAAAATCACAGTAATGACCAGGTACAGTTGCCAAAAACGATCTCCGACTCGATCCGCCTAAAGTAACGATCAACTGTCCGGATCGGCAAAAATCCCGATTTTGCCCCCGGATGAATGAAATCACTATTCAGACCCAGCACCGGCTGAAACTCGTGATTTTCCATCAGGTCAACCAAAAATCACAGTATTGACCTGGAGCTACTGTAAAAAGCAATTTCCACCTCGACCGGATAGAAATCACGGTCAATCGTCTGAATCGGTAAAATCTCGATATTGCCCCCGGACGAACGAAATCCTTATTCAGACCTTGCAACGGCCGAAACTCGGGATTCTTGGTCCGGTCAACCGAAAATCAGAGCATTGACCTGGTACTGCTGTCAAAAACAATTTCCGCCTCGACTGGCCAAAATCACGATCGATCGTCCAGATCTGTAAAATCTCGATATTGCCCCCGGATGAACGAAATCGCTATTCAGACCCTGCAACGGCCGAAACTCGTGATTTTTTCTCTGGTCAACCGAAAATCACAGTACCGACCAGGTGCAGTTGTCAAAAATGATCTCCGCCCCAATCAGCCTGAAATCACGATCGTCCATCCAGTTCGGTTAAATCATGATATTGCCCTCGGGGGGACGAAGTAGCTATTCAGACCCTGCGTCGGCCGAAACTCGTGATTTTCCGTCAGGTCAATCGAAAATCACAGTAATGACCAGGTACAGTTGCCAAAAACGATCTCCGACTCGATCCGCCTAAAGTAACGATCAACTGTCCGGATCGGCAAAAATCCCGATTTTGCCCCCGGATGAATGAAATCACTATTCAGACCCAGCACCGGCTGAAACTCGTGATTTTCCATCAGGTCAACCAAAAATCACAGTATTGACCTGGAGCTACTGTAAAAAGCAATTTCCACCTCGACCGGATAGAAATCACGGTCAATCGTCTGAATCGGTAAAATCTCGATATTGCCCCCGGACGAACGAAATCCTTATTCAGACCTTGCAACGGCCGAAACTCGGGATTCTTGGTCCGGTCAACCGAAAATCAGAGCATTGACCTGGTACTGCTGTCAAAAACAATTTCCGCCTCGACTGGCCAGAATCACGATCGGTCGTCCAGATCTGTAAAATCTCGATATTGCCCCCGGATGAACGAAATCGCTATTCAGACCCTGCAACGGCCAAAACTCGTGATTTTTTCTCTGGTCAACCGAAAATCACAGTACCGACCAGGTGCAGTTGTCAAAAATGATCTCCGCCTCGATCAGCCTGAAATCACGATCGTCCATCCAGATCGGTTAAATCATGATATTGCCCGCGGGGGGACGAAGTAACTATTCAGACCCTGCGTCGGCCGAAACTCGTGATTTTCCGTCAGGTCAATCGAAAATCACAGTAATGACCAGGTACAGTTGCCAAAAACGATCTCCGACTCGATCCGCCTAAAGTAACGATCAACTGTCCGGATCGGCAAAAATCCCGATTTTGCCCCCGGATGAATGAAATCACTATTCAGACCCAGCACCGGCTGAAACTCGTGATTTTCCATCAGGTCAACCAAAAATCACAGTATTGACCTGGAGCTACTGTAAAAAGCAATTTCCACCTCGACCGGATAGAAATCACGGTCAATCGTCTGAATCGGTAAAATCTCGATATTGCCCCCGGACGAACGAAATCCTTATTCAGACCTTGCAACGGCCGAAACTCGGGATTCTTGGTCCGGTCAACCGAAAATCAGAGCATTGACCTGGTACTGCTGTCAAAAACAATTTCCGCCTCGACTGGCCAAAATCACGATCGATCGTCCAGATCTGTAAAATCTCGATATTGCCCCCGGATGAACGAAATCGCTATTCAGACCCTGCAACGGCCGAAACTCGTGATTTTTTCTCTGGTCAACCGAAAATCACAGTACCGACCAGGTGCAGTTGTCAAAAATGATCTCCGCCCCAATCAGCCTGAAATCACGATCGTCCATCCAGTTCGGTTAAATCATGATATTGCCCTCGGGGGGACGAAGTAGCTATTCAGACCCTGCGTCGGCCGAAACTCGTGATTTTCCGTCAGGTCAATCGAAAATCACAGTAATGACCAGGTACAGTTGCCAAAAACGATCTCCGACTCGATCCGCCTAAAGTAACGATCAACTGTCCGGATCGGCAAAAATCCCGATTTTGCCCCCGGATGAATGAAATCACTATTCAGACCCAGCACCGGCTGAAACTCGTGATTTTCCATCAGGTCAACCAAAAATCACAGTATTGACCTGGAGCTACTGTAAAAAGCAATTTCCACCTCGACCGGATAGAAATCACGGTCAATCGTCTGAATCGGTAAAATCTCGATATTGCCCCCGGACGAACGAAATCCTTATTCAGACCTTGCAACGGCCGAAACTCGGGATTCTTGGTCCGGTCAACCGAAAATCAGAGCATTGACCTGGTACTGCTGTCAAAAACAATTTCCGCCTCGACTGGCCAAAATCACGATCGATCGTCCAGATCTGTAAAATCTCGATATTGCCCCCGGATGAACGAAATCGCTATTCAGACCCTGCAACGGCCAAAACTCGTGATTTTTTCTCTGGTCAACCGAAAATCACAGTACCGACCAGGTGCAGTTGTCAAAAATGATCTCCGCCCCGATCAGCCTGAAATCACGATCGTCCATCCAGATCGGTTAAATCATGATATTGCCCTCGGGGGGACGAAGTAGCTATTCAGACCCTGCGTCGGCCGAAACTCGTGATTTTCCGTCAGGTCAATCGAAAATCACAGTAATGACCAGGTACAGTTGCCAAAAACGATCTCCGACTCGATCCGCCTAAAGTAACGATCAACTGTCCGGATCGGCAAAAATCCCGATTTTGCCCCCGGATGAATGAAATCACTATTCAGACCCAGCACCGGCTGAAACTCGTGATTTTCCATCAGGTCAACCGAAAATCACAGTATTGACCTGGAGCTACTGTAAAAAGCAATTTCCACCTTGACCGGACAGAAATCACGGTCAATCGTCTGAATCGGTAAAATCTCGATATTGCCCCCGGACGAACGAAATCCTTATTCAGACCTTGCAACGGCCGAAACTCGGGATTCTTGGTCCGGTCAACCGAAAATCAGAGCATTGACCTGGTACTGCTGTCAAAAACAATTTCCGCCTCGACTGGCCAGAATCACGATCGGTCGTCCAGATCTGTAAAATCTCGATATTGCCCCCGGATGAACGAAATCGCTATTCAGACCCTGCAACGGCCAAAACTCGTGATTTTTTCTCTGGTCAACCGAAAATCACAGTACCGACCAGGTGCAGTTGTCAAAAATGATCTCCGCCCCGATCAGCCTGAAATCACGATCGTCCATCCAGATCGGTTAAATCATGATATTGCCCTCGGGGGGACGAAGTAGCTATTCAGACCCTGCGTCGGCCGAAACTCGTGATTTTCCGTCAGGTCAATCGAAAATCACAGTAATGACCAGGTACAGTTGCCAAAAACGATCTCCGACTCGATCCGCCTAAAGTAACGATCAACTGTCCGGATCGGCAAAAATCCCGATTTTGCCCCCGGATGAATGAAATCACTATTCAGACCCAGCACCGGCTGAAACTCGTGATTTTCCATCAGGTCAACCGAAAATCACAGTATTGACCTGGAGCTACTGTAAAAAGCAATTTCCACCTCGACCGGATAGAAATCACGGTCAATCGTCTGAATCGGTAAAATCTCGATATTGCCCCCGGACGAACGAAATCCTTATTCAGACCTTGCAACGGCCGAAACTCGGGATTCTTGGTCCGGTCAACCAAAAATCACAGCATTGACCTGGTACTGCTGTCAAAAACAATTTCCGCCTCGACTGGCCAGAATCACGATCGGTCGTCCAGATCTGTAAAATCTCGATATTGCCCCCGGATGAACGAAATCGCTATTCAGACCCTGCAACGGCCGAAACTCGTGATTTTTTCTCTGGTCAACCGAAAATCACAGTACCGACCAGGTGCAGTTGTCAAAAATGATCTCCGCCTCGATCAGCCTGAAATCACGATCGTCCATCCAGATCGGTTAAATCATGATATTGCCCGCGGGGGGACGAAGTAACTATTCAGACCCTGCGTCGGCCGAAACTCGTGATTTTCCGTCAGGTCAATCGAAAATCACAGTAATGACCAGGTACAGTTGCCAAAAACGATCTCCGACTCGATCCGCCTAAAGTAACGATCAACTGTCCGGATCGGCAAAAATCCCGATTTTGCCCCCGGATGAATGAAATCACTATTCAGACCCAGCACCGGCTGAAACTCGTGATTTTCCATCAGGTCAACCAAAAATCACAGTATTGACCTGGAGCTACTGTAAAAAGCAATTTCCACCTCGACCGGATAGAAATCACGGTCAATCGTCTGAATCGGTAAAATCTCGATATTGCCCCCGGACGAACGAAATCCTTATTCAGACCTTGCAACGGCCGAAACTCGGGATTCTTGGTCCGGTCAACCGAAAATCAGAGCATTGACCTGGTACTGCTGTCAAAAACAATTTCCGCCTCGACTGGCCAAAATCACGATCGATCGTCCAGATCTGTAAAATCTCGATATTGCCCCCGGATGAACGAAATCGCTATTCAGACCCTGCAACGGCCGAAACTCGTGATTTTTTCTCTGGTCAACCGAAAATCACAGTACCGACCAGGTGCAGTTGTCAAAAATGATCTCCGCCCCAATCAGCCTGAAATCACGATCGTCCATCCAGTTCGGTTAAATCATGATATTGCCCTCGGGGGGACGAAGTAGCTATTCAGACCCTGCGTCGGCCGAAACTCGTGATTTTCCGTCAGGTCAATCGAAAATCACAGTAATGACCAGGTACAGTTGCCAAAAACGATCTCCGACTCGATCCGCCTAAAGTAACGATCAACTGTCCGGATCGGCAAAAATCCCGATTTTGCCCCCGGATGAATGAAATCACTATTCAGACCCAGCACCGGCTGAAACTCGTGATTTTCCATCAGGTCAACCAAAAATCACAGTATTGACCTGGAGCTACTGTAAAAAGCAATTTCCACCTCGACCGGATAGAAATCACGGTCAATCGTCTGAATCGGTAAAATCTCGATATTGCCCCCGGACGAACGAAATCCTTATTCAGACCTTGCAACGGCCGAAACTCGGGATTCTTGGTCCGGTCAACCGAAAATCACAGCATTGACCTGGTACTGCTGTCAAAAACAATTTCCGCCTCGACTGGCCAAAATCACGATCGATCGTCCAGATCTGTAAAATCTCGATATTGCCCCCGGATGAACGAAATCGCTATTCAGACCCTGCAACGGCCAAAACTCGTGATTTTTTCTCTGGTCAACCGAAAATCACAGTACCGACCAGGTGCAGTTGTCAAAAATGATCTCCGCCCCGATCAGCCTGAAATCACGATCGTCCATCCAGATCGGTTAAATCATGATATTGCCCTCGGGGGGACGAAGTAGCTATTCAGACCCTGCGTCGGCCGAAACTCGTGATTTTCCGTCAGGTCAATCGAAAATCACAGTAATGACCAGGTACAGTTGCCAAAAACGATCTCCGACTCGATCCGCCTAAGGTAACGATCAACTGTCCGGATCGGCAAAAATCCCGATTTTGCCCCCGGATGAATGAAATCACTATTCAGACCCAGCACCGGCTGAAACTCGTGATTTTCCATCAGGTCAACCGAAAATCACAGTATTGACCTGGAGCTACTGTAAAAAGCAATTTCCACCTTGACCGGACAGAAATCACGGTCAATCGTCTGAATCGGTAAAATCTCGATATTGCCCCCGGACGAACGAAATCCTTATTCAGACCTTGCAACGGCCGAAACTCGGGATTCTTGGTCCGGTCAACCGAAAATCAGAGCATTGACCTGGTACTGCTGTCAAAAACAATTTCCGCCTCGACTGGCCAGAATCACGATCGGTCGTCCAGATCTGTAAAATCTCGATATTGCCCCCGGATGAACGAAATCGCTATTCAGACCCTGCAACGGCCAAAACTCGTGATTTTTTCTCTGGTCAACCGAAAATCACAGTACCGACCAGGTGCAGTTGTCAAAAATGATCTCCGCCCCGATCAGCCTGAAATCACGATCGTCCATCCAGATCGGTTAAATCATGATATTGCCCTCGGGGGGACGAAGTAGCTATTCAGACCCTGCGTCGGCCGAAACTCGTGATTTTCCGTCAGGTCAATCGAAAATCACAGTAATGACCAGGTACAGTTGCCAAAAACGATCTCCGACTCGATCCGCCTAAAGTAACGATCAACTGTCCGGATCGGCAAAAATCCCGATTTTGCCCCCGGATGAATGAAATCACTATTCAGACCCAGCACCGGCTGAAACTCGTGATTTTCCATCAGGTCAACCGAAAATCACAGTATTGACCTGGAGCTACTGTAAAAAGCAATTTCCACCTCGACCGGATAGAAATCACGGTCAATCGTCTGAATCGGTAAAATCTCGATATTGCCCCCGGACGAACGAAATCCTTATTCAGACCTTGCAACGGCCGAAACTCGGGATTCTTGGTCCGGTCAACCGAAAATCACAGCATTGACCTGGTACTGCTGTCAAAAACAATTTCCGCCTCGACTGGCCAAAATCACGATCGATCGTCCAGATCTGTAAAATCTCGATATTGCCCCCGGATGAACGAAATCGCTATTCAGACCCTGCAACGGCCAAAACTCGTGATTTTTTCTCTGGTCAACCGAAAATCACAGTACCGACCAGGTGCAGTTGTCAAAAATGATCTCCGCCCCGATCAGCCTGAAATCACGATCGTCCATCCAGATCGGTTAAATCATGATATTGCCCTCGGGGGGACGAAGTAGCTATTCAGACCCTGCGTCGGCCGAAACTCGTGATTTTCCGTCAGGTCAATCGAAAATCACAGTAATGACCAGGTACAGTTGCCAAAAACGATCTCCGACTCGATCCGCCTAAAGTAACGATCAACTGTCCGGATCGGCAAAAATCCCGATTTTGCCCCCGGATGAATGAAATCACTATTCAGACCCAGCACCGGCTGAAACTCGTGATTTTCCATCAGGTCAACCGAAAATCACAGTATTGACCTGGAGCTACTGTAAAAAGCAATTTCCACCTTGACCGGACAGAAATCACGGTCAATCGTCTGAATCGGTAAAATCTCGATATTGCCCCCGGACGAACGAAATCCTTATTCAGACCTTGCAACGGCCGAAACTCGGGATTCTTGGTCCGGTCAACCGAAAATCACAGCATTGACCTGGTACTGTTGTCAAAAACAATTTCCGCCTCGACTGGCCAGAATCACGATCGGTCGTCCAGATCTGTAAAATCTCGATATTGCCCCCGGATGAACGAAATCGCTATTCAGACCCTGCAACGGCCGAAACTCGTGATTTTTTCTCTGGTCAACCGAAAATCACAGTACCGACCAGGTGCAGTTGTCAAAAATGATCTCCGCCTCGATCAGCCTGAAATCACGATCGTCCATCCAGATCGGTTAAATCATGATATTGCCCTCGGGGGGACGAAGTAACTATTCAGACCCTGCGTCGGCCGAAACTCGTGATTTTCCGTCAGGTCAATCGAAAATCACAGTAATGACCAGGTACAGTTGCCAAAAACGATCTCCGACTCGATCCGGCTAAAGTAACGATCAACTGTCCGGATCGGCAAAAATCCCGATTTTGCCCCCGGATGAATGAAATCACTATTCAGACCCAGCACCGGCTGAAACTCGTGATTTTCCATCAGGTCAACCGAAAATCACAGTATTGACCTGGAGCTACTGTAAAACGCAATTTCCACCTTGACCGGACAGAAATCACGGTCAATCGTCTGAATCGGTAAAATCTCGATATTGCCCCCGGACGAACGAAATCCTTATTCAGACCTTGCAACGGCCGAAACTCGGGATTCTTGGTCCGGTCAACCGAAAATCAGAGCATTGACCTGGTACTGCTGTCAAAAACAATTTCCGCCTCGACTGGCCAAAATCACGATCGATCGTCCAGATCTGTAAAATCTCGATATTGCCCCCGGATGAACGAAATCGCTATTCAGACCCTGCAACGGCCAAAACTCGTGATTTTTTCTCTGGTCAACCGAAAATCACAGTACCGACCAGGTGCAGTTGTCAAAAATGATCTCCGCCCCGATCAGCCTGAAATCACGATCGTCCATCCAGATCGGTTAAATCATGATATTGCCCTCGGGGGGACGAAGTAGCTATTCAGACCCTGCGTCGGCCGAAACTCGTGATTTTCCGTCAGGTCAATCGAAAATCACAGTAATGACCAGGTACAGTTGCCAAAAACGATCTCCGACTCGATCCGCCTAAAGTAACGATCAACTGTCCGGATCGGCAAAAATCCCGATTTTGCCCCCGGATGAATGAAATCACTATTCAGACCCAGCACCGGCTGAAACTCGTGATTTTCCATCAGGTCAACCAAAAATCACAGTATTGACCTGGAGCTACTGTAAAAAGCAATTTCCACCTCGACCGGAGAGAAATCACGGTCAATCGTCTGAATCGGTAAAATCTCGATATTGCCCCCGGACGAACGAAATCCTTATTCAGACCTTGCAACGGCCGAAACTCGGGATTCTTGGTCCGGTCAACCGAAAATCACAGCATTGACCTGGTACTGCTGTCAAAAACAATTTCCGCCTCGACTGGCCAAAATCACGATCGATCGTCCAGATCTGTAAAATCTCGATATTGCCCCCGGATGAACGAAATCGCTATTCAGACCCTGCAACGGCCAAAACTCGTGATTTTTTCTCTGGTCAACCGAAAATCACAGTACCGACCAGGTGCAGTTGTCAAAAATGATCTCCGCCCCGATCAGCCTGAAATCACGATCGTCCATCCAGATCGGTTAAATCATGATATTGCCCTCGGGGGGACGAAGTAGCTATTCAGACCCTGCGTCGGCCGAAACTCGTGATTTTCCGTCAGGTCAATCGAAAATCACAGTAATGACCAGGTACAGTTGCCAAAAACGATCTCCGACTCGATCCGCCTAAAGTAACGATCAACTGTCCGGATCGGCAAAAATCCCGATTTTGCCCCCGGATGAATGAAATCACTATTCAGACCCAGCACCGGCTGAAACTCGTGATTTTCCATCAGGTCAACCGAAAATCACAGTATTGACCTGGAGCTACTGTAAAAGGCAATTTCCACCTCGACCGGACAGAAATCACGGTCAATCGTCTGAATCGGTAAAATCTCGATATTGCCCCCGGACGAACGAAATCCTTATTCAGACCTTGCAACGGCCGAAACTCGGGATTCTTGGTCCGGTCAACCGAAAATCACAGCATTGACCTGGTACTGCTGTCAAAAACAATTTCCGCCTCGACTGGCCAGAATCACGATCGGTCGTCCAGATCTGTAAAATCTCGATATTGCCCCCGGATGAACGAAATCGCTATTCAGACCCTGCAACGGCCAAAACTCGTGATTTTTTCTCTGGTCAACCGAAAATCACAGTACCGACCAGGTGCAGTTGTCAAAAATGATCTCCGCCTCGATCAGCCTGAAATCACGATCGTCCATCCAGTTCGGTTAAATCATGATATTGCCCTCGGGGGGACGAAGTAGCTATTCAGACCCTGGGTCGGCCGAAACTCGTGATTTTCCGTCAGGTCAACCGAAAATCACAGTATTGACCAGGTACAGTTGCCAAAAACGATCTCCGACTCGATCCGCCTAAAGTAACGATCAACTGTCCGGATCGGCAAAAATCCCGATTTTGCCCCCGGATGAATGAAATCACTATTCAGACCCAGCACCGGCTGAAACTCGTGATTTTCCATCAGGTCAACCGAAAATCACAGTATTGACCTGGAGCTACTGTAAAACGCAATTTCCACCTTGACCGGACAGAAATCACAGTCAATCGTCTGAATCGGTAAAATCTCGATATTGCCCCCGGACGAACGAAATCCTTATTCAGACCTTGCAACGGGCGAAACTCGGGATTCTTGGTCCGGTCAACCGAAAATCACAGCATTGACCTGGTACTGCTGTCAAAAACAATTTCCGCCTCGACTGGCCAGAATCACGATCGGTCGTCCAGATCTGTAAAATCTCGATATTGCCCCCGGATGAACGAAATCGCTATTCAGACCCTGCAACGGCCAAAACTCGTGATTTTTTCTCTGGTCAACCGAAAATCACAGTACCAACCAGGTGCAGTTGTCAAAAATGATCTCCGCCCCGATCAGCCTGAAATCACGATCGTCCATCCAGATCGGTTAAATCATGATATTGCCCTCGGGGGGACGAAGTAGCTATTCAGACCCTGCGTCGGCCGAAACTCGTGATTTTCCGTCAGGTCAATCGAAAATCACAGTAATGACCAGGTACAGTTGCCAAAAACGATCTCCGACTCGATCCGCCTAAAGTAACGATCAACTGTCCGGATCGGCAAAAATCCCGATTTTGCCCCCGGATGAATGAAATCACTATTCAGACCCAGCACCGGCTGAAACTCGTGATTTTCCATCAGGTCAACCGAAAATCACAGTATTGACCTGGAGCTACTGTAAAAAGCAATTTCCACCTCGACCGGATAGAAATCACGGTCAATCGTCTGAATCGGTAAAATCTCGATATTGCCCCCGGACGAACGAAATCCTTATTCAGACCTTGCAACGGCCGAAACTCGGGATTCTTGGTCCGGTCAACCGAAAATCACAGCATTGACCTGGTACTGCTGTCAAAAACAATTTCCGCCTCGACTGGCCAAAATCACGATCGATCGTCCAGATCTGTAAAATCTCGATATTGCCCCCGGATGAACGAAATCGCTATTCAGACCCTGCAACGGCCAAAACTCGTGATTTTTTCTCTGGTCAACCGAAAATCACAGTACCGACCAGGTGCAGTTGTCAAAAATGATCTCCGCCCCGATCAGCCTGAAATCACGATCGTCCATCCAGATCGGTTAAATCATGATATTGCCCTCGGGGGGACGAAGTAGCTATTCAGACCCTGCGTCGGCCGAAACTCGTGATTTTCCGTCAGGTCAATCGAAAATCACAGTAATGACCAGGTACAGTTGCCAAAAACGATCTCCGACTCGATCCGCCTAAAGTAACGATCAACTGTCCGGATCGGCAAAAATCCCGATTTTGCCCCCGGATGAATGAAATCACTATTCAGACCCAGCACCGGCTGAAACTCGTGATTTTCCATCAGGTCAACCAAAAATCACAGTATTGACCTGGAGCTACTGTAAAAAGCAATTTCCACCTCGACCGGAGAGAAATCACGGTCAATCGTCTGAATCGGTAAAATCTCGATATTGCCCCCGGACGAACGAAATCCTTATTCAGACCTTGCAACGGCCGAAACTCGGGATTCTTGGTCCGGTCAACCGAAAATCACAGCATTGACCTGGTACTGCTGTCAAAAACAATTTCCGCCTCGACTGGCCAAAATCACGATCGATCGTCCAGATCTGTAAAATCTCGATATTGCCCCCGGATGAACGAAATCGCTATTCAGACCCTGCAACGGCCAAAACTCGTGATTTTTTCTCTGGTCAACCGAAAATCACAGTACCGACCAGGTGCAGTTGTCAAAAATGATCTCCGCCCCGATCAGCCTGAAATCACGATCGTCCATCCAGATCGGTTAAATCATGATACTGCCCTCGGGGGGACGAAGTAGCTATTCAGACCCTGCGTCGGCCGAAACTCGTGATTTTCCGTCAGGTCAATCGAAAATCACAGTAATGACCAGGTACAGTTGCCAAAAACGATCTCCGACTCGATCCGCCTAAAGTAACGATCAACTGTCTGGATCGGCAAAAATCCCGATTTTGCCCCCGGATGAATGAAATCACTATTCAGACCCAGCACCGGCTGAAACTCGTGATTTTCCATCAGGTCAACCGAAAATCACAGTATTGACCTGGAGCTACTGTAAAAAGCAATTTCCACCTTGACCGGACAGAAATCACGGTCAATCGTCTGAATCGGTAAAATCTCGATATTGCCCCCGGACGAACGAAATCCTTATTCAAACCTTGCAACGGCCGAAACTCGGGATTCTTGGTCCGGTCAACCGAAAATCAGAGCATTGACCTGGTACTGCTGTCAAAAACAATTTCCGCCTCGACTGGCCAGAATCACGATCGGTCGTCCAGATCTGTAAAATCTCGATATTGCCCCCGGATGAACGAAATCGCTATTCAGACCCTGCAACGGCCAAAACTCGTGATTTTTTCTCTGGTCAACCGAAAATCACAGTACCGACCAGGTGCAGTTGTCAAAAATGATCTCCGCCCCGATCAGCCTGAAATCACGATCGTCCATCCAGATCGGTTAAATCATGATACTGCCCTCGGGGGGACGAAGTAGCTATTCAGACCCTGCGTCGGCCGAAACTCGTGATTTTCCGTCAGGTCAATCGAAAATCACAGTAATGACCAGGTACAGTTGCCAAAAACGAACTCCGACCCGATCCGCCTAAAGTAACGATCAACTGTCTGGATCGGCAAAAATCCCGATTTTGCCCCCGGATGAATGAAATCACTATTCAGACCCAGCACCGGCTGAAACTCGTGATTTTCCATCAGGTCAACCGAAAATCACAGTATTGACCTGGAGCTACTGTAAAAAGCAATTTCCACCTTGACCGGACAGAAATCACGGTCAATCGTCTGAATCGGTAAAATCTCGATATTGCCCCCGGACGAACGAAATCCTTATTCAAACCTTGCAACGGCCGAAACTCGGGATTCTTGGTCCGGTCAACCGAAAATCAGAGCATTGACCTGGTACTGCTGTCAAAAACAATTTCCGCCTCGACTGGCCAGAATCACGATCGGTCGTCCAGATCTGTAAAATCTCGATATTGCCCCCGGATGAACGAAATCGCTATTCAGACCCTGCAACGGCCAAAACTCGTGATTTTTTCTCTGGTCAACCGAAAATCACAATACCAACCAGGTGCAGTTGTCAAAAATGATCTCCGCCCCGATCAGCCTGAAATCACGATCGTCCATCCAGATCGGTTAAATCATGATATTGCCCTCGGGGGGACGAAGTAGCTATTCAGACCCTGCGTCGGCCGAAACTCGTGATTTTCCGTCAGGTCAATCGAAAATCACAGTAATGACCAGGTACAGTTGCCAAAAACGATCTCCGACTCGATCCGCCTAAAGTAACGATCAACTGTCTGGATCGGCAAAAATCCCGATTTTGCCCCCGGATGAATGAAATCACTATTCAGACCCAGCACCGGCTGAAACTCGTGATTTTCCATCAGGTCAACTGAAAATCACAGTATTGACCTGGAGCTACTGTAAAAAGCAATTTCCACCTTGACCGGACAGAAATCACGGTCAATCGTCTGAATCGGTAAAATCTCGATATTGCCCCCGGACGAACGAAATCCTTATTCAGACCTTGCAACGGCCGAAACTCGGGATTCTTGGTCCGGTCAACCGAAAATCAGAGCATTGACCTGGTACTGCTGTCAAAAACAATTTCCGCCTCGACTGGCCAGAATCACGATCGGTCGTCCAGATCTGTAAAATCTCGATATTGCCCCCGGATGAACGAAATCGCTATTCAGACCCTGCAACGGCCAAAACTCGTGATTTTTTCTCTGGTCAACCGAAAATCACAATACCAACCAGGTGCAGTTGTCAAAAATGATCTCCGCCCCGATCAGCCTGAAATCACGATCGTCCATCCAGATCGGTTAAATCATGATACTGCCCTCGGGGGGACGAAGTAGCTATTCAGACCCTGCGTCGGCCGAAACTCGTGATTTTCCGTCAGGTCAATCGAAAATCACAGTAATGACCAGGTACAGTTGCCAAAAACGATCTCCGACTCGATCCGCCTAAAGTAACGATCAACTGTCTGGATCGGCAAAAATCCCGATTTTGCCCCCGGATGAATGAAATCAATATTCAGACCCAGCACCGGCTGAAACTCGTGATTTTCCATCAGGTCAACCGAAAATCACAGTATTGACCTGGAGCTACTGTAAAAAGCAATTTCCACCTTGACCGGACAGAAATCACGGTCAATCGTCTGAATCGGTAAAATCTCGATATTGCCCCCGGACGAACGAAATCCTTATTCAGACCTTGCAACGGCCGAAACTCGGGATTCTTGGTCCGGTCAACCGAAAATCAGAGCATTGACCTGGTACTGCTGTCAAAAACAATTTCCGCCTCGACTGGCCATAATCACGATCGGTCGTCCAGATCTGTAAAATCTCGATATTGCCCCCGGATGAACGAAATCGCTATTCAGACCCTGCAACGGCCGAAACTCGTGATTTTTTCTCTGGTCAACCGAAAATCACAGTACCGACCAGGTGCAGTTGTCAAAAATGATCTCCGCCCCGATCAGCCTGAAATCACGATCGTCCATCCAGATCGGTTAAATCATGATATTGCCCTCGGGCGGACGAAGTAGCTATTCAGACCCTGCGTCGGCCGAAACTCGTGATTTTCCGTCAGGTCAACCGAAAATCACAGTATTGACCAGGTACAGTTGCCAAAAACGAACTCCGACCCGATCCGCCTAAAGTAACGATCAACTGTCCGGATCGGCAAAAATCCCGATTTTGCCCCCGGATGAATGAAATCACTATTCAGACCCAGCACCGGCTGAAACTCGTGATTTTCCATCAGGTCAACCGAAAATCACAGTATTGACCTGGAGCTACTGTAAAAAGCAATTTCCACCTCGACCGGACAGAAATCACGGTCAATCGTCTGAATCGGTAAAATCTCGATATTGCCCCCGGGCGAACGAAATCCTTATTCAGACCTTGCAACGGCTGAAACTCGGGATTCTTGGTCCGGTCAACAGAAAATCACAGCATTGACCTGGTACTGCTGTCAAAAACAATTTCCGCCTCGACTGGCCAAAATCACGATCGATCGTCCAGATCTGTAAAATCTCGATATTGCCCCCGGATGAACGAAATCGCTATTCAGACCCTGCAACGGCCAAAACTCGTGATTTTTTCTTTGGTCAACCGAAAATCACAGTACCGACCAGGTGCAGTTGTCAAAAATGATCTCCGCCTCGATCAGCCTGAAATCACGATCGTCCATCCAGTTCGGTTAAATCATGATATAGCCCTCGGGGGGACGAAGTAGCTATTCAGACCCTGCGTCGGCCGAAACTCGTGATTTTCCGTCAGGTCAACCGAAAATCACAGTATTGACCAGGTACAGTTGCCAAAAACGATCTCCGACTCGATCCGCCTAAAGTAACGATCAACTGTCCGGATCGGCAAAAATCCCGATTTTGCCCCCGGATGAATGAAATCACTATTCAGACCCAGCACCGGCTGAAACTCGTGATTTTCCATCAGGTCAACCGAAAATCACAGTATTGACCTGGAGCTACTGTAAAAAGCAATTTCCACCTTGACCGGACAGAAATCACGGTCAATCGTCTG
This sequence comes from Delonix regia, assembly GCA_037074485.1. Classification (NCBI taxonomy): domain Eukaryota; kingdom Viridiplantae; phylum Streptophyta; class Magnoliopsida; order Fabales; family Fabaceae; genus Delonix; species Delonix regia. Next base: position 306,658 of record JAYWLE010000016.1, read on the forward strand.
AATTGGTAAAATCTCGATATTGCCCCCGGACGAACGAAATCCTTATTCAGACCTTGCAACGGCCGAAACTCGGGATTCTTGGTCCGGTCAACCGAAAATCAGAGCATTGACCTGGTACTGCTGTCAAAAACAATTTCCGCCTCGACTGGCCAGAATCACGATCGGTCGTCCAGATCTGTAAAATCTCGATATTGCCCCCGGATGAACGAAATCGCTATTCAGACCCTGCAACGGCCGAAACTCGTGATTTTTTCTCTGGTCAACTGAAAATCACAGTACCGACCAGGTGCAGTTGTCAAAAATGATCTCCGCCCCGATCAGCCTGAAATCACGATCGTCCATCCAGATCGGTTAAATCATGATATTGCCCTCGGGCGGACGAAGTAGCTATTCAGACCCTGCGTCGGCTGAAACTCGTGATTTTCCGTCAGGTCAACCGAAAATCACAGTATTGACCAGGTACAGTTGCCAAAAACGAACTCCGACCCGATCCGCCTAAAGTAACGATCAACTGTCCGGATCGGCAAAAATCCCGATTTTGCCCCCGGATGAATGAAATCACTATTCAGACCCAGCACCGGCTAAAACTCGTGATTTCCCATCAGGTCAACCGAAAATCACAGCATTGACACGGAGCTACTGTAAAAAACAATTTCCACCTCGATCGGACAGAAATCACGGTCAATCGTCTGAATCGGTAAAATCTCGATATTGCCCCCGGACGAACGAAATCCTTATTCAGACCTTGCAACGGCCGAAACTCGGGATTCTTGGTCCGGTCAACCGAAAATCAGAGCATTGACCTGGTACTGCTGTCAAAAACAATTTCCGCCTCGACTGGCCAGAATCACGATCGATCGTCCAGATCTGTAAAATCTCGATATTGCCCCCGGATTAACGAAATCGCTATTCAGACCCTGTAACGGCCGAAACTCGTGATTTTTTCTCTGGACAACCGAAAATCACAGTACCGACCAGGTGCAGTTGTCAAAAATGATCTCCGCCCCGATCAGCCTGAAATCCCGATCGTCCATCCAGTTCGGTTAAATCATGATATTGCCCTCGGGGGGACGATGTAGCTATTCAGACCCTGCGTCGGCCGAAACTCGTGATTTTCCGTCAGGTCAACCGAAAATCACAGTATTGACCGGGTACAGTTGCCAAAAACGATCTCCGCCCCGATCCGCCTAAAGTAACGATCAACTGTCCGGATCGGCAAAAATCCCGATTTTGCCCCCGGATGAATGAAATCACTATTCAGACCCAGCACCGGCTGAAACTCGTGATTTTCCATCAGGTCAACCGAAAATCACAGTATTGACCTGGAGCTACTGTAAAAAGCAATTTCCACCTTGACCGGACAGAAATCACGGTCAATCGTCTGAATCGGTAAAATCTCGATATTGCCCCCGGACGAACGAAATCCTTATTCAGACCTTGCAACGGCCGAAACTCGGGATTCTTGGTCCGGTCAACCGAAAATCACAGCATTGACCTGGTACTGCTGTCAAAAACAATTTCCGCCTCGACTGGCCAGAATCACGATCGGTCGTCCAGATCTGTAAAATCTCGATATTGCCCCCGGATGAACGAAATCGCTATTCAGACCCTGCAACGGCCGAAACTCGTGATTTTTTCTCTGGTCAACCGAAAATCACAGTACCGACCAGGTGCAGTTGTCAAAAATGATCTCCGCCCCGATCAGCCTGAAATCACGATCGTCCATCCAGATCGGTTAAATCATGATATTGCCCTCGGGCGGACGAAGTAGCTATTCAGACCCTGCGTCGGCTGAAACTCGTGATTTTCCGTCAGGTCAACCGAAAATCACAGTATTGACCAGGTACAGTTGCCAAAAACGAACTCCGACCCGATCCGCCTAAAGTAACGATCAACTGTCCGGATCGGCAAAAATCCCGATTTTGCCCCCGGATGAATGAAATCACTATTCAGACCCAGCACCGGCTAAAACTCGTGATTTCCCATCAGGTCAACCGAAAATCACAGCATTGACACGGAGCTACTGTAAAAAACAATTTCCACCTCGATCGGACAGAAATCACGGTCAATCGTCTGAATCGGTAAAATCTCGATATTGCCCCCGGACGAACGAAATCCTTATTCAGACCTTGCAACGGCCGAAACTCGGGATTCTTGGTCCGGTCAACCGAAAATCAGAGCATTGACCTGGTACTGCTGTCAAAAACAATTTCCGCCTCGACTGGCCAGAATCACGATCGATCGTCCAGATCTGTAAAATCTCGATATTGCCCCCGGATTAACGAAATCGCTATTCAGACCCTGTAACGGCCGAAACTCGTGATTTTTTCTCTGGACAACCGAAAATCACAGTACCGACCAGGTGCAGTTGTCAAAAATGATCTCCGCCCCGATCAGCCTGAAATCCCGATCGTCCATCCAGTTCGGTTAAATCATGATATTGCCCTCGGGGGGACGATGTAGCTATTCAGACCCTGCGTCGGCCGAAACTCGTGATTTTCCGTCAGGTCAACCGAAAATCACAGTATTGACCGGGTACAGTTGCCAAAAACGATCTCCGCCCCGATCCGCCTAAAGTAACGATCAACTGTCCGGATCGGCAAAAATCCCGATTTTGCCCCCGGATGAATGAAATCACTATTCAGACCCAGCACCGGCTGAAACTCGTGATTTTCCATCAGGTCAACCGAAAATCACAGTATTGACCTGGAGCTACTGTAAAAAGCAATTTCCACCTTGACCGGACAGAAATCACGGTCAATCGTCTGAATCGGTAAAATCTCGATATTGCCCCCGGACGAACGAAATCCTTATTCAGACCTTGCAACGGCCGAAACTCGGGATTCTTGGTCCGGTCAACCGAAAATCACAGCATTGACCTGGTACTGCTGTCAAAAACAATTTCCGCCTCGACTGGCCAGAATCACGATCGGTCGTCCAGATCTGTAAAATCTCGATATTGCCCCCGGATGAACGAAATCGCTATTCAGACCCTGCAACGGCCGAAACTCGTGATTTTTTCTCTGGTCAACCGAAAATCACAGTACCGACCAGGTGCAGTTGTCAAAAATGATCTCCGCCCCGATCAGCCTGAAATCACGATCGTCCATCCAGATCGGTTAAATCATGATATTGCCCTCGGGCGGACGAAGTAGCTATTCAGACCCTGCGTCGGCCGAAACTCGTGATTTTCCGTCAGGTCAACCGAAAATCACAGTATTGACCAGGTACAGTTGCCAAAAACGAACTCCGACCCGATCTGCCTAAAGTAACGATCAACTGTCCGGATCGGCAAAAATCCCGATTTTGCCCCCGGATGAATGAAATCACTATTCAGACCCAGCACCGGCTGAAACTCGTGATTTTCCATCAGGTCAACCGAAAATCACAGTATTGACCTGGAGCTACTGTAAAAAGCAATTTCCACCTCGACCGGACAGAAATCACGGTCAATCGTCTGAATCGGTAAAATCTCGATATTGCCCCCGGGCGAACGAAATCCTTATTCAGACCTTGCAACGGCTGAAACTCGGGATTCTTGGTCCGGTCAACAGAAAATCACAGCATTGACCTGGTACTGCTGTCAAAAACAATTTCCGCCTCGACTGGCCAAAATCACGATCGATCGTCCAGATCTGTAAAATCTCGATATTGCCCCCGGATGAACGAAATCGCTATTCAGACCCTGCAACGGCCAAAACTCGTGATTTTTTCTCTGGTCAACCGAAAATCACAGTACCGACCAGGTGCAGTTGTCAAAAATGATCTCCGCCTCGATCAGCCTGAAATCACGATCGTCCATCCAGTTCGGTTAAATCATGATATTGCCCTCGGGGGGACGAAGTAGCTATTCAGACCCTGCGTCGGCCGAAACTCGTGATTTTCCGTCAGGTCAACCGAAAATCACAGTATTGACCAGGTACAGTTGCCAAAAACGATCTCCGACTCGATCCGCCTAAAGTAACGATCAACTGTCCGGATCGGCAAAAATCCCGATTTTGCCCCCGGATGAATGAAATCACTATTCAGACCCAGCACCGGCTGAAACTCGTGATTTTCCATCAGGTCAACCGAAAATCACAGTATTGACCTGGAGCTACTGTAAAAAGCAATTTCCACCTTGACCGGACAGAAATCACGGTCAATCGTCTGAATCGGTAAAATCTCGATATTGCCCCCGGACGAACGAAATCCTTATTCAGACCTTGCAACGGCCGAAACTCGGGATTCTTGGTCCGGTCAACCGAAAATCACAGCATTGACCTGGTACTGCTGTCAAAAACAATTTCCGCCTCGACTGGCCAGAATCACGATCGGTCGTCCAGATCTGTAAAATCTCGATATTGCCCCCGGATGAACGAAATCGCTATTCAGACCCTGCAACGGCCGAAACTCGTGATTTTTTCTCTGGTCAACCGAAAATCACAGTACCGACCAGGTGCAGTTGTCAAAAATGATCTCCGCCCCGATCAGCCTAAAATCACGATCGTCCATCCAGATCGGTTAAATCATGATATTGCCCTCGGGCGGACGAAGTAGCTATTCAGACCCTGCGTCGGCCGAAACTCGTGATTTTCCGTCAGGTCAACCGAAAATCACAGTATTGACCAGGTACAGTTGCCAAAAACGAACTCCGACCCGATCCGCCTAAAGTAACGATCAACTGTCTGGATCGGCAAAAATCCCGATTTTGCCCCCGGATGAATGAAATCACTTTTCAGACCCAGCACCGGCTAAAACTCGTGATTTCCCACCAGGTCAACCGAAAATCACAGTATTGACCAGGTGCTACTGTAAAAAGCAATTTCCACCTCGACCGGACAGAAATCACGGTCAATCGTCTGAATCGGTAAAATCTCGATATTGCCCCCGGACGAACGAAATCCTTATTCAGACCTTGCAACGGCCGAAACTCGGGAATCTTGGTCCGGTCAACCGAAAATCAGAGTATTGACCTGGTACTGCTGTCAAAAACAATTTCCGCCTCGACTGGCTAGAATCACGATCGATCGTTCAGATCTGTAAAATCTTGATATTGCCCCCGGATGAACGAAATCGCTATTCTGACCCTGCAACGGCCGAAACTCGTCATTTTTTCTCTGGTCAACTAAAAATCACAGTACCGACCAGGAACAGTTGCCAAAAATGATCTTCGCCCCGATCAGCCTGAAATCACGATCGTCCATCCAGATCGGTTAAATCTTGATATTGCCCTCGGGGGGACGATGTAGCTATTCAGACCCTGCGTCGGCCGAAACTCGTGATTTTCCGTCAGGTCAACCGAAAATCACAGTATTGACCGGGTACAGTTGCCAAAAACGATCTCCGCCCCGATCCGCCTAAAGTAACGATCAACTGTCCGGATCGGCAAAAATCCCGATTTTGCCCCCGGATGAATGAAATCACTATTCAGACCCAGCACCGGCTGAAACTCGTGATTTTCCATCAGGTCAACCGAAAATCACAGTATTGACCTGGAGCTACTGTAAAAAGCAATTTCCACGTTGACCGGACAGAAATCACGGTCAATCGTCAGAATCGGTAAAATCTCGATATTGCCCCCGGACGAACGAAATCCTTATTCAGACCATGCAACGGCCGAAACTCGGGATTCTTGGTCCGGTCAACCGAAAATCACAGCATTGACCTGGTACTGCTGTCAAAAACAATTTCCGCCTCGACTGGCCAGAATGACGATCGATCGTCCAGATCTGAAAAATCTCGATATTGCCCCCGGATGAACGAAATCGCTATTCTGACCCAGCAACGGCCGAAACTTGTGATTTTTTCTCTGGTCAACCGAAAATCACAGTACCGGCCAGGTGCAGTTGTCAAAAATGATCTCCGCCCCGATCAGCCTGAAATCACGATCGTCCATCCAGTTCGGTTAAATCATGATATTGCCCTCGGGGGGACGAAGTAGCTATTCAGACCCTGCGTCGGCCGAAACTCGTGATTTTCCGTCAGGTCAACCGAAAATCACAGTATTGACCAGGAACAGTTGCCAAAAACGATCTCCGCCTCGATCCGCCTAAAGTAACGATCAACTGTCCGGATCGACAAAAATCCCGATTTTGCCCCCGGATGAATGAAATCACTATTCAGACCCAGCACCGGCTAAAACTCGTGATTTCCCACCAGGTCAACCGAAAATCACAGTATTGACCAGGTGCTACTGTAAAAAGCAATTTCCACCTCGACCGGACAGAAATCACGGTCAATCGTCTGAATCGGTAAAATCTCGATATTGCCCCCGGACGAACGAAATCCTTATTCAGACCTTGCAACGGTCGAAACTCGGGAATCTTGGTCCGGTCAACCGAAAATCAGAGTATTGACCTGGAACTGCTGTCAAAAACAATTTCCGCCTCGACTGGCTAGAATCACGATCGATCGTCCAGATCTGTAAAATCTTGATATTGCCCCCGGATGAACGAAATCGCTATTCTGACCCTGCAACGGCCGAAACTCGTCATTTTTTCTCTGGTCAACTGAAAATCACAGTACCGACCAGGAACAGTTGCCAAAAATGATCTCCGCCCCGATCAGCCTGAAATCACGATCGCCCATCCAGATCGGTTAAATCATGATATTGCCCTCGGGGGGACGATGTAGCTATTCAGACCCTGCGTCGGCCGAAACTCGTGATTTTCCGTCAGGTCAACCGAAAATCACAGTATTGACCGGGTACAGTTGCCAAAAACGATCTCCGCCCCGATCCGCCTAAAGTAACGATCAACTGTCCGGATCGGCAAAAATCCCGATTTTGCCCCCGGATGAATGAAATCACTATTCAGACCCAGCACCGGCTGAAACTCGTGATTTTCCATCAGGTCAACCGAAAATCACAGTATTGACCTGGAGCTACTGTAAAAAGCAATTTCCACGTTGACCGGGCAGAAATCACGGTCAATCGTCTGAATCGGTAAAATCTCGATATTGCCCCCGGACGAACGAAATCCTTATTCAGACCATGCAACGGCCGAAACTCGGGATTGTTGGTCCGGTCAACCGAAAATCAGAGCATTGACCTGGTACTGCTGTCAAAAACAATTTCCGCCTCGACTGGCCAGAATCACGATCGATCGTCCAGATCTGAAAAATCTCGATATTGCCCCCGGATGAACGAAATCGCTATTCTGACCCAGCAACGGCCGAAACTCGTGATTTTTTCTCTGGTCAACTGAAAATCACAGTACCGACCAGGTACAGTTGCCAAAAATGATCTCCGCCCCGATCAGCCTGAAATCACGATCGTCCATCCAGATCGGTTAAATCATGATATTGCCCTCGGGGGGACGATGTAGCTATTCAGACCCTGCGTCGGCCGAAACTCGTGATTTTCCGTCAGGTCAACCGAAAATCACAGTATTGACCAGGTACAGTTGCCAAAAACGATCTCTGCCTCGATCCGCCTAAAGTAACGATCAACTGTCTGGATCGGCAAAAATCCCGATTTTGCCCCCGGATGAATGAAATCACTTTTCAGACCCAGCACCGGCTAAAACTCGTGATTTCCCACCAGGTCAACCGAAAATCACAGTATTGACCAGGTGCTACTGTAAAAAGCAATTTCCACCTCGACCGGACAGAAATCACGGTCAATCGTCTGAATCGGTAAAATCTCGATATTGCCCCCGGACGAACGAAATCCTTATTCAGACCTTGCAACGGCCGAAACTCGGGAATCTTGGTCCGGTCAACCGAAAATCAGAGTATTGACCTGGTACTGCTGTCAAAAACAATTTCCGCCTCGACTGGCTAGAATCACGATCGATCGTTCAGATCTGTAAAATCTTGATATTGCCCCCGGATGAACGAAATCGCTATTCTGACCCTGCAACGGCCGAAACTCGTCATTTTTTCTCTGGTCAACTAAAAATCACAGTACCGACCAGGAACAGTTGCCAAAAATGATCTTCGCCCCGATCAGCCTGAAATCACGATCGTCCATCCAGATCGGTTAAATCATGATATTGCCCTCGGGGGGACGATGTAGCTATTCAGACCCTGCGTCGGCCGAAACTCGTGATTTTCCGTCAGGTCAACCGAAAATCACAGTATTGACCGGGTACAGTTGCCAAAAACGATCTCCGCCCCGATCCGCCTAAAGTAACGATCAACTGTCCGGATCGGCAAAAATCCCGATTTTGCCCCCGGATGAATGAAATCACTATTCAGACCCAGCACCGGCTGAAACTCGTGATTTTCCATCAGGTCAACCGAAAATCACAGTATTGACCTGGAGCTACTGTAAAAAGCAATTTCCACGTTGACCGGACAGAAATCACGGTCAATCGTCAGAATCGGTAAAATCTCGATATTGCCCCCGGACGAACGAAATCCTTATTCAGACCATGCAACGGCCGAAACTCGGGATTCTTGGTCCGGTCAACCGAAAATCACAGCATTGACCTGGTACTGCTGTCAAAAACAATTTCCGCCTCGACTGGCCAGAATGACGATCGATCGTCCAGATCTGAAAAATCTCGATATTGCCCCCGGATGAACGAAATCGCTATTCTGACCCAGCAACGGCCGAAACTTGTGATTTTTTCTCTGGTCAACCGAAAATCACAGTACCGGCCAGGTGCAGTTGTCAAAAATGATCTCCGCCCCGATCAGCCTGAAATCACGATCGTCCATCCAGTTCGGTTAAATCATGATATTGCCCTCGGGGGGACGAAGTAGCTATTCAGACCCTGCGTCGGCCGAAACTCGTGATTTTCCGTCAGGTCAACCGAAAATCACAGTATTGACCAGGAACAGTTGCCAAAAACGATCTCCGCCTCGATCCGCCTAAAGTAACGATCAACTGTCCGGATCGGCAAAAATCCCGATTTTGCCCCCGGATGAATGAAATCACTATTCAGACCCAGCACCGGCTAAAACTCGTGATTTCCCACCAGGTCAACCGAAAATCACAGTATTGACCAGGTGCTACTGTAAAAAGCAATTTCCACCTCGACCGGACAGAAATCACGGTCAATCGTCTGAATCGGTAAAATCTCGATATTGCCCCCGGACGAACGAAATCCTTATTCAGACCTTGCAACGGTCGAAACTCGGGAATCTTGGTCCGGTCAACCGAAAATCAGAGTATTGACCTGGAACTGCTGTCAAAAACAATTTCCGCCTCGACTGGCTAGAATCACGATCGATCGTCCAGATCTGTAAAATCTTGATATTGCCCCCGGATGAACGAAATCGCTATTCTGACCCTGCAACGGCCGAAACTCGTCATTTTTTCTCTGGTCAACTGAAAATCACAGTACCGACCAGGAACAGTTGCCAAAAATGATCTCCGCCCCGATCAGCCTGAAATCACGATCGCCCATCCAGATCGGTTAAATCATGATATTGCCCTCGGGGGGACGATGTAGCTATTCAGACCCTGCGTCGGCCGAAACTCGTGATTTTCCGTCAGGTCAACCGAAAATCACAGTATTGACCGGGTACAGTTGCCAAAAACGATCTCCGCCCCGATCCGCCTAAAGTAACGATCAACTGTCCGGATCGGCAGAAATCCCGATTTTGCCCCCGGATGAATGAAATCACTATTCAGACCCAGCACCGGCTAAAACTCGTGATTTCCCATCAGGTCAACCGAAAATCACAGTATTGACAAGGAGCTACTGTAAAAAACAATTTCCACCTCGACCGGACAGAAATCACGGTCAATCGTCTGAATCGGTAAAATCTAGATATTGCCCCCGGACGAACGAAATCCTTATTCAGACCTTGCAACGGCCGAAACTCGGGATTCTTGGTCCGGTCAACCGAAAATCACAGCATTGACCTGGTACTGCTGTCAAAAACAATTTCCGCCTCGACTGGCCAGAATCACGATCGATCGTCCAGATCTGTAAAATCTCGATATTGCCCCCGGATGAACGAAATCGCTATTCAGACCCTGCAACGGCCGAAACTCGTGATTTTTTCTCTGGTCAACCGAAAATCACAGTACCGACCAGGTGCAGTTGTCAAAAATGATCTCCGCCCCGATCAGCCTGAAATCACGATCGTCCATCCAGATCGGTTAAATCATGATATTGCCCTCGGGGGGACGATGTAGCTATTCAGACCCTGCGTTGGCCGAAACTCGTGATTTTCCGTCAGGTCAACCGAAAATCACAGTATTGACCAGGTGCAGTTGCCAAAAACGATCTCCGCCCCGATCCGCCTAAAGTAACGATCAACTGTCTGGATCGGCAAAAATCCCGATTTTGCCCCCGGATGAATGAAATCACTATTCAGACCCAGCACCGGCTAAAACTCGTGATTTCCCATCAGGTCAACCGAAAATCACAGTATTGACCAGGTGCTACTGTAAAAAGCAATTTCCACCTCGACCGGACAGAAATCACGGTCATTCGTCTGAATCGGTAAAATCTCAATATTGCCCCCAGACGAACGAAATCCTTATTCAGACCTTGCAACGGCCGAAACTCGGGATTTTTAGTCCGGTCAACCGAAAATCACAGTATTGACCTGGTACTGCTGTCAAAAGCAATTTCTGCCTCGACTGGCCAGAATCCTGATCGATCGTCCATGTCTGAAAAATCTCGATATTGCCCCCGGATGAACGAAATCGCTATTCAGACCCTGCAACGGCCGAAACTCGTCATTTTTTCTCTGGACAACCGAAAATCACAGTACCGACTAGGTGCAGTTGCCAAAAATGATCTCCGCCCCGATCAGCCTGAAATCACGATCGTCCATCCAGTTCGGTTAAATCATGATATTGCCCTCGGGGGGACGAAGTAGCTATTCAGACCCTGCGTCGGCTGAAACTCGTGATTTTCCACCAGGTCAACCGAAAATCACAGTATTGACTTGGAGCTACTGTAAAAAACAATTTCCACCTCGACCGGACAGAAATCACGGTCAATCGTCTGAATCGGTAAAATCTCGATATTGCCCCCGGACGAACGAAATCCTTATTCAGACCTTGCAACGGCCGAAACTCGGGATTCTTGGTCCGGTCAACCGAAAATCAGAGCATTGACCTGGTACTGCTGTCAAAAACAATTTCCGCCTCGACTGGCCAGAATCACGATCGATCGTCCAGATCTGAAAAATCTCGATATTGCCCCCGGATGAACGAAATCGCTATTCTGACCCAGCAACGGCCGAAACTCGTGATTTTTTCTCTGGTCAACTGAAAATCACAGTACCGACCAGGTACAGTTGCCACAAATGATCTCCACCCCGATCAGCCAGAAATCCCGATCGTCCATCCAGTTCGGTTAAATCATGATATTGCCCTCGGGGGGACGATGTAGCTATTCAGACCCTGCGTCGGCTGAAACTCGTGATTTTCCGTCAGGTCAACCGAAAATCACAGTATTGACAAGGTACAGTTGCCAAAAACGATCTCCGCCTCGATCCGCCTAAACTAACGATCAACTGTCCGGATCGGCAAAAATCCCGATTTTGCCCCCGGATGAATGAAATCACTATTCAGACCCAGCACCGGCTGAAACTCGTGATTTTCCATCAGGTCAACCGAAAATCACAGTATTGACAAGGAGCTACTGTAAAAAGCAATTTCCACGTTGACCGGACAGAAATCACGGTCAATCGTCTGAATCGGTAAAATCTCGATATTGCCCCCGGACGAACGAAATCCTTATTCAGACCATGCAACGGCCGAAACTCGGGATTCTTGGTCCGATCAACCGAAAATCACAGCATTGACCTGGTACTGCTGTCAAAAACAATTTCCGCCTCGACTGGCCAGAATCACGATCGATCGTCCAGATCTGAAAAATCTCGATATTGCCCCCGGATGAACGAAATCGCTATTCTGACCCAGCAACGGCCGAAACTCGTGATTTTTTCTCTGGTCAACTGAAAATCACAGTACCGGCCAGGAACAGTTGCCAAAAATGATCTCCGCCCCGATCAGCCTGAAATCACGATCGCCCATCCAGATCGGTTAAATCATGATATTGCCCTCGGGGGGACGATGTAGCTATTCAGACCCTGCGTCGGCCGAAACTCGTGATTTTCCGTCAGGTCAACCGAAAATCACAGTATTGACCGGGTACAGTTGCCAAAAACGATCTCCGCCCCGATCCGCCTAAAGTAACGATCAACTGTCCGGATCGGCAAAAATCCCGATTTTGCCCCCGGATGAATGAAATCACTATTCAGACCCAGCACCGGCTGAAACTCGTGATTTTCCATCAGGTCAACCGAAAATCACAGTATTGACCTGGAGCTACTGTAAAAAGCAATTTCCACGTTGACCGGACAGAAATCACGGTCAATCGTCTGAATCGGTAAAATCTCGATATTGCCCCCGGACGAACGAAATCCTTATTCAGACCATGCAACGGCCGAAACTCGGGATTCTTGGTCCGATCAACCGAAAATCACAGCATTGACCTGGTACTTATTTCAAAAACAATTTCCGCCTCGACTGGCCAGAATCACGATCGATCGTCCAGATCTGAAAAATCTCGATATTGCCCCCGGATGAACGAAATCGCTATTCTGACCCAGCAACGGCCGAAACTCGTGATTTTTTCTCTGGTCAACTGAAAATCACAGTACCGACCAGGTACAGTTGCCAAAAATGATCTCCGCCCCGATCAGCCTGAAATCACGATCGTCCATCCAGATCGGTTAAATCATGATATTGCCCTCGGGGGGACGATGTAGCTATTCAGACCCTGCGTCGGCCGAAACTCGTGATTTTCCGTCAGGTCAACCGAAAATCACAGTATTGACCAGGTACAGTTGCCAAAAACGATCTCCGACCCGATCCGCCTAAAGTAACGATCAACTATCCGGATCGGCAAAAATCCCGATTTTGCCCTCGGATGAATGAAATCACTATTCAGACCCAGCACCGGCTGAAACTCGTGATTTTCCATCAGGTCAACCGAAAATCACAGTATTGACCTGGAGCTACTGTAAAAAGCAATTTCCACCTTGACCGGACAGAAATCACGGTCAATCGTCTGAATCGGTAAAATCTCGATATTGCCCCCGGACGAACGAAATCCTAGTTCAGACCATGCAACGGCCGAAACTCGGGATTCTTGGTCCGATCAACCGAAAAACACAGCATTGACCTGGTACTGCTGTCAAAAACAATTTCTGCCTCGACTGGCCAGAATCACGATCGATCGTCCAGATCTGAAAAATCTCGATATTGCCCCCGGATTAACGAAATCGCTATTCAGACCCTGCAACGGCCGAAACTCGTGATTTTTTCTCTGGTCAACCGAAAATCACAGTACCGACCAGGTGCAGTTGTCAAAAATGATCTCCGCCCCGATCAGCCTGAAATCACGATCGTCCATCCAGTTCGGTTAAATCATGATATTGCCCTCGGGGGGACGAAGTAGCTATTCAGGCCCTGCGTCGGCCGAAACTCGTGATTTTCCGTCAGGTCAACCGAAAATCACAGTATTGACCAGGTACAGTTGCCAAAAACGATCTCCGCCCCGATCCGCCTAAAGTAACGATCAACTGTCCGGATCGGCAAAAATCCCGATTTTGCCCCCGGATGAATGAAATCACTATTCAGACCCAGCACCGGCTAAAACTCGTGATTTCCCATCAGGTCAACCGAAAATCACAGTATTGACCAGGTGCTACTGTAAAAAGCAATTTCCACCTCGACCGGACAGAAATCACGGTCATTCGTCTGAATCGGTAAAATCTCGATATTGCCCCCAGACGAACGAAATCCTTATTCAGACCTTGCAACGGCCGAAACTCGGGATTTTTGGTCCGGTCAACCGAAAATCACAGTATTGACCTGGTACTGCTGTCAAAAGCAATTTCTGCCTCGACTGGCCAGAATCCTGATCGATCGTCCAGATCTGAAAAATCTCGATATTGCCCCCGGATGAACGAAATCGCTATTCAGACCCTGCAACGGCCGAAACTCGTCATTTTTTCTCTGGACAACCGAAAATCACAGTACCGACCAGGTGCAGTTGTCAAAAATGATCTCCGCCCCGATCAGCCTGAAATCACGATCGTCCATCCAGTTCGGTTAAATCATGATATTGCCCTCGGGGGGACGAAGTAGCTATTCTGACCCTGCGTCGGCTGAAACTCGTGATTTTCCGTCAGGTCAACCGAAAATCACAGTATTGACCAGGTACAGTTGCCAAAAACGATCTCCGACCCGATCCGCCTAAAGTAACGATCAACTATCCGGATCGGCAAAAATCCCGATTTTGCCCTCGGATGAATGAAATCACTATTCAGACCCAGCACCGGCTGAAACTCGTGATTTTCCATCAGGTCAACCGAAAATCACAGTATTGACCTGGAGCTACTGTAAAAAGCAATTTCCACCTTGACCGGACAGAAATCACGGTCAATCGTCTGAATCGGTAAAATCTCGATATTGCCCCCGGACGAACGAAATCCTTGTTCAGACCATGCAACGGCCGAAACTCGGGATTCTTGGTCCGATCAACCGAAAATCACAGCATTGACCTGGTACTGCTGTCAAAAACAATTTCCGCCTCGACTGGCCAGAATCACGATCGATCGTCCAGATCTGAAAACTCTCGATATTGCCCCCGGATTAACGAAATCGCTATTCAGACCCTGCAACGGCCGAAACTCGTGATTTTTTCTCTGGTCAACCGAAAATCACAGTACCGACCAGGTGCAGTTGTCAAAAATGATCTCCGCCCCGATCAGCCTGAAATCACGATCGTCCATCCAGTTCGGTTAAATCATGATATTGCCCTCGGGGGGACGAAGTAGCTATTCAGGCCCTGCGTCGGCCGAAACTCGTGATTTTCCGTCAGGTCAACCGAAAATCACAGTATTGACCAGGTACAGTTGCCAAAAACGATCTCCGCCCCGATCCGCCTAAAGTAACGATCAACTGTCCGGATCGGCAAAAATCCCGATTTTGCCCCCGGATGAATGAAATCACTATTCAGACCCAGCACCGGCTAAAACTCGTGATTTCCCATCAGGTCAACCGAAAATCACAGTATTGACCAGGTGCTACTGTAAAAAGCAATTTCCACCTCGACCGGACAGAAATCACGGTCATTCGTCTGAATCGGTAAAATCTCGATATTGCCCCCAGACGAACGAAATCCTTATTCAGACCTTGCAACGGCCGAAACTCGGGATTTTTGGTCCGGTCAACCGAAAATCACAGTATTGACCTGGTACTGCTGTCAAAAGCAATTTCTGCCTCGACTGGCCAGAATCCTGATCGATCGTCCAGATCTGAAAAATCTCGATATTGCCCCCGGATGAACGAAATCGCTATTCAGACCCTGCAACGGCCGAAACTCGTCATTTTTTCTCTGGACAACCGAAAATCACAGTACCGACCAGGTGCAGTTGTCAAAAATGATCTCCGCCCCGATCAGCCTGAAATCACGATCGTCCATCCAGTTCGGTTAAATCATGATATTGCCCTCGGGGGGACGAAGTAGCTATTCAGACCCTGCGTCGGCTGAAACTCGTGATTTTCCACCAGGTCAACCGAAAATCACAGTATTGACTTGGAGCTACTGTAAAAAACAATTTCCACCTCGACCGGACAGAAATCACGGTCAATCGTCTGAATCGGTAAAATCTCGATATTGCCCCCGGACGAACGAAATCCTTATTCAGACCTTGCAACGGCCGAAACTCGGGATTCTTGGTCCGGTCAACCGAAAATCAGAGCATTGACCTGGTACTGCTGTCAAAAACAATTTCCGCCTCGACTGGCCAGAATCACGATCGATCGTCCAGATCTGAAAAATCTCGATATTGCCCCCGGATGAACGAAATCGCTATTCTGACCCAGCAACGGCCGAAACTCGTGATTTTTTCTCTGGTCAACTGAAAATCACAGTACCGACCAGGTACAGTTGCCAAAAATGATCTCCGCCCCGATCAGCCAGAAATCCCGATCGTCCATCCAGTTCGGTTAAATCATGATATTGCCCTCGGGGGGACGATGTAGCTATTCAGACCCTGCGTCGGCTGAAACTCGTGATTTTCCGTCAGGTCAACCGAAAATCACAGTATTGACAAGGTACAGTTGCCAAAAACGATCTCCGCCTCGATCCGCCTAAACTAACGATCAACTGTCCGGATCGGCAAAAATCCCGATTTTGCCCCCGGATGAATGAAATCACTATTCAGACCCAGCACCGGCTGAAACTCGTGATTTTCCATCAGGTCAACCGAAAATCACAGTATTGACCTGGAGCTACTGTAAAAAGCAATTTCCACCTTGACCGGACAGAAATCACGGTCAATCGTCTGAATCGGTAAAATCTCGATATTGCCCCCGGACGAACGAAATCCTTGTTCAGACCATGCAACGGCCGAAACTCGGGATTCTTGGTCCGATCAACCGAAAATCACAGCATTGACCTGGTACTGCTGTCAAAAACAATTTCCGCCTCGACTGGCCAGAATCACGATCGATCGTCCAGATCTGAAAACTCTCGATATTGCCCCCGGATTAACGAAATCGCTATTCAGACCCTGCAACGGCCGAAACTCGTGATTTTTTCTCTGGTCAACCGAAAATCACAGTACCGACCAGGTGCAGTTGTCAAAAATGATCTCCGCCCCGATCAGCCTGAAATCACGATCGTCCATCCAGTTCGGTTAAATCATGATATTGCCCTCGGGGGGACGAAGTAGCTATTCAGGCCCTGCGTCGGCCGAAACTCGTGATTTTCCGTCAGGTCAACCGAAAATCACAGTATTGACCAGGTACAGTTGCCAAAAACGATCTCCGCCCCGATCCGCCTAAAGTAACGATCAACTGTCCGGATCGGCAAAAATCCCGATTTTGCCCCCGGATGAATGAAATCACTATTCAGACCCAGCACCGGCTAAAACTCGTGATTTCCCATCAGGTCAACCGAAAATCACAGTATTGACCAGGTGCTACTGTAAAAAGCAATTTCCACCTCGACCGGACAGAAATCACGGTCATTCGTCTGAATCGGTAAAATCTCGATATTGCCCCCAGACGAACGAAATCCTTATTCAGACCTTGCAACGGCCGAAACTCGGGATTTTTGGTCCGGTCAACCGAAAATCACAGTATTGACCTGGTACTGCTGTCAAAAGCAATTTCTGCCTCGACTGGCCAGAATCCTGATCGATCGTCCAGATCTGAAAAATCTCGATATTGCCCCCGGATGAACGAAATCGCTATTCAGACCCTGCAACGGCCGAAACTCGTCATTTTTTCTCTGGACAACCGAAAATCACAGTACCGACCAGGTGCAGTTGTCAAAAATGATCTCCGCCCCGATCAGCCTGAAATCACGATCGTCCATCCAGTTCGGTTAAATCATGATATTGCCCTCGGGGGGACGAAGTAGCTATTCAGACCCTGCGTCGGCTGAAACTCGTGATTTTCCACCAGGTCAACCGAAAATCACAGTATTGACTTGGAGCTACTGTAAAAAACAATTTCCACCTCGACCGGACAGAAATCACGGTCAATCGTCTGAATCGGTAAAATCTCAATATTGCCCCCGGACGAACGAAATCCTTATTCAGACCTTGCAACGGCCGAAACTCGGGATTCTTGGTCCGGTCAACCGAAAATCAGAGCATTGACCTGGTACTGCTGTCAAAAACAATTTCCGCCTCGACTGGCCAGAATCACGATCGATCGTCCAGATCTGAAAAATCTCGATATTGCCCCCGGATGAACGAAATCGCTATTCTGACCCAGCAACGGCCGAAACTCGTGATTTTTTCTCTGGTCAACTGAAAATCACAGTACCGACCAGGTACAGTTGCCAAAAATGATCTCCGCCCCGATCAGCCAGAAATCCCGATCGTCCACCCAGTTCGGTTAAATCATGATATTGCCCTCGGGGGGACGATGTAGCTATTCAGACCCTGCGTCGGCTGAAACTCGTGATTTTCCGTCAGGTCAACCGAAAATCACAGTATTGACAAGGTACAGTTGCCAAAAACGATCTCCGCCTCGATCCGCCTAAACTAACGATCAACTATCCGGATCGGCAAAAATCCCGATTTTGCCCCCGGATGAATGAAATCACTATTCAGACCCAGCACCGGCTGAAACTCGTGATTTTCCATCAGGTCAATCGAAAATCACAGTATTGACCTGGAGCTACTGTAAAAAGCAATTTCCACCTTGACCGGACAGAAATCACGGTCAATCGTCTGAATCGGTAAAATCTCGATATTGCCCCCGGACGAACGAAATCCTTGTTCAGACCATGCAACGGCCGAAACTCGGGATTCTTGGTCCGATCAACCGAAAATCACAGCATTGACCTGGTACTGCTGTCAAAAACAATTTCCGCCTCAACTGGCCAGAATCACGATCGATCGTCCAGATCTGAAAAATCTCGATATTGCCCCCGGATTAACGAAATCGCTATTCAGACCCTGCAACGGCCGAAACTCGTGATTTTTTCTCTGGTCAACCGAAAATCACAGTACCGACCAGGTGCAGTTGTCAAAAATGATCTCCGCCCCGATCAGCCTGAAATCACGATCGTCCATCCAGTTCGGTTAAATCATGATATTGCCCTCGGGGGGACGAAGTAGCTATTCAGGCCCTGCGTCGGCCGAAACTCGTGATTTTCCGTCAGGTCAACCGAAAATCACAGTATTGACCAGGTACAGTTGCCAAAAACGATCTCCGCCCCGATCCGCCTAAAGTAACGATCAACTGTCCGGATCGGCAAAAATCCCGATTTTGCCCCCGGATGAATGAAATCACTATTCAGACCCAGCACCGGCTAAAACTCGTGATTTCCCATCAGGTCAACCGAAAATCACAGTATTGACCAGGTGCTACTGTAAAAAGCAATTTCCACCTCGACCGGACAGAAATCACGGTCAATCGTCTGAATCGGTAAAATCTCGATATTGCCCCCAGACGAACGAAATCCTTATTCAGACCTTGCAACGGCCGAAACTCGGGATTTTTGGTCCGGTCAACCGAAAATCACAGTATTGACCTGGTACTGCTGTCAAAAGCAATTTCTGCCTCGACTGGCCAGAATCCTGATCGATCGTCCAGATCTGAAAAATCTCGATATTGCCCCCGGATGAACGAAATCGCTATTCAGACCCTGCAACGGCCGAAACTCGTCATTTTTTCTCTGGACAACCGAAAATCACAGTACCGACCAGGTGCAGTTGTCAAAAATGATCTCCGCCCCGATCAGCCTGAAATCACGATCGTCCATCCAGTTCGGTTAAATCATGATATTGCCCTCGGGGGGACGAAGTAGCTATTCAGACCCTGCGTCGGCTGAAACTCGTGATTTTCCACCAGGTCAACCGAAAATCACAGTATTGACTTGGAGCTACTGTAAAAAACAATTTCCACCTCGACCGGACAGAAATCACGGTCAATCGTCTGAATCGGTAAAATCTCGATATTGCCCCCGGACGAACGAAATCCTTATTCAGACCTTGCAACGGCCGAAACTCGGGATTCTTGGTCCGGTCAACCGAAAATCAGAGCATTGACCTGGTACTGCTGTCAAAAACAATTTCCGCCTCGACTGGCCAGAATCACGATCGATCGTCCAGATCTGAAAAATCTCGATATTGCCCCCGGATGAACGAAATCGCTATTCTGACCCAGCAACGGCCGAAACTCGTGATTTTTTCTCTGGTCAACTGAAAATCACAGTACCGACCAGGTACAGTTGCCAAAAATGATCTCCGCCCCGATCAGCCAGAAATCCCGATCGTCCATCCAGTTCGGTTAAATCATGATATTGCCCTCGGGGGGACGATGTAGCTATTCAGACCCTGCGTCGGCTGAAACTCGTGATTTTCCGTCAGGTCAATCGAAAATCACAGTATTGACAAGGTACAGTTGCCAAAAACGATCTCCGCCTCGATCCGCCTAAACTAACGATCAACTGTCCGGATCGGCAAAAATCCCGATTTTGCCCCCGGATGAATGAAATCACTATTCAGACCCAGCACCGGCTGAAACTCGTGATTTTCCATCAGGTCAACCGAGAATCACAGTATTGACCTGGAGCTACTGTAAAAAGCAATTTCCACCTTGACCGGACAGAAATCACGGTCAATCGTCTGAATCGGTAAAATCTCGATATTGCCCCCGGACGAACGAAATCCTTATTCAGACCATGCAACGGCCGAAACTCGGGATTCTTGGTCCGATCAACCGAAAATCACAGCATTGACCTGGTACTGCTGTCAAAAACAATTTCCGCCTCGACTGGCCAGAATCACGATCGATCGTCCTGATCTGAAAAATCTCGATATTGCCCCCGGATGAACGAAATCGCTATTCTGACCCAGCAACGGCCGAAACTCGTGATTTTTTCTCTGGTCAACTGAAAATCACAGTACCGACCAGGTACAGTTGCCAAAAATGATCTCCGCCCCGATCAGCCTGAAATCACGATCGTCCATCCAGATCGGTTAAATCATGATATTGCCCTCGGGGGGACGATGTAGCTATTCAGGCCCTGCGTCGGCCGAAACTCGTGATTTTCCGTCAGGTCAACCGAAAATCACAGTATTGACCAGGTACAGTTGCCAAAAACGATCTCCGCCTCGATCCGCCTAAAGTAACGATCAACTGTCCGGATCGGCAAAAATCCCGATTTTGCCCCCGGATGAATGAAATCACTATTCAGACCCAGCACCGGCTAAAACTCGTGATTTCCCACCAGGTCAACCGAAAATCACAGTATTGACCAGGTGCTACTGTAAAAAGCAATTTCCACCTCGACCGGACAGAAATCACGGTCAATCGTCTGAATCGGTAAAATCTCGATATTGCCCCCGGACGAACGAAATCCTTATTCAGACCTTGCAACGGCCGAAACTCGGGATTTTTGGTCCGGTCAACCGAAAATCACAGTATTGACCTGGTACTGCTGTCAAAAGCAATTTCTGCCTCGACTGGCTAGAATCCTGATCGATCGTCCTGATCTGTAAAATCTCGATATTGCCCCGGATGAACGAAATCGCTATTCAGACCCTGCAACGGCCGAAACTCGTGATTTTTTCTCTGATCAACCGAAAAACACAGTACCGACCAGGTACAGTTGCCAAAAATGATCTTCGCCCCGATCAGCCTAAAATCACGATCGTCCATCCAGATCGGTTAAATCATGATATTGCCCTCGGGGGGACGATGTAGCTATTCAGGCCCTGCGTCGGCCGAAACTCGTGATTTTCCGTCAGGTCAACCGAAAATCACAGTATTGACCAGGTACAGTTGCCAAAAACGATCTCTGCCTCGATCCGCCTAAAGTAACGATCAACTGTCCGGATCGGCAAAAATCCCGATTTTGCCCCCGGATGAATGAAATCACTATTCAGACCCAGCACCGGCTAAAACTCGTGATTTCCCATCAGGTCAACCGAAAATCACAGTATTGACCAGGTGCTACTGTAAAAAGCAATTTCCACCTCGACCAGACAGAAATCACGGTCATTCGTCTGAATCGGTAAAATCTCGATATTGCCCCCGGACGAACGAAATCCTTATTCAGACCATGCAACGGCCGAAACTCGGGATTCTTGGTCCGATCAACCGAAAATCACAGCATTGACCTGGTACTGCTGTCAAAAACAATTTCCGCCTCGACTGGCCAGAATCACGATCGATCGTCCAGATCTGAAAAATCTCGATATTGCCCCCGGATGAACGAAATCGCTATTCTGACCCAGCAACGGCCGAAACTCGTGATTTTTTCTCTGGTCAACTGAAAATCACAGTACCGACCAGGTACAGTTGCCAAAAATGATCTCCGCCCCGATCAGCCTGAAATCACGATCGTCCATCCAGATCGGTTAAATCATGATATTGCCCTCGGGGGGACGATGTAGCTATTCAGGCCCTGCGTCGGCCGAAACTCGTGATTTTCCGTCAGGTCAACCGAAAATCACAGTATTGACCAGGTACAGTTGCCAAAAACGATCTCCGCCTCGATCCGCCTAAAGTAACGATCAACTGTCCGGATCGGCAAAAATCCCGATTTTGCCCCCGGATGAATGAAATCAATATTCAGACCCAGCACCGGCTAAAACTCGTGATTTCCCACCAGGTCAACCGAAAATCACAGTATTGACCAGGTGCTACTGTAAAAAGCAATTTCCACCTCGACCGGACAGAAATCACGGTCAATCGTCTGAATCGGTAAAATCTCGATATTGCCCCCGGACGAACGAAATCCTTATTCAGACCTTGCAACGGCCGAAACTCGGGATTTTTGGTCCGGTCAACCGAAAATCACAGTATTGACCTGGTACTGCTGTCAAAAGCAATTTCTGCCTCGACTGGCTAGAATCCTGATCGATCGTCCTGATCTGTAAAATCTCGATATTGCCCCGGATGAACGAAATCGCTATTCAGACCCTGCAACGGCCGAAACTCGTGATTTTTTCTCTGGTCAACTGAAAATCACAGTACCGACCAGGTACAGTTGCCAAAAATGATCTCCGCCCCGATCAGCCTGAAATCACGATCGTCCATCCAGATCGGTTAAATCATGATATTGCCCTCGGGGGGACGATGTAGCTATTCAGGCCCTGCGTCGGCCGAAACTCGTGATTTTCCGTCAGGTCAACCGAAAATCGCAGTATTGACCAGGTACAGTTGCCAAAAACGATCTCCGCCTCGATCCGCCTAAAGTAACGATCAACTGTCCGGATCGGCAAAAATCCCGATTTTGCCCCCGGATGAATGAAATCACTATTCAGACCCAGCACCGGCTAAAACTCGTGATTTCCCACCAGGTCAACCGAAAATCACAGTATTGACCAGGTGCTACTGTAAAAAGCAATTTCCACCTCGACCGGACAGAAATCACGGTCATTCGTCTGAATCGGTAAAATCTCGATATTGCCCCCGGACGAACGAAATCCTTATTCAGACCTTGCAACGGCCGAAACTCGGGATTTTTGGTCCGGTCAACCGAAAATCACAGTATTGACCTGGTACTGCTGTCAAAAGCAATTTCTACCTCGACTGGCTAGAATCCTGATCGATCGTCCTGATCTGTAAAATCTCGATATTGCCCCGGATGAACGAAATCGCTATTCAGACCCTGCAACGGCCGAAACTCGTGATTTTTTCTCTGATCAACCGAAAAACACAGTACCGACCAGGTACAGTTGCCAAAAATGATCTCCGCCCCGATCAGCCTAAAATCACGATCGTCCATCCAGATCGGTTAAATCATGATATTGCCCTCGGGGGGACGATGTAGCTATTCAGACCCTGCGTCGGCCGAAACTCGTGATTTTCCGTCAGGTCAACCGAAAATCACAGTATTGACCAGGTACAGTTGCCAAAAACGATCTCCGCCCCGATCCGCCTAAAGTAACGATCAACTGTCCGGATCGGCAAAAATCCCGATTTTGCCCCCGGATGAATGAAATCACTATTCAGACCCAGCACCGGCTGAAACTCGTGATTTTCCGTATGGTCAACTGAAAATCACAGTATTGACCTGGAGCTACTGTAAAAAACAATTTCCACCTCGACCGGACAGAAATCACGGTCAATCGTCTGAATCGGTAAAATCTCGATATTGCCCCCGGACGAACGAAATCCTTATTCAGACCTTGCAACGGCCGAAACTCGGGATTCTTGGTCCGGTCAACCGAGAATCACAGCATTGACCTGGTACTGCTGTCAAAAGCAATTTCCGCCTCGACTTGCCAGAATCACGATCGATCGTCCAGATCTGCAAAATCTCGATATTGCCCCCGGATGAACGAAATCGCTATTCAGACCCTGCAACGGCCGAAACTCGTGATTTTTTCTCTGGTCAACCGAAAATCACAGTACCGACCAGGTGCAGTTGTCAAAAATGATCTCCGCCCCGATCAGCCTGAAATCACGATCGTCCATCCAGTTCGGTTAAATCATGATATTGCCCTCGGGGGGACGAAGTAGCTATTCAGACCCTGCGTCGGCCGAAACTCGTGATTTTCCGTCAGGTCAACCGAAAATCACAGTATTGACCAGGTACAGTTGCCAAAAACGATCTCCGCCTCGATCCGCCTAAAGTAACGATCTACTGTCCGGATCGGCAAAAATCCCGATTTTGCCCCCGGATGAATGAAATCACTATTCAGACCTAGCACCGGCTGAAACTCGTGATTTTCCATCAGGTCAACCGAAAATCACAGTATTGACCTGGACCTACTGTAAAAAGCAATTTCCACGTTGACCGGACAGAAATCACGGTCAATCGTCTGAATCGGTAAAATCTCGATATTGCCCCCGGACGAACGAAATCCTTATTCAGACCTTGCAACGGCCGAAACTTAGGATTTTTGGTCCGGTGAACCGAAAATCACAGTATTGACCTGGTACTGCTGTCAAAAACAATTTCCGCCTCGACTGGCCAGAATCACGATCGATCGTCCAGATCTGTAAAATCTCGATATTGCCCCCGGATGAACGAAATCGCTATTCAGACCCTGCAACGGCCGAAACTCGTGATTTTTTCTCTGGTCAACCGAAAATCACAGTACCGACCAGGTGCAGTTGTCAAAAATGATCTCCGCCCCAATCAGCCTGAAATCACGATCGTCCATCCAGATCGGTTAAATCATGATATTGCCCTCGGGCGGACGAAGTAGCTATTCAGACCCTGCGTCGGCCGAAACTCGTGATTTTCCGTCAGATCAACCGAAAATCATAGTATTGACCAAGTACAGTTGTCAAAAACAATCTCCGCCACGATCCGCCTAAAGTAACGATCAACTGTCCGAATCGGCAAAAATCCCGATTTTGCCCCCAGATGAATGAAATCACTATTCAAACCAATCTCCGGCTGAAACTTGGGATTTATCGTCCGGTCAACCGAAAATCACAGTATTGGCCTGGTACTGCTGTAAAAAACAATTTCCGCCCCGACTGGGCAGAAATCACGATCGATCGTCCGGATCAGTAAAATCTCGATATTGCCCCCGGACGAACGAAATCTTTATTCCGACCCTGCAACGGCCGAAACTCGGGATTTTTCGTCTGGTCAACTAAAAATCACAGTTCTGACCAGGTACAGTTGTTAGAAATGATCTCCGCCTCGATCAGCCAGAAATCCCGATCGTCCATCTAGATCGGTTAAATCACGATATTGCCCTCGGGTGGACGAAATCACTATTAAGACCTTGCATCGGCCGAAACTCGTGATTTTCCGTCAGGTCGACCGAAAATCACAGCATTGACCAGGGACAGTTGGCAAAAACGATCTCCGCCCCGATTCGCCAGAAATAACGATCAACTTTCCGGATCGGCAAAAATCCTGATTTTGCCCCCGGATGAATGAAATCACTATTCAGACCCTGCAACGGCCGAAACTCGTGATTTTTCGTCCGGTCAACCGAAAATCACAGCATTGACTTGGTACTGTTGCCAAAAACAATTTCCGCCTCGACTGGCCTGAAATCACGATCGATCGTCCGGATCGGTAAAATCTTGATATTGCCCCTGGACGAACGAAATCCTTATCCAAACCCAGCATCGGCTGAAACTCGTGACATTTCGTTTGGTCAACCAAAAAAAACAGTACTGACCAGGTACAATTGTCAAAATTGATCTCCGCCCCGATCAGCCAGAAATCAAGATCGTCCATCTAGATCGGTTAAATCACGATATTTCCCACGGGTGGACGAAATAGCTATTCATACCCTGCTTCGGCCGAAACTCGTGATTTTCTGTCAGGTCAACCGAAAATCCCAGTATTGACCTGGTACAGTCGTCAAAAACGATCTCCGCCCCGATCAGCCAGAAATAACGATCAACTATCTGGATCGGCAAGAATCCCGATTTTGCCCCCGGATGAAAGAAATCACTATTCAAACCAAGCACCGGCCGAAACTCGGGATTTATCGTCTGGTCAACCGAAAATCACAGTATTGGCCTGGAACTGTTATAAAAAACAATTTCCGCCACGACAGGACAGAAATCCCGATCGATCGTCTGAATCGGTAAAATCCCGATACTGCCCCCGGACGAACGAAATCCTTATTTAGACCCTGCAACGGCCGAAACTCGTGATTTTACGTCCAGTCAATCGAAAATCACAGCATTGACATGGTACTGTTGCCAAAAACAATTTCCGCCTCGACTAGCCAGAAATCACGATCGATCGTCCGGATCGTTAAAATCTCGATATTGCCCCCGGGCGAACGAAATTCATATTCAGACCACGGCCGAAACTCGTGACTTTTTGTCTGGTCAACTGAAAATCACAGTACTGGCCAGGTACAGTTGTAGAAAATGATCTCCACCCCAATCAACCAGAAATTACAATCGTCCATCTAGATCGGTTAAATCACGTTATTGCCCCCGGGGTGACGAAATCGCTATTCAGACCCTGCACCGGCCGAAACTTGTGATTTTCCGTCAGGTGAACCGAAAATCACAGTATAGTCCTGGTACTGTTGTCAAAAACAATATCCGCCACGACTAGCCAGAAATCACGATCGTCCATCCAGATCGGTTAAATCATGATATTGCCCTCGGGCGGACGAAATCGCTATTCAGACCCAGCGTCGGCCAAAACTCGTGACTTTTCGCCAGGTCAACTGAAAATCACAGTACTGACCAGGTACAGTTGTCAAAAATGATCCCCGCCCCGATCAGCCAGAAATAACGATCAACTGTCCGTATCGGCAAATATCCCGATTTTGCCCCCGGATGAAAGAAATCACTATTCAAACCAAGCACCGGCCGAAACTCGGGATTTATCGTCTGGTCAACCGAAAATCACAGTATTGGCCTGGAACTGTTATAAAAAACAATTTCCACCTCGACCGGACAGAAATCACGATCGATCGTCCGAATCGGTAAAATCTCAATATTGCCCCCGGACGAACAAAATCCTTATTCAGACCCTGCAACGGCCGAAACTCGTGATTTTTCGTTCGGTCAACCGAAAATCGCAGTATTGACCTGGTACTGCTGTCAAAAACAATTTCTGCCTCGACTGGCCAGAAATCACGATCGATCGTCCGGATCGGTAAAATCTCGATATTGCCCCCGGACGAACGAAATCCTTATTCAGACCCTGCAACGGCCGAAACTCGTGACTTTCTGTCTGGTCAACTGAAAATCACAGTACTGACCAGGTACAGTTGTCAAAAATGATCTCCGGCCCGATCAGCCAGAAATCACGTTCGTCCATCTTGATCCGTTAAATCACGACATTGCCCCCGGGAGGACGAAATCGCTATTCAGACCCTGTATCGGCCGAAACTCGTGATTTTACGTCAAGTCAACCGAAAATCACAGTATTGACCAGGTACAATTGTCACAAACGATCTCTGCCCCGATCCGCCAGAAATAACGATCAACTGTCCGGATCGGCAAAAATCCCGATTTTGCCCCCGGATGAATGAAATCATTCTTCAGACCCAGCACTGGCTGAAACTCAGGATTTATCGCCTAGTCAACCGAAAATCAGAGTATTGACCTGGTACTGCTGTCAAAAACAATTTCCACGACGACTTGACCGAAGTCACGATCGATCGTCCGAAACGGTAAAATCTCGATATTGCCCCCGGACGAACAAAATCCATATTCAGACCCTGCAACAGCCGAAACTCGTGATTTTTCGTCCAATCAATCGAAAATCACAGTATTGACCTAGTACTGTTGTCAAAAACAATTTCCGCCTTGACAGGCCAGAAATCACGATCGATCGTCCGGATCGGAAAAATCTTGATATTGCCACCAGACGAACGAAATCCTTATTCAGACCCAACAACGGCCGAAACTCGGGATTTTTCGTCTGGTCAACTGAAAATCACAGTACAGACCAGGAACAGTTGTCAAAAATGATCTCCGCCCCAATTAGCCAGAAATCACGAACGTCCATCTAGATCGGTTAAATCACGACATTGCCCCCGGGAGGACGAAATCGCTATTCAGACCCTGCATCGGCCGAAACTCGTGATTTTCTGTCAGGTCAACTGAAAATCACAGTATTGACCAGGTACAGTTGTCAAAAACGATCTCCGCCCCGAGCCGCCAGAAATAACGATCAACTGTCCGGATCGGCAAAAATCTCGATTTTGCCCCCGGATGAATGAAATCACTATTCAGACCAAGCTCCGGCTGAACTCGTGATTTGTTGTCTGGTCAACGAAAAATCACTGTAATGACCTGGTACTGCTATCAAAAACAATTTCCGCCTCGACGGGCCAGAAATCACGATCGATCGTCCGAATCGGTAAAATCTCGATATTGCCTCCGGACGAACAAAATCCTTATTCAGACCCTGTAACGGCCGAAACTAGTGATTTTCCGTCCGGTCAACCGAAAATCACAGTATTGACCTGGTACTGTTGTCAAAAACAATTTCCGCCTCGACTGGCCAGAAATCACGATCGATCGTCCGGGTCGGTAAAATCTCGATATTGCCCCCGGACGAACGAAATCCTTATTCAGACCCTGCAACGGCCGAAACTCGTGACTTTTCGTCTGGTCAACTGAAAATCACAGTACTGACCAGGTACAGTTGTTAAAACTGATCTCTGGCCCGATCAGCCAGAAATCACGATTGTCCATCTAGATCGGTTAAATCACGACATTGCCCCCGGGAGGACGAAATCACTATTCAGACCCTGCATCGGCCGAAACTCGTTATTTTCCGTCAGGTTAACCGAAAATCACAGTATTGACCAGGAACAGTTGTCAAAAATGATCTCCGCCCCGATCCGCCAGAAATAACGATCAACTGTATTGACCTGGTACTGCTGTCAAAAACATTTTCCGCCTCAACGGGCCAGAAATCACGATCGATCGCCCAAATCGGTAAAGTCTCGATGTTGCCCCCGGACGAACGAAATCCTTATTCAGACCCTGCAACGGCCGAAAGACGTGACTTTTCGTCTGGCCAATTGAAAATCACAGTACTGACCAGGTACTGTTGTCAAAAATGATCTCCGCCCCGATCAGCCAGAAGTAACGATCAACTGTCCGGATCAGAAAAAATCTCGATTTTGCCCCCGGATGATTGAAATCACTATTCAGACCCAGCACTGGCTGAAACTCAGGATTTATCGTCTGGTCAATCGAAAATCACAGTATTGACCTGGTACTGTTATCAAAAACAATTTTCGCCCCGGCTGGCCAGAAATCATGATCGATCGTCCGGATCAGAAAAATCTTAATATTGCCCCCGGACGAACGAAATCCTTATTCAGACCCTGCAACGGCCGAAACTCGTGACGTTTCGTCTGGTCAACTGAAAATCTCAGTACTGACCAGGTACAGTTGCCAAAAATGATCTCCGCCCCGATCAGCCAGAAATAGCGATCAACTGTCCGGATCGGCAAAAATCCCAATTTTGCCCTCGGATGAATGAAATCACTATTCAGACCAAGCTCCGGCTAAAACTCGTGATTTGTTGTCTGGTCAACGGAAAATCACTGTATTGACCTGGTACTGCTGTCAAAAACAATTTCCGCCTCAACGGGCCAGAAATCACGATCGATCGCCCGAATCGGGAAAATCTCGACATTGCCCCCGGACGAACAAAATCCTTATTCAGACCCTGCAACGGCCGAAACTCGTGATTTGTTGTCAGGTCAACGGAAAATCACTGTATTGACCTGGTACTGCTGTCAAAAACATTTTCCGCCTCAACGGGCCAGAAATCACGATCGATCGCCCAAATCGGTAAAATCTCGATATTGCCCCCGGACGAACGAAATCCTTATTCAGACCATGCAACGGCCGAAACTCGTGACTATTCGTCTGGACAACTGAAAATCACAGTACTGACCAGGTACAGTTGTCAGAAATGATCTCCGCCCCGATCATCTAGAAATCACGATCGTCCATCTAGATCGGTTAAATCACGATATTGCCCCTGGGTGGACGAAATCGCTATTCAGACCCTACATAGGCCGAAACTCGTGATTTTTCGCTCGGTCAACCGAAAATCGCAGTATTGACCTGGTACTGTTATCAAAAACAATTTCCGCCTCGACTGGCCAGAAATCATGATCGATCGTCCGGATCGGTAAAATCTCGATATTGCCCCTGGACGAACGAAATCCTTATTCAGACCCTGCAACGGCCAAAACTCGTGACTTTTCGTCGGGTCAACTAAAAATCACAGTACTGACCAGGTACAGTTGTCAAAAATGATCTCCGGCCCGATCAGCTAGAAATCACGATCGTCCATCTAGATCGGTTAAATCACGACATTGCCCCCGGGAGGACGAAATCGCTACTCAGACCCTGCATCGGCCGAAACTCGTGATTTTCCATCAGGTCAACCGAAAATCACAGTATTGACCAAGTATAGTTGTCAAAAACGATCTCCGCCCCGATCCGCCTGAAGTAACGATCAACTGTCCGGATCGGCAAAAATCCCAATTTTGCCCTCGGATGAATGAAAACACTATTCAGACCAAGCTCCGGCTGAAACTCGTGATTTGTTGTCTGGTCAACGGAAAATCACTGTATTGACCTGGTACTGCTGTCAAAAACAATTTCCGCCTCAACGGGCCAGAAATCACGATCGATCGCCTGAATCGGTAAAATCTCGATATTGCCCCCAGACGAACAAAATCCTTATTCAGACCCTGCAACGGCCGAAACTCGTGATTCGTTGTCTGGTCAACCGAAAATCATTGTATTGACCTGGTACTGTTGTCAAAAACAATTTCCGCCTCGACTGGCCAGAAATCACGATTGATCGTCCGGATCGATAAAATCTCAATATTGCCCCCGGACGAACGAAATCCTTATTCAGACCCTGCAACGGCCAAAACTCGTGACTTTTCGTCTGGTTAACTGAAAATCACAGTACTGACCAGGTACAGTTGTCAAAAACGATCTCCGCCCCGATCGGCCAGAAATAACGATCAACTGTCCAGATCGGCAAAAATCCCTATTTTGCCCCCGGATGAATGAAATCACTATTCAGACCCAGCACCGGCTGAAACTCGGGATTTACCGTCTGGTCAACCGAAAATCACTGTATTGACTTGGAGCTGCTGTAAAAAACAATTTCCGCCACGACTGGACAGAAATCACGATCGATCGTCTGGATCGGTAAAATCTCAATATTGCCCCCGGACGAACGAAATCCTTATTCAGACCCTGCAACAGCAGAAACTCGTGACTTTTCGTCTGGTCAACTGAAAATCACAGTACTGACCAGGTACAGTTGTCAGAAATGATCTCCGCCCCGATCATCCAGAAATCACGATCGTCCATCTAGATCGGTTAAATCACGATATTGCCCCCGGGTGGACGAAATCGCTATTCAGACGCTGCAACGGCCGAAACTCGTGATTTTTCGTCCGGTCAACCGAAAATCACAGTATTGACCTGGAACTGTTGTCAAAGACAATTTCCACCTCGACCGGCCAGAAATCACAATCGATCGTCCTAATCGGTAAAATCTCGATATTGCCCCCGGATAACTGAAATCCTTAATCTGACCCTGCAACGGCCGAAACTCGTGTCTTTTTGTCTGGTCAACTGAAAATCATAGTACTGACCAGGTACAGTTGTCAGAAACGATCTCCGCCCCGATCATCCAGAAATCACGATCGTCCATCTGGATCGGTTAAATCACGATATTGCCCCCGGGTGGACGAAATCGCTATTCAGACCCTGCATCGGCCGAAACTTGTGATTTTCCGTCAGGTCAACCGAAAATCACAGTATTGACCAGGTACAGTTGTAAAAAACGATCTCCGCCCCGGTAAGCCAGAATTAACGATCAGCAGTCCGGATCGGCAAAAATCCCGAGTTTGCCCCCGGATGAGTGAAATCACTATTCAGACCCAGCACCGGCAGAAACTCGTGATTTTCGGTCTGGTTAACCGAAAATCACAGTATTGACATGGAGCTGCTGTAAAAAACAATTTCCACCTCGACTAGACAGAAATCAGGATTGATCGTCCGAATCGGTAAAATCTCGATATTGCCCCCAGACGAACGAAATCCTTATTCAGGCCATGCAACGGCTGAAACTCGTGATTTTCCGTCTGGTCAACCGAAAATCACAGTATTTACCTGGCACTGCTGTCCAAAACAATTTCTGCTTTGACTGGCCAGATGGCACGATCGATCGTCCAGATCGGTAAAATCTCGATATTGCCCCTGCCCGAACGAAATCCTTATTCAGAC
Source organism: Delonix regia (assembly GCA_037074485.1). NCBI lineage: Eukaryota > Viridiplantae > Streptophyta > Magnoliopsida > Fabales > Fabaceae > Delonix > Delonix regia. Next base: position 338,777 of record JAYWLE010000016.1, read on the forward strand.
CCTGCAACGGCCAAAACTCGTGATTTTTCGTCCGGTCAACCGAAAATCACAGTACTGACCAGGAACAGTTGTCAAGAATGATCTCCGCCCCGATCAGCCAAAAATCATGATCGTCCATCCAGATCGGTTAAGTCATGATATTGCCCTCGGGCGTACGAAATCGCTATTCAGACCCTGCGTCGGCCGAAACTCGTGATTTTCCGTCAGGTCAACTGAAAATCACAGTGTTGACCAGGTACAGTTGTCAAAAACGATCTCTGCCCCGATCCACCTGAAGTAACAATCAACTGTCCGGATCAGTAAAAATCCCTATTTTGCCCCCGGATGAATGAAATCACTATTCAGACCCAGCACTGGCTGAAACTCGTGATTTTTCGTCTGGTCAACCGAAAATCACAGTATTGACTTGGAGCTACTGTAAAAAACAATTTCCACCTCGACTGGACAGAAATCACGATCGATCGTTTGAATCGGTAAAATCTCAATATTGCCCTAGGACGAACGAAATCCTTATTCAGACCCTGCAACGGCCCAAAACTCGTGATTTTTCGTCCGGTCGACCGAAAATCACAGTGCTGACCAGGAATAGTTGTCAAGAATGATCTCCGCCCCGATCAGCCAAAAATCATGATCGTCCATCCAGATTGGTTAAATCATGGTATTGCCCTCGGGCGGAGGAAATCGCTATTCAGACCCTGCGTCGGCCGAAACTCGTGATTTTTCGCCCGGACAACCGAAAATCACAGTATTGACCAGGTACTGTTGTCAAAAACAATTTCCGCCTCGACTGGCCAGAAATCACGATCGATCGTCCGGATCGGTAAAATCTCGATACTGTCCCCGGACGAAAGAAATCCTTAATCAGACCCTGCAACGGCCGAAACTCGTGACTTTTCGTCTGGTCAACTGAAAATTACAGTACTGACCAGGTACAGTTGTCAGAAATGATCTTCGCCCCAATCATCCAGAAATCACGATCGTCCATCCAGATCGGTAAAATCCTGATATTGCCCCCGGGTGGACGAAATAGCTATTCATACCCTGCATTGGCCGAAACACGTGATTTTTCGTCATGTCAACCGAAAATCACAGTATTGACCAGGTACAGTTGTTAAAAACGATCTCCGCCCCGATCCGCCAGAAATCACGATCGTCCATCTAGATCGGTTAAATCCCGATATTGCCCCCAGGCGGACGAAATAACTATTCATACCCTGCGTCTGCCGAAACTCGTGATTTTCCGTCATGTCAACCGAAAATCACAGTACTGACCAGGTACAGTTGTCAAAAACGATCTCCGCCCCGATCAGCCAGAAATAACGATCAACTGTCCAGATTGGCAAAAATCCCAATTTTGCCCCCGGATGAATGAAATCACTATTCAGACCATGCACCGGCTGAAACTCGAGAATTATCGTCTGGTGAGCCGAAAATCGCAGTATTGGCCTGGTACTGCTGTAAGAAACAATTTCTGCCACGACTGGACAGAAATCACGATCGATTGTCCGGATCGGAAAAATCTCGATATTGCCCCCGGACGAACGAAATCCTTATTCAGACCCTGCAACGGCCGAAACTCGTGATTTTTTGTCCAGTCAACCGAAAATCACAATATTGACCTGGTACTGTTGCCAAAAACAATTTCCGCCTCGACTGGCCAAAAATCTCGATCGATCGCCTGGATCGGTAAAATCTTGATATTGCCCTCGGACGAACGAAATCCTTATTTAGACCCTGCAACAGCCGAAACTCTTGACTTTTCGTCTAGTCAACCGAAAATCACAGTACAGACCAGGTACAGTTGTCAAAAATGATCTCCACCCCGATCAGCCAGAAATCACGATCAACAGTCTGGATCGGTAAAAATCCTGATTTTGCCCACGGATGAATGAAATCACCATTCAGACCAAGCTCCGGCTGAAACTCGGGATTTATCGTCTGGTCACCCGAAAATCACAGTATTGGCCTGGTACTGCTGTAAAAAACAATTTCCGCCTCGACTGGACAGAAATCGCGATCAATCGTCCGAATCGGTAAAAACTCGATATTGCCCCCGGACGAACGAAATCCTTATTTAGACCCTGCAATGGCCGAAACTTGTGACTTTTCGTCTGGTCAACTGAAAATCACAGTACTGACCAGGTACAGTTGTCAAAAATGATCTCCGCCCCAATCAGCCGGAAATCACGATCGTCCATCTAGATCGGTTAAATCACGACATTGCCCCCGGGAGGACAAAATCGATATTCAGATCTTGCAATGGCCGAAACTCTTGATGTTCCGCTAGGTCAACCGAAAATCAAAGTATTGACCAGGTACAGTTGTCAAAGACGATCTCCGCCTCGATCAGCCAGAAATCACGATCAACTGTCCGGATCGGCAAAAATCCCAATTTTGCCCCCGGATGAATGAAATCACTATTCAGACCATGCTCCGGCTGAAACTTGAGAATTATCGTCTGGTCAACCGAAAATCACAGTATTGGCCTGGTACTGCTGTAAAAAACAATTTCTGCCTCGACTGGCCAGAAATCACGATCGATCGTCCGGATTGGTGAAATCTCGATATTGCCCTCGGACGAACGAAATCCTTATTTAGACCCTGCAACGGTCGAAACTCGTGATTTCTCGTCCGGTCAACTGAAAATCACACAACTGGCTTGGTACAGTTGTCAAAAATGATCTCCACCCCGATCATCCAGAAATCACGATCGTCCATCTAGATCGGTTAAATCCCGATATTGCCCCCGGGTGGATGAAATAGCAATTCATACCCTGCATTGGCCGAAACTCGTGATTTTCCATCATGTCAACCGAAAATCACAGTATTGACCAGGTACAGTTGTCAAAAACGATCTCCGCCCCGATCCGCCAGAAATAACGATTTACTGTCCGGATCGACAAAAATCCCAATTTTGCCCCCGGATGAATGAAATCACTATTCAGACCATGCACCGGCCGAAACTCGAGAATTATCGTCTGGTCAATCGAAAATCACAGTATTGACCAGGAACTGCTGTCAAAAACAATTTCCACCTCGGCTGGCCAGAAATCACGATCAATCGTCTGAATCGGTAAAACCTCGATATTGCCCGCGGACAAACAAAATCCTTATTCAGACCCTGCAACGGCCGAAACTTGTGATTTTTAGTCCGGTCAACCGAAAATCACAGTATTGACATGGTACTGTTGTCAAAAACAATTTACGCCTCGACTGGCCAGAAATCCTGATCGATCGTCCGGACTGGTAAAATCTCGATATTGCCCCAGGACGAACGAAATCCTTATTCAGTCCCTGCAACGGCCGAAACTCGTGACTTTTCGTATGGTCAACTGAAAATCACAGCACTGACCAGGTACAGTTGTCAAAAGTGATCTCTGCCCCAATCAGCCAGAAATCACGATCGTCCATCTAGATCGGTTAAATCACGACATTGCCCCCGGGAGGACGATTTCGCTATTCAGACCATGCATCGGCCGAAGCTCGTGATTTTCCGTCAGGTCAACCGAAAATCACAGTATTGACCAGGAACAGTTGTTAAAAATGATCTCCGCCCCGATCAGCCAGAAATAATGATCAACTGTCCGGATCGGTAGAAATCCCGATTTTGGCCCCGGATGAATGAAATCACTATTCAGACCAAGCCTCGGCTGAAACTCGGGATTTGTTGTCTGGTCAACGGAAAATCACAGTATTGACCTGGTACTGCTGTCAAAAACAATTTCCGCCTCGACTGGCCAGAAATCACGATCGATCGTCTGAATCGGTAAAACCTCGATATTGCCCCCGGACGAACAAAATCCTTATTCAGACAATGCAACGACCGAAACTTGTGATTTTTAGTCCGGTCAACCGAAAATCACAGTATTGACATGGTACTGTTGTCAAAAACAATTTACGCCTCGACTGGCCAGAAATCCCGATCGATCGTCCGGATCGGTAAAATCTCGATATTGCCCCCGGACGAACGAAATCCTTATTCAGTCCCTGCAACGGCCGAAACTCGTGACTTTTCGTCTGGTCAACTGAAAATCACAGTACTGACCTGGTACAGTTGTCAAAAATGATCTCCGCCCCAATCAGTCAGAGATCACGATCGTCCATATAGATCGGTTAAATCACGACATTGCCCCCGGGAGGACGAAATCGCTATTCAAAACCTGCATCGGCCGAAACTCGAGATTTTCCGTCAGGACAACCAAAAATCACAGTATTGACCAGGAACAGTTGTTAAAAACGATCTCCGCCCCGATCAGCCAGAAATAACGATCAACTGTCCGGATCGGTAAAAATCCCGATTTTGCCCCCGGAAGAATGAAATCACTATTTAGACCAAGCTCCGGCTGAAACTCGTGATTTGTTGTCTGGTCAACGGAAAATCACAGTATTGACCAGGAACTGCTGTCAAAAACAATTTCCGCCTAAACTGGCCAGAAATCACGATCGATCGTCCGAATCGGTAAAATCTCGATATTGCCCCCGGACGAACAAAATCCTTATTCAGACCCTGCAACGGCCAAAACTTGTGTTTTTTAGTCCGGTCAACCGAAAATCACAGAATTGACTTGGTACTGTTGTCAAAAACAATTTACGCCTCGACTGGCCAGAAATCCCGATCGATCGTCTGGATCGGTAAAATCTCGATATTGCCCCCGGACGAACAAAATCCTTATTCAGACCCTGCAACGGCCGAAACTTGTGATTTTTAGTCCGGTCAACCGAAAATCACAGTATTGACTTGGTACTGTTGTCAAAAACAATTTACGCCTCGACTGGCCAGAAATCCCGATCGATCGTCCGGATCGGTAAAATCTCGATATTGCCCCCGGACGAACGAAATCCTTATTCAGTCCCTGCAACGGCCGAAACTCGTGACTTTTCATCTGGTCAACTGAAAATCACAGTACTGACCAGGTACAGTTGTAAAAAATGATCTCCGCCCCAATCAGCCAGAAATCACGATCGTCCATCTTGATCGGTTAAATCACGACATTGCCCCCGGGAGGACGAAATCGCTATTCAGACCCTGCATCGGCCGAAACTCGGGATTTTCCGTCAGGTCAACCGAAAATCACAGTATTGACCAGGAACAGTTCTTAGAAACGATCTCCGCCCCGATCAGCCAGAAATAACGATCAACTGTCCGGATCGGTAGAAATCCCGATTTTGCCCTTGGATGAATGAAATCACTATTCAGACCAAGCCTCGGCTGAAACTCGGGATTTGTTGTCTGGTCAACGGAAAATCACAGTATTGACCTGGTACTGCTGTCAAAAACAATTTCCGCCTCGACTGGCCAGAAATCACGATCGATCGTCTGAATCGGTAAAACCTCGATATTGCCCCCGGACGAACAAAATCCTTATTCAGACCCTGTAACGGCCGAAACTTGTGATTTTTAGTCCGGTCAACCGAAAATCACAGTATTGACATGGTACGGTTGTCAAAAACAATTTACGCCTGGACTGGCCAGAAATCCCGATCGATCGTCCGGACAGGTAAAATCTCAATATTGCCCCCGGACGAACGAAATTCTTATTCAGTCCCTGCAACGGCCGAAACTCGTGACTTTTCGTCCGGTCAACTGAAAATAACAGTACTGACCAGGTACAGTTGTCGAAAGTGATCTCCGCCCCAATCAGCCAGAAATCACGATCGTCCATCTCGATCGGTTAAATCCCGACATTGCCCCCGGGTGGACGAAATCGCTATTCCGACCCTGCATCGGCCAAAACTCGTGATTTTCCATCAGGTCAACCGAAAATCATAGTATTGACCTGGTACAGTTGCCAAAAACGATCTCTGCCCCGATTAGCCAGAATTAACGATCAGCTGTCTGGATCGACTAAAATCCTGATTTTGCCGCCGGGTGAATGAAATCACTATTCAGACCCAGCACCGGCTTAAACTAGGGATTTATCGTTTGGTCAACCGAAAATCATAGTATTGACCTGGTACTGCTGTAAAACACAATTTCCACCCCGACTGGACAGAAATCACGATCGATTGTCCGAATCGGTAAAATCTCGATATTGCCCCCGGATGAACGAAATCCTTATTCAGACCCTGCAACGGCCGAAACTCGTGACTCTTCATCTGGTCAACTGAAAATCACAGTACTGACCAGGTACAGTTGCCAAAAATGATCACCGCCCCGATCAGCCAGAAATCACGATCGTCCATCTAGAACGGTTAAATCACGATACTGCCCCCGGGAGGACGAAATCGCTATTCAGACCCTGCATCGGCCGAAACTCGTGATTTTCCGTCAGGACAACCGAAAATCACAGTATTGACCAGGTACAGTTGTCAAAAACAATCTCCGCCCTGATCAGCAAGAAAAAATGATCAACTGTCCGGTTCGGCAAAAATCCTGATTTTGCCCCCAGACGAACGAAATCCTTATACAGACCCTGCAACGGCCGAAACTCGTGACTTTTCGTCTGGTCAACTAAAAATCACAGTACTGACCAGGTACAGTTGTCAGAAATGATCTCCGCCCCGATCAGCCTGAAATCACGATCGTTCATCTAGATCGGTTAAATCACGACACTGCCCCTGGGTGGACGAAATCGCTATTCAGACCCTGCATCGGTCGAAACTCGTGACTTTTCGTCTGGTCAATGGAAAATCACAGTACTGACCAGGTACAGTTGTCAAAAATGATCTCCGCCCCGATCAGCCAGAAATCACGATTGTCCATCTCGATCGGTTAAATCCCGACATTGTCCCCGGGTGGACGAAATCGCTATTCCGACCCTGCATCGGCCAAAACTCGTGATTTTCCATCAGGTCAACCGAAAATCATAGTATTGACCAGGTACAGTTGCCAAAAACGATCTCTGCCCCGATTAGCCAGAATTAACGATCAGCTGTCTGGATCGACTAAAATCCTGATTTTGCCGCCGGGTGAATGAAATCACTATTCAGACCCAGCACCGGCTTAAACTCGGGATTTATTGTTTGGTCAACCGAAAATCATAGTATTGACCTGGTACTGCTGTAAAACACAATTTCCACCACGACTGGACAGAAATCACGATCGATTGTCCGAATCAGTAAAACCTCGATATTGCCCCCGGACGAACGAAATCCTTATTCAGACCCTGCAACGGCCGAAAGTCATGATTTTTCGTCCGGTGAACTGAAAATCAGAGTATTGACCTGGTACTGTCGTCAACAACAATTTACGCCTTGACTGGCCAGAAATCACAATCGATCGTCCGGATCGGTAAATTCTCGATATTGCCCCTGGATGAACGAAATCCTTATTCAGACCCTGCAACGGTCGAAAGGCGTGATTTTTCATCCGGTGAACCGAAAATCAGAGTATTGACCTGGTACTGTTGTTAAAAAACAATTTACACCTCGACTGGCCAGAAATCACGATTGATCATCCGGATCGGTAAATTCTTGATATTGCCCCCGGACGAACGAAATCCTTATTCAAACCTTGCAACGGTCGATACTCGTGACTTTTCGTCTGGTCAACTAAAAATCACAGTACTGACCAGATACAGTTGTCAAAAATGATCTCTGCCCTGATCAGCTAGAAATCACGATCGTCCATCTACATCGGTTAAATCATGACATTGCCCCCGGGTGGACGAAATCGCTATTTAGACCCTGCATCGGCCGAAACTCGAGATTTTCCGTCAGGTCAACCGAAAATCGCAGTATCGACCAAGTACAGTTGTCAAGAACGATCTCTGCCACGATCAGCCAGAATTAATGATTAGTTGTCTGGATCGACAAAAATCCCGATTTTGCCCCCGGATGAATGAAATCACTATTCAGACCCAGCTCCGGCTGAAACTCAGGATTTATCGTCTGGTCAACCAAAAATCATAGTATTGACCTAGTACTGCTGTCAAAAACAATTTCCGCCACGATAGGACAGAAATCACGATCGATCGTCCGAATCGGTAAAACCTCGATATTGCCCCCGGACGAACGAAATCCTTATTAAGACCCTGCAACGGCCGAAACTCGTGATTTTTCGTCCGGACAACCGAAAATCACAGTATTGACCTGGTACTGTTGTCAAAAACAATTTACGCCTTGACTGGCCAGAAATCACGATCGATCGTCCGGATCGGTAAAATCTCGATATTGCCCCTGGACGAACGAAATCCTCATTCAGACCCTACAATGGCCGAAATTCGTGACTTTTCGTCTGGTCAATAGAAAATCTCAGTTTTGACCTAGAACTGTTGTCAAAAACAATTTCCGCCTCGACTGGCCAGAAATCACGATCGTTCGTCCGGATCGGTAAAATCTCGATATTGCCCCCGGACGAACGAAATCCTTATTCAGACCCAGCAACGGCCGAAACTCGTGACTTTTCGTCTGGTCAACTAAAAATCACAGTACTGACCAGGTGTAGTTGTCAAAAATGATCTCCGCCCTGATCAGCCAGAAATCACCATCGTCGATCTAGAATGGTTAAATCACAACATTGCCCTCGGGTGGACGAAATAGCTATTCAGACCCTGCATCGGTCGAAACTCGTGATTTTCCGTTTGGTTAACGGAAAATCACAGTATTGACCAGGTACAGTTGTCAAAAACAATTTTCGCCTCGACTGGCTGGAAATCACGATCAATCGTCCGGATCAGTAAAATCTCGATATTCCCTCGGATGAACGAAATCCTTATTCAGACCCCGCAACGGCCGAAACTTGTGATTATCCATCTGGTCAACCGAAGATCACAGTACTGACCAGGTACAGTTATGAAAAACGATCTCCGCTCCGATCAGCCAGAAATCACAATCGACCATCTAGATCGGTTAAGTCACGATATTGCCCCCGGGCGGACGAAATCGCTATTCAGACCTTGCATCGGCCGAAACTTGTGATTTTTCGTTAGGTCAACTGACAATCCCAGTATTGACCAGGTACAGTTGTCAAAAACAATTTTCGCCTCGACTAGCTAGAAATCACGATCGATCGTTCGGATCGGTAAAATCTCGATATTGCCCTCGGACGAACGAAGTCCTTATTCAGACCCTACAACGGCCGAAACTCGTGATTTCTCGTCCGGTCAACCGAAAATCACAGTATTGACCTGGTACTGTTGTCAAAAACAATTTCCGCCTCGACTGCCCAGAAATCAAGATCGATCGTCTGGATCGTAAAATCTCGATATTGCCCCTGGACGAACGAAATCCTTTTTCAGACCCTGCAATGGCCGAATCTCGTGACTTTTCGTCTGGTCAACTGAAAATCACAATACTGACCAGGTACAGTTGTCAAAAATGATCTCCGCCCCGATCAGCCGGAAATCCCGATGGTCGATCTATAACGGTTAAATCACAACATTGCCCCCGGGAGGACGAAATAGCTATTCAGACCCTGCATCGGCCGAAACTTGTGATTTTCCGTCAGGTCAACCGAAAATCACAGTATTGACTAGGTACAGTTGACAAAAAGAATCTCTGCCCCGATCAGCCAGACTTAACGATCAGTTGTCTGGATCGACAAAAATCCCGATTTTGCCCCCGAATGAATGAAATCACTATTCAGACCCAGCCCCGGCTGAAACTCGGGATTTATCGTTTGGTCAACCGAAAATCATAGTATTGACCTGGTACTACTGTCAAAAACAGTTTCCGCCACGACTTGACATAAGTCACGATCGATCGTCCAAATCGGTAAAATCTCGATATTGCCCCCGGACGAATGAAATCCTTATTCAGACCCTGCAACGGCCGAAACTCGTGATTTTTCGTCCGGTCAACCGAAAATCACAGTATTGACCTGGTACTGTTGTCAAAAACAATTTCCGCCTCGACTGCCCAGAAATCAAGATCGATCGTCTGGATCGTAAAATCTCGATATTGCCCCCGGACGAAGGAAATCCTTATTCAGACCCTGCAACAGCCGAAACCCGTGACTTTTCGTCTAGTCAACTGAAAATCACAGTACTGACCAGGTACAGTTGTCAAAAATGATCTCCGCCCCGATCAGCCAGAAATCACGATCGTCGATCTTGAACGGTTAAATCACAACATTGACCCCGGGTGGACGAAATAGCTATTCAGACCCAGCATCGGCCGAAACTCGGGATTTTCCGTCAGGTCAACCGAAAATCACAGTATTGACCAGGTACAGTTGTCAAAAACGATCTCCGCCCCGATCAGCCAAAAATCACGACCGACCATCTAGATCGGTTAAGTCACGATATTGCCCCCGGACGGACGGAATCGCTATTCAGACCATGCATCGGCCGAAACTCGTGATTTTCCGTTAGGTCAACAGACAATCCCAGTATTAACCAGGTACAGTTGTCAAAAACAATTTCCGCCTCGACTGGCTAGAAATCACGATCGATCGTCCGGATCGGTAAAATCTCGATATTGCCCTCAGACGAATGAAATCCTTATTCAGACCCTGCATCGGCCGAAACTCGTGATTTTCTGTTAGGTCAACCGAAAATCACAGTGTTGACCAGGTACAGTTGCCAAAAACAATTTTCGCCTCGACTGCCCAGAAATCATGATCGATCGTCTGGATCGTAAAATCTCGATATTGCCCCCGGAAGAACGAAATCCTTATTCAGACCCTGCAACGGCCGAAACTTGTGATTTTCCATCTGGTCAACCGAAAATAACAGTACTGACCAGGTACAGTTATCAAAAACGATCTCCACCTTGATCAGCAAGAAATCACGATCGACCATCTAGATCAGTTAAGTCACGATATTGCCCCCGGGCGGACGAAATTGCTATTCAGACCTTGCATCGGCCGAAACTCGTGATTTTCTATTAGGTCAACCGACAATCAAAGTATTGACCAGGTACAGTTGCTAAAAACAATATCCGCTTCGACTGGCTAGAAATCACGATCGATCGTTCGGATCGGTAAAATCTCGATATTGCCCTCGGACGAACGAAATCCTTATTCATACCCTGCAACAGCCGAAACTCGTGATTATCTGTCTGGCCGACCGAAAATCGCAGTACTGACTAGGTACAGTTGTCAAAAACGATCTCCGCCCCAATCAGCCAGAAATCACGATCGACCATCTAGATCGGTTAAATCACGACATTGCCCCCGGGCAGATGAAATCGCTACTCAGACCCCGCAACGGCTGAAATTGTGATTATACGTCTGGTCAACCGAAAATCACAGTACTGACCAGGTACAGTTGCCAAAAACGATCTCCGCCCCGATCAGCCAGAAATCACGATCAGCAGTCCAGATTAGGAAAAATCCTTATTTTGCCACCGGGCAGACGAAATCGCTATTCAGACCCTGCATCGGCCGAAACTCGTGATTTTTCGTTAGGTCAACTGACAATCAAAGTATTGGCCAGGTACAGTTGCTAAAAACAATATCCGCCTCGATTGGCTAGAAATCACAATCGATCGTCCAGATCGGTAAAATCTCGATATTGCCCTCGGACGAACGAAATCCTTATTCAGACCCTGCAACGGCCGAAACTCGTGATTATCTGTCTGGCCAACCGAAAATCACAGTACTGACTAGGTACAGTTGTCAAAAACGATCTCCGTCCCGATCAGCCAGAAATCGCGATCGACCATCTAGATCCGTTAAATCACGATTTTGCCCCCGTACGAACGAAATCGTTATTCAGACCCTGCAGCGGCCGAAACTCGGGATTATCCTTCTGGTCAACCGAAGATCACAGTACTGACCAGGTACAGTTGTCAAAAACGATCTCTGCCCCGATCGCCCAGAAATCACGATCGACCATCTAGATCAGTTAAATCACGATATTGCCCCCAGGCAGACGAAATCGCTATTCAGACCCTGCATCGAGCGAAACTCGTGATTTTCCGTTAGGTCAACCGACAATCAAAGTATTGACCAGGTACAGTTGTTAAAAACAATATCCGCCTCGATTGGCTAGAAATCGCGATCAATCATCCAGATCGGTAAAATCTCGATATTGCCCTCGGACGAACGAAATCCTTATTCAGACCCTGCAACGGCCGAAACTCTTGATTATCCGTCTGGTCAACCGAAAATCACAGTATTGACCAGGTACAGTTGTCAAAAACAATTTCCGGCTCGACTGGCTAGAAATCCCGATCGATCGTCCAGAACGGTAAAATCTCGATATTGCCCCCGAACGAACGAAATCCATATTCAGACCCTGCAACGGCCGAAACTCGGGATTATCCGTCTGGTCAACCGAAGATCATAGTACTGACCAGGTACAGTTGTCCAAAACGATCTCTGCTCCGATCGGCCAGAAATCACGATCAACCATCTAGATCGGTTAAATGACGATATTGCCCCCGGGCAGACGAAATCGCTATTCAGACCCTGCATCGGGCGAAACTCGTGATTTTTCGTTAGGTTAACCGACAATCAAAGTATTGACCAGGTACAGTTGTTAAAAACAATATCCGCCTCGATTGGCCAGAAATCACGATCGATCGTCCAGATCGGTAAAATCTCGATATTGCCCTCGGACGAACGAAATCCTTATTCAGACCCTGCAACGGGCGAAACTCATGATTATCTGTCTGGCTAACCGAAAATCACAGTACTGACTAGGTACAGTTGTCAAAAACGATCTCTGTCCCGATCAGCCAGAAATCGCGATCGACCATCTAGATCCGTTAAATCACGATATTGCCCCCGGACGAACGAAATCCTTCTTCAAACCCTGCAACGGCCGAAACTCGGGATTATCCGTCTGGTCAACCGAAGATCACAGAACTGACCAGGTACAGTTGTCAAAAACGATCTTTGCCCCGATCGGCCAGAAATCACGATCGACCATCTAGATCGGTTAAATCCCGATATTGCCCCCGGGCAGACGAAATCGCTATTCAGACCCTGCATCGGCCGAAACTCGTGATTTTCCGTTAGGTCAACCGACAATCAAAGTATTGGCCAAGTACAATTGTTAAAAACAATATCCGCCTCGATTGGCGAGAAATCACGATCGATTGTCCGGATCGGTAAAATCTCGATATTGCCCTCGGACGAACGAAATCCTTATTCAGACCCTGCAACGGCCGAAACTCGTGATTATCTGTCTAGCCAACCGAAAATCAAAGTACTGACCAGGTACAGTTGTCTAAAATGATCTCCGTCCCGTTCCGCCAGAAATCGTGATCGACCATCTAGATCCGTTAAATCATGATATTGCCCCCGGACGAACGAAATCGTTATTCAGACCCTGCAGCGGCCGAAACTCGGGATTATCCGTCTGGTCAACCGAAGATCACAGTACTGACCAGGTACAGTTGTCAAAAACGATCTCTGCCCCGATCGGCCAGAAATCACAATCGACCATCTAGATCGGTTAAATCACGATATTGCCCCCGGGCAGACGAAATCGCTATTCAGACCCTGCATCGGCCGAAACTCGTGATTTTCTGTTAGGTCAACCGACAATCAAAGAATTGACCAAGTATAGTTATTAAAAACAATATCCGCCTCATCTGGCTAGAAATCACGATCGATCGTCCGGATCGGTAAAATCTCGATATTGCCCTCGGACGAACGACATCCTTATTCAGACCCTGCAATGGCCGAAACTCGTGATTATCTGTCTGGTCAACCGAAGATCACAGTACTGACCAGGTACAGTTGTAAAAAATGATCTCGGCCCCGATCAGACAGAAATCACGATCGACCTCCTAGATCGGTTAAATCACGATACTGCCCCCGGGCAGACGAAATCGCTACACAAACCCTGCAATGGCCGAAACTCGTGATTATGCGTCTGGTCAATCGAAGATCACGGTACTGGCCAGGTACAGTTGTCAAAAACGATCTCCGCCCCGATCAGCCAGAAATCCCGATCGACCATCTAGATCGGTTAAGTCACGATATTGCCCCCGGACGAACGAAATCGTTATTCAGACCCTGCATCAGTCGAAATTCGTGATTTTTCGTCTGGTCAATCGAAAATCCCAGTACTGACTAGGAACAGTTGTCATGAACGATCTTCGCCCCAATCAGCCAGAAATTACGATCGACCATCTAGATCCGTTAAATCACGATATTACCACTAGGCGAACGAAATCGCTATTCAGACCCAGCATCGGGCGAAACTCGTGATTTTCCGTTTGGTCAACCGAAAATCACAGTATTGACCTGGTACAGTTGTCAAAAACAAATTCCCCCTCGACTCGCTAGAAATCTCGATCGATCGTCTGGATCGGTAAGATCTCGATATCGCCCTTGGACGAACGAAATCCTTATTCAGTCCCTGCAACGGTTGAAACTCGTGATTATCCGTCTGGTCAACCGAAGATCACAGTACTGGCCAGGTACAGTTGTCAAAAACGATCTCGGCCCCGATCAGCCAGAAATCACGATCGACCATCTTGGTCGGTGAAATCACGATATCGCCCCCGGGCAGACGAAATCGCTACACAGACCCTGCAACGGTCGAAACTCGTGATTATACGTCTGGTCAACCGAAGATCACAGTACTGACCAGGTACAGTTGTCAAAAACGATCTCCGCCCCGATTAGCTAGAAATCACGGTCAACAGTCTAGATTAGCAAAAATCTTTATTTTGCCCCAAGGCAGACCAAATCGCTATTCAGACCCTGCATCGGCCGAAACTCGTGGTTTTCTGTTAGGTCAACCGACAATCAAAGTATCGGGCAGGTACAGTTGCTAAAAACAATATCCGCCTCGACAGGCTAGAAATCACGATCGAACGTCCGGATCGGTTAAATCACGATATTGCCCCCGGACGACCGAAATCCTTATTCAGACCCTGCAACGGCCGAAACTCGTGATTATCCCTCTGGTCAACCGAAGATCACAGTACTGACCATTTACAGTTGTCAAAAACGATCACCGCCCCAATCAACCAGAAATCACAATCGACCATCTAGATCGGTTAAATCACGATATTGCCCCCGGGCAGACGAAATCGCTACTCAGACCCTGCAACGGCCGAAACTCGTGAGTATCCGTCTGGTCAACCGAAAATCACTGTTCTGACCTGGTACAGTTGCCAAAAACGATCTCCGCCCCGATCAGCCAGAAATCACGATCAACAGTCCAGTTTAGCAAAAATCCTTATTTTGCCCCCGGGCAGACGAAATCGCTGTTCAGACCCTACATCGGCCGAAACTCGTGATTTTCTGTTAGGTCAACCGACAATCAAAGAATTGACCAGGTACAGTTATTAAAAACAATATCCGCCTCGATTGACTAGAAATCACAATCGATCGTCCGGATCGGTAAAATCTTGATATTGCCCTCGGACGAACGACATCCTTATTCAGACCCTGCAATGGCCGAAACTCGTGATTATCCGTCTGGTCAACCGAAGATCACAGTACTGACCAGGTACAGTTGTAAAAAACGATCTCGGCCCCGATCAGCTAGAAATCACGATCGACCATCTAGATCGGTTAAATCACGATACTGCCCCCGGGCAGACGAAATCGCTACACAGACCCTGCAACGGCCAAAACTCGTGATTATGCGTCTGGTCAACCGAAGATCACAGTACTGGCCAGGTACAGTTGTCAAAAACGATCTCTGCCCTGATTAGCCAGAAATCCCGATCGACCATCTAGATCGGTTAAGTCACGATATTGCCCCCGGACGAACGAAATCGTTATTCAGACCCTGCATCAGTCGAAACTCGTGATTTTTCATCTGGTCAATCAAAAATCCCAGTACTGACTAGGAACAGTTGTCATGAACGATCTCTGCCCCAATCAGCCAGAAATTACGATCGACCATCTAGATCCGTTAAATCACGATATTACCACTGGGCGAACGAAATCGCTATTCAGACCCTGCATCGGGCGAAACTCGTGATTTTCCGTTTGGTCAACCGAAAATCACAGTATTGACCTGGTACAGTTGTTAAAAACAATATCCGCCTCGACTGGCTAGAAATCACGATCGATCGTCCGGATCGGTAAAATCTCGATATTGCCATCAGACATACGAAATCGCTATTCAGACCCTACAATGGCCGAAACTCGTGATTATCCGTCTGGTCAACCGAAAATCATAGTACTGGCCAGGTACAGTTGTGAAAAATGATCTCCGCCCTAATCAGCTAGAAATCACGATTGACCATCTAGATCGGTTAAATCACGATATTGCCCCCGGGCAGACGAAATCGCTATTCAGACCCTGCAACGGCCGAAACTCGTGATTATCTGTCTGGCCAACCGAAAATCACAGTACTGACCAGGTACACTTGTCAAAAACGATCTCCGCCCCGATCAGCCAGAAATCAAGATCGACCATCTAGATCGGTTAAATCACGATATTGCCCCCGGGCGGACGAAATCGCTACTCAGACCCTGCAACGGCCAAAACTCGTGATTTTCCGTCTGGTCAACCGAAAATCACAGTATTGACCAGGAACAGTTGTCAAAAACAATTTTCGCCTCAACTGGCCAGAAATTACGATCGACCATCTAGATCCGTTAAATCACGATATTGCCCCTGGGCGGACAAAAACGCTATTCAGACACTGCATCGGCCGAAACTTGAGATTTTTCGTTAGGACAACCGAAAATCACTGTATTGACCTGGTACAGTTGTCAAAAACAATTTCCACCTCGACTGTCCAGAAATCACGATCGATCGTCCGGATCGGTAAAATCTCAATATTGCCCTACGACGAACGAAATCCTTATTCGGACCCTGCAACGGCCGAAACTCGTGATTATCCGTCTGGTCAACCGAAAATCACAGTATTGACCAGGAACAGTTGTCAAAAACAATTTTCGCCACGACTGGCCAGAAATCACGATCGATCGTCCAGATCAGCCAGAAATCACGATCGACCATCTAGATCGGTTAAGTCACGATATTGCCCCTGGGCGGACGAAATTGCTATTCAGACCTTGCAACGGCTGAAACTCGTGATTATTTGTCTGGCCAACCGAAAATCACAGTACTGACCAGGTACAGTTGTCAAAAACGATCTCTACCCCGATCGGCCAGAAATCGCGATCGACCATCTAGATCCGTTAAATCACGATATTGCCCCCGGACGAACGAAATCCTTATTCTGACTCTGCAATGGCCGAAACTCGTGATTTTTCATCTGGTCAACCAAAAATCACCGTATTGACCAGGTACAGCTGTCAAAACGGATCTTCAGCTCGATCACCAGAAATAATGATCTACTGTCCGGATCTGCAAAAATCCTTATTTTCCCCCGACATGAATGATATCACTATTCAGACCCAGCACCGGCTGAAAAACAATTTCCGCCTCGACTGGCCAGAAATCACGATCGATCGTCCGGATCGGAAAAATCTCGATATTGCCCTTGAACGAACGAAATCCTTATACAGACCCTGCAACTGCCAAAACTCGTGATTATCTGTCTGGTCAACTGAAAATCACAGTACTGACCAGGAACAGTTGTCAAAAATGATCTCTGCCCCGATCAGCCAGAAATTACGATCGACCATCTAGATCCGTTAAATCACGATATTGCCCCTGGGCGGACGAAATCGCTATTTCGACCCTGCATCGGCCGAAACTCGTGATTTTCTGTTTGATCAACCAAAAATCACAGTATTGGCCAGGTACAGTTGTCAAAAACAATTTTGGCCTCGACTGGCCAGAAATCACGATCGATCGTCCAGATCGGTAAAATCTCGATATTGCCCCCGAACGAACGAAATCCATATTCAGACCCTGCAACGGCCGAAACTCGTGATTATCCGTCTGGTCAACCGAAAATCACAGTACTGACCAGGTACAGTTGCCAAAAATGATCTCCGCCCCGATCAGCCAGAAATTACGATTGACCATCTTGATCAGTTAAATCACGATATTGCCCCTGGGCGGACGAAATCGCTATTCGGATCCTGCATCGGCCGAAACTCGTGATTTTTCGTCTGGTCAACCAAAAATCAGAGTATTGACCAGGAACAGTTGTCAAAAACAATTTTCGCCTCGACTGGCCAGAAATCACGATCGATCATCCAGATCAGTAAAGTCTCGATATTGCCCTCGGACGAACGAAATCCTTATTTAAACCCTGCAACGGCCGAAACTTGTGATTTTTTGTCCAGTCAACCGAAAATCACAGTATTGACCAGGTGCAGTTGTCAAAAACAATTTCCGCCTCGACTGGCCAGAAATCATGATCGATCGTCCGGATCGGTAAAATCTTGATATTGCCCTCGGACGAACGAAATCCTTATACAGACCCAGCAACTGCCAAAACTCGTGATTATCTGTCTGGTCAACTGAAAATCACTGTACTGACCAGGAACAGTTGTCAAAAATGATCTCTGCCCCGATCAGCCAGAAATTACGATCGACCATCTAGATCCGTTAAATCACGATATTGCCCCTGGGCGGACGAAATCGCTATTTAGACCCTGCATCGGCTGAAACTCGTGATTTTCTGTCTGATCAACCAAAAATCACAGTATTGGCCAGGTACAGTTGTCAAAAACAATTTTGGCCTCGACTGGCCAGAAATCACGATCGATCGTCCGGATCGGTAAAATCTCGATATTGCCCTCGGACGAACGAAATCCTTATTCGGACCCTGCAACGGCCGAAACTCGTTATTATCCGTCTGGTCAACCGAAAATCACAGTACTGACCAAGTACAGTTGTCAAAAACGATCTCCGCCCCGATCAGCCAGAAATCACGATCGACCAACTCGATCAGTTAAGTCACGATACTGCCCCTGGGCAGACGAAATCGCTATTCAGACCCTGCAACGGCCGAAACTCGTGATTATTTGTCTGGCCAACCGAAAATCACAGTACTGACCAGGTACAGTTGTCAAAAACGATCTCCGCCCCGATCGGGCAGAAATCGCGATCGACCATCTAGATCCGTTAAATCATGATATTGCCCCCGGACGAACGAAATCATTATTCAGACCCTGCAATGGCCGAAACTCGTGATTTTCCATCTGGTCAACCAAATTTCACAGTATTGACCAGGTACAGTTGTCAAAAACAATTTTCGACTCGACTGGCCAGAAATTACGATCAACCATCTAGATCCGTTAAATCACGATATTGCCCCTGGGCGGAGGAAATCGCTATTCAGACACTGCATCGGCCGAAACTCGTGATTATCCGTCTGGTCAACCGAAAATCACAGTATTCACCAGGCAGAGTTTTCAAAAACAATTTCCACCTCGACTGGCCAGAAATCACGATCGATCGTCCGGATCGGTAAAGTCTCGATATTGCCCTCGGACGAACGAAATCCTTATTCAGACCCTGCAACGGCCGAAACTTGTGATTTTTCGTTAGGTCAACCGAAAATCACAGTATTGACCAGGTGCAGTTGTCAAAAACATTTTCCGCCTCGATTGGCCAGAAATCACGATCGATCGTCCGGATCGGTAAAATCTCGATATTGCCCTCGGACGAACGAAATCCTTATACAGACCCTGCAACTGCCAAAACTCGTGATTATCTGTCTGGTCAACTGAAAATCACAGTACTGACCAGGTACAGTCGTCAAAAATGATCTCTGCCCCGATCAGCCAGAAATTACGATCGACCATCTAGATCCGTTAAATCACGATATTGCCCCTGGGCGGATGAAATCGCTATTTAGACCCTGCGTCGGCCGAAACTTGTGATTATCCGTCTGGTCAACCGAAAATCACAGTATTGGCCTGGTACAGTTGTCAAAAACAATTTTGGCCTCGACTGGCCAGAAATCACGATCGATCGTCCGGATCGGTAAAATCTCGATATTGCCCTCGGACGAACGAAATCCTTATTCAGACCCTGCAACGGCCGAAACTCTTGATTATCCGTCTGGTCAACCGAAAATCACAGTATTGACCAGGTACAGTTGTCAAAAACAATTTCCGGCTCGACTGGCTAGAAATCCCGATCGATCGTCCAGAACGGTAAAATCTCGATATTGCCCCCGAACGAACGAAATCCATATTCAGACCCTGCAACGGCCGAAACTCGTGATTATCCGTCTGGTCAACCGAAAATCACAGTACTGACCAGGTACAGTTGTCAAAAATGATGTTCGCCCCGATCAGCCAGAAATTACGATTGACCATCTTGATCAGTTAAATCACGATATTGCCCTTGGGCGGACGAAATCGCTATTCGGATCCTGCATCGGCCGAAACTCGTGATTTTCCATCTGGTCAACCAAATTTCACAGTATTGACCAGGTACAGTTGTCAAAAACAATTTTCGCCTCGACTGGCCGGAAATTACGATCGACCATCTAGATCCGTTAAATCACGATATTGCCCCTGGGCGGAGGAAATCGCTATTCAGACACTGCATCGGCCGAAACTCGTGATTATCCATCTGGTCAACCGAAAATCACAGTACTGACCAGGTACAGTTGTCAAAAACGATCTCCGCCCCGATCAGCCAGAAATAACGATCGATCGTCTGGATCGGTAAAGTCTCGATATTGCCCCTGGGCGGACGAAATCGCTATTCAGACACTGTATCGGCCGAAACTCAGGATTTTCCGTCTGGTCAACTGAAAATCACAGTATTGACCAAGTACAGTTGTCAAAAACAATTTCCGCCACGACTGGCCAGAAATCACGATCGATCGTCTGGATCGGTAAAATCTCGATATTGCCCTCGGACGAATGAAATCCATATTCAGACCCTGTAATGCCCGAAACTCGTGATTATCTGTCTGGTCAACCAAAAATCACAGTACTAGCCAGGTACAGTTGTTAAAAATGATTTCCGCCCCGATCAGCCATAAATTACGATCGACCATCTAGATCCGTTAAGTCACGACATTGCCCCTGGGCGGACGAAATCGCTATTTAGAACCTGCATCGGCCGAAACTCGGGATTTTCCGTCTGGTCAACCAAAAATCACAGTATTGTCCAGGTACAGTTGTCAAAAACAATTTTCGCCTCGACTGGCCAGAAATTACGATCGACCATCTAGATCCGTTAAATCACGATATTGCTCCTGGGCGGAGGAAATTGCTATTCAAACACTGCATCGGCCGAAACTCGTGATTATCCGCCTGGTCAACCGAAAATCATAATACTGACTAGGTACAGTTGTCAAAAACAATTTCCGCCTCGACTGGCCAGAAATCACGATCGATCGACTGGATCGGTAAATTCTCGATATTGCCCTCGGACGTACGAAATCCTTATTCAGACCCTGCAACGGCCGAAACTCCTGATTATCCGTCTGCTCAACCGAAAATCACATTACTGACCAGGTACAGTTGTCAAAAATGATCTCCGCCCCGATCAGCCAGAAATCACGATCGACCATCTAGATCGGTTAAGTCTCGATATTGCCCTCGGACGAACGAAATCCTTATTCAGACCCTGCAACGGCCGAAACTCGTGATTTTCCATCTGGTCAACCAAAAATCACAGTACTGACCAGGTACAGTTGTCAAAAATGATCTCGCCCCGAACAGCCAGCAATTACGATCGACCTTCTAGATCCGTTAAATCACGACATTGCCCCTGGGCGGACGAAATCGCTATTCAGACACTGCATCGGGCGAAACTCGTGATTATCCGTCTGGTCAACCGAAAATCACAGTACTGACCAGGTACAGTTGTCAAAAATGATCTCCGCCCCGAACAGCCAGAAATTACGATCGACCATCTAGATCCGTTAAATCACGATATTGCCCCTGGGCGGACGAAATCCATATTC
Source organism: Delonix regia (assembly GCA_037074485.1). Classification (NCBI taxonomy): domain Eukaryota; kingdom Viridiplantae; phylum Streptophyta; class Magnoliopsida; order Fabales; family Fabaceae; genus Delonix; species Delonix regia. Next base: position 360,380 of record JAYWLE010000016.1, read on the forward strand.
AGACCCTCCAATGGCCGAAACTCGGGAGTATCCGTCTGGTCAACCGAAAATCACAGTGCTGACCAAGAACAGTTGTCAAAAACGATCTCCGCCCCGATCAGACAGAAATCACGATCGACCATCTAGATCGGTTAAGTCACGATATTGCCCCTGGGCGGACGAAATCGCTATTCAGGCACTGCATCAGCCGAAACTTGTGATTTTTCGTCAGGTCAACCGAAAATCACAGTATTGACCAGGTGCAGTTTTCAAAAACAATTTTCACCTCGACTGGCCAGAAATCACGATCGATCGTCCGGATCGGTAAAATCCCGATATTGCCCTCGGACGAACGAAATCCTTATTCAGACCCTGCAACGGCCGAAACTATTGATTATCCGCCTGGCAAACCGAAAATCACAGTATTGACCTGGTACAGCTGTCAAAAACAATTTCCGGTTCGACTGGCTAGAAATCACGATCGATCGTCCAGAACGGTAAGATCTCGATATTGCCCTCGGACGAACAAAATCCTTATTCAGAGCCTGCAACGGCCGAAACTCGTGATTTTCCGTCTGGTCAACCGAAAATCCCAGTACTGACCAGGTACAGTTGTCAAAAATGATCTCCGCCCCGAACAGCCAGAAATTACGATCGACCATCCAGATCGGTTAAATCACGACATTGCCCCTGGGCGGACGAAATCGCTATTCAGATTCTGCATCGGCCGAAACTCGTGATTATCCGTCTGGTCAACCGAAAATCACAGTACTGACCAGGTACAGTTGTCAAAAATGATCTCCCCCCGATCAGCCAGAAATTACGATCAACCATCTAGATCCGTTAAATCACGATATTGTGCTTGAGCGGACGAAATCGCTATTCAGACCCTACATCGGCCGAAACTCGTGATTTTCCGTCTGGTCAACCGAAAATCACTGTATTGACCAGGTACAGTTATCAAAAACAATTTCCACCTCGACTGGCCAGAAATCACGATCGATCGTCCGGATCGGTAAAATCTTGATATTGCCCTCGGACGAATGAAATCCTTATTCAGACCCTGCAACGGCCGAAACTCCTGACTATCCGTCTGGTCAACCGAAAATCACAGTACTGACGAGGTACAGTTGTCAAAAATGATCTCCGCCCCGATCAGCCAGAAATCACAATCAACCATCTAGATCTGTTATGTCACGATATTGCCCCCGGACGAACGAAATCCATATTCAGACCCTGCAACGGCCGAAACTCGTGATTATCCGTCTGGTCAACCGAAAATCACAGTACTGACCAGGTACAATTGTCAAAAATGATCTCCGCCCCGATCAGCCAGAAATTACGATCGACCATCTAGATCCGTTAAATCACGATACTGCCCCTGGGCGGACGAAATCGCTATTCAGGCACTGCATCGGCCGAAACTTGTGATTTTCCGTCAGGTCAACCGAAAATCACAGTATTGACCAGGTGCAGTTGTCAAAAACAATTTTCACCTCGACTGGCCAGAAATCACGATCGATCGTCTGGATCGGTAAAATCCCGATATTGCCCTCGGACGAACGAAATCCTTATTCAGACCCTGCAACGGCCGAAACTATTGATTATCCGCCTGGCAAACCGAAAATCACAGTATTGACCTGGTACAGCTGTCAAAAACAATTTCCGGTTCGACTGGCTAGAAATCACGATCGATCGCCCAGAACGGTAAGATCTCGATATTGCCCTCGGACAAACGAAATCCTTATTCAGAGCCTGCAACGGCCGAAACTCGTGATTTTCCGTCTGGTCAACCGAAAATCCCAGTACTGACCAGGTACAGTTGTCAAAAATGATCTCCGCCCCGAACAGCCAGAAATTACGATCGACCATCCAGATCGGTTAAATCACGACATTGCCCCTGGGCGGACGAAATCGCTATTCAGACACTGCATCGGCCGAAACTCGTGATTATCCGTCTGGTCAACCGAAAATCACAGTACTGACCAGGTACAGTTGTCAAAAATGATCTCCCCCCGATCAGCCAGAAATTACGATCAACCATCTAGATCCGTTAAATCACGATATTGTGCTTGAGCGGACGAAATCGCTATTCAGACCCTACATCGGCCGAAACTCGTGATTTTCCGTCTGGTCAACCGAAAATCACAGTACTGACCAGGTACAATTGTCAAAAATGATCTCCGCCCCGATCAGCCAGAAATTTCGATCGACCATCTAGATCCTTTAAATCACGATACTGCCCCTGGGCGGACGAAATCGCTATTCAGACCCTGCATCGGCCGAAACTCGTGATTTTCTGCCTGGTCAACCAAAAATCACAGTATTGACTAGGAACAGTTGTCATGAACGATCTCCGCCCCAATCAGCCAGAAATTACGATCGACCATCTAGATCCGTTAAATCACGATATTGCCCCTGGGCGGACGAAATTGCTATTCAGACCCTGCATCGGCCGAAACTCGTGATTATCCGTCTGGTCAACCGAAAATCACATTACTGACCAGGTACAGTTGTCAAAAATGACCTCCGCCCCGATCAGCCAGAAATTACGATCGACCATCTAGATCCGTTAAATCACGATACTGCCCCTGGGCGGACGAAATCGCTATTTCGACCCTACATCGGGCGAAACTCGTGATTTTCTGTTTGATCTACCAAAAATCACAGTGTTGGCCAGGTACAGTTGTCAAAAACAATTTCTGCCTCGACTGGCCAGAAATCCCGATCGATCGTCCGGATCGGTAAAATCTCGATATTGCCCTAGGACGAACGAAATCCTTATTCAGACCTTGCAACTGCCGAAACTCGGGATTATCCGTCTGGTCAACCAAAAATCACAGTACTGACCAGGTACAGTTGCAAAAATAATTTCCACCCCGATCAGCCATAAATCACGATCGACCATCTAGATCGGTTATGTCACGATATTGCCCCTGGGCGGACGAAATCGCTATTTAGGCACTGCATCAGCCGAAACTCGTGATTTTCCGTCTGGTCAACCGAAAATCACAGTACTGACCAAGTACAGTTGTCAAAAATGATCTCCGCCCCGATTAGCCAGAAATCACGATCAACCATCTAGATCGGTTAAGTCACGATATTGCCCCTGGACGAACGAAATCCATATTCAGACCCTGCAACGGCCGAAACTCGGGATTATCCGTCTGGTCAACCGAAAATCACAGTACTGACCAGGAAGAGTTGTCAAAAACGATCTCTGCCCCGATCAGCCAAAAATCACGATCGAACATCTCGATCGGTTAAGTCACGATATTGCCCCTGGGCGGACGAAATCGCTTGTTAGGCACTGCATCGGCCGAAACTCGTGATTTTCCGTCTGGTCAACCGAAAATCACAGTACTGACCAGGAACAGTTGTCAAAAACGATCTCCGCCCTGATCAGCCAGAAATCACGATCGACCATCTAGATAGGTTAAGTCCCGATATTGCCCCTGGGGGGACGAAATCGCTAGTCAGGCACTACTTTGGCCGAAACTCGTGATTTTCCGTCTGGTCAACCGAAAATCACAGTACTGACCAGGAACAGTTGTCAAAAACAATCTCCGCCCCGATCAGCCAGAAATCACGATCGACCATCTAGATCGGTTAAGTCACGATATTGCCCCTGGGCGGACGAAATCGCTATTCAGGCACTACATCGGCCGAAACTCGTGATTTTCCGTCTGGTCAACCGAAAATCACAGTACTGACCAAGTACAGTTGTCAAAAATGATCTCCGCCCCGATTAGCCAGAAATCACGATCAACCATCTAGATCGGTTAAGTCACGATATTGCCCCTGGACGAACGAAATCCATATTCAGACCCTGCAACGGCCGAAACTCGTGATTATCCGTCTGGTCAACCGAAAATCACAGTACTGTCCAGGTACAGTTGTCAAAAATGATCTCCGCCCCGATCAGAAAGAAATTATGATCGACCATCTAGATCCGTTACATCACGATATTGCCCCTGGGCGGACGAAATCGCTATTCAGACCCAGCATCGGCTGAAACTCGTGATTTTCCGTCTCGTCAACCGAAAATCACAGTATGGACCAGGTACAGTTGTCAAAAACAATTTTTGCCTCGACTGGCCAGAAATTACGATCGACCATCTAGATCCGTTAAATCACGATATTGCCCCTGGGCGGATGAAATCGCTATTCAGACACTGCATCGGCCGAAACTTGTAATTTTTCGTCAGGTCAACCGAAAATAATAGTATTGACCAGGAGCAGTTGTCAAAAATGATCTCCGCCCCGATTAGCCAGAAATCACGATCAACCATCCTGATCGGTCAAGTCACGATATTGCCCCCGGACGAACGAAATCCATATTCAGACCTTGCAACGGCCGAAACTCGTGATTATCCGTCTGGTCAACCGAAAATCACAGTACTGTCCAGGTACTGTTGTCAAAAATGATCTCCGCCCCGATCAGAAAGAAATTATGATCGACCATCTAGATCCGTTACATCACGATATTGCCCCTGGGCGGACGAAATCGCTATTCAGACCCAGCATCGGCTGAAACTTGTGATTTTCCGTCTCGTCAACCAAAAATCACAGTATGGACCAGGTACAGTTGTCAAAAACAATTTTTGCCTCGACTGGCCAGAAATTACGATCGACCATCTAGATCCGTTAAATCACGATATTGCCCCTGGGCGGATGAAATCGCTATTCAGACACTGCATCGGCCGAAACTTGTGATTTTCGTCAGGTCAACCGAAAATCACAGTATTGACCTGGTACAGTTGTCAAAAGCAGTTTCCGCCTCGACTGGCCAGAAATCACGATCGATCGTCCGGAAAGGTAAAATCTCGATATTGCCCTCGGTCGAACGAAATCATTATTCAGAACCCGCAACGGCCGAAACCCGTGATTATCCGCATGGTCAACCGAAAATCACAGTACTGACCAGGTACAATTGTCAAAAATGATCTTCGCCCAGATCAGCCGGAAATTACAATCGACCATCTAGATTTGTTAAATCACGATATTGCCCCTGGGCGGACGAAATCGCTATTCAGGCCCTGCATCGGCCGAAACTCGTGATTATTCGTCTGGTCAACCGAAAATCACAGTACTGACCAGGAACAGTTGTCAAAAACAATCTCTGCCCCGATCAGCCAGAAATCACGATCGACCATCTAGATCGGTTAAGTCACGATATTGACCCTGGGGGACGAAATCGCTATTCAAGCACTACATCGGCCGAAACTCGTGATTTCCCGTCTGGTCAACCGAAAATAATAGTATTGGCCAGGAGCAGTTGTCAAAAATGATCTCCGCCCCGATTAGCCAGAAATCACGATCAACCATCCTGATCGGTCAAGTCACGATATTGCCCCCGGACGAACGAAATCCATATTCAGACCCTGCAACGGCCGAAACTCGTGATTATCCGTCTGGTCAACCGAAAATCACAGTACTGTCCAGGTACAGTTGTCAAAAATGATCTCCGCCCCGATCAGAAAGAAATTATGATCGACCATCTAGATCCGTTACATCACGATATTGCCCCTGGGCGGACGAAATCGCTATTCAGACCCAGCATCGGCTGAAACTCGTGATTTTCCGTCTCGTGAACCAAAAATCACAGTATGGACCAGGTACAGCTGTCAAAAACAATTTTTGCCTCGACTGGCCAGAAATTACGATCGACCATCAAGATCCGTTAAATCACGATATTGCCCCTGGGCGGATGAAATCGCTATTCAGACACTGCATCGGCCGAAATTTGTGATTTTTCGTCAGGTCAACAGAAAATCGCAGTATTGACCAGGTGCAGTTGTCAAAAACAATTTCCGCCTCGACTGGCCAGAAATCACGATCGATCGTCCGGATCGGTAAAATCTCGATATTGCCCTCAAACGAACGAAATCCTTATTCAGACCCTGCAACTGCCGAAACTCGTGATTATCCGTCTGGTCAACCGAAAATCACAGTACTGACCAGGAACAGTTGTCAAAAACGATCTCCGCCCCGATCGGCCAGAAATCACGATCGACCATCTAGATCGATTAAGTCACGATATTGCCCCTGGGGGGACGAAATGGCTATTCAGGCACTGCATCGGCCGAAACTCGTGATTTTTCGTCAGGTCAACCGAAAATCACAGTATTGACCAGGTACAGTTGTCAAAAGCAGTTTCCGCCTCGACTGGCCAGAAATCACGATCGATCGTCTGGATCGGTAAAATCTCGAAATTGCCCTCGGTCGAACGAAATCCTTATTCAGACCCCGCAACGGCCGAAACTCGTGATTATCCGTCTGGTCAACCAAAAATCACAGTACTGACCAGGTACAATTGTCAAAAATGATCTTCGCCCCGATCAGCCAGAAATTACAATCGACCATCTAGATCTGTTAAATCACGATATTGCCCCTGGGCGGACGAAATTGCTATTCAGACCCTGCATCGGCCGAAACTCGTGATTATTCATCTGGTCAACCGAAAATCACAGTACTGACCAGGAACAGTTGTCAAAAATGATCTCCGCCCGATTAGCCCGAAATCATGATCGACCATCTAGATCAGTTAAGTCACGATATTGCCCCTGGGGGGACAAAATCGCTATTCAGGCTCTGCATCGGCCGAAATTTGTGATTTTTCGTCTGGTCAACTGAAAATCACAGTACTAACCAGGTGCAGTTGTCAAAAACAGTTTCCACCTCGGCTGGCCAGAAATCACGATCGATCGTCCGGATCGGTAAAATCTCGATATTGCCCTCAGACGAACGAAATCCTTATTCAGACCCTGCAACTGCCGAAACTCGTGATTATCCGTCTGGTCAACCGAAAATCACAGTACTGACCAGGTACAGTTGTCAAAGATGATCTCCTCCCGATCAGCCAGAAATTACAATCGACCATCTAGATCTGTTAAATCACGATATTGCCCCTGGGCGGACGAAATTGCTATTCAGAGCCTGCATCGGCCGAAACTCGTGATTATTCATCTGGTCAACCGAAAGTCACAGTACTGACCAGGAACAGTTGTCAAAAATGATCTCCGCCCGATTAGCCTGAAATCATGATCGACCATCTAGATCCGTTAAATCACGATATTGCCCCTGGGCGGATGAAATCGCTTTTCAGACACTGCATCGGCCGAAACTCGTGATTTTCCGTCTGGTCAACCGAAAATCACAGTACTGACGAGGAACAGTTGTCAAAAACAATTTCTACCTCGACTGGCCAGAAATCACGATCGATCGTCCAGATCGGTAAAATCTCGATATTGCCCTCGGACGAACGAAATCCTTATTCAGACCCTGCAACGGCCAAAACTCATGGTTATCCGTCTGGTCAACCGAAAATCACAGTACTGACCAGGTATAGTTGTCAAAAATGATCTCCCCCTGATCAGTCGGAAATTACGGTCAACCATCTAGATCCGTTAAATCACGATATTGCGCCTGGGCGGACGAAATCGCTATTCAGACACTGCATCGGCCGAAACTCGTGATTTTCCGTCTGGTCAACCGAAAATCTCAATATTGACTAGGTACAGTTGTCAAAATCAATTTCGCCTTGACTGGCCAGAAATCACGATCGATCGTCCGGATTGGTAAAATCTCGATATTGCCCTCGGACGAACGAAATCCTTATTCAGACCCTGCAACGGCCGAAACTCGTGATTATCCGTCTGGTCAACCGAAAATCACAGTACTGACCAGGTACAGTTGTCAAAGATGATCTCCTCCCGATCAGCCAGAAATTACAATCGACCATCTAGATCTGTTAAATCACGATATTGCCCCTGGGCGGACGAAATTGCTATTCAGAGCCTGCATCGGCCGAAACTCGTGATTATTCATCTGGTCAACCGAAAGTCACAGTACTGACCAGGAACAGTTGTCAAAAATGATCTCCGCCCGATTAGCCTGAAATCATGATCGACCATCTAGATCCGTTAAATCACGATATTGCCCCTGGGCGGATGAAATCGCTTTTCAGACACTGCATCGGCCGAAACTCGTGATTTTCCGTCTGGTCAACCGAAAATCACAGTACTGACGAGGAACAGTTGTCAAAAACAATTTCTACCTCGACTGGCCAGAAATCACGATCGATCGTCCAGATCGGTAAAATCTCGATATTGCCCTCGGACGAACGAAATCCTTATTCAGACCCTGCAACGGCCAAAACTCATGGTTATCCGTCTGGTCAACCGAAAATCACAGTACTGACCAGGTATAGTTGTCAAAAATGATCTCCCCCTGATCAGTCGGAAATTACGGTCAACCATCTAGATCCGTTAAATCACGATATTGCGCCTGGGCGGACGAAATCGCTATTCAGACACTGCATCGGCCGAAACTCGTGATTTTCCGTCTGGTCAACCGAAAATCTCAATATTGACTAGGTACAGTTGTCAAAATCAATTTCGCCTTGACTGGCCAGAAATCACGATCGATCGTCCGGATTGGTAAAATCTCGATATTGCCCTCGGACGAACGAAATCCTTATTCAGACCCTGCAACGGCCGAAACTCGTGATTATCCGTCTGGTCAACCGAAAATCACAGTACTGACCAGGTATAGTTGTTAAAAATGATCTCCGCCCCGATCAGATAGAAATTATGATCGACCATCTGGATCCGTTATGTCACGATATTGCCCCTGGGCGGATGAAATCGCTATTCAGACCCTGCATCGGCTGAAACTCGTGATTTTCCGTCTCGTCAACCAAAAATCCCAGTATAGACCAGGTACAGTTGTCAAAAACAATTTTTGCCTCGACTGGCCAGAAATTACGATCGACCATCTAGATCAGTTAAATCACGATATTGCCCCTGGGCGGACGAAATCGCTATTCATTCTCTGCATCGGCCGAAACTCGTGATTTTCCGTCTGGTCAACCGAAAATCTCAATATTAAATAGGTACAGTTGTCAAAAACAATTTCGCCGTGACTGGCCAGAAATCACGATCGATCGTCCGGATTGGTAAAATCTCGATATTGCCCTCGGACGAACGAAATCCTTATTCAGACCCTGCAACGGCCGAAACTCGTGATTATCCGTCTGGTCAACCGAAAATCACAGTACTGACCAGGTATAGTTGTCAAAAATGATCTCCGCCCCGATCAGATAGAAATTATGATCGACCATCTAGATCCGTTACATCACAATATTGCCCCTGGGCGGACGAAATCGCTATTCAGACCCTGCATCGGCTGAAACTCGGGATTTTCCGTCTCGTCAACCAAAAATCACAGTATAGACTAGGGACAGTTGTCAAAAACAATTTTTGCCTCGACTGGCCAGAAATTACAATCGACCATCTAGATCTGTTAAATCACGATATTGCCCCTGGACGGACGAAATCGCTATTCAGACCCTGCATCGGCCGAAACTCATGGTTATCCGTCTGGTCAACCGAAAATCACAGTACTGACCAGGAACAGTTGTCAAAAACGATCTCCGCCCCGATCGGCCAGAAATCACGATCGACCATCTAGATCGATTAAGTCACGATATTGCCCCTGGGGGGACGAAATGGCTATTCAGGCACTGCATCGGCCGAAACTCGTGATTTTTCGTCAGGTCAACCGAAAATCACAGTATTGACCAGGTGCAGTTGTCAAAAACTATTTCCGCCTCGACTGGCCGGAAATCACGATCGATCGTCCGGATTGGTAAAATCTCGATATTGCCCTCAGACGAACGAAATCCTTATTCAGACCCTGCAACTGCCGAAACTCGTGATTATCCGTCTGGTCAACCGAAAATCACAGTACTGACCAGGTACAGTTGTCAAAAATGATCTCCGCCCCTATTAGCCAGAAATTACAATCGACCATCTAGATCTGTTAAATCACGATATTGCCTCTAGGCGGACGAAATCGCTATTCAGACCCTGCATCGGCCGAAACTCGTGATTATCCGTCTGGTCAACCGAAAATCACAGTACTGACCAGGAACAGTTGTCAAAAACGATCTCCGCCCCGATCAGCCAGAAATCACGAACGACCATCTAGATCGGTTAAGTCACGATATTGCCCCTCGGGGGTCAAAATCGCTATTCAGGCACTGCATCGGCCGGAACTCGTGATTTTTCGTCAGGTCAACCAAAAATCACAGTGTTGACCAGGTGCAGTTGTCAAGAACTATTTCCGCCTAGACTGGCCAGAAATCACGATCGATCGTCCGGATCGGTAAAATCTCGATATTGCCCTCGGACGAACGAAATCCTTATTCAGACCCTGCAACGGCCGAAACTCATGGTTATCCGTCTAGTCAACCGAAAATCACAGTACTGACCAGGTACAGTTGTCAAAAAAGATCTCCCCCTGATCAGCCAGAAATTACGGTCAACCATCTAGATCCGTTAAATCACGATATTGCACCTGGGCAGACGAAATCGCTATTCAGACACTGCATCGGCCGAAACTCATGATTTTCTGTCTGGTCAACCGAAAATCTCAATATTGACTAGGTACAGTTGTCAAAAACAATTTCGCCTTGACTGGCCAGAAATCACGATCGATCGTCCGGATTGGTAAAATCTCGATATTGCCCTCGGACGAACGAAATCCTTATTCAGACCCTGCAACGGCCGAAACTCGTGATTATCCGTCTGGTCAACCGAAAATCACAGTACTGACCAGGTATAGTTGTCAAAAATGATCACCGCCCCGATCAGTTAGAAATTATGATCGACCATCTAGATCCGTTACATCACGATATTGCCCCTGGGCGGATGAAATCGCTATTCAGACACTGCATCGGCCGAAACTCGTTATTATCCCTCTGGTCAACCAAAAATCACAGTACTGACTAGGTACAGTTGTCAAAAACGATCTCCGCCTCAATCCGGCAGAAATCACGTTCGATCGTCTAGATCGGTTAAATCACGATATTGCCCCCGGACGAAAGAAATCCTTATTCAGACCTTGCAATGGCCAAAACTCGTGATTTTCGGTCTGGTCAACCGAAAATCACAGTACTGACCAGGTACAGATGTCAAAAACGATCTCCGCCCCGATCAAGCAGAAATCACGATCGACCATCTAGATCGGTTAAATCACGATATTGCCCCCGGGCAGACGAAATCGCTACTCAGACCCTGCAACGGCCGAAACTCGTGATTTTTCGTTCGGTCAACCGAAAATCACAGTACTGACCTGGAACAGTTGTCAAAAACGATCTCCGCCCCAATCAGGCAGAAATCACGTTCGACCGCCTAGATCGGTTAAATCACGATATTGCCCCCGGACGAAAGAAATCCTTATACAGACCCTGCAACGGCTAAAACTCGTGATTTTCAAACTGGTCAACCGAAAATCACAGTACTGACCAGGTACAGTTGTCAAAAATGATCTCCTCCCGATCAGCCAGAAATTACGATCGACCATCTAGATCCGTTAAATCACGATATTGCGCCTGGGCGGACGAAATCGCTATTCAGACACTGGATCGGCCGAAACTCGTGATTTTCCGTCTGGTCAACCGAAAATCACAATACTGACCAGGAACAGTTGTCAAAAACAATTTCTACCTCGACTGGCGAGAAATCACGATCGATCGTCCGGATCGGTAAAATCTTGATATTGCCCTCGGACGAACGAAATCCTTATTTAGACCCTGCAACTGTCGAAACTTGTGATTATCCGTCTGGTCAACCGAAAATCACAGTACTGACCAGGTACAGTTGTCAAAAATGATCTCCGCCTGATCAGCCAGAAATTACGGTCAACCATCTAGATCCATTTAATCACGATATTGCGCCTGGGCGGACGAAATCGCTATTCAGACACTGCATCGGCCGAAACTTGTGATTCTCCGTCTGGTCAACCGAAAATCACAGTATTGACCAGGTACAGTTGTCAAAAGCAGTTTCCGCCTGGACTGGCCAGAAATCACGATCGATCGTCCGGATCGGTAAAATCTCGATATTGCCCTCAGACGAACGAAATCCTTATTTAGACCCTGCAACTGCCGAAACTCGTGATTATCCGTCTGGTCAACCGAAAATCACAGTACTGACCAGGTACAGTTGTCAAAAATGATCTCCTCCCGATCAGCCAGAAATTACGATCGACCATCTAGATCCGTTAAATCACGATATTGCGCCTGGGCGGACGAAATCGCTATTCAGACACTGCATCGGCCGAAACTCGTGATTTTCCGTCTGGTCAACCGAAAATCACAGTACTGACCAGGAACAGTTGTCAGAAACAATTTCTACCTCGACTGGCGAGAAATCACGATCGATCGTCCGGATCGGTAAAATCTCGATATTGCCCTCGGTCGAACGAAATCCTTATTCAGACCCTGCAACGGCCGAAACTCATGATTCTCCGTCTGGCCAACCGAAAATCACAGTACTGACCAGGAACTGTTGTCAAAAACGATCTCCGCCCCGATCAGCCAGAAATCACGATCGACCATCTAGATCAGTTAAGTCACGATATTGCCCCTGGGCGGACGAAATCGCTATTCAGACACTGCATCGGTCGAAACTCATGATTTTCCGTCTGGTCAACCGAAAATCACAGTACTGACCAGGAACAATTGTCAAAAACAATTTCTACCTCGACTGGCCAGAAATCACGATCGATCGTCCGGATCGGTAAAATCTCGATATTGCCCTCAGACGAACGAAATCCTTATTCAATCCCTGCAACTGCCGAAACTCGTGATTATCCATCTGGTCAACCGAAAATCACAGTACTGACCAGGTATAGTTGTCAAAAATGATCTCCGCCCGATCAGCCAGAAATTACGATCGACCATCTAGATCCGTTAAATCACGATATTGCGCCTGGGCGGACGAAATCGCTATTCAGACACTGCATCGGCCGAAACTCGTGATTTTCCGTCTGGTCAACCGAAAATCACAGCACTGACCAGGAACAGTTGTCAAAAACAATTTCTACCTCGACTGGCCAGAAATCACGATCGATCGTCCGGATCGGTAAAATCTCGATATTGCCCTTAGACGAACGAAATCCTTATTCAGACCCTGCAACTGCCGAAACTCGGGATTATCCGTCTGGTCAACCGAAAATCACAGTACTGACTAGGAAGAGTTGTCAAAAACGATCTCTGCCCCGATCAGCCAGAAATCACGATCGAACATCTCGATCGGTTAAGTCACGATATTGCCCCTGGGCGGACGAAATCGCTTGTTAGGCACTGCATCGGCCGAAACTCGTGATTTTCCGTCTGGTCAACCGAAATCACAGTACTGACCAGGAACAGTTGTCAAAAACGATCTCCGTCCCGATCAGCCAGAAATCACGATCGACCATCTAGATTGGTTAAGTCACGATATTGCCCCTGGGGGGACGAAATCGCTATTCAGGCACTGCATCAGCCGAAATTTGTGATTTTTCGTCTGGTCAACCAAAAACCACAGTAATGACCAGGTGTAGTTGTCAAAAACAGTTTCCGCCTCGATTGGCCAGAAATCACGATCGATCGTCCGGATCGGTAAAATCTTGATATTGCCCTCAGACGAACGAAATCCTTATTCAGACCCTGCAACTGCCGAAACTCGGGATTATCCGTCAGGTCAACCGAAAATCACAGTACTGACCAGGTACAGTTGTCAAAAATGATCTCCGCCTGATCAGCCAGAAATTACGGTCAACCATCTAGATCCGTTAAATCACGATATTGCGCCTGGGGGGACGAAATCGCTATTCAGACACTGCATCGGCCGAAACTCGTGATTTTCCGTCTGGTCAACCGAAAATCACAGTATTGACCAGGTACAGTTGTCAAAAGCAGTTTCCGCATCAACTGGCCAGAAATCACGATTGATCGTCTGGATCAGTAAAATCTCGATATTGCCCTCGGTCGAACGAAATCCTTATTCAGACCCTGCAACGGCCGAAACTCATGATTATCCGTCTGGCCAACCGAAAATCGCAGTACTGTCCAGGAACTGTTGTAAAAAACGATCTCCGCCCCGATCAGCCAGAAATCACGATCGACCATCTAGATCAGTTAAGTCACGATATTGCCCCTGTGCGGACGAAATCGCTATTCAGACCCTGCATCGGCCGAAACTCGTGATTTTCCGCATCGTCAGCAGAAAAACATAGTATTGACCAGGTACAGTTGTCAAAAAAAATTTTCGCCTCGACTGGCCAGAAATCACGATTGACCATCTAGATCGGTTAAATCACGATATTGCCCCTGGTCGGACAAAATCGCTATTCAGACCCCGCATCAGCCGAAACTCTTGATTTTCCGCCTGGTCAGCCAAAAATCACTGTACTGGCCAGGTACAGTTGTCAAAAACAATTTCCACCTCGACTGGCCAAAAATCACAAACGATCGTCTAGATCGGTAAAATCTCAATATTGCCCTCGGACGAACGAAATCCTTATTTAAACCCTGCAACGGCTGAAACTCGTGATTATCCGTCTGGTCAACCAAAAATCACAGTACTGACCAGGTACAGTTGTCAAAAATGTTCCCCGCCCCGATCAGCCAAAAATTACGATCGACCATCAAGATCCGTTAAATCACGATATTGCCCCTGGGCGGACAAAATCGCTATTCAGACCCTGCATCGGCCAAAACTCGTGATTTTCCGCATCGTCAGCAAAAAAACATAGTATTGACCAGGTACAGTTGTCAAAAAAAATTTTCGCCTCGACTGGCCAGAAATCACGATCGACCATCTAGATCGGTTAAGTCACGATATTGCCCTCGGACGAATGAAATCCTTATTCAGACCCTGCAACGGCCGAAACTCGTGATTATCCGTCTGGTCAACCGAAAATCACAATACTGACTAGGTACAGTTGCCAAAAACGATCTCTGCCCCGATCAGCCAGAAATCGCGATCGGCCATCCAGATCGGTTAAGTCACGATATTGCCCCCGGACAAACGAAATCCATATTCAGACCCTGCAACGGCCGAAACTCGTGATTATCCGTCTAGTCAACCGAAAATCACAGTTCTGGCCAGGAACAGTTGTCAAAAAGGATCTCCGCCCCGATCAGCCAGATATCACGATCGACCATCTAGATCGGTTAAGCCACGATATTGCCCCTGGGCGGACGAAATCGCTATTCAGGCACTGCATCGGGCGAAACTCGGGATTTTTCGTCAGGTCAACCGAAAATCACAGTATTGACCAGGTGCAGTTGTCAAAAACAATTTCCGCCTCGACTGGCCAGAAATCACGATCGATCGTCCGGATCGGTAAAATCTCGATATTGCCCTCGGAGAAACGAAATCCTTATTCAGACCCTGCATCGGCCGAAACTTGTGATTTTCCGTCTGGTCAACCAAAAATCATAGCATTGACTAGGTACAATTGTCAAAAACAATTTTCGCCTCGTCTGGCCAGAAATTACGATCGACCATCTAGATCCGTTAAATCACGATACTGCCCCTGGGCGGATGAAATTGCTATTCAGACCCTGCATCGGCCGAAACTCGTGATTTTTTGTCTGGTCAACCGAAAATCACAGTATTGACCAGGTACTATTGTCAAAAACAATTTCCACCTCGACTGGCCAAAAATCACGATCGATCGTCCGGATCGGTAAAATCTCGATATTGCCCTCGGACGAACGAAATCCATATTCAGACCCTGCAACGGCCGAAACTCGTGATTTTCCGTCTGGTCAACCGAAAATCACAGTACTGACCAAGAACAGTTGTCAAAAACGATCTCCGCCCCGATCAGCCAGAAATTACGATCGACCATCTAGATCCGTTAAATCACGATATTGCCCCTGGGCGGACGAAATCGCTATTCAGACCCTGCATCGGCCGAAACTCGTGATTTTCTGTCTGGCCAACCGAAAATCACAGTATTGACCAGGTATAGTTGTCAAAAACAATTTACGCCTCGATTGGCCAAAAATCACGATCGATCGTCCAGATCGGTAAAATCTCGATATTGCCCTCGGACGAACGAAATCCTTATTCGGACCCTGCAACGGCCGAGACTCGGGATTATCCGTCGGGTCAACCGAAAATCACAGTACTGACCAGGTACAGTCATCAAAAACGATCTCCGCCCCGATCAGCCTGAAATCGCGATCGACCATCTAGATCGGTTAAGTCACGATATTGCCCCTGGGGGGACGAAATGGCTATTCAGGCACTGCATCGGCCGAAACTCGTGATTTTTCGTCAGGTCAACCGAAAATCACAGTATTGACCAGGTGCAGTTGTCAAAAACAATTTCCGCCTCGACTGGCTAGAAAACACGATCGATCGTTCGGATCGGTAAAATCTCGATAATGCCCTCAGACGAACGAAATCCTTATTCAGACCCTGCAACTGCCGAAACTCGTGATTATCCGTCTGGTCAACCGAAAATCACAGTACTGACCAGGTACAGTTGTCAAAAACAATTTCTGCCTCGACTGGCCAGAAATCACGATCGATCGTCCGGATCGGTAAAATCTCGGTATTGCCCTCGGACGAACGAAATCCTTATTTAGACCCTGCAACTGCCGAAACTCGTGATTGTCCGTCTGGTCAACCGAAAATCACAGTACTGACCAGGAACAGTTGTCAAAAACGATCTCCGCCCCGATCAGCCAGAAATCACGATCGGCCATCTAGATCAGTTAAGTCACGATATTGCCCCTGGGGGGACGAAATGGCTATTCAGGCACTGCATCGGCCGAAACTCGTGATTTTTCGTCAGGTCAACTGAAAATCACAGTATTGACCAGGTGCAGTTGTCAAAAACAATTTCCGCCTCGACTGGCCAGAAATCACGATCGATCGTCCGGATCGGTAAAATCTCGATATTGCCCTCAGACGAACGAAATCCTTATTCAGACCCTGCAACTGCCGAAACTCGTGATTATCCGTCTAGTCAACCGAAAATCACAGTACTGACCAGGTACAGTTGTCAAAAACAATTTCTGCCTCGACAGGCCAGAAATCACGATCGATCGTCCGGATCGGTAAAATCTCGATATTGCCCTCGGACGAACGAAATCCTTATTTAGACCCTGCAACTGCCGAAACTCGTGATTATCCGTCAGGTCAACCGAAAATCACAGTACTGACCAGGTATAGTTGTCAAAAATGATCTCTGCCTGATCAGCCGGAAATTACGGTCTACCATCTAGTTCCGTTAAATCTCGATATTGCGCCTGGGGGGACGAAATCGCTATTCAGACACTGCATCGGCCGAAACTCGTGATTTTTCGTCTGGTCAACCGAAAATCACAGTACTGACCAGGTACAGTTGTCAAAAGCAGTTTCCGCATCAACTGGCCAGAAATCACGATTGATCGTCCCGATCAGTAAAATCTCGATATTGCCCTCGGTCGAACGAAATCCTTATTCAGACCCTGCAACGGCCGAAACTCATGATTATCCGTCTGGCCAACTGAAAATCGCAGTACTGTCCAGGAACTGTTGTCAAAAACGATCTCCGCCCCGATCAGCCAGAAATCACGATCGACCATCTAGATCAGTTAAGTCACGATATTGCCCCCGGGCAGACGAAATCGCTACTCAGACCCTGCAACGGCCGAAACTCATGATTTTCCGTCTGGTCAACCGAAAATCACAGTATTGACCGTTTACAGTTGTCAAAGATGATTTCCACCCCGATCTGCAGAAATCACGATCAACAGTCCGGATTAGCAAAAATCCTTATTTTGCCCCCGGGCGGACGAAATCGCTATTCAGACCCTGCATCGGCCGAAACTCGTGATTTTCCGTCAGGTCAACCGGAAATCCCAGTATTGGCCTGGTACAGTTGTCAAAAAGGATCTCCACCCCTATCAGCCAGAAATAACGATCAACTGTCCAGATCAGCAAAAATCCTTATTTTGCCCCCGGATGAATGAAGTCGCTATTCAGACCCTGCATCGCCCGAAACTCGTGATTTTTCGTTAGGACAACCGACAATCACAGTAATGACCAGGTACAGTTGTTAAAAACAATTTCTGCCTCGACTGGCCAGAAATCAGGATCGATCGTCCGGATCGGTAAAATCACGATATTGCCTTCGGACGAACGAAATCCATATTCAGACCCCACAACGGCCGAAACTCGTGATTATCCGTCTGGTCAACCGAAAATCACAGTACTGACCAGGTACAGTTGTCAAAAACGATCTCCGCCTTGATCAGCCAAAAATCACGATCGACCATCTAGATCGGTTAAAACACGATATTGCCCCCGGGCAAACGAAATCGCTATTCAGACCCGGCAACGGGCGAAAGTCGTGATTTTCCGTCTGGTCAACCGAAAATCACAGTACTGACCAGGTACAGCTGTCAAAAACAATTTCCGCCTCGACAGGCTAGAAATCACGATCGATCGTCCGGATCGGTAGAGTCTCGATACTGCCCTCGGACGAACGAAATCCTTATTCAGACCCTGCAACGGCTGAAACTCGTGATTATCCGTCTAGTCAACCGAAAATCAAAGTACTAACCATTTACAGTTGTCAAAAACGATCTCCGCCCCGATCTGCCAGAAATTATGATCAACAGTCCAGATTAGCAAAAATCCTTATTTTGCCCCCGGGCGAACGAAATCGCTATTCAGACCCGGCAACGGCCGAAACTCGTGATTTTCTGTCTGGTCAACCAAAAATCACAGTACTGACCAGGTACAGTTGTCGAAAACGATCTCCGCCCCGATCAGGCAGAAATCATGATCGACCATCTAGATTGGTTAAAACACGATATTGCCCCCGGGCAGACGAAATCACTATTCAGACCCGGCACCGGCTGAAACTCGTGATTTTCCGTCTGGTCAACCGAAAATCACAGTACTGACCAGGTACAGTTGTCAAAAACGATCTCCGCCCCGATCAGGCAGAAATCATGATCGACCATCTAGATCGGCTAGAACACGATATTGCCACCGGGTAGATGAAATCGCTATTCGGTCCCGGCAACGGCCGAAACTCGTGATTTTCCGTCTGGTCAACCGAAAATCACAGTACTGACCAGGTACAGTTGTCAAAAACAATTTCCGCCTCGACATGCTAGAAATCCCGATCGATCGTCCGGATCGGTAGAATCTCGATATTGCCCTCGGACGAACGAAATCCTTATTCAGACCCTGCAACGGCTGAAACTCGTGATTATCCGTCTAGTCAACCGAAAATCAAAGTACTAACCATTTACAGTTGTCAAAAACGATCTCCGCCCCGATCTGCCAGAAATTATGATCAACAGTCCTGATTAGCAAAAATCCTTATTTTGCCCCCGGGCGGACGAAGTCGCTATTCAGACCCTGCATCGCCCGAAACTCGTGATTTTTCTTTAGGACAACCGACAATCACAGTAATCACCAGGTACAGTTGTTAAAAACAATCTCTGCCTCGACTGGCTAGAAATCAGGATCGATCGTCCGGATCAGTAAAATCTCGATATTGCCTTCGGACGAATGAAATCCTTATTCAGACCCCACAACGGCCGAAACTCGTGATTATCCGTCTGGTCAACCAAAAATCACAGTACTGACCAGGTACAGTTGTCAAAAACGATCTCCGCCCCGATCAGGCAAAAATCATGATCGACCATCTAGATTGGTTAAAACACGATATTGCCCCCGGGCAGACGAAATCACTATTCAGACCCGGCACCGACCGAAACTCGTGATTTTCCGTCTGGTCAACCGAAAATCACAGTACTGACCAGGTACAGTTGTCAAAAACGATCTCCGCCCCGATCAGGCGGAAATCATGATCGACCATCTAGATCGGTTAAAACACGATATTGCCCCCGGGCAGACGAAATCGCTATTCGGTCCCGGCAACGGCCGAAACTCGTGATTTTCCGTCTGGTCAACCGAAAATCACAGTACTGACCAGGTACAGTTGTCAAAAACGATCTCCGCCCCGATCAGGCAGAAATCATGATCGACCATCTCGATCGGCTAGAACACGATATTGCCCCCGGGCAGACGAAATCGCTATTCGGTCCCGGCAACGGCCGAAACTCGTGATTTTCCGTCTGGTCAACCGAAAATTACAGTACTGACCAGGTACAGTTGTCAAAAACAATTTCCGCCTCGACAGGCCAGAAATCTCGATCGATCGTCCGGATCGGTAGAATCTCGATATTGCCCTCGGACGAACGAAATCCTTATTCAGACCCTGCAACGGCTGAAACTCGTGATTATCCGTCTAGTCAACCGAAAATCAAAGTACTAACCATTTATAGTTGTCAAAAACAATCTCCGCCCCGATCTGCCAGAAATTATGATCAACAGTCCAGATTAGCAAAAATCCTTATTTTGCCCCCGGGCGGACGAAGTCGCTATTCTGACCCTGCATCGCCCGAAACTCGTGATTTTTCTTTAGCACAACCGACAATCACAGTAATCACCAGGTACAGTTGTTAAAAACAATCTCTGCCTCGACTGGCTAGAAATCAGGATCGATCGTCCGGATCAGTAAAATCTCGATATTGCCTTCGGACGAACGAAATCCTTATTCAGACCCCACAACGGCCGAAACTCGTGATTATCCGTCTGGTCAACCAAAAATCACAGTACTGACCAGGTACAGTTGTCAAAAACGATCTCCGCCCCGATCAGGCAAAAATCATGATCGGCCATCTAGATTGGTTAAAACACGATATTGCCCCCGGGCAGACGAAATCACTATTCAGACCCGGCACCGGCCGAAACTCGTGATTTTCCGTCTGGTCAACCAAAAATCACAGTACTGACCAGGTACAGTTGTCAAAAACGATCTCCGCCCCGATCAGGCGGAAATCATGATCGACCATCTAGATCGGTTAAAACACGATATTGCCCCCGGGCAGACGAAATCGCTATTCGGTCCCGGCAACGGCCGAAACTCGTGATTTTTCGTCTGGTCAACCGAAAATCACAGTACTGACCAGGTACAGTTGTCAAAAACGATCTCCGCCCCGATCAGGCAGAAATCATGATCGACCATCTCGATCGGCTAGAACACGATATTGCCCCCGGGCAGACGAAATCGCTATTCGGTCCCGGCAACGGCCGAAACTCGTGATTTTCCGTCTGGTCAACCGAAAATTACAGTACTGACCAGGTACAGTTGTCAAAAACAATTTCCGCCTCGACAGGCCAGAAATCACGATCGATCGTCCGGATCGGTAGAATCTCGATATTGCCCTCGGACGAACGAAATCCTTATTCAGACCCTGCAACGGCTGAAACTCGTGATTATCCGTCTAGTCAACCGAAAATCAAAGTACTAACCATTTACAGTTGTCAAAAACGATCTCCGCCCCGATCTGCCAGAAATTATGATCAACAGTCCAGATTAGCAAAAATCCTTATTTTGCCCCCGGGCGGACGAAGTCGCTATTCAGACCCTGCATCGCCCGAAACTCGGGATTTTTCTTTAGCACAACCGACAATCACAGTAATCACCAGGTACAGTTGTTAAAAACAATCTCTGCCTCGACTGGCTAGAAATCAGGATCGATCGTCCGGATCAGTAAAATCTCGATATTGCCTTCGGACGAACGAAATCCTTATTCAGACCCCACAACGGCCGAAACTCGTGATTATCCGTCTGGTCAACCAAAAATCACAGTACTGACCAGGTACAGTTGTCAAAAACGATCTCCGCCCCGATCAGGAAAAAATCATGATCGACCATCTAGATTGGTTAAAACACGATATTGCCCCCGGGCAGACGAAATCACTATTCAGACCCGGCACCGGCCGAAACTCGTGATTTTCTGTCTGGTCAACCGAAAATCACAGTACTGACCAGGTACAGTTGTCAAAAACGATCTCCGCCCCGATCAGGCGGAAATCATGATCGACCATCTAGATCGGTTAAAACACGATATTGCCCCCGGGCAGACGAAATCGCTATTCGGTCCCGGCAACGGCCGAAACTCGTGATTTTCCGTCTGGTCAACCGAAAATCACAGTACTGACCAGGTACAGTTGTCAAAAACAATTTCCGCCTCGACAGGCTAGAAATCACGATCGATCGTCCGGATCGGTAGAATCTCGATATTGCCCTCGGGCGAACGAAATCCTTATTCAGACCCTGCAACGACTGAAACTCGTGATTATCCGTCTAGTCAACTGAAAATCAAAGTACTAACCATTTATAGTTGTCAAAAACGTTCTCCGCCCCGATCTGCCAGAAATTATGATCAACAGTCCAGATTAGCAAAAATCCTTAATTTGCCCCCGGGCGGACGAAGTCGCTATTCAAACCCTGCATCGCCCGAAACTCGTGATTTTTCATTAGGACAACCGACAATCACAGTAATGACCAGGTACAGTTGTTAAAAACAATTTCTGCCTCGACTGGCCAGAAATCAGGATCGATCCTCCGGATCGGTAAAATCTCGATATTGCCTTCGGACGAACGAAATCCTTATGCAGACCCCACAACGGCCGAAACTCGTGATTATCCGTCTGGTCAACCGAAAATCACAGTACTGACCAGGTACAGTTGTCAAAAACGATCTCCGCCCCGATCAGGCAGAAGTCACGATCGACCATCTAGATTGGTTAAAACACGATATTGCCCCCGGGCAGACGAAATCGCTATTCAGACCCGGCACCGGCCGAAACTCGTGATTTTCTGTCTGGTCAACCGAAAATCACAGTACTGACCAGGTACAGTTGTCAAAAACGATCTCCGCTCTGATCAGGCAGAAATCATGATCGACCATCTAGATCGGTTAGAACACGATATTGCCCCCGGGCAGACGAAATCACTATTCGGTCCCGGCAACGGCCGAAACTCGTGATTTTCCGTCTGGTCAACCGAAAATCACAGTACTGACCAGGTACAGTTGTCAAAAACAATTTCCGCCTCGACAGGCCAGAAATCACGATCGATCGTCCGGATCGGTAGAATCTCGATATTGCCCTCGGACGAACGAAATCCTTATTCAGACCCTGCAACGGCTGAAACTCGTGATTATCCGTCTAGTCAACCGAAAATCAAAGTACTAACCATTTACAGTTGTCAAAAACGATCTCCGCCCCGATCAGCTCGAAATCACGGTCGACCATCTAGATCGGTTAAATCACGATATTGCCCCCGGACGAACGACATCCTTATTCAGACCCTGCAACGACCGAAACTCGTGATTTTCCGTCTGGTCAACCGAAAATCACAGTACTGGCCAGGAACAGTTGTCAAAAATGATCTCCGCCCCGATCAGCCAGAAATCACGATCGACCATCAAGATCGGTTGAATCACGATATTGCCCCCGGGCGGACGAAATCGCAATTCAGACCCTGCATCGGCCGAAACACGGGATTTTCTGTCAGGTCAACCGACAATCAAAGTATTAACCTGGTACAGTTGTCAAAAACAATTTTTGCCTCGACTGGCTGGAAATCACGATCAATCGTCCGGATCGGTAAAATCTCGAAATTGCCCTCGGACGAACGAAATCCTTATTCAGACCCAGCAGCGGCCAAAACTAGTGATTTTCTGTCTGGCCGACCGAAAATCACAGTACTGACCAGGTACAGTTGTCAAAAACAATTTCTGCCTCGACTGGCTAGAAATCACGATCGATTGCCCGGATCGGTAAAATCTCGATATTTCCCTCAGACGAACGAAATCCTTATTCAGACCCTGCAACGACCGAAGCTCGTGATTATCAGTCTGGTCAACCGAAAATCACAGTACTGACTAGGTACAGTTGTCAAAAACAATTTCTGCCTCGACTGGCTAGAAATCACGATCGATCGTCCAGAACGGTAAAATCTTGATATTGCCCTCGGACGAACGAAATCCTTATTCAGACCCTGCAATGGCCGAAACTCCTGATTATCCGTCTGGTCAACCGACAATCACAGTATCGACCAGGTACAGTTGTCAAAATCAATTTCCGCCTTAACTGGCAAGAAATCACGATCGATCGTCCAGATCGGTAAAATCTCGATATTGCCCTCAGATGAACGAAATCCTTATTCAGACCCTGCAACGACCGAAACTCGTGATTTTCCGTCTGGTCAACCATAAATCACAGTACTGACCAGGTACAGTTGTCAAAAACAATCTCCGCCCCGATCAGGCAGAAAACACGATCGACCATTTAGATCGGTTAAATCACGATATTGCCCCCGGGGAGACAAAATCGCTATTCAGACCCTACAACGGCCGAAACTCGTGATTTTTCGTCTGGTCAACTGAAAATCACGGTACTGACCAAGTACCGTTAACGAAAACGATCTCTGCCCCGATCAGGCAGAAATCGCGATCGACGATCTTGATCGGTTAAATCACGATATTGTCCCCGGACGAACAAAATCCTTATTCTGACCCTGCAACGGGCGAAAGTCGTGATTTTTCATCTGGTCAACTGAAAATCACAGTACTGACCAAGTACAGTTATCGAAAACGATCCCCGCCCCGATCAGCCAGAAATCGCGATCGACGATCTAGATCGGTTAAATCACGATATTGCCCCCGGACGAACGAAATCCTTATTCAGCCTCTGCAACGGCCGAAACTCGTGATTTTCCATCAGGTCAATCGAAAATAACAGTACTGACCAGGTACAGTTGTCAAAAACAATCTCTGCCCCGATCAGGCTGAAATCACGATCGACCATCTAGATCGGTTAAATCACGATATTGCCCCCAGGAAGACGAAATCGAAATTTAGACCCTGAATCGGCCGAAGCTCGGGATTTTCCGTTAGGTCAACCGACAATCAAAGTATTGACCTGGTACAGTTGTCAAAAACAATTTCCGCCTCGACTGGCTAGAAATCACGATCGATCGTCTGGATCGGTAAAATCTCGATATTGCCCTCGGACGAACGAAATCCTTATTCAGACCCAGCAACGGCCGAAACTAGTGATTATCTGTCTAGCCAACCGAAAATCACAGTACTGACCAGGGACAGTTGTCAAAAACGTACTCCGCCCGGATCAGCCAGAAATCACGATCGACCATCAAGATCGGGGAAATCACGATATTGCCCCCGGACGAACGAAATCCTTATTCAGGCCCTGCAAGGGCCGAAACTAGTGATTATCTATCTGGCCAACCGAAAATCACAGTACTGACCAGGAACAGTTGTCAAAAACGAACTCCGTCCCGATCAGCCAGAAATCACGATCAACCATGAAGATCAGGGAAATCACGACATTGCCCCCGGACGAACGAAATCCTTATTCAGGCCCTGCAACGGCCGAAACTCGTGATTTTCCATCTGGTCAACCGAAAATAACAGTACTGACCAGGTATAGTTGTCAAAAACAATCTCCGCCCCGATCAGGCAGAAATCACGATCGACCATCTTGATCGGTTAAATCACGATATTTCCCCCGGGCGGACAAAATCACTATTCAGACCCTACAACGGCCGAAACTCGTGATTTTCCGTCTGGTCAACCGAAAATCACGGTACTGACTAGGTACAGTTAACGAAAACGAACTCCGCCCCGATCAGCCAGAAATCGCGATCGACGATCTTGATCGGTTAAATCACGATATTGCCCCCGGACGAACAAAATCCTTATTCTGACCCTGCAACGGACGAAACTCGTGATTTTCCATCTGGTCAACTGAAAATCACAGTACTGACCAGGTACAGTTATCGAAAACGATCTCCGCCCCGATCAGCCAGAAATCGCGATCGACGATCTAGATCGGTTAAATCACGATACTGCCCCCCGGACGAACGAAATCCTTATTCAGGCCATGCAACGGCCGAAACTCGTGATTTTCTGCCTGGTCAACTGAAAATCACTGAACTGACCAGGAACAGTTATCAAAAACGATCTCCGCCCCGACCAGCCAGGAATCACGATCGACCATCTAGATCGGTTAAATCTCGATATTGCCCCCGGACGAACGAAATCCTTATTCAGACCCTGCAACGGACGAAACTCGTGATTTTCCGTCTGGTCAACCGAAAATCACAGTGCTGACCAGGTACAGTTATCGAAAACGATCACCGCCCCGATCAGCCAGAAATCACGATCGACCATCTAGATCGGTTAAATCACGATATTGCCCTTGGGCTGACAAAATCGCTATTCAGACCCTGCAACGGCCGAAACTCGTGATTTTCCGCCTGGTCAACCGAAAATCGTTGTACTGACCAGGTACAGTTATCGAAAACGATCTCCGCCCCGACCAGCCAGAAATCGCGATCGACGATGTAGATCGGTTAAATCACGATATTGCCCCCGGACGAACGAAATCCTTATTCAGACCCTGCAACGGCCGAAACTCGTGATTTTCCATCTGGTCAACCGAAAATAACAGTACTAACTAGGTAGAATTGTCAAAAATGATTTCCGCCCTGATCAGCCAGAAATCACGATCGACCATCTATATTGGTTAAATCACGATATTGCCCCCAGGCTGACAAAATCGCTATTCAGACCCTGCAACGGCCGAAACTCGTGATTTTCCACCTGGTCAACCGAAAATCGCTGTACTGGCCAGGTACAGTTATCAAAAACGATCTCCGCCCCGATCAGCCAGAAATCGCGATCGATGATCTAGATCGGTTAAATCACGATATTGCCCCCGGACGAACGAAATCCTTATTCAGACACTGCAACGGACGAAACTCGTGATTTTCCGTCTGGTCAACCGAAAATCACAGTACTGACCAGGTACAGTTATCGAAAACGATCTCAGCCCCGATCAGCCAGAAATCACGATCGACCATCTAGATCGGTTAAATCATGATATTGCCCCCGGACGAACGAAATCCTTATTCAGACCCTGCAACGGCCGAAACTCGTGATTTTCCATCTGGTCAACCGAAAATAACAGTATTGACCAGGTACAGTTGTCAAAAACAATCTCCGCCCCGATCAGGCAGAAATCACGATCGACCATCTAGAACGGTTAAATCACGATATTGCCCCCGGACGAACGAAATCCTTATTCAGACACTGCAACGGACGAAACTCGTGATTTTCCGTTTGGTCAACCGAAAATCACAGTACTGACCAGGTACAGTTATCGAAAACGATCTCCGCCCCGATTAGCCAGAAATCACGATCGACCATCTAGATCGGTTAAATCATGATATTGTCCCCGGACGAACGAAATCCTTATTCAGACCCTGCAACGGCCGAAACTCGTGATTTTCCATCTGGTCAACCGAAAATGACAGTACTGACCGGGTACAGTTGTCAAAAACAATCTCCGCCCCGATCAGGCAGAAATCACGTTCGACCATCTAGATCGGTTAAATCACGATATTGCCCCCGGACGAACGAAATCCTTATTCAGACCCTGCAACGGCCGAAACTCGTGATTTTCCATCTGGTCAACCGAAAATAACAGTACTGACTAGGTGGAGTTGTCAAAAATGATTTCCGACCTGATGAGCCAGAAGTCACGATCGACCATCTAGATTGGTTAAATTACGATATTGCCCCCGGACGAACGAAATCCTTATTCAGACCCAGCAACGGCCGAAACTCGTGATTTTCCATCTGGTCAACCGAAAATGACAGTACTGACCAGGTGCAGTTGTCAAAAACAATCTCCGCCCCGATCAGGCAGAAATCACGATCGACCATCTAGATCGGTTAAATCACGATATTGCCCACGGACGAACGAAATCCTTATTCAGACCCTGCAACGGACGAAACTCGTGATTTTCCGTCTGGTCAACCGAAAATCACAGTACTGACCAGGTACAGTTATTGAAAACGATCACCGCCCCGATCAGCCAGAAATCACGATCGACCATCTAGATCGGTTAAATCACGATATTGCCCTCGGGCTGACAAAATCGCTATTCAGACCCTGCAACGGCCGAAACTCGTGATTTTCCGCCTGGTCAACCGAAAATCGTTGTACGGACCAGGTACAGTTATCGAAAACGATCTCTGCCCCGACCAGCCAGAAATCGCGATCGACGATGTAGATCGGTTAAATCACGATATTGCCCCCGGACGAACGAAATCCTTATTCAGACCCTGCAACGGCCGAAACTCGTGATTTTCCATCTGGTCAACCGAAAATAACAGTACTGACTAGGTAGAATTGTCAAAAATGATTTCCGCCCTGATCAGCCAGAAATCACGATCGACCATCTATATTGGTTAAATCACGATATTGCCCCCGGGCTGACAAAATCGCTATTCAGACCCTGCAACGGCCGAAACTCGTGATTTTCCACCAGGTCAACCGAAAATCGCTGTACTGGCCAGGTACAGTTATCAAAAACGATCTCCGCCCCGATCAGCCAGAAATCGCGATCGATGATCTAGATCGGTTAAATCACGATATTGCCCCCGGACGAACGAAATCCTTATTCAGACACTGCAACGGACGAAACTCGTGATTTTCCGTCTGGTCAACCGAAAATCACAGTACTGACCAGGTACAGTTATCGAAAACGATCTCCGCCCCGATCAGCCAGAAATCACGATCGACCATCTAGATCGGTTAAATCATGATATTGCCCCCGGACGA
Organism: Delonix regia; assembly: GCA_037074485.1. Lineage (NCBI taxonomy): Eukaryota > Viridiplantae > Streptophyta > Magnoliopsida > Fabales > Fabaceae > Delonix > Delonix regia. The sequence continues at coordinate 388,720 of JAYWLE010000016.1, forward strand.
ACGAAATCCTTATTCAGACCCTGCAACGGCCGAAACTCGTGATTTTCCATCTGGTCAACCGAAAATAACAGTACTGACTAGGTAGAGTTGTCAAAAATGATTTCCGACCTGATGAGCCAGAAATCACGATTGACCATCTAGATTGGTTAAATTACGATATTGCCCCCGGACGAACAAAATCCTTATTCAGACCCTGCAACGGCCGAAATTTGTGATTTTCCATCTGGTCAACCGAAAATGACAGTACTGACCAGGTACAGTTGTCAAAAACAATCTCCGCCCCGATCAGGCAGAAAGCACGATCGACCACCTTGATCGGTTAAATCACGATATTGCCCCCGGACGAACGAAATCCTTATTCAGACCCTGCAACGGCCGAAACTCGTGATTTTCCATCTGGTCAACCGAAAATCACAGTACTGACCAGGTACAGTTATCGAAAACGATCTCCGCCCCGATCAGCCAGAAATCACGATCGACCATCTAGATCGGTTAAATCACGATATTGCCCCCGGACGAACGAAATCCTTATTCAGACACTGCAACGGACGAAACTCGTGATTTTCCTTCTGGCCAACCAAAAATCACAGTACTGACCAGGTACAGTTATCGACAACGATCTCGGCCCCGATCAGCTAGAAATCACGATCGACCATCTAGATCGGATAAATCATGATATTGCCCCCGGACGAACGAAATCCTTATTCAGACCCTGCAACGGCCGAAACTCGTGATTTTCCATCTGGTCAACCGAAAATGACAGTACTGACCAGGTACAGTTGTCAAAAACAATCTCCGCCCCGATCAGGCAGAAATCTCGATCGACCACCTAGATCGGTTAAATCACGATATTGCCCCCGAGCAAACGAAATCCTTATTCAGACACTGCAACGGACGAAACTCGTGATTTTCCGTCTGGTGAACCGAAAATCACAGTACTGACCAGGAACAGTTATCGAAAACGATCTCGGCCCCGATCAGCCAGAAATCACGATCGACCATCTACATCGGTTAAATCATGATATTGCCCCCGGACGAACAGAATCCTTATTCAGACCCTGCATCGGCCGAAACTCGTGATTTTCCATCTGGTCAACCGAAAATGACAGCACTGACCAGGTACAGTTGTCAAAAACAATCTCCGCCCCGATCAGGCAGAAATCACGATCGACCATCTAGATCGGTTAAATCCCGATATTGCCCCCGGGAAGGCGAAATCGAAATTCAGACCCTGCGTCGGCCGAAACTCGGGATTTTCCGTTAGGTCAACCGACAATCAAAGTACTGACCTGGTACAGTTGTCAAAAACAATTTCCGCCTCGACTGGCTAGAAATCACGATCGATCGTCTGGATCGATAAAATCTCGATATTGCCCTCAGACGAACGAAATCCTTATTCAGACCCAGCAACGGCCGAAACTAGTGTTTATCTGTCTGGCCAACCGAAAATCACAGTACTGACCAGGTACTGTTGTCAAAAACGAACTCCGCCCCGATCAACCAGAAATCACGATCGACCATCAAGATCGGGGAAATCACGATATTGCCCCCGGACGAACGAAATCCTTATTCAAACCCTGCAACGGACGAAACTCGTGATTTTCCGTCTGGTCAACCGAAAATCACAGTACTGACCAGGTACAGTTATCAAAAACGATCTCCGCCCCGATCAGCCAGAAATCGCGATCGACGATCTGGATTGGTTAAATAACGATATTGCCCCCGGACGAACGAAATCCTTATTCAGACCCTGCAACGGCCGAAACTCGTGATTTTCCATCTGGTCAACCGAAAATAACAGTACTGACCAGGCACAGTTGTCAAAAACAATCTCCGCCCCGATCAGGCAGAAATCACGATCGACCATCCAGAACGGTTAAATCCCAATATTGCCCCCGGACGAACGAAATCCTTATTCAGACACGGCAACGGACGAAACTCGTGATTTTCCGTCTGGTCAACCAAAAATCACAGTACTGACCAGGCACAGTTATCGAAAACGATCTCCGCCCCGATATGCCAGAAATCACGATCGACCATCTAGATCGGTTAAATCATGATATTGCCCCCGGACGAACGAAATCCTTATTCAGACCCTGCAATGGCCGAAACTCGTGATTTTCCATCTGGCCAACCGAAAATGACAGTACTAACCAGGTACAGTTGTCAAAAATAATCTCCGCCCCGATCAGGCAGAAATCACGATCGACCATCTAGATCGGTTAAATCACGATATTGCCCCCGAACGAACGAAATCCTTATTCAGACCCTGCAACGGCCGAAACTCGTGATTTTCCCTCTGGTCAACCGAAAATAACAGTACTGACTAGGTAGAGTTGTCAAAAATGATTTCCGCCCTGATGAGCCAGAAATCACGATCGACCATCTAGATTGGTTAAATTACGATATTGCCCCCGGACGAACGAAATCCTTATTCAGTCCCTGCAACGGCCGAAACTCGTGATTTTCCATCTGGTCAACCAAAAATGACAGTACTGACCAGGTACAGTTGTCAAAAATAATCTCCGCCCCGATCAGGCAGAAATCACGATCGACCATCTAGATCGGTTAAATCACGATATTGCCCCCGGACGAACGAAATCCTTATTCAAACGCTGCAACGGACGAAACTCGTGATTTTCAGTCTGGTCAACCGAAAATCACAGTACTGACCAGGTACAGTTATCGAAAACGATCACCGCCCCGATCAGCCAGAATTCACGATCGACCATCTAGATTGGTTAAATCACGGTATTGCCCTCGGGCTGACAAAATCGCTATTCAGACCCTGCAACGGCCGAAACTCGTGATTTTCCGCCTGGTCAACCGAAAATCGTTGTACTGACCAGGTACAGTTATCGAAAACGATCTCCGCTCCTACCAGCCAGAGATCGCGATCGACGATGTAGATCGGTTAAATCACGATATTGCCCCCGGACGAACGAAATCCTTATTCAGACCCTGCAATGGCCGAAACTCGTGATTTTCCATCTGGTCAACCGAAAATAACAGTACTGACTAAGTAGAGTTGTCAAAAATGATTTCCGCCCTGATCAGCCAGAAATCACGATCGACCATCTGGTTTGGTTAAATCACGATATTGCCCCCGGGCTGACAAAATCGCTATTCAGACCCTGCAACGACCGAGACTCGTGATTTTCCGCCTGGTCAACCGAAAATCGCTGTACTGACCAGGTACAGTTATCAAAAACGATCTCCGCCCCGATCAGCCAGAAATCGCGATCGACGATCTAGATCGGTTAAATCACGATATTGCCCCCGAACGAACGAAATCCTTATTCAGACACTGCAACGGACGAAACTCGTGATTTTCCATCTGGTCAACCGAAAATCACAGTACTGACCAGGTACAGTTATCGAAAACGATCTCTGCCCCGATCAGCCAGAAATCACGATCGACCATCTAGATCAGTTAAATCATGATATTGCCCCCGGACGAACGAAATCCTTATTCAGACCCTGCAACGGCCGAAACTCGTGATTTTCCATCTGGCCAACCGAAAATGACAGTACTGACCAGGTACAGTTGTCAAAAACAATCTCCGCCCCGATCAGGCAGAAATCTCGATCGACCACGTAGATCGGTTAAATCACGATATTGCCCCCGGACGAACGAAATCCTTATTCAGACACTGCAACGGACGAAACTCGTGATTTTCCGTCTGGTGAACTGAAAATCACAGTAATGACCAGGTACAGTTATCGAAAACGATCTCCGCCCCGATCAGCCAGAAATCACGATCGACCATCTACATCGGTTAAATCATGATATTGCCCCCGGACGAACGAAATCCTTATTCAGACCCTGCAACGGCCGAAACTCGTGATTTTCCATCTGGTCAACCGAAAATAATAGTACTGACCAGGTACAGTTGTCAAAAACAATCTCCGCCCCGATCAGGCAGAAACCACGATCGACCATCTAGATTGGTTAAATTACGATATTGCCCCCGGACGAACGAAATCCTTATTCAAACCCTGCAACGGCCGAAACTCGTGATTTTCTGTCTGGTCAACCGAAAATCACAGTACTGAACAGGTACAGTTATCGAAAACGATCTCCGCCCCGATCAGCCAGAAATCACGATCAACCTTCTAGATCGGTTAAATCACGATATTGCCCCCGGACGAACGAAATCCTTATTCAGACCCTGCAACAGCTGAAACTCGTGATTTTCCATCTGGTCAACCGATAATGACAGTACTGACCAGGTACAGTTGTCAAAAACAATCTCTGCCCTGATCAGGCAGAAATCTCGATCGACCACCTAGATCGGTTAAATCACGTTATTGCCCCCGGACGAACGAAATCCTTATTCAGACACTGCAACGGACGAAACTCGTGATTTTCCGTCTGGTCAACCAAAAATCACAGTACTGACCAGGTACAGTTATCGAAAACGATCTCCGCCCCGATCAGCCAGAGATCACGATCAACCATCAAGATCGGTTAAATCACGATATTGCCCGCGGACGAACGAAATCCTTATTCAGACCCTGCAACGGCCGAAACTCGTGATTTTCCATCTGGTCAACCGAAAATAACAGTACTGACTAGGTAGAGTTGTCAAAAATGATTTCCGCCTTGATGAGCCAGAAATCACGATCGACCATCTAGATCGGTTAACACATGATATTGCCCCCGGACGAACGAAATCCTTATTCAGACCCTGCAACGGCCGAAACTCGTGATTTTCCATCTGGTCAACCGAAAATAACAGTACTGACCAGGTACAGTTGTCAAAAACAATCTCCGCCCCGATCAGGCAGAAATCACGATCGACCATCTAGATCGGTTAAATCATGATATTGCCCCCGGACGAACGAAATCCTTATTCAGACCCTGCAACGGCCGAAACTCGTGATTTTCCATCTGGTCAACCGAAAATAACAGTACTGACCAGGTACAGTTGTCAAAAACAATCTCCGCCCCGATCAGGCAGAAACCACGATCGACCATCTAGATTGGTTAAATTACGATATTGCCCCCGGACGAACGAAATCCTTATTCAAACCCTGCAACGGCCGAAACTCGTGATTTTCTGTCTGGTCAACCAAAAATCACAGTACTGACCAGGAACAGTTATCGAAAACGATCTCCGCCCCGATCAGCCAGAAATCACGATCGACCTTCTAGATCGGTTAAATCACGATATTGCCCCCGGACGAACGAAATCCTTATTCAGACCCTGCAACAGCCGAAACTCGTGATTTTCCATCTGGTCAACCGATAATGACAGTACTGACCAGGTACAGTTGTCAAAAACAATCTCTGCCCTGATCAGGCAGAAATCTCGATCGACCACCTAGATCGGTTAAATCACGATATTGCCCCCGGACGAACGAATTCCTTATTCAGACCCTGCAACGGCCGAAACTCGTGATTTTCCGTCTGGTCAACCGAAAATCACAGTACTGACCAGGTACAGTTATCGAAAACGATCTCCGCCCCGATCAGCCAGAAATCACGATCGACCATCTAGATCGGTTAAATCATGATATTGCCCCCGGACGAACGAAATCCTTATTCAGACCCTGCAACGGCCGAAACTCGTGATTTTCCATCTGGTCAACCGAAAATAACAGTACTGACCAGGTACAGTTGTCAAAAACAATCTCCGCCCCGATCAGGCAGAAATCACGATCGACCATCTAGATCGGTTAAATCATGATATTGCCCCCGGACGAACGAAATCCTTATTCAGACCCTGCAACGGCCGAAACTCGTGATTTTCCATCTGGTCAACCGAAAATGACAGTACTGACCAGGTACAGTTGTCAAAAACAATCTCTGCCCTGATCAGGCAGAAATCTCGATCGACCACCTAGATCGGTTAAATCACGATATTGCCCCCGGACGAACGAATTCCTTATTCAGGCCCTGCAACGGCCGAAACTCGTGATTTTCCGTCTGGTCAACCGAAAATCACAGTTCTGACCAGGTACAGTTATCGAAAACGTTCTCCGCCCCGATATGCCAGAAATCATGATCGACCATCTAGATCGGTTAAATCATGATATTGCCCCCGGACGAACGAAATCCTTATTCAGACACTGCAACGGCCGATACTCGTGATTTTCCATCTGGCCAACCGAAAATTACAGTACTGACCAGGTACAGTTGTTAAAAACAATCTCCACCCCGATCAGGCAGAAATCCCGATCGACCATCTAGATCGGTTAAATCACGATATTGCCCCCGGACGAACGAAATCCTTATTCAAACGCTGCAACGGCCGAAACTCGTGATTTTCCGTCTGGTCAACCGAAAATCACAGTACTGACCAGGTACAGTTATCGAAAACGATCACCGCCCCGATCAGCCAGAAATCACGATCGACCATCTAGATTGGTTAAATCACGATATTGCCCTCGGGCTGACAAAATCGCTATTCAGACCCTGCAACGGCCGAAACTCGTGATTTTCCGCCTGGTCAACAGAAAATCGCTGTACTGACCAGGTACAATTATCAAAAATGATCTCCGCCCCGATCAGCCAGAAATCGCGATCGACGATCTGGATCGGTTAAATCACGATATTGCCCCCGGACGAACGAAATCCTTATTCAGACCCTGCAACGGCCGAAACTCGTGATTTTCCATCGGGTTAACCGAAAATAACAGTACTGACCAGGTACAGTTATCGAAAACGATCTCCGCCCCGATCAGCCAGAAATCACGATCGACCATCTAGATCGGTTAAATCATGATATTGCCCTCGGACGAACGAAATCCTTATTCAGACCCTGCAACGGCCGAAACTCGTGATTTTCCATCTGGCCCCTCGAAAATGACAGTACTGACCAGGTACAGTTGTCAAAAGTAATCTCCGCCCCGATCAGGCAGAAATCACGATCAACCATCTAGATCGGTTAAATCACGATATTGCTCGCGGACGAACGAAATCCTTATTCAGACCCTGCAACGGGCGAAACTCGTGATTTTCCACCTGGTCAACCGAAAATAACAGTACTGACTAGGTAGAGTTGTCAAAAATGATTTCCGCCTTGACGAGCCAGAAATCACGATCGACCATCTAGATCGGTTAACACATGATATTGCCCCCGGACGAACGAAATCCTTATTCAGACCCTGCAACGGCCGAAACTCGTGATTTTCCATCTGGTCAACCGAAAATAACAGTACTGACCAGGTACAGTTGTCAAAAACAATCTCCGCCCCGATCAGGCAGAAATCACGATCGACCATCTAGATCGGTTAAATCATGATATTGCCCCCGGACGAACGAAATCCTTATTCAGACCCTGCAACGGCCGAAACTCGTGATTTTCCATCTGGTCAGCCGAAAATAACAGTACTGACCAGGTACAGTTGTCAAAAACAATGTCCGCCCCGATCAGGCAGAAATCACGATCGACCATCTAGATCGGTTAAATCACGATATTGCCCCCGGACGAACGAAATCCTTATTCAGACCCTGCAACGGCCGAAACTCGTGATTTTCCCTCTGGTCAACCGAAAATCACAGTACTGACCAGGTACAGTTGTCAAAAACAATCTCCGCCCCGATCAGGCAGAAATCACGATCGACCATCTAGATCGGTTAAATCACGATATTGCCCCCGGACGAACGAAATCCTTATTCAGACCCTGCAACAGCCGAAACTCGTGATTTTCCATTTGGTCAACCGATAATGACAGTACTGACCAGGTACAGTTGTCAAAAACAATCTCCGCCCCGATCTGGCAGAAATCACGATCGACCATCTAGATCGGTTAACTTACGATATTGCCCCCGGACGAACGAAATCCTTATTCAGACCCTGCAACGGCCGAAACTCGTAATTTTCCATCTGGTCAACCGAAAATAACAGTACTGACCAGGTACAGTTGTCAAAAACAATGTCCGCCCCGATCAGGCAGAAATCACGATCGACCATCTAGATCGGTTAAATCATGATATTGCCCCCGGACGAACGAAATCCTTATTCAGACCCTGCAACGGCCGAAACTCGTGATTTTCCATCTGGTCAACCGAAAATGACAGTACTGACCAGGTACAGTTGTCAAAAACAATCTCTGCCCTGATCAGGCAGAAATCACGATCGACCATCTAGATCGGTTAAATCACGATATTGCCCCCGGACGAACGAAATCCTTATTCAGACACTGCAACGGACGAAACTCGTGATTTTCCGTCTGGTCAACCAAAAATCACAGTACTGACCAGGTACTGTTATCGACAACGATCTCCGCCCCGATCAGCTAGAAATCACGATCGACCATCTAGATCGGATAAATCATGATATTGCCCCCGGACGAACGAAATCCTTATTCAGAACCTGCAACGGCCGAAACTCGTGATTTTCCATCTGGTCAACCGAAAATGACAGTACTGACCAGGTACAGTTTTCAAAAACAATCTCCGCCCCGATCAGGCAGAAAGCACGATCGACCACCTAGATCGGTTAAATCACGATATTGCCCCCGGACGAACGAAATCCTTATTCAGACCCTGCAACGGCCGAAACTCGTGATTTTCCGTCTGGTCAACCGAAAATCACAGTACTGACCAGGTACAGTTATCGAAAACGATCTCCGCCCCGATCAGCCAGAAATCACGATCGACCATCTAGATCGGTTAAATCATGATATTGCCCCCGGACGAACGAAATCCTTATTCAGACCCTGCAACGGCCGAAACTCGTGATTTTCCATCTGGTCAACCGAAAATAACAGTACTGACCAGGTACAGTTGTCAAAAACAATCTCCGCCCCGATCAGGCAGAAATCACGATCGACCATCTAGATCGGTTAAATCACGATATTGCCCCCGGACGAACGAAATCCTTATTCAGACACTGCAACGGACGAAACTCGTGATTTTCCGTCTGGTCAACCAAAAATCACAGTACTGACCAGGTACAGTTATCGACAACGATCTCCGCCCCGATCAGCTAGAAATCACGATCGACCATCTAGATCGGATAAATCATGATATTGCCCCCGGATGAACGAAATCCTTATTCAGACCCTGCAACGGCCGAAACTCGTGATTTTCCATCTGATCAACCGATAATGGCAGTATTGACCAGGTACAGTTGTCAAAAACAATCTCCGCCCTGATCAGGCAGAAATCACGTTCGACCATCTAGATCGGTTAAATCACGATATTGCCCCCGGACGAACGAAATCCTTATTCAGACCCTGCAACAGCCGAAACTCGTGATTTTCCATTTGGTCAACCGATAATGACAGTACTGACCAGGTACGGTTGTCAAAAACAATCTCCGCCCCGATCAGGCAGAAATCACGATCGACCATCTAGATCGGTTAAATTACGATACTGCCCCCGGACGAACGAAATCCTTATTCAGACCCTGCAACGGCCGAAACTCGTAATTTTCCATCTGGTCAACAGAAAATAACAGTACTGACCAGGTACAGTTGTCAAAAACAATCTCCGCCCCGATCAGCCAGAAATCACGATCGACCATCTAGATCGGTTAAATCATGATATTGCCCCCGGACGAACGAAATCCATATTCAGACCCTGCAACGGCCGAAACTCGTGATTTTCCATCTGGTCAACCGAAAATGACAGTACTGACCAGGTACAGTTGTCAAAAACAATCTCTGCCCTGATCAGGCAGAAATCACGATCGACCATCTAGATCGGTTAAATCACGATATTGCCCCCGGACGAACGAAATCCTTATTCAGACACTGCAACGGACGAAACTCGTGATTTTCCGTCTGGTCAACCAAAAATCACAGTACTGACCAGGTACAGTTATCGACAACGATCTCCGCCCCGATCAGCTAGAAATCACGATCGACCATCTAGATCGGATAAATCATGATATTGCCCCCGGACGAACGAAATCCTTATTCAGAACCTGCAACGGCCGAAACTCGTGATTTTCCATCTGGTCAACCGAAATTGACAGTACTGACCAGGTATAGTTTTCAAAAACAATCTCCGCCCCGATCAGGCAGAAAGCACGATCGACCACCTTGATCGGTTAAATCACGATATTGCCCCCGGACGAACGAAATCCTTATTCAGACCCTGCAACGGCCGAAACTCGTGATTTTCCATCTGGTCAACCGAAAATCACAGTACTGACCAGGTACAGTTATCGAAAACGATCTCCGCCCCGATCAGCCAGAAATCACGATCGACCATCTAGATCGGTTAAATCATGATATTGCCCCCGGGCGAACGAAATCCTTATTCGGACCCTGCAACGGCCGAAACTCGTGATTTTCCATCTGGTCAACCGAAAATAACAGTACTGACCAGGTACAGTTGTCAAAAACAATCTCCGCCCCGATCAGGCAGAAATCACGATCGACCATCTAGATCGGTTAAATCACGATACTGCCCCCGGACGAACGAAATCCTTATTTAGACACTGCAACGGACGAAACTCGTGATTTTCCGTCAGGTCAACCAAAAATCACAGAACTGACCAGGTACAGTTATCGACAACGATCTCCGCCCCGATCAGCTAGAAATCACGATCGACCATCTAGATCGGTTAAATCACGATATTGCCCCCGGACGAACGAAATCCTTATTTAGACACTGCAACGGACGAAACTCGTGATTTTCCGTCTGGTCAACCAAAAATCACAGTACTGACCAGGTACAGTTATCGACAACGATCTCCGCCCCGATCAGCTAGAAATCACGATCGACCATCTAGATCGGATAAATCATGATATTGCCCCCGGACGAACGAAATCCTTATTCAGACCCTGCAACGGCCGAAACTCGTGATTTTCCATCTGGTCAACCGATAATGGCAGTATTGACCAGGTACAGTTGTCAAAAACAATCTCCGCCCTGATCAGGCAGAAATCACGATCGACCATCTAGATCGGTTAAATCACGATATTGCCCCCGGACGAACGAAATCCTTATTCAGACCCTGCAACAGCCGAAACTCGTGATTTTCCATTTGGTCAACCGATAATGACAGTACTGACCAGGTACAGTTGTCAAAAACAATCTCCGCCCCGATCAGGCAGAAAGCACGATCGACCACCTAGATCGGTTAAATCACGATATTGCCCCCGGACGAACGAAATCCATATTCAGACCCTGCAACGGCCGAAACTCGTGATTTTCCGTCTGGTCAACCGAAAATCACAGTACTGACCAGGTACAGTTATCGAAAACGATCTCCGCCCCGATCAGCCAGAAATCACGATCGACCATCTAGATCGGTTAAATCATGATATTGCCCCCGGACGAACGAAATCCTTATTCAGACCCTGCAACGGCCGAAACTCGTGATTTTCCATCTGGTCAACCGAAAATAACAGTACTGACCAGGTACAGTTGTCAAAAACAATCTCCGCCCCGATCAGGCAGAAATCACGATCGACCATCTAGATCGGTTAAATCACGATATTGCCCCCGGACGAACGAAATCCTTATTTAGACACTGCAACGGACGAAACTCGTGATTTTCCGTCTGGTCAACCAAAAATCACAGTACTGACCAGGTACAGTTATCGACAACGATCTCCGCCCCGATCAGCTAGAAATCACGATCGACCATCTAGATCGGATAAATCATGGTATTGCCCCCGGACGAACGAAATCCTTATTCAGAACCTGCAACGGCCGAAACTCGTGATTTTCCATCTGGTCAACCGAAAATGACAGTACTGACCAGGTACAGTTTTCAAAAACAATCTCCGCCCCGATCAGGCAGAAAGCACGATCGACCACCTTGATCGGTTAAATCACGATATTGCCCCCGGACGAACGAAATCCTTATTTAGACACTGCAACGGACGAAACTCGTGATTTTTCGTCTGGTCAACCAAAAATCACAGTACTGACCAGGTACAGTTATCGACAACGATCTCCGCCCCGATCAGCTAGAAATCACGATCGACCATCTAGATCGGATAAATCATGGTATTGCCCCCGGACGAACGAAATCCTTATTCAGACCCTGCAACGGCCGAAACTCGTGATTTTCCATCTGGTCAACCGATAATGGCAGTATTGACCAGGTACAGTTGTCAAAAACAATCTCCGCCCTGATCAGGAAGAAATCACGATCGACCATCTAGATCGGTTAAATCACGATATTGCCCCCGGACGAACGAAATCCTTATTCAGACCCTGCAACAGCCGAAACTCGTGATTTTCCATTTGGTCAACCGATAATGACAGTACTGACCAGGTACAGTTGTCAAAAACAATCTCCGCCCCGATCAGGCAGAAATCACGATCGACCATCTAGATCGGTTAAATTACGATATTGCCCCCGGACGAACGAAATCCTTATTCAGACCCTGCAACGGCCGAAACTCGTAATTTTCCATCTGGTCAACCGAAAATAACAGTACTGACCAGGTACAGTTGTCAAAAACAATCTCCGCCCCGATCAGCCAGAAATCACGATCGACCATCTAGATCGGTTAAATCATGATATTGCCCCCGGACGAACGAAATCCTTATTCAGACCCTGCAACGGCCGAAACTCGTGATTTTCCATCTGGTCAACCGAAAATGACAGTACTGACCAGGTACAGTTGTCAAAAACAATCTCTGCCCTGATCAGGCAGAAATCACGATCGACCATCTAGATCGGTTAAATCACGATATTGCCCCCGGACGAACGAAATCCTTATTCAGACACTGCAACGGACGAAACTCGTGATTTTCCGTCTGGTCAACCAAAAATCACAGTACTGACCAGGTACAGTTATCGACAACGATCTCCGCCCCGATCAGCCAGAAATCACGATCGACCATCTAGATCGGATAAATCATGATATTGCCCCCGGACGAACGAAATCCTTATTCAGACTCCGCAACGGCCGAAACTCGCGATTTTCCATCTGGTCAACCGATAATGACAGTATTGACCAGGTACAGTTGTCAAAAACAATCTCCGCCCCGATCAGGCAGAAAGCACGATCGACCACCTAGATCGGTTAAATCACGATATTGCCCCCGGACGAACGAAATCCTTATTCAGACCCTGCAACGGCCGAAACTCGTGATTTTCCATCTGGTCAACCGAAAATAACAGTACTGACCAGGTACAGTTGTCAAAAACAATCTCCGCCCCGATCAGGCAGAAAGCACGATCGACCACCTTGATCGGTTAAATCACGATATTGCCCCCGGACGAACGAAATCCTTATTCAGACCCTGCAACGGCCGAAACTCGTGATTTTCCGTCTGGTCAACCGAAAATCACAGTACTGACCAGGTACAGTTATCGACAACGATCTCCGCCCCGATCAGCCTGAACTCACGATCGACCATCTAGATCGGTTAAATCATGATATTGCCCCCGGACGAACGAAATCCTTATTCAGACCCTGCAACGGCCGAAACTCGTGATTTTCCATCTGGTCAACCGAAAATAACAGTACTGACCAGGTACAGTTGTCAAAAACAATCTCCGCCCCGATCAGGCAGAAATCATGATCGACCATCTAGATCGGTTAAATCACGAAACTGCCCCCGGACGAACGAAATCCTTATTTAGACACTGCAACGGACGAAACTCGTGATTTTCCGTCAGGTCAACCAAAAATCACAGAACTGACCAGGTACAGTTATCGACAACGATCTCCGCCCCGATCAGCTAGAAATCACGATCGACCATCTAGATCGGATAAATCATGATATTGCCCCCGGACGAACGAAATCCTTATTCAGACCCCGCAACGGCCGAAACTCGCGATTTTCCATCTGGTCAACCGATAATGGCAGTATTGACCAGGTACAGTTGTCAAAAACAATCTCCGCCGCGATCAGCCAGAAAGCACGATCGACCACCTAGATCGGTTAAATCACGATATTGCCCCCGGACGAACGAAATCCTTATTCAGACCCTGCAACGGCCGAAACTCGTGATTTTCCATCTGGTCAACCAAAAATAACAGTACTGACCAGGTACAGTTGTCAAAAACAATCTCCGCCCCGATCAGGCAGAAATCACGATCGACCATCTAGATCGGTTAAATCACGATATTGCCCCCGGACGAACGAAATCCTTATTCAGACACTGCAACGGCCGAAACTCGTGATTTTCCGTCTGGTCAACCAAAAATCACAGTACTGACCAGGTACAGTTATCGACAACGATCTCCGCCCCGATCAGCTAGAAATCACGATCGACCATCTAGATCGGATAAATCATGATATTGCCCCCGGACGAACGAAATCCTTATTCAGACCCTGCAACGGCCGAAACTCGTGATTTTCCATCTGGTCAACCGAAAATAACAGTACTGACCAGGTACAGTTGTTAAAAACAATCTCCGCCCCGATCAGGCAGAAATCACGATTGACCATCTACATCGGTTAAATCACGATATTGCCCCCGGACGAACGAAATCCATATTCAGACCCTGCAACGGCCGAAACTCGTGATTTTCCATCTGGTCAACCGAAAATGACAGTACTGACCAGGTACAGTTGTCAAAAACAATCTCTGCCCTGATCAGGCAGAAATCTCGATCGACCATCTAGATCGGTTAAATCACGATATTGCCCCCGGACGAACGAAATCCTTATTCAGACCCTGCAACGGCCGAAACTCGTGATTTTCCGTCTGGTCAACCGAAAATCACAGTACTGACCAGGTACAGTTATCGAAAACGATCTCCGCCCCGATCAGCCAGAAATCACGATCGACCATCTTGATTGGTTAAATCATGATATTGCCCCCGGACGAACGAAATCCTTATTCAGACCCAGCAACGGCCGAAACTCGTGATTTTCCATCTGGTCAACCGAAAATAACAGTACTGACCAGGTACAGTTGTCGACAACGATCTCCACCCCGATCAGCTAGAAATCACGATCAACCATCTAGATCGGATAAATCATGATATTGCCCCCGGACGAACGAAATCCTTATTCAGACCCCGCAACGGCCGAAACTCGTGATTTTCCATCTGGTCAACCGATAATGACAGTATTGACCAGGTACGGTTGTCAAAAACAATCTCCGCCCCGATCAGGCAGAAAGCACGATCGACCACCTAGATCGGTTAAATCACGATATTGCCCCCGGACGAACGAAATCCTTATTCAGACCCTGCAACGGCCGAAACTCGTGATTTTCCATCTGGTCAACCGAAAATAACAGTACCGACCAGGTACAGTTGTCAAAAACAATCTCCGCCCCGATCAGGCAAAAATCACGATCGACCATCTAGATCGGTTAAATCACGATATTGCCCCCGGACGAACGAAATCCTTATTCAGACACTGCAACGGACGAAACTCGTGATTTTCCGTCTGGTCAACCGAAAATGACAGTACTGACCAGGTACAGTTGTCGACAACGATCTCCACCCCGATCAGCAAGAAATCACGATCAACCATCTAGATCGGATAAATCATGATATTGCCCCCGGACGAACGAAATCCTTATTCAGACCCCGCAACGGCCGAAACTCGTGATTTTCCATCTGGTCAACCGATAATGACAGTATTGACCAGGTACGGTTGTCAAAAACAATCTCCGCCCCGATCAGGCAGAAAGCACGATCGACCACCTAGATCGGTTAAATCACGATATTGCCCCCGGACGAACGAAATCCTTATTCAGACCCTGCAACGGCCGAAACTCGTGATTTTCCATCTGGTCAACCGAAAATAACAGTACCGACCAGGTACAGTTGTCAAAAACAATCTCCGCCCCGATCAGGCAAAAATCACGATCGACCATCTAGATCGGTTAAATCACGATATTGCCCCCGGACGAACGAAATCCTTATTCAGACACTGCAACGGACGAAACTCGTGATTTTCCGTCTGGTCAACCAAAAATCACAGTACTGACCAGGTACAGTTATCGACAACGATCTCCGCCCCGATCAGCTAGAAATCACGATCGACCATCTAGATCGGATAAATCATGATATTGCCCCCGGACGAACGAAATCCTTATTCAGACCCCGCAACGGCCGAAACTCGTGATTTTCCATCTGGTCAACCGATAATGACAGTATTGACCAGGTACGGTTGTCAAAAACAATCTCCGCCCCGATCAGGCAGAAAGCACGATCGACCACCTAGATCGGTTAAATCACGATATTGCCCCCGGACGAACGAAATCCTTATTCAGACCCTGCAACGGCCGAAACTCGTGATTTTCCATCTGGTCAACCGAAAATAACAGTACCGACCAGGTACAGTTGTCAAAAACAATCTCCGCCCCGATCAGGCAGAAATCACGATCGACCATCTAGATCGGTTAAATCACGATATTGCCCCCGGACGAACGAAATCCTTATTCAGACACTGCAACGGACGAAACTCGTGATTTTCCGTCTGGTCAACCAAAAATCACAGTACTGACCAGGTACAGTTATCGACAACGATCTCCGCCCCGATCAGCTAGAAATCACGACCGACCATCTAGATCGGATAAATCATGATATTGCCCCCGGACGAACGAAATCCTTATTCAGACCCTGCAACGGCGGAAACTCGTGATTTTCCATCTGGTCAACCGAAAATAACAGTACTGACCAGGTACAGTTGTTAAAAACAATCTCCGCCCCGATCAGGCAGAAATCACGATCGACCATCTACATCGGTTAAATCACGATATTGCCCCCGGACGAACGAAATCCTTATTCAGACCCTGCAACGGCCGAAACTCGTGATTTTCCATCTGGTCAACCGAAAATGACAGTACTGACCAGGTACAGTTGTCAAAAACAATCTCTGCCCTGATCAGGCAGAAATCTCGATCGACCACCTAGATCGGTTAAATCACGATATTGCCCCCGGACGAACGAAATCCTTATTCAGACCCTGCAACGGCCGAAACTCGTGATTTTCCGTCTGGTCAACCGAAAATCACAGTACTGACCAGGTACAGTTATCGACAACGATCTCCGCCCCGATCAGCCAGAAATCACGATCGACCATCTAGATTGGTTAAATCATGATATTGCCCCCGGACGAACGAAATTCTTATTCAGACCCTGCATCGGCCGAAACTCGTGATTTTCCATCTGGTCAACCGAAAATAACAGTACTGACCAGGTACAGTTGTCAAAAACAATCTCCGCCCCGATCAGGCAGAAATCACGATCGACCATCTAGATCGGTTAAATCACGATATTGCCCCCGGACGAACGAAATCCTTATTCAGACACTGCAACGGACGAAACTCGTGATTTTCCGTCTGGTCAACCAAAAATCACAGTACTGACCAGGTACAGTTATCGACAACGATCTCCGCCCCGATCAGCTAGAAATCACGATCGACCATCTAGATCGGATAAATCATGATATTGTCCCCGGACGAACGAAATCCTTATTCAGACCCTGCAACGGCCGAAACTCGTGATTTTCCATTTGGTCAACCGAAAATAACAGTACTGACCAGGTACAGTTGTCAAAAACAATCTCCGCCCCGATCAGGCAGAAATCACGATCGACCATCTAGATCGGTTAAATCACGATATTGCCCCCGGACGAACGAAATCCTTATTCAGACACTGCAACGGACGAAACTCGTGATTTTCCATCTGGTCAACCAAAAATCACAGTACTGACCAGGTACAGTTGTCAAAAACAATCTCCGCCCCGATCAGGCAGAAATCACGATCGACCATCTACATCGGTTAAATCACGATATTGCCCCCGGACGAACGAAATCCTTATTCAGACACTGCAACGGACGAAACTCGTGATTTTCCGTCTGGTCAACCAAAAATCACAGTACTGACCAGGTACAGTTATCGACAACGATCTCCGCCCCGATCAGCTAGAAATCACGATCGACCATCTAGATCGGATAAATCATGATATTGCCCCCGGACGAACGAAATCCATATTCAGACCCTGCAACGGCCGAAACTCGTGATTTTCCATCTGGTCAACCGAAAATAACAGTACTGACCAGGTACAGTTGTCAAAAACAATCTCCGCCCCGATCAGGCAGAAATCACGATCGACCATCTAGATCGGTTAAATCACGATATTGCCCCCGGACGAACGAAATCCTTATTCAGACACTGCAACGGACGAAACTCGTGATTTTCCGTCTGGTCAACCAAAAATCACAGTACTGACCAGGTACAGTTATCGACAACGATCTCCGCCCCGATCAGCTAGAAATCACGATCGACCATCTGGATCGGATAAATCATGATATTGCCCCCGGACGAACGAAATCCTTATTCAGACCCCGCAACGGCCGAAACTCGTGATTTTCCATCTGGTCAACCGATAATGACAGTATTGACCAGGTACGGTTGTCAAAAACAATCTCTGCCCCGATCAGGCAGAAAGCACGATCGACCACCTAGATCGGTTAAATCACGATATTGCCCCCGGACGAACGAAATCCTTATTCAGACCCTGCATCGGCCGAAACTCGTGATTTTCCATCTGGTCAACCGAAAATAACAGTACTGACCAGGTACAGTTGTCAAAAACAATCTCCGCCCCGATCAGGCAGAAATCACGATCGACCATCTAGATCGGTTAAATCACGATATTGCCCCCGGACGAACGAAATCCTTATTCAGACACTGCAACGGACGAAACTCGTGATTTTCCGTCTGGTCAACCAAAAATCACAGTACTGACCAGGTACAGTTATCGACAACGATCTCCGCCCCGATCAGCTAGAAATCACGATCGACCATCTAGATCGGATAAATCATGATATTGCCCCCGGACGAACGAAATCCTTATTCAGACCCTGCAACGGCCGAAACTCGTGATTTTCCATTTGGTCAACCGAAAATAACAGTACTGACCAGGTACAGTTGTCAAAAACAATCTCCGCCCCGATCAGGCAGAAATCACGATCGACCATCTAGATCGGTTAAATCACGATATTGCCCCCGGACGAACGAAATCCTTATTCAGACACTGCAACGGACGAAACTCGTGATTTTCCGTCTGGTCAACCAAAAATCACAGTACTGACCAGGTACAGTTATCGACAACGATCTCCGCCCCGATCAGCTAGAAATCACGATCGACCATCTGGATCGGATAAATCATGATATTGCCCCCGGACGAACGAAATCCTTATTCAGACCCTGCAACGGCCGAAACTCGTGATTTTCCATCTGGTCAACCGAAAATAACAGTACCGACCAGGTACAGTTGTCAAAAACAATCTCCGCCCCGATCAGGCAAAAATCACGATCGACCATCTAGATCGGTTAAATCACGATATTGCCCCCGGACGAACGAAATCCTTATTCAGACACTGCAACGGACGAAACTCGTGATTTTCCGTCTGGTCAACCAAAAATCACAGTACTGACCAGGTACAGTTATCGACAACGATCTCCGCCCCGATCAGCTAGAAATCACGATCGACCATCTAGATCGGATAAATCATGATATTGCCCCCGGACGAACGAAATCCTTATTCAGACCCCGCAACGGCCGAAACTCGTGATTTTCCATCTGGTCAACCGATAATGACAGTATTGACCAGGTACGGTTGTCAAAAACAATCTCTGCCCCGATCAGGCAGAAAGCACGATCGACCACCTAGATCGGTTAAATCACGATATTGCCCCCGGACGAACGAAATCCTTATTCAGACCCTGCAACGGCCGAAACTCGTGATTTTCCATCTGGTCAACCGAAAATAACAGTACCGACCAGGTACAGTTGTCAAAAACAATCTCCGCCCCGATCAGGCAAAAATCACGATCGACCATCTAGATCGGTTAAATCACGATATTGCCCCCGGACGAACGAAATCCTTATTCAGACACTGCAACGGACGAAACTCGTGATTTTCCGTCTGGTCAACCAAAAATCACAGTACTGACCAGGTACAGTTATCGACAACGATCTCCGCCCCGATCAGCTAGAAATCACGATCGACCATCTAGATCGGATAAATCATGATATTGCCCCCGGACGAACGAAATCCTTATTCAGACCCCGCAACGGCCGAAACTCGTGATTTTCCATCTGGTCAACCGATAATGACAGTATTGACCAGGTACGGTTGTCAAAAACAATCTCCGCCCCGATCAGGCAGAAAGCACGATCGACCACCTAGATCGGTTAAATCACGATATTGCCCCCGGACGAACGAAATCCTTATTCAGACCCTGCAACGGCCGAAACTCGTGATTTTCCATCTGGTCAACCGAAAATAACAGTACCGACCAGGTACAGTTGTCAAAAACAATCTCCGCCCCGATCAGGCAGAAAGCACGATCGACCACCTAGATCGGTTAAATCACGATATTGCCCCCGGACGAACGAAATCCTTATTCAGACACTGCAACGGACGAAACTCGTGATTTTCCGTCTGGTCAACCAAAAATCACAGTACTGACCAGGTACAGTTATCGACAACGATCTCCGCCCCGATCAGCTAGAAATCACGATCGACCATCTGGATCGGATAAATCATGATATTGCCCCCGGACGAACGAAATCCTTATTCAGACCCCGCAACGGCCGAAACTCGTGATTTTCCATCTGGTCAACCGATAATGACAGTATTGACCAGGTACGGTTGTCAAAAACAATCTCTGCCCCGATCAGGCAGAAAGCACGATCGACCACCTAGATCGGTTAAATCACGATATTGCCCCCGGACGAACGAAATCCTTATTCAGACCCTGCAACGGCCGAAACTCGTGATTTTCCATCTGGTCAACCGAAAATAACAGTACCGACCAGGTACAGTTGTCAAAAACAATCTCCGCCCCGATCAGGCAAAAATCACGATCGACCATCTAGATCGGTTAAATCACGATATTGCCCCCGGACGAACGAAATCCTTATTCAGACACTGCAACGGACGAAACTCGTGATTTTCCGTCTGGTCAACCAAAAATCACAGTACTGACCAGGTACAGTTATCGACAACGATCTCCGCCCCGATCAGCTAGAAATCACGATCGACCATCTAGATCGGATAAATCATGATATTGCCCCCGGACGAACGAAATCCTTATTCAGACCCCGCAACGGCCGAAACTCGTGATTTTCCATCTGGTCAACCGATAATGACAGTATTGACCAGGTACGGTTGTCAAAAACAATCTCCGCCCCGATCAGGCAGAAAGCACGATCGACCACCTAGATCGGTTAAATCACGATATTGCCCCCGGACGAACGAAATCCTTATTCAGACCCTGCAACGGCCGAAACTCGTGATTTTCCATCTGGTCAACCGAAAATAACAGTACCGACCAGGTACAGTTGTCAAAAACAATCTCCGCCCCGATCAGGCAGAAATCACGATCGACCATCTAGATCGGTTAAATCACGATATTGCCCCCGGACGAACGAAATCCTTATTCAGATACTGCAACGGACGAAACTCGTGATTTTCCGTCTGGTCAACCAAAAATCACAGTACTGACCAGGTACAGTTATCGACAACGATCTCCGCCCCGATCAGCTAGAAATCACGATCGACCATCTAGATCGGATAAATCATGATATTGCCCCCGGACGAACGAAATCCTTATTCAGTCCCTGCAACGGCCGAAACTCGTGATTTTCCATCTGGTCAACCGAAAATAACAGTACTGACCAGGTACAGTTGTCAAAAACAATCTCCGCCCCGATCAGGCAAAAATCACGATCGACCATCTAGATCGGTTAAATCACGATATTGCCCCCGGACGAACGAAATCCTTATTCAGACACTGCAACGGACGAAACTCGTGATTTTCCGTCTGGTCAACCAAAAATCACAGTACTGACCAGGTACAGTTATCGACAACGATCTCCGCCCCGATCAGCTAGAAATCACGATCGACCATCTGGATCGGATAAATCATGATATTGCCCCCGGACGAACGAAATCCTTATTCAGACCCCGCAACGGCCGAAACTCGTGATTTTCCATCTGGTCAACCGATAATGACAGTATTGACCAGGTACAGTTGTCAAAAACAATCTCCGCCCCAATCAGGCAGAAAGCACGATCAACCATCTAGATCGGTTAAATCACGATATTGCCCCCGGACGAACGAAATCCTTATTCAGACCCTGCAACAGCCGAAACTCGTGATTTTCCGTCTGGTCAACCAAAAATCACAGTACTGACCAGGTACAGTTATCGACAACGATCTCCGCCCCGATCAGCTAGAAATCACGATCGACCATCTAGATCGGATAAATCATGATATTGCCCCCGGACGAACGAAATCCATATTCAGACCCTGCAACGGCCGAAACTCGTGATTTTCCATCTGGTCAACCGAAAATAACAGTACTGACCAGGTACAGTTGTTAAAAACAATCTCCGCCCCGATCAGGCAGAAATCACGATCGACCATCTACATCGGTTAAATCACGATATTGCCCCCGGACGAACGAAATCCTTATTCAGACCCTGCAACGGCCGAAACTCGTGATTTTCCATCTGGTCAACCGAAAATGACAGTACTGACCAGGTACAGTTGTCAAAAACAATCTCTGCCCTGATCAGGCAGAAATCTCGATCGACCACCTAGATCGGTTAAATCACGATATTGCCCCCGGACGAACGAAATCCTTATTCAGACCCTGCAACGGCCGAAACTCGTGATTTTCCGTCTGGTCAACCGAAAATCACAGTACTGACCAGGTACAGTTATCGACAACGATCTCCGCCCCGATCAGCCAGAAATCACGATCGACCATCTAGATTGGTTAAATCATGATATTGCCCCCGGACGAACGAAATCCTTATTCAGACCCTGCATCGGCCGAAACTCGTGATTTTCCATCTGGTCAACCGAAAATAACAGTACTGACCAGGTACAGTTGTCAAAAACAATCTCCGCCCCGATCAGGCAGAAATCACGATCGACCATCTAGATCGGTTAAATCACGATATTGCCCCCGGACGAACGAAATCCTTATTCAGACACTGCAACGGACGAAACTCGTGATTTTCCGTCTGGTCAACCAAAAATCACAGTACTGACCAGGTACAGTTATCGACAACGATCTCCGCCCCGATCAGCTAGAAATCACGATCGACCATCTAGATCGGATAAATCATGATATTGCCCCCGGACGAACGAAATCCTTATTCAGACCCTGTAACGGCCGAAACTCGTGATTTTCCATTTGGTCAACCGAAAATAACAGTACTGACCAGGTACAGTTGTCAAAAACAATCTCCGCCCCGATCAGGCAGAAATCACGATCGACCATCTAGATCGGTTAAATCACGATATTGCCCCCGGACGAACGAAATCCTTATTCAGACACTGCAACGGACGAAACTCGTGATTTTCCATCTGGTCAACCAAAAATCACAGTACTGACCAGGTACAGTTGTCAAAAACAATCTCCGCCCCGATCAGGCAGAAATCACGATCGACCATCTAGATCGGTTAAATCACGATATTGCCCCCGGACGAACGAAATCCTTATTCAGACACTGCAACGGACGAAACTCGTGATTTTCCGTCTGGTCAACCAAAAATCACAGTACTGACCAGGTACAGTTATCGACAACGATCTCCGCCCCGATCAGCTAGAAATCACGATCGACCATCTAGATCGGATAAATCATGATATTGCCCCCGGACGAACGAAATCCTTATTCAGACACTGCAACGGACGAAACTCGTGATTTTCCGTCTGGTCAACCAAAAATCACAGTACTGACCAGGTACAGTTATCGACAACGATCTCCGCCCCGATCAGCTAGAAATCACGATCGACCATCTAGATCGGATAAATCATGATATTGCCCCCGGACGAACGAAATCCATATTCAGACCCTGCAACGGCCGAAACTCGTGATTTTCCATCTGGTCAACCGAAAATAACAGTACTGACCAGGTACAGTTGTCAAAAACAATCTCCGCCCCGATCAGGCAGAAATCACGATCGACCATCTAGATCGGTTAAATCACGATATTGCCCCCGGACGAACGAAATCCTTATTCAGACACTGCAACGGACGAAACTCGTGATTTTCCGTCTGGTCAACCAAAAATCACAGTACTGACCAGGTACAGTTATCGACAACGATCTCCGCCCCGATCAGCTAGAAATCACGATCGACCATCTAGATCGGATAAATCATGATATTGCCCCCGGACGAACGAAATCCATATTCAGACCCTGCAACGGCCGAAACTCGTGATTTTCCATCTGGTCAACCGAAAATAACAGTACTGACCAGGTACAGTTGTCAAAAACAATCTCCGCCCCGATCAGGCAGAAATCACGATCGACCATCTAGATCGGTTAAATCACGATATTGCCCCCGGACGAACGAAATCCTTATTCAGACACTGCAACGGACGAAACTCGTGATTTTCCGTCTGGTCAACCAAAAATCACAGTACTGACCAGGTACAGTTATCGACAACGATCTCCGCCCCGATCAGCTAGAAATCACGATCGACCATCTGGATCGGATAAATCATGATATTGCCCCCGGACGAACGAAATCCTTATTCAGACCCCGCAACGGCCGAAACTCGTGATTTTCCATCTGGTCAACCGATAATGACAGTATTGACCAGGTACAGTTGTCAAAAACAATCTCCGCCCCGATCAGGCAGAAAGCACGATCAACCATCTAGATCGGTTAAATCACGATATTGCCCCCGGACGAACGAAATCCTTATTCAGACCCTGCAATAGCCGAAACTCGTGATTTTCCGTCTGGTCAACCAAAAATCACAGTACTGACCAGGTACAGTTATCGACAACGATCTCCGCCCCGATCAGCTAGAAATCACGATCAACCATCTAGATCGGATAAATCATGATATTGCCCCCGGACGAACGAAATCCATATTCAGACCCTGCAACGGCCGAAACTCGTGATTTTCCATCTGGTCAACCGAAAATAACAGTACTGACCAGGTACAGTTGTCAAAAACAATCTCCGCCCCGATCAGGCAGAAATCACGATCGACCATCTAGATCGGTTAAATCACGATATTGCCCCCGGACGAACGAAATCCTTATTCAGACACTGCAACGGACGAAACTCGTGATTTTCCGTCTGGTCAACCAAAAATCACAGTACTGACCAGGTACAGTTATCGACAACGATCTCCGCCCCGATCAGCTAGAAATCACGATCGACCATCTGGATCGGATAAATCATGATATTGCCCCCGGACGAACGAAATCCTTATTCAGACCCCGCAACGGCCGAAACTCGTGATTTTCCATCTGGTCAACCGATAATGACAGTATTGACCAGGTACAGTTGTCAAAAACAATCTCCGCCCCGATCAGGCAGAAAGCACGATCAACCATCTAGATCGGTTAAATCACGATATTGCCCCCGGACGAACGAAATCCTTATTCAGACCCTGCAACAGCCGAAACTCGTGATTTTCCGTCTGGTCAACCAAAAATCACAGTACTGACCAGGTACAGTTATCGACAACGATCTCCGCCCCGATCAGCTAGAAATCACGATCAACCATCTAGATCGGATAAATCATGATATTGCCCCCGGACGAACGAAATCCATATTCAGACCCTGCAACGGCTGAAACTCGTGATTTTCCATCTGGTCAACCGAAAATAACAGTACTGACCAGGTACAGTTGTTAAAAACAATCTCCGCCCCGATCAGGCAGAAATCACGATCGACCATCTACATCGGTTAAATCACGATATTGCCCCCGGACGAACGAAATCCTTATTCAGACCCTGCAACGGCCGAAACTCGTGATTTTCCATCTGGTCAACCGAAAATGACAGTACTGACCAGGTAGAGTTGTCAAAAACATTCTCTGCCCTGATCAGGCAGAAATCTTGATCGACCACCTAGATCGGTTAAATCACGATATTGCCCCCGGACGAACGAAATCCTTATTCAGACCCTGCAACGGCCGAAACTCGTGATTTTCCGTCTGGTCAACCGAAAATCACAGTACTGACCAGGTACAGTTATCGACAACGATCTCCGCCCCGATCAGCCAGAAATCACGATCGACCATCTAGATTGGTTAAATCATGATATTGCCCCCGGACGAACGAAATCCTTATTCAGACCCTGCATCGGCCGAAACTCGTGATTTTCCATCTGGTCAACCGAAAATAACAGTACTGACCAGGTACAGTTGTCAAAAACAATCTCCGCCCCGATCAGGCAGAAATCACGATCGACCATCTAGATCGGTTAAATCACGATATTGCCCCCGGACGAACGAAATCCTTATTCAGACACTGCAACGGACGAAACTCGTGATTTTCCGTCTGGTCAACCAAAAATCACAGTACTGACCAGGTACAGTTATCGACAACGATCTCCGCCCCGATCAGCTAGAAATCACGATCGACCATCTAGATCGGATAAATCATGAT
Source organism: Delonix regia (assembly GCA_037074485.1). Taxonomy (NCBI): domain Eukaryota; kingdom Viridiplantae; phylum Streptophyta; class Magnoliopsida; order Fabales; family Fabaceae; genus Delonix; species Delonix regia. The sequence goes on from JAYWLE010000016.1 coordinate 415,001, forward strand.
ATTGCCCCCGGACGAACGAAATCCATATTCAGACCCTGCAACGGCCGAAACTCGTGATTTTCCATCTGGTCAACCGAAAATAACAGTACTGACCAGGTACAGTTGTTAAAAACAATCTCCGTCCCGATCAGGCAGAAATCACGATCGACCATCTACATCGGTTAAATCACGATATTGCCCCCGGACGAACGAAATCCTTATTCAGACCCTGCAACGGCCGAAACTCGTGATTTTCCATCTGGTCAACCGAAAATGACAGTACTGACCAGGTACAGTTGTCAAAAACAATCTCTGCCCTGATCAGGCAGAAATCTCGATCGACCACCTAGATCGATTAAATCACGATATTGCCCCCGGACGAACGAAATCCTTATTCAGACCCTGCAACGGCCGAAACTCGTGATTTTCCGTCTGGTCAACCGAAAATCACAGTACTGACCAGGTACAGTTATCGACAACGATCTCCGCCCCGATCAGCCAGAAATCACGATCGACCATCTAGATTGGTTAAATCATGATATTGCCCCCGGACGAACGAAATCCTTATTCAGACCCTGCATCGGCCGAAACTCGTGATTTTCCATCTGGTCAACCGAAAATAACAGTACTGACCAGGTACAGTTGTCAAAAACAATCTCCGCCCCGATCAGGCAGAAATCACGATCGACCATCTAGATCGGTTAAATCACGATATTGGCCCCGGACGAACGAAATCCTTATTCAGACACTGCAACGGACGAAACTCGTGATTTTCCATCTGGTCAACCAAAAATCACAGTACTGACCAGGTACAGTTGTCAAAAACAATCTCCGCCCCGATCAGGCAGAAATCACGATCGACCATCTAGATCGGTTAAATCACGATATTGCCCCCGGACGAACGAAATCCTTATTCAGACACTGCAACGGACGAAACTCGTGATTTTCCGTCTGGTCAACCAAAAATCACAGTGCTGACCAGGTACAGTTATCGACAACGATCTCCGCCCCGATCAGCTAGAAATCACGATCGACCATCTAGATCGGATAAATCATGATATTGCCCCCGGACGAATGAAATCCATATTCAGACCCTGCAACGGCCGAAACTCGTGATTTTCCATCTGGTCAACCGAAAATAACAGTACTGACCAGGTACAGTTGTCAAAAACAATCTCCGCCCCGATCAGGCAGAAATCACGATCGACCATCTAGGTCGGTTAAATCACGATATTGCCCCCGGACGAACGAAATCCTTATTCAGACACTGCAACGGACGAAACTCGTGATTTTCCGTCTGGTCAACCAAAAATCACTGTACTGACCAGGTACAGTTATCGACAACGATCTCCGCCCCGATCAGCTAGAAATCACGATCGACCATCTGGATCGGATAAATCATGATATTGCCCCCGGACGAACGAAATCCTTATTCAGACCCCGCAACGGCCGAAACTCGTGATTTTCCATCTGGTCAACCGATAATGACAGTATTGACCAGGTACAGTTGTCAAAAACAATCTCCGCCCCGATCAGGCAGAAAGCACGATCAACCATCTAGATCGGTTAAATCACGATATTGCCCCCGGACGAACGAAATCCTTATTCAGACCCTGCAACAGCCGAAACTCGTGATTTTCCGTCTGGTCAACCAAAAATCACAGTACTGACCAGGTACAGTTATCGACAACGATCTCCGCCCCGATCAGCTAGAAATCACGATCGACCATCTAGATCGGATAAATCATGATATTGCCCCCGGACGAACGAAATCCATATTCAGACCCTGCAACGGCCGAAACTCGTGATTTTCCATCTGGTCAACCGAAAATAACAGTACTGACCAGGTACAGTTGTCAAAAACAATCTCCGCCCCGATCAGGCAGAAATCACGATCGACCATCTAGATCGGTTAAATCACGATATTGCCCCCGGACGAACGAAATCCTTATTCAGACACTGCAACGGACGAAACTCGTGATTTTCCGTCTGGTCAACCAAAAATCACAGTACTGACCAGGTACAGTTATCGACAACGATCTCCGCCCGATCAGCTAGAAATCACGATCGACCATCTGGATCGGATAAATCATGATATTGCCCCCGGACGAACGAAATCCTTATTCAGACCCCGCAACGGCCGAAACTCGTGATTTTCCATCTGGTCAACCGATAATGACAGTATTGACCAGGTACAGTTGTCAAAAACAATCTCCGCCCCGATCAGGCAGAAAGCACGATCAACCATCTAGATCGGTTAAATCACGATATTGCCCCCGGACGAACGAAATCCTTATTCAGACCCTGCAACGGCCGAAACTCGTGATTTTCCGTCTGGTCAACCGAAAATCACAGTACTGACCAGGTACAGTTATCGACAACGATCTCCGCCCCGATCAGCCAGAAATCACGATCGACCATCTAGATTGGTTAAATCATGATATTGCCCCCGGACGAACGAAATACTTATTCAGACCCTGCATCGGCCGAAACTCGTGATTTTCCATCTGGTCAACCGAAAATAACAGTACTGACCAGGTACAGTTGTCAAAAACAATCTCCGCCCCGATCAGGCAGAAATCACGATCGACCATCTAGATCGGTTAAATCACGATATTGCCCCCGGACGAACGAAATCCTTATTCAGACACTGCAACGGACGAAACTCGTGATTTTCCGTCTGGTCAACCAAAAATCACAGTACTGACCAGGTACAGTTATCGACAACGATCTCCGCCCCGATCAGCTAGAAATCACGATCGACCATCTAGATCGGATAAATCATGATATTGCCCCCGGACGAACGAAATCTTTATTCAGACCCTGCAACGGCCGAAACTCGTGATTTTCCATTTGGTCAACCGAAAATAACAGTACTGACCAGGTACAGTTGTCAAAAACAATCTCCGCCCCGATCAGGCAGAAATCACGATCGACCATCTAGATCGGTTAAATCACGATATTGCCCCCGGACGAACGAAATCCTTATTCAGGCACTGCAACGGACGAAACTCGTGATTTTCCATCTGGTCAACCAAAAATCACAGTACTGACCAGGTACAGTTGTCAAAAACAATCTCCGCCCCGATCAGGCAGAAATCACGATCGACCATCTAGATCGGTTAAATCACGATATTGCCCCCGGACGAACGAAATCCTTATTCAGACACTGCAACGGACGAAACTCGTGATTTTCCGTCTGGTCAACCAAAAATCACAGTACTGACCAGGTACAGTTATCGACAACGATCTCCGCCCCGATCAGCTAGAAATCACGATCGACCATCTAGATCGGATAAATCTTGATATTGCCCCCGGACGAACGAAATCCATATTCAGACCCTGCAACGGCCGAAACTCGTGATTTTCCATCTGGTCAACCGAAAATAACAGTACTGACCAGGTACAGTTGTCAAAAACAATCTCCGCCCCGATCAGGCAGAAATCACGATCGACCATCTAGATCGGTTAAATCACGATATTGCCCCCGGACGAACGAAATCCTTATTCAGACACTGCAACGGACGAAACTCGTGATTTTCCGTCTGGTCAACCAAAAATCACAGTACTGACCAGGTACAGTTATCGACAACGATCTCCGCCCCGATCAGCTAGAAATCACGATGGACCATCTGGATCGGATAAATCATGATATTGCCCCCGGACGAACGAAATCCTTATTCAGACCTCGCAACGGCCGAAACTCGTGATTTTCCATCTGGTCAACCGATAATGACAGTATTGACCAGGTACAGTTGTCAAAAACAATCTCCGCCCCGATCAGGCAGAAAGCACGATCAACCATCTAGATTGGTTAAATCACGATATTGCCCCCGGACGAACGAAATCCTTATTCTGACCCTGCAACAGCCGAAACTCGTGATTTTCCATCTGGTCAACCGATAATGACAGTACTGACCAGGTACAGTTGTCAAAAACAATCTCCGCCCCGATCAGGCAAAAATCACGATCGACCATCTAGATCGGTTAAATCACGATATTGCCCCCGGACGAACGAAATCCTTATTCAGATACTGCAACGGACGAAACTCGTGATTTTCCGTCTGGTCAACCAAAAATCACAGTACTGGCCAGGTACAGTTATCGACAACGATCTCCGCCCCGATCAGCTAGAAATCACGATCAACCATCTAGATCGGATAAATCATGATATTGCCCCCGGACGAACGAAATCCTTATTCAGTCCCCGCAACGGCGGAAACTCGTGATTTTCCATCTGGTCAACCGATAATGACAGTATTGACCAGGTACAGTTGTCAAAAACAATCTCCGCCCCGATCAGGCAGAAAGCACGATCGACCACCTAGATCGGTTAAATCACGATATTGCCCCCGGACGAACGAAATCCTTATTCAGACCCTGCAACGGCCGAAACTCGTGATTTTCCATCTGGTCAACCGAAAATAACAGTACCGACCAGGTACAGTTGTCAAAAACAATCTCCGCCCCGATCAGGCAGAAAGCACGATCGACCACCTAGATCGGTTAAATCACGATATTGCCCCCGGACGAACGAAATCCTTATTCAGACACTGCAACGGACGAAACTCGTGATTTTCCGTCTGGTCAACCAAAAATCACAGTACTGACCAGCTACAGTTATCGACAACGATCTCCGCCCCGACCAGCTAGAAATCACGATCGACCATCTAGATCGGATAAATCATGATATTGCCCCTGGTCGAACGAAATCCTTATTCAGACCCTGCAACGGCGGAAACTCGTGATTTTCCATCTGGTCAACCGAAAATAACAGTACTGACCAGGTACAGTTGTTAAAAACAATCTCCGCTCCGATCAGGCAGAAATCACGATCGACCATCTAGATCGGTTAAATCACGATATTGCCCCCGGACGAACGAAATCCTTATTCAGACCCTGCAACGGCCGAAACTCGTGATTTTCCATCTGGTCAACCGAAAATGACAGTGCTGACCAGGTACAGTTGTCAAAAACAATCTCTGCCCTGATCAGGCAGAAATCTCGATCGACCACCTAGATCGGTTAAGTCACGATATTGCCCCCGGACGAACGAAATCCTTATTCAGACCCTGCAACGGCCGAAACTCGTGATTTTCCGCCTGGTCAACCGAAAATCACAGTACTGACCAGGTACAGTTATCGAAAACGATCTCCGCCCCAATCAGCCAGAAATCACGATCGACCATCAAGATTGGTTAAATCATGATATTGCCCCCGGACGAACGAAATCCTTATTCAGACCCTGCATCGGCCGAAACTCGTGATTTTCCATCTGGTCAACCGAAAATAACAGTACTGACCAGGTACAGTTGTCAAAAACAATCTCCGCCCCGATGAGGCAGAAATCACGATCGACCATCAAGATCGGTTAAATCACGATATTGCCCCCGGACGAACGAAATCCTTATTCAGACACTGCAACGGACGAAACTCGTGATTTTCCGTCTGGTCAACCAAAAATCACAGTACTGACCAGGTACAGTTATCGACAACGATCTCCGCCCCGATCAGCTAGAAATCACGATCGACCATCTAGATCGGATAAATCATGATATTGCCCCCGGACGAACGAAATCCTTATTCAGACCCTGCAACGGCCGAAACTCGTGATTTTCCATCTGGTCAACCGAAAATAACAGTACTGACCAGGTACAGTTGTTAAAAACAATCTCCGCCCCGATCAGGCAGAAATCACGATCGACCATCTACATCGGTTAAATCACGATATTGCCCCCGGACGAACGAAATCCTTATTCAGACCCTGCAACGGCCGAAACTCGTGATTTTCCATCTGGTCAACCGAAAATGACAGTACTGACCAGGTACAGTTGTCAAAAACAATCTCTGCCCTGATCAGGCAGAAATCTCGATCGACCACCTAGATCGGTTAAATCACGATATTGCCCCCGGACGAACGAAATCCTTATTCAGACCCTGCAACGGCCGAAACTCGTGATTTTCCGTCCGGTCAACCGAAAAACACAGTACTGACCAGGTACAGTTATCGAAAACGATCTCCGCCCCGATCAGCCAGAAATCACGATCGACCATCTAGATTGGTTAAATCATGATATTGCCCCCGGACGAACGAAATCCTTATTCAGACCCTGCATCGGCCGAAACTCGTGATTTTCCATCTGGTCAACCGAAAATAACAGTACTGACCAGGTACAGTTGTCATAAACAATCTCCGCCCCGATCAGGCAGAAATCACGATCGACCATCTAGATCGGTTAAATCACGATATTGCCCCCGGACGAACGAAATCCTTATTCAGACCCTGCAACGGACGAAACTCGTGATTTTCCGTCTGGTCAACCAAAAATCACAGTACTGACCAGGTACAGTTATCGACAACGATCTCCGCCCCGATCAGCTAGAAATCACGATCGACCATCTAGATCGGATAAATCATGATATTGCCCCCGGACGAACGAAATCCTTATTCAGACCCTGCAACGGCCGAAACTCGTGATTTTCCATCTGGTCAACCGAAAATAACAGTACTGACCAGGTACAGTTGTCAAAAACAATCTCCGCCCCGATCAGGCAGAAATCACGATCGACCATCTAGATCGGTTAAATCACGATATTGCCCCCGGACGAACGAAATCCTTATTCAGACACTGCAACGGACGAAACTCGTGATTTTCCGTCTAGTCAACCAAAAATCACAGTACTGACCAGGTACAGTTGTTAAAAACAATCTCCGCCCCGATCAGGCAGAAATCACGATCGACCATCTACATCGGTTAAATCACGATATTGCCCCCGGACGAACGAAATCCTTATTCAGACCCTGCAACGGCCGAAACTCGTGATTTTCCATCTGGTCAACCGAAAATGACAGTACTGACCAGGTACAGTTGTCAAAAACAATCTCTGCCCTGATCAGGCAGAAATCTCGATCGACCACCTAGATCGGTTAAATCACGATATTGCCCCCGGACGAACGAAATCCTTATTCAGACCCTGCAACGGCCGAAACTCGTGATTTTCCGTCCGGTCAACCGAAAAACACAGTACTGACCAGGTACAGTTATCGAAAACGATCTCCGCCCCGATCAGCCAGAAATCACGATCGACCATCTAGATTGGTTAAATCATGATATTGCCCCCGGACGAACGAAATCCTTATTCAGACCCTGCATCGGCCGAAACTCGTGATTTTCCATCTGGTCAACCGAAAATAACAGTACTGACCAGGTACAGTTGTCATAAACAATCTCCGCCCCGATCAGGCAGAAATCACGATCGACCATCTAGATCGGTTAAATCACGATATTGCCCCCGGACGAACGAAATCCTTATTCAGACCCTGCAACGGACGAAACTCGTGATTTTCCGTCTGGTCAACCAAAAATCACAGTACTGACCAGGTACAGTTATCGACAACGATCTCCGCCCCGATCAGCTAGAAATCACGATCGACCATCTAGATCGGATAAATCATGATATTGCCCCCGGACGAACGAAATCCTTATTCAGACCCTGCAACGGCCGAAACTCGTGATTTTCCATCTGGTCAACCGAAAATAACAGTACTGACCAGGTACAGTTGTCAAAAACAATCTCCGCCCCGATCAGGCAGAAATCACGATCGACCATCTAGATCGGTTAAATCACGATATTGCCCCCGGACGAACGAAATCCTTATTCAGACACTGCAACGGACGAAACTCGTGATTTTCCGTCTAGTCAACCAAAAATCACAGTACTGACCAGGTACAGTTATCGACAACGATCTCCGCCCCGATCAGCTAGAAATCACGATCGACCATCTAGATCGGATAAATCATGATATTGCCCCCGGACGAACGAAATCCTTATTCAGACCCCGCAACGGCCGAAACTCGTGATTTTCCATCTGGTCAACCGATAATGACAGTATTGACCAGGTACAGTTGTCAAAAACAATCTCCGCCCCGATCAGGCAGAAATCACGATCAACCATCTAGATCGGTTAAATCACGATATTGCCCCCGGACGAACGAAATCCTTATTCAGACCCTGCAACAGCCGAAACTCGTGATTTTCCATCTGGTCAACCGATAATGACAGTACTGACCTGGTACAGTTGTCAAAAACAATCTCCGCCCCGATCAGGCAGAAATTACGATCGACCATCTAGATCGGTTAAATCACGATATTGCCCCCGGACGAACGAAATCCTTATTCAGACCCTGCAACGGCCGAAACTCGTGATTTTCTGTCTGGTCAACCGAAAATCACAGTACTGGCCAGGTACAGTTATCGACAACGATCTCCGCCCCGATCAGCTAGAAATCACGATCAACCATCTAGATCGGATAAATCATGATATTGCCCCCGGACGAACGAAATCCTTATTCAGACCCTGCAACGGCCGAAACTCGTGATTTTCCATCTGGTCAACCGAAAATCACTGTACTGACCAGGTACAGTTGTTAAAAACAATCTCCGCCCCGATCAGGCAGAAATCACGATCGACCATCTAGATCGGTTAAATCACGATATTGCCCCCGGACGAACGAAATCCTTATTCAGACACTGCAACGGACGAAACTCGTGATTTTCCGTCTAGTCAACCAAAAATCACAGTACTGACCAGGTACAGTTATCGACAACGATCTCCGCCCCGATCAGCTAGAAATCACGATCGACCATCTAGATCGGATAAATCATGATATTGCCCCCGGACGAACGAAATCCTTATTCAGACCCCGCAACGGCCGAAACTCGTGATTTTCCATCTGGTCAACCGATAATGACAGTATTGACCAGGTACAGTTGTCAAAAACAATCTCCGCCCCGATCAGGCAGAAATCACGATCAACCATCTAGATCGGTTAAATCACGATATTGCCCCCGGACGAACGAAATCCTTATTCAGACCCTGCAACAGCCGAAACTCGTGATTTTCCATCTGGTCAACCGATAATGACAGTACTGACCTGGTACAGTTGTCAAAAACAATCTCCGCCCCGATCAGGCAGAAATTACGATCGACCATCTAGATCGGTTAAATCACGATATTGCCCCCGGACGAACGAAATCCTTATTCAGACCCTGCAACGGCCGAAACTCGTGATTTTCTGTCTGGTCAACCGAAAATCACAGTACTGGCCAGGTACAGTTATCGACAACGATCTCCGCCCCGATCAGCTAGAAATCACGATCAACCATCTAGATCGGATAAATCATGATATTGCCCCCGGACGAACGAAATCCTTATTCAGACCCTGCAACGGCCGAAACTCGTGATTTTCCATCTGGTCAACCGAAAATCACTGTACTGACCAGGTACAGTTGTTAAAAACAATCTTCGCCCCGATCAGGCAGAAATCACGATCGACCATCTAGATCGGTTAAATCACGATATTGCCCCCGGACGAACGAAATCCTTTTTTAGACACTGCAACGGTCGAAACTCGTGATTTTCCGTCTGGTCAACCAAAAATCACAGTACTGACCAGGTACAGTTATCGACAACGATCTCCGCCCCGATCAGCTAGAAATCACGATCGACCATCTAGATCGGATAAATCTTGATATTGCCCCCGGACGAACGAAATCCTTATTCAGACCCTGCAACGGCCGAAATTCGTGATTTTCCATCTGGTCAACCGATAATGACAGTATTGACCAAGTACAGTTGTCAAAAACAATCTCCGCCCCGATCAGGCAGAAATCACGATCGACCATCTAGATCGGTTAAATCACGATATTGCCCCCGGACGAACGAAATCCTTATTCAGACCCTGCAACAGCCGAAACTCGTGATTTTCCATCTGGTCAACCGATAATGACAGTACTGACCAGGTACAGTTGTCAAAAACAATCTCCGACCCGATCAGGCAGAAATCACGATCGACCATCTAGATCGGTTAAATCTCGATATTGCCCCCGGACGAACGAAATCCTTATTCAGTCCCTGCAACGGCCGAAACTCGTGATTTTCTGTCTGGTCAACCGAAAATCACAGTACTGACCAGGTACAGTTATCGAAAACGATCTCCGCCCCGATCAGCCAGAAATCACGATCGACCATCTAGATCGGTTAAATCATGATATTGCCCCCGGACGAACGAAATCCTTATTCAGACCCTGCAACGCCCGAAACTGGTGATTTTCCATCTGGTCAACCGAAATGATAGTACTGACCAGGTACAGTTGTCAAAAACAATCTCCGCCCCGATCAGGCAGAAATCTCGATCGACCATCTAGATCGGTTAAATCATGATATTGCCCCCGGACGAACGAAATCCTTATTCAGACCCTGCAACGGCCGAAACTCGTGATTTTCCATCTGGTCAACCGAAAATAACAGTACTGACCAGGTACAGTTGTTAAAAACAATCTCCGCCCCGATCAGGCAGAAATCACGATCGACCATCTAGATCGGTTAAATCACGATATTGCCCCCGGACGAACGAAATCCTTATTTAGACACTCCAACGGTCGAAACTCGTGATTTTCCGTCTGGTCAACCAAAAATCACAGTACTGACCTGGTACAGTTATCGACAACGATCTCCGCCCCGATCAGCTAGAAATCACGATCAACCATCTAGATCGGATAAATCATGATATTGCCCCCGGACGAACGAAATCCTTATTCAGACCCTGCAACGGCCGAAACTCGTGATTTTCCATCTGGTCAACCGAAAATAACAGTACTGACCAAGTACAGTTGTCAAAAACAATCTCCGCCCCGATTAGGCAGAAATCACGATCGACCATCTAGATCGGTTAAATCTCGATATTGCCCCCGGACGAACGAAATCCTTATTCAGACCCTGCAACGGCCGAAACTCGTGATTTTCTGTCTGGTCAACCGAAAATCACAGTACTGACCCGGTACACTTATCGAAAACGATCTCCGCCCCGATCAGCCAGAAATCACGATCGACCATCTAGATCGGTTAAATCATGATATTGCCCCCGGACGAACGAAATCCTTATTCAGACCCTGCAACGGCCGAAACTCGTGATTTTCCATCTGGTCAACCGAAAATAACAGTACTGACCAGGTACAGTTGTCAAAAACAATCTCCGCCCCGATCAGGCAGAAATCTCGATCGACCATCTAGATCGGTTAAATCTCGATATTGCCCCCGGACGAACGAAATCCTTATTCAGACCCTGCAACGGCCGAAACTCGTGATTTTCCATCTGGTCAACCGAAAATGACAGTACTGATCAGGTACAGTTGTCAAAAACAATCTCCGCCCCGATCAGGCAGAAATCTCGATCGACCATCTAGATCGGTTAAATCTCGATATTGCCCCCGGACGAACGAAATCCTTATTCAGACCCTGCAACGGCCGAAACTCGTGATTTTCTGTCTGGTCAACCGAAAATCACAGTACTGACCCGGTACACTTATCGAAAACGATCTCCGCCCCGATCAGCCAGAAATCACGATCGACCATCTAGATCGGTTAAATCATGATATTGCCCCCGGACGAACGAAATCCTTATTCAGACCCTGCAACGGCCGAAACTCGTGATTTTCCGTCTGGTCAACCAAAAATCACAGTACTGACCTGGTACAGTTATCGACAACGATCTCCGCCCCGATCAGCTAGAAATCACGATCAACCATCTAGATCGGATAAATCATGATATTGCCCCCGGACGAACGAAATCCTTATTCAGACCCTGCAACGGCCGAAACTCGTGATTTTCCATCTGGTCAACCGAAAATAACAGTACTGACCAAGTACAGTTGTCAAAAACAATCTCCGCCCCGATTAGGCAGAAATCACGATCGACCATCTAGATCGGTTAAATCTCGATATTGCCCCCGGACGAACGAAATCCTTATTCAGACCCTGCAACGGCCGAAACTCGTGATTTTCTGTCTGGTCAACCGAAAATCACAGTACTGACCCGGTACACTTATCGAAAACGATCTCCGCCCCGATCAGCCAGAAATCACGATCGACCATCTAGATCGGTTAAATCATGATATTGCCCCCGGACGAACGAAATCCTTATTCAGACCCTGCAACGGCCGAAACTCGTGATTTTCCATCTGGTCAACCGAAAATAACAGTACTGACCAGGTACAGTTGTCAAAAACAATCTCCGCCCCGATCAGGCAGAAATCTCGATCGACCATCTAGATCGGTTAAATCTCGATATTGCCCCCGGACGAACGAAATCCTTATTCAGACCCTGCAACGGCCGAAACTCGTGATTTTCCATCTGGTCAACCGAAAATGACAGTACTGATCAGGTACAGTTGTCAAAAACAATCTCCGCCCCGATCAGGCAGAAATCTCGATCGACCATCTAGATCGGTTAAATCTCGATATTGCCCCCGGACGAACGAAATCCTTATTCAGACCCTGCAACGGCCGAAACTCGTGATTTTCCATCTGGTCAACCGAAAATGACAGTACTGACCTGGTACAGTTGTCAAAAACAATCTCCGCCCCGATCAGGCAGAAATCACGATCGACCATCTAGATCGGTTAAATCACGATATTGCCCCCGGACGAACGAAATCCTTATTCAGACACTGCAACGGACGAAACTCGTGATTTTCCGTCTGGTCAACCAAAAATGACAGTACTGACCAGGTACAGTTATCGACAACGATCTCCGCCCCGATCAGGCAGAAATCACGATCGACCATCTAGATCGGTTAAATCATGATATTGCCCCCGGACGAACGAAATCCTTATTCAGACCCTGCAACGGCCGAAACCCGTGATTTCCGTCTGGTCAACCGAAAATCACAGTACTGACCAGGTACAGTTATCGAAAACGATCTCCGCCCCGATCAGCCAGAAATCACGATCGACCATCTAGATCGGTTAAATCATGATATTGCCCCCGGACGAACGAAATCCTTATTCAGACACTGCAACGGGCGAAACTCGTGATTTTCCGTCTGGTCAACCAAAAATCACAGTACTGACCAGGTACAGTTATCGACAACGATCTCCGCCCCGATCAGGCAGAAATCACGATCGACCATCTAGATCGGTTAAATCATGATATTGCCCCCGGACGAACAAAATCCTTATTCAGACCCTGCAACGGCCGAAACTCGTGATTTTCCGTCTGGTCAACCGAAAATGACAGTACTGACCAGGTACAGTTGTCAAAAACAATCTCTGCCCCGATCAGGCAGAATTCTCGATCGACCATCTAGATCGGTTAAATCTCGATATTGCCCCCGGACGAACGTAATCCTTATTCAGACCCTGCAACGGCCGAAACTCGTGATTTTCCATCTGGTCAACCGAAAATGACAGTACTGACCAGGTACAGTTGTCAAAAACAATCTCCGCCCCGATCAGGCAGAAATCTCGATCGACCATCTAGATCGGTTAAATCTCGATATTGCCCCCGGACGAACGAAATCCTTATTCAGACCCTGCAACGGCCGAAACTCGTGATTTTCCATCTGGTCAACCGAAAATCACAGTACTGACCAGGTACAGTTGTCAAAAACAATCTCCGCCCCGATCAGGCAGAAATCTCGATCGACCATCTAGATCGGTTAAATCTCGATATTGCCCCCGGACGAACGAAATCCTTATTCAGACCCTGCAACGGCCGAAACTCGTGATTTTCCATCTGGTCAACCGAAAATGACAGTACTGACCAGGTACAGTTGTCAAAAACAATCTCCGCCCCGATCAGGCAGAAATCACGATCGACCATCTAGATCGGTTAAATCACGATATTGCCCCCGGACGAACGAAATCCTTATTCAGACCCTGCAACAGCCGAAACTCGTGATTTTCCATCTGGTCAACCGATAATGACAGTACTGACCAGGTACAGTTGTCAAAAACAATCTCCGCCCCGATCAGGCAGAAATCACGATCGACCATCTAGATCGGTTAAATCATGATATTGCCCCCGGACGAACGAAATCCTTATTCAGACCCTGCAACGGCCGAAACTCGTGATTTTCCATCTGGTCAACCGATAATGACAGTATTGACCAAGTACAGTTGTCAAAAACAATCTCCGCCCCGATCAGGCAGAAATCACGATCGACCATCTAGATCGGTTAAATCACGATATTGCCCCCGGACGAACGAAATCCTTATTCAGACCCTGCAACAGCCGAAACTCGTGATTTTCCATCTGGTCAACCGATAATGACAGTACTGACCAGGTACAGTTGTCAAAAACAATGTCCGCCCCGATCAGGCAGAAATCACGATCGACCATCTAGATCGGTTAAATCTCGATATTGCCCCCGGACGAACGAAATCCTTATTCAGACCCTGCAACGGCCGAAACTCGTGATTTTCTATCTGGTCAACCAAAAATCACAGTACTGACCAGGTACAGTTATCGACAACGATCTCCGCCCCGATCAGGCAGAAATCACGATCGACCATCTAGATCGGTTAAATCATGATATTGCCCCCGGACGAATGAAATCCTTATTCAGACACTGCAACGGACGAAACTCGTGATTTCTCGTCTGGTCAACCAAAAATCACAGTACTGACCAGGTACAGTTATCGACAACGATCTCTGCCCCGATCAGGCAGAAATCACGATCGACCATCTAGATCGGGTAAATCATGATATTGCCCCCGGACGAACAAAGTCCTTATTCAGACCCTGCAACGGCCGAAACTCGTGATTTTCCGTCTGGTCAACCGAAAATGACAGTACTGACCAGGTACAGTTGTCAAAAACAATCTCCGCCCCGATCAGGCAGAAATCTCGATCGACCATCTAGATCGGTTAAATCTCGATATTGCCCCCGGACGAACGAAATCCTTATTCAGACCCTGCAACGGCCGAAACTCGTGATTTTCCATCTGGTCAACCGAAAATGACAGTACTGACCAGGTACAGTTGTCAAAAACAATCTCCGCCCCGATCAGGCAGAAATCTCGATCGACCATCTAGATCGGTTAAATCTCGATATTGCCCCCGGACGAACGAAATCCTTATTCAGACCCTGCAACGGCCGAAACTCGTGATTTTCCATCTGGTCAACCGAAAATCACAGTACTGACCAGGTACAGTTGTCAAAAACAATCTCTGCCCCGATCAGGCAGAAATCTCGATCGACCATCTTGATCGGTTAAATCTCGATATTGCCCCCGGACGAACGAAATCCTTATTCAGACCCTGCATCGGCCGAAACTCGTGATTTTCCATCTGGTCAACCGAAAATGACAGTACTGACCAGGTACAGTTGTCAAAAACAATCTCCGCCCCGATCAGGCAGAAATCACGATCGACCATCTAGATCGGTTAAATCACGATATTGCCCCCGGACGAACGAAATCCTTATTCAGACACTGCAACGGACGAAACTCGTGATTTTCCGTCTGGTCAACCAAAAATCACAGTACTGACCAGGTACAGTTATCGACAACGATCCCCGCCCCGATCAGGCAGAAATCACGATCGACCATCTAGATCGGTTAAATCATGATATTGCCCCCGGACGAACGAAATCCTTATTCAGACCCTGCAACGGCCGAAACTCGTGATTTTCCGTCTGGTCAACCGAAAATCACAGTACTGACCAGGTACAGTTATCGAAAACGATCTCCGCCCCGATCAGCCAGAAATCACGATCGACCATCTAGATCGGTTAAATCATGATATTGCCCCCGGACGAACGAAATCCTTATTTAGACACTGCAACGGGCGAAACTCGTGATTTTCCGTCTGGTCAACAAAAAATCACAGTACTGACCAGGTACAGTTATCGACAACGATCTCCGCCCCGATCATGCAGAAATCACGATCGACCATCTAGATCGGTTAAATCTTGATATTGCCCCCGGACGAATGAAATCCTTATTCAGACACTGCAACGGGCGAAACTCGTGATTTCTCGTCTGGTCAACCAAAAATCACAGTACTGACCAGGTACAGTTATCGACAACGATCTCCGCCCCGATCAGGCAGAAATCACGATCGACCATCTAGATCGGTTAAATCATGATATTGCCCCCGGACGAACAAAATCCTTATTCAGACCCTGCAACGGCCGAAACTCGTGATTTTCCGTCTGGTCAACCGAAAATCACAGTACTGACCAGGTACAGTTATCGAAAATGATCTCCGCCCCGATCAGCCAGAAATCACGATCGACCATCTAGATCGGTTTAATCATGATATTGCCCCCGGACGAACGAAATCCTTATTCAGACCCTGCAACGGCCGAAACTCGTGATTTTCCGCCTGGTCAACCGAAAATCACAGTACTGACCAGGTACAGTTATCGAAAACTATCTCCGCCCCGATCAGCCAGAAATCACGATCGACGAATTAGACCGGTTAAATCGTGATATTGCCCCCGGACGAACGAAATCCTTATTCAGACCCTGCAACGGCCGAAACTCGTGATTTTCCATCTGGTCAACCGATAATGACAGTATTGACCAGGTACAGCTGTCAAAAACAATCTCCGCCCCGATCAGGCAGAAATCTCGATCGACCATCTAGATCGGTTAAATCTCGATATTGCCCCCGGACGAACGAAATCCTTATTCAGACCCTGCAACGGCCGAAACACGTGATTTTCCGTCTGGTCAACCGAAAATGACAGTACTGACCAGGTACAGTTATCGAAAACGATCTCCGCCCCGATCAGCCAGAAATCACGATCGACCATCTAGATCGGTTAAATCATGATATTGCCCCCGGACGAACGAAATCCTTATTCAGACCCTGCAACGGCCGAAACTCGTGATTTTCCATCTGGTCAACCGAAAATAACAGTACTGACCAGGTACAGTTGTTAAAAACAATCTCCGCCCCGATCAGGCAGAAATCACGATCGACCATCTAGATCGGTTAAATCACGATATTGCCCCCGGACGAACGAAATCCTTATTCAGACACTGCAACGGACGAAACTCGTGATTTTCCATCTGGTCAACCGAAAATGACAGTACTGACCAGGTACAGTTGTCAAAAACAATCTCCGCCCCGATCAGGCAGAAATCACGATCGACCATCTAGATCGGTTAAATCACGATATTGCCCCCGGACGAACGAAATCCTTATTCAGACACTGCAACGGACGAAACTCGTGATTTTCCGTCTGGTCAACCAAAAATCACAGTACTGACTAGGTAGAGTTGTCAAAAATGATTTCCGCCCCGATCAGGCAGAAATCACGATCGACCATCTAGATCGGTTAAATCATGATATTGCCCCCGGACGAATGAAATCCTTATTCAGACACTGCAACGGACGAAACTCGTGATTTCTCGTCTGGTCAACCAAAAATCACAGTACTGACCAGGTACAGTTATCGACAACGATCTCCGCCCCGATCAGGCAGAAATCACGATCGACCATCTAGATCGGTTAAATCATGATATTGCCCCCGGACGAACAAAATCCTTATTCAGACCCTGCAACGGCCGAAACTCGTGATTTTCCATCTGGTCAACCGAAAATGACAGTACTGACCAGGTACAGTTGTCAAAAACAATCTCCGCCCCGATCAGGCAGAAATCACGATCGACCATCTAGATCGGTTAAATCACGATATTGCCCCCGGACGAACGAAATCCTTATTCAGACACTGCAACGGACGAAACTCGTGATTTTCCGTCTGGTCAACCAAAAATCACAGTACTGACCAGGTACAGTTATCGACAACGATCTCCGCCCCGATCAGGCAGAAATCACGATCGGCCATCTAGATCGGTTAAATCATGATATTGCCCCCGGACGAACGAAATCCTTATTCAGACCCTGCAACGGCCGAAACTCGTGATTTTCCGTCTGGTCAACCGAAAATCACAGTACTGACCAGGTACAGTTATCGAAAACAATCTCCGCCCCGATCAGCCAGAAATCACGATCGACCATCTAGATCGGTTAAATCATGATATTGCCCCCGGACGAACGAAATCCTTATTTAGACACTGCAACGGGCGAAACTCGTGATTTTCCGTCTGGTAAACAAAAAATCACAGTACTGACCAGGTACAGTTATCGACAACGATCTCCGCCCCGATCATGCAGAAAATCACGATCGACCATCTAGATCGGTTAAATCATGATATTGCCCCCGGACGAATGATATCCTTATTCAGACACTGCAACGGGCGAAACTCGTGATTTCTCGTCTGGTCAACCAAAAATCACAGTACTGACCAGGTACAGTTATCGACAACGATCTCCGCCCCGATCAGGCAGAAATCACGATCGACCATCTAGATCGGTTAAATCATGATATTGCCCCCGGACGAACAAAATCCTTATTCAGACCCTGCAACGGCCGAAACTCGTGATTTTCCGTCTGGTCAACCGAAAATCACAGTACTGACCAGGTACAGTTATCGAAAATGATCTCCGCCCCGATCAGCCAGAAATCACGATCGACCATCTAGATCGGTTTAATCATGATATTGCCCCCGGACGAACGAAATCCTTATTCAGACCGTGCAACGGCCGAAACTCGTGATTTTCCGCCTGGTCAACCGAAAATCACAGCACTGACCAGGTACAGTTATCGAAAACTATCTCCGCCCCGATCAGCCAGAAATCACGATCGACGATCTAGACCGGTTAAATCGTGATATTGCCCCCGGACGAACGAAATCCTTATTCAGACCCTGCAACGGCCGAAACTCGTGATTTTCCATCTGGTCAACCGATAATGACAGTATTGACCAGGTACAGCTGTCAAAAACAATCTCCGCCCCGATCAGGCAGAAATCTCGATCGACCATCTAGATCGGTTAAATCTCGATATTGCCCCCGGACGAATGAAATCCTTATTCAGACACTGCAACGGACGAAACTCGTGATTTCTCGTCTGGTCAACCAAAAATCACAGTACTGACCAGGTACAGTTATCGACAACGATCTCCGCCCCGATCAGGCAGAAATCACGATCGACCATCTAGATCGGTTAAATCATGATATTGCCCCCGGACGAACAAAATCCTTATTCAGACCCTGCAACGGCCGAAACTCGTGATTTTCCATCTGGTCAACCGAAAATGACAGTACTGACCAGGTACAGTTGTCAAAAACAATCTCCGCCCCGATCAGGCAGAAATCACGATCGACCATCTAGATCGGTTAAATCACGATATTGCCCCCGGACGAACGAAATCCTTATTCAGACACTGCAACAGACGAAACTCGTGATTTTCCGTCTGGTCAACCAAAAATCACAGTACTGACCAGGTACAGTTATCGACAACGATCTCCGCCCCGATCAGGCAGAAATCACGATCGGCCATCTAGATCGGTTAAATCATGATATTGCCCCCGGACGAACGAAATCCTTATTCAGACCCTGCAACGGCCGAAACTCGTGATTTTCCGTCTGGTCAACCGAAAATCACAGTACTGACCAGGTACAGTTATCGAAAACAATCTCCGCCCCGATCAGCCAGAAATCACGATCGACCATCTAGATCGGTTAAATCATGATATTGCCCACGGACGAACGAAATCCTTATTTAGACACTGCAACGGGCGAAACTCGTGATTTTCCGTCTGGTAAACAAAAAATCACAGTACTGACCAGGTACAGTTATCGACAACGATCTCCGCCCCGATCATGCAGAAAATCACGATCGACCATCTAGATCGGTTAAATCATGATATTGCCCCCGGACGAATGATATCCTTATTCAGACACTGCAACGGGCGAAACTCGTGATTTCTCGTCTGGTCAACCAAAAATCACAGTACTGACCAGGTACAGTTATCGACAACGATCTCCGCCCCGATCAGGCAGAAATCACGATCGACCATCTAGATCGGTTAAATCATGATATTGCCCCCGGACGAACAAAATCCTTATTCAGACCCTGCAACGGCCGAAACTCGTGATTTTCCGTCTGGTCAACCGAAAATCACAGTACTGACCAGGTACAGTTATCGAAAATGATCTCCGCCCCGATCAGCCAGAAATCACGATCGACCATCTAGATCGGTTTAATCATGATATTGCCCCCGGACGAACGAAATCCTTATTCAGACCCTGCAACGGCCGAAACTCGTGATTTTCCGCCTGGTCAACCGAAAATCACAGTACTGACCAGGTACAGTTATCGAAAACTATCTCCGCCCCGATCAGCCAGAAATCACGATCGACGATCTAGACCGGTTAAATCGTGATATTGCCCCCGGACGAACGAAATCCTTATTCAGACCCTGCAACGGCCGAAACTCGTGATTTTCCATCTGGTCAACCGATAATGACAGTATTGACCAGGTACAGCTGTCAAAAACAATCTCCGCCCCGATCAGGCAGAAATCTCGATCGACCATCTAGATCGGTTAAATCTCGATACTGCCCCCGGACGAACGAAATCCTTATTCAGACCCTGCAACGGCCGAAACACGTGATTTTCCGTCTGGTCAACCGAAAATGACAGTACTGACCAGGTACAGTTATCGAAAACGATCTCCGCCCCGATCAGCCAGAAATCACGATCGACCATCTAGATCGATTAAATCATGATATTGCCCCCGGACGAACGAAATCCTTATTCAGACCCTGCAACGGCCGAAACTCGTGATTTTCCATCTGGTCAACCGAAAATAACAGTACTGACCAGGTACAGTTGTTAAAAACAATCTCCGCCCCGATCAGGCAGAAATCACGATCGACCATCTAGATCGGTTAAATCACGAAATTGCCCCCGGACGAACGAAATCCTTATTTAGACACTGCAACGGCCGAAACTCGTGATTTTCCATCTGGTCAACCGAAAATGACAGTACTGACCAGGTACAGTTGTCAAAAACAATCTCCGCCCCGATCAGGCAGAAATCTCGATCGACCATCTAGATCGGTTAAATCTCGATATTGCCCCCGGACGAACGAAATCCTTATTCAGACCCTGCAACGGCCGAAACTCGTGATTTTCCATCTGGTCAACCGAAAATGACAGTACTGACCAGGTACAGTTGTCAAAAACAATCTCCGCCCCGATCAGGCAGAAATCACGATCGACCATCTAGATCGGTTAAACCACGATATTGCCCCCGGACGAACGAACTCCTTATTCAGACACTGCAATGGACGAAACTCGTGATTTTCCGTCTGGTCAACCAAAAATCACAGTACTGACCTGGTACAGTTATCGACAACGATCTCCGCCCCGTTCAGGCAGAAATCACGATCGACCATCTAGATCGGATAAATCATGATATTGCCCCCGGACGAACGAAATCCTTATTCAGACCCTGCAACGGCCAAAACTCGTGATTTTCCATCTGGTCAACCGATAATGACAGTACGGACCAGGTACAGTTGTCAAAAACAATCTCCGCCCCGATCAGGCAGAAATCACGATCGACCATCTAGATCGGTTAAATCATGATATTGCCCCCGGACGAACAAAATCCTTATTCAGACCCTGCAACGGCCGAAACTCGTGATTTTCCGTCTGGTCAACCGAAAATCACAGTACTGACCAGGTACAGTTATCGAAAATGATCTCCGCCCCGATCAGCCAGAAATCACGATCGACCATCTAGATCGGTTTAATCATGATATTGCCCCCGGACGAACGAAATCCTTATTCAGACCCTGCAACGGCCGAAACTCGTGATTTTCCGCCTGGTCAACCGAAAATCACAGTACTGACCAGGTACAGTTATCGAAAACTATCTCCGCCCCGATCAGCCAGAAATCACGATCGACGATCTAGACCGGTTAAATCGTGATATTGCCCCCGGACGAACGAAATCCTTATTCAGACCCTGCAACGGCCGAAACTCGTGATTTTCCATCTGGTCAACCGATAATGACAGTATTGACCAGGTACAGCTGTAAAAAACAATCTCCGCCCCGATCAGGCAGAAATCTCGATCGACCATCTAGATCGGTTAAATCTCGATATTGCCCCCGGACGAACGAAATCCTTATTCAGACCCTGCAACGGCCGAAACACGTGATTTTCCGTCTGGTCAACCGAAAATGACAGTACTGACCAGGTACAGTTATCGAAAACGATCTCCGCCCCGATCAGCCAGAAATCACGATCGACCATCTAGATCGGTTAAATCATGATATTGCCCCCGGACGAACGAAATCCTTATTCAGACCCTGCAACGGCCGAAACTCGTGATTTTCCATCTGGTCAACCGAAAATAACAGTACTGACCAGGTACAGTTGTTAAAAACAATCTCCGCCCCGATCAGGCAGAAATCACGATCGACCATCTAGATCGGTTAAATCACGAAATTGCCCCCGGACGAACGAAATCCTTATTTAGACACTGCAACGGCCGAAACTCGTGATTTTCCATCTGGTCAACCGAAAATGACAGTACTGACCAGGTACAGTTGTCAAAAACAATCTCCGCCCCGATCAGGCAGAAATCTCGATCGACCATCTAGATCGGTTAAATCTCGATATTGCCCCCGGACGAACGAAATCCTTATTCAGACCCTGCAACGGCCGAAACTCGTGATTTTCCATCTGGTCAACCGAAAATGACAGTACTGACCAGGTACAGTTGTCAAAAACAATCTCCGCCCCGATCAGGCAGAAATCACGATCGACCATCTAGATCGGTTAAACCACGATATTGCCCCCGGACGAACGAACTCCTTATTCAGACACTGCAATGGACGAAACTCGTGATTTTCCGTCTGGTCAACCAAAAATCACAGTACTGACCTGGTACAGTTATCGACAACGATCTCCGCCCCGTTCAGGCAGAAATCACGATCGACCATCTAGATCGGATAAATCATGATATTGCCCCCGGACGAACGAAATCCTTATTCAGACCCTGCAACGGCCAAAACTCGTGATTTTCCATCTGGTCAACCGATAATGACAGTACGGACCAGGTACAGTTGTCAAAAACAATCTCCGCCCCGATCAGGCAGAAATCACGATCGACCATCTAGATCGGTTAAATCATGATATTGCCCCCGGACGAACAAAATCCTTATTCAGACCCTGCAACGGCCGAAACTCGTGATTTTCCGTCTGGTCAACCGAAAATCACAGTACTGACCAGGTACAGTTATCGAAAATGATCTCCGCCCCGATCAGCCAGAAATCACGATCGACCATCTAGATCGGTTTAATCATGATATTGCCCCCGGACGAACGAAATCCTTATTCAGACCCTGCAACGGCCGAAACTCGTGATTTTCCGCCTGGTCAACCGAAAATCACAGTACTGACCAGGTACAGTTATCGAAAACTATCTCCGCCCCGATCAGCCAGAAATCACGATCGACGATCTAGACCGGTTAAATCGTGATATTGCCCCCGGACGAACGAAATCCTTATTCAGACCCTGCAACGGCCGAAACTCGTGATTTTCCATCTGGTCAACCGATAATGACAGTATTGACCAGGTACAGCTGTAAAAAACAATCTCCGCCCCGATCAGGCAGAAATCTCGATCGACCATCCAGATCGGTTAAATCTCGATATTGCCCCCGGACGAACGAAATCCTTATTCAGACCCTGCAACGGCCGAAACACGTGATTTTCCGTCTGGTCAACCGAAAATGACAGTACTGACCAGGTACAGTTATCGAAAACGATCTCCGCCCCGATCAGCCAGAAATCACGATCGACCATCTAGATCGGTTAAATCATGATATTGCCCCCGGACGAACGAAATCCTTATTCAGACCCTGCAACGGCCGAAACTCGTGATTTTCCATCTGGTCAACCGAAAATAACAGTACTGACCAGGTACAGTTGTTAAAAACAATCTCCGCCCCGATCAGGCAGAAATCACGATCGACCATCTAGATCGGTTAAATCACGAAATTGCCCCCGGACGAACGAAATCCTTATTTAGACACTGCAACGGCCGAAACTCGTGATTTTCCATCTGGTCAACCGAAAATGACAGTACTGACCAGGTACAGTTGTCAAAAACAATCTCCGCCCCGATCAGGCAGAAATCTCGATCGACCATCTAGATCGGTTAAATCTCGATATTGCCCCCGGACGAACGAAATCCTTATTCAGACCCTGCAACGGCCGAAACTCGTGATTTTCCATCTGGTCAACCGAAAATGACAGTACTGACCAGGTACAGTTGTCAAAAACAATCTCCGCCCCGATCAGGCAGAAATCACGATCGACCATCTAGATCGGTTAAACCACGATATTGCCCCCGGACGAACGAACTCCTTATTCAGACACTGCAATGGACGAAACTCGTGATTTTCCGTCTGGTCAACCAAAAATCACAGTACTGACCTGGTACAGTTATCGACAACGATCTCCGCCCCGTTCAGGCAGAAATCACGATCGACCATCTAGATCGGATAAATCATGATATTGCCCCCGGACGAACGAAATCCTTATTCAGACCCTGCAACGGCCAAAACTCGTGATTTTCCATCTGGTCAACCGATAATGACAGTACGGACCAGGTACAGTTGTCAAAAACAATCTCCGCCCCGATCAGGCAGAAATCACGATCGACCATCTAGATCGGTTAAATCATGATATTGCCCCCGGACGAACAAAATCCTTATTCAGACCCTGCAACGGCCGAAACTCGTGATTTTCCGTCTGGTCAACCGAAAATCACAGTACTGACCAGGTACAGTTATCGAAAATGATCTCCGCCCCGATCAGCCAGAAATCACGATCGACCATCTAGATCGGTTTAATCATGATATTGCCCCCGGACGAACGAAATCCTTATTCAGACCCTGCAACGGCCGAAACTCGTGATTTTCCGCCTGGTCAACCGAAAATCACAGTACTGACCAGGTACAGTTATCGAAAACTATCTCCGCCCCGATCAGCCAGAAATCACGATCGACGATCTAGACCGGTTAAATCGTGATATTGCCCCCGGACGAACGAAATCCTTATTCAGACCCTGCAACGGCCGAAACTCGTGATTTTCCATCTGGTCAACCGATAATGACAGTATTGACCAGGTACAGCTGTAAAAAACAATCTCCGCCCCGATCAGGCAGAAATCTCGATCGACCATCTAGATCGGTTAAATCTCGATATTGCCCCCGGACGAACGAAATCCTTATTCAGACCCTGCAACGGCCGAAACACGTGATTTTCCGTCTGGTCAACCGAAAATGACAGTACTGACCAGGTACAGTTATCGAAAACGATCTCCGCCCCGATCAGCCAGAAATCACGATCGACCATCTAGATCGGTTAAATCATGATATTGCCCCCGGACGAACGAAATCCTTATTCAGACCCTGCAACGGCCGAAACTCGTGATTTTCCATCTGGTCAACCGAAAATAACAGTACTGACCAGGTACAGTTGTTAAAAACAATCTCCGCCCCGATCAGGCAGAAATCACGATCGACCATCTAGATCGGTTAAATCACGAAATTGCCCCCGGACGAACGAAATCCTTATTTAGACACTGCAACGGCCGAAACTCGTGATTTTCCATCTGGTCAACCGAAAATGACAGTACTGACCAGGTACAGTTGTCAAAAACAATCTCCGCGCCGATCAGGCAGAAATCTCGATCGACCATCTAGATCGGTTAAATCTCGATATTGCCCCCGGACGAACGAAATCCTTATTCAGACCCTGCAACGGCCGAAACTCGTGATTTTCCATCTGGTCAACCGAAAATGACAGTACTGACCAGGTACAGTTGTCAAAAACAATCTCCGCCCCGATCAGGCAGAAATCACGATCGACCATCTAGATCGGTTAAACCACGATATTGCCCCCGGACGAACGAAATCCTTATTCAAACACTGCAATGGACGAAACTCGTGATTTTCCGTCTGGTCAACCAAAAATCACAGTACTGACCTGGTACAGTTATCGACAACGATCTCCGCCCCGTTCAGGCAGAAATCACGATCGACCATCTAGATCGGATAAATCATGATATTGCCCCCGGACGAACGAAATCCTTATTCAGACCCTGCAACGGCCAAAACTCGTGATTTTCCATCTGGTCAACCGATAATGACAGTACGGACCAGGTACAGTTGTCAAAAACAATCTCCGCCCCGATCAGGCAGAAATCACGATCGACCATCTAGATCGGTTAAATCACAATATTGCCCGCGGACGAACGAAATCCTTATTCAGACCCTGCAACGGCCGAAACTCGTGATTTTCCGCCTAGTCAACCGAAAATCACAGTACTGACCAGGTACAGTTATCGAAAACTATCTCCGCCCCGATCAGCCAGAAATCACGATCGACGATCTAGACCGGTTAAATCATGATATTGCCCCCGGACGAACGAAATCCTTATTCAAACCCTGCAACGGACGAAACTCGTGATTTTCCGTCTGGTCAACCGAAAATCACAGTACTGACCAGGTACAGTTATCGAAAACGATCTCTGCCCCGATCAGCCAGAAATCACGATCGACGATCTAGATCGGATAAATCATGATATTGCCCCCGGACGAACGAAATCCTTATTCAGACCCTGCAACGGCCGAAACTCGTGATTTTCCATCTGGTCAACCGAAAATAACAGTACTGACTAGGTAGAGTTGTCAAAAATGATTTCCGCCCCGATCAGGCAGAAATCACGATCGACTATCTAGATCGGTTAAATCACGATATTGCCCCCGGACGAACGAAATCCTTATTCAGACACTGCAACGGACGAAACTTGTGATTTTCCGTGTGGTCAACCAAAAATCACAGTACTGACCAGGTACAGTTATCGACAACGATCTCCGCCCCGATCAGGTAAAAATCACGATCGACCATCTAGATCGGATAAATCATGATATTGCCCCCGGACGAACGAAATCCTTATTCAGACCCTGCAACGGCCGAAACTCGTGATTTTCCATCTGGTCAACCGATAATGACAGTACTGACCAGGTACAGTTGTCAAAAACAATCTCCGCCCCGATCAGGCAGAAATCACGATCGACCATCTAGATCGGTTAAATCACAATATTGCCCCCGGACGAACGAAATCCTTATTCAGACCCTGCAACGGCCGAAACTCGGGATTTTCCGCCTAGTCAACCGAAAATCACAGTACTGACCAGGTACAGTTATCGAAAACTATCTCCGCCCCGATCAGCCAGAAATCACGATCGACGATCTAGACCGGTTAAATCATGATATTGCCCCCGGACGAACGAAATCCTTATTCAAACCCTGCAACGGACGAAACTCGTGATTTTCCGTCTGGTCAACCGAAAATCACAGTACTGACCAGGTACAGTTATCGAAAACGATCTCTGCCCCGATCAGCCAGAAATCACGATCGACGATCTAGATCGGATAAATCATGATATTGCCCCCGGACGAACGAAATCCTTATTCAGACCCTGCAACGGCCGAAACTCGTGATTTTCCATCTGGTCAACCGAAAATAACAGTACTGACTAGGTAGAGTTGTCAAAAATGATTTCCGCCCCGATCAGGCAGAAATCACGATCGACCATCTAGATCGGTTAAATCACGATATTGCCCCCGGACGAACGAAATCCTTATTCAGACACTGCAACGGACGAAACTCGTGATTTTCCGTGTGGTCAACCAAAAATCACAGTACTGACCAGGTACAGTTATCGGCAACGATCTCCGCCCCGATCAGCCAGAAATCACGATCGACCATCTAGATCGGATAAATCATGATATTGCCCCCGGACGAACGAAATCCTTATTCAGACCCTGCAACGGCCGAAACTCGTGATTTTCCATCTGGTCAACCGATAATGACAGTACTGACCAGGTACAGTTGTCAAAAACAATCTCCGCCCCGATCAGGCAGAAATCACGATCGACCACCTAGATCGGTTAAATCACAATATTGCCCCCGGACGAACGAAATCCTTAGACAGACCCCGCAACGGCCGAAACTCGTGATTTTCCGTGCGGTCAACCAAAAATCGCAGTACTGGCCAGGTACAGTTATCAACAACTATCTCCGCCCCGATCAGGCAGAAATCACGATCGACCATCTAGATCGGATAAATCATGATATTGTCCCCGGACGAACGAAATCCTTATTCAGACCCTGCAACGGCCGAAACTCGTGATTTTCCGTCTGGTCAACCGAAAATCACAGTACTGACCAGGTACAGTTATCGAAAACGATCTCCGCCCCGATCAGCCAGAAATCACGATCGACCATCTAGATCGGTTAAACCATGATATTGCCCCCGGACGAACGAAATCCTTATTCAGACCCTGCAACGGCCGAAACTCGTGATTTTCCATCTGGTCAACCGAAAATGACAGTACTGACCAGGTACAGTTGTCAAAAACAATCTCCGCCCCGATCAGGCAGAAATCTCGATCGACCATCTAGATCGGTTAAATCTCGATATTGCCCCCGGATGAACGAAATCCTTATTCAGACCCTGCAACGGCCGAAACTCGTGATTTTCCGTCTGGTCAACCGAAAATCACAGTACTGACCAGGTACAGTTATCGAAAACGATCTCCGCCCGATCAGCCAGACATCACGATCGACCATCTAGATCGGTTAAATCATGATATTGCCCCCGGACGAACGAAATCCTTATTCAGACCCTGCAACGGCTGAAACTCGTGATTTTCCATCTGGTCAACCGAAAATAACAGTACTGACCAGGTACAGTTGTTAAAAACAATCTCCGCCCCGATCAGGCAGAAATCACGATCGACCATCTGGATCGGTTAAATCACGATATTGCCCCCAGACGAACGAAATCCTTATTTAGCCACTGCAACGATCGAAACTCGTGATTTTCCGTCTGGTCAACCAAAAATCACAGTACTGACCAGGTACAGTTATCGACAACGATCTCCGCCCCGATCAGCTAGAAATCACGATCGACCATCTAGATCGGATAAATCATGATATTGCCCCCGGACGAACGAAATCCTTATTCAGACCCTGCAACGGCCGAAACTCGTGATTTTCCATCTGGTCAACCGATAATGACAGTATTGACCAGGTACAGTTGTCAAAAACAATCTCCGCCCCGATCAGCTAGAAATCACGATCGACCATCTAGATCGGTTAAATCACGATATTGCCCCCGGACGAACGAAATCCTTATTCAGACCCTGCAACGGCCGAAACTCGTGATTTCCGGTCTGGTCAACCGAAAATCACAGTACTGACCAGGTACAGTTATCGAAAAAGATCTCCGCCCCGATCAGCCAGAAATCCCGATCGACCATCTAGATCGGTTGAATCATGATATTGCCCCCGGACGAACGAAATCCTTATTCAGACCCTGCAACGGCCGAAACTCGTGATTTTCCATCTGGTCAACTGAAAATGACAGTACTGACCAGGTACAGTTGTCAAAAACAATCTCCGCCCCGATCAGGCAGAAATCACGATCGACCACCTAGATCGGTTTAATCACGATATTGCCCCCGGATGAACGAAATCCTTATTCAGACCCTGCAATGGCCGAAACTCGTGATTTTCCATTTGGCCAACCGAAAATAACAGTACTGACTAGGTAGAGTTGTCAAAAATGATTTCCGCCCTGATTAGCCAGAAATCACGATCGACCATCTAGGTGGGTTAAATTACGATATTGCCCCCGGACGAACGAAATCCTTATTCAGACCCTGCAACGGCCGAAACTCGTGATTTTCCATCTGGTCAACTGAAAATCACAGTACTGACCAGGTACAGTTATCGAAAACGATCTCCGCCCCGATCAGCCAGAAATCACGATCGACCATCTAGATCGGTTAACTCATGATATTGCCCCCGGACGAACGAAATCCTTATTCAGACCCTGCAACGGCCGAAACTCGTGATTTTCCATCTGGTCAACCGATAATGACAGTACTGACCAGGTACAGTTGTCAAAAACAATCTCCGCCCCGATCAGCCAGAAATCACGATCGACCTTCTAGATCGGTTAAATCATGATATTGCCCCCGGACGAACGAAATCCTTATTCGGACCCTGCAACGGCCGAAACTCGTGATTTTCCGTCTGGTCAACCGAAAATCATAGTACTGACCAGGCACAGTTATCGAAAACGATCTCCGCCCCGATCAGCCAGAAATCACGATCGACCATCTAGATCGGTTAAATCATGATATTGCCCCCGGACGAACGAAATCCTTATTCAGACCCTGCAACGGCCGAAACTCGTGATTTTCCATCTGGTCAACCGAAAATGACAGAACTGACCAGGTACAGTTGTCAAAAACAATCTCCGCCCCGATCAGGCAGAAATCACGATCGACCACCTAGATCGGTTAAATCACGATATTGCCCCCGGACGAACGAAATCCTTATTCAGACCCTGGAACGGCCGAAACTCGTGATTTTTCATCTGGTCAACCGAAAATGACAGTACTGACCAGGTACAGTTGTCAAAAACAATCTCCGCCCCGATCAGCCAGAAATCACGATCGACGATCTAGATCGGTTAAATCACGATATTGCCCCCGGACGAACGAAATCCTTATTCAGACCCTGCAACGGCTGAAACTCGTGATTTTCCATCTGGTCAACCGAAAATAACAGTACTGACCAGGTACAGTTGTTAAAAACAATCTCCGCCCCGATCAGGCAGAAATCACGATCGACCATCTGGATCGGTTAAATCACGATATTGCCCCCGGACGAACGAAATCCTTATTTAGCCACAGCAACGATCGAAACTCGTGATTTTCCGTCTGGTCAACCAAAAATCACAGTGCTGACCAGGTACAGTTATCGACAACGATCTCCGCCCCGATCAGCTAGAAATCACGATCGACCATCTAGATCGGATAAATCATGATATTGCCCCCGGACGAACGAAATCCTTATTCAGACCCTGCAACGGCCGAAACTCGTGATTTTCCATCTGGTCAACCGATAATGACAGTATTGACCAGGTACAGTTGTCAAAAACAATCTCCGCCCCGATCAGCTAGAAATCACAATCGACCATCTAGATCGGTTAAATCACGATATTGCCCCCGGACGAACGAAATCCTTATTCAGACCCTGCAACGGCCGAAACTCGTGATTTCCGGTCTGGTCAACCGAAAATCACAGTACTGACCAGGTACAGTTATCGAAAAAGATCTCCGCCCCGATCAGCCAGAAATCACGATCGACCATCTAGATCGGTTAAATCATGATATTGCCCCCGGACGAACGAAATCCTTATTCAGACCCTGCAACGGCCGAAACTCGTGATTTTCCATCTGGTCAACTGAAAATGACAGTACTGACCAGGTACAGTTGTCAAAAACAATCTCCGCCCCGATCAGGCAGAAATCACGATCGACCACCTAGATCGGTTTAATCACGATATTGCCCCCGGATGAACGAAATCCTTATTCAGACCCTGCAATGGCCGAAACTCGTGATTTTCCATTTGGCCAACCGAAAATAACAGTACTGACTAGGTAGAGTTGTCAAAAATGATTTCCGCCCTGATTAGCCAGAAATCACGATCGACCATCTAGGTGGGTTAAATTACGATATTGCCCCCGGACGAACGAAATCCTTATTCAGACCCTGCAACGGCCGAAACTCGTGATTTTCCATCTGGTCAACCGAAAATGACAGAACTGACCAGGTACAGTTGTCAAAAACAATCTCCGCCCCGATCAGGCAGAAATCACGATCGACCATCTGGATCGGTTAAATCACGATATTGCCCCCGGACGAACGAAATCCTTATTTAGCCACAGCAACGATCGAAACTCGTGATTTTCCGTCTGGTCAACCAAAAATCACAGTGCTGACCAGGTACAGTTATCGACAACGATCTCCGCCCCGATCAGCTAGAAATCACGATCGACCATCTAGATCGGATAAATCATGATATTGCCCCCGGACGAACGAAATCCTTATTCAGACCCTGCAACGGCCGAAACTCGTGATTTTCCATCTGGTCAACCGATAATGACAGTATTGACCAGGTACAGTTGTCAAAAACAATCTCCGCCCCGATCAGCTAGAAATCACAATCGACCATCTAGATCGGTTAAATCACGATATTGCCCCCGGACGAACGAAATCCTTATTCAGACCCTGCAACGGCCGAAACTCGTGATTTCCGGTCTGGTCAACCGAAAATAACAGTACTGACTAGGTAGAGTTGTCAAAAATGATTTCCGCCCTGATTAGCCAGAAATCACGATCGACCATCTAGGTGGGTTAAATTACGATATTGCCCCCGGACGAACGAAATCCTTATTCAGACCCTGCAACGGCCGAAACTCGTGATTTTCCATCTGGTCAACTGAAAATCACAGTACTGACCAGGTACAGTTATCGAAAACGATCTCCGCCCCGATCAGCCAGAAATCACGATCGACCATCTAGATCGGTTAACTCATGATATTGCCCCCGGACGAACGAAATCCTTATTCAGACCCTGCAACGGCCGAAACTCGTGATTTTCCATCTGGTCAACCGATAATGACAGTACTGACCAGGTACAGTTGTCAAAAACAATCTCCGCCCCGATCAGCCAGAAATCACGATCGACCTTCTAGATCGGTTAAATCATGATATTGCCCCCGGACGAACGAAATCCTTATTCGGACCCTGCAACGGCCGAAACTCGTGATTTTCCGTCTGGTCAACCGAAAATCACAGTACTGACCAGGCACAGTTATCGAAAACGATCTCCGCCCCGATCAGCCAGAAATCACGATCGACCATCAAGATCGGGTAAATCATGATATTGCCCCCGGACGAACGAAATCCTTATTCAGACCCTGCAACGGCCGAAACTCGTGATTTTCCATCTGGTCAACCGAAAATGACAGAACTGACCAGGTACAGTTGTCAAAAACAATCTCCGCCCCGATCAGGCAGAAATCACGATCGACCACCTAGATCGGTTAAATCACGATATTGCCCCCGGACGAACGAAATCCTTATTCAGACCCTGGAACGGCCGAAACTCGTGATTTTTCATCTGGTCAACCGATAATGGCAGTACTGACCAGGTACAGTTGTCAAAAACAATCTCCGCCCCGATCAGGCAGAAATCACGATCGACCATCTAGATCGGTTAAATCATGATATTGCCCCCGGACGAACGATATCCTTATTCAGACCCTGCAACGGCCGAAACTCGTGATTTTCCGTCTGGTCAACCGAAAATCCCAGTACTGACCAGGTACAGTTATCGAAAACGATCTCCGCCCCGATCAGCCAGAAATCACGATCGACCATCTAGATCGGTTAAATCATGATATTGCCCCCGGACGAAAGAAATCCTAATTCAGACACTGCAACGGACGAAACTCGTGATTTTCCGTCTAGTCAACCGAAAATCACAGTACTGACCAGGTACAGTTATCGAACACGATCTCTGCCCCGATCAGCCAGAAATCACGATCGACCATCTAGATCGGTTAAATCATGATATTGCCCCCGGACGAACGAAATCCTTATTCAGACCCTGCAACGGCCGAAACTCGTGATTTTCCGTCTGGCCAACCGAAAATCACAGTACTGACCAGGTACAGTTATCGAAAACGATCTCCGCCCAGATCAGCCAGAAATCACGATCGACCATCTAGATCGGTTAAATCATGATATTGCCCCCGGACGAAAGAAATCCTTATTCAGACACTGCAACAGACGAAACTCGTGATTTTCCGTCCGGACAACCGAAAATCACAGTACTGACCAGGTACAGTTATCGAACACGATCTCTGCCCCGATCAGCCAGAAATCACGATCGACCATCTAGATCGGTTAAATCATGATATTGCCCCCGGACGAACGAAATCCTTATTCAGACCCTGCAACGGCCGAAACTCGTGATTTTCCATCTGGTCAACCGAAAATGACAGTACTGACACGGTACAGTTGTCAAAAACGAACTCCGCCCCGATCAGCCAGAAATCACGATCGACCATCAAGATCGGGGAAATCACGATATTGCCCCCGGACGAACGAAATCCTTATTCAGGCCCTGCAACGGCCGAAACTCGTGATTTTCCGTCTGGTCAACCAAAAATCACAGTGCTGACCAGGTACAGTTATCGACAACGATCTCCGCCCCGATCAGCCAGAAATCACGATCGACCTTCTAGATCGGTTAAATCATGATATTGCCCCCGGACGAACGAAATCCTTATTCGGACCCTACAACGGCCGAAACTCGTGATTTTCCGTCTGGTCAACCGAAAATCCCAGTACTGACCAGGCACAGTTATCGAAAACGATCTCCGCCCCGATCAGCCAGAAATCACGATCGACCATCAAGATCGGGTAAGTCATGATATTGCCCCCGGACGAACGAAATCCTTATTCAGACCCTGCAACGGCCGAAACTCGTGATTTTCCATCTGGTCAACCGAAAATGACAGAACTGACCAGGTACAGTTGTCAAAAACAATCTCCGCCCCGATCAGGCAGAAATCACGATCGACCACCTAGATCGGTTTAATCACGATATTGCCCCCGGATGAACGAAATCCTTATTCAGACCCTGCAATGGCCGAAACTCGTGATTTTCCATTTGGCCAACCGAAAATAACAGTACTGACTAGGTAGAGTTGTCAAAAATGATTTCCGCCCTGATTAGCCAGAAATCACGATCGACCATCTAGGTGGGTTAAATTACGATATTGCCCCCGGACGAACGAAATCCTTATTCAGACCCTGCAACGGCCGAAACTCGTGATTTTCCATCTGGTCAACCGAAAATGACAGAACTGACCAGGTACAGTTGTCAAAAACAATCTCCGCCCCGATCAGGCAGAAATCACGATCGACCATCTGGATCGGTTAAATCACGATATTGCCCCCGGACGAACGAAATCCTTATTTAGCCACAGCAACGATCGAAACTCGTGATTTTCCGTCTGGTCAACCAAAAATCACAGTGCTGACCAGGTACAGTTATCGACAACGATCTCCGCCCCGATCAGCTAGAAATCACGATCGACCATCTAGATCGGATAAATCATGATATTGCCCCCGGACGAACGAAATCCTTATTCAGACCCTGCAACGGCCGAAACTCGTGATTTTCCATCTGGTCAACCGATAATGACAGTATTGACCAGGTACAGTTGTCAAAAACAATCTCCGCCCCGATCAGCTAGAAATCACAATCGACCATCTAGATCGGTTAAATCACGATATTGCCCCCGGACGAACGAAATCCTTATTCAGACCCTGCAACGGCCGAAACTCGTGATTTCCGGTCTGGTCAACCGAAAATCACAGTACTGACCAGGTACAGTTATCGAAAAAGATCTCCGCCCCGATCAGCCAGAAATCACGATCGACCATCTAGATCGGTTAAATCATGATATTGCCCCCGGACGAACGAAATCCTTATTCAGACCCTGCAACGGCCGAAACTCGTGATTTTCCATCTGGTCAACTGAAAATGACAGTACTGACCAGGTACAGTTGTCAAAAACAATCTCCGCCCCGATCAGGCAGAAATCACGATCGACCACCTAGATCGGTTTAATCACGATATTGCCCCCGGATGAACGAAATCCTTATTCAGACCCTGCAATGGCCGAAACTCGTGATTTTCCATTTGGCCAACCGAAAATAACAGTACTGACTAGGTAGAGTTGTCAAAAATGATTTCCGCCCTGATTAGCCAGAAATCACGATCGACCATCTAGGTGGGTTAAATTACGATATTGCCCCCGGACGAACGAAATCCTTATTCAGACCCTGCAACGGCCGAAACTCGTGATTTTCCATCTGGTCAACCGAAAATGACAGAACTGACCAGGTACAGTTGTCAAAAACAATCTCCGCCCCGATCAGGCAGAAATCACGATCGACCATCTGGATCGGTTAAATCACGATATTGCCCCCGGACGAACGAAATCCTTATTTAGCCACAGCAACGATCGAAACTCGTGATTTTCCGTCTGGTCAACCAAAAATCACAGTGCTGACCAGGTACAGTTATCGACAACGATCTCCGCCCCGATCAGCTAGAAATCACGATCGACCATCTAGATCGGATAAATCATGATATTGCCCCCGGACGAACGAAATCCTTATTCAGACCCTGCAACGGCCGAAACTCGTGATTTTCCATCTGGTCAACCGATAATGACAGTATTGACCAGGTACAGTTGTCAAAAACAATCTCCGCCCCGATCAGCTAGAAATCACAATCGACCATCTAGATCGGTTAAATCACGATATTGCCCCCGGACGAACGAAATCCTTATTCAGACCCTGCAACGGCCGAAACTCGTGATTTCCGGTCTGGTCAACCGAAAATCACAGTACTGACCAGGTACAGTTATCGAAAAAGATCTCCGCCCCGATCAGCCAGAAATCACGATCGACCATCTAGATCGGTTAAATCATGATATTGCCCCCGGACGAACGAAATCCTTATTCAGACCCTGCAACGGCCGAAACTCGTGATTTTCCATCTGGTCAACTGAAAATGACAGTACTGACCAGGTACAGTTGTCAAAAACAATCTCCGCCCCGATCAGGCAGAAATCACGATCGACCACCTAGATCGGTTTAATCACGATATTGCCCCCGGATGAACGAAATCCTTATTCAGACCCTGCAATGGCCGAAACTCGTGATTTTCCATTTGGCCAACCGAAAATAACAGTACTGACTAGGTAGAGTTGTCAAAAATGATTTCCGCCCTGATTAGCCAGAAATCACGATCGACCATCTAGGTGGGTTAAATTACGATATTGCCCCCGGACGAACGAAATCCTTATTCAGACCCTGCAACGGCCGAAACTCGTGATTTTCCATCTGGTCAACCGAAAATCACAGTACTGACCAGGCACAGTTATCGAAAACAATCTCCGCCCCGATCAGCCAGAAATCACGATCGACCATCAAGATCGGGTAAATCATGATATTGCCCCCGGACGAACGAAATCCTTATTCAGACCCTGCAACGGCCGAAACTCGTGATTTTCCATCTGGTCAACCGAAAATGACAGAACTGACCAGGTACAGTTGTCAAAAACAATCTCCGCCCCGATCAGGCAGAAATCACGATCGACCACCTAGATCGGTTAAATCACGATATTGCCCCCGGACGAACGAAATCCTTATTCAGACCCTGGAACGGCCGAAACTCGTGATTTTTCATCTGGTCAACCGATAATGGCAGTACTGACCAGGTACAGTTGTCAAAAACAATCTCCGCCCCGATCAGGCAGAAATCACGATCGACCATCTAGATCGGTTAAATCATGATATTGCCCCCGGACGAACGATATCCTTATTCAGACCCTGCAACGGCCGAAACTCGTGATTTTCCGTCTGGTCAACCGAAAATCCCAGTACTGACCAGGTACAGTTATCGAAAACGATCTCCGCCCCGATCAGCCAGAAATCACGATCGACCATCTAGATCGGTTAAATCATGATATTGCCCCCGGACGAAAGAAATCCTAATTCAGACACTGCAACGGACGAAACTCGTGATTTTCCGTCTAGTCAACCGAAAATCACAGTACTGACCAGGTACAGTTATCGAACACGATCTCTGCCCCGATCAGCCAGAAATCACGATCGACCATCTAGATCGGTTAAATCATGATATTGCCCCCGGACGAACGAAATCCTTATTCAGACCCTGCAACGGCCGAAACTCGTGATTTTCCGTCTGGCCAACCGAAAATCACAGTACTGACCAGGTACAGTTATCGAAAACGATCTCCGCCCAGATCAGCCAGAAATCACGATCGACCATCTAGATCGGTTAAATCATGATATTGCCCCCGGACGAAAGAAATCCTTATTCAGACACTGCAACAGACGAAACTCGTGATTTTCCGTCCGGACAACCGAAAATCACAGTACTGACCAGGTACAGTTATCGAACACGATCTCTGCCCCGATCAGCCAGAAATCACGATCGACCATCTAGATCGGTTAAATCATGATATTGCCCCCGGACGAACGAAATCCTTATTCAGACCCTGCAACGGCCGAAACTCGTGATTTTCCATCTGGTCAACCGAAAATGACAGTACTGACACGGTACAGTTGTCAAAAACGAACTCCGCCCCGATCAGCCAGAAATCACGATCGACCATCAAGATCGGGGAAATCACGATATTGCCCCCGGACGAACGAAATCCTTATTCAGGCCCTGCAACGGCCGAAACTCGTGATTTTCCGTCTGGTCAACCGAAAATGACAGTTCTGACCAGGTACAGTTATCGAAAACGATCTCCGCCCCGATCAGCCAGAAATCACGATCGACCATCTAGATCGGTTAAATCATGATATTGCCCCCGGACGAACGAAATCCTTATTCAGACCCTGCAACGGCCGAAACTCGTGATTTTCCATCTGGTCAACCGAAAATGACAGTACTGACCAGGTACAGTTGTCAAAAACAATCTCCGCCCCGAACAGGCAGAAATCACGATCGACCACCTAGATCGGTTAAATCACGATATTGCCCCCGGACGAACGAAATCCTTATTCAGACCCTGCAACGGCCGAAACTCGTGATTTTCCACCTGGTCAACCGATAATGACAGTACTGACCAGGTACAGTTGTCAAAAACAATCTCCGCCCCGATCAGGCAGAAATCACGATCGACCACCTAGATCGGTTAAATCACGATATTGGCCCCGGACGAACGAAATCCTTATTCAGACCCTGCAACGGCCGAAACTCGTGATTTTCCATCTGGTCAACCGAAAATAACAGTACTGACTAGGTAGAGTTGTCAAAAATGATTTCCGCCCTGATTAGCCAGAAATCACGATCGACCATCTAGGTGGGTTAAATTACGATATTGCCCCCGGACGAACGAAATCCTTATTCTGACCCTGCAACGGCCGAAACACGTGATTTTCCGTCTGGTCAACCGAAAATCACAGTACTGACCAGGTACAGTTGTCAAAAACAATCTCCGCCCCGATCAGGCAGAAATCACGATCGACCACCTAGATCGGTTAAATCACGATATTGCCCCCGGACGAACGAAATCCTTATTCAGACCCTGGAACGGCCGAAACTCGTGATTTTCCGTCTGGTCAACTGAAAATCACAGTACTGACCAGGTACAGTTATCGAAAACGATCTCCGCCCCGATCAGCCAGAAATCACGATCGACCATCTAGATCGGTTAAATCACGATATTGCCCCCGGACGAACGAAATCCTTATTCAGACCCTGCAACGGCCGAAACTCGTGATTTTCCGTCTGGTCAACTGAAAATCACAGTACTGACCAGGTACAGTTATCGAAAACGATCTCCGCCCCGATCAGCCAGAAATCACGATCGACCACCTAGATCGGTTAAATCACGATATTGCCCCCGGACGAACGAAATCCTTATTCAGACCCTGGAACGGCCGAAACTCGTGATTTTCCACCTGGTCAACCGATAATGACAGTACTGACCAGGTACAGTTGTCAAAAACAATCTTCGCCCCGATCAGGCATAAATCACGATCGACCATCTAGATCGGATAAATCATGATGTTGCCCCCGGACGAACGAAATCCTTATTCAGACCCTGCAACGGCCGAAACTCGTGATTTTCCGTCTGGTCAACCGAAAATCACAGTACTGACCAGGTACAGTTATCGAAAACGATCTCCGCCCCGATCAGCCAGAAATCACGATCGACCATCTAGATCGGTTAAATCACGATATTGCCCCCGAACGAACGAAATCCTTATTCAGACACTGCAACGGACGAAACTCGTGATTTTCCGTCTGGTCAACCCAAAATCACAGTACTGACCAGGTACAGTTATCGAAAACGATCTCTGTCCCGATCAGCCGGAAATCACGATCGACCATCAAGATCGGTTAAATCATGATATTGCCCCCGGACGAACGAAATCCTTATTTAGACCCAGCAACGGCCGAAACTCGCGATTTTCCATCTGGTCAACCGAAAATCACAGTACTGACCAGGTACAGTTGTCAAAAACAAT
This sequence comes from Delonix regia, assembly GCA_037074485.1. NCBI lineage: Eukaryota > Viridiplantae > Streptophyta > Magnoliopsida > Fabales > Fabaceae > Delonix > Delonix regia. The sequence continues at coordinate 454,732 of JAYWLE010000016.1, forward strand.
CTCCGCCCCGATCAGGCAGAAATCACGATCGACCATCTAGATCGGTTAAATCATGATATTGCCCCCGGACGAAAGAAATCCTTATTCAGACACTGCAACGGACGAAACTCGTGATTTTCCGTCTGGTCAACCGAAAATCACAGTACTGACCAGGTACAGTTATCGAACACGATCTCTGCCCCGATTAGCCAGAAACCACGATCGACCATCTAGATCGGTTAAATCATGATATTGCCCCCGGACGAACGAAATCCTTATTTAGACCCTGCAACGGCCGAAACTCGTGATTTTCCATCTGGTCAACCGAAAATGACAGTACTGACACGGTACAGTTGTCAAAAACGAACTCCGCCCCAATCAGCCAGAAATCACGATCGACCATCAAGATCGGGGAAATCACGATATTGCCCCCGGGCGAACGAAATCCTTATTCAGGCCCTGCAACGGCCGAAACTCGTGATTTTCCGTCTGGTCAACCGAAAATCACAGTTCTGACCAGGTACAGTTATCGAAAACGATCTCCGCCCCGATCAGCCAGAATTCACGATCGACCATCTGGATCGGTTAAATCATGATATTGCCCCCGGACGAACGAAATCGTTATTCAGACCCTGCAACGGCCGAAACTCGTGATTTTCCATCTGGTCAACCGAAAATCACAGTACTGACCAGGTACAGTTGTCAAAAACAATCTCCGCCCCGATCAGGCAGAAATCACGATCGACCATCTAGATCGGTTAAATCATGATATTGCCCCCGGACGAACGAAATCCTTATTCAGACCCTGCAACGGCCGAAACTCGTGATTTTCCGCCTGGCCAACCAAAAATCACAGTACTGACCAGGTACAGTTATCGAAAACGATCTCCGCCCCGATCAGCCAGAAATCACGATCGACCATCTAGATCGGTTAAATCATGATATTGCCCCCGGACAAAAGAAATCCTTATTCAGACACTGCAACAGACGAAACTCGTGATTTTCCGTCTGGTCAACCGAAAATCACAGTACTGACCAGGTACAGTTATCGAACACGATCTCTGCCCCGATCAGCCAGAAATCACGATCGACCATCTAGATCGGTTAAATCATGATATTGCCCCCGGACGAACGAAATCCTTATTTAGACCCTGCAACGGCCGAAACTCGTGATTTTCCATCTGGTCAACCGAAAATGACAGTACTGACATGGTACAGTTGTCAAAAACGAACTCCGCCCCGATCAGCCAGAAATCACGATCGACCATCAAGATCGGGGAAATCACGATATTGCCCCCGGACGAACGAAATCCTTATTCAGGCCCTGCAACGGCCGAAACTCGTGATTTTCCGTTTGGTCAACCGAAAATCACAGTACTGACCAGGTACAGTTATCGAAAACGATCTCCGCCCCGATCAGCCAGAAATCACGATCGACCATCTAGATCGGTTAAATCATGATATTGCCCCCGGACGAACGAAATCCTTATTCAGACCCTGCAACGGCCGAAACTCGTGATTTTCCATCTGGTCAACCGAAAATCACAGTACTGACCAGGTACAGTTGTCAAAAACAATCTCCGCCCCGATCAGGCAGAAATCACGATTGACCATCTAGATCGGTTAAATCATGATATTGCCCCCGGACGAACGAAATCCTTATTTAGACCCTGCAATGGCTGAAACTCGTGATTTTCCATCTGGTCAACCGATAATGACAGTACTGACATGGTACAGTTGTCAAAAACGAACTTCGCCCCGATCAGCCAGAAATCACGATCGACCATCAAGATCGGGGAAATCACGATATTGCCCCCGGACGAACGAAATCCTTATTCAGGCCCTGCAACGGCCGAAACTCGTGATTTTCCATCTGGTCAACCGATAATGATAGTACTGACCAGGTACAGTTGTCAAAAACAATCTCCGCCCCGATCAGGCAGAAATCACGATCGACCATCTAGATCGGTTAAATCATGATATTGCCCCCGGACGAACGAAATCCTTATTTAGACCCTGCAACGGCCGAAACTCGTGATTTTCCATCTGGTCAACCGAAAATGACAGTACTGACATGGTACAGTTGTCAAAAACGAACTCCGCCCCGATCAGCCAGAAATCACGATCGACCATCAAGATCGGGGAAATCACGATATTGCCCCCGGACGAACGAAATCCTTTTTCAGGCCCTGCAACGGCCGAAACTCGTGATTTTCCGTTTGGTCAACCGAAAATCACAGTACTGACCAGGAACAGTTGTCAAAAACAATCTCCGCCCCGATCAGGCAGAAATCACGATCGACCATCTAGATCGGTTAAATCATGATATTGCCCCCGGACGAACGAAATCCTTATTTAGACCCTGCAACGGCTGAAACTCGTGATTTTCCATCTGGTCAACCGAAAATGACAGTACTGACATGGTACAGTTGTCAAAAACGAACTTCGCCCCGATCAGCCAGAAATCACGATCGACCATCAAGATCGGGGAAATCACGATATTGCCCCCGGACGAACGAAATCCTTATTCAGGCCCTGCAACGGCCGAAACTCGTGATTTTCCATCTGGTCAACCGATAATGATAGTACTGACCAGGTACAGTTGTCAAAAACAATCTCCGCCCCGATCAGGCAGAAATCACGATCGACCATCTAGATCGGTTAAATCATGATATTGCCCCCGGACGAACGAAATCCTTATTCAGACCCTGCAACGGCCGAAACTCGTGATTTTCCATCTGGTCAACCGAAAATGACAGTACTGACACGGTACAGTTGTCAAAAACGAACTCCGCCCCAATCAGCCAGAAATCACGATCGACCATCAAGATCGGGGAAATCACGATATTGCCCCCAGACGAACGAAATCCTTATTCAGGCCCTGCAACGGCCGAAACTCGTGATTTTCCGTCTGGTCAACCGAAAATCACAGTTCTGACCAGGTACAGTTATCGAAAACGATCTCCGCCCCGATCAGCCAGAAATCACGATCGACCATCTAGATCGGTTAAATCATGATATTGCCCCCGGACGAAAGAAATCCTTATTCAGACACTGCAACAGACGAAACTCGTGATTTTCCGTCTGGTCAACCGAAAATCACAGTACTGACCAGGTACAGTTATCGAACACGATCTCTGCCCCGATCAGCCAGAAATCACGATCGACCATCTAGATCGGTTAAATCATGATATTGCCCCCGGACGAACGAAATCCATATTTAGACCCTGCAACGGCCGAAACTCGTGATTTTCCATCTGGTCAACCGAAAATGACAGTACTGACATGGTACAGTTGTCAAAAACGAACTCCGCCCCGATCAGCCAGAAATCACGATCGACCATCAAGATCGGGGAAATCACGATATTGCCCCCGGACGAACGAAATCCTTATTCAGGCCCTGCAACGGCCGAAACTCGTGATTTTCCATCTGGTCAACCGATAATGATAGTACTGACCAGGTACAGTTGTCAAAAACAATCTCCGCCCCGATCAGGCAGAAATCACGATCGACCATCTAGATCGGTTAAATCATGATATTGCCCCCGGACGAACGAAATCCTTATTTAGACCCTGGAACGGGCGAAACTCGTGATTTTCCATCTGGTCAACCGAAAATGACAGTACTGACATGGTACAGTTGTCAAAAACGAACTCCGCCCCGATCAGCCAGAAATCACGATCGACCATCAAGATCGGGGAAATCACGATATTGCCCCCGGACGAACGAAATCCTTATTCAGGCCCTGCAACGGCCGAAACTCGTGATTTTCCGTTTGGTCAACCGAAAATCACAGTACTGACCAGGAACAGTTGTCAAAAACAATCTCCGCCCCGATCAGGCAGATATCACGATCGACCATCTAGATCGGTTAAATCATGATATTGCCCCCGGACGAACGAAATCCTTATTTAGACCCTGCAACGGCTGAAACTCGTGATTTTCCATCTGGTCAACCGAAAATGACAGTACTGACATGGTACAGTTGTCAAAAACGAACTTCGCCCCGATCAGCCAGAAATCACGATCGACCATCAAGATCGGGGAAATCACGATATTGCCCCCGGACGAACGAAATCCTTATTCAGGCCCTGCAACGGCCGAAACTCGTGATTTTCCATCTGGTCAACCGATAATGATAGTACTGACCAGGTACAGTTGTCAAAAACAATCTCCGCCCCGATCAGGCAGAAATCACGATCGACCATCTAGATCGGTTAAATCATGATATTGCCCCCGGACGAACGAAATCCTTATTCAGACCCTGCAACGGCCGAAACTCGTGATTTTCCATCTGGTCAACCGAAAATGACAGTACTGACACGGTACAGTTGTCAAAAACGAACTCCGCCCCAATCAGCCAGAAATCACGATCGACCATCAAGATCGGGGAAATCACGATATTGCCCCCAGACGAACGAAAACCTTATTCAGGCCCTGCAACGGCCGAAACTCGTGATTTTCCGTCTGGTCAACAGAAAATCACAGTTCTGACCAGGTACAGTTATCGAAAACGATCTCCGCCCCGATCAGCCAGAAATCACGATCGACCATCTAGATCGGTTAAATCATGATATTGCCCCCGGACGAAAGAAATCCTTATTCAGACACTGCAACAGACGAAACTCGTGATTTTCCGTCTGGTCAACCGAAAATCACAGTACTGACCAGGTACAGTTATCGAACACGATCTCTGCCCCGATCAGCCAGAAATCACGATCGACCATCTAGATCGGTTAAATCATGATATTGCCCCCGGACGAACGAAATCCATATTTAGACCCTGCAACGGCCGAAACTCGTGATTTTCCATCTGGTCAACCGAAAATGACAGAACTGACATGGTACAGTTGTCAAAAACGAACTCCGCCCCGATCAGCCAGAAATCACGATCGACCATCAAGATCGGGGAAATCACGATATTGCCCCCGGACGAACGAAATCCTTATTCAGGCCCTGCAACGGCCGAAACTCGTGATTTTCCATCTGGTCAACTGAAAATCACAGTACTGACCAGGTACAGTTGTCAAAGACAATCTCCGCCCCGATCAGGCAGAAATCACGATCGACCATCTAGATCGGTTAAATCATGATATTGCCCCCGGACGAAAGAAATCCGTATTCAGACACTGCAACGGACGAAACTCGTGATTTTCCGTCTGGTAAACCGAAAATCACAGTACTGACCAGGTACAGTTATCGAACACGATCTCTGCCCCGATCAGCCAGAAATCACGATCGACCATCTAGATCGGTTAAATCATGATATTGCCCCCGGACGAACGAAATCCATATTTAGACCCTGCAACGGCCGAAACTCGTGATTTTCCATCTGGTCAACCGAAAATGACAGTACTGACAGGGTACAGTTGTCAAAAACGAACTCCGCCCCGATCGGCCAGAAACCACGATCGACCATCTAGATCGGTTAAATCATGATATTGCCCCCGGACGAACGAAATCCTTATTTAGACCCCGCAACGGCCGAAACTCGTGATTTTCCATCTGGTCAACCGAAAATGACAGTACTGACATGGTACAGTTGTCAAAAACGAACTCCGCCCCAATCAGCCAGAAATCACGATCGACCATCAAGATCGGGGAAATCACGATATTGCCCCCGGACGAACGAAATCCTTATTCAGGCCCTGCAACGGCCGAAACTCGTGATTTTCCATCTGGTCAACCGAAAATCACAGTTCTGACCAGGTACAGTTATCGAAAACGATCTCCGCCCCGATCAGCCAGAAATCACGATCGACCATCTAGATCGGTTAAATCATGATATTGCCCCCGGACGAACGAAATCCTTATTCAGACCCTGCAACGGCCGAAACTCGTGATTTTCCGCCTGGCCAACCAAAAATCACAGTACTGACCAGGTACAGTTATCGAAAACGATCTCCGCCCCGATCAGCCAGAAATCACGATCGACCATCTAGATCGGTTAAATCATGATATTGCCCCCGGACAAAAGAAATCCTTATTCAGACACTGCAACAGACGAAACTCGTGATTTTCCGTCTGGTCAACCGAAAATCACAGTACTGACCAGGTACAGTTATCGAACACGATCTCTGCCCCGATCAGCCAGAAATCACGATCGACCATCTAGATCGGTTAAATCATGATATTGCCCCCGGACGAACGAAATCCTTATTTAGACCCTGCAACGGCCGAAACTCGTGATTTTCCATCTGGTCAACCGAAAATGACAGTACTGACATGGTACAGTTGTCAAAAACGAACTCCGTCCTGATCAGCCAGAAATCACGATCGACCATCAAGATCGGGGAAATCACGATATTGCCCCCGGACGAACGAAATCCTTATTCAGGCCCTGCAACGGCCGAAACTCGTGATTTTCCGTTTGGTCAACCGAAAATCACAGTACTGACCAGGTACAGTTATCGAAAACGATCTCCGCCCCGATCAGCCAGAAATCACGATCGACCATCTAGATCGGTTAAATCATGATATTGCCCCCGGACGAACGAAATCCTTATTCAGACCCTGCAACGGCCGAAACTCGTGATTTTCCATCTGGTCAACCGAAAATCAATGTACTGACCAGGTACAGTTGTCAAAAACAATCTCCGCCCCGATCAGGCAGAAATCACGATCGACCATCTAGATCGGTTAAATCATGATATTGCCCCCGGACGAACGAAATCCTTATTTAGACCCTGCAACGGCTGAAACTCGTGATTTTCCATCTGGTCAACCGAAAATGACAGTACTGACATGGTACAGTTGTCAAAAACGAACTTCGCCCCGATCAGCCAGAAATCACGATCGACCATCAAGATCGGGGAAACCACGATATTGCCCCCGGACGAACGAAATCCTTATTCAGGCCCTGCAACGGCCGAAACTCGTGATTTTCCATCTGGTCAACCGAAAATGATAGTACTGACCAGGTACAGTTGTCAAAAACAATCTCCGCCCCGATCAGGCAGAAATCACGATCGACCATCTAGATCGGTTAAATCATGATATTGCCCCCGGACGAACGAAATCCTTATTCAGACCCTGCAACGGCCGAAACTCGTGATTTTCCATCTGGTCAACCGAAAATGACAGTACTGACACGGTACAGTTGTCAAAAACGAACTCCGCCCCAATCAGCCAGAAATCACGATCGACCATCAAGATCGGGGAAATCACGATATTGCCCCCAGACGAACGAAATCCTTATTCAGGCCCTGCAACGGCCGAAACTCGTGATTTTCCGTCTGGTCAACCGAAAATCACAGTTCTGACCAGGAACAGTTATCGAAAACGATCTCCGCCCCGATCAGCCAGAAATCACGATCGACCATCTAGATCGGTTAAATCATGATATTGCCCCCGGACGAAAGAAATCCTTATTCAGACACTGCAACAGACGAAACTCGTGATTTTCCGTCTGGTCAACCGAAAATCACAGTACTGACCAGGTACAGTTATCGAACACGATCTCTGCCCCGATCAGCCAGAAATCACGATCGACCATCTAGATCGGTTAAATCATGATATTGCCCCCGGACGAACGAAATCCTTATTTAGACCCTGCAACGGCCGAAACTCGTGATTTTCCATCTGGTCAACCGAAAATGACAGTACTGACATGGTACAGTTGTCAAAAACGAACTCCGCCCCGATCAGGCAGAAATCACGATCGACCATCAAGATCGGGGAAATCACGATATTGCCCCCGGACGAACGAAATCCTTATTCAGGCCCTGCAACGGCCGAAACTCGTGATTTTCCATCTGGTCAACCGAAAATCACAGTACTGACCAGGTACAGTTGTCAAAAACAATCTCCGCCCCGATCAGGCAGAAATCACGATCGACCATCTAGATCGGTTAAATCATGATATTGCCCCCGGACGAAAGAAATCCTTATTCAGACACTGCAACGGACGAAACTCGTGATTTTCCGTCTGGTCAACCGAAAATCACAGTACTGACCAGGTACAGTTGTCAAAAACGAACTCCGCCCCAATCAGCCAGAAATCACGATCGACCATCAAGATCGGGGAAATCACGATATTGCCCCCGGACGAACGAAATCCTTATTCAGGCCCTGCAACGGCCGAAACTCGTGATTTTCCGCCTGGTCAACCGAAAATCACAGTTCTGACCAGGTACAGTTATCGAAAACGATCTCCGCCCCGATCAGCCAGAAATCACGATCGACCATCTGGATCGGTTAAATCATGATATTGCCCCCGGACGAACGAAATCCTTATTCAGGCCCTGCAACGGCCGAAACTCGTGATTTTCCATCTGGTCAACCGAAAATGACAGTACTGACATGGTACAGTTGTCAAAAACGAACTCCGCCCCTATCAGCCAGAAATCACGATCGACCATCAAGATCGGGGAAATCACGATATTGCCCCCGGACGAACGAAATCCTTATTCAGGCCCTGCAACGGCCGAAACTCGTGATTTTCCATCTGGTCAACCGATAATGATAGTACTGACCAGGTACAGTTGTCAAAAACAATCTCCGCCCCGATCAGCCAGAAATCACGATCGACCATCTAGATCGGTTAAATCATGATATTGCCCCCGGACGAACGAAATCCTTATTCAAACCCTGCAGCGGCCGAAACTCGTGATTTTCCGTCTGGTCAACCGAAAATCACAGTACTGACCAGGTACAGTTATCGAAAACGATCTCCGCCCCGATCAGCCAGAAATTACGATCGACCATCTAGATCGGGGAAATCACGATATTGCCCCCGAACGAACGAAATCCTTATTCAGACACTGCAACGGACGAAACTCGTGATTTTCCGTCTGGTCAACCGAAAATCACAGTACTGACCAGGTAGAGTTATCGAAAACGATCTCTGTCCCGATCAGCCAGAAATCACGATCGACCATCAAGATCGGTTAAATCATGATATTGCCCCCGGACGAACGAAATCCTTATTTAGACCCTGCAACGGCCGAAACTCGTGATTTTCCACCTGGTCAACCGAAAATGACAGTACTGACATGGTACAGTTGTCAAAAACGAACTCCGCCCCGATCAGCCAGAAATCACGATCGACCACCTAGATCGGTTTAATCACGATATTGCCCCCGGACGAACGAAATCCTTATTCAGGCCCTGCAACGGCCGAAACTCGTGATTTTCCATCTGGTCAACCGATAATGATAGTACTGACCAGGTACAGTTGTCAAAAACAATCTCCGCCCCGATCAGCCAGAAATCACGATCGACCATCTAGATCGGTTAAATCATGATATTGCCCCCGGACGAACGAAATCCTTATTCAGACCCTGCAACGGCCGAAACTCGTGATTTTCCGTCTGGTCAACCGAAAATCACAGTACTGACCAGGTACAGTTATCGAAAACGATCTCCGCCCCGATCAGCCAGAAATCACGATCGACCATCTAGATCGGTTAAATCACGATATTGCCCCCGGACGGAAGAAATCCTTATTCAGACACTGCAACGGACGAAACTCGTGATTTTCCGTCTGGTCAACCGAAAATCACAGTACTGACCAGGTACAGTTATCGAAAACGATCTCTGTCCCGATCAGCCAGAAATCACGATCGACCATCAAGATCGGTTAAATCATGATATTGCCCCCGGACGAACGAAATCCTTATTTAGACCTTGCAACGGCCGAAACTCGTGATTTTCCATCTGGTCAACCGAAAATGACAGTACTGACAAGGTACAGTTGTCAAAAACGAACTCCGCCCCGATCAGCCAGAAATCACGATCGACCATCAAGATCGGGGAAATCACGATATTGCCCCCGGACGAACGAAATCCTTATTCAGGCCCTGCAACGGCCGAAACTCGTGATTTTCCGTCTGGTCAACCGAAAATCACAGTACTGACCAGGTACAGTTATCGAAAACGATCTCCGCCCCGATCAGCCAGAAATCACGATCGACCATCTAGATCGGTTAAAACATGATATTGCCCCCGGACGAACGAAATCCTTATTCAGACCCTGCAACGGCCGAAACTCGTGATTTTCCATCTGGTCAACCGAAAATGACAGTACTGACCAGGTACAGTTGTCAAAAACAATCTCCGCCCCGATCAGGCAGAAATCACGATCGACCACCTAGATCGGTTAAATCACGATATTGCCCCCGGACGAACGAAATCCATATTCAGACCCTGGAACGGCCGAAACTCGTGATTTTCCATCTGGTCAACCGAAAATAACAGTACTGACTAGGTAGAGTTGTCAAAAATGATTTCCGGCCTGATTAGCCAGAAATCACGATCGACCATCTAGGTGGGTTAAATTACGATATTGCCCCCGGACGAACGAAATCCTTATTCAGACCCTGCAACGGCCGAAACTCGTGATTTTCCGTCTGGTCAACCGAAAATCACAGTACTGACCAGGTACAGTTATCGAAAACGATCTCCGCCCCGATCAGCCAGAAATCCCGATCGACCATCTAGATCGGTTAAATCATGATATTGCCCCCGGACGAAAGAAATCCTTATTCAGACACTGCAACGGACGAAACTCGTGGTTTTCCGTCTGGTCAACCGAAAATGACAGTACTGACCAGGTACAGTTATCTAACACGATCTCTGCCCCGATCAGCCAGAAACCACGATCGACCATCTAGATCGGTTAAATCATGATATTGCCCCCGGACGAACGAAATCCTTATTTAGACCCTGCAACGCCCGAAACTCGTGATTTTCCATCTGGTCAACCGAAAATGACAGTACTGACACGGTACAGTTGTCAAAAACGAACTCCGCCCCAATCAGCCAGAAATCACGATCGACCATCAAGATCGGGGAAGTCACGATATTGCCCCCGGACGAACGAAATCCTTATTCAGGCACTGCAACGGCCGAAACTCGTGATTTTCCGTCTGGTCAACCGAAAATCACAGTTCTGACCAGGTACAGTTATCGAAAACGATCTCCGCCCCGATCAGCCAGAAATCACGATCGACCATCTGGATCGGTTAAATCATGATATTGCCCCCGGACGAACGAAATCCTTATTCAGGCCCTGCAACGGCCGAAACTCGTGATTTTCCATCTGGTCAACCGAAAATGACAGTACTGACATGGTACAGTTGTCAAAAACGAACTCCGCCCCTATCAGCCAGAAATCACGATCGACCATCAAGATCGGGGAAATCACGATATTGCCCCCGGACGAACGAAATCCTTATTCAGGCCCTGCAACGGCCGAAACTCGTGATTTTCCATCTGGTCAACCGATAATGATAGTACTGACCAGGTACAGTTGTCAAAAACAATCTCCGCCCCGATCAGCCAGAAATCACGATCGACCATCTAGATCGGTTAAATCATGATATTGCCCCCGGACGAACGAAATCCTTATTCAAACCCTGCAGCGGCCGAAACTCGTGATTTTCCGTCTGGTCAACCGAAAATCACAGTACTGACCAGGTACAGTTATCGAAAACGATCTCCGCCCCGATCAGCCAGAAATTACGATCGACCATCTAGATCGGTTAAATCACGATATTGCCCCCGAACGAACGAAATCCTTATTCAGACACTGCAACGGACGAAACTCGTGATTTTCCGTCTGGTCAACCGAAAATCATAGTACTGACCAGGTAGAGTTATCGAAAACGATCTCTGTCCCGATCAGCCAAAAATCACGATCGACCATCAAGATCGGTTAAATCATGATATTGCCCCCGGACGAACGAAATCCTTATTTAGACCCTGCAACGGCCGAAACTCGTGATTTTCCATCTGGTCAACCGAAAATGACAGTACTGACATGGTACAGTTGTCAAAAACGAACTCCGCCCCGATCAGCCAGAAATCACGATCGACCACCTAGATCGGTTTAATCACGATATTGCCCCCGGACGAACGAAATCCTTATTCAGGCCCTGCAACGGCCGAAACTCGTGATTTTCCATCTGGTCAACCGATAATGATAGTACTGACCAGGTACAGTTGTCAAAAACAATCTCCGCCCCGATCAGGCAGAAATCACGATCGACCATCTAGATCGGTTAAATCATGATATTGCCCCCGGACGAACGAAATCCTTATTTAGACCCTGCAACGGCCGAAACTCGTGATTTTCCATCTGGTCAACCGAAAATGACAGTACTGACATGGTACAGTTGTCAAAAACGAACTCCGCCCCGATCAGCCAGAAATCACGATCGACCATCAAGATCGGGGAAATCACGATATTGCCCCCGGACGAACGAAATCCTTTTTCAGGCCCTGCAACGGCCGAAACTCGTGATTTTCCGTTTGGTCAACCGAAAATCACAGTACTGACCAGGAACAGTTGTCAAAAACAATCTCCGCCCCGATCAGGCAGAAATCACGATCGACCATCTAGATCGGTTAAATCATGATATTGCCCCCGGACGAAAGAAATCCTTATTCAGACACTGCAACGGACGAAACTCGTGGTTTTCCGTCTGGTCAACCGAAAATGACAGTACTGACCAGGTACAGTTATCTAACACGATCTCTGCCCCGATCAGCCAGAAACCACGATCGACCATCTAGATCGGTTAAATCATGATATTGCCCCCGGACGAACGAAATCCTTATTTAGACCCTGCAACGCCCGAAACTCGTGATTTTCCATCTGGTCAACCGAAAATGACAGTACTGACACGGTACAGTTGTCAAAAACGAACTCCGCCCCAATCAGCCAGAAATCACGATCGACCATCAAGATCGGGGAAGTCACGATATTGCCCCCGGACGAACGAAATCCTTATTCAGGCACTGCAACGGCCGAAACTCGTGATTTTCCGTCTGGTCAACCGAAAATCACAGTTCTGACCAGGTACAGTTATCGAAAACGATCTCCGCCCCGATCAGCCAGAAATCACGATCGACCATCTGGATCGGTTAAATCATGATATTGCCCCCGGACGAACGAAATCCTTATTCAGGCCCTGCAACGGCCGAAACTCGTGATTTTCCATCTGGTCAACCGAAAATGACAGTACTGACATGGTACAGTTGTCAAAAACGAACTCCGCCCCTATCAGCCAGAAATCACGATCGACCATCAAGATCGGGGAAATCACGATATTGCCCCCGGACGAACGAAATCCTTATTCAGGCCCTGCAACGGCCGAAACTCGTGATTTTCCATCTGGTCAACCGATAATGATAGTACTGACCAGGTACAGTTGTCAAAAACAATCTCCGCCCCGATCAGCCAGAAATCACGATCGACCATCTAGATCGGTTAAATCATGATATTGCCCCCGGACGAACGAAATCCTTATTCAAACCCTGCAGCGGCCGAAACTCGTGATTTTCCGTCTGGTCAACCGAAAATCACAGTACTGACCAGGTACAGTTATCGAAAACGATCTCCGCCCCGATCAGCCAGAAATTACGATCGACCATCTAGATCGGTTAAATCACGATATTGCCCCCGAACGAACGAAATCCTTATTCAGACACTTCAACGGACGAAACTCGTGATTTTCCGTCTGGTCAACCGAAAATCATAGTACTGACCAGGTAGAGTTATCGAAAACGATCTCTGTCCCGATCAGCCAAAAATCACGATCGACCATCAAGATCGGTTAAATCATGATATTGCCCCCGGACGAACGAAATCCTTATTTAGACCCTGCAACGGCCGAAACTCGTGATTTTCCATCTGGTCAACCGAAAATGACAGTACTGACATGGTACAGTTGTCAAAAACGAACTCCGCCCCGATCAGCCAGAAATCACGATCGACCACCTAGATCGGTTTAATCACGATATTGCCCCCGGACGAACGAAATCCTTATTCAGGCCCTGCAACGGCCGAAACTCGTGATTTTCCATCTGGTCAACCGATAATGATAGTACTGACCAGGTACAGTTGTCAAAAACAATCTCCGCCCCGATCAGCCAGAAATCACGATCGACCATCTAGATCGGTTAAATCATGATATTGCCCCCGGACGAACGAAATCCTTATTCAGACCCTGCAACGGCCGAAACTCGTGATTTTCCGTCTGGTCAACCGAAAATCACAGTACTGACCAGGTACAGTTATCGAAAACGATCTCCGCCCCGATCAGCCAGAAATCACGATCGACCATCTAGATCGGTTAAATCACGATATTGCCCCCGGACGGAAGAAATCCTTATTCAGACACTGCAACGGACGAAACTCGTGATTTTCCGTCTGGTCAACCGAAAATCACAGTACTGACCAGGTACAGTTATCGAAAACGATCTCTGTCCCGATCAGCCAGAAATCACGATCGACCATCAAGATCGGTTAAATCATGATATTGCCCCCGGACGAACGAAATCCTTATTTAGACCTTGCAACGGCCGAAACTCGTGATTTTCCATCTGGTCAACCGAAAATGACAGTACTGACAAGGTACAGTTGTCAAAAACGAACTCCGCCCCGATCAGCCAGAAATCACGATCGACCATCAAGATCGGGGAAATCACGATATTGCCCCCGGACGAACGAAATCCTTATTCAGGCCCTGCAACGGCCGAAACTCGTGATTTTCCGTCTGGTCAACCGAAAATCACAGTACTGACCAGGTACAGTTATCGAAAACGATCTCCGCCCCGATCAGCCAGAAATCACGATCGACCATCTAGATCGGTTAAAACATGATATTGCCCCCGGACGAACGAAATCCTTATTCAGACCCTGCAACGGCCGAAACTCGTGATTTTCCATCTGGTCAACCGAAAATGACAGTACTGACCAGGTACAGTTGTCAAAAACAATCTCCGCCCCAATCAGGCAGAAATCACGATCGACCACCTAGATCGGTTAAATCACGATATTGCCCCCGGACGAACGAAATCCTTATTCAGACCCTGGAACGGCCGAAACTCGTGATTTTCCATCTGGTCAACCGAAAATAACAGTACTGACTAGGTAGAGTTGTCAAAAATGATTTCCGCCCTGATTAGCCAGAAATCACGATCGACCATCTAGGTGGGTTAAATTACGATATTGCCCCCGGACGAACGAAATCCTTATTCAGACCCTGCAACGGCCGAAACTCGTGATTTTCCGTCTGGTCAACCGAAAATCACAGTACTGACCAGGTACAGTTATCGAAAACGATCTCCGCCCCGATCAGCCAGAAATCACGATCGACCATCTAGATCGGTTAAATCATGATATTGCCCCCGGACGAAAGAAATCCTTATTCAGACACGGCAACGGACGAAACTCGTGGTTTTCCGTCTGGTCAACCGAAAATCACAGTACTGACCAGGTACAGTTATCGAACACGATCTCTGCCCCGATCAGCCAGAAACCACGATCGACCATCTAGATCGGTTAAATCATGATATTGCCCCCGGACGAACGAAATCCTTATTTAGACCCTGCAACGCCCGAAACTCGTGATTTTCCATCTGGTCAACCGAAAATGACAGTACTGAAACGGTACAGTTGTCAAAAACGAACTCCGCCCCAATCAGCCAGAAATCACGATCGACCATCAAGATCGGGGAAATCACGATATTGCCCCCGGACGAACGAAATCCTTATTCAGGCACTGCAACGGCCGAAACTCGTGATTTTCCGTCTGGTCAACCGAAAATCACAGTTCTGACCAGGTACAGTTATCGAAAACGATCTCCGCCCCGATCAGCCAGAAATCACGATCGACCATCAAGATCGGGGAAATCACGATATTGCCCCCGAACGAACGAAATCCTTATTCAGGCCCTGCAACGGCCGAAACTCGTGATTTTCCGTCTGGTCAACCGAAAATCACAGTACTGACCAGGTACAGTTGTCGAAAACGATCTCCGCCCCGATCAGCCAGAAATCACGATCGACCATCTAGATCGGTTAAAACATGATATTGCCCCCGGACGAACGAAATCCTTATTCAGACCCTGCAACGGCCGAAACTCGTGATTTTCCATCTGGTCAACCGAAAATGACAGTACTGACCAGGTACAGTTGTCAAAAACAATCTCCGCCCCGATCAGGCAGAAATCACGATCGACCACCTAGATCGGTTAAATCACGATATTGCCCCCGGACGAACGAAATCCTCATTCAGACCCAGGAACGGCCGAAACTCGTGATTTTCCATCTGGTCAACCGAAAATAACAGTACTGACATGGTACAGTTGTCAAAAATGATTTCCTCCCTGATTAGCCAGAAATCACGATCGACCATCTAGGTGAGTCAAATTACGATATTGCCCCCGGACGAACGAAATCCTTATTCAGACCCTGCAACGGCCGAAACTCGTGATTTTCCGTCTGGTCAACCGAAAATCACAGTACTGACCAGGTACAGTTATCGAAAACGATCTCCGCCCTGATCAGCCAGAAATCACGATCGACCATCTAGATCGGTTAAATCATGATATTGCCCCCGGACGGAAGAAATCCTTATTCAGACACTGCAACGGACGAAACTCGTGATTTTCCGTCTGGTCAACCGAAAATCACAGTACTGACCAGGTACAGTTATCGAACACGATCTCTGCCCCGATCAGCCAGAAACCACGATCGACCATCTAGATCGGTTAAATCATGATATTGCCCCCGGACGAACGAAATCCTTATTTAGACCCTGCAACGGCCGAAACTCGTGATTTTCCATCTGGTCAACCGAAAATGACAGTACTGACAAGGTACAGTTGTCAAAAACGAACTCCGCCCCGATCAGCCAGAAATCACGATCGACCATCAAGATCGGGGAAATCACGATATTGCCCCCGGACGAACGAAATCCTTATTCAGACACTGCAACGGACGAAACTCGTGATTTTCCGTCTGGTCAACCGAAAATCACAGTACTGACCAGGTACAGTTGTCGAAAACGATCTCCGCCCCGATCAGCCAGAAATCACGATCGACCATCTAGATCGGTTAAAACATGATATTGCCCCCGGACGAACGAAATCCTTATTCAGACCCTGCAACGGCCGAAACTCGTGATTTTCCATCTGGTCAACCGAAAATGACAGTACTGACCAGGTACAGTTGTCAAAAACAATCTCCGCCCCGATCAGGCAGAAATCACGATCGACCACCTAGATCGGTTAAATCACGATATTGCCCCCGGACGAACGAAATCCTCATTCAGACCCAGGAACGGCCGAAACTCGTGATTTTCCATCTGGTCAACCGAAAATAACAGTACTGACATGGTACAGTTGTCAAAAATGATTTCCTCCCTGATTAGCCAGAAATCACGATCGACCATCTAGGTGAGTCAAATTACGATATTGCCCCCGGACGAACGAAATCCTTATTCAGACCCTGCAACGGCCGAAACTCGTGATTTTCCGTCTGGTCAACCGAAAATCACAGTACTGACCAGGTACAGTTATCGAAAACGATCTCCGCCCTGATCAGCCAGAAATCACGATCGACCATCTAGATCGGTTAAATCATGATATTGCCCCCGGACGGAAGAAATCCTTATTCAGACACTGCAACGGACGAAACTCGTGATTTTCCGTCTGGTCAACCGAAAATCACAGTACTGACCAGGTACAGTTATCGAACACGATCTCTGCCCCGATCAGCCAGAAACCACGATCGACCATCTAGATCGGTTAAATCATGATATTGCCCCCGGACGAACGAAATCCTTATTTAGACCCTGCAACGGCCGAAACTCGTGATTTTCCATCTGGTCAACCGAAAATGACAGTACTGACAAGGTACAGTTGTCAAAAACGAACTCCGCCCCGATCAGCCAGAAATCACGATCGACCATCAAGATCGGGGAAATCACGATATTGCCCCCGGACGAACGAAATCCTTATTCAGGCCCTGCAACGGCCGAAACTCGTGATTTTCCGTCTGGTCAACCGAAAATCACAGTACTGACCAGGTACAGTTATCGAAAACGATCTCCGCCCTGATCAGCCAGAAATCACGATCGACCATCTAGATCGGTTAAAACATGATATTGCCCCCGGACGAACGAAATCCTTATTCAGACCCTGCAACGGCCGAAACTCATGATTTTCCATCTGGTCAACCGAAAATGACAGTACTGACCAGGTACAGTTGTCAAAAACAATCTCCGCCCCGATCAGGCAGAAATCACGATCGACCACCTAGATCGGTTAAATCACGATATTGCCCCCGGACGAACGAAATCCTTATTCAGACCCTGGAACGGCCGAAACTCGTGATTTTCCATCTGGTCAACCGAAAATGACAGTACTGACATGGTACAGTTGTCAAAAACGAACTCCGCCCCGATCAGCCAGAAATCACGATCGACCATCTAGATCGGCTAAATCATGATATTGCCCCCGGACGAACGAAATCCTTATTCAGACCCTGCAACGGCCGAAACTCGTGATTTTCCGTCAGGCCAACCGAAAATCACAGTACTGACCAGGTACAGTTATCGAAAACGATCTCCGCCCCGATCAGCCAGAAATCACGATCGACCATCTAGATCGGTTAAATCATGATATTGCCCCCGGACGAAAGAAATCCTTATTCAGACACTGCAACGGACGAAACTCGTGATTTTCCGTCTGGTCAACCGAAAATCACAGTACTGACCAGGTACAGTTATCGAACACGATCTCTGCCCCGATCAGCCAGAAATCACGATCGACCATCTAGATCGGTTAAATCATGATATTGCCCTCGGACGAACGAAATCCTTATTTAGACCCTGCAACGGCCGAAACTCGTGATTTTCCATCTGGTCAACCGAAAATGACAGTACTGACAAGGTACAGTTGTCAAAAACGAACTCCGCCCCGATCAGCCAGAAATCACGATCGACCATCAAGATCGGGGAAATCACGATATTGCCCCCGGACGAACGAAATCCTTATTCAGGCCCTGCAACGGCCCAAACTCGTGATTTTCCGTCTGGTCAACCGAAAATCACAGTACTGACCAGGTACAGTTATCGAAAACGATCTCCGCCCCGATCAGCCAGAAATCACGATCGACCATCTAGATCGGTTAAAACATGATATTGCCCCCGGACGAACGAAATCCTTATTCAGACCCTGCAACGGCCGAAACTCGTGATTTTCCATCTGGTCAACCGAAAATGACAGTACTGACCAGGTACAGTTGTCAAAAACAATCTCCGCCCCGATCAGGCAGAAATCACGATCGACCACCTAGATTGGTTAAATCACGATATTGCCCCCGGACGAACGAAATCCTTATTCAGACCCTGGAACGGCCGAAACTCGTGATTTTCCATCTGGTCAACCGAAAATAACAGTACTGACTAGGTAGAGTTGTCAAAAATGATTTCCGCCCTGATTAGCCGGAAATCACGATCGACCATCTAGGTGGGTTAAATTACGATATTGCCCCCGGACGAACGAAATCCTTATTCAGACCCTGCAACGGCCGAAACTCGTGATTTTCCGTCTGGTCAACCGAAAATCACAGTACTGACCAGGTACAGTTATCGAAAACGATCTCCGCCCCGATCAGCCAGAAATCACGATCGACCATCTAGATCGGTTAAATCATGATATTGCCCCCGGACGAAAGAAATCCTTATTCAGACCCTGCAACGGCCGAAACTCGTGATTTTCCATCTGGTCAACCGAAAATCACAATACTGACCAGGTACAGTTGTCAAAAACAATCTCCGCCCCGATCAGGCAGAAATCACGATCGACCATCTAGATCGGTTAAATCATGATATTGCCCCCGGACGAACGAAATCCTTATTCAGACCCTGCAACGGCCGAAACTCGTGATTTTCCGTCAGGCCAACCGAAAATCACAGTACTGACCAGGTACAGTTATCGAAAACGATCTCCGCCCCGATCAGCCAGAAATCACGATCGACCATCTAGATCGGTTAAATCATGATATTGCCCCCGGACGAAAGAAATCCTTATTCAGACACTGCAACAGACGAAACTCGTGATTTTCCGTCTGGTCAACCGAAAATCACAGTACTGACCAGGTACAGTTATCGAACACGATCTCTGCCCCGATCAGCCAGAAATCACAATCGACCATCTAGATCGGTTAAATCATGATATTGCCCCCGGACGAACGAAATCCTTATTTAGACCCTGCAACGGCCGAAACTCGTGATTTTCCATCTGGTCAACCGAAAATGACAGTACTGACATGGTACAGTTGTCAAAAACGAACTCCGCCCCGATCAGCCAGAAATCACGATCGACCATCAAGATCAGGGAAATCACGATATTGCCCCCGGACGAACGAAATCCTTATTGAGGCCCTGCAACGGCTGAAACTCGTGATTTTCCGTTTGGTCAACCGAAAATCACAGTTCTGGCCAGGTACAGTTATCGAAAACGATCTCCGCCCCGATCAGCCAGAAATCACGATCGACCATCTAGATCGGTTAAATCATGATATTGCCCCCGGACGAACGAAATCCTTATTCAGACCCTGCAACGGCCGAAACTCGTGATTTTCCATCTGGTCAACCGAAAATCACAGTACTGACCAGGTACAGTTGTCAAAAACAATCTCCGCCCCGATCAGGCAGAAATCACGATCGACCATCTAGATCGGTTAAATCATGATATTGCCCCCGGACGAACGAAATCCTTATTTAGACCCTGCAACGGCTGAAACTCGTGATTTTCCATCTGGTCAACCGAAAATGACAGTACTGACATGGTACAGTTGTCAAAAACGAACTCCGCCCCGATCAGCCAGAAATCACGATCGACCATCAAGATCGGGGAAATCACGATATTGCCCCCGGACGAACGAAATCCTTATTCAGGCCCTGCAACGGCCGAAACTCGTGATTTTCCATCTGGTCAACCGATAATGATAGTACTGACCAGGTACAGTTGTGAAAAACAATCTCCGCCCTGATCAGGCAGAAATCACGATCGACCACCTAGATCGGTTAAATCACGATATTGCCCCCGGACGAACGAAATCCTTATTTAGACCCTGCAACAGCTGAAACTCGTGATTTTCCATCTGGTCAACCGAAAATGACAGTACTGACATGGTACAGTTGTCAAAAACGAACTCCGCCCCGATCAGCCAGAAATCACGATCGACCATCAAGATCGGGGAAATCACGATATTGCCCCCGGACGAACGAAATCCTTATTCAGGCCCAGCAACGGCCGAAACTCGTGATTTTCCATCTGGTCAACCGATAATGATAGTACTGACCAGGTACAGTTGTCAAAAACAATCTCCGCCCTGATCAGGCAGAAATCACGATCGACCACCTAGATCGGTTAAATCACGATATTGCCCCCGGACGAACGAAATCCTTATTCAGGCCCTGCAACGGCCGAAACACGTGATTTTCCGTTTGGTCAACCGAAAATCACAGTTCTGACCAGGTACAGTTATCGAAAACGATCTCCGCCCCGATCAGCCAGAAATCACGATCGACCATCTAGATCGGTTAAATCATGATATTGCCCCTGGACGAACGAAATCCTTATTCAGACCCTGCAACGGCCGAAACTCGTGATTTTCCATCTGGTCAACCGAAAATCACAGTACTGACCAGGTACAGTTGTCAAAAACAATCTCCGCCCCGATCAGCCAGAAATCACGATCGACCACCTAGATCGGTTAAATCACGATATTGCCCCCGGACGAACGAAATCCTTATTCAGACCCTGCAACGGCCGAAACTCGTGATTTTCCATCTGGTCAACCGATAATGACAGTACTGACCAGGTACAGTTGTCAAAAACAATCTCCGCCCCGATCAGGCAGAAATCACGATCGACCATCTAGATCGGTTAAATCATGATAATGCCCCCGGACGAACGAAATCCTTATTCAGACCCTGCAACGGCCGAAACTCGTGATTTTCCGTCTGGTCAACTGAAAATCACAGTACTGACCAGGTACAGTTATCGAAAACGATCTCCGTCCCGATCAGGCAAAAATCACGATCGACCATCTAGATCGGTTAAATCACGATATTGCCCCCGGACGAACGAAATCCTTATTCAGACACTGCAACGGACGAAACTCGTGATTTTCCGTTTGGTCAACCGAAAATCACAGTTCTGACCAGGTACAGTTATCGAAAACGATCTCCGCCCCGATCAGCCAGAAATCACGATCGACCATCTAGATCGGTTAAATCATGATATTGCCCCTGGACGAACGAAATCCTTATTCAGACCCTGCAACGGCCGAAACTCGTGATTTTCCATCTGGTCAACCGAAAATCACAGTACTGACTAGGTACAGTTGTCAAAAACAATCTCCGCCCCGATCAGCCAGAAATCACGATCGACCACCTAGATCGGTTAAATCACGATATTGCCCCCGGACGAACGAAATCCTTATTCAGACCCTGCAACG
This sequence comes from Delonix regia, assembly GCA_037074485.1. Lineage (NCBI taxonomy): Eukaryota > Viridiplantae > Streptophyta > Magnoliopsida > Fabales > Fabaceae > Delonix > Delonix regia. Next base: position 476,976 of record JAYWLE010000016.1, read on the forward strand.
GCCGAAACTCGTGATTTTCCATCTGGTCAACCGATAATGACAGTACTGACCAGGTACAGTTGTCAAAAACAATCTCCGCCCCGATCAGGCAGAAATCACGATCGACCATCTAGATCGGTTAAATCATGATAATGCCCCCGGACGAACGAAATCCTTATTCAGACCCTGCAACGGCCGAAACTCGTGATTTTCCGTCTGGTCAACTGAAAATCACAGTACTGACCAGGTACAGTTATCGAAAACGATCTCCGTCCCGATCAGGCAAAAATCACGATCGACCATCTAGATCGGTTAAATCACGATATTGCCCCCGGACGAACGAAATCCTTATTCAGACACTGCAACGGACGAAACTCGTGATTTTCCGTTTGGTCAACCGAAAATCACAGTTCTGACCAGGTACAGTTATCGAAAACGATCTCCGCCCCGATCAGCCAGAAATCACGATCGACCATCTAGATCGGTTAAATCATGATATTGCCCCTGGACGAACGAAATCCTTATTCAGACCCTGCAACGGCCGAAACTCGTGATTTTCCATCTGGTCAACCGAAAATCACAGTACTGACTAGGTACAGTTGTCAAAAACAATCTCCGCCCCGATCAGCCAGAAATCACGATCGACCACCTAGATCGGTTAAATCACGATATTGCCCCCGGACGAACGAAATCCTTATTCAGACCCTGCAACGGCCGAAACTCGTGATTTTCCATCTGGTCAACCGATAATGACAGTACTGACCAGGTACAGTTGTCAAAAACAATCTCCGCCCCGATCAGGCAGAAATCACGATCGACCATCTAGATCGGTTAAATCATGATAATGCCCCCGGACGAACGAAATCCTTATTCAGACCCTGCAACGGCCGAAACTCGTGATTTTCCGTCTGGTCAACTGAAAATCACAGTACTGACCAGGTACAGTTATCGAAAACGATCTCTGTCCCGATCAGGCAAAAATCACGATCGACCATCTAGATCGGTTAAATCACGATATTGCCCCCGGACGAACGAAATCCTTATTCAGACACTGCAACGGACGAAACTCGTGATTTTCCGTCTGGTCAACCGAAAATCACAGTACTGACCAGGTACAGTTATCGAAAACGATCTCTGCCACGATCAGCCAGAAATCACGATCGACCATCAAGAATGGTTAAATCATGATATTGCCCCCGGACGAACGAAATCCTTATTTAGACCCTGCAACGTCCGAAACTCGTGATTTTCCATCTGGTCAACCGAAAATGACAGTACTGACAAGGTACAGTTGTCAAAGACGAACTCCGCCCCGATCAGCCAGAAATCACGATCGACCATCAAGATCGGGGAAATCACGATATTGCCCCCGGACGAACGAAATCCTTATTCAGGCCCTGCAACGGCCGAAACTCGTGATTTTCCGTCTGGTCAACCGAAAATCACAGTACTGACCAGGTACAGTTATCGAAAACGATCTCCGCCCCGATCGGCCAGAAATCACGATCGACCATCTCGATCGGTTAAATCATGATATTGCCCCCGGACGAACGAAATCCTTATTTAGACCCTGCAACGGCCGAAACTCGTGATTTTCCGTCTGGTCAACCGAAAATCACAGTACTGACCAGGTACAGTTATCGAAAACGATCTCTGCCACGATCAGCCAGAAATCACGATCGACCATCTAGAATGGTTAAATCATGATATTGCCCCCGGACGAACGAAATCCTTATTTAGACCCTGCAACGGCCGAAACTCGTGATTTTCCATCTGGTCAACCGAAAATGACAGTACTGACAAGGTACAGTTGTCAAAGACGAACTCCGCCCCGATCAGCCAGAAATCACGATCGACCATCAAGATCGGGGAAATCACGATATTGCCCCCGGACGAACGAAATCCTTATTCAGGCCCTGCAACGGCCGAAACTCGTGATTTTCCGTCTGGTCAACCGAAAATCACAGTACTGACCAGGTACAGTTATCGAAAACGATCTCCGCCCCGATCAGCCAGAAATCACGATCGACCATCTCGATCGGTTAAATCATGATATTGCCCCCGGACGATTGAAATCCTTATTCAGACCCTGCAACGGCCGAAACTCGTGATTTTCCATCTGGTCAACCGAAAATGACAGTACTGACCAGGTACAGCTGTCAAAAACAATCTCCGCCCCGATCAGGCAGAAATCACGATCGACCACCTAGATCGGTTAAATCACGATATTGCCCCCGGACGAACGAAATCCTTATTCAGACCCTGCAACGGCCGAAACTCGTGATTTTCCATCTGGTCAACCGAAAATAACAGTACTGACTAGGTGGAGTTGTCAAAAACAATCTCCGCCCCGATCAGGCATAAATCACGATCGACCTTCTAGATCGGTTAAATCATGACATTGCCCCCGGACGAACGAAATCCTTATTCAGACCCTGCAACGGCCGAAACTCGTGATTTTCCATCTGGTCAACCGAAAATCACAGTACTGACCAGGTACAGTTATCGAAAACGATCTCCGCCCCGATCAGCCAGAAATCACGATCGACCATCTAGATCGGTTAACACATGATATTGCCCCCGGACGAACGAAATCCTTATTCAGACCCTTCAACGGCCGAAACTCGTGATTTTCCTTCCGGTCAACCGATAATGACAGTACTGACCAGGTACAGTTGTCAAAAACAATCTCCGCGCCGATCAGGCAGAAATCACGATCGACCTTCTAGATCGGTTAAATCATGATATTGCCCCCAGACGAACGAAATCCTTATTCGGACCCTGCAACGGCCGAAACTCGTGATTTTCCGTCTGGGCAACCGAAAATAACAGTACTGACTAGGTAGAGTTGTCAAAAACAATCTCCGCCCCGATCAGGCATAAATCACGATCGACCTTCTAGATCGGTTAAATCATGATATTGCCCCCGGACGAACGAAATCCTTATTCAGACCCTGCAACGGCCGAAACTCTTGATTTCCGGTCTGGTCAACCGAAAATCACAATACTGACCAGGTACAGTTATCGAAAACGATCTCCGCCCCGATCAGCCAGAAATCACGATCGACCATCTAGATCGGTTAAATCATGATATTGCCCCCGGACGAACGAAATCCTTATTCTGACCCTGCAACGGCCGAAACTCGTGATTTTCCATCAGGCCAACCGAAAATGACAGTACTGACCAGGTACAGTTGTCAAAAACAATCTCCGCCCCGATCAGCCAGAAATCACGAACGACCACCTAGATCGGTTAAATCACGATATTGCCCCCGGACGAACGAAATCCTTATTCAGACCCTGCAACGGCCGAAACTCGTGATTTTCCATCTGGTCAACCGAAAATAACAGTACTGACTAGGTAGAGTTGTCAAAAACAATCTCCGCCCCGATCAGGCATAAATCACGATCGACCTTCTAGATCGGTTAAATCATGATATTGCCCCCGGACGAACGAAATCCTTATTCAGACCCTGCAACGGCCGAAACTCTTGATTTCCGGTCTGGTCAACCGAAAATCACAATACTGACCAGGTACAGTTATCGAAAACGATCTCCGCCCCGATCAGCCAGAAATCACGATCGACCATCTAGATCGGTTAAATCATGATATTGCCCCCGGACGAACGAAATCCTTATTCAGACCCTGCAACGGCCGAAACTTGTGATTTTCCGTCTGGTCAACTGAAAATGACAGTACTGACCAGGTACAGTTGTCAAAAACATTCTCCGCCCCGATCAGGCAGAAGTCACGATCGACCATCTAGATCGGTTAAATCACGATATTGCCCCCAGACGAACGAAATCCTTATTCAGACCCTGCAACGGCCGAAACTCGTGATTTTCCATCAGGCCAACCGAAAATAACAGTACTGACTAGGTAGAGTTGTCAAAAATGATTTCCGCCCCGATTAGCCAGAAATCACAATCGAGCATCTAGGATGGTTAAATTACGATATTGCCCCCGGACGAACGAAATCCTTATTCAGACCCTGCAACGGCCGAAACTCGTGATTTTCCATCTGGTCAACCGAAAATCACAGTACTGACCAGGTACAGTTATCGAAAACGATCTCCGCCCCGATCAGCCAGAAATCACGATCGACCATCTAGATCGGTTAACACATGATATTGCCCCCGGACGAACGAAATCCTTATTCAGACCCTTCAACGGCCGAAACTCGTGATTTTCCTTCTGGTCAACCGATAATGACAGTACTGACCAGGTATAGTTGTCAAAAACAATCTCCGCCCCGATCAGGCAGAAATCCCGATCGACCTTCTAGATCGGTTAAATCATGATATTGCCCCCAGACGAACGAAATCCTTATTCGGACCCTGCAACGGCCGAAACTCGTGATTTTCCGTCTGGTCAACCGAAAATCACAGTACTGACCAGGTACAGTTATCGAAAACGATCTCCGCCCCGATCAGCCAGAAATCACGATCGACCATCTAGATCGGTTAAATCACGATATTGCCCCCGGACGAACGAAATCCTTATTCAGACCCTGCGACGGCCGAAACTCGTGATTTTTCATCTGGTCAACCGATAATGACAGTACTGACCAGGTACAGTTGTCAAAAACAATCTCCGCCCCGATCAGGCAGAAATCACGATCGACCATCTAGATCGGTTAAATCACGATATTGCCCCCGGACGAACGAAATCCTTATTCAGACCCTGCAACGGCCGAAACTCGTGATTTTCCGTCTGGTCAACCGAAAATCACAGTACTGACCAGGTACAGTTATCGAAAACGATCTCCGCCCCGATCAGCCAGAAATCACGAACGACCACCTAGATCGGTTAAATCACGATATTGCCCCCGGACGAACGAAATCCTTATTCAGACCCTGCAACGGCCGAAACTCGTGATTTTCCATCTGGTCAACCGAAAATAACAGTACTGACTAGGTAGAGTTGTCAAAAACAATCTCCGCCCCGATCAGGCATAAATCACGATCGACCTTCTAGATCGGTTAAATCATGATATTGCCCCCGGACGAACGAAATCCTTATTCAGACCCTGCAACGGCCGAAACTCTTGATTTCCGGTCTGGTCAACCGAAAATCACAGTACTGACCAGGTACAGTTATCGAAAACGATCTCCGCCCCGATCAGCCAGAAATCACGATCGACCATCTAGATCGGTTAAATCATGATATTGCCCCCGGACGAACGAAATCCTTATTCAGACCCTGCAACGGCCGAAACTTGTGATTTTCCGTCTGGTCAACTGAAAATGACAGTACTGACCAGGTACAGTTGTCAAAAACAATCTCCGCCCCGATCAGGCAGAAGTCACGATCGACCATCTAGATCGGTTAAATCACGATATTGCCCCCGGACGAACGAAATCCTTATTCAGACCCTGCAACGGCCGAAACTCGTGATTTTCCGTCTGGTCAACCGAAAATCACAGTACTGACCAGGTACTGTTATCGAAAACGATCTCCGCCCCGATCAGCCAGAAATCACAATCGACCATCTAGGATGGTTAAATTACGATATTGCCCCCGGACGAACGAAATCCTTATTCAGACCCTTCAACGGCCGAAGCTCGTGATTTTCCTTCTGGTCAACCGATAATGACAGTACTGACCAGGTACAGTTGTCAAAAACAATCTCCGCGCCGATCAGCCAGAAATCACGATCGACCATCTAGATCGGTTAACACATGATATTGCCCCCGGACGAACGAAATCCTTATTCAGACCCTTCAACGGCCGAAACTCGTGATTTTCCTTCTGGTCAACCGATAATGACAGTACTGACCAGGTACAGTTGTCAAAAACAATCTCCGCCCCGATCAGGCAGAAATCCCGATCGACCTTCTAGATCGGTTAAATCATGATATTGCCCCCAGACGAACGAAATCCTTATTCGGACCCTGCAACGGCCGAAACTCGTGATTTTCCGTCTGGTCAACCGAAAATCACAGTACTGACCAGGTACAGTTATCGAAAACGATCTCCGCCCCGATCAGCCAGAAATCACGATCGACCACCTAGATCGGTTAAATCACGATATTGCCCCCGGACGAACGAAATCCTTATTCAGACCCTGCGACGGCCGAAACTCGTGATTTTTCATCTGGTCAACCGATAATGACAGTACTAACCAGGTACGGTTGTCAAAAACAATCTCCGCCCCGATCAGGCAGAAATCACGATCGACCATCTAGATCGGTTAAATCACGATATTGCCCCCGGACGAACGAAATCCTTATTCAGACCCTGCAACGGCCGAAACTCGTGATTTTCCGTCTGGTCAACCGAAAATCACAGTACTGACCAGGTACAGTTATCGAAAACGATCTCCGCCCCGATCAGCCAGAAATCACGAACGACCACCTAGATCGGTTAAATCACGATATTGCCCCCGGACGAACGAAATCCTTATTCAGACCCTGCAACGGCCGAAACTCGTGATTTTCCATCTGGTCAACCGAAAATAACAGTACTGACTAGGTAGAGTTGTCAAAAACAATCTCCGCCCCGATCAGGCATAAATCACGATCGACCTTCTAGATCGGTTAAATCATGATATTGCCCCCGGACGAACGAAATCCTTATTCAGACCCTGCAACGGCCGAAACTCTTGATTTCCGGTCTGGTCAACCGAAAATCACAGTACTGACCAGGTACAGTTATCGAAAACGATCTCCGCCCCGATCAGCCAGAAATCACGATCGACCATCTAGATCGGTTAAATCATGATATTGCCCCCGGACGAACGAAATCCTTATTCAGACCCTGCAACGGCCGAAACTTGTGATTTTCCGTCTGGTCAACTGAAAATGACAGTACTGACCAGGTACAGTTGTCAAAAACAATCTCCGCCCCGATCAGGCAGAAGTCACGATCGACCATCTAGATCGGTTAAATCACGATATTGCCCCCGGACGAACGAAATCCTTATTCAGACCCTGCAACGGCCGAAACTCGTGATTTTCCATCTGGTCAACCGAAAATAACAGTACTGACTAGGTACAGTTGTCAAAAATGATTTCCGCCCCGATTAGCCAGAAATCACAATCGACCATCTAGGATGGTTAAATTACGATATTGCCCCCGGACGAACGAAATCCTTATTCAGACCCTGCAACGGCCGAAACTCGTGATTTTCCATCTGGTCAACCGAAAATCACAGTACTGACCAGGTACAGTTATCGAAAACGATCTCCGCCCCGATCAGCCAGAAATCACGATCGACCATCTAGATCGGTTAACACATGATATTGCCCCCGGACGAACGAAATCCTTATTCAGACCCTTCAACGGCCGAAACTCGTGATTTTCCTTCTGGTCAACCGATAATGACAGTACTGACCAGGTACTGTTGTCAAAAACAATCTCCGCCCCGATCAGGCAGAAATCCCGTTCGACCTTCTAGATCGGTTAAATCATGATATTGCCCCCAGACGAACGAAATCCTTATTCGGACCCTGCAACGGCCGAAACTCGTGATTTTCCGTCTGGTCAACCGAAAATCACAGTACTGACCAGGTACAGTTATCGAAAACGATCTCCGCCCCGATCAGCCAGAAATCACGATCGACCATCTAGATCGGTTAAATCACGATATTGCCCCCGGACGAACGAAATCCTTATTCAGACCCTGCGACGGCCGAAACTCGTGATTTTTCATCTGGTCAACCGATAATGACAGTACTGACCAGGTACAGTTGTCAAAAACAATCTCCGCCCCGATCAGGCAGAAATCACGATCGACCATCTAGATCGGTTAAATCACGATATTGCCCCCGGACGAACGAAATCCTTATTCAGACCCTGCAACGGCCGAAACTCGTGATTTTCCGTCTGGTCAACCGAAAATCACAGTACTGACCAGGTACAGTTATCGAAAACGATCTCCGCCCCGATCAGCCAGAAATCACGAACGACCACCTAGATCGGTTAAATCACGATATTGCCCCCGGACGAACGAAATCCTTATTCAGACCCTGCAACGGCCGAAACTCGTGATTTTCCATCTGGTCAACCGAAAATAACAGTACTGACTAGGTAGAGTTGTCAAAAACAATCTCCGCCCCGATCAGGCATAAATCACGATCGACCTTCTAGATCGGTTAAATCATGATATTGCCCCCGGACGAACGAAATCCTTATTCAGACCCTGCAACGGCCGAAACTCTTGATTTCCGGTCTGGTCAACCGAAAATCACAGTACTGACCAGGTACAGTTATCGAAAACGATCTCCGCCCCGATCAGCCAGAAATCACGATCGACCATCTAGATCGGTTAAATCATGATATTGCCCCCGGACGAACGAAATCCTTATTCAGACCCTGCAACGGCCGAAACTTGTGATTTTCCGTCTGGTCAACTGAAAATGACAGTACTGACCAGGTACAGTTGTCAAAAACAATCTCCGCCCCGATCAGGCAGAAGTCACGATCGACCATCTAGATCGGTTAAATCACGATATTGCCCCCGGACGAACGAAATCCTTATTCAGACCCTGCAACGGCCGAAACTCGTGATTTTCCATCTGGTCAACCGAAAATAACAGTACTGACTAGGTACAGTTGTCAAAAATGATTTCCGCCCCGATTAGCCAGAAATCACAATCGACCATCTAGGATGGTTAAATTACGATATTGCCCCCGGACGAACGAAATCCTTATTCAGACCCTGCAACGGCCGAAACTCGTGATTTTCCGTCTGGTCAACCGAAAATCACAGTACTGACCAGGTACAGTTATCGAAAACGATCTCCGCCCCGATCAGCCAGAAATCACGAACGACCACCTAGATCGGTTAAATCACGATATTGCCCCCGGACGAACGAAATCCTTATTCAGACCCTGCAACGGCCGAAACTCGTGATTTTCCATCTGGTCAACCGAAAATAACAGTACTGACTAGGTAGAGTTGTCAAAAACAATCTCCGCCCCGATCAGGCATAAATCACGATCGACCTTCTAGATCGGTTAAATCATGATATTGCCCCCGGACGAACGAAATCCTTATTCAGACCCTGCAACGGCCGAAACTCTTGATTTCCGGTCTGGTCAACCGAAAATCACAGTACTGACCAGGTACAGTTATCGAAAACGATCTCCGCCCCGATCAGCCAGAAATCACGATCGACCATCTAGATCGGTTAAATCATGATATTGCCCCCGGACGAACGAAATCCTTATTCAGACCCTGCAACGGCCGAAACTTGTGATTTTCCGTCTGGTCAACTGAAAATGACAGTACTGACCAGGTACAGTTGTCAAAAACAATCTCCGCCCCGATCAGGCAGAAGTCACGATCGACCATCTAGATCGGTTAAATCACGATATTGCCCCCGGACGAACGAAATCCTTATTCAGACCCTGCAACGGCCGAAACTCGTGATTTTCCATCTGGTCAACCGAAAATAACAGTACTGACTAGGTACAGTTGTCAAAAATGATTTCCGCCCCGATTAGCCAGAAATCACAATCGACCATCTAGGATGGTTAAATTACGATATTGCCCCCGGACGAACGAAATCCTTATTCAGACCCTGCAACGGCCGAAACTCGTGATTTTCCATCTGGTCAACCGAAAATCACAGTACTGACCAGGTACAGTTATCGAAAACGATCTCCGCCCCGATCAGCCAGAAATCACGATCGACCATCTAGATCGGTTAACACATGATATTGCCCCCGGACGAACGAAATCCTTATTCAGACCCTTCAACGGCCGAAACTCGTGATTTTCCTTCTGGTCAACCGATAATGACAGTACTGACCAGGTACTGTTGTCAAAAACAATCTCCGCCCCGATCAGGCAGAAATCCCGTTCGACCTTCTAGATCGGTTAAATCATGATATTGCCCCCAGACGAACGAAATCCTTATTCGGACCCTGCAACGGCCGAAACTCGTGATTTTCCGTCTGGTCAACCGAAAATCACAGTACTGACCAGGTACAGTTATCGAAAACGATCTCCGCCCCGATCAGCCAGAAATCACGATCGACCATCTAGATCGGTTAAATCACGATATTGCCCCCGGACGAACGAAATCCTTATTCAGACCCTGCGACGGCCGAAACTCGTGATTTTTCATCTGGTCAACCGATAATGACAGTACTGACCAGGTACAGTTGTCAAAAACAATCTCCGCCCCGATCAGGCAGAAATCACGATCGACCATCTAGATCGGTTAAATCACGATATTGCCCCCGGACGAACGAAATCCTTATTCAGACCCTGCAACGGCCGAAACTCGTGATTTTCCGTCTGGTCAACCGAAAATCACAGTACTGACCAGGTACAGTTATCGAAAACGATCTCCGCCCCGATCAGCCAGAAATCACGAACGACCACCTAGATCGGTTAAATCACGATATTGCCCCCGGACGAACGAAATCCTTATTCAGACCCTGCAACGGCCGAAACTCGTGATTTTCCATCTGGTCAACCGAAAATAACAGTACTGACTAGGTAGAGTTGTCAAAAACAATCTCCGCCCCGATCAGGCATAAATCACGATCGACCTTCTAGATCGGTTAAATCATGATATTGCCCCCGGACGAACGAAATCCTTATTCAGACCCTGCAACGGCCGAAACTCTTGATTTCCGGTCTGGTCAACCGAAAATCACAGTACTGACCAGGTACAGTTATCGAAAACGATCTCCGCCCCGATCAGCCAGAAATCACGATCGACCATCTAGATCGGTTAAATCATGATATTGCCCCCGGACGAACGAAATCCTTATTCAGACCCTGCAACGGCCGAAACTTGTGATTTTCCGTCTGGTCAACTGAAAATGACAGTACTGACCAGGTACAGTTGTCAAAAACAATCTCCGCCCCGATCAGGCAGAAGTCACGATCGACCATCTAGATCGGTTAAATCACGATATTGCCCCCGGACGAACGAAATCCTTATTCAGACCCTGCAACGGCCGAAACTCGTGATTTTCCGTCTGGTCAACCGAAAATCACAGTACTGACCAGGTACTGTTATCGAAAACGATCTCCGCCCCGATCAGCCAGAAATCACAATCGACCATCTAGGATGGTTAAATTACGATATTGCCCCCGGACGAACGAAATCCTTATTCAGACCCTTCAACGGCCGAAACTCGTGATTTTCCTTCTGGTCAACCGATAATGACAGTACTGACCAGGTACTGTTGTCAAAAACAATCTCCGCCCCGATCAGGCAGAAATCCCGTTCGACCTTCTAGATCGGTTAAATCATGATATTGCCCCCAGACGAACGAAATCCTTATTCGGACCCTGCAACGGCCGAAACTCGTGATTTTCCGTCTGGTCAACCGAAAATCACAGTACTGACCAGGTACAGTTATCGAAAACGATCTCCGCCCCGATCAGCCAGAAATCACGATCGACCATCTAGATCGGTTAAATCACGATATTGCCCCCGGACGAACGAAATCCTTATTCAGACCCTGCGACGGCCGAAACTCGTGATTTTTCATCTGGTCAACCGATAATGACAGTACTGACCAGGTACAGTTGTCAAAAACAATCTCCGCCCCGATCAGGCAGAAATCACGATCGACCATCTAGATCGGTTAAATCACGATATTGCCCCCGAACGAACGAAATCCTTATTCAGACCCTGCAACGGCCGAAACTCGTGATTTTCCGTCTGGTCAACCGAAAATCACAGTACTGACCAGGTACTGTTATCGAAAACGATCTCCGCCCCGATCAGCCAGAAATCACAATCGACCATCTAGGATGGTTAAATTACGATATTGCCCCCGGACGAACGAAATCCTTATTCAGACCCTTCAACGGCCGAAACTCGTGATTTTCCTTCTGGTCAACCGATAATGACAGTACTGACCAGGTACTGTTGTCAAAAACAATCTCCGCCCCGATCAGGCAGAAATCCCGTTCGACCTTCTAGATCGGTTAAATCATGATATTGCCCCCAGACGAACGAAATCCTTATTCGGACCCTGCAACGGCCGAAACTCGTGATTTTCCGTCTGGTCAACCGAAAATCACAGTACTGACCAGGTACAGTTATCGAAAACGATCTCCGCCCCGATCAGCCAGAAATCACGATCGACCATCTAGATCGGTTAAATCACGATATTGCCCCCGGACGAACGAAATCCTTATTCAGACCCTGCGACGGCCGAAACTCGTGATTTTTCATCTGGTCAACCGATAATGACAGTACTGACCAGGTACAGTTGTCAAAAACAATCTCCGCCCCGATCAGGCAGAAATCACGATCGACCATCTAGATCGGTTAAATCACGATATTGCCCCCGGACGAACGAAATCCTTATTCAGACCCTGCAACGGCCGAAACTCGTGATTTTCCGTCTGGTCAACCGAAAATCACAGTACTGACCAGGTACAGTTATCGAAAACGATCTCCGCCCCGATCAGCCAGAAATCACGAACGACCACCTAGATCGGTTAAATCACGATATTGCCCCCGGACGAACGAAATCCTTATTCAGACCCTGCAACGGCCGAAACTCGTGATTTTCCATCTGGTCAACCGAAAATAACAGTACTGACTAGGTAGAGTTGTCAAAAACAATCTCCGCCCCGATCAGGCATAAATCACGATCGACCTTCTAGATCGGTTAAATCATGATATTGCCCCCGGACGAACGAAATCCTTATTCAGACCCTGCAACGGCCGAAACTCTTGATTTCCGGTCTGGTCAACCGAAAATCACAGTACTGACCAGGTACAGTTATCGAAAATGATCTCCGCCCCGATCAGCCAGAAATCACGATCGACCATCTAGATCGGTTAAATCACGATATTGCCCCCGGACGAACGAAATCCTTATTCAGACCCTGCAACGGCCGAAACTCGTGATTTTCCGTCTGGTCAACCGAAAATCACAGTACTGACCAGGTACAGTTATCGAAAACGATCTCCGCCCCGATCAGCCAGAAATCACGAACGACCACCTAGATCGGTTAAATCACGATATTGCCCCCGGACGAACGAAATCCTTATTCAGACCCTGCAACGGCCGAAACTCGTGATTTTCCATCTGGTCAACCGAAAATAACAGTACTGACTAGGTAGAGTTGTCAAAAACAATCTCCGCCCCGATCAGGCATAAATCACGATCGACCTTCTAGATCGGTTAAATCATGATATTGCCCCCGGACGAACGAAATCCTTATTCAGACCCTGCAACGGCCGAAACTCGTGATTTTCCGTCTGGTCAACCGAAAATCACAGTACTGACCAGGTACAGTTATCGAAAACGATCTCCGCCCCGATCAGCCAGAAATCACGATCGACCATCTAGATCGGCTAAATCACGATATTGCCCCCGGACGAACGAAATCCTTATTCAGACCCTGCGACGGCCGAAACTCGTGATTTTTCATCTGGTCAACCGATAATGACAGTACTGACCAGGTACAGTTGTCAAAAACAATCTCCGCCCCGATCAGGCAGAAATCACGATCGACCATCTAGATCGGTTAAATCACGATATTGCCCCCGGACGAACGAAATCCTTATTCAGACCCTGCAACGGCCGAAACTCGTGATTTTCCGTCTGGTCAACCGAAAATCACAGTACTGACCAGGTACAGTTATCGAAAACGATCTCCGCCCCGATCAGCTAGAAATCACGATCGACCATCTAGATCGGTTAAATCACGATATTGCCCCCGGACGAACGAAATCCTTATTCAGACCCTGCGACGGCCGAAACTCGTGATTTTTCATCTGGTCAACCGATAATGAAAGTACTGACCAGGTACAGTTGTCAAAAACAATCTCCGCCCCGATCAGGCAGAAATCACAATCGACCATCTAGATCGGTTAAATCACGATATTGCCCCCGGACGAACGAAATCCTTATTCAGACCCTGCAACGGCCGAAACTCGTGATTTTCCGTCTGGTCAACCGAAAATCACAGTACTGACCAGGTACAGTTATCGAAAACAATCTCCGCCCCGATCAGCCAGAAATCACGATCGACCATCTAGATCGGTTAAATCATGATATTGCCCCCGGACGAACGAAATCCTTATTTAGACCCTGCAACGGCCGAAACTCGTGATTTTCCATCTGGTCAACCGAAAATTACAGTACTGACCAGGTACCGTTGTCAAAAACAATCTCCGCCCCGATCAGGCAGAAATCACGATCGACCACCTAGATCGGTTAAATCACGATATTGCCCCCGGACGAACGAAATCCTTATTCAGACCCTGCAACGGCCGAATCTCGTGATTCTTCATCTGGTCAACCGATAATGACAGTACTGACCAGGTACAGTTGTCAAAAACAATCTCCGCCCCGATCAGGCAGAAATCACGATCGACCATCTAGATCGGTTAAATCATGATATTGCCCCCGGACGAACGAAATCCTTAATCAGACCCTACAACGGCCGAAACTCGTGATTTTCCGTCTGGTCAACCGAAAATCACAGTACTGACCAGGTACAGTTATCGAAAACGATCTCCGCCCCGATCAGCCAGAAATCACGATCGACCATCTAGATCGGTTAAATCATGATATTGCTCCCGGACGAAAGAAATCCTTATTTAGACACTGCAACGGACGAAACTCGTGATTTTCCATCTGGTCAACCGAAAATCACAGTACTGACCAGGTACAGTTATCGAAAACGATCTCTGCCCCGATCAGCCAGAAATCACGATCGACCATCTAGATCGGTTAAATCATGATATTGCCCCCGGACGAACGAAATCCTTATTTAGGCCTGCAACGGCCGAAACTCGTGATTTTCCATCTGGTCAACCGAAAATGACAGTACTGACAAGGTACAGTTGTCAAAAACGAACTCCGCCCCGATCAGCCAGAAATCATGATCGACCATCAAGATCGGGGAAATCACGATATTGCCCCCGGACGAACGAAATCCTTATTCAGGCCCTGCGACGGCCGAAACTCGTGATTTTCCGTCTGGTCAACCGAAAATCACTGTTCTGACCAGGTACATTTATCGAAAACGATCTCCGCCCCGATCAGCCAGAAATCACGATCGACCATCTAGATCGGTTAAATCATGATATTGCCCCAGGACGAACGAAATCCTTATTCAGACCCTGCAACGGCCGAAACTCGTGATTTTCCATCTGGTCAACCGAAAATGACAGTACTGACCAGGTACAGTTGTCAAAAACGATCTCCACCCCGATCAGGCAGAAATCACGATCGACCACCTAGATCGGTTAAATCACGATATTGTCCCCGGACGAACGAAATCCTTATTCAGACCCTGCAACGGCCGAAACTCGTGATTTTCCATCTGGTCAACCGAAAATCACAGTACTGACCAGGTACAGTTATCGAAAACGATCTCTGCCCCGATCAGCCAGAAATCACGATCGACCATCTAGATCTGTTAAATCATGATATTGCCCCCGGACGAACGAAATCCTTATTTAGACCCTGCAACGGCCGAAACTTGTGATTTTCCATCTGGTCAACCGAAAATGACAGTACTGACAAGGTACTGTTGTCAAAAACGAACTCCGCCCCGATCAACCAGAAATCACGATCGACCATCAAGATCGGGGAAATCACGATATTGCCCCCAGACGAACGAAATCCTTATTCAGGCCCTGCAACGGCCGAAACTCGTGATTTTCCGTCTGGTCAACCGAAAATCACAGTACTGACCATGTACAGTTAACGAAAACGATCGCCGCCCCGATCAGCCAGAAATCACGATCGACCATCTAGATCGGTTAAATCATGATATTGCCCCCGGACGAACGAAATCCTTATTCAGACCCTGCAACGGCCGAAACTCGTGATTTTCCATCTGGTCAACCGAAAATGACAGCACTGACCAGGTACAGTTGTCAAAAACAATCTCCGCCCCGATCAGCCAGAAATCACGATCGACCACCTAGATCGGTTTAATCACGATATTGCCCCCGGACGAACGAAATCCTTATTCAGACCCTGCAACGGCCAAAACTCGTGATTTTCCATCTGGTCAACCGAAAATCACAGTACTGACCAGGTACAGTTATCGAAAACGATCTCTGCCCCGATCAGCCAGAAATCACGATCGACCATCTAGATCTGTTAAATCATGATATTGCCCCCGGACGAACGAAATCCTTATTTAGACCCTGCAACGGCCGAAACTTGTGATTTTCCATCTGGTCAACCGAAAATGACAGTACTGACAAGGTACTGTTGTCAAAAACGAACTCCGCCCCGATCAACCAGAAATCACGATCGACCATCAAGATCGGGGAAATCACGATATTGCCCCCAGACGAACGAAATCCTTATTCAGGCCCTGCAACGGCCGAAACTCGTGATTTTCCGTCTGGTCAACCGAAAATCACAGTACTGACCATGTACAGTTAACGAAAACGATCGCCGCCCCGATCAGCCAGAAATCACGATCGACCATCTAGATCGGTTAAATCATGATATTGCCCCCGGACGAACGAAATCCTTATTCAGACCCTGCAACGGCCGAAACTCGTGATTTTCCATCTGGTCAACCGAAAATGACAGCACTGACCAGGTACAGTTGTCAAAAACAATCTCCGCCCCGATCAGCCAGAAATCACGATCGACCACCTAGATCGGTTTAATCACGATATTGCCCCCGGACGAACGAAATCCTTATTCAGACCCTGCAACGGCCAAAACTCGTGATTTTCCATCTGGTCATCCGAAAATCACAGTACTGACCAGGTACAGTTATCGAAAACGATCTCTGCCCCGATCAGCCAGACATCACGATCGACCATCTAGATCGGTTAAATCATGATATTGCCCCCGGACGAACGAAATCCTTATTTAGACCCTGCAACGGCCGAAACTCGTGATTTTCCATCTGGTCAACCGAAAATGACAGTACTGACAAGGTACAGTTGTCAAAAACGAACTCCGCCCCGATCTGCCAGAAATCACGATCGACCATCAAGATCGGGGAAATCACGATATTGCCCCCAGACGAACGAAATCCTTATTCAGGCCCTGCAACGGCCGAAACTCGTGATTTTCCGTCTGGTCAACCGAAAATCACAGTACTGACCATGTACAGTTATCGAAAACGATCTCCGCCCCGATCAGCCAGAAATCACGATCGACCATCTAGATCTGTTAAATCATGATATTGCCCCCGGACGAACGAAATCCTTATTCAGACCCTGCAACGGCCGAAACTCGTGATTTTCCATCTGGTCAACCGAAAATGACAGTACTGACCAGGTACAGTTGTCAAAAACAATCTCCGCCCCGATCAGCCAGAAATCACGATCGATCACCTAGATCGGTTAAATCACGATATTGCCCCCGGACGAACGAAATCCTTATTCAGACCCTGGAACGGCCGAAACTCGTGATTTTCCATCTGGTCAACCGAAAATGACAGTACTGACATGGTACAGTTGTCAAAAACGAACTCCGCCCCGATCAGCCAGAAATCACGATCGACCGTCTAGATCGGTTAAATCATGATATTGCTCCCGGACGAACGAAATCCTTATTCAGACCCTGCAACGGCCGAAACTCGTGATTTTCCGTCAGGCCAACCGAAAATCACAGTACTGACTAGGTACAGTTATCGAAAACGATCTCCGCCCCGATCAGCCAGAAATCACGATCGACCACCTAGATCGGTTAAATCACGATATTGCCCCCGGACGAACGAAATCCTTATTCAGACCCTGCAACGGCCGAAACTCGTGATTTTTCATCTGGTCAACCGATAATCACAGTACTGACCAGGTACAGTTATCGAAAACGATCTCTGCCCCGATCAGCCAGAAATCACGATCGACCATCTAGATCTGTTAAATCATGATATTGCCCCCGGACGAACGAAATCCTTATTTAGACCCTGCAACGGCCGAAACTTGTGATTTTCCATCTGGTCAACCGAAAATGACAGTACTGACAAGGTACTGTTGTCAAAAACGAACTCCGCCCCGATCAACCAGAAATCACGATCGACCATCAAGATCGGGGAAATCACGATATTGCCCCCAGACGAACGAAATCCTTATTCAGGCCCTGCAACGGCCGAAACTCGTGATTTTCCGTCTGGTCAACCGAAAATCACAGTACTGACCATGTACAGTTAACGAAAACGATCGCCGCCCCGATCAGCCAGAAATCACGATCGACCATCTAGATCGGTTAAATCATGATATTGCCCCCGGACGAACGAAATCCTTATTCAGACCCTGCAACGGCCGAAACTCGTGATTTTCCATCTGGTCAACCGAAAATGGCAGCACTGACCAGGTACAGTTGTCAAAAACAATCTCCGCCCCGATCAGCCAGAAATCACGATCGACCACCTAGATCGGTTTAATCACGATATTGCCCCCGGACGAACGAAATCCTTATTCAGACCCTGCAACGGCCAAAACTCGTGATTTTCCATCTGGTCATCCGAAAATCACAGTACTGACCAGGTACAGTTATCGAAAACGATCTCTGCCCCGATCAGCCAGACATCACGATCGACCATCTAGATCGGTTAAATCATGATATTGCCCCCGGACGAACGAAATCCTTATTTAGACCCTGCAACGGCCGAAACTCGTGATTTTCCATTTGGTCAACCGAAAATGACAGTACTGACAAGGTACAGTTGTCAAAAACGAACTCCGCCCCGATCAGCCAGAAATCACGATCGACCATCAAGATCGGGGAAATCACGATATTGCCCCCAGACGAACGAAATCCTTATTCAGGCCCTGCAACGGCCGAAACTCGTGATTTTCCGTCTGGTCAACCGAAAATCACAGTACTGACCATGTACAGTTATCGAAAACGATCTCCGCCCCGATCAGCCAGAAATCACGATCGACCATCTAGATCTGTTAAATCATGATATTGCCCCCGGACGAACGAAATCCTTATTCAGACCCTGCAACGGCCGAAACTCGTGATTTTCCATCTGGTCAACCGAAAATGACAGTACTGACCAGGTACAGTTGTCAAAAACAATCTCCGCCCCGATCAGGCAGAAATCACGATCGATCACCTAGATCGGTTAAATCACGATATTGCCCCCGGACGAACGAAATCCTTATTCAGACCCTGGAACGGCCGAAACTCGTGAT
Source organism: Delonix regia (assembly GCA_037074485.1). Taxonomy (NCBI): domain Eukaryota; kingdom Viridiplantae; phylum Streptophyta; class Magnoliopsida; order Fabales; family Fabaceae; genus Delonix; species Delonix regia. Next base: position 496,020 of record JAYWLE010000016.1, read on the forward strand.
TTTCCATCTGGTCAACCGAAAATGACAGTACTGACATGGTACAGTTGTCAAAAACGATCTCCGCCCCGATCAGCCAGAAATCACGATCGACCGTCTAGATCGGTTAAATCATGATATTGCCCCCGGACGAACGAAATCCTTATTCAGACCCTGCAACGGCCGAAACTCGTGATTTTCCGTCAGGCCAACCGAAAATCACAGTACTGACCAGGTACAGTTATCGAAAACGATCTCCGCCCCGATCAGCCAGAAATCACGATCGACCACCTAGATCGGTTAAATCACGATATTGCCCCCGGACGAACGAAATCCTTATTCAGACCCTGCAACGGCCGAAACTCGTGATTTTTCATCTGGTCAACCGATAATGACAGTACTGACCAAGTACAGTTGTCAAAAACAATCTCCGCCCCGATCAGGCAGAAATCACGATCGACCATCTAGATCGGTTAAATCATGACATTGCCCCCAGACGAACGAAATCCTTATTCGGACCCTGCAACGGCCGAAACTCGTGATTTTCCGTCTGGTCAACCGAAAATCACAGTACTGACCAGGTACAGTTGTCAAAAACAATCTCCGCCCCGATCAGGCAGAAATCACGATCGACCATCTAGATTGGTTAAATCACGATATTGCCCCCGGGCTGACAAAATCGCTATTCAGACCCTGCAATGGCCGAAACTCGTGATTTTCCGTTTGGTCAACCGAAAATCACAGTACTGACCAGGTACAGTTATCGAAAACGATCTCCGCCCCGATCAGCCAGAAATCACGATCGACCATCTAGATCGGTTAAATCATGATATTGCCCCCGGACGAACGAAATCCTTATTTAGACCCTGCAACGGCCGAAACTCGTGATTTTCCATCTGGTCAACCGAAAATGACAGTACTGACCAGGTACAGTTGTCAAAAACAATCTCCGCCCCGATCAGGCAGAAATCACGATCGACCACCTAGATTGGTTAAATCACGATATTGCCCCCGGACGAACGAAATCCTTATTCAGACCCTGCAACGGCCGAAACTCGTGATTTTCCATCTGGTCAACCGAAAATAACAGTACTGACTAGGTAGAGTTGTCAAAAATGATTTCCGCCCTGATCAGCCAGAAATCACGATCGACCATCTAGATCGGTTAAATCATGATATTGCCCCCGGACGAACGAAATCCTTATTTAGACCCTGCAACGGCCGGAACTCGTGATTTTCCATCTGGTCAACCAAAAATGACAGTACTGACAAGGTACAGTTGTCAAAAACGAACTCCGCCCCGATCAGCCAGAAATCACGATCGGCCATCAAGATCGGGGAATTCACGATATTGCCCCCGGACGAACGAAATCCTTATTCAGACACTGCAACGGACGAAACTCGTGATTTTCCATCTGGTCAACCGAAAATCACAGTACTGACAAGGTACAGTTGTCAAAAACGATCTCCGCCCCGATCAGCCAGAAATCACGATCGACGATCAAGATCAGTTAAATCACGATATTGCCCTCGGACGAACGAAATCCTTATTCAGACCCTGCAACGGCCGAAACTCGTGATTTTCCGTTTGGTCAACCGAAAATCACAGTACTGACCAGGTACAGTTATCGAAAACGATCTCCGCCCCGATCAGCCAGAAATCGCGATCGACGATCTAGATTGGTTAAATTACGATATTGCCCCCGGACGAACGAAATCCTTATTCAGACCCTGCAACGGCCGAAACTCGTGATTTTCCATCTGGTCAACCGAAAATAACAGTACTGACCAGGTACAGTTGTCAAAAACAATCTCCGCCCCGATTAGGCAGAAATCACGATCGACCATCTAGATCGGTTAAATCACGATATTGCCCCCGGACGAACGAAATCCTTATTCAGACCCTGCAACGGCCAAAACTCGTGATTTTCCATCTGGTCAACCGAAAATCACATTACTGACCATGTACAGTTATCGAAAACGATCTCCACCCCGATCAGCCAGAAATCGCGATCGACGATCTAGATTGGTTAAATTACGATATTGCCCCCGGACGAACGAAATCCTTATTCAGACCCTGCAACGGCCGAAACTCGTGATTTTCCATCTGGTCAACCGAAAATGACAGTACTGACCAGGTACAGTTGTCAAAAATAATCTCCGCCCCGATCAGGCAGAAATCACGATCGACCATCTAGATCGGTTAAATCATGATATTGCCCCCGGGAAGACGAAATCGAAATTCAGACCCTGCATCGGCCGAAACTCGGGATTTTCTGACTGGTCAACTGAAAAACACAGTACTGACTAGGTAGAGTTGTCAAAAATGATTTTCGCCCTGATCAGCCAGAAATCACGATCGACCATCTAGATTGGTTAAATCACGATATTGCCCCCGGGCTGACAAAATCGCTATTCAGACCCTGCAATGGCCGAAACTCGTGATTTTCCGTTTGGTCAACCGAAAATCACAGTACTGACCAGGTACGGTTATCGAAAACGATCTCCGCCCCGATCAGCCAGAAATCGCGATCGACGATCTAGATTGGTTAAATTACGATATTGCCCCCGGACGAACGAAATCCTTATTCAGACCCTGCATCGGCCGAAACTCGTGATTTTCCATCTGGTCAACCGAAAATGACAGTACTGACCAGGTACAGTTGTCAAAAATAATCTCCGCCCCGATCAGGCAGAAATCACGATCGACCATCTAGATCGGTTAAATCACGATATTGCCCCCGGGAAGACGAAATCGAAATTCAGACCCTGCATCGGCCGAAACTCGGGATTTTCTGACTGGTCAACTGAAAAACACAGTACTGACCAGGTAGAGTTGTCAAAAATGATTTTCGCCCTGATCAGCCAGAAATCACGATCGACCATCTAGATTGGTTAAATCACGATATTGCCCCCGGGCTGACAAAATCGCTATTCAGACCCTGCAATGGCCGAAACTCGTGATTTTCCGTTTGGTCAACCGAAAATCACAGTACTGACCAGGTACAGTTATCGAAAACGATCTCCGCCCCGATCAGCCAGAAATCACGATCGACCATCTAGATCGGTTAAATCATGATATTGCCCCCGGACGAACGAAATCCTTATTTAGACCCTGCAACGGCCGAAACTCGTGATTTTCCATCTGGTCAACCGAAAATGACAGTACTGACCAGGTACAGTTGTCAAAAACAATCTCCGCCCCGATCAGGCAGAAATCACGATCGACCACCTAGATTGGTTAAATCACGATATTGCCCCCGGACGAACGAAATCCTTATTCAGACCCTGCAACGGCCGAAACTCGTGATTTTCCATCTGGTCAACCGAAAATAACAGTACTGACTAGGTAGAGTTGTCAAAAATGATTTCCGCCCTGATCAGCCAGAAATCACGATCGACCATCTAGATCGGTTAAATCATGATATTGCCCCCGGACGAACGAAATCCTTATTTAGACCCTGCAACGGCCGGAACTCGTGATTTTCCATCTGGTCAACCGAAAATGACAGTACTGACCAGGTACAGTTGTCAAAAATAATCTCCGCCCCGATCAGGCAGAAATCCCGATCGACCATCTAGATCGGTTAAATCACGATATTGCCCCCGGGAAGACGAAATCGAAATTTAGACCCTGCATCGGCCGAAACTCGGGATTTTCTGACTGGTCAACTGAAAAACACAGTACTGACTAGGTAGAGTTGTCAAAAATGATTTTCGCCCTGATCAGCCAAAAATCACGATCGACGATCTAGATTGGTTAAATCACGATATTGCCCCCGGGCTGACAAAATCGCTATTCAGACCCTGCAACGGCCGAAACTCGTGATTTTCCGTTTGGTCAACCGAAAATCACAGTACTGACCAGGTACAGTTATCGAAAACGATCTCCGCCCCGATCAGCCAGAAATCGCGATCGACGATCTAGATTGGTTAAATTACGATATTGCCCCCGGACGAACGAAATCCTTATTCAGACCCTGCAACGGCCGAAACTCGTGATTTTCCATCTGGTCAACCGAAAATGACAGTACTGACCAGGTACAGTTGTCAAAAATAATCTCCGCCCCGATCAGGCAGAAATCCCGATCGACCATCTAGATCGGTTAAATCACGATATTGCCCCCGGGAAGACGAAATCGAAATTTAGACCCTGCATCGGCCGAAACTCGGGATTTTCTGACGGGTCAACTGAAAAACACAGTACTGACTAGGTAGAGTTGTCAAAAATGATTTTCGCCCTGATCAGCCAAAAATCACGATCGACGATCTAGATTGGTTAAATCACGATATTGCCCCCGGGCTGACAAAATCGCTATTCAGACCCTGCAACGGCCGAAACTCGTGATTTTCCGTTTGGTCAACCGAAAATCACAGTACTGACCAGGTACAGTTATCAAAAACGATCTCTGCCCCGATCAGCCAGAAATCGCGATCGACGATCTAGATTGGTTAAATTACGATATTGCCCCCAGACGAACGAAATCCTTATTCAGGCCCTGCAACGGCCAAAACTCGTGATTTTCTGCCTGGTCAACCGAAAATCACTGTACTGACCAGGAACAGTTATCAAAAACGATCTCCGCCCCGATCAGGCAGAAATCACGATCGACCATCTAGATCGGTTAAGTCACGATATTGCCCCCGGACGAACGAAATCCTTATTCAGACCCAGCAACGGCCGAAACTAGTGATTATCTGCCTGGCCAACCGAAAATCACAGTACTGACCAGGTACGGTTGTCAAAAACGAACTCCGCCCCGATCAGCCAGAAATCACGATCGACCATCAAGGTCAGTGAAATCACGATATTGCCCCCGGGCTGACAAAATCGCTATTCAGACCCTGCAACGTCCGAAAGTCGTGATTTTCCGCCTGGTCAACCGAAAATCGCTGTACTGACCTGGTACAGTTATCAAAAACGATCTCCGCCCCGATCAGCCAGAAATCGCGATCGACGATCTAGATCGGTTAAATCACGATATTGCCCCCGGACGAACGAAATCCTTATTCAGACCCTGCAACGGCCGAAACTCGTGATTTTCCATCTGGTCAACCGAAAATAACAGTACTGACCAGGTACAGTTGTCAAAAATAATCTCCGCCCCGATCAGGCAGAAATCACGATCGACCATCTAGATCGGTTAAATCACGATATTGCCCCCGGGAAGACGAAATCGAAATTCAGACCCTGCATCGGCCGAAACTCGGGATTTTCTGACTGGTCAACCGAAAATCACAGTACTGACAAGGTAGAGTTGTCAAAAATGATTTTCGCCCTAATCAGCCAGAAATCACGATCGACCATCAAGATTTGTTAAATCACGATATTGCCCCCGGGCTGACAAAATCGCTATTCAGACCCTGCATCGGCCGAAACTCGTGATTTTCCATCTGGTCAACCGAAAATAATAGTACTGACCAGGTACAGTTGTCAAAAACTATCTCCGCCCCGATCAGGCAGAAATCACGATCGACCATCTAGATCGGTTAAATCACGATATTGCCCCCGGACGAACGTAATCCTTATTCAGACCCTGCAACGGCCGAAACTCGTGATTTTCCATCTGGTCAACCGAAAATGACAGTACTGACTAGGTAGAGTTGTCAAAAATGATTTCCTCCCTGATCAGCTAGAAATCACGATCGACCGTCAAGATTGGTTAAATTACGATATTGCCCCCGGACGAACGAAATCCTTATTCAAACCCTGCAACGGCTGAAACTCGTGATTTTCCATCCGGTCAACTGAAAATAACAGTACTGACCAGGTACAGTTGTCAAAAATAATCTCCGCCCCGATCAGGCTGAAATCACGATCGACCATCTAGATCGGTTAAATCACGATATTGCCCCCGGGAAGACGAAATCGAAATTCAGACCCTGCATCGGCCGAAACTCGGGAGTTTCTGCCTGGTCAACCGAAAATCACAGTACTGACTTGGTAGAGTTGTCAAAAATGATTTTCGCCCTGATCAGCCAGAAATCACGATCGACCATCTAGTTTGGTTAAATCACGATATTGCCCCCGGGCTGACAAAATCGCTATTCAGACCCTGCAACGGCCGAAACTCGTGATTTTCCGCCTGGTCAACCGAAAATCGCTGTACTGACCTGGTACAGTTATCAAAAATGATCTCCGCCCCGATCAGCCAGAAATCGCGATCGACGATCTAGATCGGTTAAATCACGATATTGCCCCCGGATGAACGAAATCCTTATTCAGACCCTGCAACGGCCGAAACTCGTGATTTTCCATCTGGTCAACCGAAAATAACAGTACTGACCAGGTACAGTTGTCAAAAACAATCTCCGCCCCGATCAGGCAGAAATCACGATCGACCATCTAGATCGGTTAAATCACGATATTGCCCCCGGACGAACGAAATCCTTATTCAGACCCAGCATCGGCCGAAACTTGGGATTTTTCGTTAGGTCAACCGACAATCAAAGTATTGACCTGGTACAGTTGTCAAAAACAATTTCCGCCTCGTCTGGCTAGAAATCACGATCGATCGTCTGGATCGGTAAAATCTCGATATTGCCCTCGGACGAACGAAATCCTTATTCTGGCCCAGCAACGGCCGAAACTAGTGATTATCTGTCTGGCCAACCGAAAATCACAGTACTGACCAGGTACAGTTGTCAAAAACAAACTCCGCCCCGATCAACCAGAAATCACGATCTACCATCTAGATTGGTTAAATCACGATATTGGCCCCGGGCTGACAAAATCGCTATTCAGACCCTGCAACGGCCGAAACTTGTGATTTTCCGCCTGGTGTACCGAAAATTGTTGTACTGACCAGGTACAGTTATCGAAAATGATCTCCGCCCCGATCAGCCAGAAATCGCGATCGACCATCTAGATCGGTTAAATCACGATATTGCCCCCGGACGAACGAAATCCTTATTCAGACCCTGCAACGGCTGAAACTCGTGATTTTCCATCTGGTCAACCGAAAATAACAGTACTGACCAGGTACAGTTGTCAAAAACAATCTCTGCCCCGATCAGGCAGAAATCACGATCGACCATCTAGATCGGTTAAATCGAGATATTGCCCCCGGGAAGACGAAATCGAAATTCAGACCCTGCATCGGCCGAAACTCGGGATTTTCCATTAGGTCAACCGACAATCAAAGTATTGACCTGGTACAGTTGTCAAAAACAATTTCCGCCTCGACTGGCTAGAAATTACGATCGATCGCCTGGATCGGTAAAATCTCGATATTGCCCTCGGACGAACGAAATCCTTATTCAGACCCAGCAACGGCCGAAACTAGTGATTATCTGTCTGGCCAACCGAAAATCACAGTACTGACCAGGTACAGTTGTCAAAAACGAACTCCGCCCCGATCAGCCAGAACTCACGATCGACCATCAAGATCGGGGATATCACGATATTGCCCCCGGACGAACGAAATGCTTATTCAGGCCCTGCAACGGCCAAAACTCGTGATTTTCTGCCTGGTCAACCGAAAATCACTGTACTGACCAGGAACAGTTATCAAAAACGATCTCAGCCCCGATCAGCCAGAAATCACGATCGACCATCTAGATCGGTTAAATCACGATATTGCCCCCGGACGAACGAAATCCTTATTCAGACCCAGCAACGGCCGAAACTAGTGATTATCTGCCTGGCCAACCGAAAATCACAGTACTGACCAGGTACAGTTGTCAAAAACGAACTCCGCCCCGATCAGCCAGAAATCACGATCGACCATCAAGGTCGGCGAAATCACGATATTGCCCCCGGGCTGACAAAATCGCTATTCATACCCTGCAACGTCCGAAACTCGTGATTTTCCGCCTGGTCAACCGAAAATCACAGTACTGACTAGGTAGAGTTATCAAAAACGATCTCTGCCCCGATCAGCCAGAAATCACAATCGACCATCTAGATTGGTTAAATCACGATATTGCCCTCGGGCTGACAAAATCACTATTCAGACCTTGCACCGGCCGAAACTCGTGATTTTCTGCCTGGTCAACCGAAAATCGCTGTACTGACCTGGTACAGTTATCGAAAACGATCTCCGCCCCGATCAGCCAGAAATCGCGATCGACCATCTAGATCGGTTAAATCACGATATTGCCCCCGGACGAACGAAATCCTTATTCAGACCCTGCAACGGCCGAAACTCGTGATTTTCCATCTGGTCAACCGAAAATAACAGTACTGACCAGGTACAGTTGTCAAAAACAATCTCTGCCCAGATCAGGCAGAAATCACGATCGACCATCTAGATCGGTTAAATTGAGATGTTGCCCCCGAGAAGACGAAATCGAAATTCAGACCCAGCATCGGCCGAAACTCGGGATTTTCCATTAGGTCAACCGACAATCAAAGTATTGACCTGGTACAGTTGTCAAAACCAATTTCCGCCTCGACTGGCTAGAAATCACGATCGATCGCCTGGATCGGTAAAATCTCGATATTGCCCTCGGACGATCGAAATCCTTATTCAGACCCAGCAACGGCCGAAACTAGTGATTATCTGTCTGGCCAACCGAAAATCACAGTACTGACCAGGTACAGTTGTCAAAAACAAACTCCGCCCCGATCATCCAGAAATCACGATCGACCATCAAGATCGGTGAAATCACGATATTGCCCCCGGGCTGACAAAATCGCTATTCAGACCCTGCAATGGCCGAAACTCGTGATTTTCTGCCTGGTCAAACGAAAATCACAGTACTGACCAGGTACAGTTATCGAAAACGATCTCCGCCCGATCAGCCAGACATCACGATCGACGATCTAGATCGGTTAAATCATGTTATTGCCCCCGGACGAACAAAATCCTTATTCAGACCCTGCAACAGCCGAAACTCGTGATTTTCCGACTGGTCAACCGAAAATCACAGTACTGACCAGGTACAGTTATCGAAAACGATCTCCGCCCCGATCAGCCAGAAATCACGATCGACCATCTAGATTGGTTAAATCACGATATTGCCCTCGGGCTGACAAAATCACCATTCAGACCCTGCAACGGCCGAAACTCGTGATTTTCCGCCTGGTCAACCGAAAATCGCTGTACTGACCAGGTCCAGTTATCAAAAACGATCTCCACCCCGATCAGCCAGAAATCGCGTTCGACGATCTAGATCGGTTAAATCACGATATTGCCCCCGGACGAACGAAATCCTTATTCAGACCCTGCAATGGCCGAAACTCGTGATTTTCCATCTGGTCAACCTAAAATAACAGTACTGACCAGGTACAGTTGTCAAGAACAATCTCTTCCCCGATCAGGCAGAAATCACGATCGAACGTCTAGATCGGTTGAATCGAGATATTGCCCCCGGGAAGACGAAATCGAAATTCAGACCCTGTATCGGCCGAAACTCGGGATTTTCCATTAGGTCAACCGACAATCAAAGTATTGACCTGGTACAGTTGTCAAAAACAATTTCCGCCTCGACTGGCTAGAAATCACGATCGATCGTCTGGATTGGTAAAATCTCGATACTGCCCTCGGACGAACGAAATCCTTATTCAGACCCAGCAACGGCCGAAACTAGTGATAATCTGTCTGGCCAACCGAAAATCACAGTACTGACCAGGTACAGTTGTCAAAAACAAACTCCGCCCCGATCAACCAGAAATCACGATCGACCATCAAGATCGGTGAAATCACGATATTGCCCCCGGGCTGACAAAATCGCTATTCAGACCCTGCAACGGCCGAAACTCGTGATTTTCCGTCTGGTCAACCGAAAATCACAGTACTGACTAGGTAGAGTTTCCAAAAATGATTTCCGCCCTGATCAGCCAGAAATCACGATTGACCATCTAGATTGGTTAAATCACGATATTGCCCCCGGGCTGACAAAATCGCTATTCAGACCCTGCAACGGCCGAAACTCGTGATTTTCCGCCTGGTCAACCGAAAATCGCTGTACTGACCAGGTACAATTATCAAAAATGATCTCCGCCCCGATCAGCCAGAAATCGCGATCGACGATCTGGATCGGTTAAATCACGATATTGCCCCCGGACGAACGAAATCCTTATTCAGACCCTGCAACGGCCGAAACTCGTGATTTTCCATCGGGTCAACCGAAAATAACAGTGCTGACCATGTCCAGTTGTCAAAAACAATCTCCGCCCCGATCAGGCAGAAATCACGATCGACCATCTAGATCGGTTAAATCACGATATTGCCCCCGGGAAGACGAAATCGAAATTTAGGCCCTGCATCGGCCGAAACTCGGGATTTCCCGTTAGGTTAACCGACAATCAAAGTATTGACCTGGTACAGTTGTCAAAAATAATTTCCGCCTCGACTGGCTAGAAATCACGATCGATCGTCTGGATTGGTAAAATCTCGATATTGCCCACGGACGAACGAAATCCTTGTTCAGACCCAGCAACGGCCGAAACTAGTGATTATCAGTCTGGCCAATCGAAAATCACAGTACTGACTAGGTACAGTTGTCAAAAACAAACTCCGCCCCGATCAGCCAGAAATCACGATCGACCATCAAGATCGGTGAAATCACGATATTGCCCCCGGGCTGACAAAATCGCTATTCCGACCCTGCAACGGCCGAAACTCATGATTTTCCGCCTGGTAAACCGAAAATCACAGTACTGACTAGGTAGAGTTTCCAAAAATGATTTCCGCCCTGATCAGCCAGAAATCACGATTGACCATCTAGATTGGTTAAATCACGATATTGCCCCCGGGCTGACAAAATCGCTATTCAGACCCTGCAACGGCCGAAACTCGTGATTTTCCGCCTGGTCAACCGAAAATCGCTGTACTGACCAGGTACAATTATCAAAAATGATCTCCGCCCCGATCAGCCAGAAATCGCGATCGACGATCTGGATCGGTTAAATCACGATATTGCCCCCGGACGAACGAAATCCTTATTCAGACCCTGCAACGGCCGAAACTCGTGATTTTCCATCGGGTCAACCGAAAATAACAGTACTGACCATGTCCAGTTGTCAAAAACAATCTCCGCCCCGATCAGGCAGAAATCACGATCGACCATCTAGATCGGTTAAATCACGATATTGCCCCCGGGAAGACGAAATCGAAATTTAGACCCTGCATCGGCCGAAACTCGGGATTTTCCGTTAGGTCAACCGACAATCAAAGTATTGACCTGGTACAGTTGTCAAAAACAATTTCCGCCTCGACTGGCTAGAAATCACGATCGATCGTTTGGATTGGTAAAATCTCGATACTGCCCTCGGACGAACGAAATCCTTATTCAGACCCAGCAACGGCCGAAACTAGTGATTATCTGTCTGGCCAACCGAAAATCACAGTACTGACCAGGTACAGTTGTCAAAAACAAACTCCGCCCCGATCAGCCAGAAATCACGATCGACCATCAAGATCGGTGAAATCACGATATTGCCCCCGGGCTGACAAAATCGCTATTCAGACCCTGCAACGGCCGAAACTCGTGATTTTCCGTCTGGTCAACCGAAAATCACAGTACTGACTAGGTAGAGTTTCCAAAAATGATTTCCGCCCTGATCAGCCAGAAATCACGATTGACCATCTAGATTGGTTAAATCACGATATTGCCCCCGGGCTGACAAAATCGCTATTCAGACCCTGCAACGGCCGAAACTCGTGATTTTCCGCCTGGTCAACCGAAAATCGCTGTACTGACCAGGTACAATTATCAAAAATGATCTCCGCCCCGATCAGCCAGAAATCGCGATCGACGATCTGGATCGGTTAAATCACGATATTGCCCCCGGACGAACGAAATCCTTATTCAGACCCTGCAACGGCCGAAACTCGTGATTTTCCATCGGGTCAACCGAAAATAACAGTACTGACCATGTCCAGTTGTCAAAAACAATCTCCGCCCCGATCAGGCAGAAATCACGATCGACCATCTAGATCGGTTAAATCACGATATTGCCCCCGGGAAGACGAAATCGAAATTTAGGCCCTGCATCGGCCGAAACTCGGGATTTCCTGTTAGGTCAACCGACAATCAAAGTATTGACCTGGTACAGTTGTCAAAAATAATTTCCGCCTCGACTGGCTAGAAATCACGATCGATCGTCTGGATTGGTAAAATCTCGTTATTGCGCTCGGACGAACGAAATCCTTATTCAGACCCAGCAACGGCCGAAACTAGTGATTATCAGTCTGGCCAATCAAAAATCACAGTACTGACTAGGTACAGTTGTCAAAAACGAACTCCGCCCCGATCAGCCAGAAATCACGTTCGACCATCAAGATCGGTGAAATCACGATATTCCCCCCGGGCTGACAAAATCGCTATTCAGACCCTGCAACGGCCGAAACTCGTGATTTTCCGCCTGGTCAACCGAAAATCGCTGTACTGACCAGGTACAATTATAAAAATGATCTCCACCCCGATCAGCCAAAAATCGGGATCGACGATCTAGATCGGTTAAATCACGATATTGCCCCCGGACGAACGAAATCCTTATTCAGACCCTGCAACGGCCGAAACTCGTGATTTTCCATCGGGTCAACCGAAAATAACAGTACTGACCATGTCCAGTTGTCAAAAACAATCTCCGCCCCGATCAGGCCGAAATCCCGATCGACGATCTAGATCGGTTAAATCACGATATTGCCCCCGGGAAGACGAAATCGAAATTTAGACCCTGCATCAGCCGAAACTCGGGATTTCCCGTTAGGTCAACCGACAATCAAAGTATTGACCTGGTACAGTTGTCAAAAACAATTTCCGCCTCGACTGGCTAGAAATCACGATCGATCGTTTAGATTGGTAAAATCTCGATACTGCCCTCGGACGAACGAAATCCTTATTCAGACCCAGCAACGGCCGAAACTAGTGATTATCAGTCTGGCCAATCGAAAATCACAGTACTGACTAGGTACAGTTGTCAAAAACGAACTCCGCCCCGATCAGCCAGAAATCACGTTCGACCATCAAGATCGGTGAAATCACGGTATTGCCCCCGGGCTGACAAAATCGCTATTCAGACCCTGCAACGGCCGAAACTCGTGATTTTCCGCCTGGTCAACCGAAAATCGCTGTACTGACCAGGTACAATTATCAAAAATGATCTCCGCCCCGATCAGCCAGAAATCGCGATCGACGATCTAGATCGGTTAAATCACGATATTGCCCCCGGACGAACGAAATCCTTATTCAGACCCTGCAACAGCCGAAACTCGTGATTTTCCATCGGGTCAACCGAAAATAACAGTACTGACCATGTCCAGTTGTCAAAAACAATCTCCGCCCCGATCAGGCAGAAATCACGATCGACCATCTAGATCGGTTAAATCACGATATTGCCCCCGGGAAGACGAAATCGAAATTTAGACCCTGCATCGGCCGAAACTCGGGATTTTCGGTTAGGTCAACCGACAATCAAAGTATTGACCTGGTACAGTTGTCAAAAACAATTTCCGCCTCGACTGGCTAGAAATCACGATCGATCGTCTGGATTGGTAAAATCTCGATACTGCCCTCGGACGAACGAAATCCTTATTCAGACCCAGCAACGGCCGAAACTAGTGATTATCTGTCTGGCCAACCGAAAATCACAGTACTGACCAGGAACAGTTGTCAAAAACAAACTCCGCCCCGATCAGCCAGAAATCACGATCGACCATCAAGATCGGTGAAATCACGATATTGCCCCCGGGCTGACAAAATCGCTATTCAGACCCTGCAACGGCCGAAACTCGTGATTTTCCGTCTGGTCAACCGAAAATCACAGTACTGACTAGGTAGAGTTTCCAAAAATGATTTCCGCCCTGATCAGCCAGAAAACACGTTCGACCATCAAGATCGGTGAAATCACGATATTGCCCCCGGGCTGACAAAATCGCTATTCAGACCCTGCAACGGCCGAAACTCATGATTTTCCGGCTGGTCAACCGAAAATCGCTGTACTGACCAGGTACAATTATCAAAAATGATCTCCGCCCCGATCAGCCAGAAATCGCGATCGACGATCTGGATCGGTTAAATCACGATATTGCCCCCGGACGAACGAAATCCTTATTCAGACCCTGCAACGGCCGAAACTCGTGATTTTCCATCGGGTCAACCGAAAATAACAGTACTGACCATGTCCAGTTGTCAAAAACAATCTCCGCCCCGATCAGGCAGAAATCACGATCGACCATCTAGATCGGTTAAATCACGATATTGCCCCCGGGAAGACGAAATCGAAATTTAGGCCCTGCATCGGCCGAAACTCGGGATTTCCCGTTAGGTCAACCGACAATCAAAGTATTGACCTGGTACAGTTGTCAAAAATAATTTCCGCCTCGACTGGCTAGAAATCACGATCGATCGTCTGGATTGGTAAAATCTCGATATTGCCCTCGGACGAACGAAATCCTTATTCAGACCCAGCAACGGCCGAAACTAGTGATTATCAGTCTGGCCAATCGAAAATCACAGTACTGACTAGGTACAGTTGTCAAAAACGAACTCCGCCCCGATCTGCCAGAAATCCCGTTCGACCATCAAGATCGGTGAAATCACGGTATTGCCCCCGGGCTGACAAAATCGCTATTCAGACCCTGCAACGGCCGAAACTCGTGATTTTCCGCCTGGTCAACCGAAAATCGCTGTACTGACCAGGTACAATTATCAAAAATGATCTCTGCCCCGATCAGCCAGAAATCGCGATCGACCATCTAGATCGGTTAAATCAAGATATTGCCCCCGGACGAACGAAATCCTTATTCAGACCCTGCAACGGCCGAAACTCGTGATTTTCCATCGGGTCAACCGAAAATAACAGTACTGACCATGTCCAGTTGTCAAAAACAATCTCCGCCCCGATCAGGCAGAAATCACGATCGACCATCTAGATCGGTTAAATCATGATATTGCCCCCGGGAAGACGGAATCGAAATTTAGACCCTGCATCGGCCGAAACTCGGGATTTTCCGTTAGGTCAACCGACAATCAAAGTATTGACCTGGTACAGTTGTCAAAAACAATTTCCGCCTCGACTGGCTAGAAATCACGATCGATCGTCTGGATTGGTAAAATCTCGATACTGCCCTCGGACGAACGAAATCCTTATTCAGACCCAGCAACGGCCGAAACTAGTGATTATCTGTCTGGCCAACCGAAAATCACAGTACTGACCAGGAACAGTTGTCAAAAACAAACTCCGCCCCGATCAGCCAGAAATCACGATCGACCATCAAGATCGGTGAAATCACGATATTGCCCCCGGGCTGACAAAATCGCTATTCAGACCCTGCAACGGCCGAAACTCGTGATTTTCCGCCTGGTCAACCGAAAATCACTGTACTGACCAGGTACAATTATCAAAAATGATCTCTGCCCCGATCAGCCAGAAATCGCGATCGACCATCTAGATCGGTTAAATCAAGATATTGCCCCCGGACGAACGAAATCCTTATTCAGACCCTGCAACGGCCGAAACTCGTGATTTTCCATCGGGTAAACCGAAAATAACAGTACTGACCATGTCCAGTTGTCAAAAACAATCTCCGCCCCGATCACGCAGAAATCACGATCGACCATCTAGATCGGTTAAATCACGATATTGCCCCCGGGAAGACGAAATCGAAATTTAGGCCCTGCATCGGCCGAAACTCGGGATTTCCCGTTAGGTCAACCGACAATCAAAGTATTGACCTGGTACAGTTGTCAAAAATAATTTCCGCCTCGACTGGCTAGAAATCACGATCGATCGTCTGGATTGGTAAAATCTCGATATTGCCCTCGGACGAACGAAATCCTTATTCAGACCCAGCAACGGCCGAAACTAGTGATTATCAGTCTGGCCAATCGAAAATCACAGTACTGACTAGGTACAGTTGTCAAAAACGAACTCCGCCCCGATCAGCCAGAAATCACGTTCGACCATCAAGATCGGTGAAATCACGATATTGCCCCCGGGCTGACAAAATCGCTATTCAGACCCTGCAACAGCCGAAACTCGTGATTTTCCGCCTGGTCAACCGAAAATCGCTGTACTGACCAGGTACAATTATCAAAAATGATCTCCGCCCCGATCAGCCAGAAATCGCGATCGACGATCTGGATCGGTTAAATCACGATATTGCCCCCGGACGAACGAAATCCTTATTCAGACCCTGCAACGGCCGAAACTCGTGATTTTCCATCGGGTCAACCGAAAATAACAGTACTGACCATGTCCAGTTGTCAAAAACAATCTCCGCCCCGATCAGGCAGAAATCACGATCGACCATCTAGATCGGTTAAATCACGATATTGCCCCCGGGAAGACGAAATCGAAATTTAGGCCCTGCATCGGCCGAAACTCGGGATTTCCTGTTAGGTCAACCGACAATCAAAGTATTGACCTGGTACAGTTGTCAAAAATAATTTCCGCCTCGACTGGCTAGAAATCACGATCGATCGTCTGGATTGGTAAAATCTCGATATTGCCCTCGGACGAACGAAATCCTTATTCAGACCCAGCAACGGCCGAAACTAGTGATTATCAGTCTGGCCAATCGAAAATCACAGTACTGACTAGGTACAGTTGTCAAAAACGAACTCCGCCCCGATCTGCCAGAAATCACGTTCGACCATCAAGATCGGTGAAATCACGATATTGCCCCCGGGCTGACAAAATCGCTATTCAGACCCTGCAACAGCCGAAACTCGTGATTTTCCGCCTGGTCAACCGAAAATCGCTGTACTGACCAGGTACAATTATCAAAAATGATCTCCGCCCCGATCAGCCAGAAATCGCGATCGACGATCTGGATCGGTTAAATCACGATATTGCCCCCGGACGAACGAAATCCTTATTCAGACCCTGCAACGGCCGAAACTCGTGATTTTCCATCGGGTCAACCGAAAATAACAGTACTGACCATGTCCAGTTGTCAAAAACAATCTCCGCCCCGATCAGGCAGAAATCACGATCGACCATCTAGATCGGTTAAATCACGATATTGCCCCCGGGAAGACGAAATCGAAATTTAGGCCCTGCATCGGCCGAAACTCGGGATTTCCCGTTAGGTCAACCGACAATCAAAGTATTGACCTGGTACAGTTGTCAAAAATAATTTCCGCCTCGACTGGCTAGAAATCACGATCGATCGTCTGGATTGGTAAAATCTCGATATTGCCCTCGGACGAACGAAATCCTTATTCAGACCCAGCAACGGCCGAAACTAGTGATTATCAGTCTGGCCAATCGAAAATCACAGTACTGACTAGGTACAGTTGTCAAAAACGAACTCCGCCCCGATCTGCCAGAAATCACGTTCGACCATCAAGATCGGTGAAATCACGGTATTGCCCCCGGGCTGACAAAATCGCTATTCAGACCCTGCAACGGCCGAAACTCGTGATTTTCCGCCTGGTCAACCGAAAATCGCTGTACTGACCAGGTACAATTATCAAAAATGATCTCTGCCCCGATCAGCCAGAAATCGCGATCGACCATCTAGATCGGTTAAATCAAGATATTGCCCCCGGACGAACGAAATCCTTATTCAGACCCTGCAACGGCCGAAACTCGTGATTTTCCATCGGGTCAACCGAAAATAACAGTACTGACCATGTCCAGTTGTCAAAAACAATCTCCGCCCCGATCAGGCAGAAATCACGATCGACCATCTAGATCGGTTAAATCATGATATTGCCCCCGGGAAGACGGAATCGAAATTTAGACCCTGCATCGGCCGAAACTCGGGATTTTCCGTTAGGTCAACCGACAATCAAAGTATTGACCTGGTACAGTTGTCAAAAACAATTTCCGCCTCGACTGGCTAGAAATCACGATCGATCGTCTGGATTGGTAAAATCTCGATACTGCCCTCGGACGAACGAAATCCTTATTCAGACCCAGCAACGGCCGAAACTAGTGATTATCTGTCTGGCCAACCGAAAATCACAGTACTGACCAGGAACAGTTGTCAAAAACAAACTCCGCCCCGATCAGCCAGAAATCACGATCGACCATCAAGATTGGTGAAATCACGGTATTGCCCCCGGGCTGACAAAATCGCTATTCAGACCCTGCAACGGCCGAAACTCGTGATTTTCCGCCTGGTCAACCGAAAATCACTGTACTGACCAGGTACAATTATCAAAAATGATCTCTGCCCCGATCAGCCAGAAATCGCGATCGACCATCTAGATCGGTTAAATCAAGATATTGCCCCCGGACGAACGAAATCCTTATTCAGACCCTGCAACGGCCGAAACTCGTGATTTTCCATCGGGTAAACCGAAAATAACAGTACTGACCATGTCCAGTTGTCAAAAACAATCTCCGCCCCGATCAGGCAGAAATCACGATCGACCATCTAGATCGGTTAAATCACGATATTGCCCCCGGGAAGACGAAATCGAAATTTAGGCCCTGCATCGGCCGAAACTCGGGATTTCCCGTTAGGTCAACCGACAATCAAAGTATTGACCTGGTACAGTTGTCAAAAATAATTTCCGCCTCGACTGGCTAGAAATCACGATCGATCGTCTGGATTGGTAAAATCTCGATATTGCCCTCGGACGAACGAAATCCTTATTCAGACCCAGCAACGGCCGAAACTAGTGATTATCAGTCTGGCCAATCGAAAATCACAGTACTGACTAGGTACAGTTGTCAAAAACGAACTCCGCCCCGATCAGCCAGAAATCACGTTCGACCATCAAGATCGGTGAAATCACGATATTGCCCCCGGGCTGACAAAATCGCTATTCAGACCCTGCAACAGCCGAAACTCGTGATTTTCCGCCTGGTCAACCGAAAATCGCTGTACTGACCAGGTACAATTATCAAAAATGATCTCCGCCCCGATCAGCCAGAAATCGCGATCGACGATCTGGATCGGTTAAATCACGATATTGCCCCCGGACGAACGAAATCCTTATTCAGACCCTGCAACGGCCGAAACTCGTGATTTTCCATCGGGTTAACCGAAAATAACAGTACTGACCATGTCCAGTTGTCAAAAACAATCTCCGCCCCGATCAGGCAGAAATCACGATCGACCATCTAGATCGGTTAAATCACGATATTGCCCCCGGGAAGACGAAATCGAAATTTAGGCCCTGCATCGGCCGAAACTCGGGATTTCCCGTTAGGTCAACCGACAATCAAAGTATTGACCTGGTACAGTTGTCAAAAATAATTTCCGCCTCGACTGGCTAGAAATCACGATCGATCGTCTGGATTGGTAAAATCTCGATATTGCCCTCGGACGAACGAAATCCTTATTCAGACCCAGCAACGGCCGAAACTAGTGATTATCAGTCTGGCCAATCGAAAATCACAGTACTGACTAGGTACAGTTGTCAAAAACGAACTCCGCCCCGATCAGCCAGAAATCACATTCGACCATCAAGATCGGTGAAATCACGATATTGCCCCCGGGCTGACAAAATCGCTATTCAGACCCTGCAACGGCCGAAACTCGTGATTTTCCGCCTGGTCAACCGAAAATCGCTGTACTGACCAGGTACAATTATCAAAAATGATCTCGGCCCCGATCAGCCAGAAATCGCGATCGACGATCTAGATCGGTTAAATTACGATATTGCCCCCGGACGAACGAAATCCTTATTCAGACCCTGCAACGGCCGAAACTCGTGATTTTCCATCGGGTCAACCGAAAATAACAGTACTGACCATGTCCAGTTGTCAAAAACAATCTCCGCCCCGATCAGGCAGAAATCACGATCGACCATCTAGATCGGTTAAATCACGATATTGCCCCCGGGAAGACGAAATCGAAATTTAGACCCTGCATCGGCCGAAACATGGGATTTTCGGTTAGGTCAACCGACAATCAAAGTATTGACCTGGTACAGTTGTCAAAAACAATTTCCGCCTCGACTGGCTAGAAATCACGATCGATCGTCTGGATTGGTAAAATCTCGATACTGCCCTCGGACGAACGAAATCCTTATTCAGACCCAGCAACGGCCGAAACTAGTGATTATCTGTCTGGCCAACCGAAAATCACAGTACTGACCAGGAACAGTTGTCAAAAACAAACTCCGCCCCGATCAGCCAGAAATCACGATCGACCATCAAGATCGGTGAAATCACGATATTGCCCCCGGGCTGACAAAATCGCTATTCAGACCCTGCAACGGCCGAAACTCGTGATTTTCCGTCTGGTCAACCGAAAATCACAGTACTGACTAGGTAGAGTTTCCAAAAATGATTTCCGCCCTGATCAGCCAGAAATCACGATTGACCATCTAGATTGGTTAAATCACGATATTGCCCCCGGGCTGACAAAATCGCTATTCAGACCCTGCAACGGCCGAAACTCGTGATTTTCCGCCTGGTCAACCGAAAATCGCTGTACTGACCAGGTACAATTATCAAAAATGATCTCCGCCCCGATCAGCCAGAAATCGCGATCGACGATCTGGATCGGTTAAATCACGATATTGCCCCCGGACGAACGAAATCCTTATTCAGACCCTGCAACGGCCGAAACTCGTGATTTTCCATCGGGTAAACCGAAAATAACAGTACTGACCATGTCCAGTTGTCAAAAACAATCTCCGCCCCGATCAGGCAGAAATCACGATCGACCATCTAGATCGGTTAAATCACGATATTGCCCCCGGGAAGACGAAATCGAAATTTAGGCCCTGCATCGGCCGAAACTCGGGATTTCCCGTTAGGTCAACCGACAATCAAAGTATTGACCTGGTACAGTTGTCAAAAATAATTTCCGCCTCGTCTGGCTAGAAATCACGATCGATCGTCTGGATTGGTAAAATCTCGATAGTGCCCTCGGACGAACGAAATCCTTATTCAGACCCAGCAACGGCCGAAACTAGTGATTATCAGTCTGGCCAATCGAAAATCATAGTACTGACTAGGTACAGTTGTCAAAAACGAACTCCGCCCCGATCAGCCAGAAATCACGTTCGACCATCAAGATCGGTGAAATCACGATATTGCCCCCTGGCTGACAAAATCGCTATTCAGACCCTGCAACGGCCGAAACTCGTGATTTTCCGCCTGGTCAACCGAAAATCGCTGTACTGACCAGGTACAATTATCAAAAATGATCTCCGCCCCGATCAGCCAGAAATCGCGATCGACGATCAGGATCGGTTAAATCACGATATTGCCCCCGAACGAACGAAATCCTTATTCAGACCCTGCAACGGCCGAAACTCGTGATTTTCCATCGGGTAAACCGAAAATAACAGTACTGACCATGTCCAGTTGTCAAAAACAATCTCCGCCCCGATCAGGCAGAAATCACGATCGACCATCTAGATCGGTTAAATCACGATATTGCCCCCGGGAAGACGAAATCGAAATTTAGGCCCTGCATCGGCCGAAACTCGGGATTTCCCGTTAGGTCAACCGACAATCAAAGTATTGACCTGGTACAGTTGTCAAAAATAATTTCCGCCTCGACTGGCTAGAAATCACGATCGATCGTCTGGATTGGTAAAATCTCGATATTGCCCTCGGACGAACGAAATCCTTATTCAGACCCAGCAACGGCCGAAACTAGTGATTATCAGTCTGGCCAATCGAAAATCACAGTACTGACTAGGTACAGTTGTCAAAAACGAACTCCGCCCCGATCAGCCAGAAATCACGTTCGACCATCAAGATCGGTGAAATCACGATATTGCCCCCGGGCTGACAAAATCGCTATTCAGACCCTGCAACCGCCGAAACTCGTGATTTTCCGCCTGGTCAACCGAAAATCGCTGTACTGACCAGGTACAATTATCAAAAATGATCTCCGTCCCGATCAGCCAGAAATCGCGATCGACGATCTGGATCGGTTAAATCACGATATTGCCCCCGGACGAACGAAATCCTTATTCAGACCCTGCAACGGCCGAAACTCGTGATTTTCCATCGGGTTAACCGAAAATAACAGTACTGACCATGTCCAGTTGTCAAAAACAATCTCCGCCCTGATCAGGCAGAAATCACGATCGACCATCTAGATCGGTTAAATCACGATATTGCCCCCGGGAAGACGAAATCGAAATTTAGGCCCTGCATCGGCCGAAACTCGGGATTTCCCGTTAGGTCAACCGACAATCAAAGTATTGACCTGGTACAGTTGTCAAAAATAATTTCTGCCTCGACTGGCTAGAAATCACGATCGATCGTCTGGATTGGTAAAATCTCGATATTGCCCTCGGACGAACGAAATCCTAATTCAGACCCAGCAACGGCCGAAACTAGTGATTATCAGTCTGGCCAATCGAAAATCACAGTACTGACTAGGTACAGTTGTCAAAAACGAACTCCGCCCCGATCAGCCAGAAATCACGTTCGACCATCAAGATCGGTGAAATCACGATATTGCCCCCGGGCTGACAAAATCGCTATTCAGACCCTGCAACGGCCGAAACTCGTGATTTTCCGCCTGGTCAACCGAAAATCGCTGTACTGACCAGGTACAATTATCAAAAATGATCTCCGCCCCGATCAGCCAGAAATCGCGATCGACGATCTGGATCGGTTAAATCACGATATTGCCCCCGGACGAACGAAATCCTTATTCAGACCCTGCAACGGCCGAAACTCGTGATTTTCCATCGGGTTAACCGAAAATAACAGTACTGACCATGTCCAGTTGTCAAAAACAATCTCCGCCCCGATCAGGCAGAAATCACGATCGACCATCTAGATCGGTTAAATCACGATATTGCCCCCGGGAAGACGAAATCGAAATTTAGGCCCTGCATCGGCCGAAACTCGGGATTTCCCGTTAGGTCAACCGACAATCAAAGTATTGACCTGGTACAGTTGTCAAAAATAATTTCCGCCTCGACTGGCTAGAAATCACGATCGATCGTCTGGATTGGTAAAATCTCGATATTGCCCTCGGACGAACGAAATCCTTATTCAGACCCAGCAACGGCCGAAACTAGTGATTATCAGTCTGGCCAATCGAAAATCACAGTACTGACTAGGTACAGTTGTCAAAAACGAACTCCGCCCCGATCAGCCAGAAATCACGTTCGACCATCAAGATCGGTGAAATCACGATATTGCCCCCGGGCTGACAAAATCGCTATTCAGACCCTGCAACGGCCGAAACTCGTGATTTTCCGCCTGGTCAACCGAAAATCGCAGTACTGACCAGGTACAATTATCAAAAATGATCTCCGCCCCGATCAGCCAGAAATCGCGATCGACGATCTGGATCGGTTAAATCACGATATTGCCCCCGGACGAACGAAATCCTTATTCAGACCCTGCAACGGCCGAAACTCGTGATTTTCCATCGGGTTAACCGAAAATAACAGTACTGACCATGTCCAGTTGTCAAAAACAATCTCCGCCCCGATCAGGCAGAAATCACGATCGACCATCTAGATCGGTTAAATCACGATATTGCCCCCGGGAAGACGAAATCGAAATTTAGGCCCTGCATCGGCCGAAACTCGGGATTTCCCGTTAGGTCAACCGACAATCAAAGTATTGACCTGGTACAGTTGTCAAAAATAATTTCCGCCTCGACTGGCTAGAAATCACGATCGATCGTCTGGATTGGTAAAATCTCGATATTGCCCTCGGACGAACGAAATCCTTATTCAGACCCAGCAACGGCCGAAACTAGTGATTATCAGTCTGGCCAATCGAAAATCACAGTACTGACTAGGTACAGTTGTCAAAAACGAACTCCGCCCCGATCAGCCAGAAATCACGTTCGACCATCAAGATCGGTGAAATCACGATATTGCCCCCGGGCTGACAAAATCGCTATTCAGACCCTGCAACGGCCGAAACTCGTGATTTTCCGCCTGGTCAACCGAAAATCGCAGTACTGACCAGGTACAATTATCAAAAATGATCTCCGCCCCGATCAGCCAGAAATCGCGATCGACGATCTGGATCGGTTAAATCACGATATTGCCCCCGGACGAACGAAATCCTTATTCAGACCCTGCAACGGCCGAAACTCGTGATTTTCCATCGGGTTAACCGAAAATAACAGTACTGACCATGTCCAGTTGTCAAAAACAATCTCCGCCCCGATCAGGCAGAAATCACGATCGACCATCTAGATCGGTTAAATCACGATATTGCCCCCGGGAAGACGAAATCGAAATTTAGGCCCTGCATCGGCCGAAACTCGGGATTTCCCGTTAGGTCAACCGACAATCAAAGTATTGACCTGGTACAGTTGTCAAAAATAATTTCCGCCTCGACTGGCTAGAAATCACGATCGATCGTCTGGATTGGTAAAATCTCGATATTGCCCTCGGACGAACGAAATCCTTATTCAGACCCAGCAACGGCCGAAACTAGTGATTATCAGTCTGGCCAATCGAAAATCACAGTACTGACTAGGTACAGTTGTCAAAAACGAACTCCGCCCCGATCAGCCAGAAATCACGTTCGACCATCAAGATCGGTGAAATCACGATATTGCCCCCGGGCTGACAAAATCGCTATTCAGACCCTGCAACGGCCGAAACTCGTGATTTTCCGCCTGGTCAACCGAAAATCGCAGTACTGACCAGGTACAATTATCAAAAATGATCTCCGCCCCGATCAGCCAGAAATCGCGATCGACGATCTAGATCGGTTAAATCACGATATTGCCCCCGGACGAACGAAATCCTTATTCAGACCCTGCAACGGCCGAAACTCGTGATTTTCCATCGGGTTAACCGAAAATAACAGTACTGACCATGTCCAGTTGTCAAAAACAATCTCCGCCCCGATCAGGCAGAAATCACGATCGACCATCTAGATCGGTTAAATCACGATATTGCCCCCGGGAAGACGAAATCGAAATTTAGGCCCTGCATCGGCCGAAACTCGGGATTTCCCGTTAGGTCAACCGACAATCAAAGTATTGACCTGGTACAGTTGTCAAAAATAATTTCCGCCTCGACTGGCTAGAAATCACGATCGATCGTTTGGATTGGTAAAATCTCGATACTGCCCTCGGACGAACGAAATCCTTATTCAGACCCAGCAACGGCCGAAACTAGTGATTATCAGTCTGGCCAATCGAAAATCACAGTACTGACTAGGTACAGTTGTCAAAAACGAACTCCGCCCCGATCAGCCAGAAATCACGTTCGACCATCAAGATCGGTGAAATCACGATATTGCCCCCGGGCTGACAAAATCGCTATTCAGACCCTGCAACGGCCGAAACTCGTGATTTTCCGCCTGGTCAACCGAAAATCGCTGTACTGACCAGGTACAATTATCAAAAATGATCTCCGCCCCGATCAGCCAGAAATCGCGATCGACGATCTGGATCGGTTAAATCACGATATTGCCCCCGGACGAACGAAATCCTTATTCAGACCCTGCAACGGCCGAAACTCGTGATTTTCCATCGGGTTAACCGAAAATAACAGTACTGACCATGTCTAGTTGTCAAAAACATTCTCCGCCCCGATCAGGCAGAAATCACGATCGACCATCTAGATCGGTTAAATCACGATATTGCCCTCGGGAAGACGAAATCGAAATTTAGGCCCTGCATCGGCCGAAACTCGGGATTTCCCGTTAGGTCAACCGACAATCAAAGTATTGACCTGGTACAGTTGTCAAAAATAATTTCCGCCTCGACTGGCTAGAAATCACGATCGATCGTCTGGATTGGTAAAATCTCGATATTGCCCTCGGACGAACGAAATCCTTATTCAGACCCAGCAACGGCCGAAACTAGTGATTATCAGTCTGGCCATTCGAAAATCACAGCACTGACTAGGTACAGTTGTCAAAAACGAACTCCGCCCCGATCAGCCAGAAATCACGTTCGACCATCAAGATCGGGGAAATCACGGTATTGCCCCCGGGTTGACAAAATCGCTATTCAGACCCTGCAACCGCCGAAACTCGTGATTTTCCGCCTGGTCAACCGAAAATCGCTGTACTGACCAGGTACAATTATCAAAAATGATCTCCGCCCCGATCAGCCAGAAATCGCGATCGACGATCTAGATCGGTTAAATCACGATATTGCCCCCGGACGAACGAAATCCTTATTCAGACCCTGCAACGGCCGAAACTCGTGATTTTCCATCGGGTAAACCGAAAATAACAGTACTGACCATGTCCAGTTGTCAAAAACAATCTCCGCCCCGATCAGGCAGAAATCACGATCGACCATCTAGATCGGTTAAATCACGATATTGCCCCCGGGAAGACGAAATCGAAATTTAGACCCTGCATCGGCCGAAACTCGGGATTTTCCGTTAGGTCAACCGACAATCAAAGTATTGACCTGGTACAGTTGTCAAAAATAATTTCCGCCTCGACTGGCTAGAAATCACGATCGATCGTCTGGATTGGTAAAATCTCGATATTGCCCTCGGACGAACGAAATCCTCATTCAGACCCAGCAACGGCCGAAACTAGTGATTATCAGTCTGGCCAATCGAAAATCACAGCACTGACTAGGTACAGTTGTCAAAAACGAACTCCGCCCCGATCAGCCAGAAATCACGTTCGACCATCAAGATCGGTGAAATCACGGTATTGCCCCCGGGCTGACAAAATCGCTATTCAGACCCTGCAACGGCCGAAACTCGTGATTTTCCGCCTGGTCAACCGAAAATCGCTGTACTGACCAGGTACAATTATCAAAAATGATCTCCGCCCCGATCAGCCAAAAATCGCGATCGACGATCTAGATCGGTTAAATCACGATATTGCCCCCGGACGAACGAAATCCTTATTCAGACCCTGCAACGGCCGAAACTCGTGATTTTCCATCGGGTAAACCGAAAATAACAGTACTGACCATGTCCAGTTGTCAAAAACAATCTCCGCCCCGATCAGGCAGAAATCACGATCGACCATCTAGATCGGTTAAATCACGATATTGCCCCCGGGAAGACGAAATCGAAATTTAGACCCTGCATCGGCCGAAACTCGGGATTTTCCGTTAGGTCAACCGACAATCAAAGTATTGACCTGGTACAGTTGTCAAAAACAATTTCCGCCTAGACTGGCTAGAAATCACGATCGATCGTCTGGATTGGTAAAATCTCGATACTGCCCTCGGACGAACGAAATCCTCATTCAGACCCAGCAACGGCCGAAACTAGTGATTATCAGTCTGGCCAATCGAAAATCACAGTACTGACTAGGTACAGTTGTCAAAAACGAACTCCGCCCCGATCAGCCAGAAATCACGTTCGACCATCAAGATCGGTGAAATCACGATATTGCCCCCGGGCTGACAAAATCGCTATTCAGACCCTGCAACGGCCGAAACTCGTGATTTTCCGCCTGGTCAACCGAAAATCGCTGTACTGACCAGGTACAATTATCAAAAATGATCTCCGCCCCGATCAGCCAGAAATCGCGGTCGACGATCTAGATCGGTTAAATCACGATATTGCCCCCGGACGAACGAAATCCTTATTCAGACCCTGCAACGGCCGAAACTCGTGATTTTCCATCGGGTTAACCGAAAATAACAGTACTGACCATGTCCAGTTGTCAAAAACAATCTCCGCCCCGATCAGGCAGAAATCACGATCGACCATCTAGATCGGTTAAATCACGATATTGCCCCCGGGAAGACGAAATCGAAATTTAGGCCCTGCATCGGCCGAAACTCGGGATTTCCCGTTAGGTCAACCGACAATCAAAGTATTGACCTGGTACAGTTGTCAAAAATAATTTCCGCCTCGACTGGCTAGAAATCACGATCGATCGTCTGGATTGGTAAAATCTCGATATTGCCCTCGGACGAACGAAATCCTTATTCAGACCCAGCAACGGCCGAAACTAGTGATTATCAGTCTGGCCAATCGAAAATCACAGCACTGACTAGGTACAGTTGTCAAAAACGAACTCCGCCCCGATCAGCCGGAAATCACGTTCGACCATCAAGATCGGTGAAATCACGATATTGCCCCCGGGCTGACAAAATCGCTATTCAGACCCTGCAACGGCCGAAACTCGTGATTTTCCGCCTGGTCAACCGAAAATCGCTGTACTGACCAGGTACAATTATCAAAAATGATCTCCGCCCCGATCAGCCAAAAATCGCGATCGACGATCTAGATCGGTTAAATCACGATATTGCCCCCGGACGAACGAAATCCTTATTCAGACCCTGCAACGGCCGAAACTCGTGATTTTCCATCGGGTAAACCGAAAATAACAGTACTGACCATGTCCAGTTGTCAAAAACAATCTCCGCCCCGATCAGGCAGAAATCACGATCGACCATCTAGATCGGTTAAATCACGATATTGCCCCCGGGAAGACGAAATCGAAATTTAGACCCTGCATCGGCCGAAACTCGGGATTTTCCGTTAGGTCAACCGACAATCAAAGTATTGACCTGGTACAGTTGTCAAAAACAATTTCCGCCTAGACTGGCTAGAAATCACGATCGATCGTCTGGATTGGTAAAATCTCGATACTGCCCTCGGACGAACGAAATCCTCATTCAGACCCAGCAACGGCCGAAACTAGTGATTATCAGTCTGGCCAATCGAAAATCACAGTACTGACTAGGTACAGTTGTCAAAAACGAACTCCGCCCCGATCAGCCAGAAATCACGTTCGACCATCAAGATCGGTGAAATCATGATATTGCCCCCGGGCTGACAAAATCGCTATTCAGACCCTGCAACGGCCGAAACTCGTGATTTTCCGCCTGGTCAACCGAAAATCACAGTACTGACTAGGTAGAGTTTCCAAAAATGATTTCCGCCCTGATCAGCCAGAAATCACGATTGACCATCTAGATTGGTTAAATCACGATATTGCCCCCGGGCTGACAAAATCGCTATTCAGACCCTGCAACGGCCGAAACTCGTGATTTTCCATCGGGTCAACCGAAAATAACAGTACTGACCATGTCCAGTTGTCAAAAACAATCTCCGCCCCGATCAGGCAGAAATCACGATCGACCATCTAGATCGGTTAAATCACGATATTGCCCCCGGGAAGACGAAATCGAAATTTAGACCCTGCATCGGCCGAAACTCGGGACTTTTCCGTTAGGTCAACCGACAATCAAAGTATTGACCTGGTACAGTTGTCAAAAACAATTTCCGCCTAGACTGGCTAGAATTCACGATCGATCGTCTGGATTGGTAAAATCTCGATACTGCCCTCGGACGAACGAAATCCTCATTCAG
Source organism: Delonix regia (assembly GCA_037074485.1). Lineage (NCBI taxonomy): Eukaryota > Viridiplantae > Streptophyta > Magnoliopsida > Fabales > Fabaceae > Delonix > Delonix regia. The sequence goes on from JAYWLE010000016.1 coordinate 525,057, forward strand.
ACCCAGCAACGGCCGAAACTAGTGATTATCTGTCTGGCCAACCGAAAATCACAGTACTGACCAGGTACAGTTGTCAAAAACAAACTCTGCCCCGATCAGCCAGAAATCACGATCGACCACTAAGATCGGTGAAATCACGATATTGCCCCCGGGCTGACAAAATCGCTATTCAGACCCTGCAACGGCCGAAACTCGTGATTTTCCGCCTGGTCAACCGAAAATCGCTGTACTGACCAGGTACAATTATCAAAAATGATCTCCGCCCCGATCAGCCAGAAATCGCGATCGACGATCTAGATCGGTTAATTCACGATATTGCCCCCGGACGAACGAAATCCTTATTCAGACCCTGCAACGGCCGAAACTCGTGATTTTCCATCGGGTCAACCGAAAATAACAGTACTGACCATGTCCAGTTGTCAAAAACAATCTCCGCCCCGATCAGGCAGAAATCACGATCGACCATCTAGATCGGTTAAATCACGATATTGCCCCCGGGAAGACGAAATCGAAATTTAGACCCTGCATCGGCCGAAACTCGGGATTTCCCGTTAGGTCAACCGACAATCAAAGTATTGACCTGGTACAGTTGTCAAAAATAATTTCCGCCTCGACTGGCTAGAAATCACGATCGATCGTCTGGATTGGAAAAATCTCGATATTGCCCTCGGACGAACGAAATCCTTATTCAGACCCAGCAACGGCCGAAACTAGTGATTATCAGTCTGGCCAATCGAAAATCACAGTACTGACTAGGTACAGATGTCAAAAACAAACTCCGCCCCGATCAGCCAGAAATCACGATCGACCATCAAGATCGGTGAAATCACGATATTGCCCCCGGGCTGACAAAATCGCTATTCAGACCCTGCAACGGCCGAAACTCGTGATTTTCCGTCTGGTCAACCGAAAATCACAGTACTGACTAGGTAGAGTTTCCAAAAATGATTTCCGCCCTGATCAGCCAGAAATCACGATTGACCATCTAGATTGGTTAAATCACGATATTGCCCCCGGGCTGACAAAATCGCTATTCAGACCCTGCAACGGCCGAAACTCGTGATTTTCCGTCTGGTCAACCGAAAATCACAGTACTGACTAGGTAGAGTTTCCAAAAATGATTTCCGCCCTGATCAGCCAGAAATCACGATTGACCATCTAGATTGGTTAAATCACGATATTGCCCTCGGGCTGACAAAATTGCTATTCAGACCCTGCAATGGCCGAAACTCGTGATTTTCCGCCTGGTCAACCGAAAATCGCTGTACTGACCAGGTACAATTATCAAAAATGATCTCCGCCCCGATCAGCCAGAAATTGCGATCGACGATCTAGATCGGTTAAATCACGATATTGCCCCCGGACGAACGAAATCCTTATTCAGACCCTGCAACGGCCGAAACTTGTGATTTTCCATCGGGTCAACCGAAAATAACAGTACTGACCATGTCCAGTTGTCAAAAACAATCTCCGTCCCGATCAGGCAGAAATCACGATCGACCATCTAGATCGGTTAAATCACGATATTGCCCCCGGGAAGACGAAATCGAAATTTAGACCCTGCATCGGCCGAAACTCGGGATTTCCCGTTAGGTCAACCGACAATCAAAGTATTGACCTGGTACAGTTGTCAAAAATAATTTCCGCCTCGACTGGCTAGAAATCACGATCGATCGTCTGGATTGGTAAAATCTCGATATTGCCCTCGGACGAACGAAATCCTTATTCAGACCCAGCAACGGCCGAAACTAGTGATTATCAGTCTGGCCAATCGAAAATCACAGTACTGACTAGGTACAGTTGTCAAAAACGAACTCCGCCCCGATCAGCCAGAAAACACGTTCGACCATCAAGATCGGTGAAATCACGATATTGCCCCCGGGCTAACAAAATCGCTATTCAGACCCTGCAACGGCCGATACTCGTGATTTTCCGCCTGGTCAACCGAAAATCACAGTACTGACCAGGTACAGTTATCGAAGACGATCTCCGCCCCGATCAGCCAGAAATCACGATCGACCATCATGATCGGTGAAATCACGATATTGCCCCCGGGCTGACAAAATCGCTATTCAGACCCTGCAACGGCCGAAACTCGTGATTTTCTGCTTGGTCAACCGAAAATCACAGTACTGACCAGGTACAGTTATCGAAAACGATCTCCGCCCCGATCAACCAGAAATCACGAACGACCATCTAGATCGGTTAAATCATGATATTGCCCCCGGACGAACGAAATCCTTATTCAGACCCTGCAACGGCCGAAACTCGTGATTTTCCGTCTGGTCAACCGAAAATCACAATACTGACTTGGTGGAGTTGTCAAAAATGATTTCCGCCCTGATCAGCCAGAAATCACGATCGACCATCTAGATTGGTTAAATCACGATATTGCCCCCGGGCTGACAAAATCGCTATTCAGACCCTGCAACGGCCGAAACTCGTGATTTTCTGCCTGGTCAACCGAAAATCACAGTACTGTCCAGGTACAGTTATCGAGAACGATCTCCGCCCCGATCAGCCGGAATTCACGATCGACCATCTAGATCGGTTAAATCATGATATTGCCCCCGGACGAACGAAATCCTTATTCAGACCCTACAACGGCCGAAACTCGTGGTTTTCCGTCTGGTCAACCGAAAATCACAGTACTGACTAGGTAGAGTTGTCAAAAATGATTTCCGCCCTGACCAGCCAGAAATCACGATCGACCATCTAGATTGGTTAAATCACGATATTGCCCCCGGGCTGACAAAATCGCTATTCAGACCCTGCAACGGCCGAAACTCGTGATTTTCCGTCTGGTCAACCGAAAATCACAGTACTGACTAGGTAGAGTTTCCAAAAATGATTTCCGCCCTGATCAGCCAGAAATCACGATTGACCATCTAGATTGGTTAAATCACGATATTGCCCTCGGGCTGACAAAATTGCTATTCAGACCCTGCATTGGCCGAAACTCGTGATTTTCCGCCTGGTCAACCGAAAATCGCTGTACTGACCAGGTACAATTATCAAAAATGATCTCCGCCCCGATCAGCCAGAAATTGCGATCGACGATCTAGATCGGTTAAATCACGATATTGCCCCCGGACGAACGAAATCCTTGTTCAGACCCTGCAACGGCCGAAACTCGTGATTTTCCATCGGGTCAACCGAAAATAACAGTACTGACCATGTCCAGTTGTCAAAAACAATCTCCGCCCCGATCAGGCAGAAATCACGATCGACCATCTAGATCGGTTAAATCACGATATTGCCCCCGGGAAGACGAAATCGAAATTTAGACCCTGCATCGGCCGAAACTCGGGATTTCCCGTTAGGTCAACCGACAATCAAAGTATTGACCTGGTACAGTTGTCAAAAACAATTTCCGCCTCGACTGGCTAGAAATCACGATCGATCGTCTGGATCGGTAAAATCTCGATATTGCCCTCGGACGAACGAAATCCTTATTCAGACCCAGCAACGGCCGAAACTAGTGATTATCTGTCTGGCCAACCAAAAATCACAGTACTGACCGGGTACAGTTGTCAAAAACAAACTCTGCCCCGATCAGGCAGAAATCACGATCGACCATCTAGATCGGTGAAATCACGATATTGCCCCCGGGCTGACAAAATCGCTATTCAGACCCTGCAACGGCCGAAACTCGTGATTTTCCGCCTGGTCAACCGAAAATCACAGTACTGACCAGGTACAGTCATCGAAGACGATCTCCGCCCCGATCAGCCAGAAATCACGATCGACCATCATGATCGGTGAAATCACGATATTGCCCCCGGGCTGACAAAATCGCTATTCAGACCCTGCAACGGCCGAAACTCGTGATTTTCTGCTTGGTCAACCGAAAATCACAGTACTGACCAGGTACAGTTATCGAAAACGATCTCCGCCCCGATCAACCAGAAATCACGAACGACCATCTAGATCGGTTAAATCATGATATTGCCCCCGGACGAACGAAATCCTTATTCAGACCCTGCAACGGCCGAAACTCGTGATTTTCCGTCTGGTCAACCGAAAATCACAATACTGACTTGGTGGAGTTGTCAAAAATGATTTCCGCCCTGATCAGCCAGAAATCACGATCGACCATCTAGATTGGTTAAATCACGATATTGCCCCCGGGCTGACAAAATCGCTATTCAGACTCTACAACGGCCGAAACTCGTGATTTTCCGCCTGGTCAACCGAAAATCGCTGAACTGACCAGGAACAGTTATCGAAAACGATCTCTGCCCCGATCGGCCAGAAATCGCGATCGACAATCTAGATCGGTTAAATCACGATATTGCCCTCGAACGAACGAAATCCTTATTCAGACCCTGCAACGGCCGAAACTCGTGATTTTCCATCTGGTCAACCGAAAATAACAGTACTGACTAGGTACAGTTGTCAAAAACAAACTCCGCCCCGATCAGCCAGATATCACGATCGACCATCAAGGTCGGTGAAATCACGATATTGCCCCTGGGCTGACAAAATCGCTATTCAGACCCTGCAACGTCCGAAACTCGTGATTTTCCGTCTGGTCAACCGAAAATCACAGTACTGACTAGGTAGAGTTGTCAAAAATGATTTTCACCTTGAACAGCCAGAAATCACGATCGACCATCTAGATTGGTTAAATCACGATATTGCCCCCGGGCTGACAAAATCGCTATTCAGACCCTGCAACGGCCGAAACTCGTGATTTTCTGCCTGGTCAACCGAAAATCGCTGAACTGACCAGGAACAGTTATCGAAAACGATCTCTGCCACGATTGGCCAGAAATCGCGATCGACAATCTAGATCGGTTAAATCACGATATTGCCCCCGGACGAACGAAATCCTTATTCAGACCCTGCAACGGCCGAAACTCGTGATTTTCCATCTGGTCAACCGAAAATAACAGTACTGACTAGGTACAGTTGTCAAAAACAATCTCCGCCCCGATCAGGCAGAAATCACGATCGACCATCTAGATCGGTTAAATCACGATATTGCCCTCGGGAAGACGAAATCGAAATTCAGACCCTGCATCGGCCGAAACTCGAGATTTTCCGTTAGGTCAACCGACAATCAAAGTATTGACCTGGTACAGTTGTCAAAAACAATTTCCGCCTCGACTGGCTAGAAATCACGATCGATCGTCTTGATCGGTAAAATCTCGATATTGCCCTCGGTCGGACGAAATCCTTATTCTGACCCAGCAACAGCCGAAACTAGTGACTATCTGTCTGGCCAACCGAAAATCACAGTACTGACCAGGTACAGTTGTCAAAAACAAACTCCGCCCCGATCAGCCAGAAATCACGATCGACCATCAAGATCGGTGAAATCACGATATTGCCCCCGGGCTGACAAAATCGCTATTCAGACCCTGCAACGGCCGAAACTCGTGATTTTCTGCCTGGTCAACCGAAAATCACAGTACTGTCCAGGTACAGTTATCGAGAACGATCTCCGCCCCGATCAGCCAGAATTCACGATCGACCATCTAGATCGGTTAAATCATGATATTGCCCCCGGACGAACGAAATCCTTATTCAGACCCTACAACGGCCGAAACTCGTGGTTTTCCGTCTGGTCAACCGAAAATCACAGTACTGACTAGGTAGAGTTGTCAAAAATGATTTCCGCCCTGACCAGCCAGAAATCACGATCGACCATCTAGATTGGTTAAATCACGATATTGCCCCCGGGCTGACAAAATCGCTATTCAGACCCTGCAACGGCCGAAACTCGTGATTTTCCGCCTGGTCAACCGAAAATCACAGTACTGACTAGGTAGAGTTTCCAAAAATGATTTCCGCCCTGATCAGCCAGAAATCACGATTGACCATCTAGATTGGTTAAATCACGATATTGCCCTCGGGCTGACAAAATTGCTATTCAGACCCTGCAATGGCCGAAACTCGTGATTTTCCGCCTGGTCAACCGAAAATCGCTGTACTGACCAGGTACAATTATCAAAAATGATCTCCGCCCCGATCAGCCAGAAATTGCGATCGACGATCTAGATCGGTTAAATCACGATATTGCCCCCGGACGAACGAAATCCTTATTCAGACCCTGCAACGGCCGAAACTCGTGATTTTCCATCGGGTCAACCGAAAATAACAGTACTGACCATGTCCAGTTGTCAAAAACAATCTCCGCCCCGATCAGGCAGAAATCACGATCGACCATCTAGATCGGTTAAATCACGATATTGCCCCCGGGAAGACGAAATCGAAATTTAGACCCTGCATCGGCCGAAACTCGGGATTTCCCGTTAGGTCAACCGACAATCAAAGTATTGACCTGGTACAGTTGTCAAAAACAATTTCCGCCTCGACTGGCTAGAAATCACGATCGATCGTCTGGATCGGTAAAATCTCGATATTGCCCTCGGACGAACGAAATCCTTATTCAGACCCAGCAACGGCCGAAACTAGTGATTATCTGTCTGGCCAACCAAAAATCACAGTACTGACCGGGTACAGTTGTCAAAAACAAACTCCGCCCCGATCAGGCAGAAATCACGATCGACCATCTAGATCGGTGAAATCACGATATTGCCCCCGGGCTGACAAAATCGCTATTCAGACCCTGCAACGGCCGAAACTCGTGATTTTCCGCCTGGTCAACCGAAAATCACAGTACTGACCAGGTACAGTTATCGAAGACGATCTCCGCCCCGATCAGCCAGAAATCACGATCGACCATCATGATCGGTGAAATCACGATATTGCCCCCGGGCTGACAAAATCGCTATTCAGACCCTGCAACGGCCGAAACTCGTGATTTTCTGCTTGGTCAACCGAAAATCACAGTACTGACCAGGTACAGTTATCGAAAACGATCTCCGCCCCGATCAACCAGAAATCACGAACGACCATCTAGATCGGTTAAATCATGATATTGCCCCCGGACGAACGAAATCCTTATTCAGACCCTGCAACGGCCGAAACTCGTGATTTTCCGTCTGGTCAACCGAAAATCACAATACTGACTTGGTGGAGTTGTCAAAAATGATTTCCGCCCTGATCAGCCAGAAATCACGATCGACCATCTAGATTGGTTAAATCACGATATTGCCCCCGGGCTGACAAAATCGCTATTCAGACTCTACAACGGCCGAAACTCGTGATTTTCCGCCTGGTCAACCGAAAATCGCTGAACTGACCAGGAACAGTTATCGAAAACGATCTCTGCCCCGATCGGCCAGAAATCGCGATCGACAATCTAGATCGGTTAAATCACGATATTGCCCTCGAACGAACGAAATCCTTATTCTGACCCTGCAACGGCCGAAACTCGGGATTTTCCATCTGGTCAACCGAAAATAACAGTACTGACTAGGTACAGTTGTCAAAAACAAACTCCGCCCCGATCAGCCAGATATCACGATCGACCATCAAGGTCGGTGAAATCACGATATTGCCCCTGGGCTGACAAAATCGCTATTCAGACCCTGCAACGTCCGAAACTCGTGATTTTCCGTCTGGTCAACCGAAAATCACAGTACTGACTAGGTAGAGTTGTCAAAAATGATTTTCACCCTGAACAGCCAGAAATCACGATCGACCATCTAGATTGGTTAAATCACGATATTGCCCCCGGGCTGACAAAATCGCTATTCAGACCCTGCAACGGCCGAAACTCGTGATTTTCTGCCTGGTCAACCGAAAATCGCTGAACTGACCAGGAACAGTTATCGAAAACGATCTCTGCCCCGATTGGCCAGAAATCGCGATCGACAATCTAGATCGGTTAAATCACGATATTGCCCCCGGACGAACGAAATCCTTATTCAGACCCTGCAACGGCCGAAACTCGTGATTTTCCATCTGGTCAACCGAAAATAACAGTACTGACTAGGTACAGTTGTCAAAAACAATCTCCGCCCCGATCAGGCAGAAATCACGATCGACCATCTAGATCGGTTAAATCACGATATTGCCCTCGGGAAGACGAAATCGAAATTCAGACCCTGCATCGGCCGAAACTCGGGATTTTCCGTTAGGTCAACCGACAATCAAAGTATTGACCTGGTACAGTTGTCAAAAACAATTTCCGCCTCGACTGGCTAGAAATCACGATCGATCGTCTTGATCGGTAAAATCTCGATATTGCCCTCGGTCGGACGAAATCCTTATTCTGACCCAGCAACAGCCGAAACTAGTGACTATCTGTCTGGCCAACCGAAAATCACAGTACTGACCAGGTACAGTTATCAAGAACGAACTCCGCCCCGATTAGCCAGAAATCACGATCGACCATCAAGATCGGTGAAATCCCGATATTGCCCCCGGGCTGACAAAATCGCTATTCAGACCCTGCAACGGCCGAAACTCGTGATTTTCTGCCTGGTCAACCGAAAATCACAGTACTGTCCAGGTACAGTTATCGAGAACGATCTCCGCCCCGATCAGCCAGAATTCACGATCGACCATCTAGATCGGTTAAATCATGATATTGCCCCCGGACGAACGAAATCCTTATTCAGACCCTACAACGGCCGAAACTCGTGGTTTTCCGTCTGGTCAACCGAAAATCACAGTACTGACTAGGTAGAGTTGTCAAAAATGATTTCCGCCCTGACCAGCCAGAAATCACGATCGACCATCTAGATTGGTTAAATCACGATATTGCCCCCGGGCTGACAAAATCGTTATTCAGACCCTGCAACGGCCGAAACTCGTGATTTTCCGCCTGGTCAACCGAAAATCGTTGTACTGACCTGGTACAATTATCAAAAACGATCTCCGCCCTGATTAGCCAGAAATCGCGATCGACGATCTAGATCGGTTAAATCACGATATTGCCCCCGGACGAACGAAATCCTTATTCAGACCCTGCAACGGCCGAAACTCGTGATTTTCCATTTGGTCAACCGAAAATAACAGTACTGACCAGGTATAGTTGTCAAAAACAATCTCCGCCCCGATCAGGCAGAAATCACGATCGACCATCTAGATCGGTTAATTCACGATATTGCCCCTGTGAAGAAGAAATCGAAATTCAGACCCTGCATCGGCCGAAACTTGGGATTTTCCGTTAGGTCAACCGACAATCAAAGTATTGACCTGGTACAGTTGTCAAAAACAATTTCCGCCTCGACTGGCAAGAAATCACGATCGATCGTCTGGATCGGTAAAATCTCGATATTGCCCTCGGACGAACGAAATCCTTATTCAGACCCAGCAAGGGCCGAAACTAGTGATTATCTGTCTGGCCAACCGAAAATCACAGTACTGACCAGGTACAGTTATCAAGAACGAACTCCGCCCCGATTAGCCAGAAATCACGATCGACCATCAAGATCGGTGAAATCCCGATATTGCCCCCGGGCTGACAAAATCGCTATTCGGACCCTGCAACGGCCGAAACTCGTGATTTTCTGCCTGGTCAACCGAAAATCACAGTACTGTCCAGGTACAGTTATCGAGAACGATCTCCGCCCCGATCAGCCAGAATTCACGATCGACCATCTAGATCGGTTAAATCATGATATTGCCCCCGGACGAACGAAATCCTTATTCAGACCCTACAACGGCCGAAACTCGTGGTTTTCCGTCTGGTCAACCGAAAATCACAGTACTGACTAGGTAGAGTTGTCAAAAATGATTTCCGCCCTGACCAGCCAGAAATCACGATCGACCATCTAGATTGGTTAAATCACGATATTGCCCCCGGGCTGACAAAATCGTTATTCAGACCCTGCAACGGCCGAAACTCGTGATTTTCCGCCTGGTCAACCGAAAATCGCTGTACTGACCTGGTACAATTATCAAAAACGATCTCCGCCCTGATTAGCCAGAAATCGCGATCGACGATCTAGATCGGTTAAATCACGATATTGCCCCCGGACGAACGAAATCCTTATTCAGACCCTGCAACGGCCGAAACTCGTGATTTTCCATTTGGTCAACCGAAAATAACAGTACTGACCAGGTATAGTTGTCAAAAACAATCTCCGCCCCGATCAGGCAGAAATCACGATCGACCATCTAGATCGGTTAATTCACGATATTGCCCCTGTGAAGAAGAAATCGAAATTCAGACCCTGCATCGGCCGAAACTTGGGATTTTCCGTTAGGTCAACCGACAATCAAAGTATTGACCTGGTACAGTTGTCAAAAACAATTTCCGCCTCGACTGGCAAGAAATCACGATCGATCGTCTGGATCGGTAAAATCTCGATATTGCCCTCGGACGAACGAAATCCTTATTCAGACCCAGCAAGGGCCGAAACTAGTGATTATCTGTCTGGCCAACCGAAAATCACAGTACTGACCAGGTACAGTTGTCAAAAACGAACTCCGCCCCGATCAGCCAGAAATCACGATCGACCATCAAGATCGGTGAAATCACGATATTGCCCCCGGGCTGACAAAATCGCTATTCAGACCCTGCAACGGCCAAAACTCGTGATTTTCTGCCTGGTCAACCGAAAATCACAGTACTGACCAGGTACAGTTATCGAAAACGATCTCCGCCCCGATCAGCCAGAAATCACGATCGACCATCTAGATCGGTTAAATCAAGTTATTGCCCCTGGACAAACGAAACCCTTATTCAGGCCCTGCAACGGCCGAAACTCGTGATTTTCCGTCTGGTCAACTGAAAATCACTGTACTGACCAGGTACAGTTATCGAAAACGATCTCCGCCCCGATCAGCCAGAAATCGCGATCGACGATCTAGATCGGTTAAATCACGATATAGCCCCCGGACGAACGAAATCCTTATTCAGACCCTGCAACGGGCGAAACTCGTGATTTTCCGTCTGGTCAACCGAAAATCACAATACTGACTAGGTAGAGTTTTCAAAAATGATTTCCGCCCTGATCAGCCTGAAATCACGATCGACCATCTAGATTGGTTAAATCACGATATTGCCCTCGGGCTGACAAAATCACTATTCAGACCCTGCAACGGCCGAAACTCGTGATTTTCCGCCTGGTCAACCGAAAATCGCTGTACTGACCAGGTACAGTTATCGAAAACGATCTCCGCCCCGATCAGCCAGAAATTGCGATCGACGATCAAGATCGGTTAAATCACGATATTGCCCCCGGACGAACGAAATCCTTATTCAGACCCTGCAACGGCCGAAACTCGTGATTTTCCATCTGGTCAACCGAAAATAACAGTACTGACCAGGTATAGTTGTCAAAAACAATCTCCGCCCCGATCAGCCAGAAATCACGATCGACCATCTAGATCCGTTAAATCACGATATTGCCCCCAGGAAGACGAAATCGAATTTCAGACCCTGCATCGGCTGAAACTCGGGATTTTCCGTTAGGTCAACCGACAATCAAAGTATTGACCTGGTACAGTTGTCAAAAACAATTTCCGCCTCGACTGGCTGGAAATCACGATCGATCGTCTGGATCGGTAAAATCTCGATATTGCCCTCGGACGAACGAAATCCTTATTCAGACCCAGCAAGGGCCGAAACTAGTGATTATCTGTCTGGCCAACCGAAAATCACAGTACTGACCAGGTACAGTTGTCAAAAACAAACTCCGCCCTGATCAGCCAGAAATCACGATCGACCATCAAGATCGGTGAAATCACGATATTGCCCCCGGGCTGACAAAATCGCTATTCAGACCCTGCAACGGCCGAAACTCGTGATTTTCTGCCTGGTCAACCGAAAATCACAGTACTGACCAGGTACAGTTATCGAAAACGATCTCCGCCCCGATCAGCCAGAAATCACGATCGACCATCTAGATCGGTTAAATCAAGTTATTGCCCCCGGACAAACGAAACCCTTATTCAGGCCCTGCAACGGCCGAAACTCGTGATTTTCCGTCTGGTCAACTGAAAATCACTGTACTGACCAGGTACAGTTATCGAAAACGATCTCCGCCCCGATCAGCCAGAAATCGCGATCGACGATCTAGATCGGTTAAATCACGATATAGCCCCCGGACGAACGAAATCCTTATTCAGACCCTGCAACGGGCGAAACTCGTGATTTTCCGTCTGGTCAACCGAAAATCACAATACTGACTAGGTAGAGTTTTCAAAAATGATTTCCGCCCTGATCAGCCTGAAATCACGATCGACCATCTAGATTGGTTAAATCACGATATTGCCCTCGGGCTGACAAAATCACTATTCAGACCCTGCAACGGCCGAAACTCGTGATTTTCCGCCTGGTCAACCGAAAATCGCTGTACTGACCAGGTACAGTTATCGAAAACGATCTCCGCCCCGATCAGCCAGAAATTGCGATCGACGATCAAGATCGGTTAAATCACGATATTGCCCTCGGACGAACGAAATCCTTATTCAGACCCTGCAACGGCCGAAACTCGTGATTTTCCATCTGGTCAACCGAAAATAACAGTACTGACCAGGTATAGTTGTCAAAAACAATCTCCGCCCCGATCAGCCAGAAATCACGATCGATCATCTAGATCCGTTAAATCACGATATTGCCCCCAGGAAGACGAAATCGAATTTCAGACCCTGCATCGGCTGAAACTCGGGATTTTCCGTTAGGTCAACCGACAATCAAAGTATTGACCTGGTACAGTTGTCAAAAACAATTTCCGCCTCGACTGGCTGGAAATCACGATCGATCGTCTGGATCGGTAAAATCTCGATATTGCCCTCGGACGAACGAAATCCTTATTCAGACCCAGCAACGGCCGAAACTAGTGATTATCTGTCTGGCCAACCGAAAATCACAGTACTGACCAGGTACAGTTGTCAAAAACAAACTCCGCCCTGATCAGCCAGAAATCACGATCGACCATCAAGATCGGTGAAATCACGATATTGCCCCCGGGCAGACAAAATCGCTATTCAGACCCTGCAACGGCCGAAACTCGTGATTTTCTGCCTGGTCAACCGAAAATCACAGTACTGACCAGGTACAGTTATCGAAAACGATCTCCGCCCCGATCAGCCAGAAATCACGATCGACCATCTAGATCGGTTAAATCATGATATTGGCCCCGGACGAACGAAATCCTTATTCAGACCCTGCAACGGCCGAAACTCGTGATTTTCCGTCTGGTCAACCGAAAATCACGGTACTGACTTGGTTGAGTTGTCAAAAATGATTTCCGCCCAGATCAGCCAGAAATCACGATCGACCATCTAGATTGGTTAAATCACGATATTGCCCCCGGGCTGACAAAATCGCTATTCAGACCCTGCAATGGCCGAAACTCGTGATTTTCCGCCTGGTCAACCGAAAATCGCTGTACTGACCAGGTACAGTTATCGAAAACGATCTCCGCCCTGATCAGCCAGAAATCACGATCAACCATCTAGATCGGTTAAATCATGTTATTGCCCCCGGACGAACGAAATCCTTATTCAGACCCTGCAACGGCCGAAACTTGTGATTTTCCGTCTGGTCAACCGAAAATCACAGTACTGACTAGGTGGAGTTGTCAAAAATGATTTCCGCCCTGATCAGCCAGAAATCACGATCGACCATCTAGATCGGTTAAATCATGATATTGGCCCCGGACGAACGAAATCCTTATTCAGACCCAGAAACGGCCGAAACTCGTGATTTTCCGTCTGGTCAACCGAAAATCACGGTACTGACTTGGTAGAGTTGTCAAAAATGATTTCCGCCCAGATCAGCCAGAAATCACGATCGACCATCTAGATTGGTTAAATCACGATATTGCCCCCGGGCTGACAAAATCGCTATTCAGACCCTGCAATGGCCGAAACTCGTGATTTTCCGCCTGGTCAACCGAAAATCGCTGTACTGACCAGGTACAGTTATCGAAAACGATCTCCGCCCTGATCAGCCAGAAATCACGATCAACCATCTAGATCGGTTAAATCATGTTATTGTCCCCGGACGAACGAAATCCTTATTCAGACCCTGCAACGGCCGAAACTTGTGATTTTCCGTCTGGTCAACCGAAAATCACAGTACTGACTAGGTGGAGTTGTCAAAAATGATTTCCGCCCTGATCAGCCAGAAATCACGATCGACCATCTAGATCGGTTAAATCATGATATTGCCCCCGGACCAACGAAATCCTTATTCAGACCCTGCAACGGCCGAAACTCGTGATTTTCCATCTGGTCAACCGAAAATAACAGTACTGACCAGGTACAGTTGTCAAGAACAATCTCTGCCCCAATCTGCCAGAAATCACGATCGACCATCTAGATCGGTTAAATCACGATATTGCCCCCGGACGAACGAAATCCTTATTCAGACGCTGCGACGGACGAAACTCGTGATTTTCTGTCTGGTCAACCGAAAATCACTGTACTGACCAGGTACAGTTATCAAAAACGATCTCCGCCCCGATCAGCCAGAAATCACGATCGACCATCTAGATCGGTTAAATCACGATATTGCCCCCGGACGAACGAAATCCTTATTCAAACCCTGCAACGGACGAAACTCGTGATTTTCCGTCTGGTCAACCGAAAATCACAGTACTGCCCAGGTACAGTTATCGAAAACGATCTTCGCCCCGATCAGCCAGAAATCGCGATCGACGATCTAGATCGGTTAAATTACGATATTGCCCCCGGACGAACGAAATCCTTATTCAATCCCTGCAACGGTCGAAACTCGTGATTTTCCGTCTGGTCAACCGAAAATCACAGTACTGCCCAGGTACAGTTATCGAAAACGATCTCCGCCCCGATCAGCCAGAAATCGCGATCGACGATCAAGATCGGTTAAATTACGATATTGCCCCAGGACGAAAGAAATCCTTATTCAGACCCTGCAACGGCCGAAACTCGTGATTTTCCCTCGGGTCAACCGAAAATAACAGTACTGACCAGGAACAGTTGTCAAAAACAATCTCCGCCCTGATCTGGCAGTAATCACGATCGACCATCTAGATCGGTTAAATCACGATATTGCCCCCGGACGAACGAAATCCTTATTCAGATGCTGCAACGGACGAAACTCGTGATTTTCCGTCTGGTCAACCGAAAAACACAGTACTGACCAGGTACAGTTATCGAAAACGATCTCCGCCCCGATCAGCCAGAAATCCCGATCGACCATCTAGATCGGTTAAATCATGATATTGCCCCCGGACGAACGAAATCCTTATTCAGACCATGCAATGGTCGAAACTCGTGATTTTCCGTCTGGTCAACCGAAAATCACAGTACTGACTAGGTAGAGCTGTCAAAAATGAATTCCACCCTGATCAGCCAGAAATCACGATCGACCATCTAGATTGGTTAAATCACGATATTGCCCTTGGGCTGACAAAATCGCTATTCAGACCCTGCAACGGCCGAAACTCGTGATTTTCCGCCTGGTCAACCGAAAATCGCTGTACTGACCAGGTACAGTTATCGAAAACGATCTCCGACCCGATAAGCCAGAAATCGCGATCGACGATCTAGATCGGATAAATCACGATATTGCCGCCGGACGAACGAAATCCTTATTCAATCCTTGCAACGGTCGAAACTCGTGATTTTCCATCTGGTCAACCGAAAATAACAGAACTGACCAGGTACAGTTGTCAAAAACAATCTCCGCCCCGATCAGCCAGAAATCACGATCGACCATCTAGATCCGTTAAATCACGATATTGCCCCCAGGAAGACGAAATCGAATTTCAGACCCTGCATCGGCTGAAACTCGGGATTTTCCGTTAGGTCAACCGACAATCAAAGTATTGACCTGGTACAGTTGTCAAAAACAATTTCCGCCTCGACTGGCTGGAAATCACGATCGATCGTCTGGATCGGTAAAATCTCGATATTGCCCTCGGACGAACGAAATCCTTATTCAGACCCAGCAACGGCCGAAACTAGTGATTATCTGTCTGGCCAACCGAAAATCACAGTACTGACCAGGTACAGTTGTCAAAAACAAACTCCGCCCCGATCAGCCAGAAATCACGATCGACCATCAAGATCGGTGAAATCACGATATTGCCCCCGGGCTGACAAAATCGCTATTCAGACCCTGCAACGGCCGAAACTCGTGATTTTCTGCCTGGTCAACCGAAAATCACTGTACTGACCAGGTACAGTTATCGAAAACGATCTCCGCCCCGATCAGCCAGAAATCACGATCGACCATCTAGATCGGTAAAATCATGATATTGCCCCCGGACGAACGAAATCCTTATTCAGGCCCTGCAATCGCCGATACTCGTGATTTTCCGTCTGGTCAACCGAAAATCACAGTACTGACCTGGTACAGTTATCGAAAACGATCTCCAACCCGATAAGCCAGAAATCGCGATCGACGATCTAGATCGGATAAATCACGATATTGCCCCCGGACGAACGAAATCCTTATTCAGACCCTGCAACGGCCGAAACTCGTGATTTTCCATCTGGTCAACCGAAAATAACAGTACTGACCAGGTACAGTTGTCAAAAACAATCTCCGCCCCGATCAGCCAGAAATCACGATCGACCATCTAGATTGGTTAAATCACGATACTGCCCTCGGGCTGACAAAATCACCATTCAGACCCTGCAACGGCCGAAACTCGTGATTTTCCGCCTGGTCAACCGAAAATCGCTGTACTGACCAGGAACAGTTATCGAAAACGATCTCCACCCCGATCAGCCAGAAAACGCGATCGACGATCTAGATCGGTTAAATCACGATATTGCCCTCGGACGAACGAAATCCTTATTCAGACCCTGCAACGGCCGAAACTCGTGATTTTCCATCTGGTCAACCGAAAATAACAGTACTGACCAGGTACAGTTGTCAAGAACAATCTCTGCCCCGATCAGCCAGAAATCACGATCGACCATCTAGATCGGCTAAATCGAGATATTGCCCCCGGGAATACGAAATCGTAATTCAGACCCTGCATCGGCCGAAACTCGGGATTTTCCATTAGGTCAACCGACAATCAAAGTATTGACCTGGTACAGTTGTCAAAAACAATTTCCGCCTCGACTGGTTAGAAATCACGATCGATCGCCTGGATCGGTAAAATCTCGATATTGCCCTCGGACGAACGAAATCCTTATTCAGACCCAGCAACGGCCGAAACTAGTGATTATCTGTCTGGCCAACCGAAAATCACAGTACTGACCAGGTACAGTTGTCAAAAACAAACTCCGCCCTGATCAGCCAGAAATCACGATCGACCATCAAGATCGGTGAAATCACGATATTGCCCCCGGGCTGACAAAATCGCTATTCAGACCCTGCAACGGCCGAAACTCATGATTTTCCGGCTGGTCAACCGAAAATCGCTGTACTGACCAGGTACAATTATCGAAAACGATCTCCGCCCCGATCAGCCAGAAATCACGATCGACCATCTAGATCGGTTAAATCATGATATTGGCCCCGGACGAACGAAATCCTTATTCAGACCCTTCAACGGCCGAAACTCGTGATTTTCCGTCTGGTCAACCGAAAATCACGGTACTGACTTGGTAGAGTTGTCAAAAATGATTTCCGCCCAGATCAGCCAGAAATCACGATCGACCATCTAGATTGGTTAAATCACGATATTGCCCCCGGGCTGACAAAATCGCTATTCAGACCCTGCAATGGCCGAAACTCGTGATTTTCCGCCTGGTCAACCGAAAATCGCTGTACTGACCAGGTACAGTTATCGAAAACGATCTCCGCCCTGATCAGCCAGAAATCACGATCAACCATCTAGATCGGTTAAATCATGTTATTGCCCCCGGACGAACGAAATCCTTATTCAGACCCTGCAACGGCCGAAACTTGTGATTTTCCGTCTGGTCAACCGAAAATCACTGTACTGACCAGGTACAGTTATCGAAAACGATCTCCGCCCCGATCAGCCAGAAATCACGATCGGCCATCTAGATCGGTAAAATCATGATATTGCCCCCGGACGAACGAAATCCTTATTCAGACCCTGCAACGGCCGAAACTCGTGATTTTCCGCCTGGTCAACCGAAAATCGCTGTACTGACCAGGTACAGTTATCGAAAACGATCTCCGCCCCGATCAGCCAGAAATTGCGATCGACGATCAAGATCGGTTAAATCACGATATTGCCCCCGGACGAACGAAATCCTTATTCAGACCCTGCAACGGCCGAAACTCGTGATTTTCCATCTGGTCAACCGAAAATAACAGTACTGACCAGGTATAGTTGTCAAAAACAATCTCCGCCCCGATCAGCCAGAAATCACGATCGACCATCTAGATCCGTTAAATCACGATATTGCCCCCAGGAAGACGAAATCGAATTTCAGACCCTGCATCGGCTGAAACTCGGGATTTTCCGTTAGGTCAACCGACAATCAAAGTATTGACCTGGTACAGTTGTCAAAAACAATTTCCGCCTCGACTGGCTGGAAATCACGATCGATCGTCTGGATCGGTAAAATCTCGATATTGCCCTCGGACGAACGAAATCCTTATTCAGACCCAGCAACGGCCGAAACTAGTGATTATCTGTCTGGCCAACCGAAAATCACAGTACTGACCAGGTACAGTTGTCAAAAACAAACTCCGCCCCGATCAGCCAGAAATCACGATCGACCATCAAGATCGGTGAAATCACGATATTGCCCCCGGGCTGACAAAATCGCTATTCAGACCCTGTAACAGCCGAAACTCGTGATTTTCTGCCTGGTCAACCAAAAATCACTGTACTGACCAGGTACAGTTATCGAAAACGATCTCCGCCCCGATCAGCCAGAAATCACGATCGACCATCTACATCGGTAAAATCATGATATTGCCCCCGGACGAACGAAATCCTTATTCAGGCCCTGCAATCGCCGATACTCGTGATTTTCCGTCTGGTCAACCGAAAATCACAGTACTGACCAGGTACAGTTATCGAAAACGATCTCCGACCCGATAAGCCAGAAATCGCGATCGACGATCTAGATCGGATAAATCACGATATTGCCCCCGGACGAACGAAATCCTTATTCAGACCCTGCAACGGCCGAAACTCGTGATTTTCCATTTGGTCAACCGAAAATAACAGTACTGACCAGGTATAGTTGTCAAAAACAATCTCCGCCCCGATCAGGCAGAAATCACGATCGACCATCTAGATCGGTTAAATCACGATATTGCCCCTGTGAAGACGAAATCGAAATTCAGACCCTGCATCGGCCGAAACTTGGGATTTTCCGTTAGGTCAACCGATAATCAAAGTATTCACCTGGTACAGTTGTCAAAAACAATTTCCGCCTCGACTGGCTGGTAATCACGATCGATCGTCTGGATCGGTAAAATCTCGATATTGCCCTCGGACGAACGAAATCCTTATTCAGACCCAGCAACGGCCGAAACTAGTGATTATCTGTCTGGCCAACCGAAAATCACAGTACTGACCAGGTACAGTTGTCAAAAACAAACTCCGCCCCGATCAGCCAGAAATCACGATCGACCATCAAGATCGGTGAAATCACGATATTGCCCCCGGGCTGACAAAATCGCTATTCAGACCCTGCAACAGCCGAAACTCGTGATTTTCTGCCTGGTCAACCAAAAATCACTGTACTGACCAGGTACAGTTATCGAAAACGATCTCCGCCCCGATCAGCCAGAAATCACGATCGACCATCTACATCGGTAAAATCATGATATTGCCCCCGGACGAACGAAATCCTTATTCAGGCCCTGCAATCGCCGATACTCGTGATTTTCCGCCTGGTCAACTGAAAATCGCTGTACTGACCAGGTACAATTATCAAAAATGATCTCCGCCCCGATCAGCCAGAAATCGCGATCGACGATCTTGATTGGTTAAATCACGATATTGCCCCCGGACGAACGAAATCCTTATTCAGACCCTGCAACGGCCGAAACTCGTGATTTTCCATCGGGTCAACCGAAAATAACAGTACTGACCATGTCCAGTTGTCAAAAACAATCTTCGCCCCGATCAGGCAGAAATCACGATCGACCATCTAGATCGGTTAAATCACGATATTGCCCCCGGGAAGACGAAATCAAAATTCAGACCCTGCATCGGCCGAAACTCGGGATTTTCCGTTAGGTCAACCGACAATCAAAGTATTGACCTGGTACAGTTGTCAAAAACAATTTCCGCCTCGACTGGCTAGAAATCACGATCGATCGTCTGGATTGGTAAAATCTCGATATTGCCCTCGGACGAACGAAATCTTTATTCAGACCCAGCAACGGCCGAAACTAGTGATTATCTGTCTGGCCAACCGAAAATCACAGTACTGACCAGGTACAGTTGTCAAAAACAAACTCCGCACTGATCAGCCAGAAATCACGATCGACCATCAAGATCGGTGAAATCACGATATTGCCCCCGGGCTGACAAAATCGCTATTCAGACCCTGCGACGGCCGAAACTCGTGATTTTCCGTCTGGTCAACCGAAAATCATAGTACTGACTAGGTAGAGTTTCCAAACATGATTTCCGCCCTGATCAGCCAGAAATCACGATTGACCATCTAGATTGGTTAAATCACGATATTGCCCCCGGGCTGAAAAAATCGCTATTCAGACCCTGCAACGGCCGAAACTCGTGATTTACCGCCTGGTCAACCGAAAATCGCTGTACTGACCAGGTACAATTATCAAAAATGATCACCGCCCTGATCAGCCAGAAATAGCGATCGACGATCTAGATCGGTTAAATCACGATATTGCCCCCGGACGAACGAAATCCTTATTCAGACCCTGCAACGGCCGAAACTCGTGATTTTCCATCGGGCCAACCGAAAATAACAGTACTGACAATGTCCAGTTGTCAAAAACAATCTCCGCCCCGATCAGGCAGAAATCACGATCGACCATCTAGATCGGTTAAATCACGATAATGCCCCCGGGAAGACGAAATCGAAATTTAGACCCTGCATCGGCCGAAACTCGGGATTTTCCGTTAGGTCAACCGACAATCAAAGTATTGACCTGGTACAGTTGTCAAAAACAATTTCCGCCTAGACTTGCTAGAAATCACGATCGATCGTCTGGATTGGTAAAATCTCGATACTGCCCTCGGACGAACGAAATCCTTATTCAGACCCAGCAACGGCCGAAACTAGTGATTATCTGTCTGGCCAACCGAAAATCACAGTACTGACCAGGTACAGTTATCAAAAACAAACTCCGCCCCGATCAGCCAGAAATCACGATCGACCATCAAGATCGGTGAAATCACGATATTGCCCCCGGGCTGACAAAATCGCTATTCAGACCCTGCAAGGGCCGAAACTCGTGATTTTCCGCCTGGTCAACTGAAAATCGCTGTACTGACCAGGTACAATTATCAAAAATGATCTCCGCCCCGATCAGCCAGAAATCGCGATCGACAATCTAGATCGGTTAAATCACAATATTGCCCCCGGACGAACGAAATCCTTATTCAGACCCTGCAACGGCCGAAACTCGTGATTTTCCATCGGGTCAACCGAAAATAACAGTACTGACCATGTCCAGTTGTCAAAAACAATCTTCGCCCCGATCAGGCAGAAATCACGATCGACCATCTAGATCGGTTAAATCACGATATTGCCCCCGGTAAGACGAAATCGAAATTTAGACCCTGCATCGGCCGAAACTCGGGATTTTCCGTTAGGTCAACCGACAATCAAAGTATTGAACTGGTACAGTTGTCAAAAATAATTTCCGCCTCGACTGGCTAGAAATCACGATCGATCGTCTGGATTGGTAAAATCTCGATATTGCCCTCGGACGAACGAAATCCTTATTCAGACCCAGCAACGGCCGAAACCAGTGATTATCAGTCTGGCCAATCGAAAATCACAGTACTGACTAGGTACAGTTGTCAAAAACAAACTCCGCCCCGATCAGCCAGAAATCATGATCGACCATCTAGATCGGTGAAATCACGATATTGCCCCCGGGCTGACAAAATCGCTATTCAGGCCCTGCAACGGCCGAAACTTGTGATTTTCCGTCTGGTCAACCGAAAATCACAGTACTGACTAGGTAGAGTTTCCAAAAATGATTTCCGCCCTGATCAGCCAGAAATCACGATTGACCATCTAGATTGGTTAAAGCACGATATTGCCCCCGGGCTGAAAAAATCGCTATTCAGACCCTACAACGGCCGAAACTCGTGATTTACCGCCTGGTCAACCGAAAATCGCTGTACTGACCAGGTACAATTATCAAAAATGATCTCCGCCCCGATCAGCCAGAAATCGCGATCGACGATCTAGATCGGTTAAATCACGTAATTGCCCCCGGACGAACGAAATCCTTATTCAGACCCTGCAACGGCCGAAACTCGTGATTTTCTGCCTAGTCAACCGAAAATCACTGTACAGACCAGGTACAGTTATCAAAAACGATCTCCGCCCCGATCAGCCAGAGATCGCGATCGACGATCTAGATCGGTTAAATCACAATATTGCCCCCGGACGAACGAAATCCTTATTCAGACCCTACAACGGCCGAAACTCGTGATTTTCTGCCTGGTCAACCGAAAATCACTGTACTGACCAGGTACAGTTATCAAAAACGATCTCCGCCCCGATCAGCCAGAAATCACGATCGACCATCTAGATTGGTTAAATCACGATATTGCCCCCGGGCTGACAAAATCGCTATTCAGACCCTGCAAAAGCCGAAACTCGTGATTTTCCGCCTGGTCAACCGAAAATCGCTGTACAAACCTGGTACAGTTATCAAAAACGATCTCCGCCGCGATCAGCCAGAAATCGCGATCGACAATGTAGATCGGTTAAATCACGATATTGCCCCTGGACGAACGAAATCCTTATTCAGACCCTGCAACGGCCGAAAGTCGTGATTCTCTTCCTGGTCAACTGAAAATCACTGTACTGACTAGGTACAGTTATCAGAAACGATCTCCGCCCCGATCAGCCAGAAATCACGATCGACCATCTAGATTGGTTAAATCACGATATTGCCCCCGGGCTGACAAAATCGCTATTCAGACCCTGCAAATGCCGAAACTCGTGATTTTCCGCCTGGTCAACCGAAAATCGCTGTACAAACCTGGTACAGTTATCAAAAACGATCTCCGCCGCGATCAGCCAGAAATCGCGATCGACGATGTAGATCGGTTAAATCACGATATTGCCCCTGGACGAACGAAATCCTTATTCAGACCCTGCAACGGCCGAAACTCGTGATTTTCCGTGTGGTCAACTGAAAATCACTGTACTGACTAGGTAGAGTTGTCAAAAATGATTTCCCCCCAGATCAGCCAGAAATAACGATCGACCTTCTAGATTGGTTAAATCACGATATTGCCCCCGGGCTGACAAAATCGCTATTCAGACCCTGCAACAGCCGAAACTCGTGATTTCCCGCCTGGTCAACCGAAAATCGCTGTACTGACCAGGTACAGTTATCGAAAACGATCTCCGCCCCGATCAGCCAGAAATCGCGATCGACGATGTAGATCGGTTAAATCACGATATTGCCCCTGGACGAACGAAATCCTTATTCAGACCCTGCAACGGCCGAAACTCGTGATTTTCCGTGTGGTCAACTGAAAATCACTGTACTGACTAGGTAGAGTTGTCAAAAATGATTTCCCCCCAGATCAGCCAGAAATAACGATCGACCTTCTAGATTGGTTAAATCACGATATTGCCCCCGGGCTGACAAAATCGCTATTCAGACCCTGCAACAGCCGAAACTCGTGATTTCCCGCCTGGTCAACCGAAAATCGCTGTACCGACCAGGTACAGTTATCGAAAACGATCTCCGCCCCGATCAGCCAGAAATCGCGATCGACGATCTAGATCGGTTAAATCACGATATTGCCCCTGGACGAACGAAATCCTTATTCAGACCCTGCAACGGCCGAAACTCGTGATTTTCCGTGTGGTCAACCGAAAATCACAGTACTGACTAGGTAGAGTTGTCAAAAATGATTTCCCCCCAGATCAGCCAGAAATAACGATCGACCTTCTAGATTGGTTAAATCACGATATTGCCCCCGGGCTGACAAAATCGCTATTCAGACCCTGCAACAGCCGAAACTCGTGATTTCCCGCCTGGTCAACCGAAAATCGCTGTACTGACCAGGTACAGTTATCGAAAACGATCTCCGCCCCGATCAGCCAGAAATCACGATCGACCATCTAGATTGGTTAAATCACGATATTGCCCCCGGGCTGACAAAATCGCTATTCAGACCCTGCAAAAGCCGAAACTCGTGATTTTCCGCCTGGTCAACCGAAAATCGCTGTACAAACCTGGTACAGTTATCAAAAACGATCTCCGCCGCGATCAGCCAGAAATCGCGATCGACAATGTAGATCGGTTAAATCACGATATTGCCCCTGGACGAACGAAATCCTTATTCAGACCCTGCAACGGCCGAAAGTCGTGATTCTCTTCCTGGTCAACTGAAAATCACTGTACTGACTAGGTACAGTTATCAGAAACGATCTCCGCCCCGATCAGCCAGAAATCACGATCGACCATCTAGATTGGTTAAATCACGATATTGCCCCCGGGCTGACAAAATCGCTATTCAGACCCTGCAAATGCCGAAACTCGTGATTTTCCGCCTGGTCAACCGAAAATCGCTGTACAAACCTGGTACAGTTATCAAAAACGATCTCCGCCGCGATCAGCCAGAAATCGCGATCGACGATGTAGATCGGTTAAATCACGATATTGCCCCTGGACGAACGAAATCCTTATTCAGACCCTGCAACGGCCGAAACTCGTGATTTTCCGTGTGGTCAACTGAAAATCACTGTACTGACTAGGTAGAGTTGTCAAAAATGATTTCCCCCCAGATCAGCCAGAAATAACGATCGACCTTCTAGATTGGTTAAATCACGATATTGCCCCCGGGCTGACAAAATCGCTATTCAGACCCTGCAACAGCCGAAACTCGTGATTTCCCGCCTGGTCAACCGAAAATCGCTGTACTGACCAGGTACAGTTATCGAAAACGATCTCCGCCCCGATCAGCCAGAAATCGCGATCGACGATGTAGATCGGTTAAATCACGATATTGCCCCTGGACGAACGAAATCCTTATTCAGACCCTGCAACGGCCGAAACTCGTGATTTTCCGTGTGGTCAACTGAAAATCACTGTACTGACTAGGTAGAGTTGTCAAAAATGATTTCCCCCCAGATCAGCCAGAAATAACGATCGACCTTCTAGATTGGTTAAATCACGATATTGCCCCCGGGCTGACAAAATCGCTATTCAGACCCTGCAACAGCCGAAACTCGTGATTTCCCGCCTGGTCAACCGAAAATCGCTGTACTGACCAGGTACAGTTATCGAAAACGATCTCCGCCCCGATCAGCCAGAAATCGCGATCGACGATCTAGATCGGTTAAATCACGATATTGCCCCTGGACGAACGAAATCCTTATTCAGACCCTGCAACGGCCGAAACTCGTGATTTTCCGTGTGGTCAACCGAAAATCACAGTACTGACTAGGTAGAGTTGTCAAAAATGATTTCCCCCCAGATCAGCCAGAAATAACGATCGACCTTCTAGATTGGTTAAATCACGATATTGCCCCCGGGCTGACAAAATCGCTATTCAGACCCTGCAACAGCCGAAACTCGTGATTTCCCGCCTGGTCAACCGAAAATCGCTGTACTGACCAGGTACAGTTATCGAAAACGATCTCCGCCCCGATCAGCCAGAAATCGCGATCGACGATCTAGATCGGTTAAATCACGATATTGCCCCCGGTCGAACGAAATCCTTATTCAGACCCTGCAACGGCCGAAACTCGTGATTTTCCATTTGGTCAACCGAAAATAACAGTACTGACCAGGTACAGTTGTCAAAAACAATCTCCGCCCCGATCAGCCAGAAATCACGATCGACCATCTAGATCGGTTAAATCACAATATTGCCCCCGGACGAACGAAATCCTTATTCAGACCCTGCAACGGCCGAAACTCGTGATTTTCTGCCTGGTCAACCGAAAATCACTGTACTGACCAGGAACAGTTATCAAAAACGATCTCCGCCCCGATCAGCCAGAAATCACGATCGACCATCTAGATTGGTTAAATCACGATATTGCCCCCGGGCTGACAAAATCGCTATTCAGATCCTGCAAAAGCCGAAACTCGTGATTTTCCGCCTGGTAAACCGAAAATCGCTGTACAAACCTGGTACAGTTATCAAAAACGATCTCCGCCGCGATCAGCCAGACATCGCGATCGACGATGTAGATCGGTTAAATCACAGTATTGCCCCTGGACGAACGAAATCCTTATTCAGACCCTGCAACGGCCGAAACTCGTGATTTTCTACCTGGTCAACTGAAAATCACTGTACTGACTAGGTACAGTTATCAAAAACGATCTCCGCCCCGATCAGCCAGAAATCGCGAACGACGATCTAGATCGGTTAAATCACGATATTGCCCCCGGACGAACGAAATCCTTATTCAGACCCTGCAACGGACGAAACTCGTGATTTTCCGTCTGGGCAACCAAAAATCACAGTACTGGCCAGGTACAGTTATCGAAAACGATCTCCGCCCCGATCAGCCAGAAATCGCGATCGACGATCTAGATCGGTTAAATCACGATATTGCCCCCGGACGAACGAAATCCTTATTCAGACCCTGCAACGGCCGAAACTCGGGATTTTCCATCCGATCAACCGAAAATAACAGTACAGACCAGGTACAGTTGTCAAAAACAATCTCTGCCCCGATCAGCCAGAAATCGCGATCGACCATCTAGATCGGTTTAATCACGATATTGCCCCCGGACGAACGAAATCCTTATTCAGACCCTGCAACGGCCGAAACTCGTGATTTTCTGCCTAGTCAACCGAAAATCACTGTACAGATCAGGTACAGTTATCAAAAACGATCTCCGCCCCGATCAGCCAGAGATCGCGATCGACGATCTAGATCGGTTAAATCACAATATTGCCCCCGGACGAACGAAATCCTTATTCAGACCCTGCAACGGCCGAAACTCGTGATTTTCTGCCTGGTCAACCGAAAATCACTGTACTGACCAGGTACAGTTATCAAAAACGATCTCCGCCCCGATCAGCCAGAAATCACGATCGACCATCTAGATTGGTTAAATCACGATATTGCCCCTGGGCTGACAAAATCGCTATTCAGACCCTGCAAAAGCCGAAACTCGTGATTTTCCGCCTGGTCAACCGAAAATCGCTGTACAAACCTGGTACAGTTATCAAAAACGATCTCCGCCGCGATCAGCCAGAAATCGCAATCGACGATGTAGATCGGTTAAATCCCGATA
Source organism: Delonix regia (assembly GCA_037074485.1). NCBI lineage: Eukaryota > Viridiplantae > Streptophyta > Magnoliopsida > Fabales > Fabaceae > Delonix > Delonix regia. The sequence goes on from JAYWLE010000016.1 coordinate 552,187, forward strand.
TTGCCCCTGGACGAACGAAATCCTTGTTCAGACCCTGCAACGTCCGAAACTCGTGATTTTCTGCCTAGTCAACTGAAAATCACTGTACTGACCAGGTACAGTTATCGGAAACGATCTCCGCCCCGATCAGCCAGAAATCACGATCGACCATCTAGATCGGTTAAATCATGATATTGCCCCCGGACGAACGAAATCCTTATTCAGACCCTGCAACGGCCGAAACTCGTGATTTTCCGTCTGGTCAACCGAAAATCACAGTACTGACTAGGTAGAGTTGTCAAAAATGATTTCCACCCTGATCAGCCAGAAATCAAGATCGACCTTCTAGATTGGTTAAATCACGATATTGCCCCCGGGCTGACAAAATCGCTATTCAGACCCTGCAACAGCCGAAACTCGTGATTTCCCGCCTGGTCAACCGTAAATCGCTGAACTGACCAGGTACAGTTGTCGAAAACGATCTCCGCCCCGATCAGCCAGAAATCGCGATCGACAATCTAGATCGGTTAAATCACGATATTGCCCTCGGACGAACGAAATCCTTATTCAGACCCTGCAACAGCCGAAACTCGTGATTTCCCGCCTGGTCAACCGTAAATCGCTGAACTGACCAGGTACAGTTATCGAAAACGATCTCCGCCCCGATCAGCCAGAAATCGCGATCGACAATCTAGATCGGTTAAATCACGATATTGCCCCCGGACGAACGAAATCCTTATTCAGACCCTGCAACGGCTGAAACTCATGATTTTCCATCTGGTCAACCGAAAATAACAGTACAGACCAGGTACAGTTGTCAAAAACAATCTCTGCCCCGATCAGCCAGAAATCGCGATCGACGATCTAGATCGGTTAAATCACGATATTGCCCACGGACGAACGAAAACCTTATTCAGACCCTGCAACGGCCGAAACTCGTGATTTTCCATTTGGTCAACCGAAAATAACAGTACTGACCAGGTACAGTTGTCAAAAACAATCTCCGCCCCGATCAGCCAGAAATCACGATCGACCATCTAGATCGGTTAAATCACAATATTGCCCCCGGACGAACGAAATCCTTATTCAGACCCTGCAACGGCCGAAACTCGTGATTTTCTGCCTGGTCAACCGAAAATCACTGTACTGACCAGGAACAGTTATCAAAAACGATCTCCGCCCCGATCAGCCAGAAATCACGATCGACCATCTAGATTGGTTAAATCACGATATTGCCCCCGGGCTGACAAAATCGCTATTCAGACCCTGCAAAAGCCGAAATTCGTGATTTTCCGCCTGGTCAACCGAAAATTGCTGTACAAACCTGGTACAGTTATCAAAAACGATCTCTGCCGCGAGCAGCCAGATATCGCAATCGACGATGTAGATCGGTTAAATCCCGATATTGCCCCTGGGCGAACGAAATCCTTATTCAGACCCTGCAACAGCCGAAACTCGTGATTTTCTACCTGGTCAACTGAAAATCACTGTACTGACCAGGTACAGTTATCAAAAACGATCTCCGCCCCGATCAGCCAGAAATCACAATCGACTATCTAGATCGGTTAAATCACGAAATTGCCCCCGGACGAACGAAATCCTTATTCAGACCCTGCAACGGACGAAACTCGTGATTTTCCGTCTAGACAACCGAAAATCACAGTACTGGCCAGGTACAGTTATCGAAAACGATCTCCGCCCCGATCAGCCAGAAATCGCGATCGACGATCTAGATCGGTTAAATCACGATATTGCCCACGGACGAACGAAAACCTTATTCAGACCCTGCAACGGCCGAAACTCGTGATTTTCCATCTGGTCAACCGAAAATAACAGTACAGACCAGGTACAGTTGTCAAAAACAATCTCTGCCCCGATCAGCCAGAAATAGCGATCGACCATCTAGATCGGTTTAATCACGATATTGCCCCCGGACGAACGAAATCCGTATTCAGACCCTGCAACGGCCGAAACTCGTGATTTTCTGCATGGTCAACCGAAAATCACTGCACAGACCAGGTACAGTTATCAAAAACGATCTCCGCCCCGATCAGCCAGAGATCGCGATCGACGATCTAGATCGGTTAAATCACAATATTGCCCCCGGACGAACGAAATCCTTATTCAGACCCTGCAACGGCCGAAACTCGTGATTTTCTGCCTGGTCAACCGAAAATCACTGTACTGACCAGGTACAGTTATCAAAAACGATCTCCGCCCCGATTAGCCAGAAATCACGAACGACCATCTAGATTTGTTAAATCACGATATTGCCCCCGGGCTGACAAAATCGCTATTCAGACCCTGCAACAGCCGAAACTCGTGATTTCCCGCCTGGTCAACCGTAAATCGCTGAACTGACCACGTACAGTTATCGAAAACGATCTCCGCCCCGATCAGCCAGAAATCGCGATCGACAATCTAGATCGGTTAAATCACGATATTGCCCTCGGACGAACGAAATCCTTATTCAGACCCTGCAACAGCCGAAACTCGTGATTTCCCGCCTGGTCAACCGTAAATCGCTGAACTGACCAGGTACAGTTATCGAAAACGATCTCCGCCCCGATCAGCCAGAAATCGCGATCGACAATCTAGATCGGTTAAATCACGATATTGCCCCCGGACGAACGAAATCCTTATTCAGACCCTGCAACGGCTGAAACTCATGATTTTCCATCTGGTCAACCGAAAATAACAGTACAGACCAGGTACAGTTGTCAAAAACAATCTCTGCCCCGATCAGCCAGAAATAGCGATCGACCATCTAGATCGGTTTAATCACGATATTGCCCCCGGACGAACGAAATCCGTATTCAGACCCTGCAACGGCCGAAACTCGTGATTTTCTGCATGGTCAACCGAAAATCACTGCACAGACCAGGTACAGTTATCAAAAACGATCTCCGCCCCGATCAGCCAGAGATCGCGATCGACGATCTAGATCGGTTAAATCACAATATTGCCCCCGGACGAACGAAATCCTTATTCAGACCCTGCAACGGCCGAAACTCGTGATTTTCTGCCTGGTCAACCGAAAATCACTGTACTGACCAGGTACAGTTATCAAAAACGATCTCCGCCCCGATTAGCCAGAAATCACGAACGACCATCTAGATTTGTTAAATCACGATATTGCCCCCGGGCTGACAAAATCGCTATTCAGACCCTGCAAAAGCCGAAATTCGTGATTTTCCGCCTGGTCAACCGAAAATTGCTGTACAAACCTGGTACAGTTATCAAAAACGATCTCTGCCGCGAGCAGCCAGATATCGCAATCGACGATGTAGATCGGTTAAATCCCGATATTGCCCCTGGGCGAACGAAATCCTTATTCAGACCCTGCAACAGCCGAAACTCGTGATTTTCTACCTGGTCAACTGAAAATCACTGTACTGACCAGGTACAGTTATCAAAAACGATCTCCGCCCCGATCAGCCAGAAATCACAATCGACTATCTAGATCGGTTAAATCACGAAATTGCCCCCGGACGAACGAAATCCTTATTCAGACCCTGCAACGGACGAAACTCGTGATTTTCCGTCTAGACAACCGAAAATCACAGTACTGGCCAGGTACAGTTATCGAAAACGATCTCCGCCCCGATCAGCCAGAAATCGCGATCGACGATCTAGATCGGTTAAATCACGATATTGCCCACGGACGAACGAAAACCTTATTCAGACCCTGCAACGGCCGAAACTCGTGATTTTCCATCTGGTCAACCGAAAATAACAGTACAGACCAGGTACAGTTGTCAAAAACAATCTCTGCCCCGATCAGCCAGAAATAGCGATCGACCATCTAGATCGGTTTAATCACGATATTGCCCCCGGACGAACGAAATCCGTATTCAGACCCTGCAACGGCCGAAACTCGTGATTTTCTGCATGGTCAACCGAAAATCACTGCACAGACCAGGTACAGTTATCAAAAACGATCTCCGCCCCGATCAGCCAGAGATCGCGATCGACGATCTAGATCGGTTAAATCACAATATTGCCCCCGGACGAACGAAATCCTTATTCAGACCCTGCAACGGCCGAAACTCGTGATTTTCTGCCTGGTCAACCGAAAATCACTGTACTGACCAGGTACAGTTATCAAAAACGATCTCCGCCCCGATTAGCCAGAAATCACGAACGACCATCTAGATTTGTTAAATCACGATATTGCCCCCGGGCTGACAAAATCGCTATTCAGACCCTGCAAAAGCCGAAATTCGTGATTTTCCGCCTGGTCAACCGAAAATTGCTGTACAAACCTGGTACAGTTATCAAAAACGATCTCTGCCGCGAGCAGCCAGATATCGCAATCGACGATGTAGATCGGTTAAATCCCGATATTGCCCCTGGGCGAACGAAATCCTTATTCAGACCCTGCAACAGCCGAAACTCGTGATTTTCTACCTGGTCAACTGAAAATCACTGTACTGACCAGGTACAGTTATCAAAAACGATCTCCGCCCCGATCAGCCAGAAATCACAATCGACTATCTAGATCGGTTAAATCACGAAATTGCCCCCAGACGAACGAAATCCTTATTCAGACCCTGCAACGGACGAAACTCGTGATTTTCCGTCTAGACAACCGAAAATCACAGTACTGGCCAGGTACAGTTATCGAAAACGATCTCCGCCCCGATCAGCCAGAAATCGCGATCGACGATCTAGATCGGTTAAATCACGATATTGCCCACGGACGAACGAAAACCTTATTCAGACCCTGCAACGGCCGAAACTCGTGATTTTCCATCTGGTCAACCGAAAATAACAGTACAGACCAGGTACAGTTGTCAAAAACAATCTCTGCCCCGATCAGCCAGAAATAGCGATCGACCATCTAGATCGGTTTAATCACGATATTGCCCCCGGACGAACGAAATCCGTATTCAGACCCTGCAACGGCCGAAACTCGTGATTTTCTGCATGGTCAACCGAAAATCACTGCACAGACCAGGTACAGTTATCAAAAACGATCTCCGCCCCGATCAGCCAGAGATCGCGATCGACGATCTAGATCGGTTAAATCACAATATTGCCCCCGGACGAACGAAATCCTTATTCAGACCCTGCAACGGCCGAAACTCGTGATTTTCTGCCTGGTCAACCGAAAATCACTGTACTGACCAGGTACAGTTATCAAAAACGATCTCCGCCCCGATTAGCCAGAAATCACGAACGACCATCTAGATTTGTTAAATCACGATATTGCCCCCGGGCTGACAAAATCGCTATTCAGACCCTGCAAAAGCCGAAATTCGTGATTTTCCGCCTGGTCAACCGAAAATTGCTGTACAAACCTGGTACAGTTATCAAAAACGATCTCTGCCGCGAGCAGCCAGATATCGCAATCGACGATGTAGATCGGTTAAATCCCGATATTGCCCCTGGGCGAACGAAATCCTTATTCAGACCCTGCAACGGCCGAAACTCGTGATTTACCGTCTGGACAACCGAAAATCACAGTACTGGCCAGGTACAGTTATCGAAAACGATCTCCGCCCCGATCAGCCAGAAATCGCGATCGACGATTTAGATCGGTTAAATCACGATATTGCCCCCGGACGAACGAAAACCTTATTCAGACCCTGCAACGGCCGAAACTCGTGATTTTCCATCTGGTCAACCGAAAATAACAGTACAGACCTGGTACAGTTGTCAAAAACAATCTCTGCCCCGATCAGCCAGAAATCGCGTTCGACCATCTAGATCGGTTTAATCACGATATTGCCCCCGGACGAACGAAATCCGTATTCAGACCCTGCAACGGCCGAAACTCGTGATTTTCTGCATGGTCAACCGAAAATCACTGTACAGACCAGGTACAGTTATCAAAAACGATCTCCGCCCCGATCAGCCAGAGATCGCGATCGACGATCTAGATCGGTTAAATCACAATATTGCCCCCGGACGAACGAAATCCTTATTCAGACCCTGCAACGGCCGAAACTCGTGATTTTCTGCCTGGTCAACCGAAAATCACTGTACTGACCAGGTACAGTTATCAAAAACGATCTCCGCCCCGATCAGCCAGAAATCACGATCGACCATCTAGATTGGTTAAATTACGATATTGCCCCCGGGCTGACAAAATCGCTATTCAGACCCTGCAAAAGCCGAAACTCGTGATTTCCCGCCTGGTCAACCGAAAATCGCTGTACAAACCTGGTACAGTTATCAAAAATGATCTCCGCCGCGATCAGCCAGAAATCGCAATCGACGATGTAGATCGGTTAAATCCCGATATTGCCCCTGGACGAACGAAATCCTTTTTCAGACCCTGCAACGTCCGAAACTCGTGATTTTCTGCCTAGTCAACTGAAAATCACTGTACTGACCAGGTACAGTTATCGGAAACGATCTCCGCCCCGATCAGCCAGAAATCACGATCGACCATCTAGATCGGTTAAATCATGATATTGCCCCCGGACGAACGAAATCCTTATTCAGACCCTGCAACGGCCGAAACTCGTGATTTTCCGTCTGGTCAACCGAAAATCACAGTACTGACTAGGTAGAGTTGTCAAAAATGATTTCCACCCTGATCAGCCAGAAATCAAGATCGACCTTCTAGATTGGTTAAATCACGATATTGCCCCCGGGCTGACAAAATCGCTATTCAGACCCTGCAACAGCCGAAACTCGTGATTTCCCGCCTGGTCAACCGTAAATCGCTGAACTGACCAGGTACAGTTATCGAAAACGATCTCCGCCCCGATCAGCCAGAAATCGCGATCGACAATCTAGATCGGTTAAATCACGATATTGCCCTCGGACGAACGAAATCCTTATTCAGACCCTGCAACAGCCGAAACTCGTGATTTCCCGCCTGGTCAACCGTAAATCGCTGAACTGACCAGGTACAGTTATCGAAAACGATCTCCGCCCCGATCAGCCAGAAATCGCGATCGACAATCTAGATCGGTTAAATCACGATATTGCCCCCAGACGAGCGAAATCCTTATTCAGACCCTGCAACAGCCGAAACTCGTGATTTTCTACCTGGTCAACTGAAAATCACTGTACTGACCAGGTACAGTTATCAAAAACGATCTCCGCCCCGATCAGCCAGAAATCACAATCGACTATCTAGATCGGTTAAATCACGAAATTGCCCCCGGACGAACGAAATCCTTATTCAGACCCTGCAACGGACGAAACTCGTGATTTTCCGTCTAGACAACCGAAAATCACAGTACTGGCCAGGTACAGTTATCGAAAACGATCTCCGCCCCGATCAGCCAGAAATCGCGATCGACGATCTAGATCGGTTAAATCACGATATTGCCCACGGACGAACGAAAACCTTATTCAGACCCTGCAACGGCCGAAACTCGTGATTTTCCATCTGGTCAACCGAAAATAACAGTACAGACCAGGTACAGTTGTCAAAAACAATCTCTGCCCCGATCAGCCAGAAATAGCGATCGACCATCTAGATCGGTTTAATCACGATATTGCCCCCGGACGAACGAAATCCGTATTCAGACCCTGCAACGGCCGAAACTCGTGATTTTCTGCATGGTCAACCGAAAATCACTGCACAGACCAGGTACAGTTATCAAAAACGATCTCCGCCCCGATCAGCCAGAGATCGCGATCGACGATCTAGATCGGTTAAATCACAATATTGCCCCCGGACGAACGAAATCCTTATTCAGACCCTGCAACGGCCGAAACTCGTGATTTTCTGCCTGGTCAACCGAAAATCACTGTACTGACCAGGTACAGTTATCAAAAACGATCTCCGCCCCGATTAGCCAGAAATCACGAACGACCATCTAGATTTGTTAAATCACGATATTGCCCCCGGGCTGACAAAATCGCTATTCAGACCCTGCAAAAGCCGAAATTCGTGATTTTCCGCCTGGTCAACCGAAAATTGCTGTACAAACCTGGTACAGTTATCAAAAACGATCTCTGCCGCGAGCAGCCAGATATCGCAATCGACGATGTAGATCGGTTAAATCCCGATATTGCCCCTGGGCGAACGAAATCCTTATTCAGACCCTGCAACGGCCGAAACTCGTGATTTACCGTCTGGACAACCGAAAATCACAGTACTGGCCAGGTACAGTTATCGAAAACGATCTCCGCCCCGATCAGCCAGAAATCGCGATCGACGATCTAGATCGGTTAAATCACGATATTGCCCCCGGACGAACGAAAACCTTATTCAGACCCTGCAACGGCCGAAACTCGTGATTTTCCATCTGGTCAACCGAAAATAACAGTACAGACCTGGTACAGTTGTCAAAAACAATCTCTGCCCCGATCAGCCAGAAATCGCGTTCGACCATCTAGATCGGTTTAATCACGATATTGCCCCCGGACGAACGAAATCCGTATTCAGACCCTGCAACGGCCGAAACTCGTGATTTTCTGCATGGTCAACCGAAAATCACTGTACAGACCAGGTACAGTTATCAAAAACGATCTCCGCCCCGATCAGCCAGAGATCGCGATCGACGATCTAGATCGGTTAAATCACAATATTGCCCCCGGACGAACGAAATCCTTATTCAGACCCTGCAACGGCCGAAACTCGTGATTTTCTGCCTGGTCAACCGAAAATCACTGTACTGACCAGGTACAGTTATCAAAAACGATCTCCGCCCCGATCAGCCAGAAATCACGATCGACCATCTAGATTGGTTAAATCACGATATTGCCCCCGGGCTGACAAAATCGCTATTCAGACCCTGCAAAAGCCGAAACTCGTGATTTCCCGCCTGGTCAACCGAAAATCGCTGTACAAACCTGGTACAGTTATCAAAAACGATCTCCGCCGCGATCAGCCAGAAATCGCAATCGACGATGTAGATCGGTTAAATCCCGATATTGCCCCTGGACGAACGAAATCCTTTTTCAGACCCTGCAACGTCCGAAACTCGTGATTTTCTGCCTAGTCAACTGAAAATCACTGTACTGACCAGGTACAGTTATCGGAAACGATCTCCGCCCCGATCAGCCAGAAATCACGATCGACCATCTAGATCGGTTAAATCATGATATTGCCCCCGGACGAACGAAATCCTTATTCAGACCCTGCAACGGCCGAAACTCGTGATTTTCCGTCTGGTCAACCGAAAATCACAGTACTGACCAGGTACAGTTGTCAAAAACAATCTCTGCCCCGATCAGCCAGAAATCGCGATCGACCATCTAGATCGGTTTAATCACGATATTGCCCCCGGACGAACGAAATCCGTATTCAGACCCTGCAACGGCCGAAACTCGTGATTTTCTGCATGGTCAACCGAAAATCACTGCACAGACCAGGTACAGTTATCAAAAACGATCTCCGCCCCGATCAGCCAGAGATCGCGATCGACGATCTAGATCGGTTAAATCACAATATTGCCCCCGGACGAACGAAATCCTTATTCAGACCCTGCAACGGCCGAAACTCGTGATTTTCTGCCTGGTCAACCGAAAATCACTGTACTGACCAGGTACAGTTATCAAAAACGATCTCCGCCCTGATCAGCCAGAAATCACGATCGACCATCTAGATTGGTTAAATCACGATATTGCCCCCGGGCTGACAAAATCGCTATTCAGACCCTGCAAAAGCCGAAACTCGTGATTTTCCGCCTGGTCAACCGAAAATCGCTGTACAAACCTGGTACAGTTATCAAAAACGATCTCCGCCGCGATCAGCCAGAAATCGCAATCGACGATGTAGATCGGTTAAATCCCGATATTGCCCCTGGACGATCGAAATCCTTATTCAGACCCTGCAACGTCCGAAACTCGTGATTTTCTGCCTAGTCAACTGAAAATCACTGTACTGACCAGGTACAGTTATCGGAAACGATCTCCGCCCCGATCAGCCAGAAATCACGATCGACGATCTAGATCGGTTAAATCACGATATTGCCCCCGGACGAACGAAATCCTTATTCAGACCCTGCAACGGACGAAACTCGTGATTTTCCGTCTGGACAACCGAAAATCACAGTACTGGCCAAGTACAGTTATCGAAAACGATCTCCGCCCCGATCAGCCAGAAATCGCGATCGACGATCTAGATCGGTTAAATCACGATATTGCCCACGGACGAACGAAAACCTTATTCAGACCCTGCAACGGCCGAAACTCGTGATTTTCCATCTGGTCAACCGAAAATAACAGTACAGACCAGGTTCAGTTGTCAAAAACAATCTCTGCCCCGATCAGCCAGAAATCGCGATCGACCATCTAGATCGGTTTAATCACGATATTGCCCCCGGACGAACGAAATCCGTATTCAGACCCTGCAACGGCCGAAACTCGTGATTTTCTGCATGGTCAACCGAAAATCACTGCACAGACCAGGTACAGTTATCGAAAACGATCTCCGCCCCGATCAGCCAGAGATCGCGATCGACGATCTAGATCGGTTAAATCACAATATTGCCCCCGGACGAACGAAATCCTTATTCAGACCCTGCAACGGCCGAAACTCGTGATTTTCTGCCTGGTCAACCGAAAATCATTGTACTGACCAGGTACAGTTATCAAAAACGATCTCCGCCCCGATTAGCCAGAAATCACGATCGACCATCTGGATTGGTTAAATCACGATATTGCCCCCGGGCTGACAAAATCGCTATTCAGACCCTGCAAAAGCCGAAACTCGTGATTTTCCGCCTGGTCAACCGAAAATTGCTGTACAAACCAGGTACAGTTATCAAAAACGATCTCCGCCGCGAGCAGCCAGATATCGCAATCGACGATGTAGATCGGTTAAATCCCGATATTGCCCCTGGGCGAACGAAATCCTTATTCAGACCCTGCAACGGCCGAAACTCGTGATTTACCGTCTGGACAACCGAAAATCACAGTACTGGCCAGGTACAGTTATCGAAAACGATCTCCGCCCCGATCAGCCAGAAATCGCGATCGACGATCTAGATCGGTTAAATCACGATATTGCCCCCGGACGAACGAAAACCTTATTCAGACCCTGCAACGGCCGAAACTCGTGATTTTCCATCTGGTCAACCGAAAATAACAGTACAGACCAGGTACAGTTGTCAAAAACAATCTCTGCCCCAATCAGCCAGAAATCGCGATCGACCATCTAGATCGGTTTAATCACGATATTGCCCCCGGACGAACGAAATCCGTATTCAGACCCTGCAACGGCCGAAACTCGTGATTTTCTGCATGGTCAACCGAAAATCACTGCACAGACCAGGTACAGTTATCGAAAACGATCTCCGCCCCGATCAGCCAGAGATCGCGATCGACGATCTAGATCGGTTAAATCACAATATTGCCCCCGGACGAACGAAATCCTTATTCAGACCCTGCAACGGCCGAAACTCGTGATTTTCTGCCTGGTCAACCGAAAATCACTGTACTGACCAGGTACAGTTATCAAAAACGATCTCCGCCCCGATTAGCCAGAAATCACGATCGACCATCTGGATTGGTTAAATCACGATATTGCCCCCGGGCTGACAAAATCGCTATTCAGACCCTGCAAAAGCCGAAACTCGTGATTTTCCGCCTGGTCAACCGAAAATCGCTGTACAAACCTGGTACAGTTATCAAAAACGATCTCCGCCGCGATCAGCCTGAAATCGCGATCGACGATGTAGATCGGTTAAATCCCGATATTGCCCCTGGGCGAACGAAATCCTTATTCAGACCCTGCAACGGCCGAAACTCGTGATTTACCGTCTGGACAACCGAAAATCACAGTACTGGCCAGGTACAGTTATCGAAAACGATCTCCGCCCCGATCAGCCAGAAATCGCGATCGACGATCTAGATCGGTTAAATCACGATATTGCCCCCGGACGAACGAAAACCTTATTCAGACCCTGCAACGGCCGAAACTCGTGATTTTCCATCTGGTCAACCGAAAATAACAGTACAGACCAGGTACAGTTGTCAAAAACAATCTCTGCCCCGATCAGCCAGAAATCGCGATCGACCATCTAGATCGGTTTAATCACGATATTGCCCCCGGTCGAACGAAATCCGTATTCAGACCCTGCAACGGCCGAAACTCGTGATTTTCTGCATGGTCAACCGAAAATCACTGTACAGACCAGGAACAGTTATCAAAAACAATCTCCGCCCCGATCAGCCAGAGATCGCGATCGACGATCTAGATCGGTTAAATCACAATATTGCCCCCGGACGAACGAAATCCTTATTCAGACCCTGCAACGGCCGAAACTCGTGATTTTCCGTCTGGTCAACCGAAAATCACAGTACTGACTAGGTAGAGTTGTCAAAAATGATTTCCACCCTGATCAGCCAGAAATCACGATCGACCATCTAGATTGGTTAAATCACGATATTGCCCCCGGGCTGACAAAATCGCTATGCAGACCCTGCAACAGCCGAAACTCGTGATTTCCCGCCTGGTCAACCGAAAATCACTGTACTGACCAGGTACAGTTATCAAAAACGATCTCCGCCCCGATCAGCCAGAAATCACGATCGACCATCTAGATTGGTTAAATCACGATATTGCCCCCGGGCTGACAAAATCGCTATTCAGACCCTGCAAAAGCCGAAACTCGTGATTTTCCGCCTGGTCAACCGAAAATCGCTGTACAAACCTGGTACAGTTATCAAAAACGATCTCCGCCGCGATCAGCCAGAAATCGCGATCGACCATCTAGATCGGTTTAATCACGATATTGCCCCCGGACGAACGAAATCCGTATTCAGACCCTGCAACGGCCGAAACTCGTGATTTTCCGTCTGGTCAACCGAAAATCACAGTACTGACCAGGTAGAGTTGTCAAAAGTGATTTCCACCCTGATCAGCCAGAAATCACGATCGACCTTCTAGATTGGTTAAATCACGATATTGCCCCCGGGCTGACAAAATCGCTATTCAGACCCTGCAACAGCCGAAACTCGTGATTTCCCGCCTGGTCAACCGAAAATCGCTGTACTGACCAGGTACAGTTATCGAAAACGATCTCCACCCCGATCAGCCAGAAATCGCGATCGACGATCTAGATTGGTTAAATCACGATATTGCCCCCGGACGAACGAAATCCTTATTCAGACCCTGCAACGGCCGAAACTCGTGATTTTCCGCCTGGTCAACCGAAAATCACTGTACTGACCAGGTACAGTTATCAAAAACGATCTCCGCCCCGATCAGCCAGAAATCACAATCGACTATCTAGATCGGTTAAATCACGGTATTGCCCCCGGATGAACGAAATCCTTATTCAGACCCTGCAACGGACGAAACTCGTGATTTTCCGTCTGGTCAACCGAAAATCACAGTACTGACCAGGTACAGTTATCGAAAACGATCTCCGCCCCGATCAGCCGGAAATCGCGATCGACGATCTAGATCGGTTAAATCACGATATTGCCACCGGACGAACGAAATCCTTATTCAGACCCTGCAATAGCCGAAACTCGTGATTTTCCATCTGGTCAACCAAAAATAACAGTACTGACCAGGTACAGTTGTCAAAAACAATCTCCGCCCCGATCAGCCAGAAATCACGATCGACCATCTAGATTGGTTAAATCACAATATTGCCCCCGGACGAACGAAATCCTAATTCAAACGCTGCAACGGACGAAACTCGTGATTTTTCGTCTGGTCAACCGAAAATCACAGTACTGCCCAGGTACAGTTATTGGAAATGATCTCCGCCCCGATCAGCCAGAAATCACGATCGACCATCTGGATCGGTTAAATCACGATATTGCCCCCGGACGAACGAAATCCTTATTCAGACCCTGCAACGGCCGAAACTCGTGATTTTCCATCTGGTCAACCGAAAATAACAGTACTGACCAGGTACAGTTATCGAAAACGATCTCCGCCCCGATCAGCCAGAAATCACGATCGACCATCTGGATCGGTTAAATCATGATATTGCCCCGGACGAACGAAATCCTTATTCAGACCCTGCAACGGCCGAAACTCGTGATTTTCCGTCTGGTCAACTGAAAATAACAGTACTGACCAGGTACAGTTGTCAAAAACAATCTCCGCCCCGATCAGCCAGAAATCACGATCGACCATCTAGATCGGTTAAATCACAATATCGCCCCCGGACGAACGAAATCCTTATTCAGACGCTGCAACGGCCGAAACTCGTGATTTTCCATCTGGTCAACAGAAAATAACAGTACAGACCAGGTACAGTTGTCAAAAACAATCTCTGCCCCGATCAGCCAGAAATCACGATTGACCATCTAGATCGGTTAAATCATGATATTGCCCCCGGACGAACGAAATCCTTATTCAGACCCTGCAACGGCCGAAACTCGTGATTTTCCGTCTGGTCAACCGAAAATCACAGTACTGACTAGGTAGAGTTGTCAAAAATGATTTCCACCCTGATCAGCCAGAAATCACGATCGACCATCTAGGTTGGTTAAATCACGATATTGCCCCCGGGCTGACAAAATCGTTATGCAGACCCTGCAACAGCCGAAACTCGTGATTTCCCGCCTGGTCAACCGAAAATCGCTGCACTGACCAGGTACAGTTATCGAAAACGATCTCCGCCCCGATCAGCCAGAAATCGCGATCGACGATCTAGATCGGTTAAATCACGATATTGCCACCGGACGAACGAAATCCTTATTCAGACCCTGCAACAGCCGAAACTTGTGATTTTCCATCTGGTCAACCGAAAATAACAGTACTGACCAGGTACAGTTGTCAAAAACAATCTCCGCCCCGATCAGCCAGAAATCACGATCGACCATCTAGATTGGTTAAATCTCAATATTGCCCCCGGACGAACGAAATCCTAATTCAGACGCTGCAACGGACGAAACTCGTGATTTTCCGTCTGGTCAACCGAAAATCACAGCACTGACCAGGTACAGTTATTGGAAATGATCTCCGCCCCGATCAGCCAGAAATCACGGTCGACCATCTGGATCGGTTAAATCACAATATTGCCCCCGGACGAACGAAATCCTTATTCAGACCCTGCAACGGCCGAAACTCGTGATTTTCCATCTAGTCAACAGAAAATAACAGTATTGACCAGGTACAGTTATCGAAAACGATCTCCGCCCCGATCAGCCAGAAATCACGATCGACCATCTGGATCGGTTAAATCATGATATTGCCCCGGACGAACGAAATCCTTATTCAGACCCTACAACGGCCGAAACTCGTGATTTTCCATCTAGTCAACTGAAAATAACAGTACTGACCAGGTACAGTTGTCAAAAACAATCTCCGCCCCGATCAGCCAGAAATCCCGAACAACCATCTAGATCGGTTAAATCACAATATCGCCCCCGGACGAACGAAATCCTAATTCAGACGCTGCAACGGACGAAACTCGTGATTTTCCGTCTGGTCAACCGAAAATCACAGCACTGACCAGGTACAGTTATTGGAAATGATCTCCGCCCCGATCAGCCAGAAATCACGGTCGACCATCTGGATCGGTTAAATCACAATATTGCCCCCGGACGAACGAAATCCTTATTCAGACCCTGCAACGGCCGAAACTCGTGATTTTCCATCTAGTCAACAGAAAATAACAGTATTGACCAGGTACAGTTATCGAAAACGATCTCCGCCCCGATCAGCCAGAAATCACGATCGACCATCTGGATCGGTTAAATCATGATATTGCCCCGGACGAACGAAATCCTTATTCAGACCCTACAACGGCCGAAACTCGTGATTTTCCATCTAGTCAACTGAAAATAACAGTACTGACCAGGTACAGTTGTCAAAAACAATCTCCGCCCCGATCAGCCAGAAATCCCGAACAACCATCTAGATCGGTTAAATCACAATATCGCCCCCGGACGAACGAAATCCTAATTCAGACGCTGCAACGGACGAAACTCGTGATTTTCCGTCTGGTCAACCGAAAATCACAGCACTGACCAGGTACAGTTATTGGAAATGATCTCCGCCCCGATCAGCCAGAAATCACGGTCGACCATCTGGATCGGTTAAATCACAATATTGCCCCCGGACGAACGAAATCCTTATTCAGACCCTGCAACGGCCGAAACTCGTGATTTTCCATCTAGTCAACAAAAAATAACAGTATTGACCAGGTACAGTTATCGAAAACGATCTCCGCCCCGATCAGCCAGAAATCACGATCGACCATCTGGATCGGTTAAATCATGATATTGCCCCGGACGAACGAAATCCTTATTCAGACCCTACAACGGCCGAAACTCGTGATTTTCCATCTAGTCAACTGAAAATAACAGTACTGACCAGGTACAGATGTCAAAAACAATATCCGCCCCGATCAGCCAGAAATCACGATCAACCATCTAGATCGGTTAAATCACAATATCGCCCCCGGACGAACGAAATCCTTATTCAGACGCTGCAACGGCCGAAACTCGTGATTTTCCAACTGGTCAACCGAAAATAACAGTACAGACCAGGTACGGTTGTCAAAAACAATCTCTGCCCCAATCAGCCAGAAATCACGATCGACCATCTAGATCGGTTAAATCATGATATTGCCCCCGGATGAACGAAATGCTTATTCAGACCCTACAACGGCCGAAACTCGTGATTTTCCGTCTGGTCAACCGAAAATCACAGTACTGACTAGGTAGAGTTGTCAAAAATGATTTCCACCCTGATCAGCCAGAAATCACGATCAACCATCTAGATTGGTTAAATCACGATATTGCCCTCGGGCTGACAAAATCGCTATGCAGACCCTGCAACAGCCGAAACTCGTGATTTCCCGCCTGGTCAACCGAAAATCGCTGCACTGACCAGGTACAGTTATCGAAAACGATCTTCGCCCCGATCAGCCAGAAATCGCGATCGACGATCTAGATCGGTTAAATCATGATATTGCCCCCGGATGAACGAAATCCTTATTCAGACCCTGCAACGGACGAAACTCGGGATTTTCCGTCTGGTCAACCGAAAATCACAGTATTGACCAGGTACAGTTATCGAAAACGATCTCCGCCCCGATCAGCCAGAAATCGCGATCGACGATCTAGATCGGTTAAATCACGATATTGCCACCGGACGAACGAAATCCTTATTCAGACCCTGCAACAGCCGAAACTCGTGATTTTCCATCTGGTCAACCGAAAATAACAGTACTGACCAGGTACAGTTGTCAAAAACAATCTCAGCCCAGATCAGCCAGAAATCACGACCGACCATCTAGATTGGTTAAATCACAATATTGCCCCCGGACGAACGAAATCCTAATTCAGACGCTGCAACGGACGAAACTCGTGATTTTCCGTCTGGTCAACCGAAAATCACAGTACTGACCAGGTACAGTTATTGGAAATGATCTCCACCCCGATCAGCCAGAAATCACGATCGACCATCTGGATCGGTTAAATCACGATATTGCCCCCGGACGAACGAAATCCTTATTCAGACCCTGCAACGGCCAAAACTCGTGATTTTCCATCTGGTCAACCGAAAATAACAGTACTGACCAGGTACAGTTATCGAAAACGATCTCCGCCCCGATCAGCCAGAAATCACGATCGACCATCTGGATCGGTTAATCATGATATTGCCCCGGACGAACGAAATCCTTATTCAGACCCTGCAACGGCCGAAACTCGTGATTTTCCGTCTGGTCAACTGAAAATAACAGTACTGACCAGGTACAGTTGTCAAAAACAATCTCCGCCTCGATCAGCCAGAAATCACGATCGACCATCTAGATCGGTTAAATCACAATATCGCCCCCGGACGAACGAAATCCTTATTCAGACGCTGCAACGGACGAAACTCGTGATTTTCCGTCCGGTCAACCGGAAATCACAGTACTGACCAGGTACAGTTATCGGAAATGATCTCCGCCCCGATCAGCCAGAAATCACGATCGACCATCTGGATCGGTTAAATCACGATATTGCCCCCAGACGAACGAAATCCTTATTCAGACCCTGCACCGGCCGAAACTCGTGATTTTCCATCTGGTCAACCGAAAATAACAGTACTGACCAGGTACAGTTATCGAAAACGATCTCCGCCCCGATCAGCCAGAAATCACGATCGACCATCTGGATCGGTTAAATCATGATATTGCCCCGGACGAACGAAATCCTTATTCAGACCCTGCAACGGCCGAAACTCGTGATTTTCCGTCTGGTCAACTGAAAATAACAGTACTGACCAGGTACAGTTGTCAAAAACAATCTCCGCCCCGATCAGCCAGAAATTACGATCGACCATCTAGATCGGTTAAATCACAATATCGCCCCCGGACGAACGAAATCCTTATTCAGACGCTGCAATGGACGAAACTCGTGATTTTCCGTCCGGTCAACCGGAAATCACAGTACTGACCAGGTACATTTATCGGAAATGATCTCCGCCCCGATCAGCCAGAAATCACGATCCACCATCTGGATCGGTTAAATCACGATATTGCCCCCGGACGAACGAAATCCTTAATCAGACCCTGCAACGGCCGAAACTCGTGATTTTCCATCTGGTCAACCGAAAATAACAGTACTGACCAGGTACAGTTATCGAAAACGATCTCCGCCCCGATCAGCCAGAAATCACGATCGACCATCTGGATCGGTTAAATCATGATATTGCCACCGAACGAACGAAATCCTTATTCAGACCCTGCAACGGCCGAAACTCGTGATTTTCCGTCTGGTCAACCGAATATCACAGTACTGACTAGGTAGAGTTCTCAAAAATGATTTCCACCCTGATCAGCCAGAAATCACGATCGACCATCTAGATTGGTTAAATCACGATATTACCCCCGGGCTGACAAAATCGCTATTCAGACCCTGCAACAGCCGAAACTCGTGATTTTCCGCCTGGTCAACCGAAAATCGCTGTACTGAGCAGGTACAGTTATCAAAAACGATCTCCGCCCCGATCAGCCAGAAATTGCGATCGACGATCTAGATCGGATAAATCACGATATTGCCCCCGGACGAACGAAATCCTTATTCAGACCCTGCAACGGCCGAAACTCGTGATTTTCTGCCTGGTCAACCGAAAATCACTGTACTGACCAGGTACAGTTATCGGAAACGATCTCCGCCCCGATCAGCCAGAAATCACGATCGACCATCTAGATCGGTTAAATCATGATATTGCCCCCGGACGAACGAAATCCTTATTCAGACCCTGCAACGGACGAAACTCGTGATTTTCCGTCTGTTCAACCGAAAATCACAGTACTGGCCAGGTACAGTTATTGAAAACGATCTCCGCCCCGTTCAGCCAGAAATCACGATCGACCATCTAGATCGGTTAAATCACAATATTGCCCCCGAATGAACGAAATCCTTATTCAGACGCTGCAACGGACGAAACTCGTGATTTTCCGTCTGTTCAACCGAAAATCACAGTACTGGCCAGGTACAGTTATCGAAAACGATCTCCGCCCCGATCAGCCAGAAATCACGATCGACCATCTAGATCGGTTAAATCACGATATTGCCCCCAGACGAACGAAATCCTTATTCAGACCCTGCAACGGACGAAACTCGTGATTTTCCGTCTGGTCAACCGAAAATCACAGTACTGACCTGGTACAGTTATCGAAAACGATCTCCGCCCCGATCAGCCGGAAATCGCGATCGACGATCTAGAACGGTTAAATCACGATATTGCCCCCGGACGAACGAAATCCTTATTCAGACCCTGCAACGGCCGAAACTCTTGATTTTCCATCTGGTCAACCGAAAATAACAGTACTGACCAGGTACAGTTGTCAAAAACAATCTCTGCCCCGATCAGCCAGAAATCACGATCGACCATCTAGATCGGTTAAATCACAATATTGCCCCCGGATGAACGAAATCCTTATTCAGACACTGCAACGGACGAAACTCGTGATTTTCCATCTGGTCAACCGAAAATAACAGTACTGACCAGGTACAGTTGACAAAAACAATCTCCGCCCCGATCAGCCAGAAATCACGATCGACCATCTAGATCGGTTAAATCACAATATTGCCCCCGGATGAACGAAATCCTTATTCAGACGCAGCGACGGACGAAACTCGTGATTTTCCGTCTGGTCAACCGAAAATCACGGTACTGACCAGGTACAGTTATCGGAAATGATCTCCGCCCCGATCAGCCAGAAATCCCGATCGACCATCTAGATCGGTTAAATCACGATATTGCCCCCGGACGAACGAAATCCTTATTCAGGCCCGGCAACGGCCGAAACTCGTGATTTTCTGCCTGGTCAACCGGAAATCACTGTACTGACCAGGTACAGTTATAAAAAACGATCTCCGCCCTGATCAGCCAGAAATCAAGATCGACGATCTAGATCGGTTAAATCACGATATTGCCCCCGGACGAACGAAATCCTTATTCAGACCCTGCAACGGCCGAAACTCGTGATTTTCCGTCTGGTCAACCGAAAATCACAGTATTGACTAGGTAGAATTGTCAAAAATGATTTCCGCCCTGATCAGCCAGAAATCACGATCGACCATCTGTATTGGTTAAATCACGATATTGCCCCCGGGCTGACAAAATCTCTATTCAGACCCTGCAACGGCCGAAACTCGTGATTTTCTGCCTGGTCAACCGGAAATCACAGTACTGACATGGTACAGTTATTAAAAACGATCTCCGCCCCGATCAGCCAGAAATCACGATCGACCATCTAGATCGGTTAAATCACGATATCGCCCCCGGACGAACGAAGTCCTTATTTAGACCCTGCAACGGACAAAACTCGTGATTTTCCATCTGGTCAACCGAAAATAACAGTACTGACCAGGTACAGTTGTCAAAAACGATCTCCGCCCCGATCAGCCAGAAATCACGATCGACCATCTAGATCGGTTAAATCACAATATTGCCCCCGGATGAACGAAATCCTTATTCAGACGCTGCAACGGACGAAACTCGTGATTTTCCATCTGGTCAACCGAAAATAACAGTACTGACCAGGTACAGTTGACAAAAACAATCTCCGCCCCGATCAGCCAGAAATCACGATCGACCATCTAGATCGGTTAAATCACGATATTGCCCCTGGACGAACGAAGTCCTTATTTGGACCCTGCAACGGACGAAACTCGTGATTTTCCGTCTGGTCAACCGAAAATCACAGTACTGACTCGGTAGAGCTCTCAAAAATGATTTCCACCCTGATCAGCCAGAAATCACGATCGACCATCTAGATTGGTTAAATCACGATATTGCCCCCGGGCTGACAAAATCGCTATTCAGACCCTGCAACAGCCGAAACTCGTGATTTTCCGCCTGGCCAACCGAAAATCACTGTACTGACCAGGTACAGTTATCAAAAACGATCTCCGCCCCGATCAGCCAGAAATTGCGATCAACGATCTACATCGGATAAATCACGATATTGCCCCCGGACGAACGAAATCCTTATTCAGACCCTGCAACGGCCGAAACTTGTGATTTTCCATCTGGTCAACCGAAAATAACAGTACTGACCAGGTACAGTTGTCAAAAACAATCTCCGCCCCGATTAGCCAGAAATTACGATCGACCATCTAGATCGGTTAAATCACAATATTGCCCCCAGACGAACGAAATCCTCATTCAGACGCTGCAACGGACGAAACTCGTGATTTTTCGTCTGGTCAACCGAAAATCACAGTACTGACCAGGTACAGTTATTGGAAATGATCTCTGCCCCGATCAGCCAGAAATCACGATCGACCATCTGGATCGGTTAAATCACAATATTGCCCCCGGACGAACGAAATCCTTATTCAGACGCTGCAACGGACGAAACTCGTGATTTTCCGTCTGTTCAACCGAAAATCACAGTACTGGCCAGGTACAGTTATCGAAAACGATCTCCGCCCCGATCAGCCAGAAATCATGATCAACCATCTAGATCGGTTAAATCACAATATTGCCATCGGACGAACGAAATCCTTATTCAGACCCTGCAACGGACGAAACTCGTGATTTTCCGTCTGGACAACCGAAAATCACAGTACTGACCAGGTACAGTTATCGAAAACGATCTCCGCCCCGATCAGCCAGAAATCGCGATCGACGATCTAGAACGGTTAAATCACGATATTGCCCCCGGACGAACGAAATCCTTATTCAGACCCTGCAACGGCCGAAACTCGTGATTTTCCATCTGGTCAACCGAAAATAACAGTACTGACCAGGTACAGTTGTCAAAAACAATCTCCGCCCCGATCAGCTTGAAATCACGATCGACCATCTAGATCGGTTAAATCACAATATTGCCCCCGGACGAACGAAATCCTTATTCAGACGCTGCAACGGACGAAACTCGTGATTTTCCGTCTGGTCAACCGAAAATCACAGTACTGACTAGGTAGAATTGTCAAAAATGATTTTCGCCCTGATCAGCCAGAAATCACGATCGACCATCTAGATTGGTCAAATCACGATATTGCCCCCGGGCTGACAAAATCACTATTCAGACCCTGCAACGGCCGAAACTCGTGATTTTCTGCCGGGACAACCGAAAATCACTGTACTGACCAGGTATAGTTATCAAAAACGATCTCCGCCCCGATCAGCCCGAAATCACGATCGACCATCTAGATCGGTTAAATCACGATATTGCCCCCGGACGAACGAAATCCTTATTCAGACGCTGCAACGGACGAAACTCGTGATTTTCTGTCTGGTCAACCGAAAATCACAGTACTGACCAGGTACAGTTATCGGAAATGATCTCCGCCCCGATCAGCCAGAAATCACGATCGACCATATGGATCGGTTAAATCACGATATTGCCCCCGGACGAACGAAATCCTTATTCAGACCCTGCAACGGCCGAAACTCGTGATTTTCCGTCTGGTCAACCGAAAATCACAGTACTGACCAGGTACAGTTATCAAAAACGATCTCCGCCCCGAACAGCCAGAAATTACGATCGACGATCTAGATCGGATAAATCATGATATTGCCCCCGGACGAACGAAATCCTTATTCAGACCCTGCAACGGCCGAAACTAGTGATTTTCCATCTGGTCAACCGAAAATAACAGTACTGACCAGGTACAGTTGTCAAAAACCAACTCCACCCTGATCAGCCAGAAATCACGATCGACCATCTAGATCGGTTAAATCACAATATTGCCCCCGGACGAACGAAATCCTTATTCAGACGCTGCAACGGACGAAACTCGTGATTTTCTGTCTGGTCAACCGAAAATCACAGTACTGACCAGGTACAGTTATCGGAAATGATCTCCGCCCCGATCAGCCAGAAATCACGATCGACCATATGGATCGGTTAAATCACGATATTGCCCCCGGACGAACGAAATCCTTATTCAGACCCTGCAACGGCCGAAACTCGTGATTTTCCGTCTGGTCAACCGAAAATCACAGTACTGACCAGGTACAGTTATCAAAAACGATCTCCGCCCCGAACAGCCAGAAATTACGATCGACGATCTAGATCGGATAAATCATGATATTGCCCCCGGACGAACGAAATCCTTATTCAGACCCTGCAACGCCCGAAACTAGTGATTTTCCATCTGGTCAACCGAAAATAACAGTACTGACCAGGTACAGTTGTCAAAAACCAACTCCACCCTGATCAGCCAGAAATCACGATCGACCATCTAGATCGGTTAAATCACAATATTGCCCCCGGACGAACGAAATCCTTATTCAGACGCTGCAACGGACGAAACTCGTGATTTTCCGTCTGGTCAACCGAAAATCACTGTACTGGCCAGGTACAGTTATCGAAAACGATCTCCGCCCCGATCAGCCAGAAATCACGATCAACCATCTAGATCGGTTAAATCACAATATTTCCCCCGGACGAACGAAATCCTTATTCCGACCCTGCAACGGACGAAACTCGTGATTTTCCGTCTGGTCAACCGAAAATCACAGTACTGACTAGGTAGAATTGTCAAAAATGATTTCCGTCCTGATCAGCCAAAAATCACGATCGACCATCTAGATTGGTTAAATCACGATATTGCCCCCGGGCTGACAAAATCACTATTCAGACCCTGCAACGGCCGAAACTCGTGATTTTCCGCCTGGCCAACCGAAAATCACTGTACTGACCAGGTACAGTTATCAAAAACGATCTCCGCCCCGATCAGCCAGAAATTGCGATCAACGATCTACATCGGATAAATCACGATATTGCCCCCGGACGAACGAAATCCTTATTCAGACCCTGCAACGGCCGAAACTTGTGATTTTCCATCTGGTCAACCGAAAATAACAGTACTGACCAGGTACAGTTGTCAAAAACAATCTCCGCCCCGATCAGCCAGAAATCACGATCGACCATCTAGATCGGTTAAATCACAATATTGCCCCCGGACGAACGAAATCCTTATTCAGACGCTGCAACGGACGAAACTCGTGATTTTCCGTCTGGTCAACCGAAAATCACAGTACTGACTAGGTAGAATTGTCAAAAATGATTTTCGCCCTGATCAGCCAGAAATCACGATCGACCATCTAGATTGGTCAAATCACGATATTGCACCCGGGCTGACAAAATCACTATTCAGACCCTGCAACGGCCGAAACTCGTGATTTTCTGCCGGGACAACCGAAAATCACTGTACTGACCAGGTATAGTTATCAAAAACGATCTCCGCCCCGATCAGCCCGAAATCACGATCGACCATCTAGATCGGTTAAATCACGATATTGCCCCCGGACGAACGAAATCCTTATTCAGACGCTGCAACGGACGAAACTCGTGATTTTCTGTCTGGTCAACCGAAAATCACAGTACTGACCAGGTACAGTTATCGGAAATGATCTCCGCCCCGATCAGCCAGAAATCACGATCGACCATATGGATCGGTTAAATCACGATATTGCCCCCGGACGAACGAAATCCTTATTCAGACCCTGCAACGGCCGAAACTCGTGATTTTCCGTCTGGTCAACCGAAAATCACAGTACTGACCAGGTACAGTTATCAAAAACGATCTCCGCCCCGAACAGCCAGAAATTATGATCGACGATCTAGATCGGATAAATCATGATATTGCCCCCGGACGAACGAAATCCTTATTCAGACCCTGCAACGGCCGAAACTAGTGATTTTCCATCTGGTCAACCGAAAATAACAGTACTGACCAGGTACAGTTGTCAAAAACCAACTCCACCCTGATCAGCCAGAAATCACGATCGACCATCTAGATCGGTTAAATCACAATATTGCCCCCGGACGAACGAAATCCTTATTCAGACGCTGCAACGGACGAAACTCGTGATTTTCTGTCTGGTCAACCGAAAATCACAGTACTGACCAGGTACAGTTATCGGAAATGATCTCCGCCCCGATCAGCCAGAAATCACGATCGACCATATGGATCGGTTAAATCACGATATTGCCCCCGGACGAACGAAATCCTTATTCAGACCCTACAACGGCCGAAACTCGTGATTTTCCGTCTGGTCAACCGAAAATCACAGTACTGACCAGGTACAGTTATCAAAAACGATCTCCGCCCCGAACAGCCAGAAATTACGATCGACGATCTAGATCGAATAAATCATGATATTGCCCCCGGACGAACGAAATCCTTATTCAGACCCTGCAACGGCCGAAACTAGTGATTTTCCATCTGGTCAACCGAAAATAACAGTACTGACCAGGTACAGTTGTCAAAAACCAACTCCACCCTGATCAGCCAGAAATCACGATCGACCATCTAGATCGGTTAAATCACAATATTGCCCCCGGACGAACGAAATCCTTATTCAGACGCTGCAACGGACGAAACTCGTGATTTTCCGTCTGGTCAACCGAAAATCACTGTACTGGCCAGGTACAGTTATCGAAAACGATCTCCGCCCCGATCAGCCAGAAATCACGATCAACCATCTAGATCGGTTAAATCACAATATTTCCCCCGGACGAACGAAATCCTTATTCCGACCCTGCAACGGACGAAACTCGTGATTTTCCGTCTGGTCAACCGAAAATCACAGTACTGACTAGGTAGAATTGTCAAAAATGATTTCCGTCCTGATCAGCCAAAAATCACGATCGACCATCTAGATTGGTTAAATCACGATATTGCCCCCGGGCTGACAAAATCACTATTCAGACCCTGCAACGGCCGAAACTCGTGATTTTCCGCCTGGCCAACCGAAAATCACTGTACTGACCAGGTACAGTTATCAAAAACGATCTCCGCCCCGATCAGCCAGAAATTGCGATCAACGATCTACATCGGATAAATCACGATATTGCCCCCGGACGAACGAAATCCTTATTCAGACCCTGCAACGGCCGAAACTTGTGATTTTCCATCTGGTCAACCGAAAATAACAGTACTGACCAGGTACAGTTGTCAAAAACAATCTCCGCCCCGATCAGCCAGAAATCACGATCGACCATCTAGATCGGTTAAATCACAATATTGCCCCCGGACGAACGAAATCCTTATTCAGACGCTGCAACGGACGAAACTCGTGATTTTCCGTCTGGTCAACCGAAAATCACAGTACTGACTAGGTAGAATTGTCAAAAATGATTTTCGCCCTGATCAGCCAGAAATCACGATCGACCATCTAGATTGGTCAAATCACGATATTGCACCCGGGCTGACAAAATCACTATTCAGACCCTGCAACGGCCGAAACTCGTGATTTTCTGCCGGGACAACCGAAAATCACTGTACTGGCCAGGTACAGTTATCGAAAACGATCTCCGACCCGATCAGCCCGAAATCACGATCGACCATCTGGATCGGTTAAATCATGATATTGCCCCCGGACGAACGAAATCCTTATTCAGACCCTGCAACGGACGAAACTCGTGATTTTCCGTCTGGTCAACCGAAAATCACAGTACTGACTAGGTAGAATTGTCAAAAATGATTTCCGTCCTGATCAGCCAGAAATCACGATCGACCATCTAGATTGGTTAAATCACGATATTGCCCCCGGGCTGACAAAATCACTATTCAGACCCTGCAACGGCCGAAACTCGTGATTTTCTGCCTGGACAACCGAAAATCACTGTACTGACCAGGTATAGTTATCAAAAACGATCTCCGCCCCGATCAGCCAGAAATCACGATCGACCATCTAGATCGGTTAAATCACGATATTGCCCCTGGACGAACGAAGTCCTTATTTAGACCCTGCAACGGACGAAACTCGTGATTTTCCGTCTGGTCAACCGAAAATCACAGTACTGACTCGGTAGTGCTCTCAAAAATGATTTCCACCCTGATCAGCCAGAAATCACGATCGACCATCTAGATTGGTTAAATCACGATATTGCCCCCGGGCTGACAAAATCGCTATTCAGACCCTGCAACAGCCGAAACTCGTGATTTTCCGCCTGGCCAACCGAAAATCACTGTACTGACCAGGTACAGTTATCAAAAACGATCTCCGCCCCGATCAGCCAGAAATTGCGATCAACGATCTACATCGGATAAATCACGATATTGCCCCCGGACGAACGAAATCCTTATTCAGACCCTGCAACGGCCGAAACTTGTGATTTTCCATCTGGTCAACTGAAAATAACAGTACTGACCAGGTACAGTTGTCAAAAACAATCTCCGCCCCGATTAGCCAGAAATCACGATCGACCATCTAGATCGGTTAAATCACAATATTGCCCCCGGACGAACGAAATCCTCATTCAGACGCTGCAACGGACGAAACTCGTGATTTTCCGTCTGGTCAACCGAAAATCACAGTACTGACCAGGAACAGTTATTGGAAATGATCTCCGCCCCGATCAGCCAGAAATCACGATCGAACATCTGGATCGGTTAAATCACAATATTGCCCCCGGACGAACGAAATCCTTATTCAGACGCTGCAACGGACGAAACTCGTGATTTTCCGTCTGGTCAACCGAAAATCACAGTACTGACCAGGTACAGTTATCGAAAACGATCTCCGCCCCGATCAGCCAGAAATCGCGATCGACGATCTAGAACGGTTAAATCACGATATTGCCCTCGGACGAACGAAATCCTTATTCAGACCCTGCAACGGCCGAAACTCGTGATTTTCCATCAGGTCAACCGAAAATAACAGTACTGACCAGGTACAGTTGTCAAAAACAATCTCCGCCCCGATCAGCTTGAAATCACGATCGACCATCTAGATCGGTTAAATCACAATATTGCCCCCGGACGAACGAAATCCTTATTCAGACGCTGCAACGGACGAAACTCGTGATTTTCCGTCTGGTCAACCGAAAATCACAGTACTGACTAGGTAGAATTGTCAAAAATGATTTTCGCCCTGATCAGCCAGAAATCACGATCGACCATCTAGATTGGTTAAATCACGATATTGCCCCCGGGCTGACAAAATCACTATTCAGACCCTGCAACGGCCGAAACTCGTGATTTTCTGCCTGGACAACCGAAAATCACTGTACTGACCAGGTATAGTTATCAAAAACGATCTCCGCCCCGATCAGCCCGAAATCACGATCGACCATCTAGATCGGTTAAATCACGATATTGCCCCCGGACGAACGAAGTCCTTATTTAGACCCTGCAACGGACGAAACTCGTGATTTTCCGTCTGGTCAACCGAAAATCACAGTACTGACTCGGTAGAGTTCTCAAAAATGATTTCCACCCTGATCAGCCAGAAATCACGATCGACCATCTAGATTGGTTAAATCACGATATTGCCCCCGGGATGACAAAATCGCTATTCAGACCCTGCAACAGCCGAAACTCGTGATTTTCCGCCTGGCCAACCGAAAATCACTGTACTGACCAGGTACAGTTATCAAAAACGATCTCCGCCCCGATCAGCCAGAAATTGCGATCAACGATCTACATCGGATAAATCACGATATTGCCCCCGGACGAACGAAATCCTTATTCAGACCCTGCAACGGCCGAAACTTGTGATTTTCCATCTGGTCAACCGAAAATAACAGTACTGACCAGGTACAGTTGTCAAAAACAATCTCCGCCCCGATCAGCCAGAAATCACGATCGACCATCTAGATCGGTTAAATCACAATATTGCCGCCGGACGAACGAAATCCTTATTCAGACGCTGCAACGGACGAAACTCGTGATTTTCCGTCTGGTCAACCGAAAATCACAGTACTGGCCAGGAACAGTTATCGAAAACGATCTCTGCCCTGATCAGCCAGAAATCACGATCGACGATCTAGATCGGTTAAATCACGATATTGCCCCCGGACGAACGAAATCCTTATTCAGACCCTGCAACGGCCGAAACTCGTGATTTTCCATCTGCTCAACCGATAATAACTGTACTGACCAGGTACAGTTGCCAAAAACAATCTCCGCCCCGATCAGCCAGAAATCGCGATCGACGATCTAGATCGGTTAAATCACGATATTGCCCCCGGACGAACGAAATCCTTATTCAGACCCTGCAACGGCCGAAACTCGTGATTTTCCATCTGGTCAACCGATAATTACAGTACTGGCCAGGTACAGTTGCCAAAAACAATCTCCGCCCCGATCAGCCAGAAATCACGATCGACCATCTAGATCGGTTAAATCACAATATTGCCGCCGGACGAACGAAATCCTTATTCAGACGCTGCAACGGACGAAACTCGTGATTTTCCGTCTGGTCAACCGAAAATCACAGTACTGGCCAGGAACAGTTATCGAAAACGATCTCTGCCCCGATTAGCCAGAAATCGCGATCGACGATCTAGATCGGTTAAATCACGATATTGCCCCCGGACGAACGAAATCCTTATTCAGACCCTGCAACGGCCGAAACTCGTGATTTTCCGTCTGGTCAACCGAAAATCACAGTACTGGCCAGGAACAGTTATCGAAAACGATCTCTGCCCCGATTAGCCAGAAATCGCGATCGACGATCTAGATCGGTTAAATCACGATATTGCCCCCGGACGAACGAAATCCTTATTCAGACCCTGCAACGGCCGAAACTCGTGATTTTCTGCCTGGTCAACCGAAAATCACTGTACTGACCAGGTATAGTTATCAAAAACGATCTCCGCCCCGATCAGCCCGAAATCACGATCGACCATCTAGATCGGTTAAATCACGATATTGCCCCCGGACGAACGAAGTCCTTATTTAGACCCTGCAACGGACGAAACTCGTGATTTTCCGTCTGGTCAACCGAAAATCACAGTACTGACTCGGTAGAGTTCTCAAAAATGATTTCCACCCTGATCAGCCAGAAATCACGATCGACCATCTAGATTGGTTAAATCACGATATTGCCCCCGGGATGACAAAATCGCTATTCAGACCCTGCAACAGCCGAAACTCGTGATTTTCCGCCTGGCCAACCGAAAATCACTGTACTGACCAGGTACAGTTATCAAAAACGATCTCCGCCCCGATCAGCCAGAAATTGCGATCAACGATCTACATCGGATAAATCACGATATTGCCCCCGGACGAACGAAATCCTTATTCAGACCCTGCAACGGCCGAAACTTGTGATTTTCCATCTGGTCAACCGAAAATAACAGTACTGACCAGGTACAGTTGTCAAAAACAATCTCCGCCCCGATCAGCCAGAAATCACGATCGACCATCTAGATCGGTTAAATCACAATATTGCCGCCGGACGAACGAAATCCTTATTCAGACGCTGCAACGGACGAAACTCGTGATTTTCCGTCTGGTCAACCGAAAATCACAGTACTGGCCAGGAACAGTTATCGAAAACGATCTCTGCCCTGATCAGCCAGAAATCACGATCGACGATCTAGATCGGTTAAATCACGATATTGCCCCCGGACGAACGAAATCCTTATTCAGACCCTGCAACGGCCGAAACTCGTGATTTTCCATCTGCTCAACCGATAATAACTGTACTGACCAGGTACAGTTGCCAAAAACAATCTCCGCCCCGATCAGCCAGAAATCGCGATCGACGATCTAGATCGGTTAAATCACGATATTGCCCCCGGACGAACGAAATCCTTATTCAGACCCTGCAACGGCCGAAACTCGTGATTTTCCATCTGGTCAACCGATAATTACAGTACTGGCCAGGTACAGTTGCCAAAAACAATCTCCGCCCCGATCAGCCAGAAATCACGATCGACCATCTAGATCGGTTAAATCACAATATTGCCGCCGGACGAACGAAATCCTTATTCAGACGCTGCAACGGACGAAACTCGTGATTTTCCGTCTGGTCAACCGAAAATCACAGTACTGGCCAGGAACAGTTATCGAAAACGATCTCTGCCCCGATTAGCCAGAAATCGCGATCGACGATCTAGATCGGTTAAATCACGATATTGCCCCCGGACGAACGAAATCCTTATTCAGACCCTGCAACGGCCGAAACTCGTGATTTTCCGTCTGGTCAACCGAAAATCACAGTACTGGCCAGGAACAGTTATCGAAAACGATCTCTGCCCCGATTAGCCAGAAATCGCGATCGACGATCTAGATCGGTTAAATCACGATATTGCCCCCGGACGAACGAAATCCTTATTCAGACCCTGCAACGGCCGAAACTCGTGATTTTCTGCCTGGTCAACCGAAAATCACTGTACTGACCAGGTACAGTTATCAAAAACGATCTCCGCCCCGATCAGCCAGAAATCACAATCGACTATCTAGATCTGTTAAATCACGATATTGCCCTCGGACGAACGAAATCCTTATTCAGACCCTGCAACGGCCGAAACTCGTGGTTTTCCGTCTGGTCAACTGAAAATCACAGTACTTACTAGGTAGAATTGTCAAAAATGATTTCCGCCCTGATCAGCCAGAAATCACGATCGACCATCTAGATTGGTTAAATCACGATATTGCCCCCGGGATGACAAAATCGCTATTCAGACCCTGCAACGGACGAAACTCGTGATTTTCCGTTTGGTCAACCGAAAATCACAGTACTGACCAGGTACAGTTATTGAAAACGATCTCCGCCCCGATCAGCCAGAAATCGCGATCGACGATCTAGATCGGTTAAATCACGATATTGCCCCCGGACGAATGAAATCCTTATTCAGACCCTGCAACGGCCGAAACTCGTGATTTTCCTTCTGGTCAACCGAATATAACAGTACTGACCAGGTACAGTTGTCAAACACAATCTCCGCCCCGATCAGCCAGAAATCACGATCGACCATCTAGATCGGTTAAATCACAATATTGCCGCCGGACGAACGAAATCCTTATTCAGACGCTGCGACGGACGAAACTCGTGATTTTTCGTCTGGTCAACCGAAAATCACAGTACTGGCCAGGAACAGTTATCGAAAACGATCTCTGCCCTGATCAGCCAGAAATCGCGATCGACGAGATAGATCGGTTAAATCACGATATTGCCCCCGGACGAACGAAATCCTTATTCAGACCCTGCAACGGCCGAAACTCGTGATTTTCCATCTGCTCAACCGATAATAACAGTACTGACCAGGTACAGTTGCCAAAAACAATCTCCGCCCCGATCAGCCAGAAATCGCGATCGACGATCTAGATCGGTTAAATCACGATATTGCCCCCGGACGAACGAAATCCTTATTCAGACCCTGCAACGGCCGAAACTCGTGATTTTCCATCTGGTCAACCGATAATAACAGTACTGACCAGGTACAGTTGTCAAAAACAATCTCCGCCCCGATCAGCCAGAAATCACGATCGACCATCTAGATCGGTTAAATCATGATATTGCCCCCGGACGAACGAAATCCTTATTCAGACCCAGCAATGGTCGAAACTCGTGATTTTCTGTCTGGTCAACCGAAAATCACAGTACTGGCCAGGTACAGTTACCGAAAACGATCTCCGCCCCGATTAGCCAGAAATCACGATCGATCATCTAGATCGGTTAAATCATGATATTGCCCCCGGATGAACGAAATCCTTATTCAGACCCTGCAACGGTTGAAACTCGTGATTTTCTGTCTGGTCAACCGAAAATCGCAGTACTGACTAGGTAGAGTTCTCAAAAATGATTTCCACCCTGATCAGCCAGAAATCACGATCAACCATCTAGATTGGTTAAATCACGATATTGCCCCCGGGCTGACAAAATCGCTATCCAGACCCTGCAACAGCCGAAACTCGTGATTTTCCGCCTGGTCAACCGAAAATTGCTGTACTGACCAGGTACAGTTATAAAAAACGATCTCCGCCCTGATCAGCCAAAAATCGCGATCGACGATCTAGATCGGTGAAATCACGATATTGCCCCCGGACGAACGAAATCCTTATTCAGACCCTGCAACGGCCGAAACTCGTGGTTTTCCGTCTGGTCAACCGAATATAACAGTACTGACCAGGTACAGTTGTCAAACACAATCTCCGCCCCGATCAGCCAGAAATCACGATCGACCATCTAGATCGGTTAAATCACAATATTGCCGCCGGACGAACGAAATCCTTATTCAGACGCTGCGACGGACGAAACTCGTGATTTTTCGTCTGGTCAACCGAAAATCACAGTACTGGCCAGGAACAGTTATCGAAAACGATCTCTGCCCTGATCAGCCAGAAATCGCGATCGACGAGATAGATCGGTTAAATCACGATATTGCCCCCGGACGAACGAAATCCTTATTCAGACCCTGCAACGGCCGAAACTCGTGATTTTCCATCTGCTCAACCGAAAATAACAGTACTGACCAGGTACAGTTGTCAAAAACAATCTCTGCCCCGATCAGCCAGAAATCGCGATCGACGATCTAGATCGGTTAAATCACAATATTGCCCCCGGACGAACGAAATCCTTATTCAGACCCTGCAACGGCTGAAACTCGTGATTTTCTACCTGGTCAACCGAAAATCACTGTACTGACTAGGTAGAATTGTCTAAAATGATTTCCGCCCTGATCAGCCAGAAATCACGATCGACGATCTAGATCGATTAAATCACGATATTGCCCCCGGACGAACGAAATCCTTATTCAGACCCTGCAACGGATGAAACTCGTGATTTTCTGCCTGGTCAACCGAAAATCACTGTACTGACCAGGTACAGTTATCAAAAACGATCTCCGCCCCGATCAGCCAGAAATCACAATCGACTATCTAGATCGGTTAAATCACGATATTGCCCCCGGACGAACGAAATCCTTATTCAGACCCTGCAACGGCCGAAACTCGTGATTTTCCATCTGGTCAACCGATAATTACAGTACTGACCAGGTACAGTTGCCAAAAACAATCTCCGCCCCGATCAGCCAGAAATCACGATCGACCATCTAGATCGGTTAAATCACAATATTGCCGCCGGACGAACGAAATCCTTATTCAGACGCTGCAACGGACGAAACTCGTGATTTTTCGTCTGGTCAACCGAAAATCACAGTACTGGCCAGGAACAGTTATCGAAAACGATCTCTGCCCTGATCAGCCAGAAATCGCGATCGACGAGATAGATCGGTTAAATCACGATATTGCCCCCGGACGAACGAAATCCTTATTCAGACCCTGCAACGGCCGAAACTCGTGATTTTCCATCTGCTCAACCGATAATAACAGTACTGACCAGGTACAGTTGCCAAAAACAATCTCCGCCCCGATCAGCCAGAAATCGCGATCGACGATCTAGATCGGTTAAATCACGATATTGCCCCCGGACGAACGAAATCCTAATTCAGACCCTGCAACGGCCGAAACTCGTGATTTTCCATCTGGTCAACCGATAATAACAGTACTGACCAGGTACAGTTGTCAAAAACAATCTCCGCCCCGATCAGCCAGAAATCACGATCGACCATCTAGATCGGTTAAATCATGATATTGCCCCCGGACGAACGAAATCCTTATTCAGACCCAGCAATGGTCGAAACTCGTGATTTTCTGTCTGGTCAACCGAAAACCACAGTACTGGCCAGGTACAGTTACCGAAAACGATCTCCGCCCCGATTAGCCAGAAATCACGATCGATCATCTAGATCGGTTAAATCATGATATTGCCCCTGAATGAACGAAATCCTTATTCAGACCCTGCAACGGTTGAAACTCGTGATTTTCTGTCTGGTCAACCGAAAATCGCAGTACTGACTAGGTAGAGTTCTCAAAAATGATTTCCACCCTGATCAGCCAGAAATCACGATCAACCATCTAGATTGGTTAAATCACGATATTGCCCCCGGGCTGACAAAATCGCTATTCAGACCCTGCAACAGCCGAAACTCGTGATTTTCCGCCTGGTCAACCGAAAATTGCTGTACTGACCAGGTACAGTTATAAAAAACGATCTCCGCCCTGATCAGCCAGAAATCGCGATCGACGATCTAGATCGGTTAAATCACGATATTGCCCCCGGACGAACGAAATCCTTATTCAGACCCTGCAACGGCCGAAACTCGTGGTTTTCCGTCTGGCCAACCGAAAATCACAGTACTGACTAGGTAGAATTGTCAAAAACGATTTCCGCCCTGATCAGCCAGAAATCGCGATCGACCATCTAGATTGGTTAAATCACGATATTGCCCCCGGGCTGACAAAATCACTATTCAGACCCTGCAACGGCCGAAACTCGTGATTTTCTGCCTGGTCAACCGAAAATCACTGTACTGACCAGGTATAGTTATCAAAAACGAGCTCCGCCCCGATCAGCCAGAAATCACGATCGACCATCTAGATCGGTTAAATCATGATATTGCGCCCGGACGAACGAAATCCTTATTCAGACCCTGCAACGGCCGAAACTCGTGATTTTCCTTCTGGTCAACCGAAAATAACAGTACTGACAAGGTACAGTTGTCAAACGCAATCTCCGCCCCGAGCAGCCAGAAATCACGATCGACCATCTAGATCGGTTAAATCACAATATTGCCCCCGGACGAACGAAATCCTTATTCAGACGCTACAACGGACGAAACTCGTGATTTTCCGTCTCGTCAACCGAAAATCACAGTACTGGCCAGGTACAGTTATCGAAAACGATCTCCGCCCCGATCAGCCAGAAATCGCGATCGACGATCTAGATCGGTTAAATCACGATATTGCCCCCGGACGAACGAAATCCTTATTCAGACCCTGCAACGGCCGAAACTCGTGATTTTCCATCTGGTCAACCGAAAATCACAGTACTGACCAGGTACAATTGCGAAAAACAATATCCGCCCCGATCAGCCAGAAATCACGATCGACCATCTAGATCGGTTAAATCATGATATTGCGCCCGGACGAACGAAATCCTTATTCAGACCCTGCAACGGCCGAAACTCGTGATTTTCCGTCTGGTCAACCGAAAATCACAGTACTGACTAGGTAGAGTTGTCAAAAATGATTTCCACCCTAATCAGCCAGAAATCACGATCGACCATCTAGATTGGTTAAATCACGATATTGCCCCCGGGCTGACAAAATCGCTATTCAGACCCAGCAACAGCCGAAACTCGTGATTTGACGCCTGGTCAACCGAGAATCGCGTTACTGACCAGGTACAGTTATCAAAAACGATCTCCGCCCCGATCAGCCAGAAATCGCGATCGACGATCTAGATCGGTTAAATCACAATATTTCCCCCGGACGAACGAAATCCTTATTCAGACCCTGCAACGGCTGAAACTCGTGATTTTCTACCTGGTCAACCGAAAATCACTGTACTGACTAGGTAGAATTGTCTAAAATGATTTCCGCCCTGATCAGCCAGAAATCACAATCGACTATCTAGATCGGTTAAGTCACGATATTGCCCCCGGATGAACGAAATCCTTATTCAGACCCTGCAATGGACGAAATTCGTGATTTTCCGTCTGGTCAACCGAAAATCACAGTACTGACCAGGTACAGTTATTGAAAACGATCTCCATCCCGATCAGCCAGAAATCGCGATCGACGATCTAGATCGGTTAAATCACGATATTGCCCCCGGACGAACGAAATCCTTATTCAGACCCTACAACGGCCGAAACTCGTGATTTTCTGCCTGGTCAACCGAAAATAACAGTACTGACCAGGTACAGTTGTCAAACACAATCTCCGCCCCGATCAGCCAGAAGTCACGATCGACCATCTAGATCGGTTAAATCACAATATTGCACCCGGACGAACGAAATCCTTATTCAGTCGCTGCAACGGACGAAACTCGTGATTTTCCGTCTGGTCAACCGAAAATCACAGTACTGACCAGGTACAGTTATCGAAAACGATCTCCGCCCCGATCAGCCAGAAATCGCGATCGACGATCTAGATCGATTAAATCATGATATTGCCCCCGGAGGAACGAAATCCTTATTCAGACCCTGCAACGGCCGAAACTCGTGATTTTCCATCTGGTCAACCGAAAATAACAGTACTGACCAGGTACAGTTGTCAAAAACAATCTCTGCCCCGATCAGCCAGAAATCGCGATCGACGATCTAGATCGGTTAAATCACAATATTGCCCCCGGACGAACGAAATCCTTATTCAGACCCTGCAACGGCTGAAACTCGTGATTTTCTACCTGGTCAACCGAAAATCACTGTACTGACTAGGTAGAATTGTCTAAAATGATTTCCGCCCTGATCAGCCAGAAATCACGATCGACGATCTAGATCGATTAAATCACGATATTGCCCCCGGACGAACGAAATCCTTATTCAGACCCTGCAACGGATGAAACTCGTGATTTTCTGCCTGGTCAACCGAAAATCACTGTACTGACCAGGTACAGTTATCAAAAACGATCTCCGCCCCGATCAGCCAGAAATCACAATCGACTATCTAGATCGGTTAAATCACGATATTGCCCCCGGACGAACGAAATCCTTATTCAGACCCTGCAACGGCCGAAACTCGTGATTTTCCTTCTGGTCAACCGAAAATAACAGTACTGACCAGGTACAGTTGTCAAACACAATCTCCGCCCCGATCAGCCAGAAATCACGATCGACCATCTAGATCGGTTAAATCACAATATTGCCGACGGACGAACGAAATCCTTATTCAGTCGCTGCAACAGACGAAACTCGTGATTTTCCGTCTGGTCAACCGAAAATCACAGTACTGGCCAGGTACAGTTATCGAAAACGATCTCCGCCCCGATCAGCCAGAAATCGCGATCGACGATCTAGATCGATTAAATCACGATATTGCCCCCGGAGGAACGAAATCCTTATTCAGACCCTGCAACGGCCGAAACTCGTGATTTTCCATCTGGTCAACCGATAATTACAGTACTGACCAGGTACAGTTGCCAAAAACAATCTCCGCCCCGATCAGCCAGAAATCACGATCGACCATCTAGATCGGTTAAATCACAATATTGCCGCCGGACGAACGAAATCCTTATTCAGACGCTGCAACGGACGAAACTCGTGATTTTTCGTCTGGTCAACCGAAAATCACAGTACTGGCCAGGAACAGTTATCGAAAACGATCTCTGCCCTGATCAGCCAGAAATCGCGATCGACGAGATAGATCGGTTAAATCACGATATTGCCCCCGGACGAACGAAATCCTTATTCAGACCCTGCAACGGCCGAAACTCGTGATTTTCCATCTGCTCAACCGATAATAACAGTACTGACCAGGTACAGTTGCCAAAAACAATCTCCGCCCCGATCAGCCAGAAATCGCGATCGACGATCTAGATCGGTTAAATCACGATATTGCCCCCGGACGAACGAAATCCTTATTCAGACCCTGCAACGGCCGAAACTCGTGATTTTCCATCTGGTCAACCGATAATAACAGTACTGACCAGGTACAGTTGTCAAAAACAATCTCCGCCCCGATCAGCCAGAAATCACGATCGACCATCTAGATCGGTTAAATCATGATATTGCCCCCGGACGAACGAAATCCTTATTCAGACCCTGCAATGGTCGAAACTCGTGATTTTCTGTCTGGTCAACCGAAAATCACAGTACTGGCCAGGTACAGTTACCGAAAACGATCTCCGCCCCGATTAGCCAGAAATCACGATCGATCATCTAGATCGGTTAAATCATGATATTGCCCCCGGATGAACGAAATCCTTATTCAGACCCTGCAACGGTTGAAACTCGTGATTTTCTGTCTGGTCAACCGAAAATCGCAGTACTGACTAGGTAGAGTTCTCAAAAATGATTTCCACCCTGATCAGCCAGAAATCACGATCAACCATCTAGATTGGTTAAATCACGATATTGCCCCCGGGCTGACAAAATCGCTATTCAGACCCTGCAACAGCCGAAACTCGTGATTTTCCGCCTGGTCAACCGAAAATTGCTGTACTGACCAGGTACAGTTATAAAAAACGATCTCCGCCCTGATCAGCCAGAAATCGCGATCGACGATCTAGATCGGTTAAATCACGATATTGCCCCCGGACGAACGAAATCCTTATTCAGACCCTGCAACGGCCGAAACTCGTGGTTTTCCGTCTGGCCAACCGAAAATCACAGTACTGACTAGGTAGAATTGTCAAAAATGATTTCCGCCCTGATCAGCCAGAAATCGCGATCGACCATCTAGATTGGTTAAATCATGATATTGCCCCCGGGCTGACAAAATCACTATTCAGACCCTGCAACGGCCGAAACTCGTGATTTTCTGCCCGGTCAACCGAAAATCACTGTACTGACCAGGTATAGTTATCAAAAATGATCTCCGCCCCGATCAGCCAGAAATCACGATCGACCATCTAGATCGGTTAAATCATGATATTGCGCCCGGACGAACGAAATCCTTATTCAGACCCTGCAACGGCCGAAACTCGTGATTTTCCTTCTGGTCAACCGAAAATAACAGTACTGACAAGGTACAGTTGTCAAACACAATCTCCGCCCCGATCAGCCAGAAATCACGATCGACCATCTAGATCGGTTAAATCACAATATTGCCCCCGGACGAACGAAATCCTTATTCAGACGCTACAACGGACGAAACTCGTGATTTTCCGTCTCGTCAACCGAAAATCACCGTACTGGCCAGGTACAGTTATCGAAAACGATCTCCGCCCCGATCAGCCAGAAATCGCGATCGACGATCTAGATCGGTTAAATCACGATATTGCCCCCGGACGAACGAAATCCTTATTCAGACCCTGCAACGGCCGAAACTCGTGATTTTCCATCTGGTCAACCGAAAATCACAGTACTGACCAGGTACAATTGCGAAAAACAATATCCGCCCCGATCAGCCAGAAATCACGATCGACCATCTAGATCGGTTAAATCAAAATATTGCCCCCGGACGAACGAAATCCTTATTCAGACGCTACAACGGACGAAACTCGTGATTTTCCGTCTCGTCAACCGAAAATCACCGTACTGGCCAGGTACAGTTATCGAAAACGATCTCCGCCCCGATCAGCCAGAAATCGCGATCGACGATCTAGATCGGTTAAATCACGATATTGCCCCCGGACGAACGAAATCCTTATTCAGACCCTGCAACGGCCGAAACTCGTGATTTTCCATCTGGTCAACCGAAAATCACAGTACTGACCAGGTACAATTGCGAAAAACAATATCCGCCCCGATCAGCCAGAAATCACGATCGACCATCTAGATCGGTTAAATCAAAATATTGCCCCCGGACGAACGAAATCCTTATTCAGACGCTGCAACGGACGAAACTCGTGATTTTCCGTCTGGTCAACCAAAAATCACAGTACTGGCAAGGAGCAGTTATCGAAAACGGTCTCTGCCCCGATCAGCCAGAAATCGCGATCGACGATCTAGATCGGTTAAATCACGATATTGCCGCCGGACGAACGAAATCCTTATTCAGACGCTGCAACGGACGAAACTCGTGATTTTCCGTTTGGTCAACCGAAAATCACAGTACTGACCAGGTACAGTTATTGAAAACGATCTCCGCCCCGATTAGCCAGAAATCGCGATCGACAATCTAGATCGGTTAAATCACGATATTGCCCCCGGACGAACGAAATCCTTATTCGGACCCTGCAACGGTTGAAACTCGTGATTTTCTGTCTGGTCAACCGAAAATCACAGTACTGACTAGGTAGAGTTCTCATAAATGATTTCCACCCTGATCAGCCAGAAATCTCGATCGACCATCTAGATTGGTGAAATCACGATATTGCCCCCGGGCTGACAAAATCGCTATTCAGACCCTGCAACAGCCGAAACTCGTGATTTTTCGCCTGGTCAACCGAAAATTGCTGTACTGACCAGGTACAGTTATAAAAAACGATCTCCGCCCTGATCAGCCAGAAATCGCGATCGACGATCTACATCGGTTAAATCACGATATTGCCCCCGGACAAACGAAATCCTTATTCAGACCCTGCAACGGCCGAAACTCGTGATTTTCTGTCTGGTCAACCGAAAATCACAGTACTGACTAGGTAGAGTTGTCAAAAATGATTTCCACCCTAATCAGCCAGAAATCACGATCGACCATCTAGATTGGTTAAATCACGATATTGCCCCCGGGCTGACAAAATCGCTATTCAGACCCAGCAACAGCCGAAACTCGTGATTTGACGCCTGGTCAACCGAGAATCGCTGTACTGACCAGGTACAGTTATCAAAAACGATCTCCGCCCCGATCAGCCAGAAATCGCGATCGACGATCTAGATCGGTTAAATCACAATATTGCCCCCGGACGAACGAAATCCTTATTCAGACCCTGCAACGGCTGAAACTCGTGATTTTCTACCTGGTCAACCGAAAATCACTGTACTGACTAGGTAGAATTGTCTAAAATGATTTCCGCCCTGATCAGCCAGAAATCACAATCGACTATCTAGATCGGTTAAATCACGATATTGCCCCCGGACGAACGAAATCCTTATTCAGACCCTGCAATGGACGAAATTCGTGATTTTCCGTCTGGTCAACCGAAAATCACAGTACTGACCAGGTCCAGTTATTGAAAACGATCTCCGTCCCGATCAGCCAGAAATCGCGATCGACGATCTAGATCGGTTAAATCACGATATTGCCCCCGGACGAACGAAATCCTTATTCAGACCCTGCAACGGCCGAAACTCGTGATTTTCCTTCTGGTCAACCGAAAATAACAGTACTGACAAGGTACAGTTGTCAAACACAATCTCCGCCCCGATCAGCCAGAAGTCACGATCGACCATCTAGATCGGTTAAATCACAATATTGCACCCGGACGAACGAAATCCTTATTCAGTCGCTGCAACAGACGAAACTCGTGATTTTCCGTCTGGTCAACCGAAAATCACAGTACTGACCAGGTACAGTTATCGAAAACGATCTCCGCCCCGATCAGCCAGAAATCGCGATCGACGATCTAGATC
Source organism: Delonix regia (assembly GCA_037074485.1). Classification (NCBI taxonomy): domain Eukaryota; kingdom Viridiplantae; phylum Streptophyta; class Magnoliopsida; order Fabales; family Fabaceae; genus Delonix; species Delonix regia. Next base: position 594,204 of record JAYWLE010000016.1, read on the forward strand.
GATTAAATCATGATATTGCCCCCGGAGGAACGAAATCCTTATTCTGACCCTGCAACGGCCGAAACTCGTGATTTTCCATCTGGTCAACCGAAAATAACAGTACTGACCAGGTACAGTTGTCAAAAACAATCTCTGCCCCGATCAGCCAGAAATCGCGATCGACGATCTAGATCGGTTAAATCACAATATTGCCCCCGGACGAACGAAATCCTTATTCAGACCCTGCAACGGCTGAAACTCGTGATTTTCTACCTGGTCAACCGAAAATCACTGTACTGACTAGGTAGAATTGTCTAAAATGATTTCCGCCCTGATCAGCCAGAAATCACGATCGACGATCAAGATCGGTTAAATCACGATATTGCCCCCGGACGAACGAAATCCTTATTCAGACCCTGCAATGGACGAAATTCGTGATTTTCCGTCTGGTCAACCGAAAATCACAGTACTGACCAGGTACAGTTATTGAAAACGATCTCCATCCCGATCAGCCAGAAATCGCGATCGACGATCTAGATCGGTTAAATCACGATATTGCCCCCGGACGAACGAAATCCTTATTCAGACCCTGCAACGGCCGAAACTCGTGATTTTCTGCCTGGTCAACCGAAAATAAGAGTACTGACCAGGTACAGTTGTCAAACACAATCTCCGCCCCGATCAGCCAGAAGTCACGATCGACCATCTAGATCGGTTAAATCACAATATTGCACCCGGACGAACGAAATCCTTATTCAGTCGCTGCAACGGACGAAACTCGTGATTTTCCGTCTGGTCAACCGAAAATCACAGTACTGACCAGGTACAGTTATCGAAAACGATCTCCGCCCCGATCAGCCAGAAATCGCGATCGACGATCTAGATCGATTAAATCATGATATTGCCCCCGGAGGAACGAAATCCTTATTCAGACCCTGCAACGGCCGAAACTCGTGATTTTCCATCTGGTCAACCGAAAATAACAGTACTGACCAGGTACAGTTGTCAAAAACAATCTCTGCCCCGATCAGCCAGAAATCGCGATCGACGATCTAGATCGGTTAAATCACAATATTGCCCCCGGACGAACGAAATCCTTATTCAGACCCTGCAACGGCTGAAACTCGTGATTTTCTACCTGGTCAACCGAAAATCACTGTACTGACTAGGTAGAATTGTCTAAAATGATTTCCGCCCTGATCAGCCAGAAATCACGATCGACGATCTAGATCGGTTAAATCACGATATTGCCCCCGGACGAACGAAATCCTTATTCAGACCCTGCAACGGATGAAACTCGTGATTTTCTGCCTGGTCAACCGAAAATCACTGTACTGACCAGGTACGGTTATCAAAAACGATCTCCGCCCCGATCAGCCAGAAATCACAACCGACTATCTAGATCGGTTAAATCACGATATTGCCCCCGGACGAACGAAATCCTTATTCAGACCCTGCAACGGCCGAAACTCGTGATTTTCCTTCTGGTCAACCGAAAATAACAGTACTGACCAGGTACAGTTGTCAAACACAATCTCCGCCCCGATCAGCCAGAAATCACGATCGACCATCTAGATCGGTTAAATCACAATATTGCCCACGGACGAACGAAATCCTTATTCAGACGCTGCAACAGACGAAACTCGTGATTTTCCGTCTGGTCAACCGAAAATCACAGTACTGGCCAGGTACAGTTAGAAAAAACGATCTCCGCCCCGATCAGCCAGAAATCGCGATCAACGATCTAGATCGGTTAAATCACGATATTGCCCCCGGACGAAGGAAATCCTTATTCAGACCCTGCAACGGCCGAAACTCGGGATTTTCTGCCTGGTCAACCGAAGATCACTGTACTGACCAGGTACAGTTATCAAAAATGATCTCTGCCCCGATCAGCCAGAAATCACAATCGACTATCTAGATCGGTTAAATCACGATATTGCCCCCGGACGAACGAAATCCTTATTCAGACGCTGCAACGGTCGAAACTCGTGATTTTCCGTCTGGTCAACCGAAAATCACAGTACTGGCCAGGTACAGTTATTGAAAACGATCTCCGCCCCGATCAGCCAGAAATCGCGTTCGACAATCTAGATCGGTTAAATCACGATATTGCCCCCGGACGAACGAAATCCTTATTCGGACCCTGCAACGGTTGAAACTCGTGATTTTCTGTCTGGTCAACCGAAAATCACAGTACTGACTAGGTAGAGTTCTCATATATGATTTCCACCCTGATCAGCCAGAAATCACGATCGACCATCTAGATTGGTTAAATCACGATATTGCCCCCGGGCTAACAAAATCGCTATTCAGACCCTGCAACAGCCGAAACTCGTGATTTTTCGCCTGGTCAACCGAAAATTGCTGTACTGACCAGGTACAGTTATAAAAAACGATCTCCGCCCTGATCAGCCAGAAATCGCGATCGACGATCTACATCGGTTAAATCACGATATTGCCCTCGGACGAACGAAATCCTTATTCAGACCCTGCAACGGCCGAAACTCGTGATTTTCCGTCTGCTCAACCGAAAATCACAGTACTGACTAGGTAGAATTGTCTAAAATGATTTCCGCCCTGATCAGCCAGAAATCACGATCGACCATCTAGATTGGTTAAATCACGATATTGCCCCCGGGCTGACAAAATCACTATTCCGACCCTGCAACGGCCGAAACTCGTGATTTTCTGCCTGGTCAACCGAAAATCACTGTACTGACCGGGTATAGTTATCCAAAACGATCTCCGCCCCGATCAGCCAGAAATCACGATCGACCATCTAGATCGGTTAAATCATGATATTGCGCCCGGACGAACGAAATCCTTATTCAGACCCAGCAACGGCCGAAACTCGTGATTTTCTACCTGGTCAACCGAAAATCACTGTACTGACTAGGTAGAATTGTCTAAAATGATTTCCGCCCTGATCAGCCAGAAATCACAATCGACTATCTAGATCGGTTAAATCACGATATTGCCCCCGGACGAACGAAATCCTTATTCAGACCCTGCAATGGACGAAAATCGTGATTTTCCGTCTGGTCAACCGAAAAACACAGTACTGGCCAGGTACAGTTATCGAAAACGATCTCCGCCCCGATCAGCCAGAAATCACGATCGACCATCTAGATTGGTTAAATCACGATATTGCCCCCGGGCTGACAAAATCGCTATTCAGACCCTGCAACAGCCGAAACTCGTGATTTTTCGCCTGGTCAACCGAAAATTGCTGTACTGACCAGGTACAGTTATAAAAAACGATCTCCGCCCTGATCAGCCAGAAATCGCGATCGACGATCTACATCGGTTAAATCACGATATTGCCCCCGGACGAACGAAATCCTTATTCAGACCCTGCAACGGCCGAAACTCGTGATTTTCCGTCTGCTCAACCGAAAATCACAGTACTGACTAGGTAGAATTGTCTAAAATGATTTCCGCCCTGATCAGCCAGAAATCACGATTGACCATCTAGATTGGTTAAATCACGATATTGCCCCCGGGCTGACAACATCACTATTCCGACCCTGCAACGACCGAAACTCGTGATTTTCTGCCTGGTCAACCGAAAATCACTGTACTGACCGGGTATAGTTATCAAAAACGATCTCCGCCCCGATCAGCCAGAAATCACGATCGACCATCTAGATCGGTTAAATCATGATATTGCGCCCGGACGAACGAAATCCTTATTCAGACCCTGCAACGGCCGAAACTCGTGATTTTCCGTCAGGTCAACCGAAAATCACAGTACTGACTAGGTAGAGTTGTCAAAAATGATTTCCACCCAAATCAGCCAGAAATCACGATCGACCATCTAGATTGGTTAAATCACGATATTGCCCCCGGGCTGACAAAATCGCTATTCAGACCCAGCAACAGCCGAAACTCGTGATCTGACGCCTGGTCAACCGAAAATCGCTGTACTGACCAGGTACAGTTATCAAAAACGATCTCCGCCCCGATCAGCCAGAAATCGCGATCGACGATCTAGATCGGTTAAATCACAATATTGCACCCGGACGAACGAAATCCTTATTCAGACCCTGCAACGGCTGAAACTCGTGATTTTCTACCTGGTCAACCGAAAATCACTGTACTGACTAGGTAGAATTGTCTAAAATGATTTCCGCCCTGATCAGCCAGAAATCACAATCGACTATCTAGATCGGTTAAATCACGATATTGCCCCCGGACGAACGAAATCCTTATTCAGACCTTGCAACGGACGAAAGTCGTGATTTTTCGTCTGGTCAACCGAAAATCACAGTACTGACCAGGTACAGTTATTGAAAACGATCTCCGTCCCGATCAGCCAGAAATCGCGATCGACGATCTAGATCGGTTAAATCACGATATTGCCCCCGGACGAACGAAATCCTTATTCAGACCCTGCAACGGCCGAAACTCGTGATTTTCTGCCTGGTCAACCGAAAATAACAGTACTGACCAGGTACAGTTGTCAAACACAATCTCCGCCCCGATCAGCCAGAAATCACGATCGACCATCTAGATCGGTTAAATCACAATATTGCCCCCGGACGAACGAAATCCCTATTCAGTCGCTGCAACGGACGAAACTCGTGATTTTCCGTCTGGTCAACCGAAAATCACAGTACTGACCAGGTACAGTTATCGAAAACGATCTCCGCCCCGATCAGCCAAAAATCGCGATCGACGATCTAGATCGATTAAATCACGATATTGCCCCCGGAGGAACGAAATCCTTATTCAGACCCTGCAACGGCCGAAACTCGTGATTTTCCATCTGGTCAACCGAAAATAACAGTACTGACCAGGTACAGTTATCGAAAACGATCTCCGCCTCGATCAGGCAGAAATCACGATCGACCATCCAGATCGATTAAATCACGATATTGCCCCCGGACGAACGAAATCCTTATTCAGACCCTGCAACGGTCGAAACTCGTGATTTTCCTTCTGGTCAACCGCAAATCACAGTACTGACCAGGTACAGTTGTCAAACACAATCTCCGCCCCGATCAGCCAGAAATCGCGATCGACCATCTAGATCGGTTAAATCACAATATTGCCCCCGGACGAACGAAATCCTTATTCAGACGCTGCAACGGCCGAAACTCGTGATTTTCCGTCTTTTCAACCGAATATCACAGTACTGACCAGGCACAGTTATCGAAAACGATCTCCGCCCGATCAGCCAGAAATCGCGATCGACGATCTAGATCGGTTAAATCACGATATTGCCCCCGGACGAACGAAATCCTTATTCAGACGCTGCAACGGCCGAAACTCGTGATTTTCCGTCTTTTCAACCGAAAACCACAGTACTGGCCAGGTACAGTTATCGAAAACGATCTCCGCCCCGATCAGGCAGAAATCACGATCGACCATCCAGATCGGTTAAATCACGATATTGCCCCCGGACGAACGAAATCCTTATTCAGACGCTCCAACGGCCGAAACTCGGGATTTTCCGTCTGGTCAACCGAAAATCACAGTACTGGCCAGGTACAGTTATCGAAAACGATCTCTGCCCCAATCCGCCAGAAATCTCGATCGACGATCTAGATCGGTTAAATCACGATATTGCCCCCGGACGAATGAAATCCTTATTCAGACGCTGCAACGGCCGAAACTCGTGATTTTCCGTCTGGTCAACCGAAAATCACAGTACTGGCCAGGTACAGTTATCAAAAACGATCTCTGCCCCAATCAGCCAGAAATCGCGATCGACGATCTAGATCGGTTAAATCACGTTATTGCCCCCGGACGAACGAAATCCTTATTCAGACGCTGCAACGGCCGAAACTCGTGATTTTCCGTCTGGTCAACCGAAAATCACAGTACAGGCCAGGTACAGTTATCGAAAACGATCTCCGCCCCGATCAGCCAGAAATCGCGCTCGACGATCTAGATCGATTAAATCACGATATTGCCCCCGGACGAACGAAATCCTTATTCAGACCCTGCAACGGACGAAACTCGTGATTTTCCATCTGGTCAACCGAAAATAAGAGTACTGACCAGGTACAGTTGTCAAAAACAATCTCCGCCGTGATCAGCCAGAAATCACGGTCGACCATCTAGATCGGTTAAATCACAATATTTCCCCCGGACGAACGAAATCCTTATTCAGACGCTGCAACGGACGAAACTCGTGATTTTCCGTCTGGTCAACCGAATATCACAGTACTGACCAGGCACAGTTATCGAAAACGATCTCCGCCCGATCAGCCAGAAATCGCGATCGACGATCTAGATCGGTTAAATCACGATATTGCCCCCGGACGAATGAAATCCTTATTCAGACGCTGCAACGGCCGAAACTCGTGATTTTCCGTCTGGTCAACCGAAAATCACAGTACTGGCCAGGTACAGTTATCGAAAACGATCTCCGCCCCGATCAGGCAGAAATCACGATCGACCATCCAGATCGGTTAAATCACGATATTGCCCCCGGACGAACGAAATCCTTATTCAGACGCTGCAACGGCCGAAACTCGTGATTTTCCGTCTGGTCAACCGAAAATCACAGTACTGGCCAGGTACAGTTATTTAAAACGATCTCTGCCCCAATCAGCCAGAAATCGCGATCGACGATCTAGATCGGTTAAATCACGATATTGCCCCCGGACGAACGAAATCCTTATTCAGACCCTGCAACGGCCGAAACTCGTGATTTTCCGTCTGGTCAACCGAAAATCACAGTACTGACTAGGTAGAATTGTCAAAAATGATTTCCGCCCTGATCAGCCAGAAATCACGATCGACCATCTAGATTGGTTAAATCACGATATTGCCCCCGGGCTGACAAAATCGCTATTCAGTCCCTGCAACGGCCGAAACTCGTGATTTTCTGCCTGGTCAACCGAAAATCACTGTACTGACCAGGTATAGTTATCCAAAACGATCTCCGCCCCGATCAGCCAGAAATCACGATCGACCATCAAGATCGGTTAAATCATGATATTGCGCCCGGACGAACGAAATCCTTATTCAGACCCTGCAACGGCCGAAACTCGTGATTTTCCGTCTGGTCAACCGAAAATCACAGTACTGACCAGGTACAGTTATTGAAAACGATCTCTGCCCCGATCAGCCAGAAATCGCGATCGACGATCTGGATCGGTTAAATCACGATATTGCCCCCGGACGAACGAAATTCTTATTCAGACCCTGCAACGGACGAAACTCGTGATTTTCCATCTGGTCAACCGAAAATAAGAGTACTGACCAGGTACAGTTGTCAAAAACAATCTCCGCCGTGATCAGCCAGAAATCACGGTCGACCATCTAGATCGGTTAAATCACAATATTTCCCCCGGACGAACGAAATCCTTATTCAGACGCTGCAACGGACGAAACTCGTGATTTTCCGTCTGGTCAACCGAATATCACAGTACTGACCAGGCACAGTTATCGAAAACGATCTCCGCCCGATCAGCCAGAAATCGCGATCGACGATCTAGATCGGTTAAATCACGATATTGCCCCCGGACGAATGAAATCCTTATTCAGACGCTGCAACGGCCGAAACTCGTGATTTTCCGTCTGGTCAACCGAAAATCACAGTACTGGCCAGGTACAGTTATCGAAAACGATCTCCGCCCCGATCAGGCAGAAATCACGATCGACCATCCAGATCGGTTAAATCACGATATTGCCCCCGGACGAACGAAATCCTTATTCAGACGCTGCAACGGCCGAAACTCGTGATTTTCCGTCTGGTCAACCGAAAATCACAGTACTGGCCAGGTACAGTTATTTAAAACGATCTCTGCCCCAATCAGCCAGAAATCGCGATCGACGATCTAGATCGGTTAAATCACGATATTGCCCCCGGACGAACGAAATCCTTATTCAGACCCTGCAACGGCCGAAACTCGTGATTTTCCGTCTGGTCAACCGAAAATCACAGTACTGACTAGGTAGAATTGTCAAAAATGATTTCCGCCCTGATCAGCCAGAAATCACGATCGACCATCTAGATTGGTTAAATCACGATATTGCCCCCGGGCTGACAAAATCGCTATTCAGTCCCTGCAACGGCCGAAACTCGTGATTTTCTGCCTGGTCAACCGAAAATCACTGTACTGACCAGGTATAGTTATCCAAAACGATCTCCGCCCCGATCAGCCAGAAATCACGATCGACCATCAAGATCGGTTAAATCATGATATTGCGCCCGGACGAACGAAATCCTTATTCAGACCCTGCAACGGCCGAAACTCGTGATTTTCCGTCTGGTCAACCGAAAATCACAGTACTGACCAGGTACAGTTATTGAAAACGATCTCTGCCCCGATCAGCCAGAAATCGCGATCGACGATCTGGATCGGTTAAATCACGATATTGCCCCCGGACGAACGAAATTCTTATTCAGACCCTGCAACGGACGAAACTCGTGATTTTCCATCTGGTCAACCGAAAATAAGAGTACTGACCAGGTACAGTTGTCAAAAACAATCTCCGCCGTGATCAGCCAGAAATCACGGTCGACCATCTAGATCGGTTAAATCACAATATTTCCCCCGGACGAATGAAATCCTTATTCAGACGCTGCAACGGACGAAACTCGTGATTTTCCGTCTGGTCAACCGAATATCACAGTACTGACCAGGCACAGTTATCGAAAACGATCTCCGCCCGATCAGCCAGAAATCGCGATCGACGATCTAGATCGGTTAAATCACGATATTGCCCCCGGACGAATGAAATCCTTATTCAGACGCTGCAACGGCCGAAACTCGTGATTTTCCGTCTGGTCAACCGAAAATCACAGTACTGGCCAGGTACAGTTATCGAAAACGATCTCCGCCCCGATCAGGCAGAAATCACGATCGACCATCCAGATCGGTTAAATCACGATATTGCCCCCGGACGAACGAAATCCTTATTCAGACGCTGCAACGGCCGAAACTCGTGATTTTCCGTCTGGTCAACCGAAAATCACAGTACTGGCCAGGTACAGTTATTTAAAACGATCTCTGCCCCAATCAGCCAGAAATCGCGATCGACGATCTAGATCGGTTAAATCACGATATTGCCCCCGGACGAACGAAATCCTTATTCAGACCCTGCAACGGCCGAAACTCGTGATTTTCCGTCTGGTCAACCGAAAATCACAGTACTGACTAGGTAGAATTGTCAAAAATGATTTCCGCCCTGATCAGCCAGAAATCACGATCGACCATCTAGATTGGTTAAATCACGATATTGCCCCCGGGCTGACAAAATTGCTATTCAGACCCTGCAACGGCCGAAACTCGTGATTTTCTGCCTGGTCAACCGAAAATCACTGTACTGACCAGGTATAGTTATCCAAAACGATCTCCGCCCCGATCAGCCAGAAATCACGATCGACCATCTAGATCGGTTAAATCATGATATTGCGCCCGGACGAACGAAATCCTTATTCAGACGCTGCAACGGCCGAAACTCGTGATTTTCCGTCTGGTCAACCGAAAATCACAGTACTGACCAGGTACAGTTATTGAAAACGATCTCTGCCCCGATCAGCCAGAAATCGCGATCGACGATCTGGATCGGTTAAATCACGATATTGCCCCCGGACGAACGAAATTCTTATTCAGACCCTGCAACGGACGAAACTCGTGATTTTCCATCTGGTCAACCGAAAATAAGAGTACTGACCAGGTACAGTTGTCAAAAACAATCTCCGCCGTGATCAGCCAGAAATCACGGTCGACCATCTAGATCGGTTAAATCACAATATTTCCCCCGGACGAATGAAATCCTTATTCAGACGCTGCAACGGACGAAACTCGTGATTTTCCGTCTGGTCAACCGAATATCACAGTACTGACCAGGCACAGTTATCGAAAACGATCTCCGCCCGATCAGCCAGAAATCGCGATCGACGATCTAGATCGGTTAAATCACGATATTGCCCCCGGACGAATGAAATCCTTATTCAGACGCTGCAACGGCCGAAACTCGTGATTTTCCGTCTGGTCAACCGAAAATCACAGTACTGGCCAGGTACAGTTATCGAAAACGATCTCCGCCCCGATCAGGCAGAAATCACGATCGACCATCCAGATCGGTTAAATCACGATATTGCCCCCGGACGAACGAAATCCTTATTCAGACGCTGCAACGGCCGAAACTCGTGATTTTCCGTCTGGTCAACCGAAAATCACAGTACTGGCCAGGTACAGTTATTTAAAACGATCTCTGCCCCAATCAGCCAGAAATCGCGATCGACGATCTAGATCGGTTAAATCACGATATTGCCCCCGGACGAACGAAATCCTTATTCAGACCCTGCAACGGCCGAAACTCGTGATTTTCCGTCTGGTCAACCGAAAATCACAGTACTGACTAGGTAGAATTGTCAAAAATGATTTCCGCCCTGATCAGCCAGAAATCACGATCGACCATCTAGATTGGTTAAATCACGATATTGCCCCCGGGCTGACAAAATCGCTATTCAGTCCCTGCAACGGCCGAAACTCGTGATTTTCTGCCTGGTCAACCGAAAATCACTGTACTGACCAGGTATAGTTATCCAAAACGATCTCCGCCCCGATCAGCCAGAAATCACGATCGACCATCAAGATCGGTTAAATCATGATATTGCGCCCGGACGAACGAAATCCTTATTCAGACCCTGCAACGGCCGAAACTCGTGATTTTCCGTCTGGTCAACCGAAAATCACAGTACTGACCAGGTACAGTTATTGAAAACGATCTCTGCCCCGATCAGCCAGAAATCGCGATCGACGATCTGGATCGGTTAAATCACGATATTGCCCCCGGACGAACGAAATTCTTATTCAGACCCTGCAACGGACGAAACTCGTGATTTTCCATCTGGTCAACCGAAAATAAGAGTACTGACCAGGTACAGTTGTCAAAAACAATCTCCGCCGTGATCAGCCAGAAATCACGGTCGACCATCTAGATCGGTTAAATCACAATATTTCCCCCGGACGAACGAAATCCTTATTCAGACGCTGCAACGGACGAAACTCGTGATTTTCCGTCTGGTCAACCGAATATCACAGTACTGACCAGGCACAGTTATCGAAAACGATCTCCGCCCGATCAGCCAGAAATCGCGATCGACGATCTAGATCGGTTAAATCACGATATTGCCCCCGGACGAATGAAATCCTTATTCAGACGCTGCAACGGCCGAAACTCGTGATTTTCCGTCTGGTCAACCGAAAATCACAGTACTGGCCAGGTACAGTTATCGAAAACGATCTCCGCCCCGATCAGGCAGAAATCACGATCGACCATCCAGATCGGTTAAATCACGATATTGCCCCCGGACGAACGAAATCCTTATTCAGACGCTGCAACGGCCGAAACTCGTGATTTTCCGTCTGGTCAACCGAAAATCACAGTACTGGCCAGGTACAGTTATTTAAAACGATCTCTGCCCCAATCAGCCAGAAATCGCGATCGACGATCTAGATCGGTTAAATCACGATATTGCCCCCGGACGAACGAAATCCTTATTCAGACCCTGCAACGGCCGAAACTCGTGATTTTCCGTCTGGTCAACCGAAAATCACAGTGCTGACTAGGTAGAATTGTCAAAAATGATTTCCGCCCTGATCAGCCAGAAATCACGATCGACCATCTAGATTGGTTAAATCACGATATTGCCCCCGGGCTGACAAAATCGCTATTCAGACCCTGCAACGGCCGAAACTCGTGATTTTCTGCCTGGTCAACCGAAAATCACTGTACTGACCAGGTATAGTTATCCAAAACGATCTCCGCCCCGATCAGCCAGAAATCACGATCGACCATCTAGATCGGTTAAATCATGATATTGCGCCCGGACGAACGAAATCCTTATTCAGACCCTGCAACGGCCGAAACTCGTGATTTTCCGTCTGGTCAACCGAAAATCACAGTACTGACCAGGTACAGTTATTGAAAACGATCTCTGCCCCGATCAGCCAGAAATCGCGATCGACGATCTGGATCGGTTAAATCACGATATTGCCCCCGGACGAACGAAATTCTTATTCAGACCCTGCAACGGTCGAAACTCGTGATTTTCCTTCTGGTCAACCGCAAATCACAGTACTGACCAGGTACAGTTGTCAAACACAATCTCTGCCCCGATCAGCCAGAAATCACGATCGACCATCTAGATCGGTTAAATCACAATATTGCCCCCGGACGAACGAAATCCTTATTCAGACGCTGCAACGGCCGAAACTCGTGATTTTCCGTCTGGTCAACCGAAAATCACAGTACTGGCCAGGTACAGTTATCGAAAACGATCTCCGCCCCGATCAGGCAGAAATCACGATCGACCATCCAGATCGGTTAAATCACGATATTGCCCCCGGACGAACGAAATCCTTATTCAGACGCTGCAACGGCCGAAACTCGTGATTTTCCGTCTGGTCAACCGAAAATCACTGTACTGGCCAGGTACAGTTATGGAAAACGATCTCTGCCCCAATCAGCCAGAAATCGCGATCGACGATCTAGATCGGTTAAATCACGATATTGCCCCCGGACGAACGAAATCCTTATTCAGACGCTGCAACGGCCGAAACTCGTGATTTTCCGTCTGGTCCACCGAAAATCACAGTACAGGCCAGGTACAGTTATCGAAAACGATCTCCGCCCCGATCAGCCAGAAATCGCGATCGACGATCTAGATCGGTTAAATCACGATATTGCCCCCGGACGAACGAAATCCTTATTCAGACGCTGCAACGGCCGAAACTCGTGATTTTCCGTCTGGTCAACCGAAAATCACAGTACAGGCCAGGTACAGTTATCGAAAACGATCTCCGCCCCGATCAGCCAGAAATCGCGATCGACGATCTAGATCGATTAAATCACGATATTGCCCCCGGACGAACGAAATCCTTATTCAGACCCTGCAACGGCCGAAACTCGTGATTTTCCGTCTGGTCAACCGAAAATCACAGTACTGACTAGGTAGAATTGTCAAAAATGATTTCCGCCCTGATCAGCCAGAAATCACGATCGACCATCTAGATTGGTTAAATCACGATATTGCCCCTGGGCTGACAAAATCGCTATTCAGACCCTGCAACGGCCGAAACTCGTGATTTTCTGCCTGGTCAACCGAAAATCACTGTACTGACCAGGTATAGTTATCCAAAACGATCTCCGCCCCGATCAGCCAGAAATCACGATCGACCATCTAGATCGGTTAAATCATGATATTGCGCCCGGACGAACGAAATCCTTATTCAGACCCTGCAACGGCCGAAACTCGTGATTTTCCGTCTGGTCAACCGAAAATCGCAGTACTGACTAGGTAGAATTGTCAAAAATGATTTCCGCCCTGTTCAGCCAGAAATCACGATCGACCATCTAGATTGGTTAAATCACGATATTGCCCCCGGGCTGACAAAATCACTCTTCAGACCCTGCAACGGCCGAAACTCGTGATTTTCTGCCTGGACAACCGAAAATCACTGTACTGACCAGGTATAGTTATCAAAAACGATCTCCGCCCCGATCAGCCAGAAATCGCGATCGACAATCTAGATCGATTAAATCACGATATTGCCCCCGGACGAACGAAATCCTTATTCAGACCCTGCAACGGACGAAACTCGTGATTTTCCATCTGGTCAACCGAAAATAACAGTACTGGCCAGGTACAGTTGTCAAAAACAATCTCCGCCCCGATCAGCCAGAAATCACGATCGACCATCTAGATCGGTTAAATCACGATATTGCCCCCGGACGAACGAAATCCTTATTCAGACCCAGCAACGGCCGAAACTCGTGATTTTCCTATGGTCAACCGAAAATAACAGTACTGACCAGGTACAGTTGTCAAACACAATCTCCGCCCCGATCAGCCAGAAATCACGATCGACCATCTAGATCGGTTAAATCACAATATTGCCCCCGGACGAACGAAATCCTTATTCAGACGCTGCAACGGACGAAACTCGTGATTTTCCGTCTGGTCAACCGAATATCACAGTACTGACCAGGCACAGTTATCGAAAACGATCTCCGCCCCGATCAGGCAGAAATCACGATCGACCATCCAGATCGGTTAAATCACGATATTGCCCCCGGACGAACGAAATCCTTATTCAGACGCTGCAACGGCCGAAACTCGTGATTTTCCGTCTGGTCAACCGAAAATAACTGTACTGGCCAGGTACAGTTATCGAAAACGATCTCTGCCCCAATCAGCCAGAAATCGCGATCGACGATCCAGATCGGTTAAATCACGATATTGCCCCCGGACGAATGAAATCCTTATTCAGACGCTGCAACGGCCGAAACTCGTGATTTTCCGTCTGGTCAACCGAAAATAACAGTACTGGCCAGGTACAGTTGTCAAAAACAATCTCCGCCCCGATCAGCCAGAAATCACGATCGACCATCTAGATCAGTTAAATCACGATATTGCCCCCGGACGAACGAAATCCTTATTCAGACCCAGCAACGGCCGAAACTCGTGATTTTCCTATGGTCAACCGAAAATAACAGTACTGACCAGGTACAGTTGTCAAAAACAATCTCCGCCGTGATCAGCCATAAATCACGATCGACCATCTAGATCGGTTAAATCATGATATTGCCCCCGGACGAACGAAATCCTTATTCAGACCCTGCAACGGTCGAAACTCGTGATTTTCCGTCTGGTCAACCGAAAATCACAATACTGGCCAGGTACAGTTATCGAAAACGATCTCCGCCCCGATCAGGCAGAAGTCACGATCGACCATCTTGATCGGTTAAATCATGATATTGCCCCCGGACGAACGAAATCCTTATTCAGACCCTGCAACGGTTGAAACTCGTGATTTTCTGTCTGGTCAACCGAAAATCCCAGTACTGACTAGGTAGAGTTCTCAAAAATGATTTCCACCCTGATCAGCCAGAAATCACGATCGACCATCTACATTGGTTAAATCACGATATTGCCCCCGGGCTGACAAAATCGCTATTCAGACCCTGCAACAGCCGAAACTCGTGATTTTACGCCTGGTCAACCGAAAATCGCTGTACTGACCAGGTACAGTTAGAAAAAACGATCTCCGCCCTGATTAGCCAGAAATCGCGATCGACGATCTAGATCGGTTAAATCACGATATTGCCCCCGGACGAACGAAATCCTTATTCAGGCCCTGCAACGGCCGAAACTCGTGATTTTCTGCCTGGTCAACCGAAAATCACTGTACTGACCAGGTACAGTTGTCAAAAACGATCTCCGCCCCGATCAGCCAGAAATCACAATCGACTATCTAGATCGGTTAAATCACGATGTTGCCCCCGGACGAACGAAATCCTTATTCAGACCCTGCAACGGACGAAACGCGTGATTTTCCGTCTGGTCAACCGAAAATCACAGTACTGACCAGGTACAGTTATTGAAAACGATCTCCGTCCCGATCAGCCAGAAATCGCGATCGACGATCTAGATCGGTTAAATCACGATATTGCCCCCGGACGAACGAAATCCTTATTCAGACCCTGCAACGGGCGAAACTCGGGATTTTCCTTCTGGTCAGCCGAAAATAACAGTACTGACCAGGTACAGTTGTCAAAAACAATCTCCGCCGTGATCAGCCAGAAATCACGATCGACCATCTAGATCGGTTAAATCATGATATTGCCCCCGGACGAACGAAATCCTTATTCAGACCCTGCAACGGTCGAAACTCGTGATTTTCCGTCTGGTCAACCGAAAATCACAGTACTGGCCAGGTACAGTTATCGAAAACGATCTCCGCCCCGATCAGCCAGAAATCACGATCGACCATCTAGATCAGTTAAATCACGATATTGCCCCCGGACGAACGAAATCCTTATTCAGACCCAGCAACGGCCGAAACTCGTGATTTTCCTATGGTCAACCGAAAATAACAGTACTGACCAGGTACAGTTGTCAAAAACAATCTCCGCCGTGATCAGCCATAAATCACGATCGACCATCTAGATCGGTTAAATCATGATATTGCCCCCGGACGAACGAAATCCTTATTCAGACCCTGCAACGGTCGAAACTCGTGATTTTCCGTCTGGTCAACCGAAAATCACAATACTGGCCAGGTACAGTTATCGAAAACGATCTCCGCCCCGATCAGGCAGAAGTCACGATCGACCATCTTGATCGGTTAAATCATGATATTGCCCCCGGACGAACGAAATCCTTATACAGACCCTGCAACGGTTGAAACTCGTGATTTTCTGTCTGGTCAACCGAAAATCACAGTACTGACTAGGTAGAGTTCTCAAAAATGATTTCCACCCTGATCAGCCAGAAATCACGATCGACCATCTACATTGGTTAAATCACGATATTGCCCCCGGGCTGACAAAATCGCTATTCAGACCCTGCAACAGCCGAAACTCGTGATTTTACGCCTGGTCAACCGAAAATCGCTGTACTGACCAGGTACAGTTAGAAAAAACGATCTCCGCCCTGATTAGCCAGAAATCGCGATCGACGATCTAGATCGGTTAAATCACGATATTGCCCCCGGACGAACGAAATCCTTATTCAGGCCCTGCAACGGCCGAAACTCGTGATTTTCTGCCTGGTCAACCGAAAATCACTGTACTGACCAGGTACAGTTGTCAAAAACGATCTCCGCCCCGATCAGCCAGAAATCACAATCGACTATCTAGATCGGTTAAATCACAATATTGCCCCCGGACGAACGAAATCCTTATTCAGACCCTACAACGGAAGAAACTCTTGATTTTCCGTCTGGTCAACCGAAAATCACAGTACTGACCAGGTACAGTTATTGAAAACGATCTCCGCCCTGATCAGCCAGAAATCGCGATCGACAATCTGGATAGGTTAAATCACGATGTTGCCCCCGGACGAACGAAATCCTTATTCAGACCCTGCAACGGACGAAACTCGTGATTTTCCGTCTGGTCAACCGAAAATCACAGTACTGACCAGGTACAGTTATTGAAAACGATCTCCGTCCCGATCAGCCAGAAATCGCGATCGACGATCTAGATCGGTTAAATCACGATATTGCCCCCGGACGAACGAAATCCTTATTCAGACCCTGCAACGGGCGAAACTCGGGATTTTCCTTCTGGTCAGCCGAAAATAACAGTACTGACCAGGTACAGTTGTCAAAAACAATCTCCGCCGTGATCAGCCAGAAATCACGATCGACCATCTAGATCGGTTAAATCATGATATTGCCCCCGGACGAACGAAATCCTTATTCAGACCCTGCAACGGTCGAAACTCGTGATTTTCCGTCTGGTCAACCGAAAATCACAGTACTGGCCAGGTACAGTTATCGAAAACGATCTCCGCCCCGATCAGGCAGAAATCACGATCGACCATCTAGATCGGTTAAATCTTGATATTGCCCACGGACGAACGAAATCCTTATTCAGACCCTGCAACGGTTGAAACTCGTGATTTTCTGTCTGGTCAACCGGAAATCACAGTACTGACTAGGTAGAGTTCTCATAAATGATTTCCACCCTGATCAGCCAGAAATCACGATCGACCATCTACATTGGTTAAATCACGATATTGCCCCTGGGCTGACAAAATCGCTATTCAGACCCTGCAACAGCCGAAACTCGTGATTTTCCGCCTGGTCAACCGAAAATTGCTGTACTGACCAGGTACAGTTATAAAAAACGATCTCCGCCCTAATCAGCCAGAAATCGCGATCGACGATCTAGATCGGTTAAATCACGATATTGCCCCCGGACGAACGAAATCCTTATTCAGACCCTACAACGGCCGAAACTCGTGATTTTCCGTCTGGTCAACCGAAAATCACAGTACTGACTAGGTAGAATTGTCAAAAATGATTTCCGCCCTGATCAGCCAGAAATCACGATCGACCATCTAGATTGGTTAAATGACGATATTGCCCCCGGGCTGACAAAATCGCTATTCAGACCCTGCAACAGCCGAAACTCGTGATTTTCCGCCTGGTCAACCGAAAATTGCTGTACTGACCAGGTACAGTTATAAAAAACGATCTCCGCCCTGATCAGCCAGAAATCGCGATCGACGATCTAGATCGGTTAAATCACGATATTGCCCCCGGACGAACGAAATCCGTATTCAGACCCTGCAACGGCCGAAACCCGTGATTTTCCGTCTGGTCAACCGAAAATCACAGTACTGACTAGGTAGAATTGTCAAAAATGATTTCCGCCCTGATCAGCCAGAAATCACGATCGACCATCTAGATTGGTTAAATCACGATATTGCCCCTGGGCTGACAAAATCACTCTTCAGACCCTGCAACGGCCGAAACTCGTGATTTTCTGCCTGGTCAACCGAAAATCACTGTACTGACCAGGTATAGTTATCAAAAACGATCTCCGCCCCGATCAGCCAGAAATCACGATCGACCATCAAGATCGGTTAAATCATGATATTGCGCCCGGACGAACGAAATCCTTATTCAGACCCTGCAACGGCCGAAACTCGTGATTTTCCGTCTGGTCAACCGAAAATCACAGTACTGACTAGGTAGTGTTGTCAAAAATGATTTCCACCCCGATCAGCCAGAAATCACGATCGACCATCTAGATTGGTTAAATCACGATATTGCCCCCGGGCTGACAAAATCGCTATTCAGACCCTGCAACAGCCGAAACTCGTGATTTTACGCCTGGTTAACCGAAAATCGCTGTACTGACCAGGTACAGTTATCAAAAACGATCTCCGCCCCGATCAGCCAGAATTCGCGATCGACGATCTAGATCGGTTAAATCACAATATTGCCCCCGGACGAACGAAATCCTTATTCAGACGCTGCAACGGACGAAACTCGTGATTTTCCATCTGGTCAACCGAAAATCACAGTACTGACTAGGTAGAATTGTCAAAAATGATTTCCGCCCTGATCAGCCAGAAATCACGATCGACGATCTGGATCGATTAAATCACGATATTGCCCCCGGACGAACGAAATCCTTATTCAGACCCTGCAACGGCCGAAACTCGTGATTTTCCATCTGGTCAACCGAAAATAACAGTACTGACCAGGTACAGTTGTCAAAAACAATCTCCGCCCCGATCAGCCAGAAATCACGATCGACCATCTAGATCGGTTAAATCACGATATTGCCCCCGGACGAACGAAATCCTTATTCAGACCCTGCAACGGCCGAAACTCGTGATTTTCCGTCTGGTCAACCGAAAATCACAGTACTGACTAGGTAGAATTGTCAAAAATGATTTCCGCCCTGATCAGCCAGAAATCACGATCGACCATCTAGATTGGTTAAATCACGATATTGCCCCCGGGCTGACAAAATCGCTATTCAGACCCTGCAACAGCCGAAACTCGTGATTTTCCGCTTGGTCAACCGAAAATTGCTTTACTGACCAGGTACAGTTATAAAAAACGATCTCCGCCCTGATCAGCCAGAAATCGCGATCGACGATCTAGATCGGTTAAATCACGATATTGCCCCCGGACGAACGAAATCCTTATTCAGACCCTGCAACGGCCGAAACTCGTGATTTTCCGTCTGGTCAACCGAAAATCGCAGTACTGACTAGGTAGAATTGTCAAAAATGATTTCCGCCCTGATCAGCCAGAAATCACGATCGACCATCTAGATTGGTTAAATCACGATATTGCCCCCGGGCTGACAAAATCACTCTTCAGACCCTGCAACGGCCGAAACTCGTGATTTTCTGCCTGGACAACCGAAAATCACTGTACTGACCAGGTATAGTTATCAAAAACGATCTCCGCCCCGATCAGCCAGAAATCGCGATCGACAATCTAGATCGATTAAATCACGATATTGCCCCCGGACGAACGAAATCCTTATTCAGACCCTGCAACGGACGAAACTCGTGATTTTCCATCTGGTCAACCGAAAATAACAGTACTGGCCAGGTACAGTTATCAAAAACAATCTCCGCCCCGATCAGCCAGAAATCACGATCGACCATCTAGATCGGTTAAATCACGATATTGCCCCCGGACGAACGAAATCCTTATTCAGACCCAGCAACGGCCGAAACTCGTGATTTTCCTATGGTCAACCGAAAATAACAGTACTGACCAGGTACAGTTGTCAAACACAATCTCCGCCCCGATCAGCCAGAAATCACGATCGACCATCTAGATCGGTTAAATCACAATATTGCCCCCGGACGAACGAAATCCTTATTCAGACGCTGCAACGGATGAAACTCGTGATTTTCCGTCTGGTCACCCGAATATCACAGTACTGACCAGGCACAGTTATCGAAAACGATCTCCGCCCCGATCAGGCAGAAATCACGATCGACCATCCAGATCGGTTAAATCACGATATTGCCCCCGGACGAACGAAATCCTTATTCAGACGCTGCAACGGCCGAAACTCGTGATTTTCCGTCTGGTCAACCGAAAATAACAGTACTGGCCAGGTACAGTTATCGAAAACGATCTCTGCCCCAATCAGCCAGAAATCGCGATCGACGATCTAGATCGGTTAAATCACGATATTGCCCCCGGACGAATGAAATCCTTATTCAGACGCTGCAACGGCCGAAACTCGTGATTTTCCTATGGTCAACCGAAAATAACAGTACTGACCAGGTACAGTTGTCAAAAACAATCTCCGCCGTGATCAGCCAGAAATCACGATCGACCATCTAGATCGGTTAAATCATGATATTGCCCCCGGACGAACGAAATCCTTATTCAGACCCTGCAACGGTTGAAACTCGTGATTTTCTGTCTGGTCAACCGGAAATCACAGTACTGACTAGGTAGAGTTCTCATAAATGATTTCCACCCTGATCAGCCAGAAATCACGATCGACCATCTACATTGGTTAAATCACGATATTGCCCCCGGGCTGACAAAATCGCTATTCAGACCCTGCAACAGCCGAAACTCGTGATTTTCCGCCTGGTCAACCGAAAATTGCTGTACTGACCAGGTACAGTTATAAAAAACGATCTCCGCCCTAATCAGCCAGAAATCGCGATCGACGATCTAGATCGGTTAAATCACGATATTGCCCCCGGACGAACGAAATCCTTATTCAGACCCTACAACGGCCGAAACTCGTGATTTTCCGTCTGGTCAACCGAAAATCACAGTACTGACTAGGTAGAATTGTCAAAAATGATTTCCGCCCTGATCAGCCAGAAATCACGATCGACCATCTAGATTGGTTAAATCACGATATTGCCCCCGGGCTGACAAAATCGCTATTCAGACCCTGCAACAGCCGAAACTCGTGATTTTCCGCCTGGTCAACCGAAAATTGCTGTACTGACCAGGTACAGTTATAAAAAACGATCTCCGCCCTGATCAGCCAGAAATCGCGATCGACGATCTAGATCGGTTAAATCACGATATTGCCCCCGGACGAACGAAATCCGTATTCAGACCCTGCAACGGCCGAAACCCGTGATTTTCCGTCTGGTCAACCGAAAATCACAGTACTGACTAGGTAGAATTGTCAAAAATGATTTCCGCCCTGATCAGCCAGAAATCACGATCGACCATCTAGATTGGTTAAATCACGATATTGCCCCTGGGCTGACAAAATCACTCTTCAGACCCTGCAACGGCCGAAACTCGTGATTTTCTGCCTGGTCAACCGAAAATCACTGTACTGACCAGGTACAGTTATTGAAAACGATCTCCGCCCCGATCAGCCAGAAAACGCGATCGACAATCTGGATCGGTTAAATCACGATGTTGCCCCCGGACGAACGAAATCCTTATTCAGACCCTGCAACGGACGAAACTCGTGATTTTACGCCTGGTCAACCGAAAATCGCTGTACTGACCAGGTACAGTTATCAAAAACGATCTCCGCCCCGATCAGCCAGAATTCGCGATCGACGATCTAGATCGGTTAAATCACAATATTGCCCCCGGACGAACGAAATCCTTATTCAGACGCTGCAACGGACGAAACTCGTGATTTTCCGTCTGGTCAACCGAAAATCACAGTACTGACTAGGTAGAATTGTCAAAAATGATTTCCGCCCGGATCAGCCAGAAATCACGATCGACGATCTGGATCGATTAAATCACGATATTGCCCCCGGACGAACGAAATCCTTATTCAGACCCTGCAACGGCCGAAACTCGTGATTTTCCATCTGGTCAACCGAAAATAACAGTACTGACCAGGTACAGTTGTCAAAAAAAATCTCCGCCCCGATCAGCCAGAAATCACGATCGACCATCTAGATCGGTTAAATCACGATATTGCCCCCGGACGAACGAAATCCTTATTCAGACCCTGCAACGGCCGAAACTCGTGATTTTCCGTCTGGTCAACCGAAAATCACAGTACTGACTAGGTAGAATTGTCAAAAATGATTTCCGCCCTGATCAGCCAGAAATCACGATCGACCACCTAGATTGGTTAAATCACGATATTGCCCCCGGGCTGACAAAATCGCTATTCAGACCCTGCAACAGCCGAAACTCGTGATTTTCCGCTTGGTCAACCGAAAATTGCTTTACTGACCAGGTACAGTTATAAAAAACGATCTCCGCCCTGATCAGCCAGAAATCGCGATCGACGATCTAGATCGGTTAAATCACGATATTGCCCCCGGACGAACGAAATCCTTATTCAGACCCTGCAACGGCCGAAACTCGTGATTTTCCGTCTGGTCAACCGAAAATCACAGTACTGACTAGGTAGAATTGTCAAAAATGATTTCCGCCCTGATCAGCCAGAAATCACGATCGACCATCTAGATTGGTTAAATCACGATATTGCCCCCGGGCTGACAAAATCGCTATTCAGACCCTGCAACAGCCGAAACTCGTGATTTTCCGCCTGGTCAACCGAAAATTGCTGTACTGACCAGGTACAGTTATAAAAAACGATCTCCGCCCTAATCAGCCAGAAATCGCGATCGACGATCTAGATCGGTTAAATCACGATATTGCCCCCGGACGAACGAAATCCTTATTCAGACCCTGCAACGGCCGAAACTCGTGATTTTCCGTCCGGTCAACCGAAAATCACAGTACTGACTAGGTAGAATTGTCAAAAATGATTTCCGCCCTGATCAGCCAAAAATCACGATCGACCATCTAGATTGGTTAAATCACGATATTGCCCCCGGGCTGACAAAATCGCTATTCAGACCCTGCAACAGCCGAAACTCGTGATTTTCCGCCTGGTCAACCGAAAATTGCTGTACTGACCAGGTACAGTTATAAAAAACGATCTCCGCCCTGATCAGCCAGAAATCGCGATCGACGATCTAGATCGGTTAAATCACGATATTGCCCCCGGACGAACGAAATCCGTATTCAGACCCTGCAACGGCCGAAACCCGTGATTTTCCGTCTGGTCAACCGAAAATCACAGTACTGACTAGGTAGAATTGTCAAAAATGATTTCCGCCCTGATCAGCCAGAAATCACGATCGACCATCTAGATTGGTTAAATCACGATATTGCCCCTGGACGAACGAAATCCTTATTCAGACGCTGCAACGGACGAAACTCGTGATTTTCCGTCTGGTCAACCGAAAATCACAGTACTGACCAGGTACAGTTATCGAAAACGATCTCCGCCCCGATCAGCCAGAAATCGCGATCGACGATCTAGATCGATTAAATCACGATATTGCCCCCGGAGGAACGAAATCCTTATTCAGACCCTACAACGGCCGAAACTCGTGATTTTCCGTCTGGTCAACCGAAAATCACAGTACTGACTAGGTAGAATTGTCAAAAATGATTTCCGCCCTGATCAGCCAGAAATCACGATCGACCATCTAGATCGGTTAAATCACAATATTGCCCCCGGACGAACGAAATCCTTATTCAGACGCTGCAACGGACGAAACTCGTGATTTTCCGTCTGGTCAACCGAAAATCACAGTACTGGCCAGGTACAGTTATCGAAAACGATCTCCGCCCCGATCAGCCAGAAATCGCGATCGACGATCTGGATCGATTAAATCACGATATTGCCCCCGGACGAACGAAATCCATATTCAGACCCTGCAACGGCCGAATCTCGTGATTTTCCATCTGGTCAACCGAAAATAACTGTACTGGCCAGGTACAGTTATCGAAAACGATCTCTGCCCCAATCAGCCAGAAATCGCGATCGACGATCCAGATCGGTTAAATCACGATATTGCCCCCGGACGAATGAAATCCTTATTCAGACGCTGCAACGGCCGAAACTCGTGATTTTCCGTCTGGTCAACCGAAAATCACAGTACTGACTAGGTAGAATTGTCAAAAATGATTTCCGCCCTGATCAGCCAGAAATCACGATCGACCATCTAGATCGGTTAAATCACAATATTGCCCCCGGACGAACGAAATCCTTATTCAGACGCTGCAACGGAGGAAACTCGTGATTTTCCGTCTGGTCAACCGAAAATCACAGTACTGGCCAGGTACAGTTATCGAAAACGATCTCCGCCCCGATCAGCCAGAAATCGCGATCGACGATCTGGATCGATTAAATCACGATATTGCCCCCGGACGAACGAAATCCATATTCAGACCCTGCAACGGCCGAATCTCGTGATTTTCCATCTGGTCAACCGAAAATAACAGTACCGACCAGGTACAGTTGTCAAAAACAATCTCCGCCCCGATCAGCCAGAAATCACGATCGACCATCTAGATCGGTTAAATCACGATATTGCCCCCGGACGAACGAAATCCTTATTCAGACCCTGCAACGGCCGAAACTCGTGATTTTCCGTCTGTTCAACCAAAAATCACAGTACTGACTAGGTAGAATTGTCAAAAATGATTTCCGCCCTGATCAGCCAGAAATCACGATCGACCATCTAGATTGGTTAAATCACGATATTGCCCCCGGGCTGACAAAATCGCTATTCAGACCCTGCAACAGCCGAAACTCGTGATTTTCCGCCTGGTCAACCGAAAATTGCTGTACTGACCAGGTACAGTTATAAAAAACGATCTCCGCCCTAATCAGCCAGAAATCGCGATCGACGATCTAGATCGGTTAAATCACGATATTGCCCCCGGACGAACGAAATCCTTATTCAGACCCTGCAACGGCCGAAACTCGTGATTTTCCGTCCGGTCAACCGAAAATCACAGTACTGACTAGGTAGAATTGTCAAAAATGATTTCCGCCCTGATCAGCCAAAAATCACGATCGACCATCTAGATTGGTTAAATCACGATATTGCCCCCGGGCTGACAAAATCGCTATTCAGACCCTGCAACAGCCGAAACTCGTGATTTTCCGCCTGGTCAACCGAAAATTGCTGTACTGACCAGGTACAGTTATAAAAAACGATCTCCGCCCTGATCAGCCAGAAATCGCGATCGACGATCTAGATCGGTTAAATCACGATATTGCCCCCGGACGAACGAAATCCGTATTCAGACCCTGCAACGGCCGAAACCCGTGATTTTCCGTCTGGTCAACCGAAAATCACAGTACTGACTAGGTAGAATTGTCAAAAATGATTTCCGCCCTGATCAGCCAGAAATCACGATCGACCATCTAGATTGGTTAAATCACGATATTGCCCCTGGACGAACGAAATCCTTATTCAGACGCTGCAACGGACGAAACTCGTGATTTTCCGTCTGGTCAACCGAAAATCACAGTACTGACCAGGTACAGTTATCGAAAACGATCTCCGCCCCGATCAGCCAGAAATCGCGATCGACGATCTAGATCGATTAAATCACGATATTGCCCCCGGAGGAACGAAATCCTTATTCAGACCCTACAACGGCCGAAACTCGTGATTTTCCGTCTGGTCAACCGAAAATCACAGTACTGACTAGGTAGAATTGTCAAAAATGATTTCCGCCCTGATCAGCCAGAAATCACGATCGACCATCTAGATCGGTTAAATCACAATATTGCCCCCGGACGAACGAAATCCTTATTCAGACGCTGCAACGGACGAAACTCGTGATTTTCCGTCTGGTCAACCGAAAATCACAGTACTGGCCAGGTACAGTTATCGAAAACGATCTCCGCCCCGATCAGCCAGAAATCGCGATCGACGATCTGGATCGATTAAATCACGATATTGCCCCCGGACGAACGAAATCCATATTCAGACCCTGCAACGGCCGAATCTCGTGATTTTCCATCTGGTCAACCGAAAATAACTGTACTGGCCAGGTACAGTTATCGAAAACGATCTCTGCCCCAATCAGCCAGAAATCGCGATCGACGATCCAGATCGGTTAAATCACGATATTGCCCCCGGACGAATGAAATCCTTATTCAGACGCTGCAACGGCCGAAACTCGTGATTTTCCGTCTGGTCAACCGAAAATCACAGTACTGACTAGGTAGAATTGTCAAAAATGATTTCCGCCCTGATCAGCCAGAAATCACGATCGACCATCTAGATCGGTTAAATCACAATATTGCCCCCGGACGAACGAAATCCTTATTCAGACGCTGCAACGGAGGAAACTCGTGATTTTCCGTCTGGTCAACCGAAAATCACAGTACTGGCCAGGTACAGTTATCGAAAACGATCTCCGCCCCGATCAGCCAGAAATCGCGATCGACGATCTGGATCGATTAAATCACGATATTGCCCCCGGACGAACGAAATCCATATTCAGACCCTGCAACGGCCGAATCTCGTGATTTTCCATCTGGTCAACCGAAAATAACAGTACCGACCAGGTACAGTTGTCAAAAACAATCTCCGCCCCGATCAGCCAGAAATCACGATCGACCATCTAGATCGGTTAAATCACGATATTGCCCCCGGACGAACGAAATCCTTATTCAGACCCTGCAACGGCCGAAACTCGTGATTTTCCGTCTGTTCAACCAAAAATCACAGTACTGACTAGGTAGAATTGTCAAAAATGATTTCCGCCCTGATCAGCCAGAAATCACGATCGACCATCTAGATTGGTTAAATCACGATATTGCCCCCGGGCTGACAAAATCACTCTTCAGACCCTGCAACGGCCGAAACTCGTGATTTTTTGCCTGGACAACCGAAAATCACTGTACTGACCAGGTATAGTTATCAAAAACGATCTCCGCCCCGATCAGCCAGAAATCACGATCGACCATCAAGATCGGTTAAATCATGATATTGCGCCCGGACGAACGAAATCCTTATTCAGACCCTGCAACGGCCGAAACTCGTGATTTTCCGTCTGGTCAACCGAAAATCACAGTACTGACTAGGTAGAGTTGTCAAAAATGATTTCCACCCCGATCAGCCAGAAATCACGATCGACCATCTAGATTGGTTAAATCACGATATTGCCCCCGGGCTGACAAAATCGCTATTCAGACCCTGCAACAGCCGAAACTCGTGATTTTACGCCTGGTCAACCGAAAATCGTTGTACTGACCAGGTACAGTTATCGAAAACGATCTCCGCCCCGATCAGCCAGAATTCGCGATCGACGATCTAGATCGGTTAAATCACAATATTGCCCCCGGACGAACGAAATCCTTATTCAGACCCTGCAACGGCCGAAACTCGTGATTTTCTGCCTGGACAACCGAAAATCATTGTACTGACCAGGTACAGTTATCAAAAACGATCTCCGCCCCGATCAGCCAGAAATCACGATCGACTATCTAGTTCGGTTAAATCACGATATTGCCCCCGGACGAACGAAATCCTTATTCAGACCCTGCAACGGACGAAACTCGTGATTTTCCGTCTGGTCAACCGAAAATTGCTGTACTGACCAGGTACAGTTATAAAAAACGATCTCCGCCCTGATCAGCCAGAAATCGCGATCGACGATCTAGATCGGTTAAATCACGATATTGCCCCCGGACGAACGAAATCCGTATTCAGACCCTGCAACGGCCGAAACCCGTGATTTTCCGTCTGGTCAACCGAAAATCACAGTACTGACTAGGTAGAATTGTCAAAAATGATTTCCGCCCTGATCAGCCAGAAATCACGATCGACCATCTAGATTGGTTAAATCACGATATTGCCCCTGGACGAACGAAATCCTTATTCAGACGCTGCAACGGACGAAACTCGTGATTTTCCGTCTGGTCAACCGAAAATCACAGTACTGACCAGGTACAGTTATCGAAAACGATCTCCGCCCCGATCAGCCAGAAATCGCGATCGACGATCTAGATCGATTAAATCACGATATTGCCCCCGGAGGAACGAAATCCTTATTCAGACCCTACAACGGCCGAAACTCGTGATTTTTCGTCTGGTCAACCGAAAATCACAGTACTGACTAGGTAGAATTGTCAAAAATGATTTCCGCCCTGATCAGCCAGAAATCACGATCGACCATCTAGATCGGTTAAATCACAATATTGCCCCCGGACGAACGAAATCCTTATTCAGACGCTGCAACGGACGAAACTCGTGATTTTCCGTCTGGTCAACCGAAAATCACAGTACTGGCCAGGTACAGTTATCGAAAACGATCTCCGCCCCGATCAGCCAGAAATCGCGATCGACGATCTGGATCGATTAAATCACGATATTGCCCCCGGACGAACGAAATCCATATTCAGACCCTGCAACGGCCGAATCTCGTGATTTTCCATCTGGTCAACCGAAAATAACTGTACTGGCCAGGTACAGTTATCGAAAACGATCTCTGCCCCAATCAGCCAGAAATCGCGATCGACGATCCAGATCGGTTAAATCACGATATTGCCCCCGGACGAATGAAATCCTTATTCAGACGCTGCAACGGCCGAAACTCGTGATTTTCCGTCTGGTCAACCGAAAATCACAGTACTGACTAGGTAGAATTGTCAAAAATGATTTCCGCCCTGATCAGCCAGAAATCACGATCGACCATCTAGATCGGTTAAATCACAATATTGCCCCCGGACGAACGAAATCCTTATTCAGACGCTGCAACGGACGAAACTCGTGATTTTCCGTCTGGTCAACCGAAAATCACAGTACTGGCCAGGTACAGTTATCGAAAACGATCTCCGCCCCGATCAGCCAGAAATCGCGATCGACGATCTGGATCGATTAAATCACGATATTGCCCCCGGACGAACGAAATCCATATTCAGACCCTGCAACGGCCGAATCTCGTGATTTTCCATCTGGTCAACCGAAAATAACAGTACCGACCAGGTACAGTTGTCAAAAACAATCTCCGCCCCGATCAGCCAGAAATCACGATCGACCATCTAGATCGGTTAAATCACGATATTGCCCCCGGACGAACGAAATCCTTATTCAGACCCTGCAACGGCCGAAACTCGTGATTTTCCGTCTGTTCAACCAAAAATCACAGTACTGACTAGGTAGAATTGTCAAAAATGATTTCCGCCCTGATCAGCCAGAAATCACGATCGACCATCTAGATTGGTTAAATCACGATATTGCCCCCGGGCTGACAAAATCACTCTTCAGACCCTGCAACGGCCGAAACTCGTGATTTTTTGCCTGGACAACCGAAAATCACTGTACTGACCAGGTATAGTTATCAAAAACGATCTCCGCCCCGATCAGCCAGAAATCACGATCGACCATCAAGATCGGTTAAATCATGATATTGCGCCCGGACGAACGAAATCCTTATTCAGACCCTGCAACGGCCGAAACTCGTGATTTTCCGTCTGGTCAACCGAAAATCACAGTACTGACTAGGTAGAGTTGTCAAAAATGATTTCCACCCCGATCAGCCAGAAATCACGATCGACCATCTAGATTGGTTAAATCACGATATTGCCCCCGGGCTGACAAAATCGCTATTCAGACCCTGCAACAGCCGAAACTCGTGATTTTACGCCTGGTCAACCGAAAATCGTTGTACTGACCAGGTACAGTTATCGAAAACGATCTCCGCCCCGATCAGCCAGAATTCGCGATCGACGATCTAGATCGGTTAAATCACAATATTGCCCCCGGACGAACGAAATCCTTATTCAGACCCTGCAACGGCCGAAACTCGTGATTTTCTGCCTGGACAACCGAAAATCATTGTACTGACCAGGTACAGTTATCAAAAACGATCTCCGCCCCGATCAGCCAGAAATCACGATCGACTATCTAGTTCGGTTAAATCACGATATTGCCCCCGGACGAACGAAATCCTTATTCAGACCCTGCAACGGACGAAACTCGTGATTTTCCGTCTGGTCAACCGAAAATCACAGTACTGACCAGGTACAGTTATCGAAAACGATCTCCGCCCCGATCAGCCAGAAATCGCGATCGACGATCTAGATCGATTAAATCACGATATTGCCCCCGGAGGAACGAAATCCTTATTCAGACCCTACAACGGCCGAAACTCGTGATTTTCCATCTGGTCAACCGAAAATAACAGTACTGACCAGGTACAGTTGTCAAAAACAATCTCCGCCCCGATCAGCCAGAAATCACGATCGACCATCTAGATCGGTAAAATCACAATATTGCCCCCGGACGAACGAAATCTTTATTCAGACGCTGCAACGGACGAAACTCGTGATTTTCCGTCTGGTCAACCGAAAATGACAGTACTGGCCAGGTACAGTTATCGAAAACGATCTCCGTCCCGATCAGCCAGAAATCGCGATCGACGATCTGGATCGATTAAATCACGATATTGCCCCCGGACGAACGAAATCCTTATTCAGACCCCGCAACGGCCGAAACTCGTGATTTTCCATCTGGTCAACCGAAAATAACAGTACTGACCAGGTACGGTTGTCAAAAACAATTTCCGCCCCGATCAGCCAGAAATCATGATCGACCATCTAGATCGGTTAAATCATGATATTGCCCCCGGACGAACGAAATCCTTATTCAGACCCTGCAACGGCCGAAACTCGTGATTTTCCGTCTGGTCAACCGAAAATCACAGTACTGACTAGGTAGAATTTTCAAAAATGATTTCCGCCCTGATCAGCCAGAAATCACGATCGACCATCTAGATTGGTTAAATCACGGTATTGCCCCCGGGCTGACAAAATCACTCTTCAGACCCTGCAACGGCCGAAACTCGTGATTTTCTGCCTGGACAACCGAAAATCACTGTACTGACCAGGTATAGTTATCAAAAACGATCTCCGCCCCGATCAGCCAGAAATCACGATCGACCATCAAGATCGGTTAAATCATGATATTGCGCCCGGACGAACGAAATCCTTATTCAGACCCTGCAACGGCCGAAACTCGTGATTTTCCGTCTGGTCAACCGAAAATCACAGTACTGACTAGGTAGAGTTGTCAAAAATGATTTCCACCCCGATCAGCCAGAAATCACGATCGACCATCTAGATTGGTTAAATCACGATATTGCCCCCGGGCTGACAAAATCGCTATTCAGACCCTGCAACAGCCGAAACTCGTGATTTTACGCCTGGTCAACCGAAAATCGCTGTACTGACCAGGTACAGTTATCAAAAACGATCTCCGCCTTGATCAGCCAGAACTCGCGATCGACGATCTAGATCGGTTAAATCACAATATTGCCCCCGGACGAACGAAATCCTTATTCAGACCCTGCAACGGCCGAAACTCGTGATTTTCTGCCTGGACAACCGAAAATCATTGTACTGACCAGGTACAGTTATCAAAAACGATCTCCGCCCCGATCAGCCAGAAATCACGATCGACTATCTAGTTCGGTTAAATCACGATATTGCCCCCGGACGAACGAAATCCTTATTCAGACCCTGCAACGGACGAAACTCGTGATTTTCCGTCTGGTCAACCGAAAATCACAGTACTGACCAGGTACAGTTATCGAAAACGATCTCCGCCCCGATCAGCCAGAAATCGCGATCGACGATCTAGATCGATTAAATCACGATATTGCCCCCGGAGGAACGAAATCCTTATTCAGACCCTACAACGGCCGAAACTCGTGATTTTCCATCTGGTCAACCGAAAATAACAGTACTGACCAGGTACAGTTGTCAAAAACAATCTCCGCCCCGATCAGCCAGAAATCACGATCGACTATCTAGTTCGGTTAAATCACGATATTGCCCCCGGACGAACGAAATCCTTATTCAGACGCTGCAACGGACGAAACTCGTGATTTTCCGTCTGGTCAACCGAAAATCACAGTACTGACCAGGTACAGTTATCGAAAACGATCTCCGCCCCGATCAGCCAGAAATCGCGATCGACGATCTAGATCGATTAAATCACGATATTGCCCCCGGAGGAACGAAATCCTTATTCAGACCCTACAACGGCCGAAACTCGTGATTTTCCGTCTGGTCAACCGAAAATCACAGTACTGACTAGGTAGAATTGTCAAAAATGATTTCCGCCCTGATCAGCCAGAAATCACGATCGACCAACTAGATCGGTTAAATCACAATATTGCCCCCGGACGAACGAAATCCTTATTCAGACGCTGCAACGGACGAAACTCGTGATTTTCCGTCTGGTCAACCGAAAATCACAGTACTGGCCAGGTACAGTTATCGAAAACGATCTCCGCCCCGATCAGCCAGAAATCGCGATCGACGATCTGGATCGATTAAATCACGATATTGCCCCCGGACGAACGAAATCCATATTCAGACCCTGCAACGGCCGAATCTCGTGATTTTCCATCTGGTCAACCGAAAATAACTGTACTGGCCAGGTACAGTTATCGAAAACGATCTCTGCCCCAATCAGCCAGAAATCGCGATCGACGATCCAGATCGGTTAAATCACGATATTGCCCCCGGACGAATGAAATCCTTATTCAGACGCTGCAACGGCCGAAACTCGTGATTTTCCGTCTGGTCAACCGAAAATCACAGTACTGACTAGGTAGAATTGTCAAAAATGATTTCCGCCCTGATCAGCCAGAAATCACGATCGACCATCTAGATCGGTTAAATCACAATATTGCCCCCGGACGAACGAAATCCTTATTCAGACGCTGCAACGGACGAAACTCGTGATTTTCCGTCTGGTCAACCGAAAATCACAGTACTGGCCAGGTACAGTTATCGAAAACGATCTCCGCCCCGATCAGCCAGAAATCGCGATCGACGATCTGGATCGATTAAATCACGATATTGCCCCCGGACGAACGAAATCCATATTCAGACCCTGCAACGGCCGAATCTCGTGATTTTCCATCTGGTCAACCGAAAATAACAGTACCGACCAGGTACAGTTGTCAAAAACAATCTCCGCCCCGATCAGCCAGAAATCACGATCGACCATCTAGATCGGTTAAATCACGATATTGCCCCCGGACGAACGAAATCCTTATTCAGACCCTGCAACGGCCGAAACTCGTGATTTTCCGTCTGTTCAACCAAAAATCACAGTACTGACTAGGTAGAATTGTCAAAAATGATTTCCGCCCTGATCAGCCAGAAATCACGATCGACCATCTAGATTGGTTAAATCACGATATTGCCCCCGGGCTGACAAAATCACTCTTCAGACCCTGCAACGGCCGAAACTCGTGATTTTTTGCCTGGACAACCGAAAATCACTGTACTGACCAGGTATAGTTATCAAAAACGATCTCCGCCCCGATCAGCCAGAAATCACGATCGACCATCAAGATCGGTTAAATCATGATATTGCGCCCGGACGAACGAAATCCTTATTCAGACCCTGCAACGGCCGAAACTCGTGATTTTCCGTCTGGTCAACCGAAAATCACAGTACTGACTAGGTAGAGTTGTCAAAAATGATTTCCACCCCGATCAGCCAGAAATCACGATCGACCATCTAGATTGGTTAAATCACGATATTGCCCCCGGGCTGACAAAATCGCTATTCAGACCCTGCAACAGCCGAAACTCGTGATTTTACGCCTGGTCAACCGAAAATCGTTGTACTGACCAGGTACAGTTATCGAAAACGATCTCCGCCCCGATCAGCCAGAATTCGCGATCGACGATCTAGATCGGTTAAATCACAATATTGCCCCCGGACGAACGAAATCCTTATTCAGACCCTGCAACGGCCGAAACTCGTGATTTTCTGCCTGGACAACCGAAAATCATTGTACTGACCAGGTACAGTTATCAAAAACGATCTCCGCCCCGATCAGCCAGAAATCACGATCGACTATCTAGTTCGGTTAAATCACGATATTGCCCCCGGACGAACGAAATCCTTATTCAGACCCTGCAACGGACGAAACTCGTGATTTTCCGTCTGGTCAACCGAAAATCACAGTACTGACCAGGTACAGTTATCGAAAACGATCTCCGCCCCGATCAGCCAGAAATCGCGATCGACGATCTAGATCGATTAAATCACGATATTGCCCCCGGAGGAACGAAATCCTTATTCAGACCCTACAACGGCCGAAACTCGTGATTTTCCATCTGGTCAACCGAAAATAACAGTACTGACCAGGTACAGTTGTCAAAAACAATCTCCGCCCCGATCAGCCAGAAATCACGATCGACCATCTAGATCGGTTAAATCACAATATTGCCCCCGGACGAACGAAATCTTTATTCAGACGCTGCAACGGACGAAACTCGTGATTTTCCGTCTGGTCAACCGAAAATGACAGTACTGGCCAGGTACAGTTATCGAAAACGATCTCCGTCCCGATCAGCCAGAAATCGCGATCGACGATCTGGATCGATTAAATCACGATATTGCCCCCGGACGAACGAAATCCTTATTCAGACCCCGCAACGGCCGAAACTCGTGATTTTCCATCTGGTCAACCGAAAATAACAGTACTGACCAGGTACGGTTGTCAAAAACAATTTCCGCCCCGATCAGCCAGAAATCATGATCGACCATCTAGATCGGTTAAATCATGATATTGCCCCCGGACGAACGAAATCCTTATTCAGACCCTGCAACGGCCGAAACTCGTGATTTTCCGTCTGGTCAACCGAAAATCACAGTACTGACTAGGTAGAATTTTCAAAAATGATTTCCGCCCTGATCAGCCAGAAATCACGATCGACCATCTAGATTGGTTAAATCACGGTATTGCCCCCGGGCTGACAAAATCACTCTTCAGACCCTGCAACGGCCGAAACTCGTGATTTTCTGCCTGGACAACCGAAAATCACTGTACTGACCAGGTATAGTTATCAAAAACGATCTCCGCCCCGATCAGCCAGAAATCACGATCGACCATCAAGATCGGTTAAATCACGATATTGCGCCCGGACGAACGAAATCCTTATTCAGACCCTGCAACGGCCGAAACTCGTGATTTTCCGTCTGGTCAACCGAAAATCACAGTACTGACTAGGTAGAGTTGTCAAAAATGATTTCCACCCCGATCAGCCAGAAATCACGATCGACCATCTAGATTGGTTAAATCACGATATTGCCCCCGGGCTGACAAAATCGCTATTCAGACCCTGCAACAGCCGAAACTCGTGATTTTACGCCTGGTCAACCGAAAATCGCTGTACTGACCAGGTACAGTTATCAAAAACGATCTCCGCCTTGATCAGCCAGAACTCGCGATCGACGATCTAGATCGGTTAAATCACAATATTGCCCCCGGACGAACGAAATCCTTATTCAGACCCTGCAACGGCCGAAACTCGTGATTTTCTGCCTGGACAACCGAAAATCATTGTACTGACCAGGTACAGTTATCAAAAACGATCTCCGCCCCGATCAGCCAGAAATCACGATCGACTATCTAGTTCGGTTAAATCACGATATTGCCCCCGGACGAACGAAATCCTTATTCAGACCCTGCAACGGACGAAACTCGTGATTTTCCGTCTGGTCAACCGAAAATCACAGTACTGACCAGGTACAGTTATCGAAAACGATCTCCGCCCCGATCAGCCAGAAATCGCGATCGACGATCTAGATCGATTAAATCACGATATTGCCCCCGGAGGAACGAAATCCTTATTCAGACCCTGCAACGGACGAAACTCGTGATTTTCCGTCTGGTCAACCGAAAATCACAGTACTGACCAGGTACAGTTATCGAAAACGATCTCCGCCCCGATCAGCCAGAAATCGCGATCGACGATCTAGATCGATTAAATCACGATATTGCCCCCGGAGGAACGAAATCCTTATTCAGACCCTACAACGGCCGAAACTCGTGATTTTCCATCTGGTCAACCGAAAATAACAGTACTGACCAGGTACAGTTGTCAAAAACAATCTCCGCCCCGATCAGCCAGAAATCACGATCGACCATCTAGATCGGTTAAATCACAATATTGCCCCCGGACGAACGAAATCTTTATTCAGACGCTGCAACGGACGAAACTCGTGATTTTCCGTCTGGTCAACCGAAAATGACAGTACTGGCCAGGTACAGTTATCGAAAACGATCTCCGTCCCGATCAGCCAGAAATCGCGATCGACGATCTGGATCGATTAAATCACGATATTGCCCCCGGACGAACGAAATCCTTATTCAGACCCCGCAACGGCCGAAACTCGTGATTTTCCATCTGGTCAACCGAAAATAACAGTACTGACCAGGTACGGTTGTCAAAAACAATTTCCGCCCCGATCAGCCAGAAATCATGATCGACCATCTAGATCGGTTAAATCATGATATTGCCCCCGGACGAACGAAATCCTTATTCAGACCCTGCAACGGCCGAAACTCGTGATTTTCCGTCTGGTCAACCGAAAATCACAGTACTGACTAGGTAGAATTTTCAAAAATGATTTCCGCCCTGATCAGCCAGAAATCACGATCGACCATCTAGATTGGTTAAATCACGGTATTGCCCCCGGGCTGACAAAATCACTCTTCAGACCCTGCAACGGCCGAAACTCGTGATTTTCTGCCTGGACAACCGAAAATCACTGTACTGACCAGGTATAGTTATCAAAAACGATCTCCGCCCCGATCAGCCAGAAATCACGATCGACCATCAAGATCGGTTAAATCACGATATTGCGCCCGGACGAACGAAATCCTTATTCAGACCCTGCAACGGCCGAAACTCGTGATTTTCCGTCTGGTCAACCGAAAATCACAGTACTGACTAGGTAGAGTTGTCAAAAATGATTTCCACCCCGATCAGCCAGAAATCACGATCGACCATCTAGATTGGTTAAATCACGATATTGCCCCCGGGCTGACAAAATCGCTATTCAGACCCTGCAACAGCCGAAACTCGTGATTTTACGCCTGGTCAACCGAAAATCGCTGTACTGACCAGGTACAGTTATCAAAAACGATCTCCGCCTTGATCAGCCAGAACTCGCGATCGACGATCTAGATCGGTTAAATCACAATATTGCCCCCGGACGAACGAAATCCTTATTCAGACCCTGCAACGGCCGAAACTCGTGATTTTCTGCCTGGACAACCGAAAATCATTGTACTGACCAGGTACAGTTATCAAAAACGATCTCCGCCCCGATCAGCCAGAAATCACGATCGACTATCTAGTTCGGTTAAATCACGATATTGCCCCCGGACGAACGAAATCCTTATTCAGACCCTGCAACGGACGAAACTCGTGATTTTCCGTCTGGTCAACCGAAAATCACAGTACTGACCAGGTACAGTTATCGAAAACGATCTCCGCCCCGATCAGCCAGAAATCGCGATCGACGATCTAGATCGATTAAATCACGATATTGCCCCCGGAGGAACGAAATCCTTATTCAGACCCTACAACGGCCGAAACTCGTGATTTTCCATCTGGTCAACCGAAAATAACAGTACTGACCAGGTACAGTTGTCAAAAACAATCTCCGCCCCGATCAGCCAGAAATCACGATCGACTATCTAGTTCGGTTAAATCACGATATTGCCCCCGGACGAACGAAATCCTTATTCAGACGCTGCAACGGACGAAACTCGTGATTTTCCGTCTGGTCAACCGAAAATCACAGTACTGACCAGGTACAGTTATTGAAAACGATCTCCGTCCCGATCAGCCAGAAATCGCGATCGACGATCTAGATCGGTTAAATCACGATATTGCCCCCGGACGAACGAAATCCTTCTTCAGACCCTGCAACGGGCGAAACTCGGGATTTTCCTTCTGGTCAGCCGAAAATAACAGTACTGACCAGGTACAGTTGTCAAACACAATCTCCGCCCCGATCAGCCAGAAATCACGATCGACCATCTAGATCGGTTAAATCACAATATTGCCCCCGGACGAACGAAATCCTTATTCAGACGCTGCAACGGACGAAACTCGTGATTTTCCGTCTGGTCAACCGAAAATCACAGTACTGACCAGGTACAGTTATCGAAAACGATTTCCGCCCCGATCAGCCAGAAATCGCGATCGACGATCTAGATCGATTAAATCACGATATTGCCCCCGGAGGAACGAAATCCTTTTTCAGACCCTGCAACGGCCGAAACTCGTGATTTTCCATCTGGTCAACCGAAAATAACAGTACTGACCAGGTACAGTTGTCAAAAACAATCTCCGCCCCGATCAGCCAGAAATCACGATCGACCATCTAGATCGGTTAAATCACAATATTGCCCCCGGACGAACGAAATCCTTATTCAGACGCTGCAACGGACGAAACTCGTGATTTTCCGTCTGGTCAACCGAAAATCACAGTACTGGCCAGGTACAGTTATCGAAAACGATCTCCGCCCCGATCAGCCAGAAATCGCGATCGACGATCTAGATCGATTAAATCACGATATTGCCCCCGGACGAACGAAATCCTTATTCAGACCCTGCAACGGCCGAAACTCGTGATTTTCAATCTGGTCAACCGAAAATAACAGTACTGACCAGGTACAGTTGTCAAAAACAATCTCCGCCCCGATCAGCCAGAAATCACGATCGACCATCTAGATCGGTTAAATCACGATATTGCCCCCGGACGAACGAAATCCTTATTCAGACCCTGCAACGGCCGAAACTCGTGATTTTCCGTCTGGTCAACCGAAAATCACAGTACTGACTAGGTAGAGTTGTCAAAAATGATTTCCACCCCGATCAGCCAGAAATCACGATCGACCATCTAGATTGGTTAAATCACGATATTGCCCCCGGGCTGACAAAATCGCTATTCAGACCCTGCAACAGCCGAAACTCGTGATTTTACGCCTGGTCAACCGAAAATCGCTGTACTGACCAGGTACAGTTATCGAAAACGATCTCCGCCCCGATCAGCCAGAATTCGCGATCGACGATCTAGATCGGTTAAATCACAATATTGCCCCCGGACGAACGAAATCCTTATTCAGACCCTGCAACGGCCGAAACTCGTGATTTTCTGCCTGGTCAGTCGAAAATCACTGTACTGACCAGGTACAGTTATCAAAAACGATCTCCGCCCCGATCAGCCAGAAATCGCGATCGACGATCTAGATCGGTTAAATCACGATATTGCCCCCGGACGAACGAAATCCTTATTCAGACCCTGCAACGGCCGAAACTCGTGATTTTCCATCTGGTCAACCGAAAATAACAGTACTGACTAGGTAGAGTTCTCAAAAATGATTTCCACCCAGATCAGCCAAAAATCACGATCGACCATCTAGATTGGTTAAATCACGATATTGCCCCCGGGCAGACAAAATCGCTATTCAGACCCTGCAACAGCCGAAACTCGTGATTTTCCGCCTGGTCAACCGAAAATCGCTGTACTGACCAGGTACAGTTATCAAAAACGATCTCCGCCCCGATCAACCAGAAATCGCGATCGACGATCTAGATCGGTTAAATCACGATATTGCCCCCGGACGAACGAAATCCTTATTCAGACGCTGCAACGGACGAAACTCGTGATTTTCCGTCTGGTCAACCGAAAATCACAGTGCTGGCCAGGTACAGTTATCGAAAACGATCTCCGCCCCGATCAGCCAGAAATCGCGATCGACGATCTAGATCGATTAAATCACGATATTGCCCCTGGACGAACGAAATCCTTATTCAGACCCTGCAACGGCCGAAACTCGTGATTTTCCATCTGGTCAACCGAAAATAACAGTACTGACCAGGTACAGTTGTCAGAAACAATCTCCGCCCCGATCAGCCAGAAATCACGATCGACCATCTAGATCGGTTAAATCACGATATTGCCCCCGGACGAACGAAATCCTTATTCAGACCCTGCAACGGCCGAAACTCGTGATTTTCCGTCTGGTCAACCGAAAATCACAGTACTGACTAGGTAGAATTGTCAAAAATGATTTCCGCCCTGATCAGCCAGAAATCACGATCGACCATCTAGATTGGTTAAATCACGATATTGCCCCCGGGCTGACAAAATCACTCTTCAGACCCTGCAACGGCCGAAACTCGTGATTTTCTGCCTGGTCAACCGAAAATCACTGTACTGACCAGGTATAGTTATCAAAAACGATCTCCGCCCCGATCAGCCAGAAATCACGATCGACCATCAAGATCGGTTAAATCATGATATTGCGCCTGGACGAACGAAATCCTTATTCAGACCCTGCAACGGCCGAAACTCGTGATTTTCCGTCTGGTCAACCGAAAATCACAGTACTGACTAGGTAGAGTTGTCAAAAATGATTTCCACCCCGATCAGCCAGAAATCACGATCGACCATCTAGATTGGTTAAATCACGATATTGCCCCCGGGCTGACAAAATCGCTATTCAGACCCTGCAACAGCCGAAACTCGTGATTTTACGCCTGGTCAACCGAAAATCGCTGTACTGACCAGGTACAGTTATCGAAAACGATCTCCGCCCCGATCAGCCAGAATTCGCGATCGACGATCTAGATCGGTTAAATCACAATATTGCCCCCGGACGAACGAAATCCTTATTCAGACCCTGCAACGGCCGAAACTCGTGATTTTCTGCCTGGTCAGTCGAAAATCACTGTACTGACCAGGTACAGTTATCAAAAACGATCTCCGCCCCGATCAGCCAGAAATCGCGATCGACGATCTAGATCGGTTAAATCACGATATTGCCCCCGGACGAACGAAATCCTTATTCAGACCCTGCAACGGCCGAAACTCGTGATTTTCCATCTGGTCAACCGAAAATAACAGTACTGACTAGGTAGAGTTCTCAAAAATGATTTCCACCCAGATCAGCCAAAAATCACGATCGACCATCTAGATTGGTTAAATCACGATATTGCCCCCGGGCAGACAAAATCGCTATTCAGACCCTGCAACAGCCGAAACTCGTGATTTTCCGCCTGGTCAACCGAAAATCGCTGTACTGACCAGGTACAGTTATCAAAAACGATCTCCGCCCCGATCAACCAGAAATCGCGATCGACGATCTAGATCGGTTAAATCACGATATTGCCCCCGGACGAACGAAATCCTTATTCTGACGCTGCAACGGACGAAACTCGTGATTTTCCGTCTGGTCAACCGAAAATCACAGTGCTGGCCAGGTACAGTTATCGAAAACGATCTCCGCCCCGATCAGCCAGAAATCGCGATCGACGATCTAGATCGATTAAATCACGATATTGCCCCTGGACGAACGAAATCCTTATTCAGACCCTGCAACGGCCGAAACTCGTGATTTTCCATCTGGTCAACCGAAAATAACAGTACTGACCAGGTACAGTTGTCAAAAACAATCTCCGCCCCGATCAGCCAGAAATCACGATCGACCATCTAGATCGGTTAAATCACGATATTGCCCCCGGACGAACGAAATCCTTATTCAGACCCTGCAACGGCCGAAACTCGTGATTTTCCGTCTGGTCAACCGAAAATCACAGTACTGACTAGGTAGAATTGTCAAAAATGATTTCCGCCCTGATCAGCCAGAAATCACGATCGACCATCTAGATTGGTTAAATCACGATATTGCCCCCGGGCTGACAAAATCACTCTTCAGACACTGCAACGGCCGAAACTCGTGATTTTCTGCCTGGTCAACCGAAAATCACTGTACTGACCAGGTATAGTTATCAAAAACGATCTCCGCCCCGATCAGCCAGAAATCACGATCGACCATCAAGATCGGTTAAATCATGATATTGCGCCTGGACGAACGAAATCCTTATTCAGACCCTGCAACGGCCGAAACTCGTGATTTTCCGTCTGGTCAACCGAAAATCACAGTACTGACTAGGTAGAGTTGTCAAAAATGATTTCCACCCCGATCAGCCAGAAATCACGATCGACCATCTAGATTGGTTAAATCACGATATTGCCCCCGGGCTGACAAAATCGCTATTCAGACCCTGCAACAGCCGAAACTCGTGATTTTACGCCTGGTCAACCGAAAATCGCTGTACTGACCAGGTACAGTTATCGAAAACGATCTCCGCCCCGATCAGCCAGAATTCGCGATCGACGATCTAGATCGGTTAAATCACAATATTGCCCCCGGACGAACGAAATCCTTATTCAGACCCTGCAACGGCCGAAACTCGTGATTTTCCATCTGGTCAACCGAAAATAACAGTACTGACTAGGTAGAGTTCTCAAAAATGATTTCCACCCAGATCAGCCAAAAATCACGATCGACCATCTAGATTGGTTAAATCACGATATTGCCCCCGGGCAGACAAAATCGCTATTCAGACCCTTCAACAGCCGAAACTCGTGATTTTCCGCCTGGTCAACCGAAAATCGCTGTACTGACCAGGTACAGTTATCAAAAACGATCTCCGCCCCGATCAACCAGAAATCGCGATCGACGATCTAGATCGGTTAAATCACGATATTGCCCCCGGACGAACGAAATCCTTATTCAGACGCTGCAACGGACGAAACTCGTGATTTTCCGTCTGGTCAACCGAAAATCACAGTGCTGGCCAGGTACAGTTATCGAAAACGATCTCCGCCCCGATCAGCCAGAAATCGCGATCGACGATCTAGATCGATTAAATCACGATATTGCCCCTGGACGAACGAAATCCTTATTCAGACCCTGCAACGGCCGAAACTCGTGATTTTCCATCTGGTCAACCGAAAATAACAGTACTGACCAGGTACAGTTGTCAAAAACAATCTCCGCCCCGATCAGCCAGAAATCACGATCGACCATCTAGATCGGTTAAATCACGATATTGCCCCCAGACGAACGAAATCCTTATTCAGACCCTGCAACGGCCGAAACTCGTGATTTTCCGTCTGGTCAACCGAAAATCACAGTACTGACTAGGTAGAATTGTCAAAAATGATTTCCGCCCTGATCAGCCAGAAATCACGATCGACCATCTAGATTGGTTAAATCACGATATTGCCCCCGGGCTGACAAAATCACTCTTCAGATCCTGCAACGGCCGAAACTCGTGATTTTCTGCCTGGTCAACCGAAAATCACTGTACTGACCAGGTATAGTTATCAAAAACGATCTCCGCCCCGATCAGCCAGAAATCACGATCGACCATCAAGATCGGTTAAATCATGATATTGCGCCTGGACGAACGAAATCCTTATTCAGACCCTGCAACGGCCGAAACTCGTGATTTTCCGTCTGGTCAACCGAAAATCACAGTACTGACTAGGTAGAGTTGTCAAAAATGATTTCCACCCCGATCAGCCAGAAATCACGATCGACCATCTAGATTGGTTAAATCACGATATTGCCCCCGGGCTGACAAAATCGCTATTCAGACCCTGCAACAGCCGAAACTCGTGATTTTACGCCTGGTCAACCGAAAATCGCTGTACTGACCAGGTACAGTTATCGAAAACGATCTCCGCCCCGATCAGCCAGAATTCGCGATCGACGATCTAGATCGGTTAAATCACAATATTGCCCCCGGACGAACGAAATCCTTATTCAGACCCTGCAACGGCCGAAACTCGTGATTTTCTGCCTGGTCAGTCGAAAATCACTGTACTGACCAGGTACAGTTATCAAAAACGATCTCCGCCCCGATCAGCCAGAAATCGCGATCGACGATCTAGATCGGTTAAATCACGATATTGCCCCCGGACGAACGAAATCCTTATTCAGACCCTGCAACGGCCGAAACTCGTGATTTTCCATCTGGTCAACCGAAAATAACAGTACTGACTAGGTAGAGTTCTCAAAAATGATTTCCACCCAGATCAGCCAGAAATCACGATCGACCATCTAGATTGGTTAAATCACGATATTGCCCCCGGGCAGACAAAATCGCTATTCAGACCCTGCAACAGCCGAAACTCGTGATTTTCCGCCTGGTTAACCGAAAATTGCTGTACTGACCAGGTACAGTTATCAAAAACGATCTCCGCCCCGATCAGCCAGAAATCACGATCGACCATCTAGATCGGTTAAATCACAATATTGCCCCCGGACGAACGAAATCTTTATTCAGACGCTGCAACGGACGAAACTCGTGATTTTCCGTCTGGTCAACCGAAAATCACAGTACTGGCCAGGTACAGTTATCGAAAACGATCTCCGCCCCGATCAGCCAGAAATCGCGATCGACGATCTGGATCGATTAAATCACGATATTGCCCCCGGACGAACGAAATCCTTATTCAGACCCTGCAACGGCCGAAACTCGTGATTTTCCATCTGGTCAACCGAAAATAACAGTACTGACCAGGTACAGTTGTCAAAAACAATCTCCGCCCCGATCAGCCAGAAATCACGATCGACCATCTAGATCGGTTAAATCACGATATTGCCCCCGGACAAACGAAATCCTTATTCAGACCCTGCAACGGCCGAAACTCGTGATTTTCCGTCTGGTCAACTGAAAATCACAGTACTGAATAGGTAGAATTGTCAAAAATGATTTCCGCCCTGATCAGCCAGAAATCACG
Organism: Delonix regia; assembly: GCA_037074485.1. Lineage (NCBI taxonomy): Eukaryota > Viridiplantae > Streptophyta > Magnoliopsida > Fabales > Fabaceae > Delonix > Delonix regia. The sequence goes on from JAYWLE010000016.1 coordinate 638,638, forward strand.
ATCGACCATCTAGATTGGTTAAATCACGATATTGCCCCTGGGCTGACAAAATCACTCTTCAGACCCTGCAACGGCCGAAACTCGTGATTTTCTGCCTGGACAACCGAAAATCACTGTACTGACCAGGTATAGTTATCAAAAACGATCTCCGCCCCGATCAGCCAGAAATCACGATCGACCATCAAGATCGGTTAAATCATGATATTGCGCCCGGACGAACGAAATCCTTATTCAGACCCTGCAACGGCCGAAACTCGTGATTTTCCGTCTGGTCAACCGAAAATCACAGTACTGACTAGGTAGAGTTGTCAAAAATGATTTCCACCCCGATCAGCCAGAAATCACGATCGACCATCTAGATTGGTTAAATCACGATATTGCCCCCGGGCTGACAAAATCGCTATTCAGACCCTGCAACAGCCGAAACTCGTGATTTTACGCCTGGTCAACCGAAAATCGCTGTACTGACCAGGTACAGTTATGAAAAACGATCTCCGCCCCGATCAGCCAGAATTCGCGATCGACGATCTAGATCGGTTAAATCACAATATTGCCCCCGGACGAACGAAATCCTTATTCAGACCCTGCAACGGCCGAAACTCGTGATTTTCTGCCTGGACAACCGAAAATCATTGTACTGACCAGGTACAGTTACCAAAAACGATCTCCGCCCCGATCAGCCAGAAATCACGATCGACTATCTAGTTCGGTTTAATCACGATATTGCCCCCGGACGAACGAAATCCTTATTCAGACCCTGCAACGGACGAAACTCGTGATTTTCCGTCTGGTCAACCGAAAATCACAGTACTGACCAGGTACAGTTATCGAAAACGATCTCCGCCCCGATTAGCCAGAAATCGCGATCGACGATCTAGATCGATTAAATCACGATATTGCCCCCGGAGGAACGAAATCCTTATTCAGACCCTACAACGGCCGAAACTCGTGATTTTCCATCTGGTCAACCGAAAATAACAGTACTGACCAGGTACAGTTGTCAAAAACAATCTCCGCCCCGATCAGCCAGAAATCACGATCGACTATCTAGTTCGGTTAAATCACGATATTGCCCCCGGACGAACGAAATCCTTATTCAGACGCTGCAACGGACGAAACTCGTGATTTTCCGTCTGGTCAACCGAAAATCACAGTACTGACCAGGTACAGTTATTGAAAACGATCTCCGTCCCGATCAGCCAGAAATCGCGATCGACGATCTAGATCGGTTAAATCACGATATTGCCCCCGGACGAACGAAATCCTTATTCAGACCCTGCAACGGGCGAAACTCGGGATTTTCCTTCTGGTCAGCCGAAAATAACAGTACTGACCAGGTACAGTTGTCAAACACAATCTCCGCCCCGATCAGCCAGAAATCACGGTCGACCATCTAGATCGGTTAAATCACAATATTGCCCCCGGACGAACGAAATCCTTATTCAGACGCTGCAACGGACGAAACTTGTGATTTTCCGTCTGGTCAACCGAAAATCACAGTACTGACCAGGTACAGTTATCGAAAACGATCTCCGCCCCGATCAGCCAGAAATTGCGATCGACGATCTAGATCGATTAAATCACGATATTGCCCCCGGAGGAACGAAATCCTTATTCAGACCCTGCAACGGCCGAAACTCGTGATTTTCCATCTGGTCAACCGAAAATAACAGTACTGACCAGGTACAGTTGTCAAAAACAATCTCCGCCCCGATCAGCCAGAAATCACGATCGACCATCTAGATCGGTTAAATCACAATATTGCCCCCGGACGAACGAAATCCTTATTCAGACGCTGCAACGGACGAAACTCGTGATTTTCCGTCTGGTCAACCGAAAATCACAGTACTGGCCAGGTACAGTTATCGAAAACGATCTCCGCCCCGATCAGCCAGAAATCGCGATCGACGATCTAGATCGATTAAATCACGATATTGCCCCCGGACGAACGAAATCCTTATTCAGACCCTGCAACGGCCGAAACTCGTGATTTTCCATCTGGTCAACCGAAAATAACAGTACTGACCAGGTACAGTTGTCAAAAACAATCTCCGCCCCGATCAGCCAGAAATCACGATCGACCATCTAGATCGGTTAAATCACAATATTGCCCCCGGACGAACGAAATCCTTATTCAGACGCTGCAACGGACGAAACTCGTGATTTTCCGTCTGGTCAACCGAAAATCACAGTACTGACCAGGTACAGTTATTGAAAACGATCTCCGTCCCGATCAGCCAGAAATCGCGATCGACGATCTAGATCGGTTAAATCACGATATTGCCCCCGGACGAACGAAATCCTTATTCAGACCCTGCAACGGGCGAAACTCGGGATTTTCCTTCTGGTCAGCCGAAAATAACAGTACTGACCAGGTACAGTTGTCAAACACAATCTCCGCCCCGATCAGCCAGAAATCACGGTCGACCATCTAGATCGGTTAAATCACAATATTGCCCCCGGACGAACGAAATCCTTATTCAGACGCTGCAACGGACGAAACTTGTGATTTTCCGTCTGGTCAACCGAAAATCACAGTACTGACCAGGTACAGTTATCGAAAACGATCTCCGCCCCGATCAGCCAGAAATCGCGATCGACGATCTAGATCGATTAAATCACGATATTGCCCCCGGAGGAACGAAATCCTTATTCAGACCCTGCAACGGCCGAAACTCGTGATTTTCCATCTGGTCAACCGAAAATAACAGTACTGACCAGGTACAGTTGTCAAAAACAATCTCCGCCCCGATCAGCCAGAAATCACGATCGACCATCTAGATCGGTTAAATCACAATATTGCCCCCGGACGAACGAAATCCTTATTCAGACGCTGCAACGGACGAAACTCGTGATTTTCCGTCTGGTCAACCGAAAATCACAGTACTGGCCAGGTACAGTTATCGAAAACGATCTCCGCCCCGATCAGCCAGAAATCGCGATCGACGATCTAGATCGATTAAATCACGATATTGCCCCCGGACGAACGAAATCCTTATTCAGACCCTGCAACGGCCGAAACTCGTGATTTTCCATCTGGTCAACCGAAAATAACAGTACTGACCAGGTACAGTTGTCAAAAACAATCTCCGCCCCGATCAGCCAGAAATCACGATCGACCATCTAGATCGGTTAAATCACAATATTGCCCCCGGACGAACGAAATCCTTATTCAGACGCTGCAACGGACGAAACTCGTGATTTTCCGTCTGGTCAACCGAAAATCACAGTACTGACCAGGTACAGTTATTGAAAACGATCTCCGTCCCGATCAGCCAGAAATCGCGATCGACGATCTAGATCGGTTAAATCACGATATTGCCCCCGGACGAACGAAATCCTTATTCAGACCCTGCAACGGGCGAAACTCGGGATTTTCCTTCTGGTCAGCCGAAAATAACAGTACTGACCAGGTACAGTTGTCAAACACAATCTCCGCCCCGATCAGCCAGAAATCACGGTCGACCATCTAGATCGGTTAAATCACAATATTGCCCCCGGACGAACGAAATCCTTATTCAGACGCTGCAACGGACGAAACTCGTGATTTTCCGTCTGGTCAACCGAAAATCACAGTACTGACCAGGTACAGTTATCGAAAACGATCTCCGCCCCGATCAGCCAGAAATCGCGATCGACGATCTAGATCGATTAAATCACGATATTGCCCCCGGACGAACGAAATCCTTATTCAGACCCTGCAACGGCCGAAACTCGTGATTTTCCATCTGGTCAACCGAAAATAACAGTACTGACCAGGTACAGTTGTCAAAAACAATCTCCGCCCCGATCAGCCAGAAATCACGATCGACCATCTAGATCGGTTAAATCACAATATTGCCCCCGGACGAACGAAATCCTTATTCAGACGCTGCAACGGACGAAACTCGTGATTTTCCGTCTGGTCAACCGAAAATCACAGTACTGACTAGGTAGAATTGTCAAAAATGATTTCCGCCCTGATCAGCCAGAAATCACGATCGACCATCTAGATTGGTTAAATCACGATATTGCGCCCGGACGAACGAAATCCTTATTCAGACCCTGCAACGGCCGAAACTCGTGATTTTCCGTCTGGTCAACCGAAAATCACAGTACTGACTAGGTAGAGTTGTCAAAAATGATTTCCACCCCGATCAGCCAGAAATCACGATCGACCATCTAGATTGGTTAAATCACGATATTGCCCCCGGGCTGACAAAATCGCTATTCAGACCCTGCAACAGCCGAAACTCGTGATTTTACGCCTGGTCAACCGAAAATCGCTGTACTGACCAGGTACAGTTATGAAAAACGATCTCCGCCCCGATCAGCCAGAATTCGCGATCGACGATCTAGATCGGTTAAATCATGATATTGCGCCCGGACGAACGAAATCCTTATTCAGACCCTGCAACGGCCGAAACTCGTGATTTTCCGTCTGGTCAACCGAAAATCACAGTACTGACTAGGTAGAGTTTTCAAAAATGATTTCCACCCCGATCAGCCAGAAATCACGATCGACCATCTAGATTGGTTAAATCACGATATTGCCCCCGGGCTGACAAAATCGCTATTCAGACCCTGCAACAGCCGAAACTCGTGATTTTACGCCTGGTCAACCGAAAATCGCTGTACTGACCAGGTACAGTTATGAAAAACGATCTCCGCCCCGATCAGCCAGAATTCGCGATCGACGATCTAGATCGGTTAAATCACAATATTGCCCCCGGACGAACGAAATCCTTATTCAGACCCTGCAACGGCCGAAACTCGTGATTTTCCGTCTGGTCAACCGAAAATCACAGTACTGACTAGGTAGAATTGTCAAAAATGATTTCCGCCCTGATCAGCCAGAAATCACGATCGACCATCTAGATTGGTTAAATCACGATATTGCCCCCGGGCTGACAAAATCACTCTTCAGACCCTGCAACGGCCGAAACTCGTGATTTTCTGCCTGGTCAACCGAAAATCACTGTACTGACCAGGTATAGTTATCAAAAACGATCTCCGCCCCGATCAGCCAGAAATCACGATCGACCATCAAGATCGGTTAAATCATGATATTGCGCCTGGACGAACGAAATCCTTATTCAGACCCTGCAACGGCCGAAACTCGTGATTTTCCGTCTGGTCAACCGAAAATCACAGTACTGACTAGGTAGAGTTGTCAAAAATGATTTCCACCCCGATCAGCCAGAAATCACGATCGACCATCTAGATTGGTTAAATCACGATATTGCCCCCGGGCTGACAAAATCGCTATTCAGACCCTGCAACAGCCGAAACTCGTGATTTTACGCCTGGTCAACCGAAAATCGCTGTACTGACCAGGTACAGTTATCAAAAACGATCTCCGCCCCGATCAGCCAGAATTCGCGATCGACGATCTAGATCGGTTAAATCACAATATTGCCCCCGGACGAACGAAATCCTTATTCAGACGCTGCAACGGACGAAACTCGTGATTTTCCGTCTGGTCAACCGAAAATCACAGTACTGACCAGGTACAGTTATCGAAAACGATCTCCGCCCCGATCAGCCAGAAATCGCGATCGACGATCTAGATCGATTAAATCACGATATTGCCCCCGGACGAACGAAATCCTTATTCAGACCCTGCAACGGCCGAAACTCGTGATTTTCCATCTGGTCAACCGAAAATAACAGTACTGACCAGGTACAGTTGTCAAAAACAATCTCCGCCCCGATCAGCCAGAAATCACGATCGACCATCTAGATCGGTTAAATCACAATATTGCCCCCGGACGAACGAAATCCTTATTCAGACGCTGCAACGGACGAAACTCGTGATTTTCCGTCTGGTCAACCGAAAATCACAGTACTGACCAGGTACAGTTATTGAAAACGATCTCCGTCCCGATCAGCCAGAAATCGCGATCGACGATCTAGATCGGTTAAATCACGATATTGCCCCCGGACGAACGAAATCCTTATTCAGACCCTGCAACGGGCGAAACTCGGGATTTTCCTTCTGGTCAGCCGAAAATAACAGTACTGACCAGGTACAGTTGTCAAACACAATCTCCGCCCCGATCAGCCAGAAATCACGGTCGACCATCTAGATCGGTTAAATCACAATATTGCCCCCGGACGAACGAAATCCTTATTCAGACGCTGCAACGGACGAAACTCGTGATTTTCCGTCTGGTCAACCGAAAATCACAGTACTGACCAGGTACAGTTATCGAAAACGATCTCCGCCCCGATCAGCCAGAAATCGCGATCGACGATCTAGATCGATTAAATCACGATATTGCCCCCGGAGGAACGAAATCCTTATTCAGACCCTGCAACGGCCGAAACTCGTGATTTTCCATCTGGTCAACCGAAAATAACAGTACTGACAAGGTACAGTTGTCAAAAACAATCTCCGCCCCGATCAGCCAGAAATCACGATCGACCATCTAGATCGGTTAAATCACAATATTGCCCCCGGACGAACGAAATCCTTATTCAGACGCTGCAACGGACGAAACTCGTGATTTTCCGTCTGGTCAACCGAAAATCACAGTACTGGCCAGGTACAGTTATCGAAAACGATCTCCGCCCCGATCAGCCAGAAATCGCGATCGACGATCTAGATCGATTAAATCACGATATTTCCCCCGGACGAACGAAATCCTTATTCAGACCCTGCAACGGCCGAAACTCGTGATTTTTCATCTGGTCAACCGAAAATAACAGTACTGACCAGGTACAGTTGTCAAAAACAATCTCCGCCCCGATCAGCCAGAAATCACGATCGACCATCTAGATCGGTTAAATCACGATATTGCCCCCGGACGAACGAAATCCTTATTCAGACCCTGCAACGGCCGAAACTCGTGATTTTCCGTCTGGTCAACCGAAAATCACAGTACTGACTAGGTAGAATTGTCAAAAATGATTTCCGCCCTGATCAGCCAGAAATCACGATCGACCATCTAGATTGGTTAAATCACGATATTGCCCCCGGGCTGACAAAATCACTCTTCAGACCCTGCAACGGCCGAAACTCGTGATTTTCTGCCTGGTCAACCGAAAATCACTGTACTGACCAGGTATAGTTATCAAAAACGATCTCCGCCCCGATCAGCCAGAAATCACGATCGACCATCAAGATCGGTTAAATCATGATATTGCGCCTGGTCGAACGAAATCCTTATTCAGACCCTGCAACGGCCGAAACTTGTGATTTTCCGTCTGGTCAACCGAAAATCACAGTACTGACTAGGTAGAGTTGTCAAAAATGATTTCCACCCCGATCAGCCAGAAATCACGATCGACCATCTAGATTGGTTAAATCACGATATTGCCCCCGGGCTGACAAAATCGCTATTCAGACCCTGCAACAGCCGAAACTTGTGATTTTACGCCTGGTCAACCGAAAATCGCTGTACTGACCAGGTACAGTTATCGAAAACGATCTCCGCCCCGATCAGCCAGAATTCGCGATCGACGATCTAGATCGGTTAAATCACAATATTGCCCCCGGACGAACGAAATCCTTATTCAGACGCTGCAACGGACGAAACTCGTGATTTTCCGTCTGGTCAACCGAAAATCACAGTACTGACCAGGTACAGTTATCGAAAACGATCTCCGCCCCGATCAGCCAGAAATCGCGATCGACGATCTAGATCGATTAAATCACGATATTGCCCCCGGAGGAACGAAATCCATATTCAGACCCTGCAACGGCCGAAACTCGTGATTTTCCATCTGGTCAACCGAAAATAACAGTACTGACCAGGTACAGTTGTCAAAAACAATCTCCGCCCCGATCAGCCAGAAATCACGATCGACCATCTAGATCGGTTAAATCACAATATTGCCCCCGGACGAACGAAATCCTTATTCAGACGCTGCAACGGACGAAACTCGTGATTTTCCGTCTGGTCAACCGAAAATCACAGTACTGGCCAGGTACAGTTATCGAAAACGATCTCCGCCCCGATCAGCCAGAAATCGCGATCGACGATCTAGATCGATTAAATCACGATATTGCCCCCGGACGAACGAAATCCTTATTCAGACCCTGCAACGGCCGAAACTCGTGATTTTCCATCTGGTCAACCGAAAATAACAGTACTGACCAGGTACAATTGTCAAAAACAATCTCCGCCCCGATCAGCCAGAAATCACGATCGACCATCTAGATCGGTTAAATCACGATATTGCCCCTGGACGAACGAAATCCTTATTCAGACCCTGCAACGGCCGAAACTCGTGATTTTCCGTCTGGTCAACCGAAAATCACAGTACTGACTAGGTAGAATTGTCAAAAATGATTTCCGCCCTGATCAGCCAGAAATCACGATCGACCATCTAGATTGGTTAAATCACGATATTGCCCCCGGGCTGACAAAATCACTCTTCAGACCCTGCAACGGCCGAAACTCGTGATTTTCTGCCTGGTCAACCGAAAATCACTGTACTGACCAGGTATAGTTATCAAAAACGATCTCCGCCTCGATCAGCCAGAAATCACGATCGACCATCAAGATCGGTTAAATCATGATATTGCGCCTGGACGAACGAAATCCTTATTCAGACCCTGCAACGGCCGAAACTCGTGATTTTCCGTCTGGTCAACCGAAAATCACAGTACTGACTAGGTAGAGTTGTCAAAAATGATTTCCACCCCGATCAGCCAGAAATCACGATCGACCATCTAGATTGGTTAAATCACGATATTGCCCCCGGGCTGACAAAATCGCTATTCAGACCCTGCAACAGCCGAAACTCGTGATTTTACGCCTGGTCAACCGAAAATCGCTGTACTGACCAGGTACAGTTATCGAAAACGATCTCCGCCCCGATCAGCCAGAATTCGCGATCGACGATCTAGATCGGTTAAATCACAATATTGCCCCCGGACGAACGAAATCCTTATTCAGACCCTGCAACGGCCGAAACTCGTGATTTTCTGCCTGGTCAGTCGAAAATCACTGTACTGACCAGGTACAGTTATCAAAAACGATCTCCGCCCCGATCAGCCAGAAATCGCGATCGACGATCTAGATCGGTTAAATCACGATATTGCCCCCAGACGAACGAAATCCTTATTTAGACCCTGCAACGGCCGAAACTCGTGATTTTCCATCTGGTCAACCGAAAATAACAGTACTGACTAGGTAGAGTTCTCAAAAATGATTTCCACCCAGATCAGCCAGAAATCACGATCGACCATCTAGATTGGTTAAATCACGATATTGCCCCCGGGCAGACAAAATCGCTATTCAGACCCTGCAACAGCCGAAACTCGTGATTTTCCGCCTGGTCAACCGAAAATCGCTGTACTGACCAGGTACAGTTATCAAAAACGATCTCCGCCCCGATCAACCAGAAATCGCGATCGACGATCTAGATCGGTTAAATCACGATATTGCCCCCGGACGAACGAAATCCTTATTCAGACGCTGCAACGGACGAAACTCGTGATTTTCCGTCTGGTCAACCGAAAATCGCAGTGCTGGCCAGGTACAGTTATCGAAAACGATCTCCGCCCCGATCAGCCAGAAATCGCGATCGACGATCTAGATCGATTAAATCACGATATTGCCCCTGGACGAACGAAATCCTTATTCAGACCCTGCAACGGCCGAAACTCGTGATTTTCCATCTGGTCAACCGAAAATAACAGTACTGACCAGGTACAGTTGTCAAAAACAATCTCCGCCCCGATCAGCCAGAAATCACGATCGACCATCTAGATCGGTTAAATCACGATATTGCCCCCGGACGAACGAAATCCTTATTCAGACCCTGCAACGGCCGAAACTCGTGATTTTCCGTCTGGTCAACCGAAAATCACAGTACTGACTAGGTAGAATTGTCAAAAATGATTTCCGCCCTGATCAGCCAGAAATCACGATCGACCATCTAGATTGGTTAAATCACGATATTGCCCCCGGGCTGACAAAATCACTCTTCAGACCCTGCAACGGCCGAAACTCGTGATTTTCTGCCTGGTCAACCGAAAATCACTGTACTGACCAGGTATAGTTATCAAAAACGATCTCCGCCCCGATCAGCCAGAAATCACGATCGACCATCAAGATCGGTTAAATCATGATATTGCGCCTGGACGAACGAAATCCTTATTCAGACCCTACAACGGCCGAAACTCGTGATTTTCCGTCTGGTCAACCGAAAATCACAGTACTGACTAGGTAGAGTTCTCAAAAATGATTTCCACCCCGATCAGCCAGAAATCACGATCGACCATCTAGATTGGTTAAATCACGATATTGCCCCCGGGCTGACAAAATCGCTATTCAGACCCTGCAACAGCCGAAACTCGTGATTTTACGCCTGGTCAACCGAAAATCGCTGTACTGACCAGGTACAGTTATCGAAAACGATCTCCGCCCCGATCAGCCAGAATTCGCGATCGACGATCTAGATCGGTTAAATCACAATATTGCCCCCGGACGAACGAAATCCTTATTCAGACCCTGCAACGGCCGAAACTCGTGATTTTCTGCCTGGTCAGTCGAAAATCACTGTACTGACCAGGTACAGTTATCAAAAACGATCTCCGCCCCGATCAGCCAGAAATCGCGATCGACGATCTAGATCGGTTAAATCACGATATTGCCCCCGGACGAACGAAATCCTTATTCAGACCCTGCAACGGCCGAAACTCGTGATTTTCCATCTGGTCAACCGAAAATAACAGTACTGACTAGGTAGAGTTCTCAAAAATGATTTCCACCCAGATCAGCCAGAAATCACGATCGACCATCTAGATTGGTTAAATCACGATATTGCCCCCGGGCAGACAAAATCGCTATTCAGACCCTGCAACAGCCGAAACTCGTGATTTTCCGCCTGGTCAACCGAAAATCGCTGTACTGACCAGGTACAGTTATCAAAAACGATCTCCGCCCCGATCAACCAGAAATCGCGATCGACGATCTAGATCGGTTAAATCACCATATTGCCCCCGGACGAACGAAATCCTTATTCAGACGCTGCAACGGACGAAACTCGTGATTTTCCGTCTGGTCAACCGAAAATCACAGTGCTGGCCAGGTACAGTTATCGAAAACGATCTCCGCCCCGATCAGCCAGAAATCGCGATCGACGATCTAGATCGATTAAATCACGATATTGCCCTTGGACGAACGAAATCCTTATTCAGACCCTGCAACGGCCGAAACTCGTGATTTTCCATCTGGTCAACCGAAAATAACAGTACTGACCAGGTACAGTTGTCAAAAACAATCTCCGCCCCGATCAGCCAGAAATCACGATCGACCATCTAGATCGGTTAAATCACGATATTGCCCCCGGACGAACGAAATCCTTATTCAGACCCTGCAACGGCCGAAACTCGTGATTTTCCGTCTGGTCAACCGAAAATCACAGTACTGACTAGGTAGAGTTCTCAAAAATGATTTCAACCCAGATCAGCCAGAAATCACGATCGACCATCTAGATTGGTTAAATCACGATATTGCCCCCGGGCAGACAAAATCGCTCTTCAGACCCTGCAACGGCCGAAACTCGTGATTTTCTGCCTGGTCAGTCGAAAATCACTGTACTGACCAGGTACAGTTATCAAAAACGATCTCCGCCCCGATCAGCCAGAAATCACGATCGACCATCTAGATCGGTTAAATCACGATATTGCCCCCGGACGAACGAAATCCTTATTCAGACCCTGCAACGGCCGAAACTCGTGATTTTCCGTCTGGTCAACCGAAAATCACAGTACTGACTAGGTAGAATTGTCAAAATTGATTTCCGCCCTGATCAGCCAGAAATCACGATCGACCATCTAGATTGGTTAAATCACGATATTGCCCCCGGGCTGACAAAATCACTCTTCAGACCCTGCAACGGCCGAAACTCATGATTTTCTGCCTGGTCAACCGAAAATCACTGTACTGACCAGGTATAGTTATCAAAAACGATCTCCGCCCCGATCAGCCAGAAATCACGATCGACCATCAAGATCGGTTAAATCATGATATTGCGCCTGGACGAACGAAATCCTTATTCAGACCCTGCAACGGCCGAAACTCGTGATTTTCCGTCTGGTCAACCGAAAATAACAGTACTGACCAGGTACAGTTGTCAAAAACAATCTCCGCCCCGATCAGCCAGAAATCACGATCGACCATCTAGATCGGTTAAATCACGATATTGCCCCCGGACGAACGAAATCCTTATTCAGACCCTGCAACGGCCGAAACTCGTGATTTTCCGTCTGGTCAACCGAAAATCACAGTACTGACTAGGTAGAGTTCTCAAAAATGATTTCCACCCAGATCAGCCAGAAATCACGATCGACCATCTAGATTGGTTAAATCACGATATTGCCCCCGGGCAGACAAAATCGCTATTCAGACCCTGCAACAGCCGAAACTCGTGATTCTCCGCCTGGTCAACCGAAAATCGCTGTACTGACCAGGTACAGTTATCAAAAACGATCTCCGACCCGATCAGCCAGAAATCACGATCGACCATCTAGATCGGTTAAATCACAATATTGCCCCCGGACGAACGAAATCTTTATTCAGACGCTGCAACGGACGAAACTCGTGATTTTCCGTCTGGTCAACCGAAAATCACAGTGCTGGCCAGGTACAGTTATCGAAAACGATCTCCGCCCCGATCAGCCAGAAATCGCGATCGACGATCTAGATCGTTTAAATCACGATATTGCCCCCGGACGAACGAAATCCTTATTCAGACCCTGCAACGGCCGAAACTCGTGATTTTCCATCTGGTCAACCGAAAATAACAGTACTGACCAGGTACAGTTGTCAAAAACAATCTCCGCCCCGATCAGCCAGAAATCACGATCGACCATCTAGATCGGTTAAATCACGATATTGCCCCCGGACGAACGAAATCCTTATTCAGACCCTGCAACGGCCGAAACTCGTGATTTTCCGTCTGGTCAACCGAAAATCACAGTACTGACTAGGTAGAATTGTCAAAATTGATTTCCGCCCTGATCAGCCAGAAATCACGATCGACCATCTAGATTGGTTAAATCACGATATTGCCCCCGGGCTGACAAAATCACTCTTCAGACCCTGCAACGGCCGAAACTCATGATTTTCTGCCTGGTCAACCGAAAATCACTGTACTGACCAGGTATAGTTATCAAAAACGATCTCCGCCCCGATCAGCCAGAAATCACGATCGACCATCAAGATCGGTTAAATCATGATATTGCGCCTGGACGAACGAAATCCTTATTCAGACCCTGCAACGGCCGAAACTCGTGATTTTCTGTCTGGTCAACCGAAAATCACAGTACTGACTGGGTAGAGTTGTCAAAAATGATTTCCACCCCGATCAGCCAGAAATCACGATCGACCATCTAGATTGGTTAAATCACGATATTGCCCCCGGGCTGACCAAATCGCTATTCAGACCCTGCAACAGCCGAAACTCGTGATTTTACGCCTGGTCAACCGAAAATCGCTGTACTGACCAGGTACAGTTATCAAAAACGATCTCCGCCCCGATCAGCCAGAATTCGCGATCGACGATCTAGATCGGTTAAATCACAATATTGCCCCCGGACGAACGAAATCCTTATTCAGACCCTGCAACGGCCGAAACTCGTGATTTTCTGCCTGGTCAGTCGAAAATCACTGTACTGACCAGGTACAGTTATCAAAAACGATCTCCGCCCCGATCAGCCAGAAATCGCGATCGACGATCTAGATCGGTTAAATCACGATATTGCCCCCGGACGAACGAAATCCTTATTCAGACCCTGCAACGGCCGAAACTCGTGATTTTCCATCTGGTCAACCGAAAATAACAGTACTGACTAGGTAGAGTTCTCAAAAATAATTTCCACCCAGATCAGCCAGAAATCACGATCGACCATCTAGATTGGTTAAATCACGATATTGCCCCCGGGCAGACAAAATCGCTATTCAGACCCTGCAACAGCCGAAACTCGTGATTTTCCGCCTGGTCAACCGAAAATCGCTGTACTGACCAGGTACAGTTATCAAAAACGATCTCCGCCCCGATCAACCAGAAATCGCGATCGACGATCTAGATCGGTTAAATCACGATATTGCCCCCGGACGAACGAAATCCTTATTCAGACGCTGCAACGGACAAAACTCGTGATTTTCCGTCTGGTCAACCGAAAATCACAGTGCTGGCCAGGTACAGTTATCGAAAACGATCTCCGCCCCGATCAGCCAGAAATCGCGATCGACGATCTAGATCGATTAAATCACGATATTGCCCCTGGACGAACGAAATCCTTATTCAGACCCTGCAACGGCCGAAACTCGTGATTTTCCATCTGGTCAACCGAAAATAACAGTACTGACCAGGTACAGTTGTCAAAAACAATCTCCGCCCCGATCAGCCAGAAATCACGATCGACCATCTAGATCGGTTAAATCACGATATTGCCCCCGGACGAACGAAATCCTTATTCAGACCCTGCAACGGCCGAAACTCGTGATTTTCCGTCTGGTCAACCGAAAATCACAGTACTGACTAGGTAGAGTTCTCAAAAATGATTTCCACCCAGATCAGCCAGAAATCACGATCGACCATCTAGATTGGTTAAATCACGATATTGCCCCCGGGCAGACAAAATCGCTATTCAGACCCTGCAACGGCCGAAACTCGTGATTTTCTGCCTGGTCAGTCGAAAATCACTGTACTGACCAGGTACAGTTATCAAAAACGATCTCCGCCCCGATCAGCCAGAAATCACGATCGACCATCTAGATCGGTTAAATCACGATATTGCCCCCGGACGAACGAAATCCTTATTCAGACCCTGCAACGGCCGAAACTCGTGATTTTCCGTCTGGTCAACCGAAAATCACAGTACTGACTAGGTAGAATTGTCAAAATTGATTTCCGCCCTGATCAGCCAGAAATCACGATCGACCATCTAGATTGGTTAAATCACGATATTGCCCCCGGGCTGACAAAATCACTCTTCAGACCCTGCAACGGCCGAAACTCATGATTTTCTGCCTGGTCAACCGAAAATCACTGTACTGACCAGGTATAGTTATCAAAAACGATCTCCGCCCCGATCAGCCAGAAATCACGATCGACCATCAAGATCGGTTAAATCATGATATTGCGCCTGGACGAACGAAATCCTTATTCAGACCCTGCAACGGCCGAAACTCGTGATTTTCCGTCTGGTCAACCGAAAATAACAGTACTGACCAGGTACAGTTGTCAAAAACAATCTCCGCCCCGATCAGCCAGAAATCACGATCGACCATCTAGATCGGTTAAATCACGATATTGCCCCCGGACGAACGAAATCCTTATTCAGACCCTGCAACGGCCGAAACTCGTGATTTTCTGCCTGGTCAGTCGAAAATCACTGTACTGACCAGGTACAGTTATCAAAAACGATCTCCGCCCCGATCAGCCAGAAATCGCGATCGACGATCTAGATCGGTTAAATCACGATATTGCCCCCGGACGAACGAAATCCTTATTCAGACCCTGCAACGGCCGAAACTCGTGATTTTCCATCTGGTCAACCGAAAATAACAGTACTGACTAGGTAGAGTTCTCAAAAATGATTTCCACCCAGATCAGCCAGAAATCACGATCGACCATCTAGATTGGTTAAATCACGATATTGCCCCCGGGCAGACAAAATCGCTATTCAGACCCTGCAACAGCCGAAACTCGTGATTTTCCGCCTGGTCAACCGAAAATCGCTGTACTGACCAGGTACAGTTATCAAAAACGATCTCCGCCCCGATCAACCAGAAATCGCGATCGACGATCTAGATCGGTTAAATCACGATATTGCCCCCGGACGAACGAAATCCTTATTCAGACGCTGCAACGGACGAAACTCGTGATTTTCCGTCTGGTCAACCGAAAATCACAGTGCTGGCCAGGTACAGTTATCGAAAACGATCTCCGCCCCGATCAGCCAGAAATCGCGATCGACGATCTAGATCGATTAAATCACGATATTGCCCCTGGACGAACGAAATCCTTATTCAGACCCTGCAACGGCCGAAACTCGTGTTTTTCCATCTGGTCAACCGAAAATAACAGTACTGACCAGGTACAGTTGTCAAAAACAATCTCCGCCCCGATCAGCCAGAAATCACGATCGACCATCTAGATCGGTTAAATCACGATATTGCCCCCGGACGAACGAAATCCTTATTCAGACCCTGCAACGGCCGAAACTCGTGATTTTCCGTCTGGTCAACCGAAAATCACAGTACTGACTAGGTAGAGTTCTCAAAAATGATTTCCACCAAGATCAGCCAGAAATCTCGATCGACCATCTAGATTGGTTAAATCACGATATTGCCCCCGGGCAGACAAAATCGCTATTCAGACCCTGCAACGGCCGAAACTCGTGATTTTCTGCCTGGTCAGTCGAAAATCACTGTACTGACCAGGTACAGTTATCAAAAACGATCTCCGCCCCGATCAGCCAGAAATCACGATCGACCATCTAGATCGGTTAAATCACGATATTGCCCCCGGACGAACGAAATCCTTATTCAGACCCTGCAACGGCCGAAACTCGTGATTTTCCATCTGGTCAACCGAAAATCACAGTACTGACTAGGTAGAATTGTCAAAATTGATTTCCGCCCTGATCAGCCAGAAATCACGATCGACCATCTAGATTGGTTAAATCACGATATTGCCCCCGGGCTGACAAAATCACTCTTCAGACCCTGCAACGGCCGAAACTCATGATTTTCTGCCTGGTCAACCGAAAATCACTGTACTGACCAGGTATAGTTATCAAAAACGATCTCCGCCCCGATCAGCCAGAAATCACGATCGACCATCAAGATCGGTTAAATCATGATATTGCGCCTGGACGAACGAAATCCTTATTCAGACCCTGCAACGGCCGAAACTCGTGATTTTCCGTCTGGTCAACCGAAAATAACAGTACTGACCAGGTACAGTTGTCAAAAACAATCTCCGCCCCGATCAGCCAGAAATCACGATCGACCATCTAGATCGGTTAAATCACGATATTGCCCCCGGACGAACGAAATCCTTATTCAGACCCTGCAACGGCCGAAACTCGTGATTTTCCGTCTGGTCAACCGAAAATCACAGTACTGACTAGGTAGAGTTCTCAAAAATGATTTCCACCCAGATCAGCCAGAAATCACGATCGACCATCTAGATTGGTTAAATCACGATATTGCCCCCGGGCAGACAAAATCGCTATTCAGACCCTGCAACAGCCGAAACTCGTGATTTTCCGCCTGGTCAACCGAAAATCGCTGTACTGACCAGGTACAGTTATCAAAAACGATCTCCGGCCCGATCAGCCAGAAATCACGATCGACCATCTAGATCGGTTAAATCACAATATTGCCCCCGGACGAACGAAATCTTTATTCAGACGCTGCAACGGACGAAACTCGTGATTTTCCGTCTGGTCAACCGAAAATCACAGTGCTGGCCAGGTACAGTTATCGAAAACGATCTCCGCCCCGATCAGCCAGAAATCGCGATCGACGATCTAGATCGTTTAAATCACGATATTGCCCCTGGACGAACGAAATCCTTATTCAGACCCTGCAACGGCCGAAACTCGTGATTTTCCATCTGGTCAACCGAAGATAACAGTACTGACCAGGTACAGTTGTCAAAAACAATCTCCGCCCCGATCAGCCAGAAATCACGATCGACCATCTAGATCGGTTAAATCACGATATTGCCCCCGGACGAACGAAATCCTTATTCAGACCCTGCAACGGCCGAAACTCGTGATTTTCCGTCTGGTCAACCGAAAATCACAGTACTGACTAGGTAGAATTGTCAAAATTGATTTCCGCCCTGATCAGCCAGAAATCACGATCGACCATCTAGATTGGTTAAATCACGATATTGCCCCCGGGCTGACAAAATCACTCTTCAGACCCTGCAACGGCCGAAACTCATGATTTTCTGCCTGGTCAACCGAAAATCACTGTACTGACCAGGTATAGTTATCAAAAACGATCTCCGCCCCGATCAGCCAGAAATCACGATCGACCATCAAGATCGGTTAAATCATGATATTGCGCCTGGACGAACGAAATCCTTATTCAGACCCTGCAACGGCCGAAACTCGTGATTTTCCGTCTGGTCAACCGAAAATAACAGTACTGACCAGGTACAGTTGTCAAAAACAATCTCCGCCCCGATCAGCCAGAAATCACGATCGACCATCTAGATCGGTTAAATCACGATATTGCCCCCGGACGAACGAAATCCTTATTCAGACCCTGCAACGGCCGAAACTCGTGATTTTCTGCCTGGTCAGTCGAAAATCACTGTACTGACCAGGTACAGTTATCAAAAACGATCTCCGCCCCGATCAGCCAGAAATCGCGATCGACGATCTAGATCGGTTAAATCACGATATTGCCCCCGGACGAACGAAATCCTTATTCAGACCCTGCAACGGCCGAAACTCGTGATTTTCCATCTGGTCAACCGAAAATAACAGTACTGACTAGGTAGAGTTCTCAAAAATGATTTCCACCCAGATCAGCCAGAAATCACGATCGACCATCTAGATTGGTTAAATCACGATATTGCCCCCGGGCAGACAAAATCGCTATTCAGACCCTGCAACAGCCGAAACTCGTGATTTTCCGCCTGGTCAACCGAAAATCGCTGTACTGACCAGGTACAGTTATCAAAAACGATCTCCGCCCCGATCAACCAGAAATCGCGATCGACGATCTAGATCGGTTAAATCACGATATTGCCCCCGGACGAACGAAATCCTTATTCAGACGCTGCAACGGACGAAACTCGTGATTTTCCGTCTGGTCAACCGAAAATCACAGTGCTGGCCAGGTACAGTTATCGAAAACGATCTCCGCCCCGATCAGCCAGAAATCGCGATCGACGATCTAGATCGATTAAATCACGATATTGCCCCTGGACGAACGAAATCCTTATTCAGACCCTGCAACGGCCGAAACTCGTGTTTTTCCATCTGGTCAACCGAAAATAACAGTACTGACCAGGTACAGTTGTCAAAAACAATCTCCGCCCCGATCAGCCAGAAATCACGATCGACCATCTAGATCGGTTAAATCACGATATTGCCCCCGGACGAACGAAATCCTTATTCAGACCCTGCAACGGCCGAAACTCGTGATTTTCCGTCTGGTCAACCGAAAATCACAGTACTGACTAGGTAGAGTTCTCAAAAATGATTTCCACCAAGATCAGCCAGAAATCTCGATCGACCATCTAGATTGGTTAAATCACGATATTGCCCCCGGGCAGACAAAATCGCTATTCAGACCCTGCAACGGCCGAAACTCATGATTTTCTGCCTGGTCAACCGAAAATCACTGTACTGACCAGGTATAGTTATCAAAAACGATCTCCGCCCCGATCAGCCAGAAATCACGATCGACCATCAAGATCGGTTAAATCATGATATTGCGCCTGGACGAACGAAATCCTTATTCAGACCCTGCAACGGCCGAAACTCGTGATTTTCTGTCTGGTCAACCGAAAATCACAGTACTGACTAGGTAGAGTTGTCAAAAATGATTTCCACCCCGATCAGCCAGAAATCACGATCGACCATCTAGATTGGTTAAATCACGATATTGCCCCCGGGCTGACCAAATCGCTATTCAGACCCTGCAACAGCCGAAACTCGTGATTTTACGCCTGGTCAACCGAAAATCGCTGTACTGACCAGGTACAGTTATCAAAAACGATCTCCGCCCCGATCAGCCAGAATTCGCGATCGACGATCTAGATCGGTTAAATCACAATATTGCCCCCGGACGAACGAAATCCTTATTCAGACCCTGCAACGGCCGAAACTCGTGATTTTCTGCCTGGTCAGTCGAAAATCACTGTACTGACCAGGTACAGTTATCAAAAACGATCTCCGCCCCGATCAGCCAGAAATCGCGATCGACGATCTAGATCGGTTAAATCACGATATTGCCCCCGGACGAACGAAATCCTTATTCAGACCCTGCAACGGCCGAAACTCGTGATTTTCCATCTGGTCAACCGAAAATAACAGTACTGACTAGGTAGAGTTCTCAAAAATAATTTCCACCCAGATCAGCCAGAAATCACGATCGACCATCTAGATTGGTTAAATCACGATATTGCCCCCGGGCAGACAAAATCGCTATTCAGACCCTGCAACAGCCGAAACTCGTGATTTTCCGCCTGGTCAACCGAAAATCGCTGTACTGACCAGGTACAGTTATCAAAAACGATCTCCGCCCTGATCAACCAGAAATCGCGATCGACTATCTAGATCGGTTAAATCACGATATTGCCCCCGGACGAACGAAATCCTTATTCACACCCTGCAACGGACGAAACTCATGATTTTCCGTCTGGTCAACCGAAAATCACTGTACTGACCAGGTATAGTTATCAAAAACGATCTCCGCCCCGATCAGCCAGAAATCACGATCGACCATCAAGATCGGTTAAATCATGATATTGCGCCCGGACGAACGAAATCCTTATTCAGACCCTGCAACGGCCGAAACTCGTGATTTTCCGTCTGGTCAACCGAAAATCATAGTACTGACTAGGTAGAGTTGTCAAAAATGATTTCCACCCCGATCAGCCAGAAATCACGATCGACCATCTAGATTGGTTAAATCACGATATTGCCCCCGGGCTGACAAAATCGCTATTCAGACCCTGCAACAGCCGAAACTCGTGATTTTACGCCTGGTCAACCGAAAATCACTGTACTGACCAGGTACAGTTATCAAAAACGATCTCCGCCCCGATCAGCCAGAATTCGCGATCGACGATCTAGATCGGTGAAATCACGATATTGCCCCTGGACGAACGAAATCCTTATTCAGACCCTGCAACGGCCGAAACTCGTGATTTTCCATCTGGTCAACCGAAAATAACAGTACTGACCAGGTACAGTTGTCAAAAACAATCTCCGCCCCGATCAGCCAGAAATCACGATCGACCATCTAGATCGGTTAAATCACGATATTGCCCCCGGACGAACGAAATCCTTATTCAGACCCTGCAACGGCCGAAACTCGTGATTTTCCGTCTGGTCAACCGAAAATCACAGTACTGACTAGGTAGAGTTGTCAAAAATGATTTCCACCCCGATCAGCCAGAAATCACGATCGACCATCTAGATTGGTTAAATCACGATATTGCCCCCGGGCTGACCAAATCGCTATTCAGACCCTGCAACAGCCGAAACTCGTGATTTTACGCCTGGTCAACCGAAAATCGCTGTACTGACCAGGTACAGTTATCAAAAACGATCTCCGCCCCGATCAGCCAGAATTCGCGATCGACGATCTAGATCGGTTAAATCACAATATTGCCCCCGGACGAACGAAATCCTTATTCAGACCCTGCAACGGCCGAAACTCGTGATTTTCTGCCTGGTCAGTCGAAAATCACTGTACTGACCAGGTACAGTTATCAAAAACGATCTCCGCCCTGATCAGCCAGAAATCGCGATCGACTATCTAGATCGGTTAAATCACGATATTGCCCCCGGACGAACGAAATCCTTATTCACACCCTGCAACGGACGAAATTCATGATTTTCCGTCTGGTCAACCGAAAATCACTGTACTGACCAGGTATAGTTATCAAAAACGATCTCCGCCCCGATCAGCCAGAAATCACGATCGACCATCAAGATCGGTTAAATCATGATATTGCGCCCGGACGAACGAAATCCTTATTCAGACCCTGCAACGGCCGAAACTCGTGATTTTCCGTCTGGTCAACCGAAAATCACAGTACTGACTAGGTAGAGTTGTCAAAAATGATTTCCACCCCGATCAGCCAGAAATCACGATCGACCATCTAGATTGGTTAAATCACGATATTGCCCCCGGGCTGACAAAATCGCTATTCAGACCCTGCAACAGCCGAAACTCGTGATTTTACGCCTGGTCAACCGAAAATCGCTGTACTGACCAGGTACAGTTATCAAAAACGATCTCCGCCCCGATCAGCCAGAATTCGCGATCGACGATCTAGATCGGTGAAATCACAATATTGCCCCCGGACGAACGAAATCCTTATTCAGACCCTGCAACAGCCGAAACTCGTGATTTTCTGCCTGGTCAGTCGAAAATCACTGTACTGACCAGGTACAGTTATCAAAAACGATCTCCGCCCCGACCAGCCATAAATCGCGATCGACGATCTAGATCGGTTAAATCACGATATTGCCCCCGGACGAACGAAATCCTTATTCAGACCCTGCAACGGCCGAAACTCGTGATTTTCCATCTGGTCAACCGAAAATAACAGTACTGACTAGGTAGAGTTCTCAAAAATGATTTCCACCCAGATCAGCCAGAAATCACGATCGACCATCTGGATTGGTTAAATCACGATATTGCCCCCGGGCAGACAAAATCGCTATTCAGACCCTGCAACAGCCGAAAGTCATGATTTTCCGCCTGGTCAACCAAAAATCGCTGTACTGACCAGGGACAGTTATCAAAAACGATCTCCGCCCCGATCAACCAGAAATCGCGATCGACGATCTAGATCGGTTAAATCACGATATTGCCCCCGGACGAACGAAATCCTTATTCACACCCTGCAACGGACGAAATTCATGATTTTCCGTCTGGTCAACCGAAAATCACTGTACTGACCAGGTATAGTTATCAAAAACGATCTCCGCCCCGATCAGCCAGAAATCACAATCGACCATCAAGATCGGTTAAATCATGATATTGCGCCCGGACGAACGAAATCCTTATTCAGACCCTGCAACGGCCGAAACTCGTGATTTTCCGTCTGGTCAACCGAAAATCACAGTACTGACTAGGTAGAGTTGTCAAAAATGATTTCCACCCCGATCAGCCAGAAATCACGATCGACCATCTAGATTGGTTAAATCACGATATTGCCCCCGGGCTGACAAAATCGCTATTCAGACCCTGCAACAGCCGAAACTCGTGATTTTACGCCTGGTCAACCGAAAATCGCTGTACTGACCAGGTACAGTTATCAAAAACGATCTCCGCCCCGATCAGCCAGAATTCGCGATCGACGATCTAGATCGGTTAAATCACAATATTGCCCCCGGACGAACGAAATCCTTATTCAGACCCTGCAACGGCCGAAACTCGTGATTTTCTGCCTGGTCAGTCGAAAATCACTGTACTGACCAGGTACAGTTATCAAAAACGATCTCCGCCCCGATCAGCCAGAAATCGCGATCGACGATCTAGATCGGTTAAATCACGATATTGCCCCCGGACGAACGAAATCCTTATTCAGACCCTGCAACGGCCGAAACTCGTGATTTTCCATCTGGTCAACCGAAAATAACAGTACTGACTAGGTAGAGTTCTCAAAAATGATTTCCACCCAGATCAGCCAGAAATCACGATCGACCATCTAGATTGGTTAAATCACGATATTGCCCCCGGGCAGACAAAATCGCTATTCAGACCCTGCAACAGCCGAAACTCGTGATTTTACGCCTGGTCAACCGAAAATCGCTGTACTGACCAGGTACAGTTATCAAAAACGATCTCCGCCCCGATCAGCCAGAATTCGCGATCGACGATCTAGATCGGTTAAATCACAATATTGCCCCCGGACGAACGAAATCCTTATTCAGACCCTGCAACGGCCGAAA
Organism: Delonix regia; assembly: GCA_037074485.1. NCBI lineage: Eukaryota > Viridiplantae > Streptophyta > Magnoliopsida > Fabales > Fabaceae > Delonix > Delonix regia. Next base: position 662,246 of record JAYWLE010000016.1, read on the forward strand.
CTCGTGATTTTCTGCCTGGTCAGTCGAAAATCACTGTACTGACCAGGTACAGTTATCAAAAACGATCTCCGCCCCGATCAGCCAGAAATCGCGATCGACGATCTAGATCGGTTAAATCACGATATTGCCCCCGGACGAACGAAATCCTTATTCAGACCCTGCAACGGCCGAAACTCGTGATTTTCCATCTGGTCAACCGAAAATAACAGTACTGACTAGGTAGAGTTCTCAAAAATGATTTCCACCCAGATCAGCCAGAAATCACGATCGACCATCTAGATTGGTTAAATCACGATATTGCCCCCGGGCAGACAAAATCGCTATTCAGACCCTGCAACAGCCGAAACTCGTGATTTTCCGCCTGGTCAACCGAAAATCGCTGTACTGACCAGGTACAGTTATCAAAAACGATCTCCGCCCCGATCAACCAGAAATCGCGATCGACGATCTAGATCGGTTAAATCACGATATTGCCCCCGGACGAACGAAATCCTTATTCAGACGCTGCAACGGGCGAAACTCGTGATTTTCCGTCTGGTCAACCGAAAATCACAGTGCTGGCCAGGTACAGTTATCAAAAACGATCTCCGCCCCGATCAGCCAGAAATCACGATCGACGATCTAGATCGGTTAAATCACGATATTGCCCCTGGACGAACGAAATCCTTATTCAGACCCTGCAACGGCCGAAACTCGGGATTTTCCATCTGGTCAACCGAAAATAACAGTACTGACCAGGTACAGTTGTCAAAAACAATCTCCGCCCCGTTCAGCCAGAAATCACGATCGACCATCTAGATCGGTTAAATCACGATATTGCCCCCGGACGAACGAAATCCTTATTCAGACCCTGCAACGGCCGAAACTCGTGATTTTCCATCTGGTCAACCGAAAATAACAGTACTGACTAGGTAGAGTTCTCAAAAATAATTTCCACCCAGATCAGCCAGAAATCACGATCGACCATCTAGATTGGTTAAATCACGATATTGCCCCCGGGCAGACAAAATCGCTATTCAGACCCTGCAACAGCCGAAACTCGTGATTTTCCGCCTGGTCAACCGAAAATCGCTGTACTGACCAGGTACAGTTATCAAAAACGATCTCCGCCCCGATCAACCAGAAATCGCGATCGACTATCTAGATCGGTTAAATCACGATATTGCCCCCGGACGAACGAAATCCTTATTCACTCCCTGCAACGGACGAAATTCATGATTTTCCGTCTGGTCAACCGAAAATCACTGTACTGACCAGGTATAGTTATCAAAAACGATCTCCGCCCCGATCAGCCAGAAATCACGATCGACCATCAAGATCGGTTAAATCATGATATTGCGCCCGGACGAACGAAATCCTTATTCAGACCCTGCAACGGCCGAAACTCGTGGTTTTCCGTCTGGTCAACCGAAAATCACAGTACTGACTAGGTAGAGTTGTCAAAAATGATTTCCACCCCGATCAGCCAGAAATCACGATCGACCATCTAGATTGGTTAAATCACGATATTGCCCCCGGGTAGACAAAATCGCTATTCAGACCCTGCAACAGCCGAAAGTCGTGATTTTCCGCCTGGTCAACCAAAAATCGCTGTACTGACCAAGGACAGTTATCAAAAACGATCTCCGCCCCGATCAACCAGAAATCGCGATCGACGATCTAGATCGGTTAAATCTCGATATTGCCCCCGGACGAACGAAATCCTTATTCACACCCTGCAACGGACGAAATTCATGATTTTCCGTCTGGTCAACCGAAAATCACTGTACTGACCAGGTATAGTTATCAAAAACGATCTCCGCCCCGATCAGCCAGAAATCACAATCGACCATCAAGATCGGTTAAATCATGATATTGCGCCCGGACGAACGAAATCCTTATTCAGACCCTGCAACGGCCGAAACTCGTGATTTTCCGTCTGGTCAACCGAAAATCACAGTACTGACTAGGTAGAGTTGTCAAAAATGATTTCCACCCCGATCAGCCAGAAATCACGATCGACCATCTAGATTGGTTAAATCACGATATTGCCCCCGGGCTGACAAAATCGCTATTCAGACCCTGCAACAGCCGAAACTCGTGATTTTACGCCTGGTCAACCGAAAATCGCTGTACTGACCAGGTACAGTTATCAAAAACGATCTCCGCCCCGATCAGCCGGAATTCGCGATCGACGATCTAGATCGGTTAAATCACAATATTGCCCCCGGACGAACGAAATCCTTATTCAGACCCTGCAACGGCCGAAACTCGTGATTTTCTGCCTGGTCAGTCGAAAATCACTGTACTGACCAGGTACAGTTATCAAAAACGATCTCCGCCCCGATCAGCCAGAAATCGCGATCGACGATCTAGATCGGTTAAATCACGATATTGCCCCCGGACGAACGAAATCCTTATTCAGACCCTGCAACGGCCGAAACTCGTGATTTTCCATCTGGTCAACCGAAAATAACAGTACTGACTAGGTAGAGTTCTCGAAAATGATTTCCACCCAGATCAGCCAGAAATCACGATCGACCATCTAGATTGGTTAAATCACGATATTGCCCCCGGGCAGACAAAATCGCTATTCAGACCCTGCAACAGCCGAAACTCGTGATTTTACGCCTGGTCAACCGAAAATCGCTGTACTGACCAGGTACAGTTATCAAAAACGATCTCCGCCCCGATCAGCCAGAATTCGCGATCGACGATCTAGATCGGTGAAATCACAATATTGCCCCCGGACGAACGAAATCCTTATTCAGACCCTGCAACGGCCGAAACTCGTGATTTTCTGCCTGGTCAGTCGAAAATCACTGTACTGACCAGGTACAGTTATCAAAAACGATCTCCGCCCCGACCAGCCATAAATCGCGATCGACGATCTGGATCGGTTAAATCACGATATTGCCCCCGGACGAACGAAATCCTTATTCAGACCCTGCAACGGCCGAAACTCGTGATTTTCCATCTGGTCAACCGAAAATAACAGTACTGACTAGGTAGAGTTCTCAAAAATGATTTCCACCCAGATCAGCCAGAAATCACGATCGACCATCTGGATTGGTTAAATCACGATATTGCCCCCGGGCAGACAAAATCGCTATTCAGACCCTGCAACAGCCGAAACTCGTGATTTTCCGCCTGGTCAACCAAAAATCGCTGTACTGACCAGGGACAGTTATCAAAAACGATCTCCGCCCCGATCAACCAGAAATCGCGATCGACGATCTAGATCGGTTAAATCACGATATTGCCCCCGGACGAACGAAATCCTTATTCACACCCTGCAACGGACGAAATTCATGATTTTCCGTCTGGTCAACCGAAATTCATGATTTTCCGTCTGGTCAACCGAAAATCACTGTACTGACCAGGTATAGTTATCAAAAACGATCACCGCCCCGATCAGCCAGAAATCACAATCGACCATCAAGATCGGTTAAATCATGATATTGCGCCCGGACGAACGAAATCCTTATTCAGACCCTGCAACGGCCGAAACTCGTGATTTTCCGTCTGGTCAACCGAAAATCACAGTACTGACTAGGTAGAGTTCTCAAAAATGATTTCCACCCAGATCAGCCAGAAATCACGATCGACCATCTGGATTGGTTAAATCACGATATTGCCCCCGGGCAGACAAAATCGCTATTCAGACCCTGCAACAGCCGAAACTCGTGATTTTCCGCCTGGTCAACCAAAAATCGCTGTACTGACCAGGGACAGTTATCAAAAACGATCTCCGCCCCGATCAACCAGAAATCGCGATCGACGATCTAGATCGGTTAAATCACGATATTGCCCCCGGACGAACGAAATCCTTATTCACACCCTGCAACGGACGAAATTCATGATTTTCCGTCTGGTCAACCGAAAATCACTGTACTGACCAGGTATAGTTATCAAAAACGATCACCGCCCCGATCAGCCAGAAATCACAATCGACCATCAAGATCGGTTAAATCATGATATTGCGCCCGGACGAACGAAATCCTTATTCAGACCCTGCAACGGCCGAAACTCGTGATTTTCCATCTGGTCAACCGAAAATCACAGTACTGACTAGGTAGAGTTGTCAAAAATGATTTCCACCCCGATCAGCCAGAAATCACGATCGACCATCTAGATTGGTTAAATCACGATATTGCCCCCGGGCTGACAAAATCGCTATTCAGACCCTGCAACAGCCGAAACTCGTGATTTTACGCCTGGTCAACCGAAAATCGCTGTACTGACCAGGTACAGTTATGAAAAACGATCTCCGCCCCGATCAGCCAGAATTCGCGATCGAAGATCTAGATCGGTTAAATCACAATATTGCCCCCGGACGAACGAAATCCTTATTCAGACCCTGCAACGGCCGAAACTCGTGATTTTCTGCCTGGTCAGTCGAAAATCACTGTACTGGCCAGGTACAGTTATCAAAAACGATCTCCGCCCCGACCAGCCATAAATCGCGATCGACGATCTAGATCGGTTAAATCACGATATTGCCCCCGGACGAACGAAATCCTTATTCAGACCCTGCAACGGCCGAAACTCGTGATTTTCCATCTGGTCAACCGAAAATAACAGTACTGACTAGGAAGAGTTCTCAAAAATGATTTCCACCCAGATCAGCCAGAAACCACGATCGACCATCTGGATTGGTTAAATCACGATATTGCCCCCGGGCTGACAAAATCGCTATTCAGACCCTGCAACAGCCGAAACTCGTGATTTTCCGCCTGGTCAACCAAAAATCGCTGTACTGACCAGGGACAGTTATCAAAAACGATCTCTGCCTCGATCAACCAGAAATCGCGATCGACGATCTAGATCGGTTAAATCACGATATTGCCCCCGGACGAACGAAATCCTTATTCACACCCTGCAACGGACGAAATTCATGATTTTCCGTCTGGTCAACCGAAAATCACTGTACTGACCAGGTATAGTTATCAAAAACGATCACCGCCCCGATCAGCCAGAAATCACAATCGACCATCAAGATCGGTTAAATCATGATATTGCGCCCGGACGAACGAAATCCTTATTCAGACCCTGCAACGGCCGAAACTCGTGATTTTCCATCTGGTCAACCGAAAATCACAGTACTGACTAGGTAGAGTTGTCAAAAATGATTTCCACCCCGATCAGCCAGAAATCACGATCGACCATCTAGATTGGTTAAATCACGATATTGCCCCCGGGCTGACAAAATCGCTATTCAGACCCTGCAACAGCCGAAACTCGTGATTTTCCGCCTGGTCAACCAAAAATCGCTGTACTGACCAGGGACAGTTATCAAAAACGATCTCCGCCCCGATCAACCAGAAATCGCGATCGACGATCTAGATCGGTTAAATCACGATATTGCCCCCGGACGAACGAAATCCTTATTCACACCCTGCAACGGACGAAATTCATGATTTTCCGTCTGGTCAACCGAAAATCACTGTACTGACCAGGTATAGTTATCAAAAACGATCACCGCCCCGATCAGCCAGAAATCACAATCGACCATCAAGATCGGTTAAATCATGATATTGCGCCCGGACGAACGAAATCCTTATTCAGACCCTGCAACGGCCGAAACTCGTGATTTTCCATCTGGTCAACCGAAAATCACAGTACTGACTAGGTAGAGTTGTCAAAAATGATTTCCACCCCGATCAGCCAGAAATCACGATCGACCATCTAGATTGGTTAAATCACGATATTGCCCCTGGGCTGACAAAATCGCTATTCAGACCCTGCAACAGCCGAAACTCGTGATTTTACGCCTGGTCAACCGAAAATCGCTGTACTGACCAGGTACAGTTATCAAAAACGATCTCCGCCCCGATCAGCCAGAATTCGCGATCGACGATCTAGATCGGTTAAATCACAATATTGCCCCCGGACGAACGAAATCCTTATTCAGACCCTGCAACGGCCGAAACTCGTGATTTTCTGCCTGGTCAGTCGAAAATCACTGTACTGACCAGGTACAGTTATCAAAAACGATCTCCGCCCCGACCAGCCATAAATCGCGATCGACGATCTAGATCGGTTAAATCACGATATTGCCCCCGGACGAACGAAATCCTTATTCAGACCCTGCAACGGTCGAAACTCGTGATTTTCCATCTGGTCAACCGAAAATAACAGTACTGACTAGGAAGAGTTCTCAAAAATGATTTCCACCCAGATCAGCCAGAAACCACGATCGACCATCTGGATTGGTTAAATCACGATATTGCCCCTGGGCTGACAAAATCGCTATTCAGACCCTGCAACAGCCGAAACTCGTGATTTTCCGCCTGGTCAACCAAAAATCGCTGTACTGACCAGGGACAGTTATCAAAAACGATCTCCGCCTCGATCAACCAGAAATCGCGATCGACGATCTAGATCGGTTAAATCACGATATTGCCCCCGGACGAACGAAATCCTTATTCACACCCTGCAACGGACGAAATTCATGATTTTCCGTCTGGTCAACCGAAAATCACTGTACTGACCAGGTATAGTTATCAAAAACGATCACCGCCCCGATCAGCCAGAAAACACAATCGACCATCAAGATCGGTTAAATCATGATATTGCGCCCGGACGAACGAAATCCTTATTCAGACCCTGCAACGGCCGAAACTCGTGATTTTCCGTCTGGTCAACCGAAAATCACAGTACTGACTAGGTAGAGTTGTCAAAAATGATTTCCACCCCGATCAGCCAGAAATCACGATCGACCATCTAGATTGGTTAAATCACGATATTGCCCCCGGGCTGACAAAATCGCTATTCAGACCCTGCAACAGCCGAAACTCGTGATTTTACGCCTGGTCAACCGAAAATCGCTGTACTGACCAGGTACAGTTATCAAAAACGATCTCCGCCCCGATCAGCCAGAATTCGCGATCGACGATCTAGATCGGTTAAATCACAATATTGCCCCCGGACGAACGAAATCCTTATTCAGACCCTGCAACGGCCGAAACTCGTGATTTTCTGCCTGGTCAGTCGAAAATCACTGTACTGACCAGGTACAGTTATCAAAAACGATCTCCGCCCTGATCAGCCAGAAATCGCGATCGACGATCTAGATCGGTTAAATCACGATATTGCCCCCGGACGAACGAAATCCTTATTCAGACCCTGCAACGGCCGAAACTCGTGATTTTCCATCTGGTCAACCGAAAATAACAGTACTGACTAGGTAGAGTTCTCAAAAATGATTTCCACCCAGATCAGCCAGAAATCACGATCGACCACCTAGATTGGTTAAATCACGATATTGCCCCCGGGCAGACAAAATCGCTATTCAGACCCTGCAACAGCCGACACTCGTGATTTTCCGCCTGGTCAACCAAAAATCGCTGTACTGACCAGGGACAGTTATCAAAAACGATCTCCGCCCCGATCAACCAGAAATCGCGATCGACGATCTAGATCGGTTAAATCACGATATTGCCCCCGGACGAACGAAATCCTTATTCACACCCTGCAACGGACGAAATTCATGATTTTCCGCCTGGTCAACCGAAAATCACAGTACTGACCAGGTACATTTATTGAAAACGATCTCCGCCCCGATCAGCCAGAAATCGCGATCGACAATCTAGATCGGTTAAATCACGATATTGCCCCCGGACGAACGAAATCTTCATTCAGACCCTGCAGCGGCCGAAACTCGTGATTTTCCTTCGGGTCAACCGAAAATAACAGTACTGACCAGGTACAGTTGTCAAAAACATTCTCCGCCCTGATCAGCCAAAAACCACGATCGACCATCTAGATCGGTTAAATCACAATATTGCCCCCGGACGAACGAAATCCTTATTCAGACGCTGCAACGGACGAAACTCGTGATTTTCCGTCTGGTCAACCAAAAATCACAGTACTGACCAGGTACAGTTATCGAAAACGATCTCCGCCCCGATCAGCCAGAAATCGCGATCGACGAACTAGATCGGTTAAATCACGATATTGCCCCCGGACGAACGAAATCCTTATTCAGACCCTGCAGCGGCCGAAACTCGTGATTTTCCTTCGGGTCAACAGAAAATAACAGTACTGACCAGGTACAGTTGTCAAAAACAATCTCCGCCCCGATCAGGCAGAAATCACGATCGACCATCTAGATCGGTTAAATCACGATATTGCCCCCGGACGAACGAAATCCTTATTCTAACCCTGCAACAGCCGAAACTCGGGATTTTCCGAATGGTCAATCGAAAATCACAGTACTGACCAGGAACAGTTGTCAAAAAAAATCTCCGCCCCGATCAGGCAGAAATTACGATCGACCATCTAGATTGGTTAAATCCCGATATTGCCCCCGGGCCGACGAAAGCGCTATTCAGACGCTGCATCAGCTGAAACTCGTGATTATCCGTCTGGTCAACCGAAAATCACAGTACTGACCAGGTACAGTTGCCAAAAAAGATCTCCGCCCCGATCAACCAGAAATCAAAATCGACCATCTAGATCGGTTAAATCACGATATTGCCCCCGGACGAACGAATTCCATATTCAGCCCCTGCAACGGCCGAAACTCGTGATTTTCCGTCTGGTCATCCGAAAATCACAATACTGACTAGGTACAGTTGTCAAAAACAATCTCCGCCCCAAACAGCAAGTAATTACGATCCACCAACTAGATCGGTCAAATCACTATATTGCCCCCGGATGAACGAAATCCTTATTCAGTCCCAGCAACGGCCGAAACTCGTGATTTTCCGTCTGGTCATCCGAAAATCACAGTATTGACTAGGTATAGCTGCCAAAAGCAATATCTGCCCCGATCAGCCAGAAATTACGATCGACCATCTAGATCGGTTAAATCACGATATTGCCCCCGGACGAACGAAATCCTTATTCAGACCCTGCAACGGCCGAAACTCGTGATTTTCCGAATGGTCAACCGAAAATCACAGTACTGGCCAGGTACAGTTGTCAAAAACGATCTCTGCCCCGATCAGGCAGAAATCACGATCGACCATCTAGATTGGTTAAATCCTGATATTGCCCCCGGGCTGACGAAATCGCTTTTCAAACCCTGCAACGGCCGAAACTCGTGATTATCCGTCTGGTCAACCGAAAATCACAGTACTGAACAGGAACAGTTGTCAAAAACGATCTTCGCCCCGATCAGGCAGAAATCACGATCGACCATCTAGATCGGTCAAATCCCGATATTCCCCCGGGCGGACGAAATCGCTATTCAGACGCTGCATCGGCCGAAACTCGTGATTATCCGTCTGGTCATCCGAAAATCACAGTACTGACCAGGAACAGATGTCAAAAACGATCTCAGCCCCGAACAGGCAGAAATCACGATCGACCATCTAGATTGGTTAAATCCCGATATTGCCCCCGGGCGGACGAAATCACTATTCAGACGCTGCATCGGCCGAAACTCGTGACTATCCGAATGGGCAACCGAAAATCACAGTACTGACCAGGTACAGTTGTCAAAAATGATCTCCGCCCCGATCAACCAGAAATCACGATCGACCATCTAGATCGATTAAATCACGATATTGCCCCCGGACGAACGAATTCCATATTCAGCCCCTGCAACGGCCGTAACTCGTGATTTTTCGAATGGTCAACCGAAAATCACAGTACTGGCCAGGTACAGTTGTCAAAAACGATCTCCGCACCGATCAGGCAGAAATCACGAACGACCATCTAGATTGGTTAAATCCCGATATTGCCCCCGGGCCGACGAAAGCGCTATTCAGACGCTGCATCAGCTGAAACTCGTGATTATCCGTCTGGTCAACCAAAAATCACAGTACTGACCAGGTACAGTTGCAAAAAAAGATCTCCGCCCCGATCAACCAGAAATCACAATCGACCATCTAGATCGGTTAAATCCCGATATTGCCCCCGGACGAACGAAATCCTTATTCAGCCCCTGCAATGGCCGAAACTCGTGATTTTTCGAATGGTCAACCGAAAATCACAGTACTGACCAGGTACAGTTGTCAAAAAAGATCTCCGCCCCGATCAACCAGAAATCACAATCGACCATCTAGATCGGTTAAATCCCGATATTGCCCCCGGACGAACGAAATCCTTATTCAGCCCTTGCAATGGCCGAAACTCGTGATTTTTCGAATGGTCAACCGAAAATCACAGTACTGACCAGGTACAGTTGTCAAAAACGATCTCCGCCCCGATCAACTAGAAATCACGATCGACCATCTAGATCGGTTAAATCACGATATTGCCCCCGGACGAACGAAATCCTTATTCAGCCCCTGCAATGGCCGAAACTCGTGATTTTTCGAATGGTCAACCGAAAATCACAGTACTGGCCAAGTACAGTTGTCAAAAACGATCTCCGCTCCGATCAGGCAAAAATCACGATCGACCATCTAGACTGGTGAAATCCCGATATTGGCCCCGGGCCGACGAAATCGCTATTCAGACGCTGCATCAGCTGAAACTCGTGATTATCCGTCTGGTCAACCGAAAATCACAGTACTGAACAGGAACAGTTGTCCAAAACGATCTTCGCCCCGATCAGGCAGAAATCACGATCGACCATCTAGATCGGTCAAATCCCGATATTCCCCCGGGCGGACGAAATCGCTATTCAGACGCTGCATCGGCCGAAACTCGTGATTATCCATTTGGTCATCCGAAAATCACAGTACTGACCAGGAACAGTTGTCAAAAACGATCTCAGCCCCGATCAACTAGAAATCACGATCGACCATCTAGATCGGTTAAATCACGATATTGCCCCCGGACGAACGAATTCCATATTCAGCCCCTGCAACGGCCGTAACTCGTGATTTTTCGAATGGTCAACCGAAAATCACAGTACTGGCCAGGTACAGTTGTCAAAAACGATCTCCGCACCGATCAGGCAGAAATCACGAACGACCATCTAGATTGGTTAAATCCCGATATTGCCCCCGGGCCGACGAAAGCGCTATTCAGACGCTGCATCAGCTGAAACTCGTGATTATCCGTCTGGTCAACCGAAAATCACAGTACTGACCAGGTACAGTTGCAAAAAAAGATCTCCGCCCCGATCAACCAGAAATCACAATCGACCATCTAGATCGGTTAAATCCCGATATTGCCCCCGGACGAACGAAATCCTTATTCAGCCCCTGCAATGGCCGAAACTCGTGATTTTTCGAATGGTCAACCGAAAATCACAGTACTGACCAGGTACAGTTGTCAAAAACGATCTCCGCCCCGATCAACTAGAAATCACGATCGACCATCTAGATCGGTTAAATCACGATATTGCCCCCGGACGAACGAATTCCATATTCAGCCCCTGCAACGGCCGTAACTCGTGATTTTTCGAATGGTCAACCGAAAATCACAGTACTGGCCAGGTACAGTTGTCAAAAACGATCTCCGCACCGATCAGGCAGAAATCACGAACGACCATCTAGATTGGTTAAATCCCGATATTGCCCCCGGGCCGACGAAAGCGCTATTCAGACGCTGCATCAGCTGAAACTCGTGATTATCCGTCTGGTCAACCGAAAATCACAGTACTGACCAGGTACAGTTGCAAAAAAAGATCTCCGCCCCGATCAACCAGAAATCACAATCGACCATCTAGATCGGTTAAATCCCGATATTGCCCCCGGACGAACGAAATCCTTATTCAGCCCCTGCAATGGCCGAAACTCGTGATTTTTCGAATGGTCAACCGAAAATCACAGTACTGACCAGGTACAGTTGTCAAAAAAGATCTCCGCCCCGATCAACCAGAAATCACAATCGACCATCTAGATCGGTTAAATCCCGATATTGCCCCCGGACGAACGAAATCCTTATTCAGCCCTTGCAATGGCCGAAACTCGTGATTTTTCGAATGGTCAACCGAAAATCACAGTACTGACCAGGTACAGTTGTCAAAAACGATCTCCGCCCCGATCAACTAGAAATCACGATCGACCATCTAGATCGGTTAAATCACGATATTGCCCCCGGACGAACGAAATCCTTATTCAGCCCCTGCAATGGCCGAAACTCGTGATTTTTCGAATGGTCAACCGAAAATCACAGTACTGGCCAAGTACAGTTGTCAAAAACGATCTCCGCTCCGATCAGGCAAAAATCACGATCGACCATCTAGACTGGTGAAATCCCGATATTGGCCCCGGGCCGACGAAATCGCTATTCAGACGCTGCATCAGCTGAAACTCGTGATTATCCGTCTGGTCAACCGAAAATCACAGTACTGAACAGGAACAGTTGTCCAAAACGATCTTCGCCCCGATCAGGCAGAAATCACGATCGACCATCTAGATCGGTCAAATCCCGATATTCCCCCGGGCGGACGAAATCGCTATTCAGACGCTGCATCGGCCGAAACTCGTGATTATCCGTTTGGTCATCCGAAAATCACAGTACTGACCAGGAACAGTTGTCAAAAACGATCTCAGCCCCGATCAACCAGAAATCACGATCGACCATCTAGATTGGTTAAATCCCGATATTGCCCCCAGGCGGACGAAATCACTATTCAGACGCTGCGTCGGCCGAAACTCGTGACTATCCGAATGGGCAACCGAAAATCACAGTACTGACCAGGTACAGTTGTCGAAAACGATCTCCGCCCCGATCAACCAGAAATCACGATCGACCATCTAGATCGGTTAAATCACGATATTGCCCCCGGACGAACGAATTCCATATTCAGCCCCTGCAACGGCCGAAACTCGTGATTTTCCGTCTGGTCAACCGAAAATCACAGTACTGACTAGGTACAGTTGTCAAAAACAATCTCCGTCCCAAACAGCAAGAAATTACGATCCACCAACTAGATCGGTCAAATCACTATATTGCCCCCGGTTGAACAAAATCCTTATTCAGTCCCAGCAACGGCCGAAACTCGTGATTTTCCGTCTGGTCATCCGAAAATCACAGTACTGATCAGGTACAGTTGTCAAAAACAATCTCCACCCCGATCGGGCTGAAATTACGATCCACCGTCTAGATCGGACAAATCCCGATATTCCCCCGGGCGGACGAAATCGCTATTCAGACGCTGCATCGGCCTAAACTCGTGATTATCCGTCTGGTCATCCGAAAATCACAGTACTGACCAGGAACAGTTGTCAAAAACGATCTCAGCCCCGATCAGGCAGAAATCATGATCGACCATCTAGATTGGTTAAATCCCGATATTGCCCCCGGGCGGACGAAATCACTATTCAGACGCTGCATCGGCCGAAACTCATGACTATCCGAATGGGCAACGGAAAATCACAGTACTGACCAGGTACAGTTGTCAAAAACGATCTCCGCCCCGATCAACCAGAAATCACGATCGACCATCTAGATCGGTTAAATCACGATATTGCCCCCGGACGAACGAATTCCATATTCAGCCCCTGCAACAGCCGAAACTCGTGATTATCCGCCTGGTCAACCGAAAATCACAGTACTGGCTAGGTACAGTTGTCGAAAACAATCTCCGCCCCAAACAGCAAGAAATTATGATCCACCAACTAGATCGGTCAAATCACGATATTGGCCCCGGACGAACGAAATCCTTATTCAGTCCCAGCCACGGCCGAAACTCGTGATTTTCCGTCAAGTCATCCGAAAATCACAGTATTGACTAGGTACAGCTGCCAAAAGCAATATCTGCTCCGATCTGCCAGAAATTTCGATCGACCATCTAGATCGGTTAAATCACGATATTGCCCCCGGACGAACGAAATCCTTATTCAGACCCAGCAACGGCCGAAACTCGTGATTTTCCGAATGGTCAACCGAAAATCACAGTACTGACCAGGAACAGTTGTCAAAAACGATCTCCGCCCCGATCAGGCAGAAATCACGATGGACCATCTAGATTGGTTAAATCACGATATTGCCTCCGGACGAACGAAATCCTTATTCAGACCCTGCAACGGCCGAAACTCGTGATTATCCGTCTGGTCAACCGAAAATCACAGTACTGACCAGGAACAGTTGTCAAAAACGATCTTCGCCCCGATCAGGCAGAAATCACGATCAACCATCTAGATCGGTTAAATCATGATATTGCCCCCGGGCGGACGAAATCGCTATTCAGACGCTGCATCGGCCGAAACTCGTGATTATCCGCCTGGCTAACCGAAAATCACAGTACTGGCCAGGAACAGTTGTCAAAAACAATCTCCGCCCCGACCAGGCAGAAATTACGATCAACCATCTAGATCGGTTAAATCACGATATTGCCCCCGGACGAACGAAAACCTTATTCAGCCCCTGCAACAGCCGAAACTCGTGTTTTTTCGTCAGGTCAACCAAAAATCGCAGTACTGACCAGGTACAGTTGACAAAAACAATCTCCGCCCCGATCAGCCAGAAATTACGGTCGGCCATCTAGATCGGTTAAATCACGATATTGCCCCCGGACGAACGAAATCCTTATTCAGCCCCTGCAACGGCCGAAACTCGTGATTTTCCGTCTGGCCAACCGAAAATCATAGTACTGACTAGGTACAGTTGTCAAAAACATTCTCCGCCCCGATCAGCCAAATATTACGATCCACCAAGTAGATCGGTTAAATCACGAAATTCCCCCGGATGAACAAAATCCTTATTCAGCCCCTGCAACGGCCGAAACTCGTGATTTTTCGTCTGGTCAACCGAAAATCACAGTACTGAGTACAGTTGTCAAAAACAATCTCCGCCCTAATCAGCCAGAAATTACGATCCACCATCTAGATCGGTTAAATCCTGATATTCCCCCCGGACAAACGAAATCCTTATTCAGACCCTGCAACGGCCGAAACTCGTGATTTTCCGTCTGGTCAACCGAAAATCAGAGTATTGACTAGGAACAGTTGTCAAAAACAATCTCCGCCCCGATCAGGCAGAAATTACGATCCACCATCTAGATCGGTTAAAACACGATATTGCCCCCGGACGAACGAAATCCTTATTCAGCCCCTGCAACTGCCGAAACTCGTGATTTTTCGTCTGGTCAACCGAAAATCGCAGTACTGACTAGGTACAGTTGTCAAAAACAATCTCCGCCCCGATCAGCCGGAAATTACGATCGGCCATCTAGATCGGTTAAATCACGATATTGCCCCCGGACGAACGAAATCCTTATTCAGACCCAGCAACGGTCGAAACTCGTGATTTTCCGAATGGTCAACCAAAAATCACAGTACTGACCAGGAACAGTTGTCAAAAACGATCTTCGCCCCGATCAGGCAGAAATCATGATCGGCCATCTAGATCGGTTAAATCACGATATTGCCCCCGGGCGGACGAAATCGCTATTCAGACGCTACATCGGCCGAAACTCGTGATTATCCGCCTGGCCAACCGAAAATCACAGTACTGGCCAGGTACAGTTGTCAAAAACAATCTCCGCCCCGATCAGGCAGAAATTACGATCAACCATCTTGATCGGTTAAATCACGATATTGCCCCCGGACGAACGAAATCCTTATTCAGCCCCTGCAACAGCCGAAACTCGTGTTTTTTCGTCAGCTCAACCAAAAATCGCAGTACTGACCAGGTACAGTTGTCAAAAACAATCTCCGCCCCGATCAGCCAGAAATTACGGTCGGCCATCTAGATCGGTTAAATCACGATATTGCCCCCGGACGAACGAAATCCTTATTCAGCCCCTGCAACGGCCGAAACTCGTGATTTTCCGTCTGGCCAACCGAAAATCATAGTACTGACTAGGTACAGTTGTCAAAAACATTCTCCGCCCCGATCAGCCAGAAATTACGATCCACCAAGTAGATCGGTTAAATCACGATATTGCCCCCGGATGAACAAAATCCTTATTCAGCCCCTGCAACGGCCGAAACTCGTGATTTTTCGTCTGGTCAACCGAAAATCACAGTACTGAGTACAGTTGTCAAAAACAATCTCCGCCCCAATCAGCCAGAAATTACGATCCACCATCTAGATCGGTTAAATCCTGATATTCCCCCCGGACAAACGAAATCCTTATTCAGACCCTGCAACGGCCGAAACTCGTGATTTTCCGTCTGGTCAACCGAAAATCATAGTACTGACTAGGAACAGTTGTCAAAAACAATCTCCGTCCCGATCAGGCAGAAATTACGATCCACCATCTAGATCGGTTAAATCCTGATATTCCCCCCGGACAAACGAAATCCTTATTCAGACCCTGCAACGGCCGAAACTCGTGATTTTCCGTCTGGTCAACCGAAAATCATAGTACTGACTAGGAACAGTTGTCAAAAACAATCTCCGTCCCGATCAGGCAGAAATTACGATCCACCATCTAGATCGGTTAAATCCTGATATTCCCCCCGGACAAACGAAATCCTTATTCAGACCCTGCAACGGCCGAAACTCGTGATTTTCCGTCTGGTCAACCGAAAATCATAGTATTGACTAGGAACAGTTGTCAAAAACAATCTCCGCCCCGATCAGGCAGAAATTATGATCCACCATCTAGATCGGTTAAATCACGATATTGCCCCCGGACGAACGAAATCCTTATTCAGCCCCTGCAACTGCCGAAACTCGTGATTTTTCGTCTGGTCAACCGAAAATCGCAGTACTGACTAGGTACAGTTGTCAAAAACAATCTCCGCCCCGATCAGCCAGAAATTACGATCGGCCATCTAGATCGGTTAAATCACGATATTGCCCCCAGACGAACGAAATCCTTATTCAGACCCAGCAACGGTCGAAACTTGTGATTTTCCGAATGGTCAACCAAAAATCACAGTACTGACCAGGAACAGTTGTCAAAAACGATCTCTGCCCCGATCAGGCAGAAATCACGATGGACCATCTAGATTGGTTAAATCACGATATTGCCTCCGGACGAACGAAATCCTTATTCAGAACCTGCAACGGCCGAAACTCGTGATTATCCGTCTGGTCAACCGAAAATCACAGTACTGACCAGGAACAGTTGTCAAAAACGATCTTCGCCCCGATCAGGCAGAAATCACGATCGGCCATCTAGATCGGTTAAATCACGATATTGCCCCCGGGCGGACGAAATCGCTATTCAGACGCTACATCGGCCGAAACTCGTGATTATCCGCCTGGCCAACCGAAAATCACAGTACTGGCCAGGTACAGTTGTCAAAAACAATCTCCGCCCCGATCAGGCAGAAATTACGATCAACCATCTAGATCGGTTAAATCACGATATTGCCCCCGGACGAACGAAATCCTTATTCAGCCCCTGCAACAGCCGAAACTCGTGTTTTTTCGTCAGGTCAACCAAAAATCGCAGTACTGACCAGGTACAGTTGTCAAAAACAATCTCCGCCCCGATCAGCCAGAAATTACGGTCGGCCATCTAGATCGGTTAAATCACGATATTGCCCCCGGACGAACGAAATCCTTATTCAGCCCCTGCAACGGCCGAAACTCGTGAATTTCCGTCTGGCCAACCGAAAATCATAGTACTGACTAGGTACAGTTGTCAGAAACATTCTCCGCCCCGATCAGCCAGAAGTTACGATCCACCAAGTAGATCGGTTAAATCACGATATTGCCCCCGGATGAACAAAATCCTTATTCAGCCCCTGCAACGGCCGAAACTCGTGATTTTTCGTCTGGTCAATCGAAAATCACAGTACTGAGTACAGTTGTCAAAAACAATCTCCGCCCCAATCAGCCAGAAATTACGATCCACCATCTAGATCGGTTAAATCCTGATATTCCCCCCGGACAAACGAAATCCTTATTCAGACCCTGCAACAGCCGAAACTCGTGATTTTCCGTCTGGTCAACCGAAAATCATAGTACTGACTAGGAACAGTTGTCAAAAACAATCTCCGCCCCGATCAGGCAGAAATTACGATCCACCATCTAGATCGGTTAAATCACGATATTGCCCCCGGACGAACGAAATCCTTATTCAGCCCCTGCAACAGCCGAAACTCGTGATTTTTCGTCTGGTCAACCGAAAATCGCAGTACTGACTAGGTACAGTTGTCAAAAACAATCTCCGCCCCGATCAGCCAGAAATTACGATCGGCCATCTAGATCGGTTAAATCACGATATTGACCCCGGACGAACGAAATCCTTATTCAGACCCAGCAACGGCCGAAACTCGTCATTTTCCGAATGGTCAACCAAAAATCACAGTACTGACCAGGAACAGTTGTCAAAAACGATCTCCGCCCCGATCAGGCAGAAATCACGATGGGCCATCTAGATTGGTTAAATCACGATATTGCCTCCGGACGAACGAAATCCTTATTCAGACCCTGCAACGGCCGAAACTCGTGATTATCCGTCTGGTCAACCGAAAATCAGAGTACTGACCAGGAACAGTTGTCAAAAACGATCTTCGCCCCGATCCGGCAGAAATCACGATCGACCATCTAGATCGGTTAAATCACGATATTGCCTCCGGACGAACGAAATCCTTATTCAGACCCTGCAACGGCCGAAACTCGTGATTATCCGTCTGGTCAACCGAAAATCACAGTACTGACCAGGAACAGTTGTCAAAAATAATCTCCGCCCCAATCAGCCAGAAATTACGATCCACCATCTAGATCGGTTAAATCACGATATTGCCCCCGGATGAACGAAATCCTTATTCAGCCCCTGCAACCGTCGAAACTCGTGATTTTTCGTCTGGTCAACCGAAAATCACTGTACTGAGTACAGTTGTCAAAAATAATCTCCGCCCCAATCAGCCAGAAATTACGATCCACCATCTAGATCGGTTAAATCATGATATTCCCCCCGGACAAACGAAATCCTTATTCAGCCCCTGCAACAGCCGAAACTCGTGTTTTTTCGTCAGGTCAACCAAAAATCGCAGCACTGACCAGGTACAGTTGTCAAAAACAAACTCCGCCCCGATCAGCCAGAAATTACGATCGGCCATCTAGATCGGTTAAATCACGATATTGCCCCTGGACGAACGAAATCCTTATTCAGACCCAGCAACGGCCGAAACTCGAGATTTTCCGAATGGTCAACCAAAAATCACAGTACTAACCAGGAACAGTTGTCAAAAACGATCTCCGCCCCGATCAGGCAGAAATCACGATGGACCATCTAGATTGGTTAAATCACGATATTGCCCCCGGGCGGACGAAATCGCTATTCAGACGCTGCATCGGCCGAAACTCGTGATTATCCGCCTAGCCAACCGAAAATCACAGTACTGGCCAGGTACAGTTGCCAAAAACAATCTCCGCCCCGATCAGGCAGAAATTACGATCAACCATCTAGATCGGTTAAATCACGATATTGCCCCCGGACGAATGAAATCCTTATTCAGCCCCTGCAACGGCCGAAACTCGTGATTTTTCGTCTGGTCAACCGAAAATCGCAGTACTGACTAGGTACAGTTGTCAAAAACAATCTCCGCCCCGATCAGCCAGAAATTACGGTCGGCCATCTAGATCGGTTAAATCACGATATTGCCCCCGGACGAACGAAATCCTTATTCAGCCCCTGCAACGGCCGAAACTCGTGATTTTCCGTCTGGTCAACCGAAAATAATAGTACTGACTAGGTACAGTTGTCAAAAACATTCCCCGCCCCGATCAGCCAGAAATTACGATCCACCAAGTAGATCGGTTAAATCACGATATTGCCCCCGGACGAACGAAATCCTTATTCAGACCCTGCCACGGCCGAAACTCGTGATTATCCGTCTGGTCAACCGAAAATCACAGTACTGACCAGGAGCAGTTGTCAAAAGCGATCTTCGCCCCGATCAGGCAGAAATCATGATCGACCGTCTAGATTGGTCAAATACCGACATTGCCCCCAGGCGGACGAAATCGCTATTCAGAAGCTGCATCGGCCGAAACTCGGGATTATCCGTCTGGTCAACCGAAAATCACAGTACTGACCAAGTACAGTTGCCAAAAACGATCTCCGCCCCGATCAGCCAGAAATCACGATCGGCCATCTAGATCGGTTAAATCACGATATTGCCCCCGGGCAGACGAAATCGCTACTCAGACCCTGCAACGGCCGAAACTCGTGATTATCCATCTGGTCAACCGAAAATCACGGTACTGACCAAGAACAGTTGTCAAAAACGATCTTCGCCCCGATCAGGTAGAAATCACGATCGACCATCTAGATCGGTCAAATCCCGATATTGCCCCCGGGCGGACGAAATCGCTATTCAGACGCTGCATCGGCCGAAACTCGCGATTATCCGCCTGGCCAACTGAAAATCACAGTACTGGCCAGGTACAGTTGCCAAAAACAATCTCCGCCCCGATCAGGCAGAAATTACGATCAACCATCTAGATCGGTTAAATCACGATATTGCCCCCGGACGAATGAAATCCTTATTCAGCCCCTGCAACGGCCGAAACTCGTGATTTTTCGTCTGGTCAACCGAAAATCGCAGTACTGACTAGGTACAGTTGTCAAAAACAATCTCCGCCCCGATCAGCCAGAAATTACGGTCGGCCATCTAGATCGGTTAAATCACGATATTGCCCCCGGACGAACGAAATCCTTATTCAGCCCCTGCAACGGCCGAAACTCGTGATTTTCCGTCTGGTCAACCGAAAATAATAGTACTGACTAGGTACAGTTGTCAAAAACATTCCCCGCCCCGATCAGCCAGAAATTACGATCCACCAAGTAGATCGGTTAAATCACGATATTGCCCCCGGACGAACGAAATCCTTATTCAGACCCTGCCACGGCCGAAACTCGTGATTATCCGTCTGGTCAACCGAAAATCACAGTACTGACCAGGAGCAGTTGTCAAAAGCGATCTTCGCCCCGATCAGGCAGAAATCATGATCGACCGTCTAGATTGGTCAAATACCGACATTGCCCCCAGGCGGACGAAATCGCTATTCAGAAGCTGCATCGGCCGAAACTCGGGATTATCCGTCTGGTCAACCGAAAATCACAGTACTGACCAAGTACAGTTGCCAAAAACGATCTCCGCCCCGATCAGCCAGAAATCACGATCGGCCATCTAGATCGGTTAAATCACGATATTGCCCCCGGGCAGACGAAATCGCTACTCAGACCCTGCAACGGCCGAAACTCGTGATTATCCATCTGGTCAACCGAAAATCACGGTACTGACCAAGAACAGTTGTCAAAAACGATCTTCGCCCCGATCAGGTAGAAATCACGATCGACCATCTAGATCGGTCAAATCCCGATATTGCCCCCGGGCGGACGAAATCGCTATTCAGACGCTGCATCGGCCGAAACTCGCGATTATCCGCCTGGCCAACTGAAAATCACAGTACTGGCCAGGTACAGTTGCCAAAAACAATCTCCGCCCCGATCAGGCAGAAATTACGATCAACCATCTAGATCGGTTAAATCACGATA
Organism: Delonix regia; assembly: GCA_037074485.1. Classification (NCBI taxonomy): domain Eukaryota; kingdom Viridiplantae; phylum Streptophyta; class Magnoliopsida; order Fabales; family Fabaceae; genus Delonix; species Delonix regia. Next base: position 683,484 of record JAYWLE010000016.1, read on the forward strand.
TTGCCCCCGGACGAATGAAATCCTTATTCAGCCCCTGCAACGGCCGAAACTCGTGATTTTTCGTCTGGTCAACCGAAAATCGCAGCACTGACTAGGTACAGTTGTCAAAAACAATCTCCGCCCCGATCAGCCAGAAATTACGGTCGGCCATCTAGATCGGTTAAATCACGATATTGCCCCCGGACGAACGAAATCCTTATTCAGCCCCTGCAACGGCCGAAACTCGTGATTTTCCGTCTGGTCAACCGAAAATAATAGTACTGACTAGGTACAGTTGACAAAAACATTCCCCGCCCCGATCAGCCAGAAATTACGATCCACCAAGTAGATCGGTTAAATCACGATATTGCCCCCGGACGAACGAAATCCTTATTCAGACCCTGCCACGGCCGAAACTCGTGATTATCCGTCTGGTCAACCGAAAATCACAGTACTGACCAGGAGCAGTTGTCAAAAGCGATCTTCGCCCCGATCAGGCAGAAATCATGATCGACCGTCTAGATTGGTCAAATACCGACATTGCCCCCAGGCGGACGAAATCGCTATTCAGAAGCTGCATCGGCCGAAACTCGGGATTATCCGTCTGGTCAACCGAAAATCACAGTACTGACCAAGTACAGTTGCCAAAAACGATCTCTGCCCCGATCAGCCAGAAATCACGATCGGCCATCTAGATCGGTTAAATCACGATATTGCCCCCGGGCAGACGAAATCGCTACTCAGACCCTGCAACGGCCGAAACTTGTGATTATCCATCTGGTCAACCGAAAATCACGGTACTGACCAAGAACAGTTGTCAAAAACGATCTTCGCCCCGATCAGGTAGAAATCACGATCGACCATCTAGATCGGTCAAATCCCGATATTGCCCCCGGGCGGACGAAATCGCTATTCAGACGCTGCATCGGCCGAAACTCGCGATTATCCGCCTGGCCAGCTGAAAATCACAGTACTGGCCAGGTACAGTTGCCAAAAACAATCTCCGCCCCGATCAGGCAGAAATTACGATCAACCATCTAGATCGGTTAAATCACGATATTGCCCCCGGACGAATGAAATCCTTATTCAGCCCCTGCAACGGCCGAAACTCGTGATTTTTCGTCTGGTCAACCGAAAATCGCAGTACTGACTAGGTACAGTTGTCAAAAACAATCTCCGCCCCGATCAGCCAGAAATTACGGTCGGCCATCTAGATCGGTTAAATCACGATATTGCCCCCGGACGAACGAAATCCTTATTCAGCCCCTGCAACGGCCGAAACTCGTGATTTTCCGTCTGGTCAACCGAAAATAATAGTACTGACTAGGTACAGTTGTCAAAAACATTCCCCGCCCCGATCAGCCAGAAATTACGATCCACCAAGTAGATCGGTTAAATCACGATATTGCCCCCGGACGAACGAAATCCTTATTCAGACCCTGCCACGGCCGAAACTCGTGATTATCCGTCTGGTCAACCGAAAATCACAGTACTGACCAGGAGCAGTTGTCAAAAGCGATCTTCGCCCCGATCAGGCAGAAATCATGATCGACCGTCTAGATTGGTCAAATACCGACATTGCCCCCAGGCGGACGAAATCGCTATTCAGAAGCTGCATCGGCCGAAACTCGGGATTATCCGTCTGGTCAACCGAAAATCACAGTACTGACCAAGTACAGTTGCCAAAAACGATCTCCGCCCCGATCAGCCAGAAATCACGATCGGCCATCTAGATCGGTTAAATCACGATATTGCCCCCGGGCAGACGAAATCGCTACTCAGACCCTGCAACGGCCGAAACTCGTGATTATCCATCTGGTCAACCGAAAATCACGGTACTGACCAAGAACAGTTGTCAAAAACGATCTTCGCCCCGATCAGGTAGAAATCACGATCGACCATCTAGATCGGTCAAATCCCGATATTGCCCCCGGGCGGACGAAATCGCTATTCAGACGCTGCATCGGCCGAAACTCGCGATTATCCGCCTGGCCAACTGAAAATCACAGTACTGGCCAGGTACAGTTGCCAAAAACAATCTCCGCCCCGATCAGGCAGAAATTACGATCAACCATCTAGATCGGTTAAATCACGATATTGCCCCCGGACGAATGAAATCCTTATTCAGCCCCTGCAACGGCCGAAACTCGTGATTTTTCGTCTGGTCAACCGAAAATCGCAGTACTTACTAGGTACAGTTGTCAAAAACAATCTCCGCCCCGATCAGCCAGAAATTACGGTCGGCCATCTAGATCGGTTAAATCACGATATTGCCCCCGGACGAACGAAATCCTTATTCAGCCCCTGCAACGGCCGAAACTCGTGATTTTCCGTCTGGTCAACCGAAAATAATAGTACTGACTAGGTACAGTTGTCAAAAACATTCCCCGCCCCGATCAGCCAGAAATTACGATCCACCAAGTAGATCGGTTAAATCACGATATTGCCCCCGGACGAACGAAATCCTTATTCAGACCCTGCCACGGGCGAAACTCGTGATTATCCGTCTGGTCAACCGAAAATCACAGTACTGACCAGGAGCAGTTGTCAAAAGCGATCTTCGCCCCGATCAGGCAGAAATCATGATCGACCGTCTAGATTGGTCAAATACCGACATTGCCCCCAGGCGGACGAAATCGCTATTCAGAAGCTGCATCGGCCGAAACTCGGGATTATCCGTCTGGTCAACCGAAAATCACAGTACTGACCAAGTACAGTTGCCAAAAACGATCTCTGCCCCGATCAGCCAGAAATCACGATCGGCCATCTAGATCGGTTAAATCACGATATTGCCCCCGGGCAGACGAAATCGCTACTCAGACCCTGCAACGGCCGAAACTCGTGATTATCCATCTGGTCAACCGAAAATCACGGTACTGACCAAGAACAGTTGTCAAAAACGATCTTCGCCCCGATCAGGTAGAAATCACGATCGACCATCTAGATCGGTCAAATCCCGATATTGCCCCCGGGCGGACGAAATCGCTATTCAGACGCTGCATCGGCCGAAACTCGCGATTATCCGCCTGGCCAGCAGAAAATCACAGTACTGGCCAGGTACAGTTGCCAAAAACAATCTCCGCCCCGATCAGGCAGAAATTACGATCAACCATCTAGATCGGTTAAATCACGATATTGCCCCCGGACGAATGAAATCCTTATTCAGCCCCTGCAACGGCCGAAACTCGTGATTTTTCGTCTGGTCAACCGAAAATCGCAGTACTGACTAGGTACAGTTGTCAAAAACAATCTCCGCCCCGATCAGCCAGAAATTACGGTCGGCCATCTAGATCGGTTAAATCACGATATTGCCCCCGGACGAACGAAATCCTTATTCAGCCCCTGCAACGGCCGAAACTCGTGATTTTCCGTCTGGTCAACCGAAAATAATAGTACTGACTAGGTACAGTTGTCAAAAACATTCCCCGCCCCGATCAGCCAGAAATTACGATCCACCAAGTAGATCGGTTAAATCACGATATTGCCCCCGGACGAACGAAATCCTTATTCAGACCCTGCCACGGCCGAAACTCGTGATTATCCGTCTGGTCAACCGAAAATCACAGTACTGACCAGGAGCAGTTGTCAAAAGCGATCTTCGCCCCGATCAGGCAGAAATCATGATCGACCGTCTAGATTGGTCAAATACCGACATTGCCCCCAGGCGGACGAAATCGCTATTCAGAAGCTGCATCGGCCGAAACTCGGGATTATCCGTCTGGTCAACCGAAAATCACAGTACTGACCAAGTACAGTTGCCAAAAACGATCTCCGCCCCGATCAGCCAGAAATCACGATCGGCCATCTAGATCGGTTAAATCACGATATTGCCCCCGGGCAGACGAAATCGCTACTCAGACCCTGCAACGGCCGAAACTCGTGATTATCCATCTGGTCAACCGAAAATCACGGTACTGACCAAGAACAGTTGTCAAAAACGATCTTCGCCCCGATCAGGTAGAAATCACGATCGACCATCTAGATCGGTCAAATCCCGATATTGCCCCCGGGCGGACGAAATCGCTATTCAGACGCTGCATCGGCCGAAACTCGCGATTATCCGCCTGGCCAACTGAAAATCACAGTACTGGCCAGGTACAGTTGCCAAAAACAATCTCCGCCCCGATCAGGCAGAAATTACGATCAACCATCTAGATCGGTTAAATCACGATATTGCCCCTGGACGAACGAAATCCTTATTCAGCCCCTGCAACGGCCGAAACTCGTGATTTTTCGTCTGGTCAACCGAAAATCGCAGTACTGACTAGGTACAGTTGTCAAAAACAATCTCCGCCCCGATCAGCCAGAAATTACGGTCGGCCATCTAGATCGGTTAAATCACGATATTGCCCCCGGACGAACGAAATCCTTATTCAGCCCCTGCAACGGCCGAAACTCGTGATTTTCCGTCTGGTCAACCGAAAATAATAGTACTGACTAGGTACAGTTGTCAAAAACATTCCCCGCCCCGATCAGCCAGAAATTACGATCCACCAAGTAGATCGGTTAAATCACGATATTGCCCCCGGACGAACGAAATCCTTATTCAGACCCTGCCACGGGCGAAACTCGTGATTATCCGTCTGGTCAACCGAAAATCACAGTACTGACCAGGAGCAGTTGTCAAAAGCGATCTTCGCCCCGATCAGGCAGAAATCATGATCGACCGTCTAGATTGGTCAAATACCGACATTGCCCCCAGGCGGACGAAATCGCTATTCAGAAGCTGCATCGGCCGAAACTCGGGATTATCCGTCTGGTCAACCGAAAATCACAGTACTGACCAAGTACAGTTGCCAAAAACGATCTCTGCCCCGATCAGCCAGAAATCACGATCGGCCATCTAGATCGGTTAAATCACGATATTGCCCCCGGGCAGACGAAATCGCTACTCAGACCCTGCAACGGCCGAAACTCGTGATTATCCATCTGGTCAACCGAAAATCACGGTACTGACCAAGAACAGTTGTCAAAAACGATCTTCGCCCCGATCAGGTAGAAATCACGATCGACCATCTAGATCGGTCAAATCCCGATATTGCCCCCGGGCGGACGAAATCGCTATTCAGACGCTGCATCGGCCGAAACTCGCGATTATCCGCCTGGCCAGCTGAAAATCACAGTACTGGCCAGGTACAGTTGCCAAAAACAATCTCCGCCCCGATCAGGCAGAAATTACGATCAACCATCTAGATCGGTTAAATCACGATATTGCCCCCGGACGAATGAAATCCTTATTCAGCCCCTGCAACGGCCGAAACTCGTGATTTTTCGTCTGGTCAACCGAAAATCGCAGTACTGACTAGGTACAGTTGTCAAAAACAATCTCCGCCCCGATCAGCCAGAAATTACGGTCGGCCATCTAGATCGGTTAAATCACGATATTGCCCCCGGACGAACGAAATCCTTATTCAGCCCCTGCAACGGCCGAAACTCGTGATTTTCCGTCTGGTCAACCGAAAATAATAGTACTGACTAGGTACAGTTGTCAAAAACATTCCCCGCCCCGATCAGCCAGAAATTACGATCCACCAAGTAGATCGGTTAAATCACGATATTGCCCCCGGACGAACGAAATCCTTATTCAGACCCTGCCACGGCCGAAACTCGTGATTATCCGTCTGGTCAACCGAAAATCACAGTACTGACCAGGAGCAGTTGTCAAAAGCGATCTTCGCCCCGATCAGGCAGAAATCATGATCGACCGTCTAGATTGGTCAAATACCGACATTGCCCCCAGGCGGACGAAATCGCTATTCAGAAGCTGCATCGGCCGAAACTCGGGATTATCCGTCTGGTCAACCGAAAATCACAGTACTGACCAAGTACAGTTGCCAAAAACGATCTCCGCCCCGATCAGCCAGAAATCACGATCGGCCATCTAGATCGGTTAAATCACGATATTGCCCCCGGGCAGACGAAATCGCTACTCAGACCCTGCAACGGCCGAAACTCGTGATTATCCATCTGGTCAACCGAAAATCACGGTACTGACCAAGAACAGTTGTCAAAAACGATCTTCGCCCCGATCAGGTAGAAATCACGATCGACCATCTAGATCGGTCAAATCCCGATATTGCCCCCGGGCGGACGAAATCGCTATTCAGACGCTGCATCGGCCGAAACTCGCGATTATCCGCCTGGCCAACTGAAAATCACAGTACTGGCCAGGTACAGTTGCCAAAAACAATCTCCGCCCCGATCAGGCAGAAATTACGATCAACCATCTAGATCGGTTAAATCACGATATTGCCCCTGGACGAACGAAATCCTTATTCAGCCCCTGCAACGGCCGAAACTCGTGATTTTTCGTCTGGTCAACCGAAAATCGCAGTACTGACTAGGTACAGTTGTCAAAAACAATCTCCGCCCCGATCAGCCAGAAATTACGGTCGGCCATCTAGATCGGTTAAATCACGATATTGCCCCCGGACGAACGAAATCCTTATTCAGCCCCTGCAACGGCCGAAACTCGTGATTTTCCGTCTGGTCAACCGAAAATAATAGTACTGACTAGGTACAGTTGTCAAAAACATTCCCCGCCCCGATCAGCCAGAAATTACGATCCACCAAGTAGATCGGTTAAATCACGATATTGCCCCCGGACGAACGAAATCCTTATTCAGACCCTGCCACGGGCGAAACTCGTGATTATCCGTCTGGTCAACCGAAAATCACAGTACTGACCAGGAGCAGTTGTCAAAAGCGATCTTCGCCCCGATCAGGCAGAAATCATGATCGACCGTCTAGATTGGTCAAATACCGACATTGCCCCCAGGCGGACGAAATCGCTATTCAGAAGCTGCATCGGCCGAAACTCGGGATTATCCGTCTGGTCAACCGAAAATCACAGTACTGACCAAGTACAGTTGCCAAAAACGATCTCCGCCCCGATCAGCCAGAAATCACGATCGGCCATCTAGATCGGTTAAATCACGATATTGCCCCCGGGCAGACGAAATCGCTACTCAGACCCTGCAACGGCCGAAACTCGTGATTATCCATCTGGTCAACCGAAAATCACGGTACTGACCAAGAACAGTTGTCAAAAACGATCTTCGCCCCGATCAGGTAGAAATCACGATCGACCATCTAGATCGGTCAAATCCCGATATTGCCCCTGGGCGGACGAAATCGCTATTCAGACGCTGCATCGGCCGAAACTCGCGATTATCCGCCTGGCCAACTGAAAATCACAGTACTGGCCAGGTACAGTTGCCAAAAACAATCTCCGCCCCGATCAGGCAGAAATTACGATCAACCATCTAGATCGGTTAAATCACGATATTGCCCCCGGACGAATGAAATCCTTATTCAGCCCCTGCAACGGCCGAAACTCGTGATTTTTCGTCTGGTCAACCGAAAATCGCAGTACTGACTAGGTACAGTTGTCAAAAACAATCTCCGCCCCGATCAGCCAGAAATTACGGTCGGCCATCTAGATCGGTTAAATCACGATATTGCCCCCGGACGAACGAAATCCTTATTCAGCCCCTGCAACGGCCGAAACTCGTGATTTTCCGTCTGGTCAACCGAAAATAATAGTACTGACTAGGTACAGTTGACAAAAACATTCCCCGCCCCGATCAGCCAGAAATTACGATCCACCAAGTAGATCGGTTAAATCACGATATTGCCCCCGGACGAACGAAATCCTTATTCAGACCCTGCCACGGCCGAAACTCGTGATTATCCGTCTGGTCAACCGAAAATCACAGTACTGACCAGGAGCAGTTGTCAAAAGCGATCTTCGCCCCGATCAGGCAGAAATCATGATCGACCGTCTAGATTGGTCAAATACCGACATTGCCCCCAGGCGGACGAAATCGCTATTCAGAAGCTGCATCGGCCGAAACTCGGGATTATCCGTCTGGTCAACCGAAAATCACAGTACTGACCAAGTACAGTTGCCAAAAACGATCTCTGCCCCGATCAGCCAGAAATCACGATCGGCCATCTAGATCGGTTAAATCACGATATTGCCCCCGGGCAGACGAAATCGCTACTCAGACCCTGCAACGGCCGAAACTTGTGATTATCCATCTGGTCAACCGAAAATCACGGTACTGACCAAGAACAGTTGTCAAAAACGATCTTCGCCCCGATCAGGTAGAAATCACGATCGACCATCTAGATCGGTCAAATCCCGATATTGCCCCCGGGCGGACGAAATCGCTATTCAGACGCTGCATCGGCCGAAACTCGCGATTATCCGCCTGGCCAGCTGAAAATCACAGTACTGGCCAGGTACAGTTGCCAAAAACAATCTCCGCCCCGATCAGGCAGAAATTACGATCAACCATCTAGATCGGTTAAATCACGATATTGCCCCCGGACGAATGAAATCCTTATTCAGCCCCTGCAATGGCCGAAACTCGTGATTTTTCGTCTGGTCAACCGAAAATCGCAGTACTGACTAGGTACAGTTGTCAAAAACAATCTCCGCCCCGATCAGCCAGAAATTACGGTCGGCCATCTAGATCGGTTAAATCACGATATTGCCCCCGGACGAACGAAATCCTTATTCAGCCCCTGCAACGGCCGAAACTCGTGATTTTCCGTCTGGTCAACCGAAAATAATAGTACTGACTAGGTACAGTTGTCAAAAACATTCCCCGCCCCGATCAGCCAGAAATTACGATCCACCAAGTAGATCGGTTAAATCACGATATTGCCCCCGGACGAACGAAATCCTTATTCAGACCCTGCCACGGGCGAAACTCGTGATTATCCGTCTGGTCAACCGAAAATCACAGTACTGACCAGGAGCAGTTGTCAAAAGCGATCTTCGCCCCGATCAGGCAGAAATCATGATCGACCGTCTAGATTGGTCAAATACCGACATTGCCCCCAGGCGGACGAAATCGCTATTCAGAAGCTGCATCGGCCGAAACTCGGGATTATCCGTCTGGTCAACCGAAAATCACAGTACTGACCAAGTACAGTTGCCAAAAACGATCTCCGCCCCGATCAGCCAGAAATCACGATCGGCCATCTAGATCGGTTAAATCACGATATTGCCCCCGGGCAGACGAAATCGCTACTCAGACCCTGCAACGGCCGAAACTCGTGATTATCCATCTGGTCAACCGAAAATCACGGTACTGACCAAGAACAGTTGTCAAAAACGATCTTCGCCCCGATCAGGTAGAAATCACGATCGACCATCTAGATCGGTCAAATCCCGATATTGCCCCCGGGCGGACGAAATCGCTATTCAGACGCTGCATCGGCCGAAACTCGCGATTATCCGCCTGGCCAACTGAAAATCACAGTACTGGCCAGGTACAGTTGCCAAAAACAATCTCCGCCCCGATCAGGCAGAAATTACGATCAACCATCTAGATCGGTTAAATCACGATGTTGCCCCTGGACGAACGAAATCCTTATTCAACCCCTGCAACGGCCGAAACTCGTGATTTTCCGTCTGGTCAACCGAAAATAATAGTACTGACTAGGTACAGTTGTCAAAAACAATCTCCGCCCCGATCAACCAGAAATTACGGTCGGCCATCTAGATCGGTTAAATCACGATATTGCCCCCGGACGAACGAAATCCTTATTCAGCCCCTGCAACGGCCGAAACTCGTGATTTTCCGTCTGGTCAACCGAAAATAATAGTACTGACTAGGTACAGTTGTCAAAAACATTCCCCGCCCCGATCAGCCAGAAATTACGATCCACCAAGTAGATCGGTTAAATCACGATATTGCCCCCGGACGAACGAAATCCTTATTCAGACCCTGCCACGGCCGAAACTCGTGATTATCCGTCTGGTCAACCGAAAATCACAGTACTGACCAGGAGCAGTTGTCAAAAGCGATCTTCGCCCCGATCAGGCAGAAATCATGATCGACCGTCTAGATTGGTCAAATACCGACATTGCCCCCAGGCGGACGAAATCGCTATTCAGAAGCTGCATCGGCCGAAACTCGGGATTATCCGTCTGGTCAACCGAAAATCACAGTACTGACCAAGTACAGTTGCCAAAAACGATCTCCGCCCCGATCAGCCAGAAATCACGATCGGCCATCTAGATCGGTTAAATCACGATATTGCCCCCGGGCAGACGAAATCGCTACTCAGACCCTGCAACGGCCGAAACTCGTGATTATCCATCTGGTCAACCGAAAATCACGGTACTGACCAAGAACAGTTGTCAAAAACGATCTTCGCCCCGATCAGGTAGAAATCACGATCGACCATCTAGATCGGTCAAATCCCGATATTGCCCCCGGGCGGACGAAATCGCTATTCAGACGCTGCATCGGCCGAAACTCGCGATTATCCGCCTGGCCAACTGAAAATCACAGTACTGGCCAGGTACAGTTGCCAAAAACAATCTCCGCCCCGATCAGGCAGAAATTACGATCAACCATCTAGATCGGTTAAATCACGATATTGCCCCTGGACGAACGAAATCCTTATTCAGCCCCTGCAACGGCCGAAACTCGTGATTTTCCGTCTGGTCAACCGAAAATAATAGTACTGACCAGGTACAGTTGTCAAAAACAATCTCCGCCCCGGTCAGCCAGAAATTACGGTCGGCCATCTAGATCGGTTAAATCACGATATTGCCCCCGGACGAACGAAATCCTTATTCAGCCCCTGCAACGGCCGAAACTCGTGATTTTCCGTCTGGTCAACCGAAAATCACAGTACAGACTAGGTACAGTTGTCAAAAACATTCCCCGTCCCGATCAGCCAGAAATTACGATCCACCAAGTAGATCGGTTAAATCACGATATTGCCCCCGGACGAACGAAATCCTTATTCAGACCCTGCCACGGCCGAAACTCGTGATTATCCGTCTGGTCAACCGAAAATCACAGTACTAACCAGGAGCAGTTGTCAAAAGCGATCTTCGCCCCGATCAGGCAGAAATCATGATCGACCGTCTAGATTGGTCAAATACCGACATTGCCCCCAGGCGGACGAAATCGCTATTCAGAAGCTGCATCGGCCGAAACTCGGGATTATCCGTCTGGTCAATCGAAAATCACAGTACTGACCAAGTACAGTTGCCAAAAACGATCTCCGCCCCGATCAGCCAGAAATCACGATCGGCCATCTAGATCGGTTAAATCACGATATTGCCCCCGGGCAGACGAAATCGCTACTCAGACCCTGCAACGGCCGAAACTCGTGATTATCCATCTGGTCAACCGAAAATCACGGTACTGACCAAGAACAGTTGTCAAAAACGATCTTCGCCCCGATCAGGTAGAAATCACGATCGACCATCTAGATCGATCAAATCCCGATATTGCCCCCGGGCGGACGAAATCGCTATTCAGACGCTGCATCGGCCGAAACTCGCGATTATCCGCCTGGCCAACTGAAAATCACAGTACTGGCCAGGTACAGTTGCCAAAAACAATCTCCGCCCCGATCAGGCAGAAATTACGATCAACCATCTAGATCGGTTAAATCACGATATTGCCCCTGGACGAACGAAATCCTTATTCAGCCCCTGCAACGGCCGAAACTCGTGATTTTCCGTCTGGTCAACCGAAAATAATAGTACTGACTAGGTACAGTTGTCAAAAACAATCTCCGCCCCGATCAGCCAAAAATTACGGTCGGCCATCTAGATCGGTTAAGTCACGATATTGCCCCCGGACGAACGAAATCCTTATTCAGCCCCTGCAACGGCCGAAACTCGTGATTTTCCGTCTGGTCAACCGAAAATAATAGTACTGACTAGGTACAGTTGTCAAAAACATTCCCCGCCCCGATCAGCCAGAAATTACGATCCACCAAGTAGATCGGTTAAATCACGATATTGCCCCCGGATGAACGAAATCCTTATTCAGCCCCTGCAACGGTCGAAACTCGTGATTTTTCGTCTGGTCAACCGAAAATCACTGTACTGAGTACAGTTGTCAAAAATAATCTCCGCCCCAATCAGCCAGAAATTACGATCCACCATCTAGATCGGTTAAATCACGATATTGCCCCCGGATGAACGAAATCCTTATTCAGCCCCTGCAACGGTCGAAACTCGTGATTTTTCGTCTGGTCAACCGAAAATCACTGTACTGAGTACAGTTGTCAAAAACAAACTCCGCCCCAATCAGCCAGAAATTACGATCCACCATCTAGATCGGTTAAATCAAGATATTCCCCCCGGACAAACGAAATCCTTATTCAGCCCCTGCAACAGCCGAAACTCGTGTTTTTTCGTCAGGTCAACCAAAAATCGCAGCACTGACCAGGTACAGTTGTCAAAAACAATCTCCGCCCCGATCAGCCAGAAATTACGATCCACCATCTAGATCGGTTAAGTCACGATATTGCCCCCGGACGAACGAAATCCTTATTCAGCTCCTGCAACAGCCGAAACTCGTGTTTTTTCGTCAGGTCAACCAAAAATCGCAGTACTGACCAGGTACAGTTGCCAAAAACAAACTCCGCCCCGATCAGCCAGAAATTACGATCGGCCATCTAGATCGGTTAAATCACGATATTGCCCCCGGACGAACGAAATCCTTATTCAGACCCAGCAACGGCCGAAACTCGTGATTATCCGAATGGTCAACCGAAAATCCCAGTACTGACCAGGTACTGTTGTCAAAAACAATCTCCGCCCCAATCAACCAGAAATCACAATCGACCTTCTAGATCGGTTAAATCACGATATTGCTCCCGGACGAACGAAATCCATATTCAGACCCTGCAACGGCCGAAACTCGTGATTATCCGTCTGGTCAACCAAAAATCACAGTACTGACTAGGTACAGTTGTCAAAAACGATCTCCGCCCCGATCAGCCAGAAATTACGATACACCAACTAGATCGGTTAAATCACGATATTGCCCCCAGAGGGACGAAATCGCTATTCAGACCCTGCAACGGCCGAAACTCGTGATTTTCAGTTTGGTCAACCGAAAATCACAGAACTGACCAGGTACAGCTGTCAAAAACAATCTCTGCCCTGAACAGCCAGAAATTACAATCAACCAACTAGATTGATTAGATCACGATCTTGCCCTTGGACGAACGAAATCCTTATTCAGACCCCGCAACGGCCGAAACTCGTGATTTTCCGAATGGTCAAGCAAAAATCGCAGTACTGACCCGGAACAGTTGTCAAAAACGATCTCCGCCCTGATCAACCAAAAATCACGATTGACCATCTAGATCGTTTAAATCACGATATTGCCCCCGAACGAACGAAATCCTTATTCAGACCCTGCAACGGCCGAAACTCCCGATTTTCCGAATGGTCAACCGAAAATCAGAGTACTGACCAGGTACAGTTGTCAAAAACGATCTCTGCCCCGATCAGCCAGAAATTACGATCCACCATCTAGATCGGTTAAATCACGATATTGCCCCCGGACGAACGAAATCCTTATTCGGACCTTGCAACGGCTGAAGCTCGTGATTTTCCGTCTGGTCATCTGAAAATCACAGTACTGACCAAGAACAGTTATCAAAAACGATCTCCACCCCGATCAGCCAGAGATCAAGATCCACCATCTAGATCGGTTAAATCACGATATTGCCCCAGGACGAACGAAATCCTTATTCAGACTCTGCAACGGCCGAAACTCGTTATTATCCGAATGGTCAATCGAAAATCACAGTACAGACCAGGTACAGTTGTCAAAAACAATCTCCGCCCCGATCAGCCAGAAATTACGATCCACCGACTAGATCGGGTAAATCACGATATTGCCCCCGGACGAACGAAATCCTTATTCGGACCCTGCAACAGCCGAAACTCGTGATTATTCGAATGGTCAACCGAAAATCATAGTACTAACCAGATACAGTTGTCAAAAACAATCTCTGCCCCGATCAACTAGAAATCACGATCGACCATCTAGATCGGTTAAATCACGATATTGCCCCCGGACGAACGAAATCCTTATTCAGCCCCTGCAACGGCCGAAACTCGTGATTTTCCGTCTGGTCAACCGAAAGTCACGGAACTGACTAGGTACAGCTGTCAAAAACAATCTCTGCCCCGATCAACCAGAAATTACGATCCACCATCTAGATCGGTTAAATCACGATATTGCCCCCGGACGAACGAAATCCTTATCCAGACCCTGCAATGGCTGAAACTCGTGATTTTCCGAATGGTCAACCGAAAATCAAAGTACTGACCAGGTACAGTTGTCTAAAACAATCTCTGCCCCGATCAACTAGAAATCACGATCGACCATCTAGATTGGTTAAATCACGATATTGCCCCCGGACGAACGAAATCCTTATTCGGACCTTGCAACGGCCGAAACTCGTGATTTTCCGTCTGGTCATCTGAAAATCACAGTACTGACCAAGAACAGTTATCAAAAACGATCTCCACCCCGATCAGCCAGAGATCAAGATCCACCATCTAGATCGGTTAAATCACGATATTGCCCCAGGACGAACGAAATCCTTATTCAGACTCTGCAACGGCCGAAACTCGTTATTATCCGAATGGTCAACCGAAAATCACAGTACAGACCAGGTACAGTTGTCAAAAACAATCTCCGCCCCGATTAGCCAGAAATTACGATCCACCGACTAGATCGGGTAAATCACGATATTGCCCCCGGACGAACGAAATCCTTATTCGGACCCTGCAACGGCCGAAACTCGTGATTATTCGAATGGTCAACCGAAAATCATAGTACTAACCAGATACAGTTGTCAAAAATGATCTCCGCCCCGATCAGCCAGAAATTACGATCCACCATCCAGATTGGTTAAATCACGATATTGCCCCCGGACGAACGAAATCCTTATTCGGACCTTGCAACGGCCGAAACTCGTGATTTTTCGTCTGGTCATCCGAAAATCACAGTACTGACTAGGTACAGTTGTCAAAAACAATCTCCGCCCCGATCAGCCAGAAATTACGGTCGGCCATCTAGATCGGTTAAATCACGATATTGCCCCCGGACGAACGAAATCCTTATTCAGCCCCTGCAACGGCCGAAACTCGTGATTTTCCGTCTGGTCAACCGAAAGTCACGGAACTGACTAGGTACAGCTGTCAAAAACAATCTCTGCCCCGATCAACCAGAAATTACGATGCACCGACTAGATCGGTTAAATCACGTTATTGCCCACAGACGAACGAAATCCTAATTCAGACCCTGCAACAGCCGAAACTCCTGGTCAACCGAAAATCACAGTACTGGCCAGGTACAGTTGTCAAAAACAATCTCCGCATCGATCAGGCAGAAATCACGATCGACCATCTAGATCGGTTAAATCACGATATTGCCCCCGGGCGGACGAACTCGCTATTCAGACGCTGAATCGGTCGAAACTCGTGATTAACCGTCTGGTCAACCGAAAATCACAGTACTGACCAGGTACAGTTGTCAAAAACAATCTCCGCCCCGATCAGCCAGAAACCACGAACGACCATCTACATCGATTAAATCACGATAATGCCCTCGGACGGACGAAATCGCTATTCAGACGCTGCATCGGCTGAAACTCGTGATTATCTGCCTGGTCAACCGAAAATCACAGTACTGACCAGGTACAGTTTTGAAAAACGATCTCCGCCCCGATTAGGCAGAAATCACGATCGACTGTCTAGATCAGATAAGTCACGATATTGCCCCCAGGCGAACGAAATCGCTATTCAGACGCTGTATCGGCCGAAACTCGTGATTAACCGTCTGGTCAACCGAATATCACAGTACTGACCAGGTACAGTTGTCAAAAACAATCTCCGCCCCGATCAGCCAGAAATCATGAACGACCATCTAGATCGACTAAATCACGATATTGCCCCCGGGCGGACGAGATCGCTATTCAGACGCTGCATCGGCCAAAACTCGTGATTATCCGCCTGGTCAACCGAAAATCACAGTACTGACCAGGTACAGTTTTCAAAAACGATCTCCGCCCCGATCAGGCAGAAATCACGATCGACCGTCTAGATCGGATAAGTCACGATATTGCCCCCGAGGGGACGAAATTGCTATTCAGACGCTATATCGGCCGAAACTCGTGATTGTTCGTCTGGTCAACCGAAAATCGCAGTACAGACCAAGAACAGTTGTCAAAAACAATCTCCGCCCCAATCAGCCAGAAATTACGATCCACCATCTAGATCGGTTAAATCACGATATTGCCCTCGGACAAACGAAATCCTTATTCAGCCCCTGCAACGGCCGAAACTCGTCATTTTCCGTCTGGTCAACTGAAAATCGCAGTACTGACCAGGTACAGTTATAAAAAATGATCTCCACCCCGATCGGCCAGAAATCAAGATCGACCATCTAGATGGGTTAAATCCCGATATTGCCCCTGGACGAACGAAATCCTTATTCAGACCCTGCAACGGCCGAAACTCGTGATTTTTCGTCTGGTCAACCGAAAATCGCAGCACTGACTAGGTACAGTTGTCAAAAACAATCTCCGCCCCGATCAGCCAAAAATTACGATCGACCATTTAGATCGGTTAAATCACGATATTGCCCCCGGACGAACGAAATCCTTATTCAGCCCCTGCAACGGCCTAAACTCGTGATTTTTCGTCTGGTCAACCGAAAATCGCAGTACCGACTAGGTACAGTTGTCAAAAACAATCTCCGCCCCGATCAGCCAGAAATTACGATCGGCCATCTAGATCGGTTAAATCACGATATTGCCCCCGGACGAACGAAATCCTTATTCAGACCCTGCCACGGCCGAAACTCGTGATTATCCGAATGGTCAACCGAAAATCATAGTACTGACCAGGTACAGTTGTCAAAAATGATCTCCGCCCCGATCAGGCAGAAATTACGATCCACCAACTAGATCGGTTAAATCACGATATTGCCCCCGGACGAACGAAATCCTTATTCGGACCTTGCAACGGCCGAAACTCGTGATTTTTCGTCTGGTCATCCGAAAATCACAGTACTGACTAGGTACAGTTGTCAAAAACAATCTCCGCCCCGATCAGCCTGAAATTACGATCCACCATCTAGATCGGTTAAATCACGATATTGCCCCCGGACGAATGAAATCCTTATCCAGTCCCTGCAATGGCTGAAACTCGTGATTTTTCGAATGGTCAACCGAAAATCAAAGTACTGACCAGGTACAGTTGTCAAAAACAATCTCTGCCCTGATCAACTAGAAATCACGATCGACCATCTAGATCGGTTAAATCACGATATTGCCCCCGGACGAACGAAATCCTTATTCAGCCCCTGCAACGGCCGACACTCGTGATTTTCCGTCTGGTCAACCGAAAGTCACGGAACTGACTAGGTACAGCTGTCAAAAACAATCTCTGCCCCGATCAACCAGAAATTACGATGCACCGACTAGATCGGTTAAATCACGTTATTGCCCATAGACGAACGAAATCCTTATTCAGACCCTGCAACAGCTGAAACTCGTGATTATCCTCCTGGTCAACCGAAAATCACAGTACTGGCCAGGTACAGTTGTCAAAAACAATCTCCGCATCGATCAGGCAGAAATCACGATCGATCATCTAGATCGGTTAAATCACGATAATGCCCCCGGGCGGACGAACTCGCTATTCAGACGCTGAATCGGTCGAAACTCGTGATTAACCGTCTGGTCAACCGAAAATCACAGTACTGACCAGGTACAGTTGTCAAAAACAATCTCCGCCCCGATCAGCCAGAAACCACGAACGACCATCTAGATCGATTAAATCACGATAATGCCCTCGGGCGGACGAAATCGCTATTCAGACGCTGCATCGGCTGAAACTCGTGATTATCCGCCTGGTCAACCGAAAATCACAGTACTGACCAGGTTCAGTTTTGAAAAACGATCTCCGCCCCGATCAGGCAGAAATCACGATCGACTGTCTAGATCGGATAAGTCACGATATTGCCCCCGGGCGAACGAAATCGCTATTCAGACGCTGCATCGGCCGAAACTCGTGATTATCCGCCTGGTCAACCGAAAATCACAGTACTGACCAGGTACAGTTTTCAAAAACGATCTCTGCCCCGATCAGGCAAAAATCACGATCGACCGTCTAGATCGGATAAGTCACGACATTGCCCCCGAGGGGACGAAATCGCTATTCAGACGCTGTATCGGCCGAAACTCGTGATTGTTCGTCTGGTCAACTGAAAATCGCAGTACAGACCAGGAACAGTTGTCAAAAACAATCTCCGCCCCAATCAGCCTGAAATTACGATCCACCATCTAGATCGGTTAAATCACGATATTGCCCTCGGACAAACGAAATCCTTATTCTGCCCCTGCAACGGCCGAAACTCGTCATTTTCCGTCTGGTCAACCGAAAATCGCAGTACTGACCAGGTACAGTTATAAAAAATGATCTCCACCCCGATCGGCCAGAAATCAAGGTCGACCATCTAGATGGGTTAAATCACGATATTGCCCCTGGACGAACGAAATCCTTATTCAGACCCTGCAACGGCCGAAACTCGTGATTTTTCGTCTGGTCAACCGAAAATCGCAGTACTGACTTGGTACAGTTGTCAAAAACAATCTCCGCCCCGATCAGCCAAAAATTACGATCCACCATCTAGATCGGTTAAATCACGATATTGCCCCCGGACGAACGAAATCCTTATTCAGCCCCTGCAACGGCCTAAACTCGTGATTTTTCGTCTGGTCAACCGAAAATCGCAGTACCGACTAGGTACAGTTGTCAAAAACAATCTCCGCCCCGATCAGCCAGAAATTACGATCGGCCATCTAGATCGGTTAAATCACGATATTGCCCCCGGACGAACGAAATCCTTATTCAGACCCTGCCACGGCCGAAACTCGTGATTATCCGAATGGTCAACCGAAAATCATAGTACTGACCAGGTACAGTTGTCAAAAATGATCTCCGCCCCGATCAGGCAGAAATTACGATCCACCAACTAGATCGGTTAAATCACGATATTGCCCCCGGACGAACGAAATCCTTATTCGGACCTTGCAACGGCCGAAACTCGTGATTTTTCGTCTGGTCATCCGAAAATCACAGTACTGACTAGGTACAGTTGTTAAAAACAATCTCCGCCCCGATCAGCCTGAAATTACGATCCACCATCTAGATCGGTTAAATCACGATATTGCCCCCGGACGAACGAAATCCTTATCCAGACCCTGCAATGGCTGAAACTCGTGATTTTCCGAATGGTCAACCGAAAATCAAAGTACTGACCAGGTACAGTTGTCAAAAATGATCTCCGCCCCGATCAGGCAGAAATTATGATCCACCAACTAGACCGGTTAAATCACGATATTGCCCCCGGACGAACGAAATCCTTATTCAGCCCCTGCAACGGCCGAAACTCGTGATTTTCCGTCTGGTCAACCGAAAGTCACGGAACTGACTAGGTACAGCTGTCAAAAACAATCTCTGCCCCGATCAACCAGAAATTACGATCCACCATCTAGATCGGTTAAATCACGATATTGCCCCCGGACGAACGAAATCCTTATCCAGACCCTGCAATGGCTGAAACTCGTGATTTTCCGAATGGTCAACCGAAAATCAAAGTACTGACCAGGTACAGTTGTCAAAAATGATCTCCGCCCCGATCAGGCAGAAATTATGATCCACCAACTAGACCGGTTAAATCACGATATTGCCCCCGGACGAACGAAATCCTTATTCAGCCCCTGCAACGGCCGAAACTCGTGATTTTCCGTCTGGTCAACCGAAAGTCACGGAACTGACTAGGTACAGCTGTCAAAAACAATCTCTGCCCCGATCAACCAGAAATTACGATCCACCGACTAGATCGGTTAAATCACGTTATTGCCCACAGACGAACGAAATCCTTATTCAGACCCTGCAACAGCCGAAACTCGTGATTGTCCTCCAGGTCAACCGAAAATCACAGTACTGACTAGGTACAGCTGTCAAAAACGATCTCCGCCCCGATCAACCAGAAATCCCGATCGGCCATCTAGATCAGTTAAATCACGATATTGCCCCCGGACGAACGAAATCCTTATTCAGACCCTGCAACGGCCAAAACTCGTGATTTTTTGTCAGGTCAACCGAAAATCAAAGTACTGACCAGGTACAGTTGTCAAAAATGATCTCCGCCCCGATCAGGCAGAAATTATGATCCACCAACTAGACCGGTTAAATCACGATATTGCCCCCGGACGAACGAAATCCTTATTCAGCCCCTGCAACGGCCGAAACTCGTGATTTTCCGTCTGGTCAACCGAAAGTCACGGAACTGACTAGGTACAGCTGTCAAAAACAATCTCTGCCCCGATCAACCAGAAATTACGATCCACCGACTAGATCGGTTAAATCACGTTATTGCCCACAGACGAACGAAATCCTTATTCAGACCCTACAACAGCCGAAACTCGTGATTGTCCTCCTGGTCATCCGAAAATCACAGTACTGACTAGGTACAGCTGTCAAAAACGATCTCCGCCCCGATCAACCAGAAATCCCGATCGACCATCTAGATCAGTTAAATCACGATATTGCCCCCGGACGAACGAAATCCTTATTCAGACCCTGCAACGGCCAAAACTCGTGATTTTTTGTCAGGTCAACCGAAAATCACAGTACTGACTAGGTACAGCTGTTAAAAACATTCTCCGCCCCGATCAACCAGAAATCCCGATCGACCATCTAGATCAGTTAAATCACGATATTGCCCCCGGACGAATGAAATTGCTATTCAGACCCTGCAACGGGCGAAACTCGTGATTTTCCGTCTAGTCAACCAAAAATCACAGTACTGACTAGGTACAGTTGTCAAAAACATTCTCCGCCACGATCAGCCAGAAATTACGATCGGCCATCTAGATCGGTTAAATCACGATATTGCCCCCGGACGAACGAAATCCTTATTCAGACCCTGCCACGGCCGAAACTCGTGATTATCCGAATGGTCAACCGAAAATCATAGTACTGACCAGGTACAGTTGTCAAAAATGATCTCCGCCCCGATCAGGCAGAAATTACGATCCACCAACTTGATCGGTTAAATCACGATATTGCCCCTGGACGAACGAAATCCTTATTCAGGCCCTGCAACGGCCGAAACTCGTGATTTTCAGTCTGGTCATCTGAAAATCACAGTACTGACTAGGTACAGCTGTCAAAAACGATCTCCGCCCCTATCAACCAGAAATCACGATCGACCATCTAGATCGGTTAAATCACGATATTGCCCCTGGACGAACGAAATTGCTATTCAGACCCTGCAACGGCCGAAACTCGTGATTTTCCGTCTAGCCAACTGAAAATCCCAGTACTGACCAGGTACAGTTGTCAAAAACAATCTCCGCCCCGAACAGCCAGAAATTACAATCCCCCAACTTGATCGGTTAAATCACGATATTGCCCCTGGACGAACGAAATCCTTATTCAGACCCTGCAACGGCCGAAACTCGTGATTTTCTGTCTGGTCATCCGAAAATCACAGTGCTGACTACGTACAGCTGTCAAAAACGATCTTTGCCCCGATAAACCAGAAATCCCGATCGACCATCTAGATCGGTTAAATCACGATATTGTCCCCGGACGAACGAAATCCTTATTCAGACCCTGCAACGGCCGAAACTCGTGATTTTCTGTCAGGTCAACCGAAAATCACAGTACTGACTAGGTACAGCTGTCAAAAACGATCTCCGCCCCGATCAGCCGGAAATTATGATCGACCATCTAGATCGGATAAATCACGATATTGCCCCCGGACGAACGAAATCCTTATTCAGACCCTGCAACGGCCGAAACTCGTGATTTTCCGTCTGGACATCCGAAAATCACTGTACTGACTTGGTACAGCTGTCAAAAACGATCTCCGCCCCGATCAACCAGAAATCACGATCGACCATCTAGATCGGTTAAATCACGATATTGCCCCTGGACGAACGAAATTGCTATTCGGACCCTGCAACGGCCGAAACTCGGGATTTTCCGTCTAGTCAACCGAAAATCCCAGTACTGACCAGGTACAGTTGTCAAAAACAATCTCCGCCCCGATCAGCCAGAAATTACGATCATCCAACTAGATCGGTTAAATCACGATATTGCCCCCGGACGAACGAAATTCTTATTCAGACCCTGCAACGGCCGAAACTCATGATTTTCCGTCTGGTCATCCGAAAATCACTGTACTGACTAGGTACAGCTGTCAAAAACGATCTCCGCCCCGATCAACCAGAAATCACGATCGACCATCTAGATCGGTTAAATCACGATATTGCCCCCGGACGAACGAAATTGCTATTCAGACCCTGCAACGGGCGAAACTCGTGATTTTCCGTCTAGTCAACTGAAAATCTCAGTACTGACTGGGTACAGTTGTCAAAAACAATCTCCGCCCCGATCAGCCAGAAATTACGATCATCCAACTAGATCGGTTAAATCACGATATTGCCCCCGGACGAACGAAATTCTTATTCAGACCCTGCAACGGCCAAAACTCGTGATTTTCCGTCTGGTCATCCGAAAATATCTGTACTGACTAGGTACAGCTGTCAAAAACGATCTCCGCCCCGATCAACCAGAAATCACGATCGACCATCTAGATCGGTTAAATCACGATATTGCCACCGGGCGAATGAAATTGCTATTCAGACCCTGCAACGGCCTAAACTCGTGATTTTCCATCTAGTCAACCGAAAATCACAGTACTGACCAGGTACAGTTGTCAAAAACAATCTCCACCCCGAACAGCCAGAAATTACGATCCCCCAACTTGATCGGTTAAATCACGATATTGCCCCTGGACGAACGAAATTCTTATTCAGACCCTGCAACGGCCGAAACTCTTGATTTTCCGTCTGGTCATCTGAAAATCACAGTACTGACTAGGTACAGCTGTCAAAAACGATCTCCGCCCCTATCAACCAGAAATCACGATCGACCATCTAGATCGGTTAAATCACGATATTGCCCCTGGACGAACGAAATTGCTATTCAGACCCTGCAACGGCCGAAACTCGTGATTTTCCGTCTAGTCAACCGAAAATCCCAGTACTGACCAGGTACAGTTGTCAAAAACAATCTCCGCCCCGAACAGCCAGAAATTACAATCCCCCAACTTGATCGGTTAAATCACGATATTGCCCCTGGACGAACGAAATCCTTATTCAGACCCTGCAACGGCCGAAACTCGTGATTTTCTGTCTGGTCATCCGAAAATCACAGTGCTGACTACGTACAGCTGTCAAAAACGATCTTTGCCCCGATAAACCAGAAATCCCGATCGACCATCTAGATCGGTTAAATCACGATATTGTCCCCGGACGAACGAAATCCTTATTCAGACCCTGCAACGGCCGAAACTTGTGATTTTCTGTCAGGTCAACCGAAAATCACAGTACTGACTAGGTACAGCTGTCAAAAATGATCTCCGCCCCGATCAGCCGGAAATTATGATCGACCATCTAGATCGGATAAATCACGATATTGCCCCCGGACGAACGAAATCCTTATTCAGACCCTGCAACGGCCGAAACTCGTGATTTTCCGTCTGGACATCCGAAAATCACTGTACTGACTTGGTACAGCTGTCAAAAACGATCTCCGCCCCGATCAACCAGAAATCACGATCGACCATCTAGATCGGTTAAATCACGATATTGCCCCTGGACGAACGAAATTGCTATTCAGACCCTGCAACGGCCGAAACTCGGGATTTTCCGTCTAGTCAACCGAAAATCCCAGTACTGACCAGGTACAGTTGTCAAAAACAATCTCCGCCCCGATCAGCCAGAAATTACGATCATCCAACTAGATCGGTTAAATCACGATATTGCCCCCGGACGAACGAAATTCTTATTCAGACCCTGCAACGGCCGAAACTCGTGATTTTCCGTCTGGTCATCTGAAAATCACAGTACTGACTAGGTACAGCTGTCAAAAACGATCTCCGCCCCGATCAACCAGAAATCACGATCGACCATCTAGATCGGTTAAATCACGATATTGCCCCCGGACGAACGAAATTGCTATTCAGACCCTGCAACGGGCGAAACTCGTGATTTTCCGTCTAGTCAACCGAAAATCTCAGTACTGACTGGGTACAGTTGACAAAAACAATCTCCGCCCCGATCAGCCAGAAATTACGATCATCCAACTAGATCGGTTAAATCACGATATTGCCCCCGGACGAACGAAATTCTTATTCAGACCCTGCAACGGCCAAAACTCGTGATTTTCCGTCTGGTCATCCGAAAATATCTGTACTGACTAGGTACAGCTGTCAAAAACGATCTCCGCCCCGATCAACCAGAAATCACGATCGACCATCTAGATCGGTTCAATCACGATATTGCCACCGGGCGAATGAAATTGCTATTCAGACCCTGCAACGGCCTAAACTCGTGATTTTCCATCTAGTCAACCGAAAATCACAGTACTCACCAGGTACAGTTGTCAAAAACAATCTCCACCCCGAACAGCCAGAAATTACGATCCCCCAACTTGATCGGTTAAATCACGATATTGCCCCTGGACGAACGAAATTGCTATTCAGACCCTGCAACGGCCGAAACTCGTGATTTTCCGTCTAGTCAACCGAAAATCCCAGTACTGACCAGGTACAATTGTCAAAAACAATCTCCGCCCCGAACAGCCAGAAATTACAATCCCCCAACTTGATCGGTTAAATCACGATATTGCCCCTGGACGAACGAAATCCTTATTCAGACCCTGCAACGGCCGAAGCTCGTGATTTTCTGTCTGGTCATCCGAAAATCACAGTGCTGACTACGTACAGCTGTCAAAAACGATCTTTGCCCCGATAAACTAGAAATCCCGATCGACCATCTAGATCGGTTAAATCACGATATTGTCCCCGGACGAACGAAATCCTTATTCAGACCCTGCAACGGCCGAAACTCGTGATTTTCTGTCAAGTCAACCGAAAATCACAGTACTGACTAGGTACAGCTGTCAAAAACGATCTCCGCCCCGATCAGCCGGAAATTATGATCGACCATCTAGATCGGATAAATCACGATATTGCCCCCGGACGAACGAAATCCTTATTCAGACCCTGCAACGGCTGAAACTCGTGATTTTCCGTCTGGTCATCCGAAAATCACAGTACTGACTAGGTACAGCTGTCAAAAACGATCTCCGCCCCGATCAGCCGGAAATTATGATCGACCATCTAGATCGGATAAATCACGATATTGCCCCCGGACGAACGAAATCCTTATTCAGACCCTGCAACGGCTGAAACTCGTGATTTTCCGTCTGGTCATCCGAAAATCACTGTACTGACTAGGTACAGCTGTCAAAAACGATCTCCGCCCCGATCAACCTGAAATCACGATCGACCATCTAGATCGGTTAAATCACGACATTGCCCACGGACGAACAAAATCCTTATTCAGACCCTGCAACGGCCGAAACTCGTGATTTTCCGTCTGGTCATCCGAAAATCACTGTACTGACTAGGTACAGCTGTCAAAAACGATCTCCGCCCCGATCAACCAGAAATCACGATTGACCATCTAGATCGGTTAAATCACGACATTGCCCCCGGATGAACGAAATTGCTATTCAGACCCTGCAACGGCCGGAACTCGTGATTTTCCGTCTAGTCAACCGAAAATCACAGTACTGACCAGGTACAGTTGTCAAAAACAATCTCCGCCCCTATCAGCCAGAAATTACGATCATCCAACTAGATCGGTTAAATCACGATATTGCCCCCGGACGAACGAAATTCTTATTCAGACCCTGCAATGGCCAAAACTCGTGATTTTCCGTCTGGTCATCCGAAAATCGCTGTACTGACTAGGTACAGCTGTCAAAAACGATCTCCACCCTGATCAACCAGAAATCACGATCGACCATCTAGATCGGTTAAATCACGATATTGCCCCCGGGCGAATGAAATTGCTATTCAGACCCTGCAACGGCCGAAACTCGTGATTTTCCGTCTGGTCATCCGAAAATCACAGTACTGACTCGGTACAGTTGTCAAAAACGATCTCCGCCCCGATCAACCAGAAATCACGATCGACCATCTAGATCGGTTAAATCACGATATTGCCCCCGGACGAACGAAATTGCTATTCAGACCCTGCAACGGCCGAAACTCGTGATTTTCCGTCTAGTCAACCGAAAATCCCAGTACTGACCAGGTACAGTTGTCAAAAACAATCTCCGCCCCGAACAGCCAGAAATTACAATCCCCCAACTTGATCGGTTAAATCACGATATTGCCCCTGGACGAACGAAATCCTTATTCAGACCCTGCAACGGCCGAAACTCGTGATTTTCTGTCTGGTCATCCGAAAATCACAGTACTGACTACGTACAGCTGTCAAAAACGATCTTTGCCCCGATAAACCAGAAATCCCGATCGACCATCTAGATCGGATAAATCACGATATTGCCCCCGGACGAACGAAATCCTTATTCAGACCCTGCAACGGCCGAAACTCGTGATTTTCCGTCTGGTCATCCGAAAATCACTGTACTGACTAGGTACAGCTGTCAAAAATGATCTCCGCCCCGATCAACCAGAAATCACGATCGACCATCTAGATCGGTTAAATCACGACATTGCCCCCGGATGAACGAAATTGCTATTCAGACCCTGCAACGGCCGAAACTCGTGATTTTCCGTCTAGTCAACCGAAAATCACAGTACTGACCAGGTACAGTTGTCAAAAACAATCTCCGCCCCGAACAGCCAGAAATAACGATCGACCAACTTGATCGGTTAAATCACGATATTGCCCCTGGACGAACGAAATCCCTGTTCGGACCCTGCAATGGCCGAAACTCGTGATTTTCCGTCTGGTCATCCGAAAATCACAGTACTGACTAGGTACAGCTGTCAAAAACGATCTCCGCCCCGATCAACCAGAAATCACGATCGACCATCTAGATCGGTTAAATCACGATATTGCCCCCGGACGAACGAAATTGCTATTCAGACCCTGCAACGGGCGAAACTCGTGATTTTCCGTCTAGTCAACCGAAAATCACAGTACTGACTTGGTACAGTTGTCAAAAACAATCTCCGCCCCGATCAGCCAGAAATTACGATCATCCAACTAGATCGGTTAAATCACGATATTGCCCCCGGACGAACGAAATTCTTATTCAGACCCTGCAATGGCCAAAACTCGTGATTTTCCGTCTGGTCATTCGAAAATCGCTGTACTGACTAGGTACAGCTGTCAAAAACGATCTCCACCCCGATCAACCAGAAATCACGATCGACCATCTAGATCGGTTAAATCACGATATTGCCCCCGGGCGAATGAAATTGCTATTCAGACCCTGCAACGGCCGAAACTCGTGATTTTCCGTCTGGTCATCCGAAAATCACAGTACTGACTCGGTACAGTTGTCAAAAACGATCTCCGCCCCGATCAACCAGAAATCACGATCGACCATCTAGATCGGTTAAATCACGATATTGCCCCCGGACGAACGAAATTGCTATTCAGGCCCTGCAACGGCCGAAACTCGTGATTTTCCGTCTAGTCAACCGAAAATCCCAGTACTGACCAGGTACAGTTGTCAAAAACAATCTCCGCCCCGAACAGCCAGAAATTACAATCCCCCAACTTGATCGGTTAAATCACGATATTGCCCCTGGACGAACGAAATCCTTATTCAGACCCTGCAACGGCCGAAACTCGTGATTTTCTGTCTGGTCATCCGAAAATCACAGTACTGACTACGTACAGCTGTCAAAAACGATCTTTGCCCCGATAAACCAGAAATCCCGATCGACCATCTAGATCGGATAAATCACGATATTGCCCCCGGACGAACGAAATCCTTATTCAGACCCTGCAACGGCCGAAACTCGTGATTTTCCGTCTGGTCATCCGAAAATCACTGTACTGACTAGGTACAGCTGTCAAAAACGATCTCCGCCCCGATCAACCAGAAATCACGATCGACCATCTAGATCGGTTAAATCACGACATTGCCCCTGGATGAACGAAATTGCTATTCAGACCCTGCAACGGCCGAAACTCGTGATTTTCCGTCTAGTCAACCGAAAATCACAGTACTGACCAGGAACAGTTGTCAAAAACAATCTCCGCCCCGAACAGCCAGAAATAACGATCGACCAACTTGATCGGTTAAATCACGATATTGCCCCTGGACGAACGAAATCCCTGTTCGGACCCTGCAATGGCCGAAACTCGTGATTTTCCGTCTGGTCATCCGAAAATCACAGTACTGACTAGGTACAGCTGTCAAAAACGATCTCCGCCCCGATCAACCAGAAATCACGATCGACCATCTAGATCGGTTAAATCACGATATTGCCCCCGGACGAACGAAATTGCTATTCAGACCCTGCAACGGGCGAAACTCGTGATTTTCCGTCTAGTCAACCGAAAATCACAGTACTAACTAGGTACAGTTGTCAAAAACAATCTCCGCCCCGATCAGCCAGAAATTACGATCATCCAACTAGATCGGTTAAATCACGATATTGCCCCCGGACGAACGAAATTCTTATTCAGACCCTGCAATGGCCAAAACTCGTGATTTTCCGTCTGGTCATCCGAAAATCGCTGTACTGACTAGGTACAGCTGTCAAAAACGATCTCCACCCCGATCAACCAGAAATCACGATCGACCATCTAGATCGGTTAAATCACGATATTGCCCCCGGGCGAATGAAATTGCTATTCAGACCCTGCAACGGCCGAAACTCGTGATTTTCCGTCTGGTCATCCGAAAATCACAGTACTGACTCGGTACAGTTGTCAAAAACGATCTCCGCCCCGATCAACCAGAAATCACGATCGACCATCTAGATCGGTTAAATCACGATATTGCCCTCGGACGAACGAAATTGCTATTCAGACCCTGCAACGGCCGAAACTCGTGATTTTCCGTCTGGTCATCCGAAAATCACAGTACTGACTAGGTACAGCTGTCAAAAACGATCTCCGCCCCGATCAACCAGAAATGACGATCGACCATCTAGATCGGTTAAATCACGATATTGCCCCTGGACGAACGAAATTGCTATTCAGACCCTGCAACGGCCGAAACTCGTGATTTTCCGTCTGGTCATCCGAAAATCACAGTACTGACTCGGTACAGTTGTCAAAAACGATCTCCGCCCCGATCAACCAAAAATCACGATCGACCATCTAGATCGGTTAAATCACGATATTGCCCCCGGACGAACGAAATTGCTATTCAGACCCTGCAACGGCCGAAACTCGTGATTTTCCGTCTGGTCATCCGAAAATCACAGTACTGACTAGGTACAGCTGTCAAAAACGATCTCCGCCCCGATCAACCAGAAATGACGATCGACCATCTAGATCGGTTAAATCACGATATTGCCCCTGGACGAACGAAATTGCTATTCAGACCCTGCAACGGCCGAAACTCGTGATTTTCCGTCTGGTCATCCGAAAATCACAGTACTGACTCGGTACAATTGTCAAAAACGATCCCCGCCCCGATCAACCAGAAATCACGATCGACCATCTGGATCGGTTAAATCACGATATTGCCCCCGGGCGAACGAAATTCTTATTTAGACCCTGCAACGGCCGAAACTCGTGATTATCCTAATGGTCAACCGAAAATCACAGTACTGGCCAGGTACAATAGTCAAAAACGATCCCCGCCCCGATCAACCAGAAATCACGATCGACCATCTAGATAGGTTAAATCCCAATATTGCCCCCGGACGAACGAAATTCTTATTCAGCCCCTGCAACGGCTGAAACTTCTGATTTTCTGTCTGGTCAACCGAAAATCACAGTACTGACAAGGTACAGTTGTCATAAACATTCTCCGCCCCGATCAGCCAGAAATTACGATACACCAACTAGATCGGTTAAATCACGATATTGCCCCCGGACAAACGAAATCCTTATTCAGACCCTGCAACGGCCGAAACTCGTGATTATCCGAATGGTCAACCGAAAATCACAGTACTGGCCAGGTACAGTTGTCAAAAACGATCCCCAACCCGATCAACCAGAAATCACGATCGACCATCTAGATCGGTTAAATCCCAATATTGCCCCCGGACGAACGAGATTCTTATTCAGCCCCTGCATGGGCCGAAACTCGTGATTTTCTGTCTGGTCAACCGAAAATCACAGTACTGACTAGGTACAGTTGTCAAAAACATTCTCCGCCCCGATCAGCCAGAAATTACGATCCACCAACTAGATCGGTTAAATCACGATATTGCCCCCGGACGAACGAAATCCTTATTCAAACCCTGCAACGGCCGAAACTCGGGATTTTCAGTCTGGTCAACTAAAAATCACAGTACTGACCAGGAACAATTGTCAAAAACAATCTCCGCCCCGAACAGCCAGAAATTACGATCCACCAACTTGATCGGTTAAATCACGATATTGCCCCTGGACGAACGAAATCCTTATTCAGACCCTGCAACGGCCGAAACTCGTGATTATCCGAATGGTCAACCGAAATCCACAGTACTGACCAGGTACTGTTGTCAAAAACGATCCCCGCCCCGATCATCCAGAAATCACGATCGACCATCTGGATCGGTTAAATCACGATATTGCCCCCGGACGAACGAAATTCTTATTCAGCCCCTGCAACGGCCGAAACTTCTGATTTTCTGTCTGGTCAATCGAAAATCACAGTACTGACTAGGTGCAGCTGTCAGAAACACTCTCCGCCCCGATCGGCCAGAAATTACGATCCACCAACTAGATCGGTTAAATCACGATATTGCCCTCGGACGAACGAAATCCTTATTCAAACCCTGCAACGGCCGAAACTCGGGATTTTCAGTCTGGTCAACCAAAAATCACAGTACTGACCAGGAACAGTTGTTAAAAACAATCTCCGCCCCGAACAGCCAGAAATTACGATCCACCAACTAGATCGGTTAAATCACGATATTGCCCCCGGACGAACGAAATCCTTATTCAGCCCCTGCAACGGCCGAAACTCGTGATTTTCAGTCTGGTCAACCGAAAATCACAGTACTGACTAGGTACAGTTGTCAAAAACATTCTCCGCCCCGATCAGCCAGAAATTACGATCCACCAACTACATCGGTTAAATCACGATATTGCCCCCGGACGAACGAAATTGCTATTCAGACCCTGCAACGGCCGAAACTCGTGATTTTCCGTCTGGTCAACTGAAAATCACAATGCTGACTAGGTATAGTTGTCATAAACATTCTCCGCCCCGATCAGCCAGAAATTACGATCCACCAACTAGATCGGTTAAATCACGATATTGCCCTCGGACAAACGAAATCCTTATTCAGACCCTGCAACGGCCGAAACTCGTGATTATCCGAGTGGTCAACCGAAAATCACAGTACTGGCCAGGTATAGTTGTCAAAAACGATCCCCGCCCCAATCAACCAGATATCACGATCGACCATCTAGATCGGTTAAATCCCAATATTGCCCCCGCACGAACGAAATTCTTATTCAGCCCCTGCATGGGCCGAAACTCATGATTTTCTGTCTGGTCAACCGAAAATCACAGTACTGACTAGGTACAGTTGTCATAAACATTCTCCGCCCCGATCAGCCAGAAATTACGATCCACCAACTAGATCGGTTAAATCACGATATTGCCCTCGGACAAACGAAATCCTTATTCAGACCCTGCAACGGCCGAAACTCGTGATTATCCGAGTGGTCAACCGAAAATCACAGTACTGGCCAGGTATAGTTGTCAAAAACGATCCCCGCCCCGATCAACCAGAAATCACGATCCACCAACTAGATCGGTTAAATCACGATATTGCCCCCGGACGAACGAAATCCTTATTCAGCCCCTGCAACGGCCGAAACTCGTGATTTTCAGTCTGGTCAACCGAAAATCACAGTACTGACTAGGTACAGTTGTCAAAAACATTCTCCGCCCCGATCAGCCAGAAATTACGATCCACCAACTACATCGGTTAAATCACGATATTGCCCCCGGACGAACGAAATTGCTATTCAGACCCTGCAACGGCCGAAACTCGTGATTTTCCGTCTGGTCAACTGAAAATCACAATGCTGACTAGGTATAGTTGTCATAAACATTCTCCGCCCCGATCAGCCAGAAATTACGATCCACCAACTAGATCGGTTAAATCACGATATTGCCCTCGGACAAACGAAATCCTTATTCAGACCCTGCAACGGCCGAAACTCGTGATTATCCGAGTGGTCAACCGAAAATCACAGTACTGGCCAGGTATAGTTGTCAAAAACGATCCCCGCCCCAATCAACCAGATATCACGATCGACCATCTAGATCGGTTAAATCCCAATATTGCCCCCGCACGAACGAAATTCTTATTCAGCCCCTGCATGGGCCGAAACTCATGATTTTCTGTCTGGTCAACCGAAAATCACAGTACTGACTAGGTACAGTTGTCATAAACATTCTCCGCCCCGATCAGCCAGAAATTACGATCCACCAACTAGATCGGTTAAATCACGATATTGCCCTCGGACAAACGAAATCCTTATTCAGACCCTGCAACGGCCGAAACTCGTGATTATCCGAGTGGTCAACCGAAAATCACAGTACTGGCCAGGTATAGTTGTCAAAAACGATCCCCGCCCCAATCAACCAGATATCACGATCGACCATCTAGATCGGTTAAATCCCAATATTGCCCCCGGACGAACGAAATTCTTATTCAGCCCCTGCATGGGCCGAAACTCGTGATTTTCTGTCTGGTCAACCGAAAATCACAGTACTGACTAGGTACAGTTGTCAAAAACATTCTCCGACCCGATCAGCCAGAAATTACGATCCACCAACTAGATCGGTTAAATCACGATATTGCCCCCGGACGAACGAAATCCTTATTCAAACACTGAAACGGCCGAAACTCGGGATTTTCAGTCTGGTCAACCGAAAATCACAGTACTGACCAGGAACAGTTGTTAAAAACAATCTCCGCCCCGAACAGCCAGAAATTACAATCCACCAACTTGATCGGTTAAATCACGATATTGCCCCTGGACGAACGAAATCCTTATTCAGACCCTGCAACGGCCGAAACTCGTGATTATCCGAATGGTCAACCGAAATCCACAGTACTGACCAGGTACTGTTGTCAAAAACGATCCCCGCCCCGATCATCCAGAAATCACGATCGACCATCTGGATCGGTTAAATCACGATATTGCCCCCGGACGAACGAAATTCTTATTCAGCCCCTGCAACGGCCGAAACTTCTGATTTTCTGTCTGGTCAATCGAAAATCACAGTACTGACTAGGTGCAGCTGTCAGAAACACTCTCCGCCCCGATCGGCCAGAAATTACGATCCACCAACTAGATCGGTTAAATCACGATATTGCCCTCGGACGAACGAAATCCTTATTCAAACCCTGCAACGGCCGAAACTCGGGATTCTCAGTCTGGTCAACCAAAAATCACAGTACTGACCAGGAACAGTTGTTAAAAACAATCTCCGCCCCGAACAGCCAGAAATTACGATCCACCAACTAGATCGGTTAAATCACGATATTGCCCCCGGACGAACGAAATTGCTATTCAGACCCTGCAACGGCCGAAACTCGTGATTTTCCGTCTGGTCAACTGAAAATCACAATGCTGACTAGGTATAGTTGTCATAAACATTCTCCGCCCCGATCAGCCAGAAATTACGATCCACCAACTAGATCGGTTAAATCACGATATTGCCCTCGGACAAACGAAATCCTTATTCAGACCCTGCAACGGCCGAAACTCGTGATTATCCGAGTGGTCAACCGAAAATCACAGTACTGGCCAGGTATAGTTGTCAAAAACGATCCCCGCCCCAATCAACCAGATATCACGATCGACCATCTAGATCGGTTAAATCCCAATATTGCCCCCGCACGAACGAAATTCTTATTCAGCCCCTGCATGGGCCGAAACTCATGATTTTCTGTCTGGTCAACCGAAAATCACAGTACTGACTAGGTACAGTTGTCAAAAACATTCTCCGCCCCGAACAGCCAGAAATTACGATCCACCAACTTGATCGGTTAAATCACGATATTGCCCCTGGACGAACGAAATCCTTATTCAGACCCTGCAACGGCCGAAACTCGTGATTATCCGAATGGTCAACCGAAATCCACAGTACTGACCAGGTACTGTTGTCAAAAACGATCCCCGCCCCGATCATCCAGAAATCACGATCGACCATCTGGATCGGTTAAATCACGATATTGCCCCCGGACGAACGAAATTCTTATTCAGCCCCTGCAACGGCCGAAACTTCTGATTTTCTGTCTGGTCAATCGAAAATCACAGTACTGACTAGGTGCAGCTGTCAGAAACACTCTCCGCCCCGATCAGCCAGAAATTACGATCCACCAACTAGATCGGTTAAATCACGATATTGCCCTCGGACGAACGAAATCCTTATTCAAACCCTGCAACGGCCGAAACTCGGGATTTTCAGTCTGGTCAACCAAAAATCACAGTACTGACCAGGAACAGTTGTTAAAAACAATCTCCGCCCCGAACAGCCAGAAATTACGATCCACCAACTAGATCGGTTAAATCACGATATTGCCCCCGGACGAACGAAATCCTTATTCAGCCCCTGCAACGGCCGAAACTCGTGATTTTCCGTCTGCTCAACCGAAAATCACAGTACTGACTAGGTACAGTTGTCAAAAACATTCTCCGCCCCGATCAGCCAGAAATTACGATCCACCAACTACATCGGTTAAATCACGATATTGCCCCCGGACGAACGAAATTGCTATTCAGACCCTGCAACGGCCGAAACTCGTGATTTTCCGTCTGGTCAACTGAAAATCACAATGCTGACTAGGTATAGTTGTCATAAACATTCTCCGCCCCGATCAGCCAGAAATTACGATCCACCAACTAGATCGGTTAAATCACGATATTGCCCTCGGACAAACGAAATCCTTATTCAGACCCTGCAACGGCCGAAACTCGTGATTATCCGAGTGGTCAACCGAAAATCACAGTACTGGCCAGGTATAGTTGTCAAAAACGATCCCCGCCCCAATCAACCAGATATCACGATCGACCATCTAGATCGGTTAAATCCCAATATTGCCCCCGGACGAACGAAATTCTTATTCAGCCCCTGCATGGGCCGAAACTCGTGATTTTCTGTCTGGTCAACCGAAAATCACAGTACTGACTAGGTACAGTTGTCAAAAACAATCTCCGCCCCGATCAGCCAGAAATTACGATCATCCAACTAGATCGGTTAAATCACGATATTGCCCCCGGACGAACGAAATTCTTATTCAGACCCTGCAACGGCCAAAACTCGTGATTTTCCGTCTGGTCATCCGAAAATCGCTGTACTGACTAGGTACAGCTGTCAAAAACGATCTCCACCCCGATCAACTAGAAATCACGATCGACCATCTAGATCGGTTAAATCACGATATTGCCCCCGGGCGAATGAAATTGCTATTCAGACCCTGCAACGGCCGAAACTCGTGATTTTCCGTCTGGTCATCCGAAAATCACAGTACTGACTCGGTACAATTGTCAAAAACGATCCCCGCCCCGATCAACCAGAAATCACGATCGACCATCTGGATCGGTTAAATCACGATATTGCCCCCGGGCGAACGAAATTCTTATTTAGACCCTGCAACGGCCGAAACTCGTGATTATCCTAATGGTCAACCGAAAATCACAGTACTGGCCAGGTACAATAGTCAAAAACGATCCCCGCCCCGATCAACCAGAAATCACGATCGACCATCTAGATCGGTTAAATCCCAATATTGCCCCCGGACGAACGAAATTCTTATTCAGCCCCTGCAACGGCTGAAACTTCTGATTTTCCGTCTGGTCAACCAAAAATCACAGTGCTGACTAGGTACAGTTGCAAAAAACATTCTCCGCCCCGATCAGCCAGAAATTACGATCCACCAACTAGATCGGTTAAATCACGGTATTGCCCCCGGACGAACGAAATCCTTATTCAGACCCTGCAACGGCCGAAACTTGTGATTCTCCGAATGGTCAACCGAAAATCACAGTACTGGCCAGGTACAGTAGTCAAAAACGATCCCCAACCCGATCAACCAGAAATCACGATCGACCATCTAGATCGGTTAAATCCCAATATTGCCCCCGGACGAACGAAATTCTTATTCAGCCCCTGCAACGGCCGAAACTTCTGATTTTCTGTCTGGTCAAACGAAAATCACAGTACTGACTAGGTGCAGCTGTCAGAAACACTCTCCGCCCCGATCAGCCAGAAATTACGATCCACCAACTAGATCGGTTAAATCACGATATTGCCCTCGGACGAACGAAATCCTTATTCAAACCCTGCAACGGCCGAAACTCGGGATTTTCAGTCTGGTCAACCGAAAATCACAGTACTGACCAGGAACAGTTGTCAAAAACAATCTCCGCCCCGAACAGCCAGAAATTACGATCCACCAACTTGATCGGTTAAATCACGATATTGCCCCTGGACGAACGAAATCCTTATTCAGACCCTGCAACGGCCAAAACTCGTGATTATCCGAATGGTCAACCGAAAATCACAGTACTGGCCAGGTACAGTTGTCAAAAACGATCCCCGCCCCGATCAACCAGAAATCACGATCGACCTTCTAGATTGGTTAAATCCCAATATTGCCCCCGGACGAACGAAATTCTTATTCAGCCCCTGCAACGGTCGAAACTCGTGATTTTCCGTCTGGTCAACCAAAAATCACAGTGCTGACTAGGTACAGTTGTCAAAAACATTCTCCGCCCCGATCAGCCAGAAATTATGATCCACCAACTAGATCGGTTAAATCACGATATTGCCCCCGGACGAACGAAATCCTTATTCAGACCCTGCAACGGCCGAAACTCGTGATTATCCGAATGGTCAACCAAAAATCACAGTACTGGCCAGGTACAGTTGTCAAAAACGATCCCCGCCCCGATCAGCCAGAAATTACGATCCACCAACTAGATCGGTTAAATAACGATATTGCCCCCGGACGAACGAAATCCTTATTCAGACCCTGCAACGGCCGAAACTCGTGATTATCCGAATGGTCAACCGAAATCCACAGTACTGACCAGGTACAGTTGTCAAAAACGATCCCCGCCCCGATCAACCAGAAATCACGATCGACCTTCTAGATTGGTTAAATCCCAATATTGCCCCCGGACGAACGAAATTCTTATTCAGCCCCTGCAACGGCTGAAACTTCTGATTTTCCGTCTGGTCAACCAAAAATCACAGTGCTGACTAGGTACAGTTGCAAAAAACATTCTCCGCCCCGATCAGCCAGAAATTACGATCCACCAACTAGATCGGTTAAATCACGGTATTGCCCCCGGACGAACGAAATCCTTATTCAGACCCTGCAACGGCCGAAACTTGTGATTCTCCGAATGGTCAACCGAAAATCACAGTACTGGCCAGGTACAGTTGTCAAAAACGATCCCCGCCCCGATCAACCAGAAATCACGATCGACCATCTAGATCGGTTAAATCCCAATATTGCCCCCGGACGAACGAAATTCTTATTCAGCCTCTGCAACGGCCGAAACTCGTGATTTTCCGTCTGGTCAACCAAAAATCACAGTGCTGACTAGGTACAGTTGTCAAAAACATTCTCCGGCCCGATCAGCCAGAAATTACGATCCACCAACTAGATCGGTTAAATCACGATATTGCCCCCGGATGAACGAAATCCTTATTCAAACACTGCAACGGCCGAAACTCGGGATTTTCAGTCTGGTCAACCAAAAATCACAGTACTGACCAGGAACAGTTGTTAAAAACAATCTCCGCCCCGAACAGCCAGAAATTACGATCCACCAACTAGATCGGTTAAATCACGATATTGCCCCCGGACGAACGAAATCCTTATTCAGCCCCTGCAACGGCCGAAACTCGTGATTTTCAGTCTGGTCAACCGAAAATCACAGTACTGACTAGGTACAGTTGTCAAAAACATTCTCCCCCCCGATCAGCCAGAAATTACGATCCACCATCTAGATCGGTTAAATCACGATATTGCCCCTGGACGAACGAAATCCTTATTCAGACCCTGCAACGGCCGAAACTCGTGATTTTCTGTCAGGTCAACCGAAAATCACAGTACAGACTTGGTACAGCTGTCAAAAACATTCTCCGGCACGATCAACCAGAAATTACGATCCACCAACTAGATCGGTTAAATCACGATATTGCCCCCGGACGAACGAAATCCTTATTCAAACCCTGCAACGGCCGAAACTCGGGATTTTCCGTCTGGTCAACCGAAAATCACAGTACTGACTAGGAACAGTTGTCAAAAACAATCTCCGCCCCGAACAGCCAGAAATTACGATCCACCAACTTGATCGGTTAAATCACGATATTGCCCCTGGACGAACGAAATCCTTATTCAGACCCTGCAACGGCCGAAACTCGTGATTATCCGAATGGTCAACCGAAATCCACAGTACTGACCAGGTACAGTTGTCAAAAACGATCCCCGCCCCGATCAACCAGAAATCACGATCGACCATCTGGATCGGTTAAATCACGATATTGCCCCTGGACGAACGAAATCCTTATTCAGACCCTGCAACGGCCGAAACTCGTGATTATCCGAATGGTCAACCGAAATCCACAGTACTGACCAGGAACAGTTGTCAAAAACGATCCCCGCCCCGATCAACCAGAAATCACGATCGACCATCTGGATCGGTTAAATCACGATATTGCCCCCGGACGAACGAAATTCTTATTCAGCCCCTGCAACGGCCGAAACTCGTGATTTTCCGTCTGGTCAACCAAAAATCACAGTGCTGACTAGGTACAGTTGTCAAAAACATTCTCCGCCCCGATCAGCCAGAAATTATGATCCACCAACTAGATCGGTTAAATCACGATATTGCCCCCGGACGAACGAAAGCCTTATTCAGACCCTGCAACGGCCGAAACTCGTGATTATCCGAATGGTCAACCAAAAATCACAGTACTGGCCAGGTACAGTTGTCAAAAACGATCCCCGCCCCGATCAGCCAGAAATTACGATCCACCAACTAGATCGGTTAAATAACGATATTGCCCCCGGACGAACGAAATCCTTATTCAGACCCTGCAACGGCCGAAACTTCTGATTTTCTGTCTGGTCAATCGAAAATCACAGTACTGACTAGGTGCAGCTGTCAGAAACACTCTCCGCCCCGATCAGCCAGAAATTACGATCCACCAACTAGATCGGTTAAATCACGATATTGCCCTCGGACGAACGAAATCCTTATTCAAACCCTGCAACGGCCGAAACTCGGGATTTTCAGTCTGGTCAACCGAAAATCACAGTACTGACCAGGAACAGTTGTCAAAAACAATCTCCGCCCCGAACAGCCAGAAATTACGATCCACCAACTTGATCGGTTAAATCACGATATTGCCCCTGGACGAACGAAATCCTTATTCAGACCCTGCAACGGCCAAAACTCGTGATTATCCGAATGGTCAACCGAAATCCACAGTACTGACCAGGTACAGTTGTCAAAAACGATCCCCGCCCCGATCATCCAGAAATCACGATCGACCATCTGGATCGGTTAAATCACGATATTGCCCCTGGACGAACGAAATCCTTATTCAGACCCTGCAACGGCCGAAACTCGTGATTATCCGAATGGTCAACCGAAATCCACAGTACTGACCAGGAACAGTTGTCAAAAACGATCCCCGCCCCGATCAACCAGAAATCACGATCGACCATCTGGATCGGTTAAATCACGATATTGCCCCCGGACGAACGAAATTCTTATTCAGCCCCTGCAACGGCCGAAACTCGTGATTTTCCGTCTGGTCAACCAAAAATCACAGTGCTGACTAGGTACAGTTGTCAAAAACATTCTCCGCCCCGATCAGCCAGAAATTATGATCCACCAACTAGATCG
The DNA here is from genome assembly GCA_037074485.1 of Delonix regia. Classification (NCBI taxonomy): domain Eukaryota; kingdom Viridiplantae; phylum Streptophyta; class Magnoliopsida; order Fabales; family Fabaceae; genus Delonix; species Delonix regia. The sequence goes on from JAYWLE010000016.1 coordinate 723,240, forward strand.
GTTAAATCACGATATTGCCCCCGGACGAACGAAATCCTTATTCAGACCCTGCAACGGCCGAAACTCGTGATTATCCGAATGGTCAACCAAAAATCACAGTACTGGCCAGGTACAGTTGTCAAAAACGATCCCCGCCCCAATCAGCCAGAAATTACGATCCACCAACTAGATCGGTTAAATAACGATATTGCCCCCGGACGAACGAAATCCTTATTCAGACCCTGCAACGGCCGAAACTTCTGATTTTCTGTCTGGTCAATCGAAAATCACAGTACTGACTAGGTGCAGCTGTCAGAAACACTCTCCGCCCCGATCAGCCAGAAATTACGATCCACCAACTAGATCGGTTAAATCACGATATTGCCCTCGGACGAACGAAATCCTTATTCAAACCCTGCAACGGCCGAAACTCGGGATTTTCAGTCTGGTCAACCGAAAATCACAGTACTGACCAGGAACAGTTGTCAAAAACAATCTCCGCCCCGAACAGCCAGAAATTACGATCCACCAACTTGATCGGTTAAATCACGATATTGCCCCTGGACGAACGAAATCCTTATTCAGACCCTGCAACGGCCAAAACTCGTGATTATCCGAATGGTCAACCGAAATCCACAGTACTGACCAGGTACAGTTGTCAAAAACGATCCCCGCCCCGATCATCCAGAAATCACGATCGACCATCTGGATCGGTTAAATCACGATATTGCCCCTGGACGAACGAAATCCTTATTCAGACCCTGCAACGGCCGAAACTCGTGATTATCCGAATGGTCAACCGAAATCCACAGTACTGACCAGGAACAGTTGTCAAAAACGATCCCCGCCCCGATCAACCAGAAATCACGATCGACCATCTGGATCGGTTAAATGACGATATTGCCCCCGGACGAACGAAATTCTTATTCAGCCCCTGCAACGGCCGAAACTCGTGATTTTCCGTCTGGTCAACCAAAAATCACAGTGCTGACTAGGTACAGTTGTCAAAAACATTCTCCGCCCCGATCAGCCAGAAATTATGATCCACCAACTAGATCGGTTAAATCACGATATTGCCCCCGGACGAACGAAATCCTTATTCAGACCCTGCAACGGCCGAAACTCGTGATTATCCGAATGGTCAACCAAAAATCACAGTACTGGCCAGGTACAGTTGTCAAAAACGATCCCCGCCCCGATCAGCCAGAAATTACGATCCACCAACTAGATCGGTTAAATAACGATATTGCCCCCGGACGAACGAAATCCTTATTCAGACCCTGCAACGGCCGAAACTTCTGATTTTCTGTCTGGTCAATCGAAAATCACAGTACTGACTAGGTGCAGCTGTCAGAAACACTCTCCGCCCCGATCAGCCAGAAATTACGATCCACCAACTAGATCGGTTAAATCACGATATTGCCCTCGGACGAACGAAATCCTTATTCAAACCCTGCAACGGCCGAAACTCGGGATTTTCAGTCTGGTCAACCGAAAATCACAGTACTGACCAGGAACAGTTGTCAAAAACAATCTCCGCCCCGAACAGCCAGAAATTACGATCCACCAACTTGATCGGTTAAATCACGATATTGCCCCTGGACGAACGAAATCCTTATTCAGACCCTGCAACGGCCAAAACTCGTGATTATCCGAATGGTCAACCGAAAATCACAGTACTGGCCAGGTACAGTTGTCAAAAACGATCCCCGCCCCGATCAACCAGAAATCACGATCGACCTTCTAGATTGGTTAAATCCCAATATTGCCCCCGGACGAACGAAATTCTTATTCAGCCCCTGCAACGGCCGAAACTCGTGATTTTCCGTCTGGTCAACCAAAAATCACAGTGCTGACTAGGTACAGTTGTCAAAAACATTCTCCGCCCCGATCAGCCAGAAATTATGATCCACCAACTAGATCGGTTAAATCACGATATTGCCCCCGGACGAACGAAATCCTTATTCAGACCCTGCAACGGCCGAAACTCGTGATTATCCGAATGGTCAACCAAAAATCACAGTACTGGCCAGGTACAGTTGTCAAAAACGATCCCCGCCCCGATCAGCCAGAAATTACGATCCACCAACTAGATCGGTTAAATAACGATATTGCCCCCGGACGAACGAAATCCTTATTCAGACCCTGCAACGGCCGAAACTTCTGATTTTCTGTCTGGTCAATCGAAAATCACAGTACTGACTAGGTGCAGCTGTCAGAAACACTCTCCGCACCGATCAGCCAGAAATTACGATCCACCAACTAGATCGGTTAAATCACGATATTGCCCTCGGACGAACGAAATCCTTATTCAAACCCTGCAACGTCCGAAACTCGGGATTTTCAGTCTGGTCAACCGAAAATCACAGTACTGACCAGGAACAGTTGTCAAAAACAATCTCCGCCCCGAACAGCCAGAAATTACGATCCACCAACTTGATCGGTTAAATCACGATATTGCCCCTGGACGAACGAAATCCTTATTCAGACCCTGCAACGGCCAAAACTCGTGATTATCCGAATGGTCAACCGAAATCCACAGTACTGACCAGGTACAGTTGTCAAAAACGATCCCCGCCCCGATCATCCAGAAATCACGATCGACCATCTGGATCGGTTAAATCACGATATTGCCCCTGGACGAACGAAATCCTTATTCAGACCCTGCAACGGCCGAAACTCGTGATTATCCGAATGGTCAACCGAAATCCACAGTACTGACCAGGAACAGTTGTCAAAAACGATCCCCGCCCCGATCAACCAGAAATCACGATCGACCATCTGGATCGGTTAAATCACGATATTGCCCCCGGACGAACGAAATTCTTATTCAGCCCCTGCAACGGCCGAAACTCGTGATTTTCCGTCTGGTCAACCAAAAATCACAGTGCTGACTAGGTACAGTTGTCAAAAACATTCTCCGCCCCGATCAGCCAGAAATTATGATCCACCAACTAGATCGGTTAAATCACGATATTGCCCCCGGACGAACGAAATCCTTATTCAGACCCTGCAACGGCCGAAACTCGTGATTATCCGAATGGTCAACCAAAAATCACAGTACTGGCCAGGTACAGTTGTCAAAAACGATCCCCGCCCCGATCAGCCAGAAATTACGATCCACCAACTAGATCGGTTAAATAACGATATTGCCCCCGGACGAACGAAATCCTTATTCAGACCCTGCAACGGCCGAAACTTCTGATTTTCTGTCTGGTCAATCGAAAATCACAGTACTGACTAGGTGCAGCTGTCAGAAACACTCTCCGCCCCGATCAGCCAGAAATTACGATCCACCAACTAGATCGGTTAAATCACGATATTGCCCTCGGACGAACGAAATCCTTATTCAAACCCTGCAACGGCCGAAACTCGGGATTTTCAGTCTGGTCAACCGAAAATCACAGTACTGACCAGGAACAGTTGTCAAAAACAATCTCCGCCCCGAACAGCCAGAAATTACGATCCACCAACTTGATCGGTTAAATCACGATATTGCCCCTGGACGAACGAAATCCTTATTCAGGCCCTGCAACGGCCAAAACTCGTGATTATCCGAATGGTCAACCGAAAATCACAGTACTGGCCAGGTACAGTTGTCAAAAACGATCCCCGCCCCGATCAACCAGAAATCACGATCGACCTTCTAGATTGGTTAAATCCCAATATTGCCCCCGGACGAACGAAATTCTTATTCAGCCCCTGCAACGGTCGAAACTCGTGATTTTCCGTCTGGTCAACCCAAAATCACAGTGCTGACTAGGTACAGTTGTCAAAAACATTCTCCGCCCCGATCAGCCAGAAATTATGATCCACAAACTAGATCGGTTAAATCACGATATTGCCCCCGGACGAACGAAATCCTTATTCAGACCCTGCAACGGCCGAAACTCGTGATTATCCGAATGGTCAACCAAAAATCACAGTACTGGCCAGGTACAGTTGTCAAAAACGATCCCCGCCCCGATCAGCCAGAAATTACGATCCACCAACTAGATCGGTTAAATAACGATATTGCCCCCGGACGAACGAAATCCTTATTCAGACCCTGCAACGGCCGAAACTTGTGATTATCCGAATGGTCAACCGAAAATCACAGTACTGGCCAGGTACAGTTGTCAAAAACGATCCCCGCCCCGATCAACCAGAAATCACGATCGACCATCTAGATCGGTTAAATCCCAATATTGCCCCCGGACGAACGAAATTCTTATTCAGCCTCTGCAACGGCCGAAACTCGTGATTTTCCGTCTGGTCAACCAAAAATCACAGTGCTGACTAGGTACAGTTGTCAAAAACATTCTCCGGCCCGATCAGCCAGAAATTACGATCCACCAACTAGATCGGTTAAATCACGATATTGCCCCCGGATGAACGAAATCCTTATTCAAACACTGCAACGGCTGAAACTCGGGATTTTCAGTCTGGTCAACCTAAAATCACAGTACTGACCAGGAACAGTTGTTAAAAACAATCTCCGCCCCGAACAGCCAGAAATTACGATCCACCAACTAGATCGGTTAAATCACGATATTGCTCCCGGACGAACGAAATCCTTATTCAGCCCCTGCAACGGCCGAAACTCGTGATTTTCAGTCTGGTCAACCGAAAATCACAGTACTGACTAGGTACAGTTGTCAAAAACATTCTCCCCCCCGATCAGCCAGAAATTACGATCCACCATCTAGATCGGTTAAATCACGATATTGCCCCTGGACGAACGAAATCCTTATTCAGACCCTGCAACGGCCGAAACTCGTGATTTTCTGTCAGGTCAACCGAAAATCACAGTACAGACTAGGTACAGCTGTCAAAAACATTCTCCGGCACGATCAACCAGAAATTACGATCCACCAACTAGATCGGTTAAATCACGATATTGCCCCCGGACGAACGAAATCCTTATTCAAACCCTGCAACGGCCGAAACTCGGGATTTTCCGTCTGGTCAACCGAAAATCACAGTACTGACTAGGAACAGTTGTCAAAAACAATCTCCGCCCCGAACAGCCAGAAATTACGATCCACCAACTTGATCGGTTAAATCACGATATTGCCCCCGGACGAACGAAATCCTTATTCAGACCCTGCAACGGCCAAAACTCGTGATTATCCGAATGGTCAACCGAAATCCACAGTACTGACCAGGTACAGTTGTCAAAAACGATCCCCGCCCCGATCAACCAGAAATCACGATCGACCATCTGGATCGGTTAAATCACGATATTGCCCCTGGACGAACGAAATCCTTATTCAGACCCTGCAACGGCCGAAACTCGTGATTATCCGAATGGTCAACCGAAATCCACAGTACTGACCAGGTACAGTTGTCAAAAACGATCCCCGCCCCGATCAACCCGAAATCACGATCGACCATCTGGATCGGTTAAATCACGATATTGCCCCCGGACGAACGAAATTCTTATTCAGCCCCTGCAACGGCTGAAACTCGTGATTTTCCGTCAGGTCAACCAAAAATCACAGTGCTGACTAGGTACAGTAGCCAAAAACATTCTCCGCCCCGATCAGCTAGAAATTACGATCCACCAACTAGATCGGTTAAATCACGATATTGCCCCCGGACGAACGAAATCCTTATTCAGACCCTGCAACGGCTGAAACTCGTGATTTTCCGTCTGGTCAACCAAAAATCACAGTACTGACTAGGTACAGTTGTCAAAAACATTCTACGCCCCGATCAGCCAGAAATTACGAACCACCAACATGATCGGTTAAATCACGATATTGCCCCCGGAGGAACGATATCCTTATTCAGACCTTGCAACGGCCGAAACTCGTGATTATCTGAATGGTCAACCGAAAATCACAGTACTGGCCAGGTACAGTAGTCAAAAACGATCCCCGCCCCGATCAACCAGAAATCACGATCGACCATCTAGATCGGTAAAATCCCAATATTGCCCCCGGACGAACGAAATTCTTATTCAGCCCCTGCAACGGCCGAAACTCCTGATTTTCTGTCTGGTCAACCGAAAATCACAGTACTGACTAGGTACAGTTGTCAGAAACATTCTCCGCCCCGATCAGCCAGAAATTACGATCCACCAACTAGATCGGTTAAATCACGATATTGCCCCCGGACGAACGAAATCCTTATTCAAACCCTGCAACGGCCGAAACTCGGGATTTTCAGTCTGGTCAACCGAAAATCACAGTACTGACCAGGAACAGTTGTCAAAAACAATCTCCGCCCCGAACAGCCAGAAATTACGATCCACCAACTTAATCGGTTAAATCACGATATTGCCCCTGGACGAACGAAATCCTTATTCAGACCCTGCAATGGCCGAGACTCGTGATTATCCGAATGGTCAACCGAAAATCACAGTACTGTCAAGGTACAGTTGTCAAAAACGATCCCCGCCCCGATCAACCAGTAATCACGATCGACCTTCTAGATTGGTTAAATCCCAATATTGCCCCCGGACGAACGAAATTCTTATTCAGCCCCTGCAACGGTCGAAACTCGTGATCTTCCGTCTGGTCAACTAAAAATCACAGTGCTGACTAGGTACAGTTGTCAAAAACATTCTTCACCCCGATCAGCTAGACATTACGATCCACCAACTAGATCGGTTAAATCACGATATTGCCCCCGGACGAACGAAATCCTTATTCAAACCCTGCAACGGCCGAAACTCGGGATTTTCTGTCTGGTCAACCGAAAATCACAGTGCTGACCAGGAACAGTTGTCAAAAACAATCTCCGCCCCGAACAGCCAGAAATTACGATCCACCAACTAGATCGGTTAAATCACGATATTGCCCTCGGACAAACGAAAACCTTATTCAGCCTCTGCAACGGCCGAAACTCGTGATTATCTGAATGGTCAACCGAAAATCACAGTACTGGCCAGGTATAGTTGTCAAAAATGATCCCCGCCCCAATCAACCAGAAATCACGATCGACCATCTAGATCGGTTAAATCCCAATATTGCCCCCGGACGAACGAAATTCTTATTCAGCCCCTGCATGGGCCGAAACTCGTGATTTTCTGTCTGGTCAACCGAAAATCACAGTACTGACTAGGTACAATTGTCAAAAACATTCTCCGGCCCGATCAGCCAGAAATTACGATCCCCCAACTAGATCGGTTAAATCACGATATTGACCCCGGACGAACGAAATCCTTATTCAAACACTGCAACGGCCGAAACTCAGGATTTTCAGTCTGGTCAACCGAAAATCACAGTACTGACCAGGAACAGTTGTTAAAAACAATCTCCGCCCCGAACAGCCAGAAATTACGATCCACCAACTAGATCGGTTAAATCACGATATTGCCCTCGGACGAACGAAATTGCTATTCAGACCCTGCAACGGCCGAAACTCGTGATTATCCGAATGGTCAACCGAAAATCACAGTACTGGCAAGGTACAGTTGCCAAAAACGATCCCCGCCCCGATCAACCAGAAATCACGATCGACCATCTAGATCGGTTAAATCCCAATATTGCCCCCGGACGAACGAGATTCTTATTCAGCCCCTGCATGGGCTGAAACTCGTGATTTTCTTTCTGGTCAACCGAAAATCACAGTACTGACTAGGTACAGTTGTCAAAAACATTCTCCGGCCCGATCAGCCAGAAATTACGATCCACCAACTAGATCGGTTAAATCACGATATTGCCCCCGAACGAACGAAATCCTTATTCAAACCCAGCAACGGCCGAAACTCGGGATTTTCCGTCTGGTCAACCAAAAATCACAGTACTGACTAGGTACAGGTACAGTTGTCAAAAACTTTCTCCGCCCCGATCAGCTAGAAATTACGATCCACCAACTAGATCAGTTAAATCACGATATTGCCCCCGGACGAACGAAATTCTTATTCAGCCCCTGCAACGGCCGAAACTCGTGATTATCCGAATGGTCAACCGAAAATCACAGTACTGGCCAGGTACAGTTGTCAAAAACGATCCCCGCCCCGATCAACCAGAAATCACGATCGACCTTCTAGATTGGTTAAATCCCAATATTGCCCCCGGACGAACGAAATTCTTATTCAGCCCCTGCAACGGTCGAAACTCGTGATTTTCCGTCTGGTCAACCAAAAATCACAGTGCTGACTAGGTACAGTTGTCAAAAACATTCTCCACCCCGATCAGCCAGAAATTATGATCCACCAACTAGATCGGTTAAATCACGATATTGCCCCCGGACGAACGAAATCCTTATTCAGACCCTGCAACGGCCGAAACTCGTGATTATCCGAATGGTCAACCAAAAATCACAGTACTGGCCAGGTACAGTTATCAAAAACGATCCCCGCCCCGATCAGCCAGAAATTACGATCCACCAACTAGATCGGTTAAATAACGATATTGCCCCCGGACGAACGAAATCCTTATTCAGACCCTGCAACGGCCGAAACTCGTGATTATCCGAATGGTCAACCGAAAATCACAGTACTGGCCAGGTACAGTTGTCAAAAACGATCCCCGCCCCGATCAACCAGAAATCACGATCGACCATCTAGATCGGTTAAATCCCAATATTGCCCCCCGGACGAACGAAATTCTTATTCAGCCTCTGCAACGGCCGAAACTCGTGATTTTCCGTCTGGTCAACCAAAAATCACAGTGCTGACTAGGTACAGTTGTCAAAAACATTCTCCGGCCCGATCAGCCAGAAATTACGATCCACCAACTAGATCGGTTAAATCACGATATTGCCCCCGGATGAACGAAATCCTTATTCAAACACTGCAACGGCCGAAACTCGGGATTTTCAGTCTGGTCAACCAAAAATCACAGTACTGACCAGGAACAGTTGTTAAAAACAATCTCCGCCCCGAACAGCCAGAAATTACGATCCACCAACTAGGTCGGTTAAATCACGATATTGCCCCCGGACGAACGAAATCCTTATTCAGCCCCTGCAACGGCCGAAACTCGTGATTTTCAGTCTGGTCAACCGAAAATCACAGTACTGACTAGGTACAGTTGCCAAAAACATTCTCCCCCCCGATCAGCCAGAAATTACGATCCACCATCTAGATCGGTTAAATCACGATATTGCCCCTGGACGAACGAAATCCTTATTCAGACCCTGCAACGGCCGAAACTCGTGATTTTCTGCCAGGTCAACCGAAAATCACAGTACAGACTAGGTACAGCTGTCAAAAACATTCTCCGGCACGATCAACCAGAAATTACGATCCACCAACTAGATCGGTTAAATCACGATATTGCCCCCGGACGAACGAAATCCTTATTCAAACCCTGCAACGGCCGAAACTCGGGATTTTCCGTCTGGTCAACCGAAAATCACAGTACTGACTAGGAACAGTTGTCAAAAACAATCTCCGCCCCGAACAGCCAGAAATTACGATCCACCAACTTGATCGGTTAAATCACGATATTGCCCCTGGACGAACGAAATCCTTATTCAGACCCTGCAACGGCCGAAACTCGTGATTATCCGAATGGTCAACCGAAATCCACAGTACTGACCAGGTACAGTTGTCAAAAACGATCCCCGCCCGGATCAACCAGAAATCACGATCGACCATCTGGATCGGTTAAATCACGATATTGCCCCTGGACGAACGAAATCCTTATTCAGACCCTGCAACGGCCGAAACTCGTGATTATCCGAATGGTCAACCGAAATCCACAGTACTGACCAGGTACAGTTGTCAAAAACGATCCCCGCCCCGATCAACCAGAAATCACGATCGACCATCTGGATCGGTTAAATCACGATATTGCCCCCGGACGAACGAAATTCTTATTCAGCCCCTGCAACGGCCGAAACTCGTGATTTTCCGTCAGGTCAACCAAAAATCACAGTGCTGACTAGGTACAGTTGCCAAAAACATTCTCCGCCCCGATCAGCTAGAAATTACGATCCACCAACTAGATCGGTTAAATCACGATATTGCCCCCGGACGAACGGAATCCTTATTCAGACCCTGCAACGGCTGAAACTCGTGATTTTCCGTCTGGTCAACCAAAAATCACAGTACTGACTAGGTACAGTTGTCAAAAACATTCTACGCCCCGATCAGCCAGAAATTACGATCCACCAACACGATCGGTTAAATCACGATATTGCCCCCGGAGGAACGATATCCTTATTCAGCCCTTGCAACGGCCGAAACTCGTGATTATCTGAATGGTCAACCGAAAATCACAGTACTGGCCAGGTACAGTAGTCAAAAACGATCCCCGCCCCGATCAACCAGAAATCACGATCGACCATCTAGATCGGTTAAATCCCAATATTGCCCCCGGACGAACGAAATTCTTATTCAGCCCCTGCAACGGCCGACACTCCTGATTTTCTGTCTGGTCAACCGAAAATCACAGTACTGACTAGGTACAGTTGTCAGAAACATTCTCCGCCCCGATCATCCAGAAATTACGATCCACCAACTAGATCGGTTAAATCACGATATTGTCCCCGGACGAACGAAATCCTTATTCAAACCCTGCAACGGCCGAAACTCGGGATTTTCAGTCTGGTCAACCGAAAATCACAGTACTGACCAGGAACAGTTGTCAAAAACAATCTCCGCCCCGAACAGCCAGAAATTACGATCCACCAACTTAATCGGTTAAATCACGATATTGCCCCTGGACGAACGAAATCCTTATTCAGACCCCGCAATGGCCGAGACTCGTGATTATCCGAATGGTCAACCGAAAATCACAGTACTGTCAAGTTACGGTTGTCAAAAACGATCCCCGCCCCGATCAACCAGTAATCACGATCGACCTTCTAGATTGGTTAAATCCCAATATTGCCCCCGGACGAACGAAATTCTTATTCAGCCCCTGCAACGGTCGAAACTCGTGATTTTTCGTCTGGTCAACTAAAAATCACAGTGCTGACTAGGTACAGTTGTCAAAAACATTCTTCACCCCGATCAGCTAGACATTACGATCCACCAACTAGATCGGTTAAATCACGATATTGCCCCCGGACGAACGAAATCCTTATTCAAACCCTGCAACGGCCGAAACTCGGGATTTTCTGTCTGGTCAACCGAAAATCACAGTGCTGACCAGGAACAGTTGTCAAAAACAATCTCCGCCCCGAACAGCCAGAAATTACGATCCACCAACTAGATCGGTTAAATCACGATATTGCCCTCGGACAAACGAAAACCTTATTCAGACCCTGCAACGGCCGAAACTCGTGATTATCTGAATGGTCAACCGAAAATCACAGTACTGGCCAGGTATAGTTGTCAAAAACGATCCCCGCCCCAATCAACCAGAAATCACGATCGACCATCTAGATCGGTTAAATCCCAATATTGCCCCCGGACGAACGAAATTCTTATTCAGCCCCTGCATGGGCCGAAACTCGTGATTTTCTGTCTGGTCAACCGAAAATCACAGTACTGACTAGGTACAGTTGTCAAAAACATTCTCCGGCCCGATCAGCCAGAAATTACGATCCCCCAACTAGATCGGTTAAATCACGATATTGCCCCCGGACGAACGAAATCCTTATTCAAACACTGCAACGGCCGAAACTCGGGATTTTCAGTCTGGTCAACCGAAAATCACAGTACTGACCAGGAACAGTTGTTAAAAACAATCTCCGCCCCGAACAGCCAGAAATTACGATCCACCAACTAGATCGGTTAAATCACGATATTGCCCTTGGACGAACGAAATTGCTATTCAGACCCTGCAACGGCCGAAACTCGTGATTATCCGAATGGTCAACCGAAAATCACAGTACTGGCAAGGTACAGTTGCCAAAAACGATCCCCGCCCCGATCAACCAGAAATCACGATCGACCATCTAGATCGGTTAAATCCCAATATTGCCCCCGGACGAACGAGATTCTTATTCAGCCCCTGCATGGGCTGAAACTCGTGATTTTCTTTCTGGTCAACCAAAAATCACAGTACTGACTAGGTACAGTTGTCAAAAACTTTCTCCGCCCCGATCAGCTAGAAATTACGATCCACCAACTAGATCAGTTAAATCACGATATTGCCCCCGGACGAACGAAATTGCTATTCAGCCCCTGCAACGGCCGAAACTCGTGATTTTCCGTCTGGTCAACCAAAAATCACAGTGCTGACAAGGTACAGTTGTCATAAACAATCTCCGCCCCGATCAGCCAGAAATTACGATCCACCAACTAGATCGGTTAAATCACGATATTGCCTCCGGACGAACGAAATCCTTATTCAGACCCTACAACGGCCGAAACTCGTGATTATCCGAATGGTCAACCGAAAATCGCAGTACTGGCCAGGTACAGTTGTCAAAAACATTCTCCGCCCCGATCAACCAGAAATCACGATCGACCATCTAGATCGGTTAAATCACGATATTGCCCCCGGACGAACGAAATCCTTATTCAAACCCTGCAACGGCCGAAACTCGGGATTTTCCGTCTGGTCAACCAAAAATCGCAGTACTGACTAGGTACAGTTGTCAAAAACATTCTCCGCCCCGATCAGCTAGAAATTACGATCCATCAACATGAACGGTTAAATCACGATATTGCCTCCGGACGAACGAAATCCTTAATCAGACCCTGCAACGGCCGAAACTCGTGATTATCCGAATGGTCAACCGAAAATCGCAGTACTGGCCAGGTACAGTTGTCAAAAACATTCACCGCCCCGATCAACCAGAAATCACGATCAACCATCTAGATCGGTTAAATCCCAATACTGCCCCCGGACGAACGAAATTCTTATTCAGCCCCTGCAATGGCCGAAACTCTTGATTTTCCGTCTGGTCAACTGAAAATCACAGTGCTGACTAGGTACAGTTGTCATAAACATTCTCCGCCCCGATCAGCCAGAAATTACGATCCACCACCTAGATCGGTTAAATCACGATATTGCCCCCGGACGAACGAAATTGCTATTCAGACCCTGCAACGGCCGAAACTCGTGATTTTCCGTCTGGTCAACTGAAAATCACAATGCTGACTAGGTATAGTTGTCATAAACATTCTCCGCCCCGATCAGCCAGAAATTACGATCCACCAACTAGATCGGTTAAATCACGATATTGCCCCCGGACAAACGAAATCCTTATTCAGACCCTGCAACGGCCGAAACTCGTGATTATCCGAATGGTCAACCGAAAATCACAGTACTGGCCAGGTACAGTTGTCAAAAACGATCCCTGCCCCGATCAACCAGAAATCACGATCGACCATCTAGATCGGTTAAATCCCAATATTGCCCCCGAACGAACGAGATTCTTATTCAGCCCCTGCATGGGCTGAAACTCGTGATTTTCTCTCTGGTCAACCGAAAATCACAGTACTGACTAGGTACAGTTGTCAAAAACATTCTCCGGCCCGATCAGCCAGAAATTACGATCCACCAACTAGATCGGTTAAATCACGATATTGCCCCCGGACGAACGAAATCCTTATTCAAACCCTGCAACGGCCGAAACTCGGGATTTTCTGTCTGGTCAACCGAAAATCACAGTACTGACCAGGAACAGTTGTCAAAAACAATCTCCGCCCTGAACAGCCAGAAATTACGATCCACCAACTAGATCGGTTAAATCACGATATTGCCCCCGGACGAACGAAATCCTTATTCAGACCCTGCAACGGCCGAAACTCGTGATTTTCCGTCTGGTCAACCAAAAATCACAGTACTGACTAGGTACAGTTGTCAAAAACATTCTCCGCCCCGATCAGCCAGAAATTACGATCCACCAACTAGATCGGTTAAATCACGATATTGCCCCCGGACAAACGAAATCCTTATTCAGACCCTGCAACGGCCGAAACTCGTGATTATCCGAATGGTCAACCGAAAATCACAGTACTGGCCAGGTACAATAGTCAAAAACGATCCCCGCCCCGATCAACCAGAAACCACGATCGACCATCTAGATCGGTTAAATCCCAATATTGCCCCCGGACGAACGAAATTCTTATTCAGCCCCTGCAACGGCCGAAACTTCTGATTCTCTGTCTGGTCAACCGAAAATCACAGTACTGACATGGTACAGTTGTCAGAAACATTCTCCGCCCCGATCAGCCAGAAATTACGATCCACCAACTAGATCGGTTAAATCACGATATTGCCCCCGGACGAACGAAATCCTTATTCAAACCCTGCAACGCCCGAAACTCGTGATTTTCCGTCTGGTCAACTGAAAATCCAAATACTGACTAGGTACAGTTGTCATAAACATTCTCCGCCCCGATCAGCCAGAAATTACGATCCACCAACTAGATCGGTTAAATCACGATATTGCCTCCGGACAAACGAAATCCTTATTCAGACCCTGCAACGGCCGAAACTCGTGAATATCCGAATGATCAACCGAAAATCACAGTACTGGCCAGGTACAGTTGTCAAAAACGATCCCCAACCCGATCAACCAGAAATCACGATCGACCATCTAGATCGGTTAAATCCCAATATTGCCCCCGGACGAACGATATTCTTATTCAGCCCCTGCATGGGCCGAAACTCGTGATTTTCTGTCTGGTCAACCGAAAATCACAGTACTGACTAGGTACAGTTGTCAAAAACATTCTCCGCCCCGATCAGCCAGAAATTACGATCCACCAACTAGATCGGTTAAATCACGATATTGCCCCCGGACGAACGAAATCCTTATTCAGACCCTGCAACGGCCGAAACTCGTGATTATCCGAATGGTCAACCGAAATCCACAGTACTGACCAGGTACAGTTGTCAAAAACGATCCCCGCCCCGATAAACCAGAAATCACGATCGACCATCTGGATCGGTTAAATCACGATATTGCACCCGGACGAACGAAATTCTTATTCAGCCCCTGCAACGGCCGAAACTCGTGATTCTCCGAATGGTCAACCGAAAATCACAGTACTGGCCAGGTACAGTAGTCAAAAACGATCCCCGCCCCGATCAACCAGAAATCACGATCGACCATCTAGATCGGTTAAATCCCAATATTGCCCCCGGACGAACGAGATTCTTATTCAGCCCCTGCATGGGCTGAAACTCGTGATTTTCTGTCTGGTCAACCGAAAATCACAGTACTGACTAGGTACAGTTGTCAAAAACATTCTCCGGCCCGATCAACCAGAAATTACGATCCACCAACTAGATCGGTTAAATCACGATATTGCCCCCGGACGAATGAAATCCTTATTCAAACCCTGCAACGCCCGAAACTCGGGATTTTCAGTCTGGTCAACTGAACATCACAGTACCGACCAGGAACAGTTGTCAAAAACAATCTCTGCCCCGAACAGCCAGAAATTACGATCCACCAACTTGATCGGTTAAATCACGATATTGCCCCTGGACGAACGAAATCCTTATTCAGACCCTGCAACGGCCGAAACTCGTGATTATCCGAATGGTCAACCGAAATCCACAGTACTGACCAGGAACAGTTGTCAAAAACGATCCCCGCCCCGATCAACCAGAAATCACGATCGACCATCTGGATCGGTTAAATCACGATATTGCCCCCGGACGAACGAAATTCTTATTCAGCCCCTGCAACGGCCGAAACTCGTGATTTTCCGTCTGGTCAACCAAAAATCACAGTGCTGACTAGGTACAGTTGCAAAAAACATTCTCCGCCCCGATCAGCTAGAAATTACGATCCACCAACAGGATCGGTTAAATCACGATATTGCCCCCGGACGAACGAAATCCTTATTCAGACCCTGCAACGGCCGAAACTCGTGATTTTCCGTCTGGTCAACCAAAAATCACAGTACTGACTAGGTACAGTTGTCAAAAACATTCTCCGCCCCGATCAGCTAGAAATTACGATCCATCAACATGAACGGTTAAATCACGATATTGCCCCCGGACGAACGAAATCCTTATCCAGACCCTGCAACAGCTGAAACTCGTGATTATCCGAATGGTCAACCGAAAATCACAGTACTGGCCAGGTACAATAGTCAAAAACGATCCCCGCCCCGATCAACCAGAAATCACGATCGACCATCTAGATCGGTTAAATCCCAATATTGCCCCCGGACGAACGAAATTCTTATTCAGCCGCTGCAACGGCCGAAACTTTTGATTTTCTGTCTGGTCAACCGAAAATCACAGTACTGACATGGTACAGTTGTCAGAAACATTCTCCGCCCCGATCAGCCAGAAATTACGATCCACCAACTAGATCGGTTAAATCATAATAATGCCCCCGGACGAACGAAATCCTTATTCAAACCCTGCAACGCCCGAAACTCGTGTTTTTCCGTCTGGTCAACTGAAAATCCCAATACTGACTAGGTACAGTTGTCATAAACATTCTCTGCCCCGATCAGCCAGAAATTACGATACACCAACTAGATCGGTTAAATCACGATATTGCCCCCGGACAAACGAAATCCTTATTCAGACCCTGCAACGGCCGAAACTCGTGATTATCCGAATCGTCAACCAAAAATCACAGTACTGGCCAGGTACAGTTGTCAAAAACGATCCCCAACCCGATCAACCAGAAATCACGATCGGCCATCTAGATCGGTTAAATCCCAATATTGCCCCCGGACGAACGAGATTCTTATTCAGCCCCTGCATGGGCCGAAACTCCTGATTTTCTGTCTGGTCAACCGAAAATCACAGTACTGACTAGGTACAGTTGTCAAAAACATTCTCCGGCCCGATCAGCCAGAAATTACGATCCACCAACTTGATCGTTTAAATCACGATATTGCCCCCGGACGAACGAAATCCTTATTCAAACCCTGCAACGGCCGAAACTCGGGATTTTCAGTCTGGTCAACCGAAAATCACAGTACTGACCAGGAACAGTTGTCAAAAACATTCTCCGCCCCGAACAGCCAGAAATTACGATCCACCAACTAGATCGGTTAAATCACGATATTGCCCCCGGACGAACGAAATCCTTATTCAAACCCTGCAACGGCCGAAACTCGGGATTTTCAGTCTGGTCAACCGAAAATCACAGTACTGGCCAGGTATAGTTGTCAAAAACGATCCCCAACCCGATCAACCAGAAATCACGATCGACCATCTAGATCGGTTAAATCCCAATATTGCCCCCGGACGAACGAGATTCTTATTCAGCCCCTGCATGGGCCGAAACTCCTGATTTTCTGTCTGGTCAACCGAAAATCACAGTACTGACTAGGTACAGTTGTCAAAAACATTCTCCGCCCCGATCAGCCAGAAATTACGATCGACCATCTAGATCGGTTAAATCACGATATTGCCCCCGGACGAACGAAATCCTTATTCAAACCCTGCAACGGCCGAAACTCGGGATTTTCCGTCTGGTCAACCAAAAATCACAGTACTGACTAGGTACAGTTGTCAAAAACATTCTCCACCCCGATCAGCTAGAAATTACGATCCATCAACATGAACGGTTAAATCACGATATTGCCTCCGGACGAACGAAATCCTTAATCAGACCCTGCAACGGCCGAAACTCGTGATTATCCGAATGGTCAACCAAAAATCGCAGTACTGGCCAGGTACAGTTGTCAAAAACATTCTCCGCCCCGATCAACCAGAAATCACGATCGACCAACTAGATCGGTTAAATCACGATATTGCCACCGGACGAACGAAATTGCTATTCAGACCCTGCAACGGCCGAAACTCGTGATTATCCGAATGGTCAACCGAAAATCACAGTACTGGCCAGGTACAGTTGTCAAAAACATTCTCCGCCCCGAACAGCCAGAAATTACGATCCACCAACTTGATCGGTTAAATCACGATATTGCCCCTGGACAAACGAAATCCTTATTCAGACCCTGCAATGGCCGAAACTCGGGATTTTCCGTCTGGTCAACCAAAAATCACAGTGCTGGCTAGGTACAGTTGTCAAAAACATTCTTCACCCCGATCAGCTAGAAATTACGATCCACCAACTAGATCGGTTAAATCACGATATTGCCCCCGGACGAACGAAATCCTTTTATAGACCCTGCAACGGCTGAAACTCGTGATTTTCCGTCTGGTCAACCAAAAATCACAGTACTGACTAGGTACAGTTGTCAAAAACATTCTCCGCCCCGATCAGCCAGAAATTACGATCCACCAACTAGATCGGTTAAATCACGATATTGCCACCGGACGAACGAAATTGCTATTCAGACCCTGCAACGGCCGAAACTCGGGATTATCCGAATGGTCAACCGAAAATCACAGTACTGGCTAGGTACAGTTGTCAAAAACATTCTCCGCCCCGAACAGCCAGAAATTACGATCCACCAACTTGATCGGTTAAATCACGATATTGCCCCCGGACGAACGAAATTCTTATTCAGCCCCTGCAACGGCCGAAACTCGTGATTATCCGAATGGTCAACCGAAAATCACAGTACTGGCCAGGTACAGTTGTCAAAAACATTCTCCGCCCCGAACAGCCAGAAATTACGATCCACCAACTTGATCGGTTAAATCACGATATTGCCCCTGGACAAACGAAATCCTTATTCAAACCCTGCAATGGCCGAAACTCGTGATTTTCCGTCTGGTCAACCAAAAATCACAGCGCTGACTAGGTACAGTTGTCAAAAACATTCTTCACCCCGATCAGCTGGAAATTACGATCCACCAACTAGATCGGTTAAATCACGATATTGCCCTCGGACGAACGAAATCCTTTTATAGACCCTGCAACGGCTGAAACTCGTGATTTTCCGTCTGGTCAACCAAAAGTCACAGTACTGACTAGGTACAGTTGTCAAAAACATTCTCCGCCCCGATCAGCCAGAAATTACGATCCACCAACTAGATCGGTTAAATCACGATATTGCCACCGGACGAACGAAATTGCTATTCAGACCCTGCAATGGCCGAAACTCGGGATTATCCGAATGGTCAACCGAAAATCACAGTACTGGCCAGGTACAGTTGTCAAAAACATTCTCCGCCCCGAACAGCCAGAAATTACGATCCACCAACTTGATCGGTTAAATCACGATATTGCCCCCGGACGAACGAAATTCTTATTCAGCCCCTGCAACGGCCGAAACTCGTGATTATCCGAATGGCCAACCGAAAATCACAGTACTGGCCAGGTACAGTTGTCAAAAACATTCTCCGCCCCGAACAGCCAGAAATTACGATCCACCAACTTGATCGGTTAAATCACGATATTGCCCCTGGACAAACGAAATCCTTATTCAGACCCTGCAACGGCCGAAACTCGTGATTATCCGAATCGTCAACCAAAAATCACAGTACTGGCCAGGTACAGTTGTCAAAAACATTCTCCGCCCCGATCTGCCAGAAATTATGATCCACCAACTAGATCGGTTAAATCACGATATTGCCTCCGGACGAACGAAATCCTTATTCAGACCCTGCAACGGCCGAAACTCGTGATTATCCGAATGGTCAACCGAAAATCACAGTACTGGCCAGGTACAGTTGTCAAAAACATTCTCCGCCCCGAACAGCCAGAAATTACGATCCACCAACTTGATCGGTTAAATCACGATATTGCCCCTGGACAAACGAAATCCTTATTCAGACCCTGCAACGGCCGAAACTCGTGATTATCCGAATGGTCAACCGAAAATCACAGTACAGGCCAGGTACAGTTGTCAAAAACGATCCCCGCCCCGATCAACCAGAAATCACGATCGACCATCTAGATCGGTTAAATCCCAATATTGCCCCCGGACGAACGAAATTCTTATTCAGCCCCTGCAACGGCCGAAACTCGTGATTTTCCGTCTGGTCAACCAAAAATCACAGTGCTGACAAGGTACAGTTGTCATAAACATTCTCCGCCCCGATCAGCCAGAAATTACGATCCACCAACTAGATCGGTTAAATCACGATATTGCCTCCGGACGAACGAAATCCTTATTCAGACCCTGCAACGGCCGAAACTCGTGATTATCCGAATGGTCAACCGAAAATCACAGTACTGGCCAGGTACAGTTGTCAAAAACATTCTCCGCCCCGATCAGCCAGAAATTACGATCCACCAACTACATCGGTTAAATCACGATATTGCCCCCGGACGAACGAAATTGCTATTCAGACCCTGCAACGGCCGAAACTCGTGATTTTCCGTCTGGTCAACTGAAAATCACAATGCTGACTAGGTATAGTTGTCATAAACATTCTCCGCCCCGATCAGCCATAAATTACGATCCACCAACTAGATCGGTTAAATCACGATATTGCCCTCGGACAAACGAAATCCTTATTCAGACCCTGCAACGGCCGAAACTCGTGATTATCCGAATGGTCAACCGAAAATCACAGTACTGGCCAGGTATAGTTGTCAAAAACGATCCCCGCCCCAAGCAACCAGAAATCACGATCGACCATCTAGATCGGTTAAATCCCAATATTGCCCCCGGACGAACGAAATTCTTATTCAGCCCCTGCATGGGCCGAAACTCGTGATTTTCTGTCTGGTCAACCGAAAATCACAGTACTGACTAGGTACAGTTGTCAAAAACATTCTCCGACCTGATCAGCCAGAAATTACGATCCACCAACTAGATCGGTTAAATCACGATATTGCCCCCGGACGAATGAAATCCTTATTCAAACACTGAAACGGCCGAAACTCGGGATTTTCAGTCTGGTCAACCGAAAATCACAGTACTGACCAGGAACAGTTGTTAAAAACAATCTCCGCCCCGAACAGCCAGAAATTACGATCCACCAACTTGATCGGTTAAATCACGATATTGCCCCCGGACGAACGAAATCCTTATTCAGACCCTGCTACGGCCGAAACTCGTGCTTATCCGAATGGTCAACCGAAAATCACAGTACTGGCCAGGTACAGTTGTCAAAAACGATCCCCACCCCGATCAACCAGAAATCACGATCGACCATCTAGAACGGTTAAATCCCAATATTGCCCCCGGACGAACGAAATTCTTATTCAGCCCCTGCAACGGCCGAAACTCGTGATTTTCCGTCTGGTCAACCAAAAATCACAGTGCTGACTAGGTACAGTTGTCAAAAACATTCTCCGCCCCGATCAGCTAGAAATTACGATCCACCAACTAGATTGGTTAAATCACGATATTGCCCCCGGACGAACAAAATCCTTATTCAGACCCTGCAACGGCCGAAACTCGTGATATTCCGTCTGGTCAACCAAAAATCACAGTACTGACTAGGTACAGTTGTCAAAAACAATCTCCGCCCCGATCAGCCAGAAATTACGATCCACCAACTAGATCGGTTAAATCACGATATTGCCACCGGACGAACGAAATTGCTATTCAGACCCTGCAATGGCCGAAACTCGGGATTATCCGAATGGTCAACCGAAAATCACAGTACTGGCCAGGTACAGTTGTCAAAAACATTCTCCGCCCCGAACAGCCAGAAATTACGATCCACCAACTTGATCGGTTAAATCACGATATTGCCCCCGGACGAACGAAATTCTTATTCAGCCCCTGCAACGGCCGAAACTCGTGATTATCCGAATGTTCAACCGAAAATCACAGTACTGGCCAGGTACAGTTGTCAAAAACATTCTCCGCCCCGAACAGCCAGAAATTACGATCCACCAACTTGATCGGTTAAATCACGATATTGCCCCTGGACAAACGAAATCCTTATTCAGACCCTGCAACGGCCGAAACTCATGATTTTCCGTCTGGTCAACCAAAAATCACAGTACTGACTAGGTACAGTTGTCAAAAACATTCTCCGCCCCGATCTGCCAGAAATTATGATCCACCAACTAGATCGGTTAAATCACGATATTGCCTCCGGACGAACGAAATCCTTATTCAGACCCTGCAACGGCCGAAACTCGTGATTATCCGAATGGTCAACCGAAAATCACAGTACTGGCCAGGTACAGTTGTCAAAAACATTCTCCGCCCCGAACAGCCAGAAATTACGATCCACCAACTTGATCGGTTAAATCACGATATTGCCCCTGGACAAACGAAATCCTTATTCAGACCCTGCAACGGCCGAAACTCGTGATTATCCGAATGGTCAACCGAAAATCACAGTACAGGCCAGGTACAGTTGTCAAAAACGATCCCCGCCCCGATCAACCAGAAATCACGATCGACCATCTAGATCGGTTAAATCCCAATATTGCCCCCGGACGAACGAAATTCTTATTCAGCCCCTGCAACGGCCGAAACTCGTGATTTTCCGTCTGGTCAACCAAAAATCACAGTGCTGACAAGGTACAGTTGTCATAAACATTCTCCGCCCCGATCAGCCAGAAATTACGATCCACCAACTAGATCGGTTAAATCACGATATTGCCTCCGGACGAACGAAATCCTTATTCAGACCCTGCAACGGCCGAAACTCGTGATTATCCGAATGGTCAACCGAAAATCACAGTACTGGCCAGGTACAGTTGTCAAAAACATTCTCCGCCCCGATCAGCCAGAAATTACGATCCACCAACTACATCGGTTAAATCACGATATTGCCCCCGGACGAACGAAATTGCTATTCAGACCCTGCAACGGCCGAAACTCGTGATTTTCCGTCTGGTCAACTGAAAATCACAATGCTGACTAGGTATAGTTGTCATAAACATTCTCCGCCCCGATCAGCCAGAAATTACGATCCACCAACATGATCGGTTAAATCACGATATTGCCCCCGGACGAACGAAATCCTTATTCAGACCCTGCAACGGCCGAAACTCGTGATTATCCGAATGGTCAACCGAAAATCACAGTACTGGCCAGGTATAGTTGTCAAAAACGATCCCCGCCCCAATCAACCAGAAATCACGATCGACCATCTAGATCGGTTAAATCCCAATATTGCCCCCGGACGAACGAGATTCTTATTCTGCCCCTGCATGGGCCGAAACTCGTGATTTTCTGTCTGGTCAACCGAAAATCACAGTACTGACTAGGTACAGTTGTCAAAAACATTCTCCGGCCCGATCAGCCAGAAATTACGATCCACCAACTAGATCGGTTAAATCACGATATTGCCCCCGGACGAACGAAATCCTTATTCAAACCCTGCAACGGCCGAAACTCGGGATTTTCAGTCTGGTCAACCGAAAATCACAGTACTGACCAGGAACAGTTGTTAAAAACGATCTCCGCCCCGAACAGCCAGAAATGATGATCCACCAACTTGATCGGTTAAATCACGATATTGCCCCTGGACGAACGAAATCCTTATTCAGACCCTGCTACGGCCGAAACTCGTGCTTATCCGAATGGTCAACCGAAAATCACAGTACTGGCCAGGTACAGTTGTCAAAAACGATCCCCGCCCCGATCAACCAGAAATCACGATCGACCATCTAGATCGGTTAAATCCCAATATTGCCCCCGGACGAACGAAATTCTTATTCAGCCCCTGCAACGGCCGAAACTCGTGATTTTCCGTCTGGTCAACCAAAAATCACAGTGCTGACTAGGTACAGTTGTCAAAAACATTCTCCGCCCCGATCAGCTAGAAATTACGATCCACCAACTAGATTGGTTAAATCACGATATTGCCCCCGGACGAACAAAATCCTTATTCAGACCCTGCAACGGCCGAAACTCGTGATATTCCGTCTGGTCAACCAAAAATCACAGTACTGACTAGGTACAGTTGTCAAAAACATTCTCCGCCCCGATCAGCTAGAAATTACGATCCACCAACATGATCGGTTAAATCACGATATTGCCCCCGGACGAACGAAATCCTTATTCAGACCCTGCAACGGCCGAAACTCGTGATTATCCGAATGGTCAACCGAAAATCACAGTATTGGCCAGGTACAATAGTCAAAAACATTCTCCGCCCCGATCAGCCAGAAATTACGATCCACCAACTAGATCGGTTAAATCACGATATTGCCACCGGACGAACGAAATTGCTATTCAGACCCTGCAATGGCCGAAACTCGGGATTATCCGAATGGTCAACCGAAAATCACAGTACTGGCCAGGTACAGTTGTCAAAAACATTCTCCGCCCCGAACAGCCAGAAATTACGATCCACCAACTTGATCGGTTAAATCACGATATTGCCCCCGGACGAACGAAATTCTTATTCAGCCCCTGCAACGGCCGAAACTCGTGATTATCCGAATGTTCAACCGAAAATCACAGTACTGGCCAGGTACAGTTGTCAAAAACATTCTCCGCCCCGAACAGCCAGAAATTACGATCCACCAACTTGATCGGTTAAATCACGATATTGCCCCTGGACAAACGAAATCCTTATTCAGACCCTGCAACGGCCGAAACTCATGATTTTCCGTCTGGTCAACCAAAAATCACAGTACTGACTAGGTACAGTTGTCAAAAACATTCTCCGCCCCGATCTGCCAGAAATTATGATCCACCAACTAGATCGGTTAAATCACGATATTGCCTCCGGACGAACGAAATCCTTATTCAGACCCTGCAACGGCCGAAACTCGTGATTATCCGAATGGTCAACCGAAAATCACAGTACTGGCCAGGTACAGTTGTCAAAAACATTCTCCGCCCCGAACAGCCAGAAATTACGATCCACCAACTTGATCGGTTAAATCACGATATTGCCCCTGGACAAACGAAATCCTTATTCAGACCCTGCAACGGCCGAAACTCGTGATTATCCGAATGGTCAACCGAAAATCACAGTACAGGCCAGGTACAGTTGTCAAAAACGATCCCCGCCCCGATCAACCAGAAATCACGATCGACCATCTAGATCGGTTAAATCCCAATATTGCCCCCGGACGAACGAAATTCTTATTCAGCCCCTGCAACGGCCGAAACTCGTGATTTTCCGTCTGGTCAACCAAAAATCACAGTGCTGACAAGGTACAGTTGTCATAAACATTCTCCGCCCCGATCAGCCAGAAATTACGATCCACCAACTAGATCGGTTAAATCACGATATTGCCTCCGGACGAACGAAATCCTTATTCAGACCCTGCAACGGCCGAAACTCGTGATTATCCGAATGGTCAACCGAAAATCACAGTACTGGCCAGGTACAGTTGTCAAAAACATTCTCCGCCCCGATCAGCCAGAAATTACGATCCACCAACTACATCGGTTAAATCACGATATTGCCCCCGGACGAACGAAATTGCTATTCAGACCCTGCAACGGCCGAAACTCGTGATTTTCCGTCTGGTCAACTGAAAATCACAATGCTGACTAGGTATAGTTGTCATAAACATTCTCCGCCCCGATCAGCCAGAAATTACGATCCACCAACATGATCGGTTAAATCACGATATTGCCCCCGGACGAACGAAATCCTTATTCAGACCCTGCAACGGCCGAAACTCGTGATTATCCGAATGGTCAACCGAAAATCACAGTACTGGCCAGGTATAGTTGTCAAAAACGATCCCCGCCCCAATCAACCAGAAATCACGATCGACCATCTAGATCGGTTAAATCCCAATATTGCCCCCGGACGAACGAGATTCTTATTCTGCCCCTGCATGGGCCGAAACTCGTGATTTTCTGTCTGGTCAACCGAAAATCACAGTACTGACTAGGTACTGTTGTCAAAAACATTCTCCGGCCCGATCAGCCAGAAATTACGATCCACCAACTAGATCGGTTAAATCACGATATTGCCCCCGGACGAACGAAATCCTTATTCAAACCCTGCAACGGCCGAAACTCGGGATTTTCAGTCTGGTCAACCGAAAATCACAGTACTGACCAGGAACAGTTGTCAAAAACGATCTCCGCCCCGAACAGCCAGAAATGATGATCCACCAACTTGATCGGTTAAATCACGATATTGCCCCTGGACGAACGAAATCCTTATTCAGACCCTGCTACGGCCGAAACTCGTGCTTATCCGAATGGTCAACCGAAAATCACAGTACTGGCCAGGTACAGTTGTCAAAAACGATCCCCGCCCCGATCAACCAGAAATCACGATCGACCATCTAGATCGGTTAAATCCCAATATTGCCCCCGGACGAACGAAATTCTTATTCAGCCCCTGCAACGGCCGAAACTCGTGATTTTCCGTCTGGTCAACCAAAAATCACAGTGCTGACTAGGTACAGTTGTCAAAAACATTCTCCGCCCCGATCAGCTAGAAATTACGATCCACCAACTAGATTGTTAAAATCACGATATTGCCCCCGGACGAACAAAATCCTTATTCAGACCCTGCAACGGCCGAAACTCGTGATATTCCGTCTGGTCAACCAAAAATCACAGTACTGACTAGGTACAGTTGTCAAAAACATTCTCCGCCCCGATCAGCCAGAAATTACGATCCACCAACATGATCGGTTAAATCACGATATTGCCCCCGGACGAACGAAATCCTTATTCAGACCCTGCAACGGCCGAAACTCGTGATTATCCGAATGGTCAACCGAAAATCACAGTATTGGCCAGGTACAATAGTCAAAAACGATCCCCGCCCCGATCAACCAGAAATCATGATCGACCATCTAGATCGGTTAAATCCCAATATTGCCCCCGGACGAACGAAATTCTTATTCAGCCCCTGCAACGGCCGAAACTTCTGATTTTCTGTCTGGTCAATCGAAAATCACAGTACTGACTAGGTGCAGCTGTCAGAAACACTCTCCGCCCCGATCAGCCAGAAATTATGATCCACCAACTAGATCGGTTAAATCTCGATATTGCCCCTGGACGAACGAAATCCTTATTCAGACCCTGCAACGGCCGAAACTCGTGATTATCCGAATGGTCAACCAAAAATCACAGTACTGGCCAGGTACAGTTGTCAAAAACGATCCCCGCCCCGATCAGCCAGAAATTACGATCCATCAACTAGATCGGTTAAATCACGATATTGCCCCCGGACGAACGAAATCCTTATTCAGACCCTGCAACGGCCGAAACTCGTGATTATCCGTATGGTCAACTGAAAATCACAGCACTGGCCAGGTACAGTTGTCAAAAACGATCCCCGCCCCGATCGACCAGAAATCACGATCGACCATCTAGATCGGTTAAATCCCAATATTGCCCCCGAACGAACGAAATTCTTATTCAGCCTCTGCATCGGCCGAAACTCGTGATTTTCCGTCTGGTCAACCAAAAATCACAGTGCTGACTAGGTACAGTTGTCAAAAACATTCTCCGCCCCGATCAGCCAGAAATTACGATCCACCAACTAGATCGGTTAAATCACGATATTGCCCCCGGACGAACGAAATCCTTATTCAAACACTGCAACGGCCGAAACTCGGGATTTTCAGTCTGGTCAACCGAAAATCACAGTACTGACTAGGAACAGTTGTTAAAAACAATCTCCGCCCCGAACAGCCAGAAATTACGATCCACCAACTTGATCGGTTAAATCACGATATTGCCCCTGGACGAACGAAATCCTTATTCAGACCCTGCAACGGCCGAAACTCGTGATTATCCGAATGGTCAACCGAAAATCACAGTACTAGCCAGGTACAGTTGTCAAAAACGATCCCCGCCCCGATCACCCAGAAATCACGATCGACCGTCTAGTTCAGTTAAATCACGATATTGCCCCCGGACGAACGAGATTCTTATTCAGCCCCTGCATGGGCTGAAACTCGTGATTTTCTGTCTGGTCAACCGAAAATCACAGTACTGACTAGGTACAGTTGTCAAAAACATTCTCCGGCCTGATCAGCCAGAAATTACGATGCACCAACTAGATCGGTTAAATCACGATATTGCCCCCGGACGAACGAAATCCTTATTCAAACCCTGCAACGGCCGAAACTCGGGATTTTCAGTCTGGTCAACCGAAAATCACAGTACTGACCAGGAACAGTTGTCAAAAACAATCTCCGCCCCGAACAGCCAGAAATTAGGATACGCCAACTTGATCGGTTAAATCACGATATTGCCCCTGGACGAACGAAATCCTTATTCAGACCCTGCAACGGCCGAAACTCGTGATTATCCGAATCTTCAACCGAAATCCACAGTACTGACCAGGTACAGTTGCCAAAAACGATCCCCGCCCCGATCATCCAGAAATCACGATCGACCATCTGGATCGGTTAAATCACGATATAGCCCCCGAACGAACGAAATTCTATTCAGCCCATGCAACGGTCGAAACTCGGGATTTTCCGTCTGGTCAACCAAAAATCATAGTGCTGACTAGGTACAGTTGCAAAAAACATTCTCCGCCCCGATCAGCTAGAAATTACGATCCACCAACTAGATCGGTTAAATCACGATATTGCCCCCGGACGAACGAAATCCTTATTCAGACCCTGCAACGGCCGGAACTCGTGATTTTCCGTCCGGTCAACCAAAAATCACAGTACTGACTAGGTACAGTTGCAAAAAACATTCTCCGCCCCGATCAGCTAGAACTTACGATCCACCAACTAGATCGGTTAAATCACGATATTGCCCCCGGACGAACGAAATCCTTATTCAGACCCTGCAACGGCCGAAACTCGTGATTTTCCGTCTGGTCAACCAAAAATCACAGTACTGACTAGGTACAGTTGTCAAAAACATTCTCCGCCCCGATCGGCTAGAAATTACGATCCACCAACATGATCGGTTAAATCACGATATTGCCCCCAGACGAATGAAATCCTTATTCAGACCCTGCAACGGCCGAAACTCGTGATTATCCGAATGGTCAACCGAAAATCACAGTACTGGCCAGGTACAATAGTCAAAAACGATCCCCGCCCCGATCTGCCAGAAATTACGATCCACCAACTAGATCGGTTAAATCACGATATTGCCCCCAGACGAACGAAATTCTTATTCAGCCCCTGCATGGGCCGAAACTCGTGATTTTCTGTCTGGTCAACCGAAAATCACAGTACTGACTAGGTACAGTTGTCAAAAACATTCTCCGACCCGATCAGCCAGAAATTACGATCCACCAACTAGATCGGTTAAATCACGATATTGCCCCCGGACGAATGAAATCCTTATTCAAACACTGAAACGGCCGAAACTCGGGATTTTCAGTCTGGTCAACCGAAAATCACAGTACTGACCAGGAACAGTTGTTAAAAACAATCTCCGCCCCGAACAGCCAGAAATTACGATCCACCAACTTGATCGGTTAAATCACGATATTGCCCCCGGACGAACGAAATCCTTATTCAGACCCTGCTACGGCCGAAACTCGTGCTTATCCGAATGGTCAACCGAAAATCACAGTACTGGCCAGGTACAGTTGTCAAAAACGATCCCCGCCCCGATCAACCAGAAATCACGATCGACCATCTAGATCGGTTAAATCCCAATATTGCCCCCGGACGAACGAAATTCTTATTCAACCCCTGCAACGGCCGAAACTCGTGATTTTCCGTCTGGTCAACCAAAAATCACAGTGCTGACTAGGTACAGTTGTCAAAAACATTCTCCGCCCCGATCAGCTAGAAATTACGATCCACCAACTAGATTGGTTAAATCACGATATTGCCCCCGGACGAACAAAATCCTTATTCAGACCCTGCAACGGCCGAAACTCGTGATATTCCGTCTGGTCAACCAAAAATCACAGTACTGACTAGGTACAGTTGTCAAAAACATTCTCCGCCCCGATCAGCCAGAAATTACGATCCACCAACATGATCGGTTAAATCACGATATTGCCCCCGGACGAACGAAATCCTTATTCAGACCCTGCAACGGCCGAAACTCGTGATTATCCGAATGGTCAACCGAGAATCACAGTACTGGCCAGGTATAGTTGTCAAAAACGATCCCCGCCCCAATCAACCAGAAATCACGATCGACCATCTAGATCGGTTAAATCCCAATATTGCCGCCGGACGAACGAGATTCTTATTCAGCCCCTGCATGGGCCGAAACTCGTGATTTTCTGTCTGGTCAACCGAAAATCACAGTACTGACTAGGTACAGTTGTCAAAAACATTCTCCGGCCCG
This sequence comes from Delonix regia, assembly GCA_037074485.1. NCBI lineage: Eukaryota > Viridiplantae > Streptophyta > Magnoliopsida > Fabales > Fabaceae > Delonix > Delonix regia. The sequence goes on from JAYWLE010000016.1 coordinate 752,968, forward strand.
ATCAGCCAGAAATTACGATCCACCAACTAGATCGGTTAAATCACGATATTGCCCCCGGACGAACGAAATCCTTATTCAAACCCTGCAACGGCCGAAACTCGGGATTTTCAGTCTGGTCAACCGAAAATCACAGTACTGACCAGGAACAGTTGTCAAAAACGATCTCCGCCCCGAACAGCCAGAAATCACGATCCACCAACTTGATCGGTTAAATCACGATATTGCCCCTGGACGAACGAAATCCTTATTCAGGCCCTGCAACGGCCGAAACTCGTGATTATCCGAATGGTCAACCGAAATCCACAGTACTGACCAGGTACAGTTGTCAAAAACGATCCCCCCCACGATCAACCAGAAATCACGATCGACCGTCTGGATCGGGTAAATCACGATATTGCCCCAGGACGAACGAAATTCTTATTCAGCCCCTGCAACGGCCGAAACTCGTGATTTTCCGTCTGGTCAACCAAAAATCACAGTGCTGACTAGGTACAGTTGTCAAAAACATTCTCCGCCCCGATCAGCCAGAAATTACGATCCACCAACTAGATCGGTTAAATCACGATATTGCCCCCGGACGAACGAAATCCTTATTCAAACACTGCAACGGCCGAAACTCGGGATTTTCAGTCTGGTCAACCGAAAATCACAGTACTGACTAGGAACAGTTGTTAAAAACAATCTCCGCCCCGAACAGCCAGAAATTACGATCCACCAACTTGATCGGTTAAATCACGATATTGCCCCTGGACGAACGAAATCCTTATTCAGACCCTGCAACGGCCGAAACTCGTGATTATCCGAATGGTCAACCGAAAATCACAGTACTAGCCAGGTACAGTTGTCAAAAACGATCCCCGCCCTGATCAACCAGAAATCACGATCGACCGTCTAGTTCGATTAAATCACGATATTGCCCCCGGACGAACGAGATTCTTATTCAGCCCCTGCATGGGCTGAAACTCGTGATTTTCTGTCTGGTCAACCGAAAATCATAGTACTGACTAGGTACAGTTGTCAAAAACATTCTCCGGCCTGATCAGCCAGAAATTACGATGCACCAGCTAGATCGGTTAAATCACGATATTGCCCCCGGACGAACGAAATCCTTATTCAAACCCTGCAACGGCCGAAACTCGGGATTTTCAGTCTGGTCAACCGAAAATCACAGTACTGACCAGGAACAGTTGTCAAAAACAATCTCCGCCCCGAACAGCCAGAAATTAGGATCCGCCAACTTGATCGGTTAAATCACGATATTGCCCCTGGACGAACGAAATCCTTATTCAGACCCTGCAACGGCCGAAACTCGTGATTATCCGAATCTTCAACCGAAATCCACAGTACTGACCAGGTACAGTTGCCAAAAACGATCCCCGCCCCGATCATCCAGAAATCACGATCGACCATCTGGATCGGTTAAATCACGATATAGCCCCCGAACGAACGAAATTCTATTCAGCCCATGCAACGGTCGAAACTCGGGATTTTCCGTCTGGTCAACCAAAAATCATAGTGCTGACTAGGTACAGTTGCAAAAAACATTCTCCGCCCCGATCAGCTAGAAATTACGATCCACCTACTAGATCGGTTAAATCACGATATTGCCCCCGGACGAACGAAATCCTTATTCAGACCCTGCAACGGCCGAAACTCGTGATTTTCCGTCTGGTCAACCAAAAATCACAGTACTGACTAGGTACAGTTGCAAAAAACATTCTCCGCCCCGATCAGCTAGAACTTACGATCCACCAACTAGATCGGTTAAATCACGATATTGCCCCCGGACGAACGAAATCCTTATTCAGACCCTGCAACGGCCGAAACTCGTGATTTTCCGTCTGGTCAACCAAAAATCACAGTACTGACTAGGTACAGTTGTCAAAAACATTCTCCGCCCCGATCGGCTAGAAATTACGATCCACCAACATGATCGGTTAAATCACGATATTGCCCCCAGACGAATGAAATCCTTATTCAGACCCTGCAACGGCCGAAACTCGTGATTATCCGAATGGTCAACCGAAAATCACAGTACTGGCCAGGTACAATAGTCAAAAACGATCCCCGCCCCGATCTGCCAGAAATTACGATCCACCAACTAGATCGGTTAAATCACGATATTGCCCCCAGACGAACGAAATTCTTATTCAGCCCCTGCATGGGCCGAAACTCGTGATTTTCTGTCTGGTCAACCGAAAATCACAGTACTGACTAGGTACAGTTGTCAAAAACATTCTCCGACCCGATCAGCCAGAAATTACGATCCACCAACTAGATCGGTTAAATCACGATATTGCCCCCGGACGAATGAAATCCTTATTCAAACACTGAAACGGCCGAAACTCGGGATTTTCAGTCTGGTCAACCGAAAATCACAGTACTGACCAGGAACAGTTGTTAAAAACAATCTCCGCCCCGAACAGCCAGAAATTACGATCCACCAACTTGATCGGTTAAATCACGATATTGCCCCCGGACGAACGAAATCCTTATTCAGACCCTGCAACGGCCGAAACTCGTGCTTATCCGAATGGTCAACCGAAAATCACAGTACTGGCCAGGTACAGTTGTCAAAAACGATCCCCGCCCCGATCAACCAGAAATCACGATCGACCATCTAGATCGGTTAAATCCCAATATTGCCCCCGGACGAACGAAATTCTTATTCAGCCCCTGCAACGGCCGAAACTCGTGATTTTCCGTCTAGTCAACCAAAAATCACAGTGCTGACTAGGTACAGTTGTCAAAAACATTCTCCGCCCCGATCAGCTAGAAATTACGATCCACCAACTAGATTGGTTAAATCACGATATTGCCCCCGGACGAACAAAATCCTTATTCAGACCCTGCAACGGCCGAAACTCGTGATATTCCGTCTGGTCAACCAAAAATCACAGTACTGACTAGGTACAGTTGTCAAAAACATTCTCCGCCCCGATCAGCCAGAAATTACGATCCACCAACATGATCGGTTAAATCACGATATTGCCCCCGGACGAACGAAATCCTTATTCAGACCCTGCAACGGCCGAAACTCGTGATTATCCGAATGGTCAACCGAAAATCACAGTACTGGCCAGGTATAGTTGTCAAAAACGATCCCCGCCCCAATCAACCAGAAATCACGATCGACCATCTAGATCGGTTAAATCCCAATATTGCCGCCGGACGAACGAGATTCTTATTCAGCCCCTGCATGGGCCGAAACTCGTGATTTTCTGTCTGGTCAACCGAAAATCACAGTACTGACTAGGTACAGTTGTCAAAAACATTCTCCGGCCCGATCAGCCAGAAATTACGATCCACCAACTAGATCGGTAAAATCACGATATTGCCCCCGGATGAACGAAATCCTTATTCAAACCCTGCAACGGCCGAAACTCGGGATTTTCAGTCTGGTCAACCGAAAATCACAGTACTGACCAGGAACAGTTGTCAAAAACGATCTCCGCCCCGAACAGCCAGAAATGACGATCCACCAACTTGATCGGTTAAATCACGATATTGCCCCTGGACGAACGAAATCCTTATTCAGGCCCTGCAACGGCCGAAACTCGTGATTATCCGAATGGTCAACCGAAATCCACAGTACTGACCAGGTACAGTTGTCAAAAACGATCCCCGCCCCGATCAACCAGAAATCACGATCGACCGTCTGGATCGGTTAAATCACGATATTGCCCCCGGACGAACGAAATTCTTATTCAGCCCCTGCAACGGCCGAAACTCGTGATTTTCCGTCTGGTCAACCAAAAATCACAGTGTTGACTTGGTACAGTTGCAAAAAACATTCTCCGCCCCGATCAGCTTGAAATTACGATCCACCAACTAGATCGGTTAAATCACGATATTGCCCCCGGACGAACGAAATCCTTATTCAGACCCTGCAACGGCCGAAACTCGTGATTTTCCGTCTGGTCAACCAAAAATCACAGTACTGACTAGGTACAGTTGTCAAAAACAGTCTCCGGCCTGATCAGCCAGAAATTACGATGCACCAACTAGATCGGTTAAATCACGATATTGCCCCCGGACGAACGAAATCCTTATTCAAACCCTGCAACGGCCGAAACTCGGGATTTTCAGTCTGGTCAACCGAAAATCACAGTACTGACCAGGAACAGTTGTCAAAAACAATCTCCGCCCCGAACAGCCAGAAATTAGGATCCGCCAACTTGATCGGTTAAATCACGATATTGCCCCTGGACGAACGAAATCCTTATTCAGACCCTGCAACGGCCGAAACTCGTGATTATCCGAATCTTCAACCGAAATCCACAGTACTGACCAGGTACAGTTGCCAAAAACGATCCCCGCCCCGATCATCCAGAAATCACGATCGACCATCTGGATCGGTTAAATCACGATATAGCCCCCGAACGAACGAAATTCTATTCAGCCCATGCAACGGTCGAAACTCGGGATTTTCCGTCTGGTCAACCAAAAATCATAGTGCTGACTAGGTACAGTTGCAAAAAACATTCTCCGCCCCGATCAGCTAGAAATTACGATCCACCAACTAGATCGGTTAAATCACGATATTGCCCCCGGACGAACGAAATCCTTATTCAGACCCTGCAACGGCCGAAACTCGTGATTTTCCGTCTGGTCAACCAAAAATCACAGTACTGACTAGGTACAGTTGCAAAAAACATTCTCCGCCCCGATCAGCTAGAAATTACGATCCACCAACTAGATCGGTTAAATCACGATATTGCCCCCGGACGAACGAAATCCTTATTCAGACCCTGCAACGGCCGAAACTCGTGATTTTCCGTCTGGTCAACCAAAAATCACAGTACTGACTAGGTACAGTTGTCAAAAACATTCTCCGCCCCGATCGGCTAGAAATTACGATCCACCAACATGATCGGTTAAATCACGATATTGCCCCCAGACGAATGAAATCCTTATTCAGACCCTGCAACGGCCGAAACTCGTGATTATCCGAATGGTCAACCGAAAATCACAGTACTTGCCAGGTACAATAGTCAAAAACGATCCCCGCCCCGATCTGCCAGAAATTACGATCCACCAACTAGATCGGTTAAATCACGATATTGCCCCCAGACGAACGAAATCCTTATTCAAACCCTGCAACGGCCAAAACTCGGGATTTTCAGTCTGGTCAACAAAAACTCATAGTACTGACCAGGAACAGTTGTCATAAACAATCTCCGCCCCGAACAGCCAGAAATTACGATCCCCCAACTTGATCGGTTAAATCACGATATTGCCCCTGGACGAACGAAATCCTTATTCAGACCCTGCAACGGCCGAAACTCGGGATTACCCGAATCTTCAACCGAAATCCACAGTACTGACCAGGTACAGTTGTCAAAAACGATCCCCGCCCCGATCATCCAGAAATCACGATCGACCATCTGGATCGGTTAAATCACGATATTGCCCTCGGACGAACGAAATTCTTATTCAGCCCATGCAACGGCCGAAACTCGGGATTTTCCGTCTGGTCAACCAAAAATCACAGTGCTGACTAGGTACAGTTGCAAAAAACATTCTCCGCCCCGATCAGCTAGAAATTACGATCGACCATCTAGATCGGTTAAATCCCAATATTGCCCCTGGACGAACGAAATCCTTATTCAGACCCTGCAACGGCCGAAACTCGTGATTATCCGAATGGTCAACCGAAATCCACAGTACTGACCAGGTACTGTTGTCAAAAACGATCCCCGCCCCGATCATCCAGAAATCACGATCGACCATCTGGATCGGTTAAATCACGATATTGCCCCCGGACGAACGAAATCCTTATTCAAACCCTGCAACGGCCGAAACTCGGGATTTTCAGTCTGGTCAACCGAAAATCACAGTACTGACCAGGAACAGTAGTCAGAAACAATCTCCGCCCCGAACAGCCAGAAATTACGATCCACCAACTTGATCGGTTAAATCACGATATTGCCCCTGGACGAACGAAATCCTTATTCTGACCCTGCAACGGCCGAAACATGTGATTATCCGAATGCTCAACCGAAATCCACAGTACTGACCAGGTACAGTTGTCAAAAACGATCCCCGCCCCGATCAACCAGAAATCACGATCGACCATCTGGATCGGTTAAATCACGATATTGCCCCCGGACGAACGAAATTCTTATTCAGCCCCTGCAACGGCCGAAACTCGTGATTTTCCGTCTGGTCAACCAAAAATCACAGTACTGACTAGGTACAGTTGTCAAAAACATTCTCCGCCCCGATCAGCCAGAAATTACGATCCACCAACTAGATCGGTTAAATCACGATATTGCCCCCGGACGAACGAAATCCTCATTCAGACCCTGCAACGGCCGAAACTCGTGATTCTCCGAATGGTAAACTGAAAATCACAGTACTGGCCAGGTACAGTTGTCAAAAACGATCCCCAACCCGATCAACCAGAAATCACGATCAACCATCTAGATCGGTTAAATCCCAATATTGCCACCGGACGAACGAAATTCTTATTCAGCCCCTGCAACGGCCGAAACTTCTGATTTTCTGTCTGGTCAACCGAAAATCACAGTACTGACATGGTACAGTTGTCAGAAACATTCTCCGCCCCGATCAGCCAGAAATTACGATCCACCAACTAGATCGGTTAAATCACGATATTGCCCCCGGACGAACGAAATCCTTATTCAAACCCTGCAACGCCCGAAACTCGTGATTTTCCGTCTGGTCAACTGAAAATCCCAATACTGACTTGGTACAGTTGCCATAAACATTCTCCGCCCCGATCAGCCAGAAATTACGATCCACCAACTAGATCGGTTAAATCACGATATTGCCCCCGGACAAACGAAATCCTTATTCAGACCCTGCAACGGCCGAAACTCGTGATTTTCCGTCTGGTCAACCAAAAATCACAGTGCTGACTAGGTACAGTTGTCAAAAACATTCTTCACCCCGATCGGCTAGAAATTACGATCCACTAACTAGATCGATTAAATCACGATATTGCCCCCGGACGAACGAAATCCTTATATAGACCCTGCAACGGCTGAAACTCGTGATTTTCCGTCTGGTCAACCAAAAATCACAGTACTGACTAGGTACAGTTGTCAAAAACATTCTCCGCCCCGATCAGCCAGAAATTACGATCCACCAACTAGATCAGTTAAATCACGATATTGCCCTCGGACGAACGAAATTGCTATTCAGGCCCTGCAACGGCCGAAACTCGTGATTATCCGAATGGTCAACCGAAAATCACAGTACTAGCCAGGTACAGTTGTCAAAAACGATCCCCGCCCCGATCAACCAGAAATCACGATCGACCATCTAGATCAGTTAAATCCCAATATTGCCCCCGGACGAACGAAATTCTTATTCAGCCCCTGCAACGGCCGAAACTCGTGATTTTCCGTCTGGTCAACCAAAAATCACAGTGCTGACAAGGTACAGTTGTCATAAACATTCTCCGCCCCGATCAGCCAGAAATTACGATCCACCAACTAGATCGGTTAAATCACGATATTGCCCCCGGACGAACGAAATCGATATTCAGACCCTGCAACGGCCGAAACTCGTGATTTTCCGTCTGGCCAACCAAAAATCACAGTACTGACTAGGTACAGTTGTCAAAAACATTCTCCGCCCCGATCAGCCAGAAATTACGATCCACCAACTAGATCGGTTAAATCACGATATTGCCACCGGACGAACGAAATTGCTATTCAGACCCTGCAACGGCCGAAACTCGTGATTATCCGAATGGTCAACCGAAAATCACAGTACTGGCCAGGTACAGTTGTCAAAAACATTCTCCGCCCCGAACAGCCAGAAATTACGATCCACAAACTTGATCGGTTAAATCACGATATTGCCCCTGGACAAACGAAATCCTTATTCAGACCCTGCAATGGCCGAAACTCGTGATTTTCCGTCTGGTCAACCAAAAATCACAGTGCTGACTAGGTACAGTTGTCAAAAACATTCACCGCCCCGATCAGCCAGAAATTACGATCCACCAACTAGATCGGTTAAATCACGATATTGCCCCCGGACGAACGAATTCCTCATTCAGACCCTGCAACGGCCGAAACTTGTGATTATCCGAATGGTAAACTGAAAATCACAGTGCTGGCCAGGTACAGTTGTCAAAAACGATCCCCAACCCGATCAACCAGAAATCACGATCGACCATCTAGATCAGTTAAATCCCAATAATGCCCCCGGACGAACGAAATCCTTATTCAGCCCCTGCAACGGCCGAAACTCGTGATTTTCCGTCTGGTCAACCAAAAATCACAGTGCTGACTAGGTACAGTTGTCAAAAACATTCTCCGCCCCGATCAGCCAGAAATTACGATCCACCAACTAGATCGGTTAAATCACGATATTGCCCCCGGACGAACGAAATCCTCATTCAGACCCTGCAACGGCCGAAACTCGTGATTTTCCGTCTGGTCAACCAAAAATCACAGTGCTGACTAGGTACAGTTGTCAAAAACATTCTTCACCCCGATCGGCTAGAAATTACGATCCACCAACTAGATCGATTAAATCACGATATTGCCCCCGGACGAACGAAATCCTTATATAGACCCTGCAACGGCTGAAACTCGTGATTTTCCGTCTGGTCAACCAAAAATCACAGTACTGACTAGGTACAGTTGTCAAAAACATTCTCCGCCCCGATCAGCCAGAAATTACGATCCACCAACTAGATCAGTTAAATCACGGTATTGCCCTCGGACGAACGAAATTGCTATTCAGGCCCTGCAACGGCCGAAACTCGTGATTATCCGAATGGTCAACCGAAAATCACATTACTAGCCAGGTACAGTTGTCAAAAACGATCCCCGCCCCGATCAACCAGAAATCACGATCGACCATCTAGATCAGTTAAATCCCAATATTGCCCCCGGACGAACGAAATTCTTATTCAGCCCCTGCAACGGCCGAAACTCGTGATTTTCCGTCTGGTCAACCAAAAATCACAGTGCTGACAAGGTACAGTTGTCATAAACATTCTCCGCCCCGATCAGCCAGAAATTACGATCCACCAACTAGATCGGTTAAATCACGATATTGCCCCCGGACGAACGAAATCGATATTCAGACCCTGCAACGGCCGAAACTCGTGATTTTCCGTCTGGCCAACCAAAAATCACAGTACTGACTAGGTACAGTTGTCAAAAACATTCTCCGCCCCGATCAGCCAGAAATTACGATCCACCAACTAGATCGGTTAAATCACGATATTGCCTCCGGACGAACGAAATCCTTATTCAGACCCTGCAACGGCCGAAACTCGTGATTTTCCGTCTGGTCAACCAAAAATCACAGTGCTGACTAGGTACAGTTGTCAAAAACATTCTTCACCCCGATCGGCTAGAAATTACGATCCACCAACTAGATCGATTAAATCACGATATTGCCCCCGGACGAACGAAATCCTTATATAGACCCTGCAACGGCTGAAACTCGTGATTTTCCGTCTGGTCAACCAAAAATCACAGTACTGACTAGGTACAGTTGTCAAAAACATTCTCCGCCCCGATCAGCCAGAAATTACGATCCACCAACTAGATCAGTTAAATCACGATATTGCCCTCGGACGAACGAAATTGCTATTCAGGCCCTGCAACGGCCGAAACTCGTGATTATCCGAATGGTCAACCGAAAATCACAGTACTAGCCAGGTACAGTTGTCAAAAACGATCCCCGCCCCGATCAACCAGAAATCACGATCGACCATCTAGATCAGTTAAATCCCAATATTGCCCCCGGACGAACGAAATTCTTATTCAGCCCCTGCAACGGCCGAAACTCGTGATTTTCCGTCTGGTCAACCAAAAATCACAGTGCTGACAAGGTACAGTTGTCATAAACATTCTCCGCCCCGATCAGCCAGAAATTACGATCCACCAACTAGATCGGTTAAATCACGATATTGCCCCCGGACGAACGAAATCGATATTCAGACCCTGCAACGGCCGAAACTCGTGATTTTCCGTCTGGCCAACCAAAAATCACAGTACTGACTAGGTACAGTTGTCAAAAACATTCTCCGCCCCGATCAGCCAGAAATTACGATCCACCAACTAGATCGGTTAAATCACGATATTGCCCCCGGACGAACGAAATTGCTATTCAGACCCTGCAACGGCCGAAACTCGTGATTATCCGAATGGTCAACCGAAAATCACAGTACTGGCCAGGTACAGTTGTCAAAAACATTCTCCGCCCCGAACAGCCAGAAATTACGATCCACCAACTTGATCGGTTAAATCACGATATTGCCCCTGGACAAACGAAATCCTTATTCAGACCCTGCAATGGCCGAAACTCGTGATTTTCCGTCTGGTCAACCAAAAATCACAGTGCTGACTAGGTACAGTTGTCAAAAACATTCTCCGCCCCGATCAGCCAGAAATTACGATCCACCAACTAGATCGGTTAAATCACGATATTGCCTCCGGACGAACGAAATCCTTATTCAGACCCTGCAACGGCCGAAACTCGTGATTTTCCGTCTGGTCAACCAAAAATCACAGTGCTGACTAGGTACAGTTGTCAAAAACATTCTTCACCCCGATCCGCTAGAAATTACGATCCACCAACTAGATCGGTTAAATCCCGATATTGCCCCCGGACGAACGAAATCCTTATATAGACCCTGTAACGGCTGAAACTCGTGATTTTCCGTCTGGTCAACCAAAAATCACAGTACTGACTAGGTACAGTTGTCAAAAACATTCTCCGCCCCGATCAGCCAGAAATTACGATCCACCAACTAGATCAGTTAAATCACGATATTGCCCTCGGACGAACGAAATTGCTATTCAGGCCCTGCAACGGCCGAAACTCGTGATTATCCGAATGGTCAACCGAAAATCACAGTACTAGCCAGGTACAGTTGTCAAAAACGATCCCCGCCCCGATCAACCAGAAATCACGATCGACCATCTAGATCGGTTAAATCCCAATATTGCCCCCGGACGAACGAAATTCTTATTCAGCCCCTGCAACGGCCGAAACTCGTGATTTTCCGTCTGGTCAACCAAAAATCACAGTGCTGACAAGGTACAGTTGTCATAAACATTCTCCGCCCCGATCAGCCAGAAATTACGATCCACCAACTAGATCGGTTAAATCACGATATTGCCCCCGGACGAACGAAATCGATATTCAGACCCTGCAACGGCCGAAACTCGTGATTTTCCGTCTGGCCAACCAAAAATCACAGTACTGACTAGGTACAGTTGTCAAAAACATTCTCCGCCCCGATCAGCCAGAAATTACGATCCACCAACTAGATCGGTTAAATCACGATATTGCCCCCGGACGAACGAAATTGCTATTCAGACCCTGCAACGGCCGAAACTCGTGATTATCCGAATGGTCAACCGAAAATCACAGTACTGGCCAGGTACAGTTGTCAAAAACATTCTCCGCCCCGAACAGCCAGAAATTACGATCCACCAACTTGATCGGTTAAATCACGATATTGCCCCTGGACAAACGAAATCCTTATTCAGACCCTGCAATGGCCGAAACTCGTGATTTTCCGTCTGGTCAACCAAAAATCACAGTGCTGACTAGGTACAGTTGTCAAAAACATTCTCCGCCCCGATCAGCCAGAAATTACGATCCACCAACTAGATCGGTTAAATCACGATATTGCCTCCGGACGAACGAAATCCTTATTCAGACCCTGCAACGGCCGAAACTCGTGATTTTCCGTCTGGTCAACCAAAAATCACAGTGCTGACTAGGTACAGTTGTCAAAAACATTCTTCACCCCGATCCGCTAGAAATTACGATCCACCAACTAGATCGGTTAAATCACGATATTGCCCCCGGACGAACGAAATCCTTATATAGACCCTGTAACGGCTGAAACTCGTGATTTTCCGTCTGGTCAACCAAAAATCACAGTACTGACTAGGTACAGTTGTCAAAAACATTCTCCGCCCCGATCAGCCAGAAATTACGATCCACCAACTAGATCAGTTAAATCACGATATTGCCCTCGGACGAACGAAATTGCTATTCAGGCCCTGCAACGGCCGAAACTCGTGATTATCCGAATGGTCAACCGAAAATCACAGTACTAGCCAGGTACAGTTGTCAAAAACGATCCCCGCCCCGATCAACCAGAAATCACGATCGACCATCTAGATCGGTTAAATCCCAATATTGCCCCCGGACGAACGAAATTCTTATTCAGCCCCTGCAACGGCCGAAACTCGTGATTTTCCGTCTGGTCAACCAAAAATCACAGTGCTGACAAGGTACAGTTGTCATAGACATTCTCCGCCCCGATCAGCCAGAAATTACGATCCACCAACTAGATCGGTTAAATCACGATATTGCCCCCGGACGAACGAAATCGATATTCAGACCCTGCAACGGCCGAAACTCGTGATTTTCCGTCTGGCCAACCAAAAATCACAGTACTGACTAGGTACAGTTGTCAAAAACATTCTCCGCCCCGATCAGCCAGAAATTACGATCCACCAACTAGATCGGTTAAATCACGATATTGCCACCGGACGAACGAAATTGCTATTCAGACCCTGCAACGGCCGAAACTCGTGATTATCCGAATGGTCAACCGAAAATCACAGTACTGGCCAGGTACAGTTGTCAAAAACATTCTCCGCCCCGAACAGCCAGAAATTACGATCCACAAACTTGATCGGTTAAATCACGATATTGCCCCTGGACAAACGAAATCCTTATTCAGACCCTGCAATGGCCGAAACTCGTGATTTTCCGTCTGGTCAACCAAAAATCACAGTGCTGACTAGGTACAGTTGTCAAAAACATTCACCGCCCCGATCAGCCAGAAATTACGATCCACCAACTAGATCGGTTAAATCACGATATTGCCTCCGGACGAACGAAATCCTTATTCAGACCCTGCAACGGCCGAAACTCGTGATTTTCCGTCTGGTCAACCAAAAATCACAGTGCTGACTAGGTACAGTTGCCAAAAACATTCTTCACCCCGATTCGCTAGAAATTACGATCCACCAACTAGATCGGTTAAATCACGATATTGCCCCCGGACGAACGAAATCCTTATATAGACCCTGTAACGGCTGAAACTCGTGATTTTCCGTCTGGTCAACCAAAAATCACAGTACTGACTAGGTACAGTTGTCAAAAACATTCTCCGCCCCGATCAGCCAGAAATTACGATCCACCAACTAGATCAGTTAAATCACGATATTGCCCTCGGACGAACGAAATTGCTATTCAGGCCCTGCAACGGCCGAAACTCGTGATTATCCGAATGGTCAACCGAAAATCACAGTACTAGCCAGGTACAGTTGTCAAAAACGATCCCCGCCCCGATCAACCAGAAATCACGATCGACCATCTAGATCGGTTAAATCCCAATATTGCCCCCGGACGAACGAAATTCTTATTCAGCCCCTGCAACGGCCGAAACTCGTGATTTTCCGTCTGGTCAACCAAAAATCACAGTGCTGACTAGGTACAGTTGCAAAAAACATTCTCCGCCCCGATCAGCTAGAAATTACGATCCACCAACTAGATCGGTTAAATCACGATATTGCCCCCGGACGAACGAAATCCTTATTCAGACCCTGCAACGGCCGAAACTCGTGATTTTCCGTCTGGTCAACCAAAAATCACAATACTGACTAGGTACAGTTGTCAAAAACATTCTCCGCCCCGATCAGCTAGAAATTACGATCCACCAACATGATCGGTTAAATCACGATATTGCCCCCAGACGAATGAAATCCTTATTCAGACCCTGCAACGGCCGAAACTCGTGATTATCCGAATGGTCAACCGAAAATCACAGTACTGGCCAGGTACAATAGTCAAAAACGATCCCCGCCCCGATCAACCAGAAATCACGATCGACCATCTAGATCGGTTAAATCCCAATATTGCCCCCGGACGAACGAAATTCTTATTCAGCCCCTGCAACGGCCGAAACTTCTGATTTTCTGTCTGGTCAATCGAAAATCACAGTACTGACTAGGTGCAGCTGTCAGAAACACTCTCCGCCCCGATCAGCCAGAAATTATGATCCACCAACTAGATCAGTTAAATCACGATATTGCCCTCGGACGAACGAACTTGCTATTCAGGCCCTGCAACGGCCGAAACTCGTGATTATCCGAATGGTCAACCGAAAATCACAGTACTAGCCAGGTACGGTTGTCAAAAACGATCCCCGCCCCGATCAACCAGAAATCACGATCGACCATCTAGATCGGTTAAATCCCAATATTGCCCCCGGACGAACGAAATTCTTATTCAGCCCCTGCAACGGCCGAAACTCGTGATTTTCCGTCTGGTCAACCAAAAATCACAGTGCTGACTAGGTACAGTTGCAAAAAACATTCTCCGCCCCGATCAGCTAGAAATTACGATCCACCAACATGATCGGTTAAATCACGATATTGCCCCCAGACGAATGAAATCCTTATTCAGACCCTGCAACGGCCGAAACTCGTGATTATCCGAATGGTCAACCGAAAATCACAGTACTGGCCAGGTACAATAGTCAAAAACGATCCCCGCCTCGATCAACCAGAAATCACGATCGACCATCTAGATCGGTTAAATCCCAATATTGCCCCCGGACGAACGAAATTCTTATTCAGCCCCTGCAACGGCCGAAACTTCTGATTTTCTGTCTGGTCAATCGAAAATCACAGTACTGACTAGGTGCAGCTGTCAGAAACACTCTCCGCCCCGATCAGCCAGAAATTATGATCCACCAACTAGATCAGTTAAATCACGATATTGCCCTCGGACGAACGAACTTGCTATTCAGGCCCTGCAACGGCCGAAACTCGTGATTATCCGAATGGTCAACCGAAAATCACAGTACTAGCCAGGTACGGTTGTCAAAAACGATCCCCGCCCCGATCAACCAGAAATCACGATCGACCATCTAGATCGGTTAAATCCCAATATTGCCCCCGGACGAACGAAATTCTTATTCAGCCCCTGCAACGGCCGAAACTCGTGATTTTCCGTCTGGTCAACCAAAAATCACAGTGCTGACTAGGTACAGTTGCAAAAAACATTCTCCGCCCCGATCAGCTAGAAATTACGATCCACCAACTAGATCGGTTAAATCACGATATTGCCCCCGGACGAACGAAATCCTTATTCAGACCCTGCAACGGCCGAAACTCGTGATTTTCCGTCTGGTCAACCAAAAATCACAATACTGACTAGGTACAGTTGTCAAAAACATTCTCCGCCCCGATCAGCTAGAAATTACGATCCACCAACATGATCGGTTAAATCACGATATTGCCCCCAGACGAATGAAATCCTTATTCAGACCCTGCAACGGCCGAAACTCGTGATTATCCGAATGGTCAACCGAAAATCACAGTACTGGCCAGGTACAATAGTCAAAAACGATCCCCGCCCCGATCAACCAGAAATCACGATCGACCATCTAGATCGGTTAAATCCCAATATTGCCCCCGGACGAACGAAATTCTTATTCAGCCCCTGCAACGGCCGAAACTTCTGATTTTCTGTCTGGTCAATCGAAAATCACAGTACTGACTAGGTGCAGCTGTCAGAAACACTCTCCGCCCCGATCAGCCAGAAATTATGATCCACCAACTAGATCGGTTAAATCTCGATATTGCCCCTGGACGAACGAAATCCTTATTCAGGCCCTGCAACGGCCGAAACTCGTGATTATCCGAATGGTCAACCGAAATCCACAGTACTGGCCAGGTACAGTTGTCAAAAACGATCCCCGCCCCGATCAACCAGAAATCACGATCGACCATCTGGATCGGTTAAATCACGATATTGCCCCCGGACGAACGAAATTCTTATTCAGCCCCTGCAACGGCCGAAACTCGTGATTTTCCGTCTGGTCAACCAAAAATCACAGTGCTGACTAGGTACAGTTGCAAAAAACATTCTCCGCCCCGATCAGCTAGAAATTACGATCCACCAACTAGATCGGTTAAATCACGATATTGCCCCCGGACGAACGAAATCCTTATTCAGACCCTGCAACGGCCGAAACTCGTGATTTTCCGTCTGGTCAACCAAAAATCACAATACTGACTAGGTACAGTTGTCAAAAACATTCTCCGCCCCGATCAGCTAGAAATTACGATCCACCAACATGATCGGTTAAATCACGATATTGCCCCCAGACGAATGAAATCCTTATTCAGACCCTGCAACGGCCGAAACTCGTGATTATCCGAATGGTCAACCGAAAATCACAGTACTGGCCAGGTACAATAGTCAAAAACGATCCCCGCCCCGATCAACCAGAAATCACGATCGACCATCTAGATCGGTTAAATCCCAATATTGCCCCCGGACGAACGAAATTCTTATTCAGCCCCTGCAACGGCCGAAACTTCTGATTTTCTGTCTGGTCAATCGAAAATCACAGTACTGACTAGGTGCAGCTGTCAGAAACACTCTCCGCCCCGATCAGCCAGAAATTATGATCCACCAACTAGATCGGTTAAATCTCGATATTGCCCCTGGACGAACGAAATCCTTATTCAGGCCCTGCAACGGCCGAAACTCGTGATTATCCGAATGGTCAACCAAAAATCACAGTACTGGCCAGGTACAGTTGTCAAAAACGATCCCTGCCCCGATCAGCCAGAAATTACGATCCACCAACTAGATCGGTTAAATCACGATATTGCCCCCGGACGAACGAAATCCTTATTCAGACCCTGCAACGGCCGAAACTCGTGATTATCCGTATGGTCAACTGAAAATCACAGTACTGGCCAGGTACAGTTGTCAAAAACGATCCCCGCCCCGATCAACCAGAAATCACGATCGACCATCTAGATCGGTTAAATCCCAATATTGCCCCCGGACGAACGAAATTCTTATTCAGCCTCTGCAACGGCCGAAACTCGTGATTTTCCGTCTGGTCAACCAAAAATCACAATGCCGACTAGGTACAGTTGTCAAAAACATTCTCCGGCCCGATCAGCCAGAAATTACGATCCACCAACTAGATCGGTTAAATCACGATATTGCCCCCGGACGAACGAAATCCTGATTCAAACACTGCAACGGCCGAAACTCGGGATTTTCAGTCTGGTCAACCGAAAATCACAGTACTGACCAGGAACAGTTGTTAAAAACAATCTCCGCCCCGAACAGCCAGAAATTACGATCCACCAACTTGATCGGTTAAATCACGATATTGCCCCTGGACGAACGAAATCCTTATTCAGACCCTGCAACGGCCGAAACTCGTGATTATCCGAATGGTCAACCGAAAATCACAGTACTAGCCAGGGACAGTTGTCAAAAACGATCCCCGCCCCGATCAACCAAAAATCACGATCGACCGTCTAGTTCAGTTAAATCCCAATATTGCCCCCGGACGAACGAGATTCTTATTCAGCCCCTGCATGTGCTGAAACTCGTGATTTTCTGTCAGGTCAACCGAAAATCACAGTACTGACTAGGTACAGTTGTCAAAAACATTCTCCGGCCTGATCAGCCAGAAATTACGATCCACCAACTAGATCGGTTAAATCACGATATTGCCCCCGGACGAACGAAATCCTTATTCAAACCCTGCAACGGCCGAAACTCGGGATTTTCAGTCTGGTCAACCGAAAATCACAGTACTGACCAGGAACAGTTGTCAAAAACAATCTCCGCCCCGAACAGCCAGAAATTAGGATCCGCCAACTTGATCGGTTAAATCACGATATTGCCCCTGGACGAACGAAATCCTTATTCAGACCCTGCAACGGCCGAAACTCGTGATTATCCGAATCTTCAACCGAAATCCACAGTACTGACCAGGTACAGTTGTCAAAAACGATCCCTGCCCCGATCATCCAGAAATCACGATCGACCATCTGGACCGGTTAAATCACGATATAGCCCCCGAACGAACGAAATTCTATTCAGCCCATGCAACGGTCGAAACTCGGGATTTTCCGTCTAGTCAACCAAAAATCACAGTGCTGACTAGGTACAGTTGCAAAAAACATTCTCCGCCCCGATCAGCTAGAAATTACGATCCACCAACTAGATCGGTTAAATCACGATATTGCCCCCGGACGAACGAAATCCTTATTCAGACCCTGCAACGGCCGAAACTCGTGATTTTCCGTCTGGTCAACCAAAAATCACAGTACTGACTAGGTACAGTTGCAAAAAACATTCTCCGCCCCGATCAGCTAGAAATTACGATCCACCAACTAGATCGGTTAAATCACGATATTGCCCCCGGACGAACGAAATCCTTATTCGGACCCTGCAACGGCCGAAACTCGTGATTATCTGAATGGTCAACCAAAAATCACAGTACTGGCCAGGTACAATAGTCAAAAACGATCCCCGCCCCGATCTGCCAGAAATTACGATCCACCAACTAGATCGGTTAAATCACGATATTGCCCTCAGACGAACGAAATCCTTATTCAAACCCTGCAACGGCCGAAACTCGGGATTTTCAGTCTGGTCAACCGAAACTCATAGTACTGACCAGGAACAGTTGTCATAAACAATCTCCGCCCCGAACAGCCAGAAATTACGATCCCCCAACTTGATCGGTTAAATCACGATATTGCCCCTGGGCGAACGAAATCCTTATTCAGACCCTGCAACGGCCGAAACTCGTGATTATCCGAATCTTCAACCGAAATCCACAGTACTGACCAGGTACAGTTGTCAAAAACGATCCCCGCCCCGATCATCCAGAAATCACGATCGACCATCTGGATCGGTTAAATCACGATATTGCCCTCGGACGAACGAAATTCTTATTCAGCCCATGCAACGGCCGAAACTCGGGATTTTCCGTCTGGTCAACCAAAAATCACAGTGCTGACTAGGAACAGTTGCAAAAAACATTCTCCGCCCCGATCAGCTAGAAATTACGATCGACCATCTAGATCGGTTAAATCCCAATATTGCCCCCGGACGAACGAGATTCTTATTCAGCCCCTGCATGGGCCGAAACTCGTGATTTTCTGTCTGGTCAACCGAAAATCACAGTACTGACTAGGTACAGCTGTCAAAAACATTCTCCGGCACGATCAACCAGAAATTACGATCCACCAACTAGATCGGTTAAATCACGATATTGCCCCCGGACGAACGAAATCCTTATTCAAACACTGCAACGGCCGAAACTCGGGATTTTCAGTCGGGTCAACCGAAAATCACAGTACTGACCAGGAACAGATGTTAAAAACAATCTCCGCCCCGAACAGCCAGAAATTACGATCCACCAACTTGATCGGTTAAATCACGATATTGCCCCTGGACGAACGAAATCCTTATTCAGACCCTGCAACGGCCGAAACTCGTGATTATCCGAATGGTCAACCGAAAATCACAGTACTAGCCAGGTACAGTTGTCAAAAACGATCCCCGCCCCGATCAACCAGAAATCACGATCGACCGTCTAGTTCGGTTAAATCCCAATATTGCCCCCGGACGAACGAGATTCTTATTCAGCCCCTGCATGTGCTGAAACTCGTGATTTTCTGTCTGGTCAACCGAAAATCACAGTACTGACTAGGTACAGTTGTCAAAAACATTCTCCGTCCTGATCAGCCAGAAATTACGATCCACCAACTAGATCGGTTAAATCACGATATTGCCCCCGGACGAACGAAATCCTTATTCAAACCCTGCAACGGCCGAAACTCGGGATTTTCAGTCTGGTCAACCGAAAATCACAGTACTGACCAGGAACAGTTGTCAAAATCAATCTCCGCCCCGAACAGCCAGAAATTAGGATCCGCCAACTTGATCGGTTAAATCACGATATTGCCCCTGGACGAACGAAATCCTTATTCAGACCCTGCAACGGCCGAAACTCGTGATTATCCGAATCTTCAACCGAAATCCACAGTACTGACCAGGTACAGTTGTCAAAAACGATCCCCGCCCCGATCATCCAGAAATCACGATCGACCATCTGGATCGGTTAAATCACGATATAGCCCCCGAACGAACGAAATTCTATTCAGCCCATGCAACGGTCGAAACTCGGGATTTTCCGTCTGGTCAACCAAAAATCACAGTGCTGACTAGGTACAGTTGCAAAAAACATTCTCCGCCCCGATCGGCTAGAAATTACGATCCACCAACTAGATCGGTTAAATCACGATATTGCCCCCGGACGAACGAAATCCTTATTCAGACCCTGCAACGGCCGAAACTCGTGATTTTCCGTCTGGTCAACCAAAAATCACAGTACTGACTAGGTACAGTTGCAAAAAACATTCTCCACCCCGATCAGCTAGAAATTACGATCCACCAACTAGATCGGTTAAATCACGATATTGCCCCCGGACGAACGAAATCCTTATTCAGACCCTGCAACGGCCGAAACTCGTGATTTTCCGTCTGGTCAACCAAAAATCACAGTACTGACTAGGTACTGTTGTCAAAAATATTCTCCGCCCCGATCAGCTAGAAATTACGATCCACCAACATGATCGGTTAAATCACGATATTGCCCCCAGACGAATGAAATCCTTATTCAGACCCTGCAACGGCCGAAACTCGTGATTATCCGAATGGTCAACCGAAAATCACAGTACTGGCCAGGTACAATAGTCAAAAACGATCCCCGCCCAGATCTGCCAGAAATTACGATACACCAACTAGATCGGTTAAATCACGATATTGCCCTCAGACGAACGAAATCCTTATTCAAACCCTGCAACGGCCGAAACTCGGGATTTTCAGTCTGGTCAACCGAAACTCATAGTACTGACCAGGAACAGTTGTCATAAACAATCTCCGCCCCGAACAGCCAGAAATTACGATCCCCCAACTTGATCGGTTAAATCACGATATGGCCCCTGGACGAACGAAATCCTTATTCAGACCCTGCAACGGCCGAAACTCGTGATTATCCGAATCTTCAACCGAAATCCACAGTACTGACCAGGTACAGTTGTCAAAAACGATCCCCGCCCCGATCATCATTAAATCACGATCGACCATCTGGATCGGTTAAATCACGATATTGCCCTCGGACGAACGAAATTCTTATTCAGCCCCTGCAACGGCCGAAACTCGTGATTTTCCGTCTGGTCAACCAAAAATCACAGTACTGACTAGGTACAGTTGTCAAAAACATTCTCCGCCCCGATCAGCCAGAAATTACGATCCACCAACTAGATCGGTTAAATCACGATATTGCCCCCGGACGAACGAAATCCTCATTCAGACCCTGCAACGGCCGAAACTCGTGATTCTCCGAATGGTAAACCGAAAATCACAGTACTGGCCAGGTACAGTTGTCAAAAACGATCCCCAACCCGATCAACCAGAAATCACGATCGACCATCTAGGTCAGTTAAATCCCAATATTGCCCCCGGACGAACGAAATTCTTATTCAGCCCCTGCAACGGCCGAAACTCGTGATTTTCTGTCTGGTCAACCAAAAATCACAGTGCTGACTAGGTACAGTTGTCAAAAACATTCTCCGCCCCGATCAGCTAGAAATTACGATCCACCAACTAGATCGGTTAAATCACGATATTGCCCCCGGACGAACGAAATCCTTATTCAGACCCTGCAACGGCCGAAACTCGTGATTTTCCGTCTGGTCAACCAAAAATCACAGTACTGACTAGGTACAGTTGTCAAAAACATTCTCCGCCCCGATCAGCTAGAAATTACGATCCACCAACATGATCGGTTAAATCACGATATTGCCCCCGGACGAACGAAATCCTTATTCAGACCCTGCAACGGCCGAAACTCGTGATTATCTGAATGGTCAACCGAAAATCACAGTACTGGCCAGGTACAATAGTCAAAAACGATCCCCGCCCCGATCAACCAGAAATCACGATCGACCATCTAGATCGGTTAAATCCCAATATTGCCACCGGACGAACGAAATTCTTATTCAGCCCCTGCAACGGCCGAAACTTCTGATTTTCTGTCTGGTCAACCGAAAATCACAGTACTGACATGGTACAGTTGTCAGAAACATTCTCCGCCCCGATCAGCCAGAAATTACGATCCACCAACTAGATCGGTTAAATCACGATATTGCCCCAGGACGAACGAAATCCTTATTCAAACCCTGCAACGCCCGAAACTCGTGATTTTCCGTCCGGTCAACTGAAAATCCCAATACTGACTAGGTACAGTTGTCATAAACATTCTCCGCCCCGATCAGCCAGAAATTACGATCCACCAACTAGATCGGTTAAGTCACGATATTGCCCCAGGACAAACGAAATCCTTATTCAGACCCTGCAACGGCCGAAACTCGTGATTATCCGAATGGTCAACCGAAAATCACAGTACTGGCCAGGTACAGTTGTCAAAAACGATCCCCAACCCGATCAACCAGAAATCACGATCGACCATCTAGATCAGTTAAATCCCAATATTGCCCCCGGACGAACGAGATTCTTATTCAGCCCCTGCATGGGCCGAAACTCGTGATTTTTTGTCTGGTCAACCGAAAATCACAGCACTGACTAGGTACAGTTGTCAAAAACTTTCTCCGGCCCGATCAGCCAGAAATTACGATCCACCAACTAGATCGGTTAAATCACGATATTGCCCCCGGACGAACGAAATCCTTATTCAAACCCTGCAACGGCCGAAACTCGGGATTTTCAGTCTGGTCAACCGAAAATCACAGTACTGACCGGGAACAGTTGTCAAAAACAATCTCCGTCCCGAACAGCCAGAAATTAGGATCCGCCAACTTGATCGGTTAAATCACGATATTGCCCCTGGACGAACGAAATCCTTATTCAGACCCTGCAACGGCCGAAACTTGTGATTATCCGAATGGTCAACCGAAATCCACAGTACTGTCCAGGTACAGTTGTCAAAAACGATCCCCGCCCCGATCAACCAGAAATCACGATCGACCATCTGGATCGGTTAAATCACGATATTGCCCCCGGACGAACGAAATTCTTATTCAGCCCCTGCAACGGCCGAAACTCGTGATTTTCCGTCTGGTCAACCAAAAATCACAGTACTGACTAGGTACAGTTATCAAAAACATTCTCCGCCCCGATCAGCCAGAAATTACGATCCACCAACTAGATCGGTTAAATCACGATATTGCCCCCGGACGAACGAATTCCTCATTCAGACCCTGCAACGGCCGAAACTTGTGATTATCCGAATGGTAAACTGAAAATCACAGTACTGGCCAGGTACAGTTGTCAAAAACGATCCCCAACCCGATCAACCAGAAATCACGATCGACCATCTAGATCAGTTAAATCCTAATATTGCCCCCGGACGAACGAAATTCTTATTCAGCCCCTGCAACGCCCGAAACTCGTGATTTTCTGTCTGGTCAACCAAAAATCACAGTGCTGACTAGGTACAGTTGTCAAAAACATTCTCCGCCCCGATCAGCTAGAAATTACGATCCACCAACTAGATCGGTTAAATCACGATATTGCCCCCGGACGAACGAAATCCTTATTCAGACCCTGTAACGGCCGAAACTCGTGATTTTCCGTCTGGTCAACCAAAAATCACAGTACTGACTAGGTACAGTTGTCAAAAACATTCTCCGCCCCGATCAGCCAGAAATTACGATCCACCAACTACGTCGGTTAAATCACAATATTGCCCCCGGACGAACGAAATTGCTATTCAGACCCTGCAACGGCTGAAACCCATGATTTTCCGAATGGTCAACCGAAAATCAAAGTACTGACCAGGTACAGTTGTCAAAAACAATCTCTGCCCCGATCAACTAGAAATCACGATCGACCATCTAGATCGGTTAAATCACGATATTGCCCCCGGACGGACGAAATCCTTATTCAGCCCCTGCAACGGCCGAAACTCGTGATTTTCTGTCAGGTCAACCGAAAATCACAGTACAGACTAGGTGCAGCTGTCAAAAACATTCTCCGGCACGATCAACCAGAAATTACGATCCACCAACTAGATCGATTAAATCACGATATTGCCCCCGGACGAACGAAATCCTTATTCAAACCCTGCAACGGCCGAAACTCGGGATTTTCCGTCTGGTCAACCGAAAATCACAGTACTGACCAGGAACAGTTGTCAAAAACAATCTCCGCCCCGAACAGCCAGAAATTACGATCCACCAACTTGATCGGTTAAATCACGATATTGCCCCTGGACGAACGAAATCCTTATTCAGACCCAGCAACGGCCGAAACTCGTGATTATCCGAATGGTCAACCGAAATCCACAGTACTGACCAGGTACAGTTGTCAAAAACGATCCCCGCCCCGATCAACCAGAAATCACGATCGACCATCTGGATCGGTTAAATCACGATATTGCCCCCGGACGAACGATATTCTTATTCAGCCCCTGCAACGGCCAAAACTCGTGATTTTCCGTCAGGTCAACCAAAAATCACAGTGCTGACTAGGTACAGTTGCCAAAAACATTCTCCGCCCCGATCAGCTAGAAATTACGATCCACCAACTAGATCGGTTAAATCACGATATTGCCCCCGGACGAACGAAATCCTTATTCAGACCCTGCAACGGCCGAAACTCGTGATTTTCCGTCTGGTCAACCAAAAATCACAGTACTGACTAGGTACAGTTGTCAAAAACATTCTCCGCCCCGATCAGCCAGAAATTACGATCCACCAACATGATCGGTTAAATCACGATATTGCCCCCGGAGGAACGATATCCTTATTCAGACCCTGCAACGGCCGAAACTCTTGATTATCTGAATGGTCAACCGAAAATCACAGTACTGGCCAGGTACAGTAGTCAAAAACGATCCCCGCCCCGATCAACCAGAAATCACGATCGACCATCTAGATCGGTTAAATCCCAATATTGCCCCCGGACGAACGAAATTCTTATTCAGCCCCTGCAACGGCCGAAACTCCTGATTTTCTGTCAGGTCAACCGAAAATCACAGTACTGACTAGGTACAGTTGTCAGAAACATTCTCCGCCCCGATCAGCCAGAAATTACGATCCACCAACTAGATCGGTTAAATCACGATATTGCCCCCGGACGAACGAAATCCTTATTCAAACCCTGCAACGGCCGAAACTCGGGATTTTCAGTCTGGTCAACCGAAAATCACAGTACTGACCAGGAACAGTTGTCAAAAACAATCTCCGCCCCGAACAGCCAGAAATTACGATCCACCAACATGATCGGTTAAATCACGATATTGCCCCCGGAGGAACGATATCCTTATTCAGACCCTGCAACGGCCGAAACTCGTGATTATCTGAATGGTCAACCGAAAATCACAGTACTGGCCAGGTACAGTAGTCAAAAACGATCCCCGCCCCAATCAACCAGAAATCACGATCGACCATCTAGATCGGTTAAATCCCAATACTGCCCCCGGACGAACGAAATTCTTATTCAGCCCCTGCATGGGCCGAAACTCGTGATTTTCTGTCTGGTCAACCGAAAATCTCAGTACTGACTAGGTACAGTTGTCAAAAACATTCTCCGGCCCGATCAGCCAGAAATTACGATCCACCAACTAGATCGGTTAAATCACGATATTGCCCCCGGACGAATGAAATCCTTATTCAAACAATGCAACGGCCGAAACTCGGGATTTTCAGTCTGGTCAACCGAAAATCACAGTACTGACCAGGAACAGTTGTTAAAAACAATCTCCGCCCCGAACAGCCAGAAATTACGATCCACCAACTAGATCGGTTAAATCACGATATTGCCCTCGGACGAACGAAATTGCTATTCAGACCCTGCAACGGCCGAAACTCGTGATTATCCGAATGGTCAACCGAAAATCACAGTACTGGCAAGGTACAGTTGCCAAAAACGATCCCCGCCCCGATCAACCAGAAATCACGATCGACCATCTAGATCGGTTAAATCCCAATATTGCCCCCGGACGAACGAGATTCTTATTCAGCCCCTCCATGGGCTGAAACTCGTGATTTTGTTTCTGGCCAACCGAAAATCACAGTACTGACTAGGTACAGTTGTCAAAAACATTCTCCGGCCCGATCAGCCAGAAATTACGATCCACCAACTAGATCGGTTAAATCACGATATTGCCCCCGGACGAACGAAATCCTTATTCAAACCCTGCAACGGCCGAAACTCGGGATTTTCCGTCTGGTCAACCAAAAATCACAGTACTGACTAGGTACAGTTGTCAAAAACATTCTCCGCCCCGATCAGCTAGAAATTACGATCCACCAACTAGATCAGTTAAATCACGATATTGCCCCCGGACGAACGAAATTGCTATTCAGCCCCTGCAACGGCCGAAACTCGTGATTTTCCGTCAGGTCAACCAAAAATCACAGTGCTGACAAGGTACAGTTGTCATAAACATTCTCCGCCCCGATCAGCCAGAAATTACGATCCACCAACTAGATCGGTTAAATCACGATATTGCCTCCGGACGAACGAAATCCATATTCAGACCCTGCAACGGCTGAAACTCGTGATTATCCGAATGGTCAACCGAAAATCGCAGTACTGGCCAGGTACAGTTGTCAAAAACATTCTCCGCCCCGATCAACCAGAAATCACGATCGACCATCTAGATCGGTTAAATCACGATATTGCCCCCGGACGAACGAAATCCTTATTCAGACCCTGCAATGGCCGAAACTCGGGATTTTCCGTCTGGTCAACCGAAAATCGCAGTACTGGCAAGGTACAGTTGTCAAAAACATTCTCCGCCCCGATCAACCAGAAATCACGATCGACCATCTAGATCGGTTAAATCCCAATACTGCCCCCGGACGAACGAAATTCTTATTCAGCCCCTGCAATGGCCGAAACTCATGATTATCCGAATGGACAACCGAAAATCACAGTACTGGCCAGGTACAGTTGTCAAAAACGATCCCCGCCCCGATCAACCAGAAATCACAATCGACCATCTAGATCGGTTCAATCCCAATATTGCCCCCGGACGAACGAGATTCTTATTCAGCCCCTGCATGGGCTGAAACTCGTGATTTTCTGTCTGGTCAACCGAAAATCACAGAACTGACTAGGTACAGTTGTCAAAAACATTCTCCGGCCCGATCAGCCAGAAATTACGATCCACGAACTAGATCGGTTAAATCACGATATTGCCCCCGGAAGAACGAAATCCTTATTCAAACCCTGCAACGGCCGAGACTCGGGATTTTCTGTCTGGTCAACCAAAAATCATAGTACTGACCAGGAACAGTTGTCAAAAACAATCTCCGCCCCGAACAGCCAGAAATTACGATCCACCAACTAGATCGGTTAAATCACGATATTGCCCCCGGACGAACGAAATCCTTATTCAGACCCTGCAACGGCCGAAACTCGTGATTTTCCGTCTGGTCAACCAAAAATCACAGTACTGACTAGGTACAGTTGTCAAAAACATTCTCCGCCCTGATCAGCTAGAAATTACGACCCTCCAACATGATCGCTTAAATCACGATATTGCCCCCGGACGAACTCAATCCTTATTCAGACCCTGCAACGGCCGAAACTCGTGATTATCCGAATGGTCAACCGAAAATCACAGTACTGGCCAGGTACAATAGTCAAAAACGATCCCCGCCCCGATCAACCAGAAATCACGATCGACCATCTAGATCGGTTAAATCCCAATATTGCCCCCGGACGAACGAAATTCTTATTCAGCCCCTGCAACGGCCGAAACTTCTGATTTTCTGTCTGGTCAACCGAAAATCACAGTACTGACATGGTACAGTTGTCAGAAACATTCTCCGCCCCGATCAGCCAGAAATTACGATCCACCAACTAGATCGGTTAAATCACGATATTGCCCCCGGACGAACGAAATCCTTATTCAAACCCTGCAACGGCCGAAACTCGTGATTTTCCGTCTGGTCAACTGAAAATCCAAATACTGACTAGGTACAGTTGTCATAAACATTCTCCGCCCCGATCAGCCAGAAATTACGATCCACCAACTAGATCGGTTAAATCACGATATTGCCTCCGGACAAACGAAATCCTTATTCAGACCCTGCAACGGCCGAAACTCGTGAATATCCGAATGGTCAACCGAAAATCACAGTACTGGCCAGGTACAGTTGTCAAAAACGATCCCCAACCCGATCAACCAGAAATCACGATCGACCATCTAGATCGGTTAAATCCCAATATTGCCCCCGGACGAACGAGATTCTTATTCAGCCCCTGCATGGGCCGAAACTCGTGATTTTCAGTCTGGTCAACCGAAAATCACAGTACTGACTAGGTTCAGTTGTCAAAAACATTCTCCGCCCCGATCAGCCAGAAATTACGATCCACCAACTAGATCGGTTAAATCACGATATTGCCCCCGGACGAACGAAATCCTTATACAGACCCTACAACGGCCGAAACTCGTGATTATCCGAATGGTCAACCGAAATCCACAGTACTGACCAGGTACAGTTGTCAAAAACGATCCCCGCCCCGATCAACCAGAAATCACGATCGACCATCTGGATCGGTTAAATCACGATATTTCCCCCGGACGAACGAAATTCTTATTCAGCCCCTGCAACGGCCGAAACTTGTGATTTTCCGTCTGGTCAACCAAAAATCACAGTGCTGACTAGGTACAGTTGCAAAAAACATTCTCCGCCCCGATCAGCCAGAAATTACGATCCACCAACTAGATCGGTTAAATCACGATATTGCCCCCGGACGAACGAAATCCTTATTCAGACCCTGCAACGGCCGAAACTCGTGATTATCCGAATGGTCAACCAAAAATCACAGTACTGGCCAGGTACAGTTGTCAAAAACGATCCCCGCCCCGATCAGCCAGAAATTACGTTCCACCAACTAGATCGGTTAAATCACGATATTGCCCCCGGACGAACGAAATCCTTATTCAGACCCTGCAACGGCCGAAACTCGTGATTATCCGAATGGTAAAACGAAAATCACAGTACTGGCCAGGTACAGTTGTCAAAAACGATCCCCGCCCCGATCAACCAGAAATCACGATCGACCATCTAGATCGGTTAATTCCCAATATTGCCCCCGGACGAACGAGATTCTTATTCAGCCCCTGGATGGGCTGAAACTCGTGATTTTCTGTCTGGTCAACCGAAAATCACAGTACTGACTAGGTACAGTTGTCAAAAACATTCTCCGGACCGATCAGCCAGAAATTACGATCCACCAACTAGATCGGTTAAATCACGATATTGCCCCCGGACGAACGAAATCCTTATCCAAACCCTGCAACGGCCGAAACTCGGGATTTTCAGTCTGGTCAACCGAAAATCACAGTACTGACCAGGAACAGTTGTCAAAAACATTCTCCGCCCCGAACAGCCAAAAATTAGGATCCACCAACTTGATCGTTTAAATCACGATATTGCCCCTGGACGAACGAAATCCTTATTCAGACCCTGCAACGGCCGAAACTCGTGATTATCCGAATGGTCAACCGAAATCCACAGTACTGACCAGGTACAGTTGTCAAAAACGATCCCCGCCCCGATCAACCAGAAATCACGATCGACCGTCTGGATCGGTTAAATCACGATATTGCCCCCGGACGAACGAAATTCTTATTCAGCCCCTGCAACGGCCGAAACATGTGATTTTCCGTCTGGTCAACCAAAAATCACAGTACTGACTAGGTACAGTTGTCAAAAACATTCTCCGCCCCGATCAGCCAGTAATTACGATCCACCAACTAGATCGGTTAAATCACGATATTGCCCCCGGACGAACGAAATCCTTATTCAGACCCTGCAACGGCCGAAACTCGTGATTATCCGAATGGTAAACCGAAATTCACAGTACTGGCCAGGAACAGTTGTCAAAAACGATCCCCAACCCGATCAACCAGAAATCACAATCGACCATCTTGATCAGTTAAATCCCAATAATGCCCCCGGACGAACAAAATTCTTATTCAGCCCCTGCAACGGCCGAAACTCGTGATTTTCTGTCTGGTCAACCAAAAATCACAGTGCCGACTAGGTACAGTTGTCAAAAACATTCTCCGCCCCGATCAGCCAGAAATTACGATCCACCAACTAGATCGGTTAAATCACGATATTGCCTCCGGACGAACGAAATCCTTATTCTGACCCTGCAACGGCCGAAACTCGGGATTTTCCGTCTGGTCAACCAAAAATCACAGTGCTGACTACGTACAGTTGTCAAAAACATTCTTCACCCCGATCAGCTAGAAATTACGATCCACCAACTAGATCGGTTAAATCACGATATTGCCCCCGGACGAACGAAATCCTTATATAGACCCTGCAACGGCTGAAACTCGTGATTTTCCGTCTGGTCAACCAAAAATCACAGTACTGACTAGGTATAGTTGTCAAAAACATTCTCCGCCCCGATCAGCCAGAAATTACGATCCACCAACTAGATCAGTTAAATCACGATATTGCCCTCGGACGAACGAAATTGCTATTCAGGCCCTGCAACGGCCGAAACTCGTGATTATCCGAATGGTCATCCGAAAATCACAGTACTAGCCAGGTACAGTTGTCAAAAACGATCCCCGCCCCGATCAACCAGAAATCACGATCGACCATCTAGATCGGTTAAATCCCAATATTGCCCCCGGACGAACGAAATTCTTATTCAGCCCCTGCAACGGCCGAAACTCGTGATTTTCCGTCTGGTCAACCAAAAATCACAGTGCTGACAAGGTACAGTTGTCATAAACATTCTCCGCCCCGATCAGCCAGAAATTACGATCCCCCAACTAGATCGGTTAAATCACGATATTGCCCCCGGACGAACGAAATCGATATTCAGACCCTGCAACGGCCGAAACTCGTGATTTTCCGTCTGGCCAACCAAAAATCACAATACTGACTAGGTACAGTTGTCAAAAACATTCTCCGCCCCGATCAGCCAGAAATTACGATCCACCAACTAGATCGGTTAAATCACGATATTGCCACCGGACGAACGAAATTGCTATTCAGACCCTGCAACGGCCGAAACTCGTGATTATCCGAATGGTCAACCGAAAATCACAGTATTGGCCAGGTACCGTTGTCAAAAACATTCTCCGCCCCGAACAGCCAGAAATTACGATCCACCAACTTGATCGGTTAAATCACGATATTGCCCCTGGACAAACGAAATCCTTATTCAGACCCTGCAATGGCCGAAACTCGTGATTTTCCGTCTGGTCAACCAAAAATCACAGTGCTGACTAGGTACAGTTGTCAAAAACATTCTTCACCCCGATCAGCTAGAAATTTCGATCCACCAACTAGATCGGTTAAATCACGATATTGCCCCCGGACGAACGAAATCCTTATATAGACCCTGCAACGGCTGAAACTCGTGATTTTCCGTCTGGTCAACCAAAAATCACAGTACTGACTAGGTACAGTTGTCAAAAACATTCTCCGCCCCGATCAGCCAGAAATTACGATCCACCAACTAGATCAGTTAAATCACGATATTGCCCTCGGACGAACGAAATTGCTATTCAGGCCCGGCAACGGCCGAAACTCGTGATTATCCGAATGGTCAACCGAAAATCACAGTACTAGCCAGGTACAGTTGTCAAAAACGATCCCTGCCCCGATCAACCAGAAATCACGATCGCCCATCTAGATCGGTTAAATCCCTATATTGCCCCCGGACGAACGAAATTCTTATTCAGCCCCTGCAACGGCCGAAACTCGTGATTTTCCGCCTGGTCAACCAAAAATCACAGTGCTGACAAGGTACAGTTGTCATAAACATTCTCCGCCCCGATCAGCCAGAAATTACGATCCACCAACTAGATCGGTTAAATCACGATATTGCCCCCGGACAAACGAAATCGATATTCAGACCCTGCAACGGCCGAAACTCGGGATTTTCCGTCTGGTCAACCAAAAATCACAGTACTGACTAGGTACAGTTGTCAAAAACATTCTCCGCCCCGATCAGCTAGAAATTACGATCCACCAACTAGATCAGTTAAATCACGATATTGCCCCCGGACGAACGAAATTGCTATTCAGCCCCTGCAACGGCCGAAACTCGTGATTTTCCGTCAGGTCAACCAAAAATCACAGTGCTGACAAGGTACAGTTGTCATAAACATTCTCCGCCCCGATCAGCCAGAAATTACGATCCACCAACTAGATCGGTTAAATCACGATATTGCCTCCAGACGAACGAAATCCTTATTCAGACCCTGCAACGGCTGAAACTCGTGATTATCCGAATGGTCAACCGAAAATCGCAGTACTGGCCAGGTACAGTTGTCAAAAACATTCTCCGCCCCGATCAACCAGAAATCACGATCGACCATCTAGATCGGTTAAATCACGATATTGCCCCCGGACGAACGAAATCCTTATTCAGACCCTGCAATGGCCGAAACTCGGGATTTTCCGTCTGGTCAACCGAAAATCGCAGTACTGGCAAGGTACAGTTGTCAAAAACATTCTCCGCCCCGATCAACCAGAAATCACGATCGACCATCTAGATCGGTTAAATCCCAATACTGCCCCCGGACGAACGAAATTCTTATTCAGCCCCTGCAATGGCCGAAACTCATGATTATCCGAATGGTCAACCGAAAATCACAGTACTGGCCAGGTACAGTTG
Organism: Delonix regia; assembly: GCA_037074485.1. NCBI lineage: Eukaryota > Viridiplantae > Streptophyta > Magnoliopsida > Fabales > Fabaceae > Delonix > Delonix regia. The sequence continues at coordinate 785,467 of JAYWLE010000016.1, forward strand.
TCAAAAACGATCCCCGCCCCGATCAACCAGAAATCACAATCGACCATCTAGATCGGTTAAATCCCAATATTGCCCCCGGACGAACGAGATTCTTATTCAGCCCCTGCATGGGCTGAAACTCGTGATTTTCTGTCTGGTCAACCGAAAATCACAGAACTGACTAGGTGCAGTTGTCAAAAACATTCTCCGGCCCGATCAGCCAGAAATTACGATCCACGAACTAGATCGGTTAAATCACGATATTGCCCCCGGACGAACGAAATCCTTATTCAAACCCTGCAACGGCCGAGACTCGGGATTTTCTGTCTGGTCAACCGAAAATCATAGTACTGACCAGGAACAGTTGTCAAAAACAATCTCCGCCCCGAACAGCCAGAAATTACGATCCACCAACTAGATCGGTTAAATCACGATATTGCCCCCGGACGAACGAAATCCTTATTCAGACCCTGCAACGGCCGAAACTCGTGATTTTCCGTCTGGTCAACCAAAAATCACAGTACTGACTAGGTACAGTTGTCAAAAACATTCTCCGCCCTGATCAGCTAGAAATTACGACCCTCCAACATGATCGCTTAAATCACGATATTGCCCCCGGACGAACTCAATCCTTATTCAGACCCTGCAACGGCCGAAACTCGTGATTATCCGAATGGTCAACCGAAAATCACAGTACTGGCCAGGTACAATAGTCAAAAACGATCCCCGCCCCGATCAACCAGAAATCACGATCGACCATCTAGATCGGTTAAATCCCAATATTGCCCCCGGACGAACGAAATTCTTATTCAGCCCCTGCAACGGCCGAAACTTCTGATTTTCTGTCTGGTCAACCGAAAATCACAGTACTGACATGGTACAGTTGTCAGAAACATTCTCCGCCCCGATCAGCCAGAAATTACGATCCACCAACTAGATCGGTTAAATCACGATATTGCCCCCGGACGAACGAAATCCTTATTCAAACCCTGCAACGGCCGAAACTCGTGATTTTCCGTCTGGTCAACTGAAAATCCAAATACTGACTAGGTACAGTTGTCATAAACATTCTCCGCCCCGATCAGCCAGAAATTACGATCCACCAACTAGATCGGTTAAATCACGATATTGCCTCCGGACAAACGAAATCCTTATTCAGACCCTGCAACGGCCGAAACTCGTGAATATCCGAATGGTCAACCGAAAATCACAGTACTGGCCAGGTACAGTTGTCAAAAACGATCCCCAACCCGATCAACCAGAAATGACGATCGACCATCTAGATCGGTTAAATCCCAATATTGCCCCCGGACGAACGAGATTCTTATTCAGCCCCTGCATGGGCCGAAACTCGTGATTTTCAGTCTGGTCAACCGAAAATCACAGTACTGACTAGGTACAGTTGTCAAAAACATTCTCCGCCCCGATTAGCCAGAAATTACGATCCACCAACTAGATCGGTTAAATCACGATATTGCCCCCGGACGAACGAAATCCTTATACAGACCCTACAACGGCCGAAACTCGTGATTATCCGAATGGTCAACCGAAATCCACAGTACTGACCAGGTACAGTTGTCAAAAACGATCCCCGCCCCGATCAACCAGAAATCACGATCGACCATCTGGATCGGTTAAATCACGATATTTCCCCCGGACGAACGAAATTCTTATTCAGCCCCTGCAACGGCCGAAACTTGTGATTTTCCGTCTGGTCAACCAAAAATCACAGTGCTGACTAGGTACAGTTGCAAAAAACATTCTCCGCCCCGATCAGCCAGAAATTACGATCCACCAACTAGATCGGTTAAATCACGATATTGCCCCCGGACGAACGAAATCCTTATTCAGACCCTGCAACGGCCGAAACTCGTGATTATCCGAATGGTCAACCAAAAATCACAGTACTGGCCAGGTACAGTTGTCAAAAACGATCCCCGCCCCGATCAGCCAGAAATTACGTTCCACCAACTAGATCGGTTAAATCACGATATTGCCCCCGGACGAACGAAATCCTTATTCAGACCCTGCAACGGCCGAAACTCGTGATTATCCAAATGGTAAAACGAAAATCACAGTACTGGCCAGGTACAGTTGTCAAAAACGATCCCCGCCCCGATCAACCAGAAATCACGATCGACCATCTAGATCGGTTAATTCCCAATATTGCCCCCGGACGAACGAGATTCTTATTCAGCCCCTGGATGGGCTGAAACTCGTGATTTTCTGTCTGGTCAACCGAAAATCACAGTACTGACTAGGTACAGTTGTCAAAAACATTCTCCGGACCGATCAGCCAGAAATTACGATCCACCAACTAGATCGGTTAAATCACGATATTGCCCCCGGACGAACGAAATCCTTATTCAAACCCTGCAACGGCCGAAACTCGGGATTTTCAGTCTGGTCAACCGAAAATCACAGTACTGACCAGGAACAGTTGTCAAAAACATTCTCCGCCCCGAACAGCCAGAAATTAGGATCCACCAACTTGATCGTTTAAATCACGATATTGCCCCTGGACGAACGAAATCCTTATTCAGGCCCTGCAACGGCTGAAACTCGTGATTATCCGAATGGTCAACCGAAATCCACAGTACTGACCAGGTACAGTTGTCAAAAACGATCCCCGCCCCGATCAACCAGAAATCACGATCGACCGTCTGGATCGGTTAAATCACGATATTGCCCCCGGACGAACGAAATTCTTATTCAGCCCCTGCAACGGCCGAAACATGTGATTTTCCGTCTGGTCAACCAAAAATCACAGTACTGACTAGGTACAGTTGTCAAAAACATTCTCCGCCCCGATCAGCCAGTAATTACGATCCACCAACTAGATCGGTTAAATCACGATATTGCCCCCGGACGAACGAAATCCTTATTCAGACCCTGCAACGGCCGAAACTCGTGATTATCCGAATGGTAAACCGAAATTCACAGTACTGGCCAGGAACAGTTGTCAAAAACGATCCCCAACCCGATCAACCAGAAATCACAATCGACCATCTTGATCAGTTAAATCCCAATAATGCCCCCGGACGAACGAAATTCTTATTCAGCCCCTGCAACGGCCGAAACTCGTGATTTTCTGTCTGGTCAACCAAAAATCACAGTGCCGACTAGGTACAGTTGTCAAAAACATTCTCCGCCCCGATCAGCCAGAAATTACGATCCACCAACTAGATCGGTTAAATCACGATATTGCCTCCGGACGAACGAAATCCTTATTCTGACCCTGCAACGGCCGAAACTCGGGATTTTCCATCTGGTCAACCAAAAATCACAGTGCTGACTAGGTACAGTTGTCAAAAACATTCTTCACCCCGATCAGCTAGAAATTACGATCCACCAACTAGATCGGTTAAATCACGATATTGCCCCCGGACGAACGAAATCCTTATATAGACCCTGCAACGGCTGAAACTCGTGATTTTCCGTCTGGTCAACCAAAAATCACAGTACTGACTAGGTATAGTTGTCAAAAACATTCTCCGCCCCGATCAGCCAGAAATTACGATCCACCAACTAGATCAGTTAAATCACGATATTGCCCTCGGACGAACGAAATTGCTATTCAGGCCCTGCAACGGCCGAAACTCGTGATTATCCGAATGGTCAACCGAAAATCACAGTACTAGCCAGGTACAGTTGTCAAAAACGATCCCCGCCCCGATCAACCAGAAATCACGATCGACCATCTAGATCGGTTAAATCCCAATATTGCCCCCGGACGAACGAAATTCTTATTCAGCCCCTGCAACGGCCGAAACTCGTGATTTTCCGTCTGGTCAACCAAAAATCACAGTGCTGACAAGGTACAGTTGTCATAAACATTCTCCGCCCCGATCAGCCAGAAATTACGATCCCCCAACTAGATCGGTTAAATCACGATATTGCCCCCGGACGAACGAAATCGATATTCAGACCCTGCAACGGCCGAAACTCGTGATTTTCCGTCTGGCCAACCAAAAATCACAATACTGACTAGGTACAGTTGTCAAAAACATTCTCCGCCCCGATCAGCCAGAAATTACGATCCACCAACTAGATCGGTTAAATCACGATATTGCCACCGGACGAACGAAATTGCTATTCAGACCCTGCAACGGCCGAAACTCGTGATTATCCGAATGGTCAACCGAAAATCACAGTATTGGCCAGGTACCGTTGTCAAAAACATTCTCCGCCCCGAACAGCCAGAAATTACGATCCACCAACTTGATCGGTTAAATCACGATATTGCCCCTGGACAAACGAAATCCTTATTCAGACCCTGCAATGGCCGAAACTCGTGATTTTCCGTCTGGTCAACCAAAAATCACAGTGCTGACTAGGTACAGTTGTCAAAAACATTCTTCACCCCGATCAGCTAGAAATTACGATCCACCAACTAGATCGGTTAAATCACGATATTGCCCCCGGACGAACGAAATCCTTATATAGACCCTGCAACGGCTGAAACTCGTGATTTTCCGTCTGGTCAACCAAAAATCACAGTACTGACTAGGTACAGTTGTCAGAAACATTCTCCGCCCCGATCAGCCAGAAATTACGATCCACCAACTAGATCAGTTAAATCACGATATTGCCCTCGGACGAACGAAATTGCTATTCAGGCCCGGCAACGGCCGAAACTCGTGATTATCCGAATGGTCAACCGAAAATCACAGTACTGGCCAGGTACCGTTGTCAAAAACATTCTCCGCCCCGAACAGCCAGAAATTACGATCCACCAACTTGATCGGTTAAATCCCAATATTGCCCCCGGACGAACGAAATTCTTATTCAGCCCCTGCAACGGCCGAAACTCGTGATTTTCCGTCTGGTCAACCAAAAATCACAGTGCTGACAAGGTACAGTTGTCATAAACATTCTCCGCCCCGATCAGCCAGAAATTACGATCCACCAACTAGATCGGTTAAATCACGATATTGCCCCCGGACAAACGAAATCGATATTCAGACCCTGCAACGGCCGAAACTCGTGATTTTCCGTCTGGCCAACCAAAAATCACAGTACTGACTAGGTACAGTTGTCAAAAACATTCTCCGCCCCGATCAGCCAGAAATTACGATCCACCAACTAGATCGGTTAAATCACGATATTGCCCTCGGACGAACGAAATTGCTATTCAGACCCTGCAACGGCCGAAACTCGTGATTATCCGAATGGTCAACCGAAAATCACAGTACTGGCCAGGTACAATTGTCAAAAACGATCCCCGCCCCGATCAACCAGAAATCACGATCGACCATCTAGATCGGTTAAATCCCAATATTGCCCCCGGACGAACGAAATTCTTATTCAGCCCCTGCAACGGCCGAAACTCGTGATTTTCCGTCTGGTCAACCAAAAATCACAGTGCTGACAAGGTACAGTTGTCATAAACATTCTCCGCCCCGATCAGCCAGAAATTATGATCCACCAACTAGATCGGTTAAATCACGATATTGCCCCCGGACGAACGAAATCGATATTCAGACCCTGCAACGGCCGAAACTCGTGATTTTCCGTCTGGCCAACCAAAAATCACAGTACTGACTAGGTACAGTTGTCAAAAACATTCTCCGCCCCGATCAGCCAGAATTTACGATCCACCAACTAGATCGGTTAAATCACGATATTGCCACCGGACGAACGAAATTGCTATTCAGACCCTGCAACGGCCGAAACTCGTGATTATCCGAATGGTCAACCGAAAATCACAGTACTGGCCAGGTACAGTTGTCAAAAACGATCCCCGCCCCGATCAACCAGAAATCACGATCGACCATCTAGATCGGTTAAATCCCAATATTGCTCCCGGACGAACGAAATTCTTATTCAGCCCCTGCAACGGCCGAAACTCGTGATTTTCCGTCTGGTCAACCAAAAATCACAGTGCTGACACGGTACAGTTGTCATAAACATTCTCCGCCCCGATCAGCCAGAAATTACGATCCACCAACTAGATCGGTTAAATCACGATATTGCCCCCGGACGAACGAAATCGATATTCAGACCCTGCAACGGCCGAAACTCGTGATTTTCCGTCTGGCCAACCAAAAATCACAGTACTGACTAGGTACAGTTGTCAAAAACATTCTCCGCCCCGATCAGCCAGAAATTACGATCCACCAACTAGATCGGTTAAATCACGATATTGCCACCGGACGAACGAAATTGCTATTCAGACCCTGCAACGGCCGAAACTCGTGATTATCCGAATGGTCAACCGAAAATCACAGTATTGGCCAGGTACCGTTGTCAAAAACATTCTCCGCCCCGAACAGCCAGAAATTACGATCCACCAACTTGATCGGTTAAATCACGATATTGCCCCTGGACAAACGAAATCCTTATTCAGACCCTGCAATGGCCGAAACTCGTGATTTTCCGTCTGGTCAACCAAAAATCACAGTGCTGACTAGGTACAGTTGTCAAAAACATTCTTCACCCCAATCAGCTAGAAATTACGATCCACCAACTAGATCGGTTAAATCACGATATTGCCCCCGGACGAACGAAATCCTTATATAGACCCTGCAACGGCTGAAATTCGTGATTTTCCGTCTGGTCAACCAAAAATCACAGTACTGACTAGGTACAGTTGTCAAAAACATTCTCCGCCCCGATCAGCCAGAAATTACAATCCACCAACTAGATCAGTTAAATCACGATATTGCCCTCGGACGAACGAAATTGCTATTCAGGCCCTGCAATGGCCGAAACTCGTGATTATCCGAATGGTCAACCGAAAATCACAGTACTAGCCAAGTACAGTTGTCAAAAACGATCCCCGCCCCGATCATCCAGAAATCACGATCAACCATCTAGATCGGTTAAATCCCAATATTGCCCCCGGACGAACGAAATTCTTATTCAGCCCCTGCAACGGCCGATACTCGTGATTTTCCGTCTGGTCAACCAAAAATCACAGTGCTGACAAGGTACAGTTGTCATAAACATTCTCCGCCCCGATCAGCCAGAAATTACAATCCACCAACTAGATCGGTTAAATCACGATATTGCCCCCGGACGAACGAAATCGATATTCAGACCCTGCAACGGCCGAAACTCGTGATTTTCCGTCTGGCCAACCAAAAATCCCAGTACTGACTAGGTACAGTTGTCAAAAACATTCTCCGCCCCGATCAGCCAGAAATTACGATCCACCAACTAGATCGGTTAAATCACGATATTGCCACCGGACGAACGAAATTGCTATTCAGACCCTGCAACGGCCGAAACTCGTGATTATCCGAATGGTCAACCGAAAATCACAGTACTGGCCAGGTACAGTTGTCAAAAACATTCTCCGCCCCGAACAGCCAGAAATTACGATCCACCAACTTGATCGGTTAAATCACGATATTGCCCCTGGACAAACGAAATCCTTATTCAGACCCTGCAATGGCCGAAACTCGTGATTTTCCATCTGGTCAACCAAAAATCACAGTGCTGACTAGGTACAGTTGTCAAAAACATTCTTCACCCCGATCAGCTAGAATTTACGATCCACCAACTAGATCGGTTAAATCACGATATTGCCCCCGGATGAACGAAATCCTTATATAGACCCTGCAACGGCCGAAACTCGTGATTTTCCGTCTGGTCAACCAAAAATCACAGTACTGACTAGGTACAGTTGTCAAAAACATTCTCCGCCCCGATCAGCCAGAAATTACGATCCACCAACTAGATCAGTTAAATCACGATATTGCCCTCGGACGAACGAAATTGCAATTCAGGCCCTGCAACGGCCGAAACTCGTGATTATCCGAATGGTCAACTGAAAATCACAGTACTAGCCAGGTACAGTTGTCAAAAACGATCCCCGCCCCGATCAACCAGAAATCACGATCGACCATCTAGATCAGTTAAATCCCAATAATGCCCCCGGACGAACGAAATTCTTATTCAGCCCCTGCAACGGCCGAAACTCGTGATTTTCTGTCTGGTCAACCAAAAATCACAGTGCTGACTAGGTACAGTTGTCAAAAACATTCTCCGCCCCGATCAGCCAGAAATTACGATCCACCAACTAGATCGGTTAAATCACGATATTGCCACCGGACGAACGAAATTGCTATTCAGACCCTGCAACGGCCGAAACTCGTGATTATCCGAATGGTCAACCGAAAATCACAGTACTGGCCAGGTACAGTTGTCAAAAACATTCTCCGCCCCGAACAGCCAGAAATTACGATCCACCAACTTGATCGGTTAAATCCCAATATTGCCCCCGGACGAACGAAATTCTTATTCAGCCCCTGCAACGGCCGAAACTCGTGATTTTCCGTCTGGTCATCCAAAAATCACAGTGCTGACAAGGTACAGTTGTCATAAACATTCTCCGCCCCGATCAGCCAGAAATTACGATCCCCCAACTAGATCGGTTAAATCACGATATTGCCCCCGGACGAACGAAATCGATATTCAGACCCTGCAACGGCCGAAACTCGTGATTTTCCGTCTGGCCAACCAAAAATCACAATACTGACTAGGTACAGTTGTCAAAAACATTCTCCGCCCCGATCAGCCAGAAATTACGATCCACCAACTAGATCGGTTAAATCACGATATTGCCACCGGACGAACGAAATTGCTATTCAGACCCTGCAACGGCCGAAACTCGTGATTATCCGAATGGTCAACCGAAAATCACAGTATTGGCCAGGTACCGTTGTCAAAAACATTCTCCGCCCCGAACAGCCAGAAATTACGATCCACCAACTTGATCGGTTAAATCACGATATTGCCCCTGGACAAACGAAATCCTTATTCAGACCCTGCAATGGCCGAAACTCGTGATTTTCCGTCTGGTCAACCAAAAATCACAGTGCTGACTAGGTACAGTTGTCAAAAACATTCTTCACCCCGATCAGCTAGAAATTACGATCCACCAACTAGATCGGTTAAATCACGATATTGCCCCCGGACAAACGAAATCCTTATATAGACCCTGCAACGGCTGAAACTCGTGATTTTCCGTCTGGTCAACCAAAAATCACAGTGCTGACTAGGTACAGTTGTCATAAACATTCTCCGCCCCGATCAGCCAGAAATTACGCTCCACCAACTAGATCGGTTAAATCACGATATTGCCCCAGGACGAACGAAATCCTTATTCAGACCCTGCAACGGCCGAAACTCGTGATTATCCGAATGGTAAACCGAAATTCACAGTACTGGCCAGGTACAGTTGTCAAAAACGATCCCCAACCCGATCAACCAGAAATCACGATCGACCATCTAGATCAGTTAAATCCCAATAATGCCCCCGGACGAACGAAATTCTTATTCAGCCCCTGCAACGGCCGAAACTCGTGATTTTCTGTCTGGTCAACCAAAAATCACAGTACTGACTAGGTACAGTTGTCAAAAACATTCCCCGCCCCGATCAGCCAGAAATTACGATCCACCAACTAGATCGGTTAAATCACGATATTGCCCCCGGACGAACGAAATCCTTATTCAAACCCTGCAACGGCCGAAACTCGGGATTTTCCGTCTGGTCAACCAAAAATCACAGTGCTGACGAGGTACAGTTGTCAAAAACATTCTCCGCCCCGATCAGCCAGAAATTGCGATCCACCAACTAGATCGGTTAAATCACGATATTGCCCCCGGACGAACGAAATCCTTATTCAGACCCTGCAGCAGCCGAAACTCGTGATTTTCCGTCTGGTCAACCGAAAGTCACAGTACATGGCCAGGTACAGTTGTCAGAAACGATCCCCGCCCCGATCAACCAGGAATCACGATCGACCATCTAGATCGGTTAAATCCCAATATTGCCCCCGGACGAACGAAATTCTTATTCCGCCCCTGCATGGGCCGAAACTTCTGATTTTCTGTCTGGTCAACCGAAAATCACAGTACTGACTAGGTACAGTTGTCAAAAACATTCTCCGCCCCGATCAGCCAGAAATTACGATCCACCAACTAGATCGGTTAAATCACGATATTGCCCCCGGACGAACGAAATCCTTATTCAGACCCTGCAACAGCCGAAACTCGTGATTTTCCGTCTGGTCAACCGAAAGTCCCAGTACATGGCCAGGTACAGTTGTCAGAAACGATCCCCGCCCCGATCAACCAGAAATCACGATCGACCATCTAGATCGGTTAAATCCCAATATTGCCCCCGGACGAACGAAATTCTTATTCAGCCCCTGCATGGGCCGAAACTTCTGATTTTCTGTCTGGTCAACCGAAAATCACAGTACTGACTAGGTACAGTTGTCAAAAACATTCTCCGCCCCGATCAGCCAGAAATTACGATCCACCAACTAGATCGGTTAAATCACGATATTGCCCCCGGACGAACGAAATCCTTATTCAGACCCTGCAACAGCCGAAACTCGTGATTTTCCGTCTGGTCAACCGAAAATCACAGTACATGGCCAGGTACAGTTGTCAAAAACGATCCCCAACCCGATCAACCAGAAATCACGATCAACCATCTAGATCGGTTAAATCCCATTATTGCCCCCGGACGAATGAAATTCTTATTCAGCCCCTGCAACGGCCGAAACTCGTGATTTTCCGTCTGGTCAATCGAAAATCACAGTACTGACTAGGTACAGTTGTCAAAAACATTCCCCGCCCCGATCAGCCAGAAATTACGATCCACCAACTAGATCGGTTAAATCACGATATTGCCCCCGGGCGAACGAAATCCTTATTCAGACCCTGCAACGGCCGAAACTCAGGATTTTCCGTCTGGTCAACCGAAAATCACAGTACTGACTAGGTACAGTTGTCAAAAACATTCTCCGCCCCGATCAGCCAAAAATTACGATCCACCAACTAGATCGGTTAAATCACGATATTGCCCCCGGACGAACGAAATTGCTATTCAGACCCTGCAACGGCCGAAACTCGTGATTTTCCGTCTGGTCAACTGAAAATCACAGTACTGACAAGGTACAGTTGTCATAAACATTCTCCGCCCCGATCAGCCAGAAATTACGATCCACCAACTAGATCGGTTAAATCACGATATTGCCCCCGGACGAACGAAATCCTTATTCAGACCCTGCAACGGCCGAAACTCGTGATTTTCCGTCTGGTCAACCGAAAATCACAGTACTGACTAGGTACAGTTGTCAAAAACATTCCCCGCCCCGATCAGCCAGAAATTACGATCCACCAACTAGATCGGTTAAATCACGATATTGCCCCCGGACGAACGAAATCCTTATTGAAACCCTGCAACGGCCGAAACTCGGGATTTTCCGTCTGGTCAACCAAAAATCACAGTGCTGACGAGGTACAGTTGTCAAAAACATTCTCCGCCCCGATCAGCCAGAAATTGCGATCCACCAACTAGATCGGTTAAATCACGATATTGCCCCCGGACGAACGAAATCCTTATTCAGACCCTGCAGCAGCCGAAACTCGTGATTTTCCGTCTGGTCAACCGAAAGTCACAGTACATGGCCAGGTACAGTTGTCAGAAACGATCCCCGCCCCGATCAACCAGGAATCACGATCGACCATCTAGATCGGTTAAATCCCAATATTGCCCCCGGACGAACGAAATTCTTATTCCGCCCCTGCATGGGCCGAAACTTCTGATTTTCTGTCTGGTCAACCGAAAATCACAGTACTGACTAGGTACAGTTGTCAAAAACATTCTCCGCCCCGATCAGCCAGAAATTACGATCCACCAACTAGATCGGTTAAATCACGATATTGCCCCCGGACGAACGAAATCCTTATTCAGACCCTGCAACAGCCGAAACTCGTGATTTTCCGTCTGGTCAACCGAAAGTCCCAGTACATGGCCAGGTACAGTTGTCAGAAACGATCCCCGCCCCGATCAACCAGAAATCACGATCGACCATCTAGATCGGTTAAATCCCAATATTGCCCCCGGACGAACGAAATTCTTATTCAGCCCCTGCAACGGCCGATACTCGTGATTTTCCGTCTGGTCAACCAAAAATCACAGTGCTGACAAGGTACAGTTGTCATAAACATTCTCCGCCCCGATCAGCCAGAAATTACAATCCACCAACTAGATCGGTTAAATCACGATATTGCCCCCGGACGAACGAAATCGATATTCAGACCCTGCAACGGCCGAAACTCGTGATTTTCCGTCTGGCCAACCAAAAATCACAGTACTGACTAGGTACAGTTGTCAAAAACATTCTCCGCCCCGATCAGCCAGAAATTACGATCCACCAACTTGATCGGTTAAATCACGATATTGCCACCGGACGAACGAAATTGCTATTCAGACCCTGCAACGGCCGAAACTCGTGATTATCCGAATGGTCAACCGAAAATCACAGTACTGGCCAGGTACAGTTGTCAAAAACATTCTCCGCCCCGAACAGCCAGAAATTACGATCCACCAACTTGATCGGTTAAATCACGATATTGCCCCTGGACAAACGAAATCCTTATTCAGACCCTGCAATGGCCGAAACTCGTGATTTTCCATCTGGTCAACCAAAAATCACAGTGCTGACTAGGTACAGTTGTCAAAAACATTCTTCACCCCGATCAGCTAGAAATTACGATCCACCAACTAGATCGGTTAAATCACGATATTGCCCCCGGACGAACGAAATCCTTATATAGACCCTGCAACGGCCGAAACTCGTGATTTTCCGTCTGGTCAACCGAAAATCACAGTACTGACTAGGTACAGTTGTCAAAAACATTCTCCGCCCCGATCAGCCAGAAATTACGATCCACCAACTAGATCGATTAAATCACGATATTGCCCCCGGACGAACGAAATTGCTATTCAGACCCTGCAACGGCCGAAACTCGTGATTTTCCGTCTGGTCAACCGAAAATCACAGTACTGACTAGGTACAGTTGTCAGAAACATTCTCCGCCCCGATCAGCCAGAAATTCCAATCCACCAACTAGATCGGTTAAATCATGATATTGCCCCGGACGAACGAAATCCTTCTTCAGACCCTGCAACAGCTGAAACTCGTGATTTTCCGTCTGGTCAACCGAAAATCACAGTACATGGCCAGGTACAGTTGTCAAAAACGATCCCCAACCCGATCAACCAGAAATCACGATCAACCATCTAGATCGGTTAAATCCCATTATTGCCCCCGGACGAATGAAATTCTTATTCAGCCCCTGCAACGGCCGAAACTCGTGATTTTCCGTCTGGTCAATCGAAAATCACAGTACTGACTAGGTACAGTTGTCAAAAACATTCCCCGCCCCGATCAGCCAGAAATTACGATCCACCAACTAGATCGGTTAAATCACGATATTGCCCCCGGGCGAACGAAATCCTTATTCAGACCCTGCAACGGCCGAAACTCGGGATTTTCCGTCTGGTCAACCGAAAATCACAGTACTGGCCAGGTACAGTTGTCAAAAACATTCTCCGCCCTGATCAGCCAGAAATTACGATCCACCAACTAGATCGGTTAAATCACGATATTGCCCCCGGACGAACGAAATTGCTATTCAGACCCTGCAACGGCCGAAACTCGTGATTTTCCGTCTGGTCAACTGAAAATCACAGTACTGACAAGGTACAGTTGTCATAAACATTCTCCGCCCCGATCAGCCAGAAATTACGATCCACCAACTAGATCGGTTAAATCACGATATTGCCCCCGGACGAACGAAATCCTTATTCAGACCCTGCAACGGCCGAAACTCGTGATTTTCCGTCTGGTCAACCGAAAATCACAGTACTGACTAGGTACAGTTGTCAAAAACATTCCCCGCCCCGATCAGCCAGAAATTACGATCCACCAACTAGATCGGTTAAATCACGATATTGCCCCCGGACGAACGAAATCCTTATTCAAACCCTGCAACGGCCGAAACTCGGGATTTTCCGTCTGGTCAACCAAAAATCACAGTGCTGACGAGGTACAGTTGTCAAAAACATTCTCCGCCCCGATCAGCCAGAAATTACGATCCACCAACTAGATCGATTAAATCACGATATTGCCCCCGGACGAACGAAATTGCTATTCAGACCCTGCAACGGCCGAAACTCGTGATTTTCCGTCTGGTCAACCGAAAATCACAGTACTGACTAGGTACAGTTGTCAGAAACATTCTCCGCCCCGATCAGCCAGAAATTCCAATCCACCAACTTGATCGGTTAAATCACGATATTGCCACCGGACGAAAGAAATTGCTATTCAGACCCTGCAACGGCCGAAACTCGTGATTATCCGAATGGTCAACCGAAAATCACAGTACTGGCCAGGTACAGTTGTCAAAAACATTCTCCGCCCCGAACAGCCAGAAATTACGATCCACCAACTTGATCGGTTAAATCACGATATTGCCCCTGGACAAACGAAATCCTTATTCAGACCCTGCAATGGCCGAAACTCGTGATTTTCCATCTGGTCAACCAAAAATCACAGTGCTGACTAGGTACAGTTGTCAAAAACATTCTTCACCCCGATCAGCTAGAAATTACGATCCACCAACTAGATCGGTTAAATCACGATATTGCCCCCGGACGAACGAAATCCTTATATAGACCCTGCAACGGCCGAAACTCGTGATTTTCCGTCTGGTCAACCGAAAATCACAGTACTGACTAGGTACAGTTGTCAAAAACATTCTCCGCCCCGATCAGCCAGAAATTACGATCCACCAACTAGATCGATTAAATCACGATATTGCCCCCGGACGAACGAAATTGCTATTCAGACCCTGCAACGGCCGAAACTCGTGATTTTCCGTCTGGTCAACCGAAAATCACAGTACTGACTAGGTACAGTTGTCAGAAACATTCTCCGCCCCGATCAGCCAGAAATTCCAATCCACCAACTAGATCGGTTAAATCATGATATTGCCCCGGACGAACGAAATCCTTCTTCAGACCCTGCAACAGCTGAAACTCGTGATTTTCCGTCTGGTCAACCGAAAATCACAGTACATGGCCAGGTACAGTTGTCAAAAACGATCCCCAACCCGATCAACCAGAAATCACGATCAACCATCTAGATCGGTTAAATCCCATTATTGCCCCCGGACGAATGAAATTCTTATTCAGCCCCTGCAACGGCCGAAACTCGTGATTTTCCGTCTGGTCAATCGAAAATCACAGTACTGACTAGGTACAGTTGTCAAAAACATTCCCCGCCCCGATCAGCCAGAAATTACGATCCACCAACTAGATCGGTTAAATCACGATATTGCCCCCGGGCGAACGAAATCCTTATTCAGACCCTGCAACGGCCGAAACTCGGGATTTTCCGTCTGGTCAACCGAAAATCACAGTACTGGCCAGGTACAGTTGTCAAAAACATTCTCCGCCCTGATCAGCCAGAAATTACGATCCACCAACTAGATCGGTTAAATCACGATATTGCCCCCGGACGAACGAAATTGCTATTCAGACCCTGCAACGGCCGAAACTCGTGATTTTCCGTCTGGTCAACTGAAAATCACAGTACTGACAAGGTACAGTTGTCATAAACATTCTCCGCCCCGATCAGCCAGAAATTACGATCCACCAACTAGATCGGTTAAATCACGATATTGCCCCCGGACGAACGAAATCCTTATTCAGACCCTGCAACGGCCGAAACTCGTGATTTTCCGTCTGGTCAACCGAAAATCACAGTACTGACTAGGTACAGTTGTCAAAAACATTCCCCGCCCCGATCAGCCAGAAATTACGATCCACCAACTAGATCGGTTAAATCACGATATTGCCCCCGGACGAACGAAATCCTTATTCAAACCCTGCAACGGCCGAAACTCGGGATTTTCCGTCTGGTCAACCAAAAATCACAGTGCTGACGAGGTACAGTTGTCAAAAACATTCTCCGCCCCGATCAGCCAGAAATTGCGATCCACCAACTAGATCGGTTAAATCACGATATTGCCCCCGGACGAACGAAATCCTTATTCAGACCCTGCAACAGTCGAAACTCGTGATTTTCCGTCTGGTCAACCGAAAGTCACAGTACATGGCCAGGTACAGTTGTCAGAAACGATCCCCGCCCCGATCAACCAGAAATCACGATCGACCATCTAGATCGGTTAAATCCCAATATTGCCCCGGACGAACGAAATTCTTATTCCGCCCCTGCATGGGCCGAAACTTCTGATTTTCTGTCTGGTCAACCGAAAATCACAGTACTGACTAGGTACAGTTGTCAAAAACATTCTCCGCCCCGATCAGCCAGAAATTACGATCCACCAACTAGATCGGTTAAATCACGATATTGCCCCCGGACGAACGAAATTGCTATTCAGACCCTGCAACGGCCGAAACTCGTGATTTTCGGTCTGGTCAACTGAAAATCACAGTACTGACAAGGTACAGTTGTCATAAACATTCTCCGCCCCGATCAACCAGAAATCACGATCGACCATCTAGATCGGTTAAATCCCAATATTGCCCCCGGACGAACGAAATTCTTATTCAGCCCCTGCATGGGCCGAAACTTCTGATTTTCTGTCTGGTCAACCGAAAATCACAGTACTGACTAGGTACAGTTGTCAAAAACATTCTCCGCCCCGATCAGCCAGAAATTACGATCCACCAACTAGATCGGTTAAATCACGATATTGCCCCCGGACGAACGAAATTGCTGTTCAGACCCTGCAACGGCCGAAACTCGTGATTTTCGGTCTGGTCAACTGAAAATCACAGTACTGACAAGGTACAGTTGTCATAAACATTCTCCGCCCCGATCAGCCAGAAATTCCAATCCACCAACTAGATCGGTTAAATCACGATATTGCCCCGGACGAACGAAATCCTTATTCCGACCCTGCAACGGCCGAAACTCGTGATTTTCCGTCTGGTCAACCGAAAATCACAGTACATGGCCAGGTACAGTTGTCAAAAACGATTCCCAACCCGATCAACCAGAAATCACGATCAACCATCTAGATCGGTTAAATCCCATTATTGCCCCCGGACGAATGAAATTCTTATTCAGCCCCTGCAACGGCCGAAACTCGTGATTTTCCGTCTGGTCAATCGAAAATCACAGTACTGACTAGGTACAGTTGTCAAAAACATTCCCCGCCCCGATCAGCCAGAAATTACGATCCACCAACTAGATCGGTTAAATCACGATATTGCCCCCGGACGAACGAAATCCTTATTCAAACCCTGCAACGGCCGAAACTTGGGATTTTCCGTCTGGTCAACCGAAAATCACAGTACATGGCCAGGTACAGTTGTCAAAAACGATCCCCAACCCGATCAACCAGAAATCACGATCAACCATCTAGATCGGTTAAATCCCATTATTGCCCCCGGACGAATGAAATTCTTATTCAGCCCCTGCAACGGCCGAAACTCGTGATTTTCCGTCTGGTCAATCGAAAATCACAGTACTGACTAGGTACAGTTTTCAAAAACTTTCCCCGCCCCGATCAGCCAGAAATTACGATCCACCAACTAGATCGGTTAAATCACGATATTGCCCCCGGACGAACGAAATCCTTATTCAAACCCTGCAACGGCCGAAACTCGGGATTTTCCGTCTGGTCAACCGAAAATCACAGTACTGACTAGGTACAGTTGTCAAAAACATTCTCCGTCCCGATCAGCCAGAAATTACGATCCACCAACTAGATCGGTTAAATCACGATATTGCCCCCGGACGAACGAAATTGCTATTCAGACCCTGCAACGGCCGAAACTCGTGATTTTCCGTCTGGTCAACTGAAAATCACAGTACTGACAAGGTACAGTTGTCATAAACATTCTCCGCCCCGATCAGCCAGAAATTACGATCCACCAACTAGATCGGTTAAATCACGATATTGCCCCCGGACGAACGAAATCCTTATTCAAACCCTGCAACGGCCGAAACTCGGGATTTTCCGTCTGGTCAACCGAAAATCACAGTACTGACGAGGTACAGTTGTCAGAAACATTCTCCGCCCCGATCAGCCAGAAATTGCGATCCACCAACTAGATCGGTTAAATCACGATATTGCCCCCGGGCGAACGAAATCCTTATTCAGACCCTGCAACGGCCGAAACTCGGGATTTTCCGTCTGGTCAACCGAAAATCACAGTACTGACTAGGTACAGTTGTCAAAAACATTCTCCGCCCCGATCAGCCAGAAATTACGATCCACCAACTAGATCGGTTAAATCACGATATTGCCCCCGGACGAACGAAATTGCTATTCAGACCCTGCAACGGCCGAAACTCGTGATTTTCCGTCTGGTCAACTGAAAATCACAGTACTGACAAGGTACAGTTGTCATAAACATTCTCCGCCCCGATTAGCCAGAAATTACGATCCACCAACTAGATCGGTTAAATCACGATATTGCCCCCGGACGAACGAAATCCTTATTCAGACCCTGCAACGGCCGAAACTCGTGATTTTCCGTCTGGTCAACCGAAAATCACAGTACTGACTAGGTACAGTTGTCAAAAACATTCCCCGCCCCGATCAGCCAGAAATTACGATCCACCAACTAGATCCGTTAAATCACGATATTGCCCCCGGACGAACGAAATCCTTATTCAAACCCTGCAACGGCCGAAACTCGGGATTTTCCGTCTGGTCAACCAAAAATCACAGTGCTGACGAGGTACAGTTGTCAAAAACATTCTCGGCCCTGATCAGCCAGAAATTGCGATCCACCAACTAGATCGGTTAAATCACGATATTGCCCCCGGACGAACGAAATCCTTATTCAGACCAGGCAACAGCCGAAACTCGTGATTTTCCGTCTGGTCAACCGAAAATCACAGTACATGGCCAGGTACAGTTGTCAAAAACGATCCCCGCCCCGATCAACCAGAAATCACGATCGACCATCTAGATCGGTTAAATCCCAATATTGCCCTCGGACGAACGAAATTCTTATTCAGCCCCTGCATGGGCCGAAACTTCTGATTTTCTGTCTGGTCAACCGAAAATCACAGTACTGACTAGGTACAGTTGTCAAAAACATTCTCCGCCCCGATCAGCCAGAAATTACGATCCACCAACTAGATCGGTTAAATCACGATATTGCCCCCGGACGAACGAAATTGCTATTCAGACCCTGCAACGGCCGAAACTCGTGATTTTCGGTCTGGTCAACTGAAAATCACAGTACTGACAAGGTACAGTTGTCATAAACATTCTCCGCCCCGATCAGCCAGAAATTACGATCCACCAACTAGATCGGTTAAATCACGATATTGCCCCCGGACGAACGAAATCCTTATTCAGACCCTGCAACGGCCGAAACTCGTGATTTTCCGTCTGGTCAACCGAAAATCACAGTACTGACTAGGTACAGTTGTCAGAAACATTCTCCGCCCCGATCAGCCAGAAATTGCGATCCACCAACTAGATCGGTTAAATCACGATATTGCCCCCGGACGAACGAAATCCTTATTCAGACCCTGCAACAGCCGAAACTCGTGATTTTCCGTCTGGTCAACCGAAAATCACAGTACATGGCCAGGTACAGTTGTCAAAAACGATCCCCAACCCGATCAACCAGAAATCACGATCAACCATCTAGATCGGTTAAATCCCATTATTGCCCCCGGACGAATGAAATTCTTATTCAGCCCCTGCAACGGCCGAAACTCGTGATTTTCCGTCTGGTCAATCGAAAATCACAGTACTGACTAGGTACAGTTGTCAAAAACATTCCCCGCCCCGATCAGCCAGAAATTACGATCCACCAACTAGATCCGTTAAATCACGATATTGCCCCCGGACGAACGAAATCCTTATTCAAACCCTGCAACGGCCGAAACTCGGGATTTTCCGTCTGGTCAACCGAAAATCACAGTACTGACTAGGTACAGTTGTCAAAAACATTCTCCGCCCCGATCAGCCAGAAATTACGATCCACCAACTAGATCGGTTAAATCACGATATTGCCCCCGGACGAACGAAATTGCTATTCAGACCCTGCAACGGCCGAAACTCGTGATTTTCCGTCTGGTCAACTGAAAATCACAGTACTGACAAGGTACAGTTGTCATAAACATTCTCCGCCCCGATCAGCCAGAAATTACGATCCACCAACTAGATCGGTTAAATCACGATATTGCCCCCGGACGAACGAAATCCTTATTCAGACCCTGCAACGGCCGAAACTCGGGATTTTCCGTCTGGTCAACCGAAAGTCATAGTACTGACCAGGAACAGTTGTCAAAAACAATCTCCGCCCCGAACAGCCAGAAATTACGATCCACCAACTAGATCGGTTAAATCACGATATTGCCCCCGGACGAACGAAATCCTTATTCAGACCCTGCAACAGCCGAAACTCGTGATTTTCCGTCTGGTCAACCGAAAATCACAGTACATGGCCAGGTACAGTTGTCAAAAACGATCCCCAACCCGATCAACCAGAAATCACGATCAACCATCTAGATCGGTTAAATCCCATTATTGCCCCCGGACGAATGAAATTCTTATTCAGCCCCTGCAACGGCCGAAACTCGTGATTTTCCGTCTGGTCAACCGAAAATCACAGTACTGACTAGGTACAGTTGTCAAAAACATTCCCCGCCCCGATCAGCCAGAAATTACGATCCACCAACTAGATCGGTTAAATCACGATATTGCCCCCGGACGAACGAAATCCTTATTCAAACCCTGCAACGGCCGAAACTCGGGATTTTCCGTCTGGTCAACCGAAAATCACAGTACATGGCCAGGTACAGTTGTCAAAAACGATCCCCAACCCGATCAACCAGAAATCACGATCAACCATCTAGATCGGTTAAATCCCATTATTGCCCCCGGACGAATGAAATTCTTATTCAGCCCCTGCAACGGCCGAAACTCGTGATTTTCCGTCTGGTCAATCGAAAATCACAGTACTGACTAGGTACAGTTGTCAAAAACATTCCCCGCCCCGATCAGCCAGAAATTACGATCCACCAACTAGATCGGTTAAATCACGATATTGCCCCCGGACGAACGAAATCCTTATTCAGACCCTGCAACGGCCGAAACTCGGGATTTTCCGTCTGGTCAACCGAAAATCACAGTACTGGCCAGGTACAGTTGTCAAAAACGATCCCCGCCCCGATCAACCAGAAATCACGATCGACCATCTAGATCGGTTAAATCCCAATATTGCCCCCGGACGAACGAAATTCTTATTCAGCCCCTGCATGGGCCGAAACTCGTGATTTTCTGTCTGGTCAACTGAAAATCACAGTACTGACTAGGTACAGTTGTCAAAAACATTCTCCGCCCCGATCAGCCAGAAATTACGATCCACCAACTAGATCGGTTAAATCACGATATTGCCCCCGGACGAACGAAATCCTTATTCAAACCCTGCAACGGCCGAAACTTGGGATTTTCGGTCTGGTCAACCGAAAGTCATAGTACTGACCAGGAACAGTTGTCAAAAACAATCTCCGCCCCGAACAGCCAGAAATTACGATCCACCAACTTGATCGGTTAAATCACGATATTGCCCCTGGACGAACGAAATCCTTATTCAGACCCTGCAACGGCCGAAACTCGTGATTATACGAATGGTCAACCGAAAATCACAGTACTGACCAGGTACAGTTGTCAAAAACGATCCCCGCCCCGATCAACCAGAAATCACGATCGACCATCGGGATCGGTTAAATCAAGATATTGCCCCCGGACGAACGAAATTCTTATTCAGCCCCTGCTAGGGCCGAAACTCGTGATTTTCTATCTGGTCAACCGAAAATCACAGTACTGACTAGGTACAGTTGTTAGAAACATTCACCGCCCCGATCAGCCAGAAATTACGATCCACCAACTAGATCGGTTAAATCACGATATTGCCCCCGGACGAACGAAATCCTTATTCAGACCCTGCAACGGCCGAAACTCGTGATTTTCCGAATGGTCAACCGAAAATCACAGTACTGGCCAGGTACAGTTGTCAAAAACATTCTCCGCCCCGATCTGCTAGAAATTACGATCCACCAACTAGATCGTTTAAATCCCAATATTGCCCCCGGACGAATGAAATCCTTATTCAGACCCTGCAACGGCCGAAACTCGTGATTTTCCGTCTGGTCATCCGAAAATCACAATACTGACCAGGTACAGTTGTCAAAAACATTCCCCGCCCCGATCAGCCAGAAATTACGATCCACCATCTAGATCGGTTAAATCACGATATTGCCACCGGACAAATGAAATCCTTATTCAGACCCTGCAACAGCCGAAACCCGTGATTATCCGAATGGTCAACCGAAAATCACAGTACTGACCAGGTACAGTTGTCAAAAATGATCGCCGCCCCGATCAGCCAGAAATTACGATCCACCAGCTAGATCGGTTAAATCACGATATTGCCCCCGGATGGACGAAATTGCTATTCAGACCCTGCAACGGCCGAAACTCGTGATTTTCCGTCTGGTCAACCGAAAATCACAGTACTGACTAGGTACAGTTGTCAAAAACGATCTCCGCCCCGATCAACCAGAAATTACGAGCGACGATCTAGATCGGTTAAATCACGATATTGCCCCCGGACGACCAGGAACAGTTGTTAAAAATAGATTCCGCCTCGACTGGCTAGAAATCACGATCGATCGTCTGGATCGGTAAAATCTCGATATTGCCCTCGGACGAACGATATCGTTATTCAGACCCTGCAACGGGCGAAACTCGTGATTTTCCGTTTGGTCAATCGAAAATCACAGTACTGACCAGGAACAGTTATTAAAAACGATCTCTGCCCTGATCAGCCAGAAATCACGATCGACCATCTAGATCGGTTAAATCACGATATTGCCCCCGGGCGGACGAAATCGCTATTCAGACGCTGCAACGGCCAAACCTCGTGATTTTCAGCCAGCTCAACCGAAAATCACAGTATTGACCAGGTACGGTTGTTAAAAACAGTTTCCGCCTCGGCTGGCTAGAAATCACGATCGATCATCTGGATCGATAAAATCTCGATATTGCCCTCGCACGAACGAAATCCATATTCAGACCCTGCAACGGCCAAAACTCGTGGTTATCCGTCTGGACAACCGAAAATCACTGTACTGACCAGGTATAGTTGTCAAAAATGATCTCCGCCCCGATCAGCCAAAAATCACGATCCACCATCTAGATCGGTTAAATCACAATATTGCCCTCGGGCAGACGAAATCGCTATTCAGACCCTGCAACGGCCGAAACTCGTGATTTTCTGTTTGGTCAACCGAAAATCACAATACTGACCAGGTACAGTTATCAAAAACGATCTCCGCCCCGATCTGCCAGGAATCGCGATCGACCATCTAGATCGGTTAAATCACGACATTGCCCCCGGGCAGACGAAATCACTATTCAGACCCTGCAACGGCCGAAACTCGTGATTTTCCGTCAGGTCAACCGAAAATCACAGTATTGACCAAGTGCAGTTGTCAAAAAGGATCTCCGGCTCCATCAGCCAGAAATATCGATCAACTGTCTGGAACAGCAAAAATCCTTATTTTGGCCCTGGAGGAATGATATCACTATTCAGACCCAGCACCGGCTGAAACTCGTGATTTTTCGTCTGGCAAACCGAAAATCACAGTATTGACCTGGTATTGTTGTCAAAAACTATTTTCGCCTCGACAGGCCAGAAGTCACGATCGATCATCCGGATCGGTAAAATCTCGATATTGCCCTCGGACGAACAAAATCCTTATTCAGACCCTGCAACGGCCGAAACTCGTGATTTTCCGTTTGGTCAACCGAAAATCCCAGTACTGACCAGGTACAGTTATCAAAAACGATCTCTGCCCCGATCAGCTAGAAATCACGGCCGATTGTTCGGATCGGTAAAATCTCGATTTTGCACCCGGACGAAGGAAATCACTATTCATACCTTGCATCGGCCGAAACTCGTGTTTTTCCGCCTGGTCAACCGAAAATCACCGTTTTGACCAGGTATGGTTGTCAATAACGATCTCTGCCCCGATTAGCCAAAAATCACAGTCGATCGTTCGGATCGGTAAAATCTCGATTTTGCACTCGGACGAACGAAATCACTATTCATACCCTGCATCGACCGAAACTCGTGTTTTTCCGCCTGGTCAACCGAAAATCACCGTTTTGACCAGGAGCGGTTGTCAAAAAAGATCTCCGTCCCGATCAGCCAGAAATCACGGTTGATCGTCCGGATTGGTAAAATCTTGATTTTGCACCCGGGCGAAGGAAATCACTATTCATACCTTGCATCGGCCGAAACTCGTGTTTTTCCGCCTGGTCAACCGAAAATCACCGTTTTGACCAGGTATGGTTGCCAATAACGATCTCTGCCCCGATCAGCCGGAAATCACAGTCGATAGTTCGGATCGGTAAAATCTCGATTTTGATCCCGGACGAACGAAATCACTATTCATACCCTGCATCGGCCGAAACTTGTGTTTTTCCGCCTGGTCAACCGAAAATCTCTGTTTTGGCCAGGAGCGGTTGTCAAAAAAGATCTCCGCCCCGACCAGCCAGAAATCACGGTTGATCGTCCGGATCGGTAAAATCTTGATTTTGCACCCGGGCGAAGGAAATCACTATTCATACCTTGCATCGGCCGAAACTCGTGTTTTTCCGCCTGGTCAACCAAAAATCACCGTTTTGACCAGGTATGGTTGTCAATAACGATCTCTGCCCCGATCAGCCGGAAATCAGAGTCCATAGTTCGGATCGGTAAAATCTCGATTTTGATCCCGGACGAACGAAATCACTATTCATACCCTGCATCGGCCGAAACTCGTGTTTTTCCGCCTGGTCAACCGAAAATCTCTGTTTTGACCTGGAGCGGTTGTCAAAAATGATCTCCGTCCCGATAAGCCAGAAATCACGGATGATCGTCCGGATCGGTAAAATCTCGATTTTGATCCCGGACGAACGAAATCACTATTCATACCCTGCATTGGCCGAAACTCGTGTTTCTCCGCCTGGTCAACCGAAAATCACCGCTTTGACCAGGCATGGTTGCCAATAACGATCTCTGCCCCGATCAGCCGGAAATCACAGTCGATAGTTCGGATCGGTAAAATCTCGATTTTGATCCCGGACGAACGAAATCACTATTCATACCCTGCATCGGCCGAAACTTGTGTTTTTCCGCCTGGTCAACCGAAAATCTCTGTTTTGGCCAGGAGCGGTTGTCAAAAAAGATCTCCGCCCCGACCAGCCAGAAATCACGGTTGATCGTCCGGATCGGTAAAATCTTGATTTTGCACCCGGGCGAAGGAAATCACTATTCATACCTTGCATCGGCCGAAACTCGTGTTTTTCCGCCTGGTCAACCAAAAATCACCGTTTTGACCAGGTATGGTTGTCAATAACGATCTCTGCCCCGATCAGCCGGAAATCACAGTCCATAGTTCGGATCGGTAAAATCTCGATTTTGATCCCGGACGAACGAAATCACTATTCATACCCTGCATCGGCCGAAACTCGTGTTTTTCCGCCTGGTCAACCGAAAATCACTGTTTTGACCTGGAGCGGTTGTCAAAAATGATCTCCGTTCCGACCAGCCTGAAATCACGATCGATCGTCCGGATCGGAAAAATCTCGATTTTCCACCCAGACGAACGAAATCACTATTCAGGCCTTGCATCGGCCAAAACTCGTGATTTTCCGCATGGTCAACCGAAAATCACTGTTTTGACCAGGTGCAGTTGTCAATAACGATTTTTGCCACGATCAGCCTGTAATAACGGTTGATCGTGCGGATCGGTAAAATCTCGATTTTGATCCCGGACGAACGAAATCACTATTCATAACCTGCATCGGCCGAAACTTGTGTTTTTCCGCCTGGTCAACCGAAAATCTCTGTTTTGACCAGGAGCGGTTGTCAAAAAAGATCTCCGTCCCGATCAGCCTGAAATCACGGTCGATCGTCCGGATTGGTAAAATCTCGATTTTGATCCCGGACGAACGAAATCACTATTCTGACCATGCATCGGCCGAAACTCGTGTTTTTCCGCCTGGTCAACCGAAAATCACTGTTTTGACCTGGAGCGGTTGTCAAAAATGATCTCCATCCCGATCAGCCTGAAATCACGATCGATCGTCCGGATAAGAAAAATCTCGATTTTGCACCCAGACGAACGAAATCACTATTCAGGCCTTGCATCGGCCAAAACTCGTGATTTTCCGCCTGGTCAACCGAAAATCACTGTTTTGACCTGGTGCAGTTGTCAATAACGATTTTTGCCACGATCAGCCTGTAATAACGGTTGATCGTTCGGATCGGTAAAATCTCGATTTTGATCCCGGACGAACGAAATCACTATTCATACCCTGCATCGGCCGAAACTCGTGTTTTTCCGCCTGGTCAACCGAAAATCTCTGTTTTGACCAGGAGCGGTTGTCAAAAAAGATCTCCGTCCCGATCAGCCAGAAATCACGGTTGATCGTCCGGATTGGTAAAATCTTCATTTTGCACCCGGGCGAAGGAAATCACTCTTCATACCTTGCATCGGCCGAAACTCGTGTTTTTCCGCCTGGTCAACCGAAAATCACCGCTTTGACCAGGCATGGATGCCAATAACGATCTCTGCCCCGATCAGCCGAAAATCACAGTCGATCGTTCGGATCGGTAAAATCTCGATTTTGCACTCGGACGAACGAAATCACTATTCATACCCTGCATCGACCGAAACTCGTGTTTTTCCGCCTGGTCAACCGAAAATCACCGTTTTGACCAGGAGCGGTTGTCAAAAAAGATCTCCGTCCCGATCAGCCAGAAATCACGGTTGATCGTCCGGATTGGTAAAATCTTGATTTTGCACCCGGGCGAAGGAAATCACTATTCATACCTTGCATCGGCCGAAACTCGTGTTTTTCCGCCTGGTCAACCGAAAATCACCGTTTTGACCAGGTATGGTTGCCAATAACGATCTCTGCCCCGATCAGCCGGAAATCACAGTCGATAGTTCGGATCGGTAAAATCTCGATTTTGATCCCGGACGAACGAAATCACTATTCATACCCTGCATCGGCCGAAACTTGTGTTTTTCCGCCTGGTCAACCGAAAATCTCTGTTTTGGCCAGGAGCGGTTGTCAAAAAAGAACTCCGCCCCGACCAGCCAGAAATCACGGTTGATCGTCCGGATCGGTAAAATCTTGATTTTGCACCCGGGCGAAGGAAATCACTATTCATACCTTGCATCGGCCGAAACTCGTGTTTTTCCACCTGGTCAACCAAAAATCACCGTTTTGACCAGGTATGGTTATCAATAACGATCTCTGCCCCGATCAGCCGGAAATCAAAGTCCATAGTTCGGATCGGTAAAATCTCGATTTTGATCCCGGACGAACGAAATCACTATTCATACCCTGCATCGGCCGAAACTCGTGTTTTTCCGCCTGGTCAACCGAAAATCTCTGTTTTGACCTGGAGCGGTTGTCAAAAATGATCTCCGTCCCGATAAGCCAGAAATCACGGATGATCGTCCGGATCGGTAAAATCTCGATTTTGATCCCGGACGAACGAAATCACTATTCATACCCTGCATCGGCCGAAACTCGTGTTTTTCCGCCTGGTCAACCGAAAATCTCTGTTTTGACCAGGAGCGGTTGTCAAAAAAGATCTCCGTCCCGATAAGTCAGAAATCACGGTCGATCGTCCGGATCGGTAAAATCTTGATTTTGCACCCGGACGAACGAAATCACTATTCATACCCTGCATCGGCCGAAACTCGTGTTTTTCCGCCTGGTCAACCGAAAATCACTGTTTTGACCTGGAGCGGTTGTCAAAAATGATCTCCGTTCCGACCAGCCTGAAATCACGATCGATCGTCCGGATCGGAAAAATCTCGATTTTGCACCCAGACGAACGAAATCACTATTCAGGCCTTGCATCGGCCAAAACTCGTGATTTTCCGCATGGTCAACCGAAAATCACTGTTTTGACCTGGTGCAGTTGTCAATAACGATTTTTGCCACGATCAGCCTGTAATAACGGTTGATCGTGCGGATCGGTAAAATCTCGATTTTGATCCCGGACGAACGAAATCACTATTCATAACCTGCATCGGCCGAAACTGGTGTTTTTCCGCCTGGTCAACCGAAAATCTCTGTTTTGACCAGGAGCGGTTGTCAAAAAAGATCTCCGTCCCGATCGGCCTGAAATCACGGTCGATCGTCCGGATTGGTAAAATCTCGATTTTGATCCCGGACGAACGAAATCACTATTCTGACCATGCATCGGCCGAAACTCGTGTTTTTCCGCCTGGTCAACCGAAAATCACTGTTTTGACCTGGAGCGGTTGTCAAAAATGATCTCCATCCCGATCAGGCTGAAATCACGATCGATCGTCCGGATAAGAAAAATCTCGATTTTGCACCCCGACGAACGAAATCACTATTCAGGCCTTGCATCGGCCAAAACTCGTGATTTTCCGCCTGGTCAACCGAAAATCACTGTTTTGACCTGGTGCAGTTGTCAATAACGATTTTTGCCACGATCAGCCTGTAATAACGGTTGATCGTTCGGATCGGTAAAATCTCGATTTTGATCCCGGACGAACGAAATCACTATTCATACCCTGCATCGGCCGAAACTCGTGTTTTTCCGCCTGGTCAACCGAAAATCTCTGTTTTGACCAGGAGCGGTTGTCAAAAAAGATCTCCGTCCCGATCAGCCAGAAATCACGGTTGATCGTCCGGATTGGTAAAATCTTGATTTTGCACCCGGGCGAAGGAAATCACTCTTCATACCTTGCATCGGCCGAAACTCGTGTTTTTCCGCCTGGTCAACCGAAAATCACCGCTTTGACCAGGCATGGATGCCAATAACGATCTCTGCCCCGATCAGCCGAAAATCACAGTCGATCGTCCGGATCGGTAAAATCTTGATTTTTCTCCCGGACGAACGAAATCACTATTCTGACCATGCATCGGCCGGAACTTGTGTTTTTCCGCCTGGTCAACCGAAAATCTCTGTTTTGGCCAGGAGCGGTTGTCAAAAAAGATCTCCGCCCCGACCAGCCAGAAATCACGGTTGATCGTCCAGATCGGTAAAATCTTGATTTTGCACCCGGGCGAAGGAAATCACTATTCATACCTTGCATCGGCCGAAACTCGTGTTTTTCCGCCTGGTCAACCAAAAATCACCGTTTTGACCAGGTATGGTTGTCAATAACGATCTCTGCCCCGATCAGCCGGAAATCAGAGTCCATAGTTCGGATCGGTAAAATCTCGATTTTGATCCCGGACGAACGAAATCACTATTCATACCCTGCATCGGCCGAAACTCGTGTTTTTCCGCCTGGTCAACCGAAAATCTCTGTTTTGACCTGGAGCGGTTGTCAAAAATGATCTCCGTCCCGATAAGCCAGAAATCACGGATGATCGTCCGGATCGGTAAAATCTCGATTTTGATCCCGGACGAACGAAATCACTATTCATACCCTGCATCGGCCGAAACTCGTGTTTTTCCGCCTGGTCAACCGAAAATCTCTGTTTTGACCAGGAGCGGTTGTCAAAAAAGATCTCCGTCCCGATAAGTCAGAAATCACGGTCGATCGTCCGGATCGGTAAAATCTTGATTTTGCACCCGGACGAACGAAATCACTATTCATACCCTGCATCGGCCGAAACTCGTGTTTTTCCGCCTGGTCAACCGAAAATCACTGTTTTGACCTGGAGCGGTTGTCAAAAATGATCTCCGTTCCGACCAGCCTGAAATCACGATCGATCGTCCGGATCGGAAAAATCTCGATTTTGCACCCAGACGAACGAAATCACTATTCAGGCCTTGCATCGGCCAAAACTCGTGATTTTCCGCATGGTCAACCGAAAATCACTGTTTTGACCTGGTGCAGTTGTCAATAACGATTTTTGCCACGATCAGCCTGTAATAACGGTTGATCGTGCGGATCGGTAAAATCTCGATTTTGATCCCGGACGAACGAAATCACTATTCATAACCTGCATCGGCCGAAACTGGTGTTTTTCCGCCTGGTCAACCGAAAATCTCTGTTTTGACCAGGAGCGGTTGTCAAAAAAGATCTCCGTCCCGATCGGCCTGAAATCACGGTCGATCGTCCGGATTGGTAAAATCTCGATTTTGATCCCGGACGAACGAAATCACTATTCTGACCATGCATCGGCCGAAACTCGTGTTTTTCCGCCTGGTCAACCGAAAATCACTGTTTTGACCTGGAGCGGTTGTCAAAAATGATCTCCATCCCGATCAGGCTGAAATCACGATCGATCGTCCGGATAAGAAAAATCTCGATTTTGCACCCCGACGAACGAAATCACTATTCAGGCCTTGCATCGGCCAAAACTCGTGATTTTCCGCCTGGTCAACCGAAAATCACTGTTTTGACCTGGTGCAGTTGTCAATAACGATTTTTGCCACGATCAGCCTGTAATAACGGTTGATCGTTCGGATCGGTAAAATCTCGATTTTGATCCCGGACGAACGAAATCACTATTCATACCCTGCATCGGCCGAAACTCGTGTTTTTCCGCCTGGTCAACCGAAAATCTCTGTTTTGACCAGGAGCGGTTGTCAAAAAAGATCTCCGTCCCGATCAGCCAGAAATCACGGTTGATCGTCCGGATTGGTAAAATCTTCATTTTGCACCCGGGCGAAGGAAATCACTCTTCATACCTTGCATCGGCCGAAACTCGTGTTTTTCCGCCTGGTCAACCGAAAATCACCGCTTTGACCAGGCATGGATGCCAATAACGATCTCTGCCCCGATCAGCCGAAAATCACAGTCGATCGTCCGGATCGGTAAAATCTTGATTTTTCTCCCGGACGAACGAAATCACTATTCTGACCATGCATCGGCCGGAACTTGTGTTTTTCCGCCTGGTCAACCGAAAATCTCTGTTTTGGCCAGGAGCGGTTGTCAAAAAAGATCTCCGCCCCGACCAGCCAGAAATCACGGTTGATCGTCCAGATCGGTAAAATCTTGATTTTGCACCCGGGCGAAGGAAATCACTATTCATACCTTGCATCGGCCGAAACTCGTGTTTTTCCGCCTGGTCAACCAAAAATCACCGTTTTGACCAGGTATGGTTGTCAATAACGATCTCTGCCCCGATCAGCCGGAAATCAGAGTCCATAGTTCGGATCGGTAAAATCTCGATTTTGATCCCGGACGAACGAAATCACTATTCATACCCTGCATCGGCCGAAACTCGTGTTTTTCCGCCTGGTCAACCGAAAATCTCTGTTTTGACCTGGAGCGGTTGTCAAAAATGATCTCCGTCCCGATAAGCCAGAAATCACGGATGATCGTCCGGATCGGTAAAATCTCGATTTTGATCCCGGACGAACGAAATCACTATTCATACCCTGCATCGGCCGAAACTCGTGTTTTTCCGCCTGGTCAACCGAAAATCTCTGTTTTGACCAGGAGCGGTTGTCAAAAAAGATCTCCGTCCCGATAAGTCAGAAATCACGGTCGATCGTCCGGATCGGTAAAATCTTGATTTTGCACCCGGACGAACGAAATCACTATTCATACCCTGCATCGGCCGAAACTCGTGTTTTTCCGCCTGGTCAACCGAAAATCACTGTTTTGACCTGGAGCGGTTGTCAAAAATGATCTCCGTTCCGACCAGCCTGAAATCACGATCGATCGTCCGGATCGGAAAAATCTCGATTTTGCACCCAGACGAACGAAATCACTATTCAGGCCTTGCATCGGCCAAAACTCGTGATTTTCCGCATGGTCAACCGAAAATCACTGTTTTGACCTGGTGCAGTTGTCAATAACGATTTTTGCCACGATCAGCCTGTAATAACGGTTGATCGTGCGGATCGGTAAAATCTCGATTTTGATCCCGGACGAACGAAATCACTATTCATAACCTGCATCGGCCGAAACTGGTGTTTTTCCGCCTGGTCAACCGAAAATCTCTGTTTTGACCAGGAGCGGTTGTCAAAAAAGATCTCCGTCCCGATCGGCCTGAAATCACGGTCGATCGTCCGGATTGGTAAAATCTCGATTTTGATCCCGGACGAACGAAATCACTATTCTGACCATGCATCGGCCGAAACTCGTGTTTTTCCGCCTGGTCAACCGAAAATCACTGTTTTGACCTGGAGCGGTTGTCAAAAATGATCTCCATCCCGATCAGGCTGAAATCACGATCGATCGTCCGGATAAGAAAAATCTCGATTTTGCACCCCGACGAACGAAATCACTATTCAGGCCTTGCATCGGCCAAAACTCGTGATTTTCCGCCTGGTCAACCGAAAATCACTGTTTTGACCTGGTGCAGTTGTCAATAACGATTTTTGCCACGATCAGCCTGTAATAACGGTTGATCGTTCGGATCGGTAAAATCTCGATTTTGATCCCGGACGAACGAAATCACTATTCATACCCTGCATCGGCCGAAACTCGTGTTTTTCCGCCTGGTCAACCGAAAATCTCTGTTTTGACCAGGAGCGGTTGTCAAAAAAGATCTCCGTCCCGATCAGCCAGAAATCACGGTTGATCGTCCGGATTGGTAAAATCTTCATTTTGCACCCGGGCGAAGGAAATCACTCTTCATACCTTGCATCGGCCGAAACTCGTGTTTTTCCGCCTGGTCAACCGAAAATCACCGCTTTGACCAGGCATGGATGCCAATAACGATCTCTGCCCCGATCAGCCGAAAATCACAGTCGATCGTCCGGATAAGGAAAATCTCGATTTTGCACCCAGACGAACGAAATCACTATTCATACCCTGCATCGGCCGAAACTCGTGTTTTTCCGCCTGGTCAACCGAAAATCTCTGTTTTGACCAGGAGCGGTTGTCAAAAAAGATCTCCGTCCCGATCAGCCAGAAATCACGGTTGATCGTCCGGATTGGTAAAATCTTGATTTTGCACCCGGGCGAAGGAAATCACTCTTCATACCTTGCATCGGCCGAAACTCGTGTTTTTCTGCCTGGTCAACCGAAAATCACCGCTTTGACCAGGCATGGATGCCAATAACGATCTCTGCCCCGATCAGCCGGAAATCACAGTCGATCGTCCGGATCGGTAAAATCTTGATTTTTCTCCCGGACGAACGAAATCACTATTCTGACCATGCATCGGCCGAAACTCGTGTTTTTCCGCCTGGTCAACCGAAAATCTCTGTTTTGACCTGGAGCGGTTGTCAAAAATGATCTCCGTCCTGATCAGCCTGAAATCACGATCGATCGTCCGGATCGGAAAAATCTCGATTTTGCACCCAGACGAACGAAATCACTATTCAGGCCTTGCATCGGCCAAAACTCGTGATTTTCCGCCTGGTCAGCCGAAAATCACTGTTTTGACCTGGTGCAGTTGTCAATAACGATTTTTGCCACGATCAGCCTGTAATAACGGTTGATCGTTCGGATCGGTAAAATCATGATTTTGATCCCGGACGAACGAAATCACTATTCATACCCTGCATCGGCCGAAACTCGTGTTTTTTCGCCTGGTCAACCGAAAATCTCTGTTTTGACCAGGAGCGGTTGTCAAAAAAGATCTCCGTCCCGATCAGCCAGAAATCACGGTTGATCGTCCGGATTGGTAAAATCTTCATTTTGCACCCGGGCGAAGGAAATCACTCTTCATACCTTGCATCGGCCGAAACTCGTGTTTTTCCGCCTGGTCAACCGAAAATCACCGCTTTGACCAGGCATGGATGCCAATAACGATCTCTGCCCCGATCAGCCGAAAATCACAGTCGATCGTCCGGATCGGTAAAATCTTGATTTTTCTCCCGGACGAACGAAATCACTATTCTGACCATGCATCGGCCGGAACTTGTGTTTTTCCGCCTGGTCAACCGAAAATCTCTGTTTTGGCCAGGAGCGGTTGTCAAAAAAGATCTCCGCCCCGACCAGCCAGAAATCACGGTTGATCGTCCAGATCGGTAAAATCTTCATTTTGCACCCGGGCGAAGGAAATCACTATTCATACCTTGCATCGGCCGAAACTCGTGTTTTTCCGCCTGGTCAACCGAAAATCACCGCTTTGACCAGGCATGGATGCCAATAACGATCTCTGCCCCGATCAGCCGGAAATCACAGTCGATCGTCCGGATCGGTAAAATCTTGATTTTTCTCCCGGACGAACGAAATCACTATTCTGACCATGCATCGGCCGAAACTCGTGTTTTTCCGCCTGGTCAACCGAAAATCTCTGTTTTGACCTGGAGCGGTTGTCAAAAATGATCTCCGTCCCGATCAGCCTGAAATCACGATCGATCGTCCGGATCGGAAAAATCTCGATTTTGCACCCAGACGAACGAAATCACTATTCAGGCCTTGCATCGGCCAAAACTCGTGATTTTCCGCCTGGTCAACCGAAAATCACTGTTTTGACCTGGTGCAGTTGTCAATAACGATTTTTGCCACGATCAGCCTGTAATAACGGTTGATCGTTCGGATCGGTAAAATCTCGATTTTGATCCCGGACGAACGAAATCACTATTCATACCCTGCATCGGCCGAAACTCGTGTTTCTCCGCCTGGTCAACCGAAAATCACCGCTTTGACCAGGCATGGTTGCCAATAACGATCTCTGCCCCGATCATCCGGAAATCACAGTCGATAGTTCGGATCGGTAAAATCTCGATTTTGATCCCGGACGAACGAAATCACTATTCATACCCAGCATCGGCCGAAACTTGTGTTTTTCCGCCTGGTCAACCGAAAATCTCTGTTTTGGCCAGGAGCGGTTGACAAAAAAGATCTCCGCCCCGACCAGCCAGAAATCACGGTTGATCGTCCGGATCGGTAAAATCTTGATTTTGCACCCGGGCGAAGGAAATCACTATTCATACCTTGCATCGGCCGAAACTCGTGTTTATCCGCCTGGTCAACCAAAAATCACCGTTTTGACCAGGTATGGTTGTCAATAACGATCTCTGCCCCGATCAGCCGGAAATCAGAGTCCATAGTTCGGATCGGTAAAATCTCGATTTTGATCCCGGACGAACGAAATCACTATTCATACCCTGCATCGGCCGAAACTCGTGTTTTTCCGCCTGGTCAACCAAAAATCACCGTTTTGACCAGGTATGGTTGTCAATAACGATCTCTGCCCCGATCAGCCGGAAATCAGAGTCCATAGTTCGGATCGGTAAAATCTCGATTTTGATCCCGGACGAACGAAATCACTATTCATACCCTGCATCGGCCGAAACTCGTGTTTTTCCGCCTGGTCAACCGAAAATCTCTGTTTTGACCAGGAGCAGTTGTCAAAAAAGATCTCCGTCCCGATAAGCCAGAAATCACGGTCGATCGTCCGGATCGGTAAAATCTTGATTTTGCTCCCGGACGAACGAAATCACTATTCATACCCTGCATCGGCCGAAACTCGTGTTTTTCCGCCTGGTCAACCGAAAATCACTGTTTTGACCTGGAGCGGTTGTCAAAAATGATCTCCGTTCCGACCAGCCTGAAATCACGATCGATCGTCTGGTTCGGAAAAATCTCGATTTTGCACCCAGACGAACGAAATCATTATTCAGGCCTTGCATCGGCCAAAACTCGTGATTTTCCGCATGGTCAACCGAAAATCACTGTTTTGACCTGGTGCAGTTGTCAATAACGATTTTTGCCACGATCAGCCTGTAATAACGGTTGATCGTGCGGATCGGTAAAATCTCGATTTTGATCCCGGACGAACGAAATCACTATTCATACCCTGCATCGGCCGAAACTTGTGTTTTTCTGCCTGGTCAACCGAAAATCTCTGTTTTGACCAAGAGCGGTTGTCAAAAAAGATCTCCGTCCCGATCAGCCTGAAATCACGGTCGATCGTCCGGATCGGTAAAATCTCGATTTTGATCCCGGACGAACGAAATCACTCTTCTGACCATGCATCGGCCGAAACTCGTGTTTTTCCGCCTGGTCAACCGAAAATCACTGTTTTGACCTGGAGCGGTTGTCAAAAATGATCTCCATCCCGATCATCCTGAAATCACGATCGATCGTCCGGATAAGGAAAATCTCGATTTTGCACCCAGACGAACGAAATCACTATTCATACCCTGCATCGGCCGAAACTCGTGTTTTTCCGCCTGGTCAACCGAAAATCTCTGTTTTGACCAGGAGCGGTTGTCAAAAAAGATCTCCGTCCCGATCAGCCAGAAATCACGGTTGATCGTCCGGATTGGTAAAATCTTGATTTTGCACCCGGGCGAAGGAAATCACTCTTCATACCTTGCATCGGCCGAAACTCGTGTTTTTCTGCCTGGTCAACCGAAAATCACCGCTTTGACCAGGCATGGATGCCAATAACGATCTCTGCCACGATCAGCCGGAAATCACAGTCGATCGTCCGGATCGGTAAAATCTTGATTTTTCTCCCGGACGAACGAAATCACTATTCTGACCATGCATCGGCCGAAACTCGTGTTTTTCCGCCTGGTCAACCGAAAATCTCTGTTTTGACCTGGAGCGGTTGTCAAAAATGATCTCCGTCCTGATCAGCCTGAAATCACGATCGATCGTCCGGATCGGAAAAATCTCGATTTTGCACCCAGACGAACGAAATCACTATTCAGGCCTTGCATCGGCCAAAACTCGTGATTTTCCGCCTGGTCAGCCGAAAATCACTGTTTTGACCTGGTGCAGTTGTCAATAACGATTTTTGCCACGATCAGCCTGTAATAACGGTTGATCGTTCGGATCGGTAAAATCTCGATTTTGATCCCGGACGAACGAAATCACTATTCATACCCTGCATCGGCCGAAACTCGTGTTTCTCCGCCTGGTCAACCGAAAATCACCGCTTTGACCAGGCATGGTTGCCAATAACGATCTCTGCCCCGATCAGCCGGAAATCACAGTCGATAGTTCGGATCGGTAAAATCTCGATTTTGATCCCGGACGAACGAAATCACTATTCATACCCTGCATCGGTCGAAACTTGTGTTTTTCCGCCTGGTCAACCGAAAATCTCTGTTTTGGCCAGGAGCGGTTGTCAAAAAAGATCTCCGCCCCGACCAGCCAGAAATCACGGTTGATCGTCCGGATCGGTAAAATCTTGATTTTGCTCCCGGGCGAAGGAAATCACTATTCATACCTTGCATCGGCCGAAACTCGTGTTTATCCGCCTGGTCAACCAAAAATCACCGTTTTGACCAGGTATGGTTGCCAATAACGATCTCAGCCCCGATCAGCCGGAAATCAGAGTCCATAGTTCGGATCGGTAAAATCTCGATTTTGATCCCGGACGAACGAAATCACTATTCATACCCTGCATCGGCCGAAACTCGTGTTTTCCCGCCTGGTCAACCGAAAATCTCTGTTTTGACCCGGAGCGGTTGTCAAAAAAGATCTTCGTCCCGATAAGCCAGAAATCACGGTCGATCGTCCGGATCGGTAAAATCTTGATTTTGCACCCGGACGAACGAAATCACTATTCATACCCTGCATCGGCCGAAACTCGTGTTTTTCCGCCTGGTCAACCGAAAATCACTGTTTTGACCTGGAGCGGTTGTCAAAAAAGATCTCCGTCCCGATCAGCCTGAAATCACGGTCGATCGTCCGGATCGGTAAAATCTCGATTTTGATCCCGGACGAACGAAATCACTATTCTGACCATGCATCGGCCGAAACTCGTGTTTTTCCGCCTGGTCAACCGAAAATCTTTGTTTTGACCTGGAGCGGTTGTCAAAAATGATCTCCGTCCCGATCAGCCTGAAATCACGATCGATCGTCCGGATCGGAGAAATCTCGATTTTGCCCCCAGACGAACGAAATCACTATTCAGGCCTTGCATCGGCCAAAACTCGTGATTTTCCGCATGGTCAACCGAAAATCACTGTTTTGACCTGGTGCAGTTGTCAATAACGATTTTTGCCACGATCAGCCTGTAATAACGGTTGATCGTTCGGATCGGTAAAATCTCGATTTTGATCCCGGACGAACGAAATCACTATTCATACCCTGCAACGGCCGAAACTTGTGTTTTTCCGCCTGGTCAACCGAAAATCTCTGTTTCGGCCAGGAGCGGTTGTCAAAAAAGATCTCCGCCCCGACCAGCCAGAAATCACGGTGGATCGTCCGGATCGGTAAAATCTTGATTTTGCACCCGGGCGAAGGAAATCACTATTCATACCTTGCATCGACCGAAACTCGTGTTTTTCCGCCTGGTCAACCGAAAATCACCGCTTTGACCAGGCATGGTTGTCAATAACGATCTCTGCCCCGATCAGCCGGAAATCACAGTCGATAGTTCGGATCGGTAAAATCTCGATTTTGATCCCGGACGAACGAAATCACTATTCATACCCTGCATCGGCCGAAACTCGTGTTTTTCCGCCTGGTCAACCGAAAATCTCTGTTTTGACCAGGTGCGGTTGTTAAAAAAGATCTCCATCCCGATAAGCCAGAAATCACGGTCGATCGTCCGGATCGGTAAAATCTTGATTTTGCACCCGGACGAACGAAATCACTATTCATACCCTGCATCGGCCGAAACTCGTGTTTTTCCGCCTGGTCAACCGAAAATCACTGTTTTGACCTGGTGCAGTTGTCAATAACGATTTTTGCCACGATCAGCCTGTAATAACGGTT
Source organism: Delonix regia (assembly GCA_037074485.1). Taxonomy (NCBI): domain Eukaryota; kingdom Viridiplantae; phylum Streptophyta; class Magnoliopsida; order Fabales; family Fabaceae; genus Delonix; species Delonix regia. Next base: position 823,848 of record JAYWLE010000016.1, read on the forward strand.
GATCGTGCGGATCGGTAAAATCTCGATTTTGATCCCGGACGAACGAAATCACAATTCATACCCTGCATCGGCCGAAACTTTTGTTTTTCCGCCTGGTCAACCGAAAATCTCTGTTTTGGCCAGGAGCGGTTGTCAAAAAAGATCTCCGCCCCGACCAGCCAGAAATCACGGTGGATCGTCTGGATCGGTAAAATCTTGATTTTGCACCCGGGCGAAGGAAATCACTATTCATACCTTGCATCGACCGAAACTCGTGTTTTTCCGCCTGGTCAACCGAAAATCACCGCTTTGACCAGGCATGGTTGCCAATAACGATCTCTGCCCCGATCAGCCGGAAATCACAGTCGATAGTTCGGATCGGTAAAATCTCGATTTTGATCCCGGACGAACGAAATCACTATTCATACCCTGCATCGGCCGAAACTCGTGTTTTTCCGCCTGGTCAACCGAAAATCTCTGTTTTGACCAGGAGCGGTTGTCAAAAAAGATCTCCGTCCCGATAAGCCAGAAATCACGGTCGATCGTCCGGATCGGAAAAATCTTGATTTTGCACCCGGACGAACGAAATCACTATTCATACCCTGCATCGGCCGAAACTCGTGTTTTTCCGCCTGGTCAACCGAAAATCACTGTTTTGACCTGGAGCGGTTGTCAAAAATGATCTCCGTTCCGATCAGCCTGAAATCACGATCGATCGTCCGGATCGGAAAAATCTTGATTTTGCACCCAGACGAACGAAATCACTATTCAGGCCTTGCATCGGCCAAAACTCGTGATTTTCCGCATGGTCAACCGAAAATCACTGTTTTGACCTGGTGCAGTTGTCAATAACGATTTTTGCCATGATCAGCCTGTAATAACGGTTGATCGTGCGGATCGGTAAAATCTCGATTTTGATCCCGGACGAACGAAATCACTATTCATACCCTGCATCGGCCGAAACTTGTGTTTTTCCGCCTGGTCAACCGAAAATCTCTGTTTTGGCCAGGAGCGGTTGTCAAAAAAGATCTCCGCCCCGACCAGTCAGAAATCACGGTTGATCGTCCGGATCGGAAAAATCTCGATTTTGCTCCCGGGCGAAGGAAATCACTATTCATACCTTGCATCGGCCGAAACTCGTGTTTTTCCGCCTGGTCAACCGAAAATCACCGCTTTGACCAGGCATGGTTGCCAATAACGATCTCTGCCCCGATCAGCCGGAAATCACAGTCGATAGTTCGGATCGGTGAAATCTCGATTTTGATCCCGGACGAACGAAATCACTATTCATACCCTGCATCGGCCGAAACTCGTGTTTTTCCGCCTGGTCAACCGAAAATCTCTGTTTTGACCAGGAGCGGTTGTCAAAAAAGATCTCCGTCCCGATAAGCCAGAAATCACGGTCGATCGTCCGGATCGGTAAAATCTTGATTTTGCACCCGGACGAACGAAATCACTATTCATACCCTGCATCGGCCGAAACTCGTGTTTTTCCGCCTGGTCAACCGAAAATCACTGTTTTGACCTGGAGCGGTTGTCAAAAATGATCTCCGTTCCGACCAGCCTGAAATCACGATCGATCGTCCGGATCGGAAAAATCTCGATTTTGCACCCAGACGAACGAAATCACTATTCAGGCCTTGCATCGGCCAAAACACGTGATTTTCCGCATGGTCAACCGAAAATCACTGTTTTGACCTGGTGCAGTTGTCAATAACGATTTTTGCCACGATCAGCCTGTAATAACGGTTGATCGTGCGGATCGGTAAAATCTCAATTTTGATCCCGGACGAACGAAAAGACTATTCATACCCTGCATCGGCCGAAACTTGTGTTTTTCCGCCTGGTCAACCGAAAATCTCTGTTTTGACCAGGAGCGGTTGTCAAAAAAGATCTCCGTCCCGATCAGCCTGAAATCACGGTCGATCGTCCGGATCGGTAAAATCTCGATTTTGATCCCGGACGAACGAAATCACTATTCAGGCCTTGCATCGGCCAAAACTCGTGATTTTCCGCATGGTCAACCGAAAATCACTGTTTTGACCTGGTGCAGTTGTCAATAACGATTTTTGCCACGATCAGCCTGTAATAACGGTTGATCGTGCGGATCGGTAAAATCTCGATTTTGATCCCGGACGAACGAAATCACTATTCATACCCTGCATCGGCCGAAACTTGTGTTTTTCCGCCTGGTTAACCGAAAATCTCTGTTTTGGCCAGGAGCGGTTGTCAAAAAAGATCTCCGCCCCGACCAGTCAGAAATCACGGTTGATCGTCCGGATCGGAAAAATCTCGATTTTGCTCCCGGGCGAAGGAAATCACTATTCATACCTTGCATCGGCCGAAACTCGTGTTTTTCCGCCTGGTCAACCGAAAATCACCGCTTTGACCAGGCATGGTTGCCAATAACGATCTCTGCCCCGATCAGCCGGAAATCACAGTCGATAGTTCGGATCGGTGAAATCTCGATTTTGATCCCGGACGAACGAAATCACTATTCATACCCTGCATCGGCCGAAACTCGTGTTTTTCCGCCTGGTCAACCGAAAATCTCTGTTTTGACCAGGAGCGGTTGTCAAAAAAGATCTCCGTCCCGATAAGCCAGAAATCACGGTCGATCGTCCGGATCGGTAAAATCTTGATTTTGCACCCGGACGAACGAAATCACTATTCATACCCTGCATCGGCCGAAACTCGTGTTTTTCCGCCTGGTCAACCGAAAATCACTGTTTTGACCTGGAGCGGTTGTCAAAAATGATCTCCGTTCCGACCAGCCTGAAATCACGATCGATCGTCCGGATCGGAAAAATCTCGATTTTGCACCCAGACGAACGAAATCACTATTCAGGCCTTGCATCGGCCAAAACACGTGATTTTCCGCATGGTCAACCGAAAATCACTGTTTTGACCTGGTGCAGTTGTCAATAACGATTTTTGCCACGATCAGCCTGTAATAACGGTTGATCGTGCGGATCGGTAAAATCTCAATTTTGATCCCGGACGAACGAAAAGACTATTCATACCCTGCATCGGCCGAAACTTGTGTTTTTCCGCCTGGTCAACCGAAAATCTCTGTTTTGACCAGGAGCGGTTGTCAAAAAAGATCTCCGTCCCGATCAGCCTGAAATCACGGTCGATCGTCCGGATCGGTAAAATCTCGATTTTGATCCCGGACGAACGAAATCACTATTCAGGCCTTGCATCGGCCAAAACTCGTGATTTTCCGCATGGTCAACCGAAAATCACTGTTTTGACCTGGTGCAGTTGTCAATAACGATTTTTGCCACGATCAGCCTGTAATAACGGTTGATCGTGCGGATCGGTAAAATCTCGATTTTGATCCCGGACGAACGAAATCACTATTCATACCCTGCATCGGCCGAAACTTGTGTTTTTCCGCCTGGTCAACCGAAAATCTCTGTTTTGGCCAGGAGCGGTTGTCAAAAAAGATCTCCGCCCCGACCAGTCAGAAATCACGGTTGATCGTCCGGATCGGAAAAATCTCGATTTTGCTCCCGGGCGAAGGAAATCACTATTCATACCTTGCATCGGCCGAAACTCGTGTTTTTCCGCCTGGTCAACCGAAAATCACCGCTTTGACCAGGCATGGTTGCCAATAACGATCTCTGCCCCGATCAGCCGGAAATCACAGTCGATAGTTCGGATCGGTGAAATCTCGATTTTGATCCCGGACGAACGAAATCACTATTCATACCCTGCATCGGCCGAAACTCGTGTTTTTCCGCCTGGTCAACCGAAAATCTCTGTTTTGACCAGGAGCGGTTGTCAAAAAAGATCTCCGTCCCGATAAGCCAGAAATCACGGTCGATCGTCCGGATCGGTAAAATCTTGATTTTGCACCCGGACGAACGAAATCACTATTCATACCCTGCATCGGCCGAAACTCGTGTTTTTCCGCCTGGTCAACCGAAAATCACTGTTTTGACCTGGAGCGGTTGTCAAAAATGATCTCCGTTCCGACCAGCCTGAAATCACGATCGATCGTCCGGATCGGAAAAATCTCGATTTTGCACCCAGACGAACGAAATCACTATTCAGGCCTTGCATCGGCCAAAACACGTGATTTTCCGCATGGTCAACCGAAAATCACTGTTTTGACCTGGTGCAGTTGTCAATAACGATTTTTGCCACGATCAGCCTGTAATAACGGTTGATCGTGCGGATCGGTAAAATCTCAATTTTGATCCCGGACGAACGAAAAGACTATTCATACCCTGCATCGGCCGAAACTTGTGTTTTTCCGCCTGGTCAACCGAAAATCTCTGTTTTGACCAGGAGCGGTTGTCAAAAAAGATCTCCGTCCCGATCAGCCTGAAATCACGGTCGATCGTCCGGATCGGTAAAATCTCGATTTTGATCCCGGACGAACGAAATCACTATTCAGGCCTTGCATCGGCCAAAACTCGTGATTTTCCGCATGGTCAACCGAAAATCACTGTTTTGACCTGGTGCAGTTGTCAATAACGATTTTTGCCACGATCAGCCTGTAATAACGGTTGATCGTGCGGATCGGTAAAATCTCGATTTTGATCCCGGACGAACGAAATCACTATTCATACCCTGCATCGGCCGAAACTTGTGTTTTTCCGCCTGGTCAACCGAAAATCTCTGTTTTGGCCAGGAGCGGTTGTCAAAAAAGATCTCCGTCCCGACCAGTCAGAAATCACGGTTGATCGTCCGGATCGGAAAAATCTCGATTTTGCTCCCGGGCGAAGGAAATCACTATTCATACCTTGCATCGGCCGAAACTCGTGTTTTTCCGCCTGGTCAACCGAAAATCACCGCTTTGACCAGGCATGGTTGCCAATAACGATCTCTGCCCCGATCAGCCGGAAATCACAGTCGATAGTTCGGATCGGTAAAATCTCGATTTTGATCCCGGACGAACGAAATCACTATTCATACCCTGCATCGGCCGAAACTCGTGTTTTTCCGCCTGGTCAACCGAAAATCTCTGTTTTGACCAGGAGCGGTTGTCAAAAAAGATCTCCATCCCGATAAGCCAGAAATCACGGTCGATCGTCCGGATCGGTAAAATCTTGATTTTGCACCCGGACGAACGAAATCACTATTCATACCCTGCATCGGCCGAAACTCGTGTTTTTCCGCCTGGTCAACCGAAAATCACTGTTTTGACCTGGAGCGGTTGTCAAAAATGATCTCCGTTCCGACCAGCCTGAAATCACGATCGATCGTCCGGATCGGAAAAATCTCGATTTTGCACCCAGACGAACGAAATCACTATTCAGGCCTTGCATCGGCCAAAACACGTGATTTTCCGCATGGTCAACCGAAAATCACTGTTTTGACCTGGTGCAGTTGTCAATAACGATTTTTGCCACGATCAGCCTGTAATAACGGTTGATCGTGCGGATCGGTAAAATCTCAATTTTGATCCCGGACGAACGAAAAGACTATTCATACCCTGCATCGGCCGAAACTTGTGTTTTTCCGCCTGGTCAACCGAAAATCTCTGTTTTGACCAGGAGCGGTTGTCAAAAAAGATCTCCGTCCCGATCAGCCTGAAATCACGGTCGATCGTCCGGATCGGTAAAATCTCGATTTTGATCCCGGACGAACGAAATCACTATTCAGGCCTTGCATCGGCCAAAACTCGTGATTTTCCGCATGGTCAACCGAAAATCACTGTTTTGACCTGGTGCAGTTGTCAATAACGATTTTTGCCACGATCAGCCTGTAATAACGGTTGATCGTGCGGATCGGTAAAATCTCGATTTTGATCCCGGACGAACGAAATCACTATTCATACCCTGCATCGGCCGAAACTTGTGTTTTTCCGCCTGGTCAACCGAAAATCTCTGTTTTGGCCAGGAGCGGTTGTCAAAAAAGATCTCCGTCCCGACCAGTCAGAAATCACGGTTGATCGTCCGGATCGGAAAAATCTCGATTTTGCTCCCGGGCGAAGGAAATCACTATTCATACCTTGCATCGGCCGAAACTCGTGTTTTTCCGCCTGGTCAACCGAAAATCACCGCTTTGACCAGGCATGGTTGCCAATAACGATCTCTGCCCCGATCAGCCGGAAATCACAGTCGATAGTTCGGATCGGTAAAATCTCGATTTTGATCCCGGACGAACGAAATCACTATTCATACCCTGCATCGGCCGAAACTCGTGTTTTTCCGCCTGGTCAACCGAAAATCTCTGTTTTGACCAGGAGCGGTTGTCAAAAAAGATCTCCGTCCCGATAAGCCAGAAATCACGGTCGATCGTCCGGATCGGTAAAATCTTGATTTTGCACCCGGACAAACGAAATCACTATTCATACCCTGCATCGGCCGAAACTCGTGTTTTTCCGCCTGGTCAACCGAAAATCACTGTTTTGACCTGGAGCGGTTGTCAAAAATGATCTCCGTTCCGACCAGCCTTAAATCACGATCGATCGTCCGGATCGGAAAAATCTCGATTTTGCACCCAGACGAACGAAATCACTATTCAGGCCTTGCATCGGCCAAAACTCGTGATTTTCCGCATGGTCAACCGAAAATCACTGTTTTGACCTGGGGCAGTTGTCAATAACGATTTTTGCCACGATCAGCCTGTAATTACGGTTGATCGTGCGGATCGGTAAAATCTCAATTTTGATCCCGGACGAACGAAAAGACTATTCATACCCTGCATCGGCCGAAACTTGTGTTTTTCCGCCTGGTCAACCGAAAATCTCTGTTTTGACCAGGAGCGGTTGTCAAAAAAGATCTCCGTCCCGATCAGCCTGAAATCACGGTCGATCGTCCGGATCGGTAAAATCTCGATTTTGATCCCGGACGAACGAAATCACTATTCAGGCCTTGCATCGGCCAAAACTCGTGATTTTCCGCATGGTCAACCGAAAATCACTGTTTTGACCTGGTGCAGTTGTCAATAACGATTTTTGCCACGATCAGCCTGTAATAACGGTTGATCGTGCGGATCGGTAAAATCTCGATTTTGATCCCGGACGAACGAAATCACTATTCATACCCTGCATCGGCCGAAACTTGTGTTTTTCCGCCTGGTCAACCGAAAATCTCTGTTTTGGCCAGGAGCGGTTGTCAAAAAAGATCTCCGTCCCGACCAGTCAGAAATCACGGTTGATCGTCCGGATCGGAAAAATCTCGATTTTGCTCCCGGGCGAAGGAAATCACTATTCATACCTTGCATCGGCCGAAACTCGTGTTTTTCCGCCTGGTCAACCGAAAATCACCGCTTTGACCAGGCATGGTTGCCAATAACGATCTCTGCCCCGATCAGCCGGAAATCACAGTCGATAGTTCGGATCGGTAAAATCTCGATTTTGATCCCGGACGAACGAAATCACTATTCATACCCTGCATCGGCCGAAACTCGTGTTTTTCCGCCTGGTCAACCGAAAATCTCTGTTTTGACCAGGAGCGGTTGTCAAAAAAGATCTCCATCCCGATAAGCCAGAAATCACGGTCGATCGTCCGGATCGGTAAAATCTTGATTTTGCACCCGGACGAACGAAATCACTATTCATACCCTGCATCGGCCGAAACTCGTGTTTTTCCGCCTGGTCAACCGAAAATCACTGTTTTGACCTGGAGCGGTTGTCAAAAATGATCTCCGTTCCGACCAGCCTGAAATCACGATCGATCGTCCGGATCGGAAAAATCTCGATTTTGCACCCAGACGAACGAAATCACTATTCAGGCCTTGCATCGGCCAAAACTCGTGATTTTCCGCATGGTCAACCGAAAATCACTGTTTTGACCTGGTGCAGTTGTCAATAACGATTTTTGCCACGATCAGCCTGTAATAACGGTTGATCGTGCGGATCGGTAAAATCTCAATTTTGATCCCGGACGAACGAAAAGACTATTCATACCCTGCATCGGCCGAAACTTGTGTTTTTCCGCCTGGTCAACCGAAAATCTCTGTTTTGACCAGGAGCGGTTGTCAAAAAAGATCTCCGTCCCGATCAGCCTGAAATCACGGTCGATCGTCCGGATCGGTAAAATCTCGATTTTGATCCCGGACGAACGAAATCACTATTCAGGCCTTGCATCGGCCAAAACTCGTGATTTTCCGCATGGTCAACCGAAAATCACTGTTTTGACCTGGTGCAGTTGTCAATAACGATTTTTGCCACGATCAGCCTGTAATAACGGTTGATCGTGCGGATCGGTAAAATCTCGATTTTGATCCCGGACGAACGAAATCACTATTCATACCCTGCATCGGCCGAAACTTGTGTTTTTCCGCCTGGTCAACCGAAAATCTCTGTTTTGGCCAGGAGCGGTTGTCAAAAAAGATCTCCGCCCCGACCAGTCAGAAATCACGGTTGATCGTCCGGATCGGAAAAATCTCGATTTTGCTCCCGGGCGAAGGAAATCACTATTCATACCTTGCATCGGCCGAAACTCGTGTTTTTCCGCCTGGTCAACCGAAAATCACCGCTTTGACCAGGCATGGTTGCCAATAACGATCTCTGCCCCGATCAGCCAGAAATCACAGTCGATAGTTCGGATCGGTAAAATCTCGATTTTGATCCCGGACGAACGAAATCACTATTCATACCCTGCATCGGCCGAAACTCGTGTTTTTCCGCCTGGTCAACCGAAAATCTCTGTTTTGACCAGGAGCGGTTGTCAAAAAAGATCTCCATCCCGATAAGCCAGAAATCACGGTCGATCGTCCGGATCGGTAAAATCTTGATTTTGCACCCGGACGAACGAAATCACTATTCATACCCTGCATCGGCCGAAACTCGTGTTTTTCCGCCTGGTCAACCGAAAATCACTGTTTTGACCTGGAGCGGTTGTCAAAAATGATCTCCGTTCCGACCAGCCTGAAATCACGATCGATCGTCCGGATCGGAAAAATCTCGATTTTGCACCCAGACGAACGAAATCACTATTCAGGCCTTGCATCGGCCAAAACTCGTGATTTTCCGCATGGTCAACCGAAAATCACTGTTTTGACCTGGTGCAGTTGTCAATAACGATTTTTGCCACGATCAGCCTGTAATAACGGTTGATCGTGCGGATCGGTAAAATCTCAATTTTGATCCCGGACGAACGAAAAGACTATTCATACCCTGCATCGGCCGAAACTTGTGTTTTTCCGCCTGGTCAACCGAAAATCTCTGTTTTGACCAGGAGCGGTTGTCAAAAAAGATCTCCGTCCCGATCAGCCTGAAATCACGGTCGATCGTCCGGATCGGTAAAATCTCGATTTTGATCCCGGACGAACGAAATCACTATTCAGGCCTTGCATCGGCCAAAACTCGTGATTTTCCGCATGGTCAACCGAAAATCACTGTTTTGACCTGGTGCAGTTGTCAATAACGATTTTTGCCACGATCAGCCTGTAATAACGGTTGATCGTGCGGATCGGTAAAATCTCGATTTTGATCCCGGACGAACGAAATCACTATTCATACCCTGCATCGGCCGAAACTTGTGTTTTTCCGCCTGGTCAACCGAAAATCTCTGTTTTGGCCAGGAGCGGTTGTCAAAAAAGATCTCCGCCCCGACCAGTCAGAAATCACGGTTGATCGTCCGGATCGGAAAAATCTCGATTTTGCTCCCGGGCGAAGGAAATCACTATTCATACCTTGCATCGGCCGAAACTCGTGTTTTTCCGCCTGGTCAACCGAAAATCACCGCTTTGACCAGGCATGGTTGCCAATAACGATCTCTGCCCCGATCAGCCAGAAATCACAGTCGATAGTTCGGATCGGTAAAATCTCGATTTTGATCCCGGACGAACGAAATCACTATTCATACCCTGCATCGGCCGAAACTCGTGTTTTTCCGCCTGGTCAACCGAAAATCTCTGTTTTGACCAGGAGCGGTTGTCAAAAAAGATCTCCGTCCCGATAAGCCATAAATCACGGTCGATCGTCCGGATCGGTAAAATCTTGATTTTGCACCCGGACGAACGAAATCACTATTCATACCCTGCATCGGTCGAAACTCGTGTTTTTCCGCCTGGTCAACCGAAAATCACTGTTTTGACCTGGAGCGGTTGTCAAAAATGATCTCCGTTCCGACCAGCCTGAAATCACGATCGATCGTCCGGATCGGAAAAATCTCGATTTTGCACCCAGACGAACGAAATCACTATTCAGGCCTTGCATCGGCCAAAACTCGTGATTTTCCGCATGGTCAACCGAAAATCACTGTTTTGACCTGGTGCAGTTGTCAATAACGATTTTTGCCACGATCAGCCTGTAATAACGGTTGATCGTGCGGATCGGTAAAATCTCAATTTTGATCCCGGACGAACGAAAAGACTATTCATACCCTGCATCGGCCGAAACTTGTGTTTTTCCGCCTGGTCAACCGAAAATCTCTGTTTTGACCAGGAGCGGTTGTCAAAAAAGATCTCCGTCCCGATCAGCCTGAAATCACGGTCGATCGTCCGGATCGGTAAAATCTCGATTTTGATCCCGGACGAACGAAATCACTATTCAGGCCTTGCATCGGCCAAAACTCGTGATTTTCCGCATGGTCAACCGAAAATCACTGTTTTGACCTGGTGCAGTTGTCAATAACGATTTTTGCCACGATCAGCCTGTAATAACGGTTGATCGTGCGGATCGGTAAAATCTCGATTTTGATCCCGGACGAACGAAATCACTATTCATACCCTGCATCGGCCGAAACTTGTGTTTTTCCGCCTGGTCAACCGAAAATCTCTGTTTTGGCCAGGAGCGGTTGTCAAAAAAGATCTCCGCCCCGACCAGTCAGAAATCACGGTTGATCGTCCGGATCGGAAAAATCTCGATTTTTCTCCCGGGCGAAGGAAATCACTATTCATACCTTGCATCGGCCGAAACTCGTGTTTTTCTGCCTGGTCAACCGAAAATCACCGCTTTGACCAGGCATGGTTGCCAATAACGATCTCTGCCCCGATCAGCCAGAAATCACAGTCGATAGTTCGGATCGGTAAAATCTCGATTTTGATCCCGGACGAACGAAATCACTATTCATACCCTGCATCGGCCGAAACTCGTGTTTTTCCGCCTGGTCAACCGAAAATCTCTGTTTTGACCAGGAGCGGTTGTCAAAAAAGATCTCCGTCCCGATAAGCCAGAAATCACGGTCGATCGTCCGGATCGGTAAAATCTTGATTTTGCACCCGGACGAACGAAATCACTATTCATACCCTGCATCGGCCGAAACTCGTGTTTTTCCGCCTGGTCAACCGAAAATCACTGTTTTGACCTGGAGCGGTTGTCAAAAATGATCTCCGTTCCGACCAGCCTGAAATCACGATCGATCGTCCGGATCGGAAAAATCTCGATTTTGCACCCAGACGAACGAAATCACTATTCAGGCCTTGCATCGGCCAAAACTCGTGATTTTCCGCATGGTCAACCGAAAATCACTGTTTTGACCTGGTGCAGTTGTCAATAACGATTTTTGCCACGATCAGCCTGTAATAACGGTTGATCGTGCGGATCGGTAAAATCTCAATTTTGATCCCGGACGAACGAAAAGACTATTCATACCCTGCATCGGCCGAAACTTGTGTTTTTCCGCCTGGTCAACCGAAAATCTCTGTTTTGACCAGGAGCGGTTGTCAAAAAAGATCTCCGTCCCGATCAGCCTGAAATCACGGTCGATCGTCCGGATCGGTAAAATCTCGATTTTGATCCCGGACGAACGAAATCACTATTCAGGCCTTGCATCGGCCAAAACTCGTGATTTTCCGCATGGTCAACCGAAAATCACTGTTTTGACCTGGTGCAGTTGTCAATAACGATTTTTGCCACGATCAGCCTGTAATAACGGTTGATCGTGCGGATCGGTAAAATCTCGATTTTGATCCCGGACGAACGAAATCACTATTCATACCCTGCATCGGCCGAAACTTGTGTTTTTCCGCCTGGTCAACCGAAAATCTCTGTTTTGGCCAGGAGCGGTTGTCAAAAAAGATCTCCGTCCCGACCAGTCAGAAATCACGGTTGATCGTCCGGATTGGAAAAATCTCGATTTTTCTCCCGGGCGAAGGAAATCACTATTCATACCTTGCATCGGCCGAAACTCGTGTTTTTCCGCCTGGTCAACCGAAAATCACCGCTTTGACCAGGCATGGTTGCCAATAACGATCTCTGCCCCGATCAGCCAGAAATCACAGTCGATAGTTCGGATCGGTAAAATCTCGATTTTGATCCCGGACGAACGAAATCACTATTCATACCCTGCATCGGCCGAAACTCGTGTTTTTCCGCCTGGTCAACCGAAAATCTCTGTTTTGACCAGGAGCGGTTGTCAAAAAAGATCTCCGTCCCGATAAGCCAGAAATCACGGTCGATCGTCCGGATCGGTAAAATCTTGATTTTGCACCCGGACGAACGAAATCACTATTCATACCCTGCATCGGCCGAAACTCGTGTTTTTCCGCCTGGTCAACCGAAAATCACTGTTTTGACCTGGAGCGGTTGTCAAAAATGATCTCCGTTCCGACCAGCCTGAAATCACGATCGATCGTCCGGATCGGAAAAATCTCGATTTTGCACCCAGACGAACGAAATCACTATTCAGGCCTTGCATCGGCCAAAACTCGTGATTTTCCGCATGGTCAACCGAAAATCACTGTTTTGACCTGGTGCAGTTGTCAATAACGATTTTTGCCACGATCAGCCTGTAATAACGGTTGATCGTGCGGATCGGTAAAATCTCAATTTTGATCCCGGACGAACGAAAAGACTATTCATACCCTGCATCGGCCGAAACTTGTGTTTTTCCGCCTGGTCAACCGAAAATCTCTGTTTTGACCAGGAGCGGTTGTCAAAAAAGATCTCCGTCCCGATCAGCCTGAAATCACGGTCGATCGTCCGGATCGGTAAAATCTCGATTTTGATCCCGGACGAACGAAATCACTATTCAGGCCTTGCATCGGCCAAAACTCGTGATTTTCCGCATGGTCAACCGAAAATCACTGTTTTGACCTGGTGCAGTTGTCAATAACGATTTTTGCCACGATCAGCCTGTAATAACGGTTGATCGTGCGGATCGGTAAAATCTCGATTTTGATCCCGGACGAACGAAATCACTATTCATACCCTGCATCGGCCGAAACTTGTGTTTTTCCGCCTGGTCAACCGAAAATCTCTGTTTTGGCCAGGAGCGGTTGTCAAAAAAGATCTCCGTCCCGACCAGTCAGAAATCACGGTTGATCGTCCGGATCGGAAAAATCTCGATTTTTCTCCCGGGCGAAGGAAATCACTATTCATACCTTGCATCGGCCGAAACTCGTGTTTTTCCGCCTGGTCAACCGAAAATCACCGCTTTGACCAGGCATGGTTGCCAATAACGATCTCTGCCCCGATCAGCCAGAAATCACAGTCGATAGTTCGGATCGGTAAAATCTCGATTTTGATCCCGGACGAACGAAATCACTATTCATACCCTGCATCGGCCGAAACTCGTGTTTTTCCGCCTGGTCAACCGAAAATCTCTGTTTTGACCAGGAGCGGTTGTCAAAAAAGATCTCCGTCCCGATAAGCCAGAAATCACGGTCGATCGTCCGGATCGGTAAAATCTTGATTTTGCACCCGGACGAACGAAGTCACTATTCATACCCTGCATCGGCCGAAACTCGTGTTTTTCCGCCTGGTCAACCGAAAATCACTGTTTTGACCTGGAGCGGTTGTCAAAAATGATCTCCGTTCCGACCAGCCTGAAATCACGATCGATCGTCCGGATCGGAAAAATCTCGATTTTGCACCCAGACGAACGAAATCACTATTCAGGCCTTGCATCGGCCAAAACTCGTGATTTTCCGCCTGGTCAACCGAAAATCACTGTTTTGACCTGGTGCAGTTGTCAATAACGATTTTTGCCACGATCAGCCTGTAATTACGGTTGATCGTTCGGATCGGTAAAATCTCGATTTTGATCCCGGACGAACGAAATCACTATTCATACCCTGCATCGGCCGAAACTCGTGTTTCTCCGCCTGGTCAACCGAAAATCTCTGTTTTGACCAGGAGCGGTTGTCAAAAAAGATCTCCGTCCCGATCAGCCAGAAATCACGGTTTATCGTCCGGATTGGTAAAATCTTGATTTTGCACCCGGGCGAAGGAAATCACTATTCATACCTTGCATCGGCCGAAACTCGTGTTTTTCCGCCTGGTCAACCGAAAATCACCGCTTTGACCAGGCATGGTTGTCAATAACGATCTCTGCCCCGATCAGCCGGAAATCACAGTCGATAGTTCGGATCGGTAAAATCTCGATTTTGATCCCGGACGAACGAAATCACTATTCATACCCTGCATCGGCCGAAACTCGTGTTTTTCCGCCTGGTCAACTGTAAATCTCTGTTTTGACCAGGAGCGGTTGTCAAAAAAGATCTCCATCCCGATCAGCCAGAAATCACGGTCGATCATCCGGATCGGTAAAATCTTGATTTTTCTCCCGGACGAACGGAATCACTATTCTGACCATGCATCGGCCGAAACTCGTGTTTTTCCGCCTGGTCAACCGAAAATCTCTGTTTTGACCTGGAGCGGTTGTCAAAAATGATCTCCGTCCCGATCAGCCTGAAATCACGATCGATCGTCCGGATCGGAAAAATCTCGATTTTGCACCCAGACGAACGAAATCACTATTCAGGCCTTGCATCGGCCAAAACTCGTGATTTTCCGCCTGGTCAACCGAAAATCACTGTTTTGACCTGGTGCAGTTGTCAATAACGATTTTTGCCACGATCAGCCTGTAATTACGGTTGATCGTTCGGATCGGTAAAATCTCGATTTTGATCCCGGACGAACGAAATCACTATTCATACCCTGCATCGGCCGAAACTCGTGTTTCTCCGCCTGGTCAACCGAAAATCTCTGTTTTGACCAGGAGCGGTTGTCAAAAAAGATCTCCGTCCCGATAAGCCAGAAATCACGGTCGATCGTCCGGATCGGTAAAATCTTGATTTTGCACCCGGACGAACGAAATCACTATTCATACCCTGCATCGGCCGAAACTCGTGTTTTTCCGCCTGGTCAACCGAAAATCACTGTTTTGACCTGGAGCGGTTGTCAAAAATGATCTCCGTTCCGACCAGCCTGAAATCACGATCGATCGTCCGGATCGGAAAAATCTCGATTTTGCACCCAGACGAACGAAATCACTATTCAGGCCTTGCATCGGCCAAAACTCGTGATTTTCCGCATGGTCAACCGAAAATCACTGTTTTGACCTGGTGCAGTTGTCAATAACGATTTTTGCCACGATCAGCCTGTAATAACGGTTGATCGTGCGGATCGGTAAAATCTCAATTTTGATCCCGGACGAACGAAAAGACTATTCATACCCTGCATCGGCCGAAACTTGTGTTTTTCCGCCTGGTCAACCGAAAATCTCTGTTTTGACCAGGAGCGGTTGTCAAAAAAGATCTCCGTCCCGATCAGCCTGAAATCACGGTCGATCGTCCGGATCGGTAAAATCTCGATTTTGATCCCGGACGAACGAAATCACTATTCAGGCCTTGCATCGGCCAAAACTCGTGATTTTCCGCATGGTCAACCGAAAATCACTGTTTTGACCTGGTGCAGTTGTCAATAACGATTTTTGCCACGATCAGCCTGTAATAACGGTTGATCGTGCGGATCGGTAAAATCTCGATTTTGATCCCGGACGAACGAAATCACTATTCATACCCTGCATCGGCCGAAACTTGTGTTTTTCCGCCTGGTCAACCGAAAATCTCTGTTTTGGCCAGGAGCGGTTGTCAAAAAAGATCTCCGTCCCGACCAGTCAGAAATCACGGTTGATCGTCCGGATCGGAAAAATCTCGATTTTTCTCCCGGGCGAAGGAAATCACTATTCATACCTTGCATCGGCCGAAACTCGTGTTTTTCCGCCTGGTCAACCGAAAATCACCGCTTTGACCAGGCATGGTTGCCAATAACGATCTCTGCCCCGATCAGCCAGAAATCACAGTCGATAGTTCGGATCGGTAAAATCTCGATTTTGATCCCGGACGAACGAAATCACTATTCATACCCTGCATCGGCCGAAACTCGTGTTTTTCCGCCTGGTCAACCGAAAATCTCTGTTTTGACCAGGAGCGGTTGTCAAAAAAGATCTCCGTCCCGATAAGCCAGAAATCACGGTCGATCGTCCGGATCGGTAAAATCTTGATTTTGCACCCGGACGAACGAAGTCACTATTCATACCCTGCATCGGCCGAAACTCGTGTTTTTCCGCCTGGTCAACCGAAAATCACTGTTTTGACCTGGAGCGGTTGTCAAAAATGATCTCCGTTCCGACCAGCCTGAAATCACGATCGATCGTCCGGATCGGAAAAATCTCGATTTTGCACCCAGACGAACGAAATCACTATTCAGGCCTTGCATCGGCCAAAACTCGTGATTTTCCGCCTGGTCAACCGAAAATCACTGTTTTGACCTGGTGCAGTTGTCAATAACGATTTTTGCCACGATCAGCCTGTAATTACGGTTGATCGTTCGGATCGGTAAAATCTCGATTTTGATCCCGGACGAACGAAATCACTATTCATACCCTGCATCGGCCGAAACTCGTGTTTCTCCGCCTGGTCAACCGAAAATCTCTGTTTTGACCAGGAGCGGTTGTCAAAAAAGATCTCCGTCCCGATCAGCCAGAAATCACGGTTTATCGTCCGGATTGGTAAAATCTTGATTTTGCACCCGGGCGAAGGAAATCACTATTCATACCTTGCATCGGCCGAAACTCGTGTTTTTCCGCCTGGTCAACCGAAAATCACCGCTTTGACCAGGCATGGTTGTCAATAACGATCTCTGCCCCGATCAGCCGGAAATCACAGTCGATAGTTCGGATCGGTAAAATCTCGATTTTGATCCCGGACGAACGAAATCACTATTCATACCCTGCATCGGCCGAAACTCGTGTTTTTCCGCCTGGTCAACTGTAAATCTCTGTTTTGACCAGGAGCGGTTGTCAAAAAAGATCTCCATCCCGATCAGCCAGAAATCACGGTCGATCATCCGGATCGGTAAAATCTTGATTTTTCTCCCGGACGAACGGAATCACTATTCTGACCATGCATCGGCCGAAACTCGTGTTTTTCCGCCTGGTCAACCGAAAATCTCTGTTTTGACCTGGAGCGGTTGTCAAAAATGATCTCCGTCCCGATCAGCCTGAAATCACGATCGATCGTCCGGATCGGAAAAATCTCGATTTTGCACCCAGACGAACGAAATCACTATTCAGGCCTTGCATCGGCCAAAACTCGTGATTTTCCGCCTGGTCAACCGAAAATCACTGTTTTGACCTGGTGCAGTTGTCAATAACGATTTTTGCCACGATCAGCCTGTAATTACGGTTGATCGTTCGGATCGGTAAAATCTCGATTTTGATCCCGGACGAACGAAATCACTATTCATACCCTGCATCGGCCGAAACTCGTGTTTCTCCGCCTGGTCAACCGAAAATCTCTGTTTTGACCAGGAGCGGTTGTCAAAAAAGATCTCCGTCCCGATCAGCCAGAAATCACGGTTGATCGTCCGGATCGGAAAAATCTCGATTTTGCTCCCGGGCGAAGGAAATCACTATTCATACCTTGCATCGGCCGAAACTCGTGTTTTTCCGCCTGGTCAACCGAAAATCACCGCTTTGACCAGGCATGGTTGCCAATAACGATCTCTGCCCCGATCAGCCAGAAATCACAGTCGATAGTTCGGATCGGTAAAATCTCGATTTTGATCCCGGACGAACGAAATCACTATTCATACCCTGCATCGGCCGAAACTCGTGTTTTTCCGCCTGGTCAACCGAAAATCTCTGTTTTGACCAGGAGCGGTTGTCAAAAAAGATCTCCGTCCCGATAAGCCAGAAATCACGGTCGATCGTCCGGATCGGTAAAATCTTGATTTTGCACCCGGACGAACGAAATCACTATTCATACCCTGCATCGGCCGAAACTCGTGTTTTTCCGCCTGGTCAACCGAAAATCACTGTTTTGACCTGGAGCGGTTGTCAAAAATGATCTCCGTTCCGACCAGCCTGAAATCACGATCGATCGTCCGGATCGGAAAAATCTCGATTTTGCACCCAGACGAACGAAATCACTATTCAGGCCTTGCATCGGCCAAAACTCGTGATTTTCCGCATGGTCAACCGAAAATCACTGTTTTGACCTGGTGCAGTTGTCAATAACGATTTTTGCCACGATCAGCCTGTAATAACGGTTGATCGTGCGGATCGGTAAAATCTCAATTTTGATCCCGGACGAACGAAAAGACTATTCATACCCTGCATCGGCCGAAACTTATGTTTTTCCGCCTGGTCAACCGAAAATCTCTGTTTTGACCAGGAGCGGTTGTCAAAAAAGATCTCCGTCCCGATCAGCCTGAAATCACGGTCGATCGTCCGGATCGGTAAAATCTCGATTTTGATCCCGGACGAACGAAATCACTATTCAGGCCTTGCATCGGCCAAAACTCGTGATTTTCCGCATGGTCAACCGAAAATCACTGTTTTGACCTGGTGCAGTTGTCAATAACGATTTTTGCCACGATCAGCCTGTAATAACGGTTGATCGTGCGGATCGGTAAAATCTCGATTTTGATCCCGGACGAACGAAATCACTATTCATACCCTGCATCGGCCGAAACTTGTGTTTTTCCGCCTGGTCAACCGAAAATCTCTGTTTTGGCCAGGAGCGGTTGTCAAAAAAGATATCCGTCCCGACCAGTCAGAAATCACGGTTGATCGTCCGGATCGGAAAAATCTCGATTTTGCTCCCGGGCGAAGGAAATCACTATTCATACCTTGCATCGGCCGAAACTCGTGTTTTTCCGCCTGGTCAACCGAAAATCACCGCTTTGACCAGGCATGGTTGCCAATAACGATCTCTGCCCCGATCAGCCGGAAATCACAGTCGATAGTTCGGATCGGTAAAATCTCGATTTTGATCCCGGACGAACGAAATCACAATTCATACCCTGCATCGGCCGAAACTCGTGTTTTTCCGCCTGGTCAACCGAAAATCTCTGTTTTGACCAGGAGCGGTTGTCAAAAATGATCTCCATCCCGATCAGCCTGAAATCACGATCGATCGTCCGGATCAGAAAAATCTCGATTTTGCACCCAGACGAACGAAATCACTATTCAGGCCTTGCATCGGCCAAAACTCGTGATTTTCCGCATGGTCAACCGAAAATCACTGTTTTGACCTGGTGCAGTTGTCAATAACGATTTTTGCCACGATCAGCCTGTAATAACGGTTGATCGTGCGGATCGGTAAAATCTCGATTTTGATCCCGGACGAACGAAATCACTATTCATACCCTGCATCGGCCGAAACTTGTGTTTTTCCGCCTGGTCAACCGAAAATCTCTGTTTTGGCCAGGAGCGGTTGTCAAAAAAGATCTCCGTCCCGACCAGTCAGAAATCACGGTTGATCGTCCGGATCGGAAAAATCTCGATTTTGCTCCCGGGCGAAGGAAATCACTATTCATACCTTGCATCGGCCGAAACTCGTGTTTTTCCGCCTGGTCAACCGAAAATCACCGCTTTGACCAGGCATGGTTGCCAATAACGATCTCTGCCCCGATCAGCCGGAAATCACAGTCGATAGTTCGGATCGGTAAAATCTCGATTTTGATCCCGGACGAACGAAATCACAATTCATACCCTGCATCGGCCGAAACTCGTGTTTTTCCGCCTGGTCAACCGAAAATCTCTGTTTTGACCAGGAGCGGTTGTCAAAAATGATCTCCATCCCGATCAGCCTGAAATCACGATCGATCGTCCGGATCAGAAAAATCTCGATTTTGCACCCAGACGAACGAAATCACTATTCAGGCCTTGCATCGGCCAAAACTCGTGATTTTCCGCATGGTCAACCGAAAATCACTGTTTTGACCTGGTGCAGTTGTCAATAACGATTTTTGCCACGATCAGCCTGTAATAACGGTTGATCGTTCGGATCGGTAAAATCTCGATTTTGATCCCGGACGAACGAAATCACTATTCATACCCTGCATCGGCCGAAACTCGTGTTTTTCCGCCTGGTCAACCGAAAATCTCTGTTTTGACCAGGAGCGGTTGTCAGAAAAGATCTCCGTCCCGATCAGCCAGAAATCACGGTTTATCGTCCGGATTGGTAAAATCTTGATTTTGCACCCGGGCGAAGGAAATCACTATTCATACCTTGCATCGGCCGAAACTCGTGTTTTTCCGCCTGGTCAACCGAAAATCACCGCTTTGACCAGGCATGGTTGTCAATAACGATCTCTGCCCCGATCAGCCGGAAATCACAGTCGATAGTTCGGATCGGTAAAATCTCGATTTTGATCCCGGACGAACGAAATCACTATTCATACCCTGCATCGGCCGAAACTCGTGTTTTTCCGCCTGGTCAACTGTAAATCTCTGTTTTGACCAGGAGCGGTTGTCAAAAAAGATCTCCATCCCGATCAGCCAGAAATCACGGTCGATCATCCGGATCGGTAAAATCTTGATTTTTCTCCCGGACGAACGGAATCACTATTCTGACCATGCATCGGCCGAAACTCGTGTTTTTCCGCCTGGTCAACCGAAAATCTCTGTTTTGACCTGGAGCGGTTGTCAAAAATGATCTCCGTCCCGATCAGCCTGAAATCACGATCGATCGTCCGGATCGGAAAAATCTCGATTTTGCACCCAGACGAACGAAATCACTATTCAGGCCTTGCATCGGCCAAAACTCGTGATTTTCCGCCTGGTCAACCGAAAATCACTGTTTTGACCAGGCATGGTTGCCAATAACGATCTCTGCCCCGATCAGCCGGAAATCACAGTCGATAGTTCGGATCGGTAAAATCTCGATTTTGATCCCGGACGAACGAAATCACAATTCATACCCTGCATCGGCCGAAACTCGTGTTTTTCCGCCTGGTCAACTGTAAATCTCTGTTTTGACCAGGAGCGGTTGTCAAAAAAGATCTCCATCCCGATCAGCCAGAAATCATGGTCGATCATCCGGATCGGTAAAATCTTGATTTTTCTCCCGGACGAACGGAATCACTATTCTGACCATGCATCGGCCGAAACTCGTGTTTTTCCGCCTGGTCAACCGAAAATCTCTGTTTTGACCTGGAGCGGTTGTCAAAAATGATCTCCGTCCCGATCAGCCTGAAATCACGATCGATCGTCCGGATCGGAAAAATCTCGATTTTGCACCCAGACGAACGAAATCACTATTCAGGCCTTGCATCGGCCAAAACTCGTGATTTTCCGCCTGGTCAACCGAAAATCATTGTTTTGACCTGGTGCAGTTGTCAATAACGATTTTTGCCACGATCAGCCTGTAATTACGGTTGATCGTTCGGATCGGTAAAATCTCGATTTTGATCCCGGACGAACGAAATCACTATTCATACCCTGCATCGGCCGAAACTCGTGTTTCTCCGCCTGGTCAACCGAAAATCTCTGTTTTGACCAGGAGCGGTTGTCAAAAAAGATCTCCGTCCCGATCAGCCAGAAATCACGGTTTATCGTCCGGATTGGTAAAATCTTGATTTTGCACCCGGGCGAAGGAAATCACTATTCATACCTTGCATCGGCCGAAACTCGTGTTTTTCCGCCTGGTCAACCGAAAATCACCGCTTTGACCAGGCATGGTTGTCAATAACGATCTCTGCCCCGATCAGCCGGAAATCACAGTCGATAGTTCGGATCGGTAAAATCTCGATTTTGATCCCGGACGAACGAAATCACTATTCATACCCTGCATCGGCCGAAACTCGTGTTTTTCCGCCTGGTCAACTGTAAATCTCTGTTTTGACCAGGAGCGGTTGTCAAAAAAGATCTCCATCCCGATCAGCCAGAAATCACGGTCGATCATCCGGATCGGTAAAATCTTGATTTTTCTCCCGGACGAACGGAATCACTATTCTGACCATGCATCGGCCGAAACTCGTGTTTTTCCGCCTGGTCAACCGAAAATCTCTGTTTTGACCAGGAGCGGTTGTCAAAAATGATCTCCGTCCCGATCAGCCTGAAATCACGATCGATCGTCCGGATCGGAAAAATCTCGATTTTGCACCCAGACGAACGAAATCACTATTCAGGCCTTGCATCGGCCAAAACTCGTGATTTTCCGCCTGGTCAACCGAAAATCATTGTTTTGACCTGGTGCAGTTGTCAATAACGATTTTTGCCACGATCAGCCTGTAATTACGGTTGATCGTTCGGATCGGTAAAATCTCGATTTTGATCCCGGACGAACGAAATCACTATTCATACCCTGCATCGGCCGAAACTCGTGTTTCTCCGCCTGGTCAACCGAAAATCTCTGTTTTGACCAGGAGCGGTTGTCAAAAAAGATCTCCGTCCCGATCAGCCAGAAATCACGGTTTATCGTCCGGATTGGTAAAATCTTGATTTTGCACCCGGGCGAAGGAAATCACTATTCATACCTTGCATCGGCCGAAACTCGTGTTTTTCCGCCTGGTCAACCGAAAATCACCGCTTTGACCAGGCATGGTTGTCAATAACGATCTCTGCCCCGATCAGCCGGAAATCACAGTCGATAGTTCGGATCGGTAAAATCTCGATTTTGATTCCGGACGAACGAAATCACTATTCATACCCTGCATCGGCCGAAACTCGTGTTTTTCCGCCTGGTCAACCGAAAATCTCTGTTTTGACCAGGTGCGGTTGTCAAAAAAGATCTCCGTCCCGATAAGCCAGAAATCACGGTCGATCATCCGGATCGGTAAAATCTTGATTTTTCTCCCGGACGAACGGAATCACTATTCTGACCATGCATCGGCCGAAACTCGTGTTTTTCCGCCTGGTCAACCGAAAATCTCTGTTTTGACCTGGAGCGGTTGTCAAAAATGATCTCCGTCCCGATCGGCCTGAAATCACGATCGATCGTCCGGATCGGAAAAATCTCGATTTTGCACCCAGACGAACGAAATCACTATTCAGGCCTTGCATCGGCCAAAACTCGTGATTTTCCGCCTGGTCAACCGAAAATCACTGTTTTGACCTGGTGCAGTTGTCAATAACGATTTTTGCCACGATCAGCCTGTAATTACGGTTGATCGTTCGGATCGGTAAAATCTCGATTTTGATCCCGGACGAACGAAATCACTATTCATACCCTGCATTGGCCGAAACTCGTGTTTCTCCGCCTGGTCAACTGTAAATCTCTGTTTTGACCAGGAGCGGTTGTCAAAAAAGATCTCCATCCCGATCAGCCAGAAATCACGGTCGATCATCCGGATCGGTAAAATCTTGATTTTTCTCCCGGACGAACGGAATCACTATTCTGACCATGCATCGGCCGAAACTCGTGTTTTTCCGCCTGGTCAACCGAAAATCTCTGTTTTGACCTGGAGCGGTTGTCAAAAATGATCTCCGTCCCGATCAGCCTGAAATCACGATCGATCGTCCTGATCGGAAAAATCTCGATTTTGCACCCAGACGAACGAAATCACTATTCAGGCCTTGCATCGGCCAAAACTCGTGATTTTCCGCCTGGTCAACCGAAAATCACTGTTTTGACCTGGTGCAGTTGTCAATAACGATTTTTGCCACGATCAGCCTGTAATTACGGTTGATCGTTCGGATCGGTAAAATCTCGATTTTGATCCCGGACGAACGAAATCACTATTCATACCCTGCATCGGCCGAAACTCGTGTTTCTCCGCCTGGTCAACCGAAAATCTCTGTTTTGACCAGGAGCGGTTGTCAAAAAAGATCTCCGTCCCGATCAGCCAGAAATCACGGTTGATCGTCCGGATTGGTAAAATCTTGATTTTGCACCCGGGCGAAGGAAATCACTATTCATACCTTGCATCGGCCGAAACTCGTGTTTTTCCGCCTGGTCAACCGAAAATCACCGCTTTGACCAGGCATGGTTGTCAATAACGATCTCTGCCCCGATCAGCCGGAAATCACAGTCGATAGTTCGGATCGGTAAAATCTCGATTTTGATCCCGGACGAACGAAATCACTATTCATACCCTGCATCGGCTGAAACTCGTGTTTTTCCGCCTGGTCAACTGTAAATCTCTGTTTTGACTAGGAGCGGTTGTCAAAAAAGATCTCCGTCCCGATCAGCCAGAAATCACGGTCGATCATCCGGATCGGTAAAATCTTGATTTTTCTCCCGGACGAACGGAATCACTATTCTGACCATGCATCGGCCGAAACTCGTGTTTTTCCGCCTGGTCAACCGAAAATCTCTGTTTTGACCTGGAGCGGTTGTCAAAAATGATCTCCGTCCCGATCGGCCTGAAATCACGATCGATCGTCCGGATCGGAAAAATCTCGATTTTGCACCCAGACGAACGAAATCACTATTCAGGCCTTGCATCGGCCAAAACTCGTGATTTTCCGCCTGGTCAACCGAAAATCACTGTTTTGACCTGGTGCAGTTGTCAATAACGATTTTTGCCACGATCAGCCTGTAATTACGGTTGATCGTTCGGATCGGTAAAATCTCGATTTTGATCCCGGACGAACGAAATCACTATTCATACCCTGCATTGGCCGAAACTCGTGTTTCTCCGCCTGGTCAACCGAAAATCTCTGTTTTGACCAGGAGCGGTTGTCAAAAAAGATCTCCGTCCCGACCAGTCAGAAATCACGGTTGATCGTCCGGATCGGAAAAATCTCGATTTTGCTCCCGGACGAACGAAATCACTATTCATACCTTGCATCGGCCGAAACTCGTGTTTTTCCGCCTGGTCAACCGAAAATCACCGCTTTGACCAGGCATGGTTGCCAATAACGATCTCTGCCCCGATCAGCCGGAAATCACAGTCGATAGTTCGGATCGGTAAAATCTCGATTTTGATCCCGGACGAACGAAATCACTATTCATACCCTGCATCGGCCGAAACTCGTGTTTTTCCGCCTGGTCAACCGAAAATCTCTGTTTTGACCAGGAGCGGTTGTCAAAAAAGATCTCCGTCCCGATAAGCCAGAAATCACGGTCGATCGTCCGGATCGGTAAAATCGTGATTTTGCACCCGGACGAACGAAATCACTATTCATACCCTGCATCGGCCGAAACTCGTGTTTTCCGCCTGGTCAACCGAAAATCTCTGTTTTGACCTGGAGCGGTTGTCAAAAATGATCTCCGTTCCGACCAGCCTGAAATCACGATCGATCGTCCGGATCGGAAAAATCTCGATTTTGCACCCAGACGAACGAAATCACTATTCAGGCCTTGCATCGGCCAAAACTCGTGATTTTCCGCATGGTCAACCGAAAATCACTGTTTTGACCTGGTGCAGTTGTCAATAACGATTTTTGCCACGATCAGCCTGTAATAACGGTTGATCGTGCGGATCGGTAAAATCTCAATTTTGATCCCGGACGAACAAAAAGACTATTCATACCCTGCATCGGCCGAAACTTGTGTTTTTCCGCCTGGTCAACCGAAAATCTCTGTTTTGACCAGGAGCGGTTGTCAAAAAAGATCTCCGTCCCGATCAGCCTGAAATCACGGTCGATCGTCCGGATCGGTAAAATCTCGATTTTGATCCCGGACGAACGAAATCACTATTCTGACCATGCATCGGCCGAAACTCGTGTTTTTCCGCCTGGGCAACCGAAAATCACTGTTTTGACCAGGAGCGGTTGTCAAAAATGATCTCCATCCCGATCAGCCTGAAATCACGATCGATCGTCCGGATCAGAAAAATCTCGATTTTGCACCCAGACGAACGAAATCACTATTCAGGCCTTGCATCGGCCAAAACTCGTGATTTTCAGCATGGTCAACCGAAAATCACTGTTTTGACCTGGTGCAGTTGTCAATAACGATTTTTGCCACGATCAGCCTGTAATAACGGTTGATCGTTCGGATCGGTAAAATCTCGATTTTGATCCCGGACGAACGAAATCACTATTCATACCCTGCATCGGCCGAAACTCGTGTTTTTCCGCCTGGTCAACCGAAAATCTCTGTTTTGACCAGGAGCGGTTGTCAAAAAAGATCTCCGTCCCGATCAGCCAGAAATCACGGTTTATCGTCCGGATTGGTAAAATCTTGATTTTGCACCCGGGCGAAGGAAATCACTATTCATACCTTGCATCGGCCGAAACTCGTGTTTTTCCGCCTGGTCAACCGAAAATCACCGCTTTGACCAGGCATGGTTGTCAATAACGATCTCTGCCCCGATCAGCCGGAAATCACAGTCGATAGTTCGGATCGGTAAAATCTC
The DNA here is from genome assembly GCA_037074485.1 of Delonix regia. Classification (NCBI taxonomy): domain Eukaryota; kingdom Viridiplantae; phylum Streptophyta; class Magnoliopsida; order Fabales; family Fabaceae; genus Delonix; species Delonix regia. The sequence continues at coordinate 849,994 of JAYWLE010000016.1, forward strand.
GATTTTGATCCCGGACGAACGAAATCACTATTCATACCCTGCATCGGCCGAAACTCGTGTTTTTCCGCCTGGTCAACTGTAAATCTCTGTTTTGACCAGGAGCGGTTGTCAAAAAAGATCTCCATCCCGATCAGCCAGAAATCACGGTCGATCATCCGGATCGGTAAAATCTTGATTTTTCTCCCGGACGAACGGAATCACTATTCTGACCATGCATCGGCCGAAACTCGTGTTTTTCCGCCTGGTCAACCGAAAATCTCTGTTTTGACCTGGAGCGGTTGTCAAAAATGATCTCCGTCCCGATCAGCCTGAAATCACGATCGATCGTCCGGATCGGAAAAATCTCGATTTTGCACCCAGACGAACGAAATCACTATTCAGGCCTTGCATCGGCCAAAACTCGTGATTTTCCGCCTGGTCAACCGAAAATCACTGTTTTGACCTGGTGCAGTTGTCAATAACGATTTTTGCCACGATCAGCCTGTAATTACGGTTGATCGTTCGGATCGGTAAAATCTCGATTTTGATCCCGGACGAACGAAATCACTATTCATACCCTGCATCGGCCGAAACTCGTGTTTCTCCGCCTGGTCAACCGAAAATCTCTGTTTTGACCAGGAGCGGTTGTCAAAAAAGATCTCCGTCCCGATCAGCCAGAAATCACGGTTTATCGTCCGGATTGGTAAAATCTTGATTTTGCACCCGGGCGAAGGAAATCACTATTCATACCTTGCATCGGCCGAAACTCGTGTTTTTCCGCCTGGTCAACCGAAAATCACCGCTTTGACCAGGCATGGTTGTCAATAACGATCTCTGCCCCGATCAGCCGGAAATCACAGTCGATAGTTCGGATCGGTAAAATCTCGATTTTGATCCCGGACGAACGAAATCACTATTCATACCCTGCATCGGCCGAAACTCGTGTTTTTCCGCCTGGTCAACTGTAAATCTCTGTTTTGACCAGGAGCGGTTGTCAAAAAAGATCTCCATCCCGATCAGCCAGAAATCACGGTCGATCATCCGGATCGGTAAAATCTTGATTTTTCTCCCGGACGAACGGAATCACTATTCTGACCATGCATCGGCCGAAACTCGTGTTTTTCCGCCTGGTCAACCGAAAATCTCTGTTTTGACCTGGAGCGGTTGTCAAAAATGATCTCCGTCCCGATCAGCCTGAAATCACGATCGATCGTCCGGATCGGAAAAATCTCGATTTTGCACCCAGACGAACGAAATCACTATTCAGGCCTTGCATCGGCCAAAACTCGTGATTTTCCGCCTGGTCAACCGAAAATCACTGTTTTGACCTGGTGCAGTTGTCAATAACGATTTTTGCCACGATCAGCCTGTAATTACGGTTGATCGTTCGGATCGGTAAAATCTCGATTTTGATCCCGGACGAACGAAATCACTATTCATACCCTGCATCGGCCGAAACTCGTGTTTCTCCGCCTGGTCAACCGAAAATCTCTGTTTTGTCCAGGAGCGGTTGTCAGAAAAGATCTCCGTCCCGATCAGCCAGAAATCACGGTTTATCGTCCGGATTGGTAAAATCTTGATTTTGCACCCGGGCGAAGGAAATCACTATTCATACCTTGCATCGGCCGAAACTCGTGTTTTTCCGCCTGGTCAACCGAAAATCACCGCTTTGACCAGGCATGGTTGTCAATAACGATCTCTGCCCCGATCAGCCGGAAATCACAGTCGATAGTTCGGATCGGTAAAATCTCGATTTTGATCCCGGACGAACGAAATCACTATTCATACCTTGCATCGGCCGAAACTCGTGTCTTTCCGCCTGGTCAACCAAAAATCACCGTTTTGACCAGGTATGGTTGTCAATAACGATCTCTGCCCCGATCAGCCGGAAATCAGAGTCCATAGTTTGGATCGGTAAAATCTCGATTTTGATCCCGGACGAACGAAATCACTATTCATACCCTGCATCGGCCGAAACTCGTGTTTTTCCGCCTGGTCAACCGAAAATCTCTGTTTTGACCTGGAGCGGTTGTCAAAAATGATCTCCGTCCCGATAAGCCAGAAATCACGGATGATCGTCCGGATCGGTAAAATCTCGATTTTGATCCCGAACGAGCGAAATCACTATTCATACCCTGCATCGGCCGAAACTCGTGTTTTTCCGCCTGGTCAACCGAAAATCTCTGTTTTGACCAGGAGCGGTTGTCAAAAAAGATCTCCGTCCCGATAAGCCAGAAATCACGGTCGATCGTCCGGATCGGTAAAATCTTGATTTTGCTCCCGGACGAACGAAATCACTATTCATACCCTGCATCGGCCGAAACTCGTGTTTTTCCGCCTGGTCAACCGAAAATCACCGCTTTGACCAGGCATGGTTGTCAAAAAAGATCTCCGTCCCGATCACCCAGAAATCACGGTCGATCGTCCGGATCGGTAAAATCTTCATTTTGCTCCCGGACGAACGAAATCACTATTCAGACCATGCATCGGCCGAAACTCGTGTTTTTCCGCCTGGTCAACCGAAAATCCCTGTTTTGACCTGGAGCGGTTGTCAAAAATGATCTCCGTCCCGATCAGCCTGAAATCACGATCGATCATCCGGATCGGAAAAATCTCGATTTTGCACCCAGACGGACGAAATCACTATTCAGGCCTTGCATCGGCCAAAACTCGTGATTTTCCGCATGGTCAACCGAAAATCACTGTTTTGACCTGGTGCAGTTGTCAATAACGATTTTCGCCACGATCAGCCTGTAATAACGGTTGATCGTTCGGATCGGTAAAATCTCGATTTTGATCCCGGACGAACGAAATCACTATTCATACCCTGCATCGGTCGAAACTCGTGTCTTTCCGCCTGGTCAGCCGAAAATCTCTGTTTTGACCAGGAGCGGTTGTCAAAAAAGATCTCCGTCCCGATCAGCCAGAAATCACGGTCGGTCGTCCGGATCGGTAAAATCTTGATTTTGCTCCCAGACGAACGAAATCTCTATTCAGACCATGCATCGGCCGAAACTCGTGTTTTTCCGCCTGGTCAACCGAAAATCACCGTTTTGACCAGGAGCGGTTGTCAAAAATGATCTCCGTCCCGATCAGCCTGAAATCACGATCGATCGTCCGGATCGGAAAAATCTCGATTTTGCACCCAGACGAACGAAATCACTATTCAGGCCTTGCATCGACCAAAACTCGTGATTTTCCGCATGGTCAACCGAAAATCACTGTTTTGACCTGGTGCAGTTGTCAATAACGATTTTTGCCACGATCAGCCTGTAGTAACGGTTGATCGTTCGGATCGGTAAAATCTGGATTTTGATCCCGGGCGAACGAAATCACTATTCCTACCCTGCATCGGCCGAAACTCGTGTTTTTTCGCCTGGTCAACCGAAAATCACCGTTTTGACCAGGTATGGTTGTCAATAACGATCTCTGCCCCGATCAACCGGAAATCACAGTCCATAGTTCGGATCGGTAAAATCTCGATTTTGTACTCAGACGAACAAAATCACTATTCATACCTTGCATCGCCCGTAACTCGTGATTTTCCTCCTGGTCAACCGAAAATCACCGTTTCGACCAGGTACGGTTGTCAAAAACGACCTCCGTCTCGATCAGCCAGAAATCACGGTCGATCGTCCGGATCGGTAAATCTCAATTTTACACCCGGGCGAACGAAATCGCTATTCAGACCATGCATCGACCTTTATTCGTGATATTCAGCCTGGTCAACCAAAAATCATTGTTTTGACCAGGTACGATTGTCAATAACGATTTTCGCCACGATTAGCCTGTAATAACGGTTGATCGTTCGGATCGGTAAAATCTCGATTTTGATCCCGGACGAACGAAATCACTATTCATACCCTGCATCGGCCGAAACTCGTGTTTTTCCGCCTGGTCAACCGAAAATCTCTGTTTTGACCAGGTGCGGTTGTCAAAAAAGATCTCCGTCCCGATAAGCCAGAAATCACGGTCGATCGTCCGGATCGGTAAAATCTTGATTTTGCACCCGGACGAACGAAATCACTATTCATACCCTGCATCGGCCGAAACTCGTGTTTTTCCGCCTGGTCAACCGAAAATCTCTGTTTTGACCTGGAGCGGTTGTCAAAAATGATCTCCGTCCCGATCAGCCTGAAATCACGATCGATCATCCGGATCGGAAAAATCTCGATTTTGCACCCAGACGAACGAAATCACTATTCAGGCCTTGCATCGACCAAAACTCGTGATTTTCCGCATGGTCAACCGAAAATCACTGTTTTGACCTGGTGCAGTTGTCAATAACGATTTTTGCCACGATCAGCCTGTAGTAACGGTTGATCGTTCGGATCGGTAAAATCTCGATTTTGATCCCGGACGAACGAAATCACTATTCCTACCCTGCATCGGCCGAAACTCGTGTTTTTCCGCCTGGTCAACCGAAAATCTCTGTTTTCACCAGGAGCGGTTGTCAAAAAAGATCTCCGCCCCGATCAGCCAGAAATCACGGTTGATCGTCCTGATCGGTAAAATCTTGATTTTGCACCCGGGCGAAGGAAATCACTATTCATAGCTTGCATCGGCCGAAACTCGTGTTTTTCTGCCTGGTCAACCGAAAATCACCGTTTTGACCTGGTATGGTTGTCAATAACGATCTCTGCCCCGATCAGCCGGAAATCACTGTCGATAGTTCGGTTCGGTAAAATCTCGATTTTTTACCCGGACGAACAAAATCACTATTCATACCTTGCATCGCCCGTAACTCGTGATTTTCCGCCTGGTCAACCGAAAATCACCGTTTCGACCAGGTACGGTTGTCAAAAACGACCTCCGTCCCGATCAGCCAGAAATTGCGGTCGATCGTCCGGATCGGTAAATCTCAATTTTACACCCGGGCGAACGAAATCGCTATTCAGACCATGCATCGACCTTTACTCGTGATATTCAGCCTGGTCAACCAAAAATCATTGTTTTGACCAGGTACGATTGTCAGTAACGATTCTCGCTACAATCAGCCTGTAATAATGGTTGCTCGTTCGGAACGATAAAATCTCGATTTTGATCCCAGACGAACTCAATCACTATTCATACCCTCCATCGGCCGAAACTCGTGTTTTTCCGCCTGGTCAACTGAAAATCTCTGTTTTGACCAGGAGCGGTTGTCAAAAAAGATCTCCGTCCCGATCAGCCAGAAATCACGGTTGATCGTCCGGATCGGTAAAATCTTGATTTTCCACTCAGGCGAAGGAAATCACTATTCATACCTTGCATCGGCCGAAACTCGTGTTTTTCCGCCTGGTCAACCGAAAATCACCGTTTTGACCATGAGCGGTTGTCAAAAATGATCTCCGTCCCGATCAGTCTGAAATCACGATCGATCGTACGGATCGGAAAAATCTCGATTTTGCACCCAGACGAACTCAATCACTATTCATCCCTTGCATCGGCCGAAACTCGTGTTTTTCCGCCTGGTCAACCGAAAATCACTGTTTTGACCTGGTGCAGTTGTCAATAACGATTTTTGCCACGATCAGCCTGTAATAACGGTTGATCGTTCGGATCGGTAAAATCTCAATTTTGATCCCGGACGAACGAAATCACTATTCATGCCCTGCATCGGCCGAAACTCGTGTTTTTCTGCCTGGTCAACCAAAAAATCTCTGTTTTGGCCAAGAGCGGTTGTCAAAAAAGATCTCCGTCCCGATCAGCCAGAAATCACGGTTGATCGTCCGGATCGGTAAAATCTTGATTTTGCACCCGGGCGAAGGAAATCACTATTCATACCTTGCATCGGCCGAAACTCGTGTTTTTCAGCCTGGTCAACCGAAAATCACCGTTTTGACCAGGTATGGCTGTCAGTAACGATCTCTACCCCGATCAGCCGGAAATCGCAATCGATAGTTCGGATCGGTAAAATCTCGATCTTGATCCCGGACGAACGAAATCACTATTCATACCCTGCATCGGCCGAAACTCGTGTTTTTCCGCCTGTTCAACCGAAAATCTCTGTTTTGACCAGGAGCGGTTGTCAAAAATGATCTCCGTTCCGATCAGCCAGAAATCACGATCGATCGTCCGTATCGGAAAAATCTCGATTTTGCACCCAGACGAACGAAATCACTATTCAAGCCTTGCATCGACCTTTGCTCGTGATTTTCCGCATGGTCAACCGAAAATCACTATTTTGACCTGGTGCAGTTGTCAATAACGATCCCTACCCCGATCAGCCAGAAATCACGGTCGATCGTTCGGATCGGTAAAATCTCGATTTTGCACCCGGACGAACGAAATCACCATTCATACCATGCATCGGCCGAAACTCGTGTTTTTCCACCTGGTCAATAGAAAATCACCGTTTTGACCTGGTATCGTTGTCAATAACGTTCTCATCCCCGATTAGCCAGAAATCACAGTCGATCGTTCGGATCGGTAAAATCTCGATTTTGCTCCCGGACGAACGAAATCACTATTCATACCTTGCATCGCCCGAAACTCCTGATTTTCCGCCTGGTCAACCGAAAATCTCTGTTTTGACCTGGAGCGAATGTCAATAACGATCTCTGCCCCGATCAGCTAGCAATCACGGCCGATCGTTCGGATCGGTAAAATCTCGATCTTGCACCTGGACGAAGGAAATCACTATTCATACCTTGCATCGGCCGAAACTCGTGTTTTTCCGCCTGGTCAACCGAAAATCACCGTTTTGACCTGGTAGGGTTGTCAATAACGATCTCTGCCCCGATCAGCCAAAAATCACAGTCGATCGTTCGGATCGGTAAAATCTCGATTTTGCACCCGGACGAACGAAATCACTATTCATACCTTGCATCGGCCGAAACTCGTGTTTTTCCGCCTGGTCAACCGAAAATCACCGTTTTGACCAGGTATGGTTGCCAATAACGATCTCTGCTCCGATCAGCCGAAAATCACAGTCGATAGTTCGGATCGGTAAAATCTCGATTTTGCACCCGGACGAACGAAATCACTATTCATACCTTGCATCGGCCGAAACTCATGATTTTTCGCCTGGTCAACCGAAAGTCTCTGTTTTGACCAGGAGCGGTTACCAAAAATGATCTCCGTCCCGATCAGCCAGAAATCACGGTCGATCGTCCGGATCGGTAAAATCTTGATTTTGCACCCGGACGAACGAAATCACTATTCAGACCTTGCATCGACCGAAACTCGTGATTCTCCGCATGGTCAACCGAAAATCTCTGTTTTGACCTGGAGCGGTTGTCAAAAATGATCTCCGTCCCGATCAGCCAGAAATCACGGTCGATCGTCTAGATCGGTAAAATCATGATTTTGCACCCGGACGAACGAAATCACTATTCATACCTTGCATCGGCCGAAACTCGTGTTTTTCCGCCTGGTCAACCGAAAATCACTGTTTTGACCAGGTATGGTTGACAATAACGATCCCTGCCCCGATCAGCCAGAAATCTCGGTCGATCATTCGGATCGGGAAAATCTCGATTTTGCACCCGGACGAACGAAATCACTATTCATACCTTGCATCGCCTGAAACTCGTGATTTTCTGCCTGGTCAATCGAAAATCTCTGTTTCGACCAGGCACGGTTGTCAATAACGATTTTCGCCACGATCAACCTGTAATAACGGTTGATCAATCGGATCGGTAAATTCTCGATTTTTATCCCGGACGAACGAAATCACTATTCATACCTTGCATCGCCCGAAACTCGTGATTTTTCGCATGGTCAACCGAAAAACATTGTTTTGACCTGGTGCAGTTGTCAATAACGATCTCTGCCCCGATCAGCCAGAAATCACGATCGATCGTCCGGATCGGTAAAATCTGGATTTTGCTCCCGGACGAACGAAATCACTATTCAGGCCTTGCATCGACCAAAACTCGTGATTTTCCGCATGGTCAACCGAAAATCACTGTTTTGACCTGGTGCAGTTGTCAATAACGATCTCTGCCTCGATCAGCCAGAAATCATGGTCGATCGTTCGGATCAGTAAATTCTTGATTTTGCAACCGGACGAACGAAACCACTATTCTTACCTTGCATCGGCCGAAACTCGTGTTTTTCTGCCTGGTCAACCAAGAATCACTGTTTTAACCAGGTATGGTTGTCAATAACGATCTCTGCCCCGATCAGCCAGAAATAACAGTCGATCGTTCGGATCGGTAAAATCTCAATTTTGCTCCCAGACGAACAAAATCACTATTCATGCCCTGCATCGGCCGAAAATCGTGTTTTTCGCCTGTTGAACCGAAAATCACTGTTTCGACCAGGTACGGTTGTTAATAACGATATCTGCCATGATATGCCTGAAATAACGATAGATCGTTCGGATCGGTAAAATCTCGATTTTGCTCCCGGACGAACGAAATCACTATTCATGCCCTGCATCGGCTGAAACTCGTGGATTTTCGCCTGGTCAACCGAAAATCACTGTTTCGACCGGGTAAGGTTGTCAATAACGATATCCGCCACGATACGCCTGAAATAACTGTCGATCGTTCGGATGGGTAAAATCTCGATTTTGCTCCCGGACGAACGAAATCACTATTCATGCCCTGCATCGGCCGAAACTCATGATTTTTCGCCAGGTCAACCGAAAATCACTGTTTTGACCAGGTATGGTTGTCAAAAATGATTTCCGCCACGATCGGCCACAAATCACAGTCGATCGCCCGGATCGGTAAAATCTCGATTTTGCTCTCGGACGAACGAAATCGCTATTCAGGCCTTGCATCGACCGAGACTCGTGATTTTTGACCTGGTCAACCAAAAATCATGGTTTTGAGCAGGTGCGGTTGTCAATAACGATTTTCGCCACGATCAGCCAGAAATCACGGTCGATCGTTCGGATCAGTAAAATCTCGATTTTGCACCCGGACGAACGAAATCACTATTCATGCCCAGCATCGGCCGAAACTCGTGATTTTTCGCCTTGTCAACTGAAAATCACAGTTTTGACAAGGTACGGTTGTCAAAAACGATCTCCGCCACGATAAGCCTGAAATCACGGCCGATTGATCGTAGCGGTAAAATCTCGATTTTGCACCCAGACGAACGAAATCACTATTTAGACCATGCATCAACCGAAACTCGTGATTTTCATCCTGGTCAACCAAAAATCATTGTTTTGACCAGGTACGGTTGTCAATAACGATTTTCGCCACGATCAGCCTGTAATAACGGTTGATCGTTCGGATCGGTAAAATCCCGATTTTGATCCCGGACGAACGAAATCACTATTCATACCCTGCATCGGCCGAAACTCGTGATTTTCCGCTTGGTCAACCGAAAATCACTGTTTTGACCAGGTACGGTTGTCAATAACTATATCCGCAACGATACGCCTGAAATAACGGTCGATCGTTCAGATTGGTAAAATCTCGATTTTGCACCCGGACGAACGAAATCACTATTCATGCCCTGCATCGGCCGAAACTCGTGATTTTTCGCCAGGTCAACTGAAAATCACAGTTTTGACAAGGTACGATTGTCAAAAACGATCTCTGCCACGATAAGCCAGAAATCACGGCCGATTGAACGTATCGGTAAAATCTCGATTTTGCACCCGGACGAACGAAATCACTATTCAGACCATGCATCAACCGAAACTCGTGATTTTCATCCTGGTCAACCAAAAATCATTGTTTTGACCAGGTATGGTTTTCAATAACGATTTTCGCCACGATCAGCCTAAAATCACGGTCGATCATTCGGATCGGTAAAATCTCGATTTTGCTCCCGGACGAACGAAATCACTATTCATGCCCTGCATCGGCTGAAAATCGTGTTTTTCGCCTGGTCAACTGAAAATCACTATTTTGACCGGGTACGGTTGTCAATAATGATATCCGCCACGATACGCCTGAAATAACGGTCGATCGTTCGGATCGGTAAAATCTCGATTTTGCTCCCGGACGAACGAAATCACTATTCATACCTTGCATCGCTCGAAACTCGTGTTTTTCCGCCTGGTCAACCAAAAATCACTGTTTTGACCAGGTATGGTTGTCAAAAATGATTTCCGCCACGATCGGCCAGAAATCACAGTCGATCGCCCGGATCGGTAAAATCTCGATTTTGCTCTCGGACGAACGAAATCGCTATTCAGGCCTTGCATCGTCCGAGACTCGTGATTTTTAACCTGGTCAACCAAAAATCATTGTTTTGAGCAGGTGCGGTTGTCAATAACGATTTTCGCCACGATCAGCCAGAAATCACGGTCGATCGTTCGGATCGGTAAAATCTCGATTTTGCACCCGGACGAACGAAATCACTATTCATGCCCAGCATCGGCCGAAACTCGTGATTTTTCGCCTTGTCAACTGAAAATCACAGTTTTGACAAGGTACGGTTGTCAAAAACGATCTCCGCCACGATAAGCCTGAAATCACGGCCGATTGATCGTAGCGGTAAAATCTCGATTTTGCACCCGGACGAACGAAATCACTATTCAGACCATGCATCAACCGAAACTCGTGATTTTCATCCTGGTCAACCAAAAATCATTGTTTTGACCAGGTACGGTTGTCAATAACGATTTTCGCCACGATCAGCCTGTAATAACGGTTGATCGTTCGGATCGGTAAAATCCCCATTTTGATCCCGGACGAACGAAATCACTATTCATACCCTGCATCGGCCGAAACTCGTGATTTTCCGCCTGGTCAACCGAAAATCACTGTTTTGACCAGGTACGGTTGTCAATAACTATATCCGCAACGATACGCCTGAAATAACGGTCGATCGTTCGGATTGGTAAAATCTCGATTTTGCACCCGGACGAACGAAATCACTATTCATGCCCTGCATCGGCCGTAACTCGTGATTTTTCGCCAGGTCAACTGAAAATCACAGTTTTGACAAGGTACGGTTGTCAAAAACGATCTCTGCCACGATAAGCCAGAAATCACGGCCGATTGATCGTAGCGGTAAAATCTCGATTTTGCACCCGGACGAACGAAATCACTATTTAGACCATGCATCAACAGAAACTCGTGATTTTCATCCTGGTCAACCAAAAATCATTGTTTTGACCAAGTACGGTTGTCAATAACGATTTTCGCCACGATCAGCCTGTAATAACGGTTGATCGTTCGGATCGGTAAAATCCCGATTTTGATCCCGGACGAACGAAATCACTATTCATACCCTGCATGGGCCGAAACTCGTGATTTTCCGCCTGGTCAACCGAAAATCACTGTTTTGACCAGGTACGGTTGTCAATAACTATATCCGCCACGATACGCCTGAAATAACGGTCGATCGTTCGGATCGGTAAAATCTCGATTTTGCTCCCGGACGAACGAAATCACTATTCATGCCCTGCATCGGCCGAAACTCGTGATTTTTCGCCAGGTCAACTGAAAATCACAGTTTTGACAAGGTACGGTTGTCAAAAACGATCTCTGCCACGATAAGCCAGAAATCACGGCCGATTGATCGTATCGGTAAAATCTCGATTTTGCACCCGAACGAACGAAATCACTATTTAGACCATGCATCAACCGAAACTCGTGATTTTCATCCTGGTCAACCAAAAATCATTGTTTTGACCAAGTACGGTTGTCAATAACGATTTTCGCCACGATCAGCCTGTAATAACGGTTGATCGTTCGGATCGGTAAAATCCCGATTTTGATCCCAGACGAACGAAATCACTATTCATACCCTGCATGGGCCGAAACTCGTGATTTTCCGCCTGGTCAACCGAAAATCACTGTTTTGACCAGGTACGGTTGTCAATAACTATATCCACCACGATACGCCTGAAATAACGGTCGATTGTTCGGATTGGTAAAATCTCGATTTTGCATCCGGACGAACGAAATCACTATTCATGCCCTGCATCGGCCGAAACTCGTGATTTTTCGCCAGGTCAACTGAAAATCACAGTTTTGACAAGGTATGGTTGTCAAAAACGATCTCTGCCACGATAAGCCAGAAATCACGGCCGATTGATCGTATCGGTAAAATCTCGATTTTGCACCCGGACGAACGAAATCACTATTCAGACCATGCATCAACCGAAACTCGTGATTTTCATCCTGGTCAACCAAAAATCATTGTTTTGACCAGGTACGGTTGTCAATAACGATTTTCGCCACGATCAGCCTGTAATAACGGTTGATCGTTCGGATCGGTAAAATCCCGATTTTGATCCCGGACGAACGAAATCACTATTCATACCCTGCATCGGCCGAAACTCGTGATTTTCCGCCTGGTCAACCGAAAATCACTGTTTTGACCAGGTACGGTTGTCAATAATGATATCCGCCACGATACGCCTGAAATAACGGTCGATCGTTCGGATCGGTAAAATCTCGATTTTGCTCCCGGACGAACGAAATCACTATTCATACCTTGCATCGCTCGAAACTCGTGTTTTTCCGCCTGGCCAACCGAAAATCACTGTTTTGACCAGGTATGGTTGTCAAAAATGATTTCCGCCACGATCGGCCACAAATCACAGTCGATCGCCCGGATCGGTAAAATCTCGATTTTGCTCTCGGACGAACGAAATCGCTATTCAGGCCTTGCATCGACCGAGACTCGTGATTTTTGACCTGGTCAACCAAAAATCATTGTTTTGAGCAGGTGCGGTTGTCAATAACGATTTTCGCCACGATCAGCCAGAAATCACGGTCGATCGTTCGGATCGGTAAAATCTCGATTTTGCACCCGGACGAACGAAATCACTATTCATGCCCAGCATCGGCCGAAACTCGTGATTTTTCGCCTTGTCAACTGAAAATCACAGTTTTGACAAGGTACGGTTGTCAAAAACGATCTCCGCCACGATAAGCCTGAAATCACGGCCGATTGATCGTAGCGGTAAAATCTCGATTTTGCACCCGGACGAACGAAATCACTATTCAGACCATGCATCAACCGAAACTCGTGATTTTCATCCTGGTCAACCAAAAATCATTGTTTTGACCAGGTACGGTTGTCAATAACGATTTTCGCCACGATCAGCCTGTAATAACGGTTGATCGTTCGGATCGGTAAAATCCCAATTTTGATCCCGGACGAACGAAATCACTATTCATACCCTGCATCGGCCGAAACTCGTGATTTTCCGCCTGGTCAACCGAAAATCACTGTTTTGACCAGGTACGGTTGTCAATAACTATATCCGCAACGATACGCCTGAAATAACGGTCGATCGTTCGGATTGGTAAAATCTCGATTTTGCACCCGGACGAACGAAATCACTATTCATGCCCTGCATCGGCCGGAACTCGTGATTTTTCGCCAGGTCAACTGAAAGTCACAGTTTTGACAAGGTACGGTTGTCAAAAACGATCTCTGCCACGATAAGCCAGAAATCACGGCCGATTGATCGTAGCGGTAAAATCTCGATTTTGCACCCGAACGAACGAAATCACTATTTAGACCATGCATCAACCGAAACTCGTGATTTTCATCCTGGTCAACCAAAAATCATTGTTTTGACCAAGTACGGTTGTCAATAACGATTTTCGCCACGATCAGCCTGTAATAACGGTTGATCGTTCGGATCGGTAAAATCCCGATTTTGATCCCGGACGAACGAAATCACTATTCATACCCTGCATCGGCCGAAACTCGTGATTTTCAGCCTGGTCAACCGAAAATCACTGTTTTGACCAGATACGGTTGTCAATAACTATATCCGCCACGATACGCCTGAAATAACGGCCGATCGTTCGGATCGGTAAAATCTCGATTTTGCACCCGGACGAACGAAATCACTATTCATGCCCAGCATCGGCCGAAACTCGTGATTTTTCGCCTTGTCAACTGAAAATCACAGTTTTGACAAGGTACGGTTGTCAAAAACGATCTCCGCCACGATAAGCCAGAAATCACGGCCGATTGATCGTAGCGGTAAAATCTCGATTTTGCACCCGGACGAACGAAATCACTATTTAGACCATGCATCAACCGAAACTCGTGATTTTCATCCTGGTCAACCAAAAATCATTGTTTTGACCAGGTACGGTTGTCAATAACGATTTTCGCAACGATCAGCCTGTAATAACGGTTGATCGTTCGGATCGGTAAAATCCCGATTTTGATCCCGGACGAACGAAATCACTATTCATACTCTGCATCGGCCGAAACTCGTGATTTTCCGCCTGGTCAACCGAAAATCACTGTTTTGACCAGGTACGGTTGTCAATAACTATATCCACCACGATACGCCTGAAATAACGGTCGATCGTTCGGATCGGTAAAATCTCGATTTTGCTCCCGGACGAACGAAATCACTATTCATGCCCTGCATCGGCCGAAACTCGTGATTTTTCGCCAGGTCAACTGAAAATCACAGTTTTGACAAGGTACGGTTGTCAAAAACGATCTCTGCCACGATAAGCCAGAAATCACGGCCGATTGATCGTATCGGTAAAATCTCGATTTTGCACCCGAACGAACGAAATCACTATTTAGACCATGCATCAACCGAAACTCGTGATTTTCATCCTGGTCAACCAAAAATCATTGTTTTGACCAAGTACGGTTGTCAATAACGATTTTCGCCACGATCAGCCTGTAATAACGGTTGATCGTTCGGATCGGTAAAATCCCGATTTTGATCCCGGACGAACGAAATCACTATTCATACCCTGCATCGGCCGAAACTCGTGATTTTCCGCCTGGTCAACCGAAAATCACTGTTTTGACCAGGTACGGTTGTCAATAACTATATCCACCACGATACGCCTGAAATAACGGTCGATTGTTCGGATTGGTAAAATCTCGATTTTGCTCCCAGACGAACGAAATCACTATTCATGCCCTGCATCGGCCGAAACTCGTGATTTTTCGCCAGGTCAACTGAAAATCACAGTTTTGACAAGGTACGGTTGTCAAAAACGATCTCTGCCACGATAAGCCAGAAATCACGGCCGATTGATCGTATCGGTAAAATCTCGATTTTGCACCCGGACGAACGAAATCACTATTCAGACCATGCATCAACCGAAACTCGTGATTTTCATCCTGGTCAACCAAAAATCATTGTTTTGACCAGGTACGGTTGTCAATAACGATTTTCGCCACGATCAGCCTGTAATAACGGTTGATCGTTCGGATCGGTAAAATCCCAATTTTGATCCCGGACGAACGAAATCACTATTCATACCCTGCATCGGCCGAAACTCGTGATTTTCCGCCTGGTCAACCGAAAATCACTGTTTTGACCAGGTACGGTTGTCAATAATGATATCCGCCACGATACGCCTGAAATAACGGTCGATCGTTCGGATCGGTAAAATCTCGATTTTGCTCCCGGACGAACGAAATCACTATTCATACCTTGCATCGCTCGAAACTCGTGTTTTTCCGCCTGGTCAACCGAAAATCACTGTTTTGACCAGGTACGGTTGTCAAAAATGATTTCCGCCACGATCGGCCACAAATCACAGTCGATCGCCCGGATCGGTAAAATCTCGATTTTGCTCTCGGACGAACGAAATCGCTATTCAGGCCTTGCATCGACCGAGACTCGTGATTTTTGACCTGGTCAACCAAAAATCATTGTTTTGAGCAGGTGCGGTTGTCAATAACGATTTTCGCCACGATCAGCCAGAAATCACGGTCGATCGTTCGGATCGGTAAAATCTCGATTTTGCACCCGGACGAACGAAATCACTATTCATGCCCAGCATCGGCCGAAACTCGTGATTTTTGGCCTGGTCAACCAAAAATCACTGTTTTGAGCAGGTGCGGTTGTCAAAAACGATTTTCGCCACGATCAGCCAGAAATCACGGTCGATCGTTCGGATCGGTAAAATCTCGATTTTGCACCCGGACGAACGAAATCACTATTCATGCCCAGCATCGGCCGAAACTCGTGATTTTTCGCCTTGTCAACTGAAAATCACAGTTTTGACAAGGTACGGTTGTCAAAAACGATCTCCGCCACGATAAGCCTGAAATCACGGCCGATTGATCGTAGCGGTAAAATCTCGATTTTGCACCCGGACGAACGAAATCACTATTTAGACCATGCATCAACCGAAACTCGTGATTTTCATCCTGGTCAACCAAAAATCATTGTTTTGACCAGGTACGGTTGTCAATAACGATTTTCGCCACGATCAGCCTGTAATAACGGTTGATCGTTCGGATCGGTAAAATCCCGATTTTGATCCCGGACGAACGAAATCACTATTCATACCCTGCATCGGCCGAAACTCGTGATTTTCCGCCTGGTCAACCGAAAATCACTGTTTTGACCAGGTACGATTGTCAATAACTATATCCGCCACGATACGCCTGAAATAACGGTCGATCGTTCGGATCGGTAAAATCTCAATTTTGCTCCCGGACGAACGAAATCACTATTCATGCCCTGCATCGGCCGAAACTCGTGATTTTTCGCCAGGTCAACTGAAAATCACAGTTTTGACAAGGTACGGTTGTCAAAAACGATCTCTGCCACGATAAGCCAGAAATCACGGCCGATTGATCGTATCGGTAAAATCTCGATTTTGCACCCGAACGAACGAAATCACTATTTAGACCATGCATCAACCGAAACTCGTGATTTTCATCCTGGTCAACCAAAAATCATTGTTTTGACCAAGTACGGTTGTCAATAACGATTTTCGCCACGATCAGCCTGTAATAACGGTTGATCGTTCGGATCGGTAAAATCCCGATTTTGATCCCGGACGAACGAAATCACTATTCATACCCTGCATCGGCCGAAACTCGTGATTTTCCGCCTGGCAACCGAAAATCACTGTTTTGACCAGATACGGTTGTCAATAACTATATCCGCCACATTACGCCTGAAATAACGGCCGATCGTTCGGATCGGTAAAATCTCGATTTTGCACCCGGACGAACGAAATCACTATTCACGCTCAGCATCGGCCGAAACTCGTGATTTTTCGCCTTGTCAACTGAAAATCACAGTTTTGACAAGGTACGGTTGTCAAAAACGATCTCCGACACGATAAGCCTGAAATCACGGCCGATTGATCGTAGCGGTAAAATCTCGATTTTGCACCCGGACGAACGAAATCACTATTTAGACCATGCATCAACCGAAACTCGTGATTTTCATCCTGGTCAACCAAAAATCATTGTTTTGACCAGGTACGGTTGTCAATAACGATTTTCGCCACGATCAGCCTGTAATAACGGTTGATCGTTCGGATCGGTAAAATCCCGATTTTGATCCCGGACGAACGAAATCACTATTCATACCCTGCATCGGCCGAAACTCGTGATTTTCCGCCTGGTCAACCGAAAATCACTGTTTTGACCAGGTACGGTTGTCAATAACTATATCCGCCACGATACGCCTGAAATAACGGTCGATAGTTCGGATCGGTAAAATCTCGATTTTGCTCCCAGACGAACGAAATCACTATTCATGCCCTGCATCGGCCGAAACTCTTGATTTTTCGCCAGGTCAACTGAAAATCACAGTTTTGACAAGGTACGGTTGTCAAAAACGATCTCTGCCACGATAAGCCAGAAATCACGGCCGATTGATCGTATCGGTAAAATCTCAATTTTGCACCCGGACGAACGAAATCACTATTCAGACCATGCATCAACCGAAACTCGTGATTTTCATCCTGGTCAACCAAAAATCATTGTTTTGACCAGGTATGGTTTTCAATAACGATTTTCGCCACGATCAGCCTAAAATCACGGTCGATCATTCGGATCGGTAAAATCTCGATTTTGCTCCCGGACGAACGAAATCACTATTCATGCCCTGCACCGGCTGAAAATCGTGTTTTTCGCCTGGTCAACTGAAAATCACTATTTTGACCGGGTACGGTTGTCAATAATGATATCCGCCACGATACGCCTTAAATAACGGTCGATCGTTCGGATGGGTAAAATCTCGATTTTGCTTCCGGACGAACGAAATCACTATTCATACCTTGCATCGCTCGAAACTCGTGTTTTTCCGCCTGGTCAACCGAAAATCACTGTTTTGACCAGGTATGGTTGTCAAAAATGATTTCCGCCACGATCGGCCAGAAATCACAGTCGATCGCCCGGATCGGTAAAATCTCGATTTTGCTCTCGGACGAACGAAATCGCTATTCAGGCCTTGCATCGACCGAGACTCGTGATTTTTGACCTGGTCAACCAAAAATCACTGTTTTGAGCAGGTGCGGTTGTCAAAAACGATTTTCGCCACGATCAGCCAGAAATCACGGTCGATCGTTCGGATCGGTAAAATCTCGATTTTGCACCCGGACGAACGAAATCACTATTCATGCCCAGCATCGGCCGAAACTCGTGATTTTTCGCCTTGTCAACTGAAAATCACAGTTTTGACAAGGTACGGTTGTCAAAAACGATCTCCGCCACGATAAGCCTGAAATCACGGCCGATTGATCGTAGCGGTAAAATCTCGATTTTGCACCCGGACGAACGAAATCACTATTTAGACCATGCATCAACCGAAACTCGTGATTTTCATCCTGGTCAACCAAAAATCATTGTTTTGACCAGGTACGGTTGTCAATAACGATTTTCGCCACGATCAGCCTGTAATAACGGTTGATCGTTCAGATCGGTAAAATCCCGATTTTGATCCCGGACGAACGAAATCACTATTCATACCCTGCATCGGCCGAAACTCGTGATTTTCCGCCTGGTCAACCGAAAATCACAGTTTTGACCAGGTACGGTTGTCAATAACTATATCCGCCACGATACGCCTGAAATAACGGTCGATCGTTCGGATTGGTAAACTCTCGATTTTGCACCCGGACGAACGAAATCACTATTCATGCCCTGCATCGGCCGAAACTTGTGATTTTTCGCCAGGTCAACTGAAAATCACAGTTTTGACAAGGTACGGTTGTCAAAAACGATCTCTGCCACGATAAGCCAGAAATCATAGCCGATTGAACGTATCGGTAAAATCTCGATTTTGCCCCCGGACGAACGAAATCACTATTCAGACCATGCATCAACCGAAACTCGTGATTTTCATCCTGGTCAACCAAAAATCATTGTTTTGACCAGGTATGGTTGTCAATAACGATTTTCGCCACGATCAGCCTAAAATCACGGTCGATCATTCGGATCGGTAAAATCTCGATTTTGCTCCCGGACGAACGAAATCACTATTCATGCCCTGCATCGGCCGACACTCTTGATTTTTCGCCAGGTGAACTGAAAATCACAGTTTTGACAAGGTACGGTTGTCAAAAACAATCTCTGCCACGATAAGCCAGAAATCACGGCCGATTGATCGTATCGGTAAAATCTCGATTTTGTACCGGGACGAACGAAATCACTATTCAGACCATGCATCAACCGAAACTCGTGATTTTCATCCTGGTCAACCAAAAATCATTGTTTTGACCAGGTACGGTTGTCAATAACGATTTTCGCCACGATCAGCCTGTAATAACGGTTGATCGTTCGGATCGGTAAAATCCTGATTTTGATCCCGGACGAACGAAATCACTATTCATACCTTGCATCGGCCGAAACTCGTGATATTCCGCCTGGTCAACCGAAAATCACTGTTTTGACCAGGTACGGTTGTCAATAACTATATCCGCAACGATACGCCTGAAATAACGGTCGATCGTTCGGATTGGTAAAATCCCGATTTTGATCCCGGACGAACGAAATCACTATTCATACCCTGCATCGGCCGAAACTCGTGATTTTCTGCCTGGTCAACCGAAAATCACTGTTTTGACCAGGTACGGTTGTCAATAACTATATCCGCCACGATACGCCTGAAATAACGGTCGATCGTTCGGATTGGTAAAATCTCGATTTTGCACCCGGACGAACGAAATCACTATTCATGCCCTGCATCGGCCGAAACTTGTGATTTTTCGCCAGGTCAACTGAAAATCACAGTTTTGACAAGGTACGGTTGTCAAAAACGATCTCTGCCACGATAAGCCAGAAATCATAGCCGATTGAACGTATCGGTAAAATCTCGATTTTGCCCTCGGACGAACGAAATCACTATTCAGACCATGCATCAACCGAAACTCGTGATTTTCATCCTGGTCAACCAAAAATCATTGTTTTGACCAGGTACGGTTGTCAATAACGATTTTCTCCACGATCAGCCTGTAATAACGGTTGATCGTTCGGATCGGTAAAATCCCGATTTTGATCCCGGACGAACGAAATCACTATTCATACCCTGCATCGGCCGAAACTCGTGATTTTCCGCCTGGTCAACCGAAAATCACTGTTTTGACCAGGTACGGTTGTCAATAATGATACCCGCCACGATACGCCTGAAATAACGGTCGATCGTTCGGATGGGTAAAATCTCGATTTTGCTCCCGGACGAACGAAATCACTATTCATACCTTGCATCGCTCGAAACTCGTGTTTTTCCGCCTGGTCAACCGAAAATCACTGTTTTGACCAGGAATGGTTGTCAAAAATGATTTTCGCCACGATCGGCCAGAAATCACAGTCGATCGCCCGGATCGGTAAAATCTCGATTTTGCTCTCGGACGAACGAAATCGCTATTCAGGCCTTGCATCGACCGAGACTCTTGATTTTTGACCTGGTCAACCAAAAATCACTGTTTTGAGCAGGTGCGGTTGTCAAAAACGATTTTCGCCACGATCAGCCAGAAATCGCGGTCGATCGTTCGGATCGGTAAAATCTCGATTTTGCACCCGGACGAACGAAATCACTATTCATGCCCAGCATCGGCCGAAACTCGTGATTTTTCGCCTTGTCAACTGAAAATCACAGTTTTGACAAGGTACGGTTGTCAAAAACGATCTCCGCCACGATAAGCCTGAAATCACGGCCGATTGATCGTAGCGGTAAAATCTCGATTTTGCACCCGGACGAACGAAATCACTATTTAGACCATGCATCAACCGAAACTCGTGATTTTCATCCTGGTCAACCAAAAATCATTGTTTTGACCAGGTACGGTTGTCAATAACGATTTTCGCCACGATCAGCCTGTAATAACGGTTGATCGTTCAGATCGGTAAAATCCCGATTTTGATCCCGGACGAACGAAATCACTATTCATACCCTGCATCGGCCGAAACTCGTGATTTTCCGCCTGGTCAACCGAAAATCACAGTTTTGACCAGGTACGGTTGTCAATAACTATATCCGCCACGATACGCCTGAAATAACGGTCGATCGTTCGGATTGGTAAACTCTCGATTTTGCACCCGGACGAACGAAATCACTATTCATGCCCTGCATCGGCCGAAACTTGTGATTTTTCGCCAGGTCAACTGAAAATCACAGTTTTGACAAGGTACGGTTGTCAAAAACGATCTCTGCCACGATAAGCCAGAAATCATAGCCGATTGAACGTATCGGTAAAATCTCGATTTTGCCCCCGGACGAACGAAATCACTATTCAGACCATGCATCAACCGAAACTCGTGATTTTCATCCTGGTCAACCAAAAATCATTGTTTTGACCAGGTATGGTTGTCAATAACGATTTTCGCCACGATCAGCCTAAAATCACGGTCGATCATTCGGATCGGTAAAATCTCGATTTTGCTCCCGGACGAACGAAATCACTATTCATGCCCTGCATCGGCCGACACTCTTGATTTTTCGCCAGGTGAACTGAAAATCACAGTTTTGACAAGGTACGGTTGTCAAAAACAATCTCTGCCACGATAAGCCAGAAATCACGGCCGATTGATCGTATCGGTAAAATCTCGATTTTGTACCGGGACGAACGAAATCACTATTCAGACCATGCATCAACCGAAACTCGTGATTTTCATCCTGGTCAACCAAAAATCATTGTTTTGACCAGGTACGGTTGTCAATAACGATTTTCGCCACGATCAGCCTGTAATAACGGTTGATCGTTCGGATCGGTAAAATCCTGATTTTGATCCCGGACGAACGAAATCACTATTCATACCTTGCATCGGCCGAAACTCGTGATTTTCCGCCTGGTCAACCGAAAATCACTGTTTTGACCAGGTACGGTTGTCAATAACTATATCCGCAACGATACGCCTGAAATAACGGTCGATCGTTCGGATTGGTAAAATCCCGATTTTGATCCCGGACGAACGAAATCACTATTCATACCCTGCATCGGCCGAAACTCGTGATTTTCTGCCTGGTCAACCGAAAATCACTGTTTTGACCAGGTACGGTTGTCAATAACTATATCCGCCACGATACGCCTGAAATAACGGTCGATCGTTCGGATTGGTAAAATCTCGATTTTGCACCCGGACGAACGAAATCACTATTCATGCCCTGCATCGGCCGAAACTTGTGATTTTTCGCCAGGTCAACTGAAAATCACAGTTTTGACAAGGTACGGTTGTCAAAAACGATCTCTGCCACGATAAGCCAGAAATCATAGCCGATTGAACGTATCGGTAAAATCTCGATTTTGCCCTCGGACGAACGAAATCACTATTCAGACCATGCATCAACCGAAACTCGTGATTTTCATCCTGGTCAACCAAAAATCATTGTTTTGACCAGGTACGGTTGTCAATAACGATTTTCTCCACGATCAGCCTGTAATAACGGTTGATCGTTCGGATCGGTAAAATCCCGATTTTGATCCCGGACGAACGAAATCACTATTCATACCCTGCATCGGCCGAAACTCGTGATTTTCCGCCTGGTCAACCGAAAATCACTGTTTTGACCAGGTACGGTTGTCAATAATGATACCCGCCACGATACGCCTGAAATAACGGTCGATCGTTCGGATGGGTAAAATCTCGATTTTGCTCCCGGACGAACGAAATCACTATTCATACCTTGCATCGCTCGAAACTCGTGTTTTTCCGCCTGGTCAACCGAAAATCACTGTTTTGACCAGGAATGGTTGTCAAAAATGATTTTCGCCACGATCGGCCAGAAATCACAGTCGATCGCCCGGATCGGTAAAATCTCGATTTTGCTCTCGGACGAACGAAATCGCTATTCAGGCCTTGCATCGACCGAGACTCGTGATTTTTGACCTGGTCAACCAAAAATCACTGTTTTGAGCAGGTGCGGTTGTCAAAAACGATTTTCGCCACGATCAGCCAGAAATCGCGGTCGATCGTTCGGATCGGTAAAATCTCGATTTTGCACCCGGACGAACGAAATCACTATTCATGCCCAGCATCGGCCGAAACTCGTGATTTTTCGCCTTGTCAACTGAAAATCACAGTTTTGACAAGGTACGGTTGTCAAAAACGATCTCCGCCACGATAAGCCTGAAATCACGGCCGATTGATCGTAGCGGTAAAATCTCGATTTTGCACCCGGACGAACGAAATCACTATTCATGCCCTGCATCGGCCGACACTCTTGATTTTTCGCCAGGTGAACTGAAAATCACAGTTTTGACAAGGTACGGTTGTCAAAAACAATCTCTGCCACGATAAGCCAGAAATCACGGCCGATTGATCGTATCGGTAAAATCTCGATTTTGTACCGGGACGAACGAAATCACTATTCAGACCATGCATCAACCGAAACTCGTGATTTTCATCCTGGTCAACCAAAAATCATTGTTTTGACCAGGTACGGTTGTCAATAACGATTTTCGCCACGATCAGCATGTAATAACGGTTGATCGTTCGGATCGGTAAAATCCTGATTTTGATCCCGGACGAACGAAATCACTATTCATACCCTGCAACGGCCGAAACTCGTGATTTTCCGCCTGGTCAACCGAAAATCACTGTTTTGACCAGGTACGGTTGTCAATAACTATATCCGCAACGATACGCCTGAAATAACGGTCGATCGTTCGGATTGGTAAAATCCCAATTTTGATCCCGGACGAACGAAATCACTATTCATGCCCTGCATCGGCCGAAACTCGTGATTTTTCGCCAGGTCAACTGAAAATCACAGTTTTGACAAGGTACGGTTGTCAAAAACGATCTCTGCCACGGTAAGCCAGAAATCACGGCCGATTGAACGTATCGGTAAAATCTCAATTTTGCACCCGGACGAACGAAATCACTATTCAGACCATGCATCAACCGAAACTCGTGATTTTCATCCTAGTCAACCAAAAATCATTGTTTTGACTAGGTATGGTTGTCAATAACGATTTTCGCCACGATCAGCCTAAAATCACGGTCGATCATTCGGATCGGTAAAATCTCGATTTTGCTCCCGGACGAACGAAATCACTATTCATGCCCTGCATCGGCTGAAAATCGTGTTTTTCGCCTGGTCAACTGAAAATCACTATTTTGACCGGGTACGGTTGTCAATAATGATATCCGCCACAATACGCCTGAAATAACGGTCGATCGTTCGGATGGGTAAAATCTCGATTTTGCTCCCGGACGAACGAAATCACTATTCATACCTTGCATCGCTCGAAACTCGTGTTTTTCCGCCTGGTCAACCGAAAATCACTGTTTTGACCAGGAATGGTTGTCAAAAATGATTTCTGCCACGATCGGCCAGAAATCACAGTCGATCGCCCGGATCGGTAAAATCTCGATTTTGCTCTCGGACGAACGAAATCGCTATTCAGGCCTTGCATCGACCGAGACTCGGGATTTTTGACCTGGTCAACCAAAAATCACTGTTTTGAGCAGGTGCGGTTGTCAATAACGATTTTCGCCACGATCAGCCAGAAATCACGGTCGATCGTTCGGATCGGTAAAATCTCGATTTTGCACCCGGACGAACGAAATCACTATTCATGCCCAGCATCGGCCGAAACTCGTGATTTTTCGCCTTGTCAACTGAAAATCACAGTTTTGACAAGGTACGGTTGTCAAAAACGATCTCCGCCACGATAAGCCTGAAATCACGGCCGATTGATCGTATCGGTAAAATCTCGATTTTGCACCCGGACGAACGAAATCACTATTTAGACCATGCATCAACCGAAACTCGTGATTTTCATCCTGGTCAACCAAAAATCATTGTTTTGACCAGGTACGGTTGTCAATAACGATTTTCGCCACGATCAGCCTGTAATAACGGTTGATCGTTCGGATCGGTAAACTCCCGATTTTGATCCCGGACGAACGAAATCACTATTCATACCCTGCATCGGCCGAAACTCGTGATTTTCCGCCTGGTCAACCGAAAATCACTGTTTTGACCAGGTACGGTTGTCAATAACTATATCCGCAACGATACGCCTGAAATAACGGTCGATCGTTCGGATTGGTAAAATCTCGATTTTGCACCCGGACGAACGAAATCACTATTCATGCCCTGCATCGGCCGAAACTCTTGATTTTTCGCCAGGTGAACTGAAAATCACAGTTTTGACAAGGTACGGTTGTCAAAAACAATCTCTGCCACGATAAGCCAGAAATCACGGCCGATTGATCGTATCGGTAAAATCTCGATTTTGCACCCGGACGAACGAAATCACTATTCAGACCATGCATCAACCGAAACTCGTGATTTTCATCCTGGTCAACCAAAAATCATTGTTTTGACCAGGTACGGTTGTCAGTAACGATTTTCGCCACGATCAGCCTGTAATAACGGTTGATCGTTCGGATCGGTAAAATCCCGATTTTGATCCCGGACGAACGAAATCACTATTCATACCCTGCATCGGCCGAAACTCGTGATTTTCCGCCTGGTCGACCGAAAATCACTATTTTGACAAGGTACGGTTGTCAATAACTATATCCGCAACGATTCGCCTGAAATAACGGTCGATCGTTCGGATTGGTAAAATCTCGATTTTGCACCCGGACGAACGAAATCACTATTCATGCCCTGCATCGGCCGAAACTCGTGATTTTTCGCCAGGACAACTGAAAATCACAGTTTTGACAAGGTACGGTTGTCAAAAACGATCTCTGCCACGATAAGCCAGAAATCACGGCCGATTGATCGTATCGGTAAAATCTCGATTTTGCATCCGGACGAACGAAATCACTATTCAGACCATGCATCAACCGAAACTCGTGATTTTCATCCTGGTCAACCAAAAATCATTGTTTTGACCAGGTATGGTTGTCAATAACGATTTTCGCCTTGATCAGCCTAAAATCACGGTCGATCGTTCGGATCGGTAAAATCTCGATTTTGCTCCCGGACGAACGAAATCACTATTCATGCCCTGCATCGGCTGAAAATCGTGTTTTTCGCCTGGTCAACTGAAAATCACTATTTTGACCGGGTACGGTTGTCAATAATGATATCCGCCACGATACGCCTGAAATAACGGTCGATCGTTCGGATGGGTAAAATCTCGATTTTGCTCCCGGACGAACGAAATCACTATTCATACCTTGCATCGCTCGAAACTCGTGTTCTTCCGCCAGGTGAACCGAAAATCACTGTTTTGACCAGGTATGGTTGTCAAAAATGATTTCCGCCACGATCGGCCTGAAATCACAGTCGATCATCCGGATCGGTAAAATCTCGATTTTGCACCCGGACGAACGAAATCGCTATTCAGGCCTTGCTTCGACCGAGACTCGTGATTTTTGACCTGGTCAACCAAAAATCATTGTTTTGAGCAGGTGCGGTTGTCAAGAACGGTCTCTGCCCCGATCAGCCAGAAATCACGGTCGATCGTTCGGATCAGCAAAATCTCGATTTTGCTCCCGGACGAACGAAATCACTATTCATACCCTGCATCGGCCGAAACTCGTGATTTTCCGCCTGGTCAACCGAAAAACTCTGTTTTGGCCAGGAGCGGTTGTCAAAAATGATCTCCATCCCGATCAGCCTGAAATCACCATCGATCGTCCGGATCGGTAAAATCTCGATTTTGCACCCGGACGAACGAAATCACTATTCATACCTTGCATCGGCCGAAACTCGTGTTTTTCCGCCTGGTCAACCGAAAATCACCGTTTACTCCTGGTATGGTTGTCAATAACGTTCTCTGCCCCGATCAGCTAGAAATAACGGTCGATCGTTCGGATCAGTAAAATCTCGATTTTGCTCCCGGACGAACGAAATCACTATTCATACCCTGCATCGGCCGAAACTCGTGATTTTCCGCCTGGTCAACCGAAAATCACCGTTTACACCAGGTATGGTTGTCAATAATGTTCTCTGCCCCGATCAGCCAGAAATAACGGTCGATCGTTCGGATCAGTAAAATCTCGATTTTGCTCCCGGACGAGCGAAATCACTATTCATACCCTGCATCGGCCGAAACTCGTGATGTTCCGCCTGGTCAACCGAGAAACTCTATTTTGACCAGGTGCGGTCGTCAAAAATGATCTCTGTCTCGATCGGCCAGAAATCATGGTCGATCGTCCGGATCGGTAAAATCTTGATTTTGCACCCGGACGAACGAAATCACTATTCAGACCTTGCATCGACCGAAACTCGTGATTCTCCACATGGTCAACCGAAAATCACTATTTTGACCTGGTGCAGCCGCCAATAACGATCTCTGCCCCGATCAGCCAGAAATCACGGTCGATCGTTCGGATCGGTAAAATCTCGATTTTGCTCCCGGACGAATTAAATCACTATTCATACCTTGCATCGCCCGAAACTCGTGATTTTCCGCCTGGTCAACCGAAAATCTCTGCTTTGACCAGGAGCGGTTGTCAAAAATGATCTCTGTCTCGATCAACCTGAAATCACGGTCGATCGTCCGGATCGGAAAAATCTCGATTTTGCTCCCGGACGAACAAAGTCACTATTCAGGCCTTGCATCAACCAAAACTCGTGATTTTCTGCATGGTCAACCGAAAATCACTGTTTTGACCTGGTGCAGTTGTCAATAACGGTCTCTGCCTCGATCAGCCAGAAATAACGGTCGATCGTTCGGATCAGTAAAATCTCGATTTTGCTCCCGGACGAACGAAATCACTATTCGTACCCTACATCGGCCGAAACTCGTGATTTTCCGCCTGGTCAACCGAAAATCACCGTTTACACCAGGTATGGTTGTCAATAATGTTCTCTGCCCCGATCAGCCAGAAATAACGGTCGATCGTTCGGATCAGTAAAATCTCGATTTTGCTCCCGGACGAACGAAATCACTATTCATACCCTGCATCGGCCGAAACTCGTGATGTTCCGCCTGGTCAACCGAAAAACTCTATTTTGACCTGGTGCGGTCGCCAATAACGATCTCTGCCCCGATCAGCCAGAAATCACGGTCGATCGTTCGGATCGGTAAAATCTCGATTTTGCTCCCAGACGAATTAAATCACTATTCATACCTTGCATCGCCCGAAACTCGTGATTTTTCGCCTGGTCAACCGAAAATCTCTGTTTTGACCAGGAGCGGTTGTCAAAAATGATCTCCGTCCCGATCAGCCAGAAATCACCATCGATCGTCCGGATCGGTAAAATCTCGATTTTGCACCCGGACGAACGAAATCACTATTTATACCTTGCATCGGCCGAAACTCGTGTTTTTCCGCCTGGTCAACCGAAAATCACCGTTTACACCAGGTATGGTTGTCAATAACGTTCTCTGCCCCGATCAGCTAGATATAACGGTCGATCGTTCGGATCAGTAAAATCTCGATTTTGCTCCCGGACGAACGAAATCACTATTCATACCCTGCATCGGCCGAAACTCGTGATTTTCCGCCTGGTCAACCGAAAATCACCGTTTACACCAGGTATGGTTGTCAATAATGTTCTCTGCCCCGATCAGCCAGAAATAACGGTCGATCGTTCGGATCAGTAAAATCTCGATTTTGCTCCCGGACGAACGAAATCACTATTCATACCCTGCATCGGCCGAAACTCGTGATGTTCTGCCAGGTCAACCGAAAAACTCTATTTTGACCAGGTGCGGTCGCCAATAATGATCTCTACCCCGATCAGCCAGAAATCACGGTCGATCGTTCGGATGGGTAAAATCTCGATTTTGCTCCCAGACGAATTAAATCACTATTCATACCTTGCATCGCCCGAAACTCGTGATTTTCCGCCTGGTCAACCGAAAATCTCTATTTTGACCAGGAGCGGTTGTCAAAAATGATCTCCATCTCGATCAGCCTGAAATCACGGACGATCGTCCGGATCGGAAAAATCTCGATTTTGCTCCTGGACGAACGAAGTCACTATTCAGGCCTTGCATCGACCAAAACTCGTGATTTTCTGCATGGTCAACCGAAAATCACTGTTTTGACCTGGTGCAGTTGTCAACAACGTTCTCTGCCCCGATCAGCCAGAAATAAGGGTCGATCGTTCGGATCAGTAAAATCTCGATTTTACACCCGGACGAACGAAATCACTATTCGTACCCTGCATCGGCCGAAACTCGTGATGTTCCGCCTGGTCAACCGAAAAACTCTATTTTGACCAGGAGCGGTCGTCAAAAATGATCTCTGTCCCGATCGGCCAGAAATCATGGTTGATCGTCCAGATCGGTAAAATCTTGATTTTGCACCCGGACGAACGAAATCACTATTCGTACCCTGCATCGGCCGAAACTCGTGATGTTCCGCCTGGTCAACCGAAAAACTCTATTTTGGCCAGGAGCGGTCGTCAAAAATGATCTCTGTCCCGATCGGCCAGAAATCATGGTTGATCGTCCAGATCGGTAAAATCTTGATTTTGCACCCGGACGAACGAAATCACTATTCAGACCTTGCATCGACCGAAACTCGTGATTCTCCGCATGGTCAACCGAAAATCACTATTTTGACCTGGTGCAGCCGCCAATAACGATCTCTACCCCGATCAGCCAGAAATCACGGTCGATCGTTCGGATCGGTAAAATCTCGATTCTACTCCCGGAGGAACGAAATCACTATTCATACCATGCATCGGCCGAAACTCGTGATTTTCCGCCTGGTCAACCGAAAATCACTGTTTTGACCAGGTACGGTTGTCAAAAATGACCTCCGTCCCGATCAGGCAGAAATCATGGTCGATCGTCCGGTTCGGTAAATCTCAATTTTACACCCGGGCGAACGAAATCGCTATTCAGACCATGCATCGACCAAAACTCGTGATATTCAGCTTGGTCAACCAAAAATCATTGTTTTCACCAGGTACGGTTGTCAATAATGATTTTCGCCACGATCAGCCTGTAATAACGGTTGATCATTCGGATCGGTAAACTCCCAATTTTGATCCCGGACGAACGAAATCACTATTCATACCCTGCATCGGCCGAAACTCGTGTTTTTCCGCCAGGTCAACCGAAAATCTCTGTTTTGACCAGGAGCGGTTGTCAAAAATGATCTCCGTCCCGATCAGCCTGAAATCACGATCGATCGTCCGGATTGGAAAAATCTCGATTTTGCACCCGGACGAACGAAATCACTATTCAGGCCTTGCATCACCCAAAACTTGTGATTTTCCGCATGGTCAACCGAAAATCACTGTTTTGGCCTGGTGCAGTTGTCAATAACGATCTCTGCCCCGATCAGCCAGAAATCACGGTCGATCGTTCGGATTGGAAAAATCTCGATTTTGCACCCGGACGAACGAAATCACTATTCATACCTTGCATCGGCCGAAACTCGTGTTTTTCCGCCTGGTCAACCGAAAATCACTGTTTTGACCTGGTGTAGTCGCCAATAACGATAGCTGCCCCGATCAGCCTGAAATCACCATCGATCGTCCGGATCGGTAAAATCTCGATTTTGCACCCGGACGAACGAAATCACTATTTATACCTTGCATCGGCCGAAACTCGTGTTTTTCCGCCTGGTCAACCGAAAATCACCGTTTACACCAGGTATGGTTGTCAATAACGTTCTCTGCCCCGATCAGCCAGAAATAACGGTCGATCGTTCGGATCAGTAAAATCTCGATTTTGCTCCCGGACGAACGAAATCACTATTCAGACCTTGCATCGACCGAAACTCGTGATTCTCCGCATGGTCAACCGAAAATCACTGTTTTGACCTGGTGTAGTCGCCAATAACGATAGCTGCCCCGATCAGCCAGAAATCACGGTCGATCGTTCGGATCGGTAAAATCTCGATTTTACACCCGGACGAACGAAATCACTATTCTTACTTTGCATCGCCCGAAACTCGTGATTTTTCGCCTGGCCAACCGAAAATCACTGTTTCGAACAGGTACGATTGTCAAAAACGACCTCCGTCCCGATCAGCCAGAAATCACGGTCAATCGTCCGGATCGGTAAATCTCAATTTTACACCCGGGCGAACAAAATCGCTATTCAGACCATGCATCGACCGAAACTCGTGATATTCAGCCAGGTCAACCAAAAATCATTGTTTTGACCAGATACGGTTGTCAATAACGATTTTCGCCACGATCAGCCTGTAATAACGGTTGATCATTCGGATCGGTAAACTCCCAATTTTGATCCCGGACGAACGAAATCACTATTCATACCCTGCATCGGCCGAAACTCGTGTTTTTCCGCCAGGTCAACCGAAAATCTCTGTTTTGACCAGGAGCGGTTGTCAAAAATGATCTCCGTCCCGATCAGCCTGAAATCACGATCGATCGTCCGGATTGGAAAAATCTCGATTTTGCACCCGGACGAACGAAATCACTATTCAGGCCTTGCATCACCCAAAACTTGTGATTTTCCGCATGGTCAACCGAAAATCACTGTTTTGGCCTGGTGCAGTTGTCAATAACGATCTCTGCCCCGATCAGCCAGAAATCACGGTCGATCGTTCGGATCGGTAAAATCTCGATTTTGCACCCGGACGAACGAAATCACTATTCATACCTTGCATCGGCCGAAACTCGTGTTTTTCCGCCTGGTCAACCGAAAATCACCGTTTACACCAGGTATGGTTGTCAATAACGTTCTCTGCCCCGATCAGCCAGAAATAACGGTCGATCGTTCGGATCAGTAAAATCTCGATTTTGCTCCCGGACGAACGAAATCACTATTCAGACCTTGCATCGACCGAAACTCGTGATTCTCCGCATGGTCAACCGAAAATCACTGTTTTGACCTGGTGTAGTCGCCAATAACGATAGCTGCCCCGATCAGCCAGAAATCACGGTCGATCGTTCGGATCGGTAAAATCTCGATTTTACACCCGGACGAACGAAATCACTATTCTTACTTTGCATCGCCCGAAACTCGTGATTTTTCGCCTGGCCAACCGAAAATCACTGTTTCGAACAGGTACGATTGTCAAAAACGACCTCCGTCCCGATCAGCCAGAAATCACGGTCAATCGTCCGGATCGGTAAATCTCAATTTTACACCCGGGCGAACAAAATCGCTATTCAGACCATGCATCGACCGAAACTCGTGATATTCAGCCAGGTCAACCAAAAATCATTGTTTTGACCAGATACGGTTGTCAATAACGATTTTCGCCACGATCAGCCTGTAATAACGGTTGATCATTCGGATCGGTAAACTCCCAATTTTGATCCCGGACGAACGAAATCACTATTCATACCCTGCATCGGCCGAAACTCGTGTTTTTCCGCCAGGTCAACCGAAAATCTCTGTTTTGACCAGGAGCGGTTGTCAAAAATGATCTCCGTCCCGATCAGCCTGAAATCACGATCGATCGTCCGGATTGGAAAAATCTCGATTTTGCACCCGGACGAACGAAATCACTATTCAGGCCTTGCATCACCCAAAACTTGTGATTTTCCGCATGGTCAACCGAAAATCACTGTTTTGGCCTGGTGCAGTTGTCAATAACGATCTCTGCCCCGATCAGCCAGAAATCACGGTCGATCGTTCGGATCGGTAAAATCTCGATTTTGCACCCGGACGAACGAAATCACTATTCATACCTTGCATCGGCCGAAACTCGTGTTTTTCCGCCTGGTCAACCGAAAATCACCGTTTACACCAGGTATGGTTGTCAATAACGTTCTCTGCCCCGATCAGCCAGAAATAACGGTCGATCGTTCGGATCAGTAAAATCTCGATTTTGCTCCCGGACGAACGAAATCACTATTCAGACCTTGCATCGACCGAAACTCGTGATTCTCCGCATGGTCAACCGAAAATCACTGTTTTGACCTGGTGTAGTCGCCAATAACGATAGCTGCCCCGATCAGCCAGAAATCACGGTCGATCGTTCGGATCGGTAAAATCTCGATTTTACACCCGGACGAACGAAATCACTATTCTTACTTTGCATCGCCCGAAACTCGTGATTTTCCGCCTGGCCAACCGAAAATCACTGTTTCGAACAGGTACGATTGTCAAAAACGACCTCCGTCCCGATCAGCCAGAAATCACGGTCAATCGTCCGGATCGGTAAATCTCAATTTTACACCCGGGCGAACAAAATCGCTATTCAGACCATGCATCGACCGAAACTCGTGATATTCAGCCAGGTCAACCAAAAATCATTGATTTGACCAGATACGGTTGTCAATAACGATTTTCGCCACGATCAGCCTGTAATAACGGTTGATCGTTCGAATCAGAAAAATCTCGATTTTGATCCCGGACGAACGAAATCACTATTCATACCTTGCATCGACCGAAACTCGTGATTCTCCGCCTAGTCAACCGAAAATCACTGTTTCGAACAGGTACGGTTGTCAAAAATGACCTCCGTCCCGATCAGGCAAAAATCATGGTCGATCGTCCGGATCGGTAAAGCTCAATTTTACACCCGGGTAAAACGAAATCGCTATTCAGACCATGCATCGACCAAAACTCGTGATATTCAGCCTGGTCAACCGAAAATCACTGTTTTGGGCAGGGGCAGTCGTCAATAACGATCTCTGCCCCGATCAGCCAGAAATCACGGTCGATCGTCCGGATCGGTAAATCTCAATTTTACACCCGGGCGAACGAAATCGCTATTCAGACCATGCATCGACCAAAACTCGTGATATTCAGCCTGGTCAACCGAAAATCACTGTTTTGACCAGGTACGGTTGTCAAAAACGACCTCCGTCCCGATCAGCCAGAAATCACGGTCGATCGTCCGGATCGATAAATCTCAATTTTACACCCGGGCGAACGAAATCGCTATTCAGACCATGCATCGACCAAAACTCGTGATATTCAGCCTGGTCAACCAAAAATCACTGTTTTGACCAGGGGCAGTCGTCAAAAACGATCTCTGCCCCGATCAGCCAGAAATCACGGTCGATCGTTCGGATCGGTAAAATCTCGATTTTGCACCCGGACGAACGAAATCACTATTCATACCTTGCATCGGCCGAAACTCGTGATTTTCCGCCTGGTCAACCGAAAATCACTGTTTCGAACAGGTATGGTTGTCAAAAATGATCTCTGTCCCGATCAGCCTAAAAACATGGTCGATCGTTCGGATCGGTAAAATCTTGATTTTGCACCCGGACGAACGAAATCACTATTGAGACCTTGCATCGACCGAAACTCGTGATTTTCCGCCTGGTCAACCGAAAATCACTGTTTTGACCAGGTACGGTTGTCAAAAACGACCTCCGTCCCGATCAGCCAGAAATCACGGTCGATCGTCCGGATCGGTAAATCTCAATTTTACACCCGGGCGAACGAAATCGCTATTCAGACCATGCATCGACCAAAACTCGTGATATTCAGCCTGGTCAACCGAAAATCACTGTTTTGACCAGGGGCAGTCGTCAAAAACGATCTCTGCCCCGATCAGCCAGAAATCACGGTCGATCGTTCGGATCGGTAAAATCTCGATTTTGCACCCGGACGAACGAAATCACTATTCATACCTTGCATCGGCCGAAACTCGTGATTTTCCGCCTGGTCAACCGAAAATCACTGTTTCGAACAGGTATGGTTGTCAAAAATGATCTCTGTCCCGATCGGCCTAAAATCATGGTCGATCGTTCGGATCGGTAAAATCTTGATTTTGCACCCGGACGAACGAAATCACTATTCAGACCTTGCATCGACCGAAACTCGTGATTCTCCGCCTGGTCAACCGAAAATCACTGTTTCGAACAGGTATGGTTGTCAAAAATGACCTCCGTCCCGATCAGGCAGAAATCATGGTCGATCGTCCGGATTGGTAAAGCTCAATCTTACACCCGGGTAAAACGAAATCGCTATTCAGACCATGCATCGACCAAAACTAGTGATATTCAGCCTGGTCAACCGAAAATCACTGTTTTGACCAGGGGCAGTCGTCAAAAACGATCTCTGCCCCGATCAGCCAGAAATCACGGTCGATCGTTCGGATCGGTAAAATCTCGATTTTGCACCCGGACGAACGAAATCACTATTCATACCTTGCATCGGCCGAAACTCGTGATTTTCCGCCTGGTCAACCGAAAATCACTGTTTCGAACAGGTATGGTTGTCAAAAATGATCTCTGTCCCGATCGGCCTAAAATCATGGTCGATCGTTCGGATCGGTAAAATCTTGATTTTGCACCCGGACGAACGAAATCACTATTCAGACCTTGCATCGACCGAAACTCGTGATTCTCCGCCTGGTCAACCGAAAATCACTGTTTCGAACAGGTACGGTTGTCAAAAATGACCTCCGTCCCGATCAGGCAGAAATCATGGTCGATCGTCCGGATCGGTAAAGCTCAATTTTACACCCGGGTAAAACGAAATCGCTATTCAGACCATGCATCGACCAAAACTCGTGATATTCAGCCTGGTCAACCGAAAATCACTGTTTTGACCAAGGGCAGTCGTCAAAAACGATCTCTGCCCCGATCAGCCAGAAATCACGGTCGATCGTTCGGATCGGTAAAATCTCGATTTTGCACCCGGACGAACGAAATCACTATTCATACCTTGCATTGGCCGAAACTCGTGATTTTCCGCCTGGTCAACCGAAAATCACTGTTTCGAACAGGTATGGTTGTCAAAAATGATCTCTGTCCCGATCGGCCTGAAATCATGGTCGATCGTTCGGATCGGTAAAATCTCGATTT
This sequence comes from Delonix regia, assembly GCA_037074485.1. Lineage (NCBI taxonomy): Eukaryota > Viridiplantae > Streptophyta > Magnoliopsida > Fabales > Fabaceae > Delonix > Delonix regia. The sequence goes on from JAYWLE010000016.1 coordinate 885,623, forward strand.
TGCTCCCGGACGAACGAAATCACTATTCATACCTTGCATCGGCCGAAACTCGTGATTTTCCGCCTGGTCAACCGAAAATCACTGTTTCGAACAGGTATGGTTGTCAAAAATGATCTTTGTCCCGATCGGCCTGAAATCATGGTCGATCGTTCGGATCGGTAAAATCTTGATTTTGCACCCGGACGAACGAAATCACTATTCAGACCTTGCATCGACCGAAACTCGTGATTCTCCGCCTGGTCAACCGAAAATCACTGTTTCAAACAGGTACGGTTGTCAAAAATGACTTCCGTCCCGATCAGGCAGAAATCATGGTCGATCGTCCGGATCGGTAAAGCTCAATTTTACACCCGGGCGAACGAAATCGCTATTCAGACCATGCATCGACCAAAACTCGTGATATTCAGCCTGGTCAACCGAAAATCACTGTTTTGACCAGGGGCAGTCGTCAATAACGATCTCTGCCCCGATCAGCCAGAAATCACGGTCGATCGTTCGGATCGGTAAAATCTCAATTTTGCACCCGGACGAACGAAATCACTATTCATACCTTGCATTGGCCGAAACTCGTGATTTTCCGCCTGGTCAACCAAAAATCACTGTTTTGACCAGGTACGGTTGTCAAAAACGACCTCCGTCCCGATCAGCCAGAAATCACGGTCGATCGTCCGGATCGGTAAATCTCAATTTTACACCCGGGCGAATGAAATCGCTATTCATACCATGCATCGACCGAAACTCGTGATATTCAGTCTGGTCAACCAAAAATCATTGTTTTGACCAGGTACGGTTGTCAATGACGATTTTCGCCACAATCAGCCTGTAATAACGGTTGATCGTTCGGATCGGTAAAATCCCGATTTTGATCCCGGACGAACGAAATCACTATTCATACCCTGCATCGGCCGAAACTTGTGATTTTCCCCCTGGTCAACCGAAAATCTCTGTTTTGACCTGGAGCGGTTGTCAAAAATGATCTTCGTCCCGATCAGCCTGAAATCACGATCGATCGTCCGGATCGGAAAAATCTCGATTTTGCACCCGGACGAACGAAATCACTATTTAGGCCTTGCATCGCCCAAAACTCGTGATTTTCCGCATGGTCAACCAAAAATCACTGTTTTGACCTGGTGCAGTTGTCAATAACGATCTCTGCCCCGTTCAGCCAGAAATCACGGTCGATCGTCCGGATCGGTAAAATATTGATTTTGCACCCGGACGAACGAAATCACTATTCAGGCCTTGCATCGACCGAAACTCGTGATTCTCCGCATGGTCAACCGAAAATCACTATTTTGACCCAGTACGGTTGTCAATAACGATTTTCGCAATGATCGGCCTGTAATAACGGTTGATCGTTCGGATCGGTAAAATCTCAATTTTGCCCCCGGACGAACGAAATCGCTATTCAGGCCTTGCATCGACCGAGACTCGTGATTCTCCGCATGGTCAACCGAAAATCACTATTTTGACCAAGTACGGTTGTCAATAACGATATTCGCCTCGATCAGCCTATAATAACGGTTGATCGTTTGGATCGGTAAAATCTCAATTTTGCTCCCGGCCGAACGAAATCGCTATTCAGGCCTTGCATCGACCGAGACTCGTGATTTTCGACCTGGTCAACTGAAAATCTCTGTTTTGTCCAGGAACGGTTGTCAAAAAGGATCTCCATCCCTATCAGCCAGAAATCATGGTCGATCGTCCGGATCGGTAAAATCTTGATTTTGCACCCGGACGAACGAAATCACTATTCAGACCTTGCATCGACCGAAACTCGTGATTCTCCGCATGGTCAACCAAAAATCACTATCTTGACCTGGTGCAGTCATCAATAACGATCTCTGCCCCGATCAGCCAGAAATAACGGTCGATCGTTCGGATCAGTAAAATCTCGATTTTGCTCCCAGACGAACGAAATCACTATTCATACCCTGCATCGGCCGAAACTCGTGATTTTCCGCCTGGTCAACCGAAAATCATTGTTTTGACCAGGTACGGTTGTCAATAACGATATTCGCCACGATCAGCCAGTAATAACAGTTGATCGTTCAGATCGGTAAAATCCCGATTTTGACCCCGGACGAACGAAATCACTATTCATACCCTGCATCGGCCGAAACTTGTGATTTTCCCCCTGGTCAACCGAAAATCTCTGTTTTGACCTGGAGCGGTTGTCAAAAATGATCTTCGTCCCGATCAGCCTGAAATCACGATCGATCGTCCGGATCGGAAAAATCTCGATTTTGCACCCGGACGAACGAAATCACTATTTAGGCCTTGCATCGCCCAAAACTCGTGATTTTCCGCATGGTCAACCAAAAATCACTGTTTTGACCTGGTGCAGTTGTCAATAACGATCTCTGCCCCGTTCAGCCAGAAATCACGGTCGATCGTCCGGATCGGTAAAATATTGATTTTGCACCCGGACGAACGAAATCACTATTCAGGCCTTGCATCGACCGAAACTCGTGATTCTCCGCATGGTCAACCGAAAATCACTATTTTGACCCAGTACGGTTGTCAATAACGATTTTCGCAATGATCAGCCTGTAATAACGGTTGATCGTTCGGATCGGTAAAATCTCAATTTTGCCCCCGGACGAACGAAATCGCTATTCAGGCCTTGCATCGACCGAGACTCGTGATTCTCCGCATGGTCAACCGAAAATCACTATTTTGACCAAGTACGGTTGTCAATAACGATATTCGCCTCGATCAGCCTATAATAACGGTTGATCGTTTGGATCGGTAAAATCTCAATTTTGCTCCCGGCCGAACGAAATCGCTATTCAGGCCTTGCATCGACCGAGACTCGTGATTTTCGACCTGGTCAACTGAAAATCTCTGTTTTGTCCAGGAACGGTTGTCAAAAAGGATCTCCATCCCTATCAGCCTGAAATCACGGTCGATCGTCCGGATCGGTAAAATCTTGATTTTGCACCCGGACGAACGAAATCACTATTCAGGCCTTGCATCGACCGAAACTCGTGATTCTCCGCATGGTCAACCGAAAATCACTATTTTGACCCGGTGCAGTCATCAATAACGATCTCTGCCCCGATCAGCCAGAAATAACGGTCGATCGTTCGGATCAGTAAAATCTCGATTTTGCTCCCTGACGAACGAAATCACTATTCATACCCTGCATCGGCCGAAACTCGTGATTTTCCGCCTGGTCAACCGAAAAACTCTGTTTTGACCAGGAGCGGTTGTCAAAAAAGATCTCTGTCCCGATCGGCCAGAAATCATGGTCGATCGTTCGGATCGGTAAAATCTCGATTTTGCTCCCGGACGAACGAAATCACTATTCAGGCCTTGCATCTACCAAAACTCGTGATTTTCCGCATGGTCAACCGAAAATCACTGTTTTGACCAGGTGCAGTTGTCAATAATGATCTCTGCCCCGATCAGCCAGAAATCACAGTCGATAATTCGGATCGGTAAAATCTCGATTTTGCACCCGGACGAACGGAATCACTATTTTGGCCTTGCATCGCCCGAAACTCGTGATTTTCCGCCAGGTCAACCGAAAAAAACTGTTTCGACCAGGTACGGTTGCCAAAAACTACCTCCGTCCCGATCAGCCGGAAATCACGGTCGATCGTCCCGATCGGTAAATCTCAATTTTACACCCGAGCAAACGAAATTGCTATTCAGACCATGCATCGACCGAAACTCGTGATATTCAGCCTGGTCTACCAAAAATCATTGTTTTGACCAGGTACGGTTGTCAATAACGATATTCGCCACGATCAGCCTGTAATAACAGTTGATCGTTCGGATCGGTAAAATCCCGATTTTGATCCCGGACGAACGAAATCACTATTCATACCCTGCGTCGGCCGAAACGCGTGATTTTCCCCCTGGTCAACCGAAAATCTCTGTTTTGACCTGGAGCGGTTGTCAAAAATGATCTCCGTCCCGATCAGCCTGAAATCACGATCGATCGTCCGGATCGGAAAAATCTCGATTTTGCACCCGGACGAACGAAATCACTATTTAGGCCTTGCATCGCCCAAAACTCGTGATTTTCCGCATGGTCAACCGAAAATCACTGTTTTGACCTGGTGCAGTTGTCAATAACGATCTCTGCCTCGTTCAGCCAGAAATCACGGTCGATCGTCCGGATCGGTAAAATCTTGATTTTGCACCCGGACGAACGAAATCACTATTCAGGCCCTGCATCGACCGAAACTCGTGATTTTCCGCCTGGTCAACCGAAAATCTCTGTTTTGTCCAGGAACAGTTGCCAAAAAGGATCTCCATCCCTATCAGCCTGAAATCACGGTCGATCATCCGGATCGGTAAAATCTTGATTTTGCACCCGGACGAACGAAATCACTATTCAGGCCTTGCATCGACCGAAACTCGTGATTCTCCGCATGGTCAACCGAAAATCACTATTTTGACCCGGTACGGTTGTCAATAACGATTTTCGCAACGATCAGCCTGTAATAACGGTTGATCGTTCGGATCGGTAAAATCTCAATTTTGCCCCCGGACGAACGAAATCGCTATTCAGGCCTTGCATCGACCGAGACTCGTGATAATCCGCATGGTCAACCGAAAATCACTATTTTGACCAGGTACGGTTGTCAATAACGATTTTCGCCACGATCAGCCTGTAATAACGGTTGATCGTTCGGATCATTAAAATCTCGATTTTGCTCCCGGACGAACGAAATCGCTATTCAGGCCTTGCATCGACCGAGACTCGTGATTTTCGACCTGGTCAACAAAAAATCATTGTTTTGACCAGGTACGGTTGTCAATTACTATTTTCACCACGATCAGCCTGAAATAACGGTCGATCGTACGGATCGGTAAAATCTTGATTTTGCCCCCGGACGAACGAAATCACTATTCAGGCCTTGCATCGACCGAAACTCGTGATTTTCCGCCTGGTCAACCGAAAATCTCTGTTTTGTCCAGGAACGGTTGCCAAAAAGGATCTCCATCCCTATCAGCCTGAAATCACGGTCGATCGTCCGGATCGGTAAAATCTTGATTTTGCAGCCGGACGAACGAAATCACTATTCAGACCTTGCATCGACCGAAACTCGTGATTCTCCGCATGGTCAACCGAAAATCACTATTTTGACCAGGTACGGTTGTCAATAACGATTTTCGCCACGATCAGCCTGTAATAACGGTTGATCGTTCGGATCGGTAAAATCTCAATTTTGCTCCCGGGCGAACGAAATCGCTATTCAGGCCTTGCATCGACCGAGACTCGTGATTTTCGACCTGGTCAACAAAAAATCATTGTTTTGACCAGGTACGGTTGTCAATTACTATTTTCACCACGATCAGCCTGAAATAACGGTCGATCGTATGGATCGGTAAAATCTTGATTTTGCCCCCGGACGAACGAAATCACTATTCAGGCCTTGCATCGACCGAAACTCGTGATTTTTCGCCTGGTCAACCGAAAATCTCTGTTTTGTCCAGGAACGGTTGCCAAAAAGGATCTCCATCCCTATCAGCCTGAAATCACGGTCGATCGTCCGGATCGGTAAAATCTTGATTTTGCAGCCGGACGAACGAAATCACTATTCAGACCTTGCATCGACTGAAACTCGTGATTCTCCGCATGGTCAACCAAAAATCACTATTTTGACCAGGTACGGTTGTCAATAACGATTTTCGCCACGATCAGCCTGTAATAACGGTTGATCGTTCGGATCATTAAAATCTCAATTTTGCTCCCGGACGAACGAAATCGCTATTCAGGCCATGCATCGACCGAGACTCGTGATTTTCGACCTGATCAACAAAAAATCATTGTTTTGACCCGGTACGGTTGTCAATTACTATTTTCGCCACGATCAGCCTAAAATAACGGTCGATCGTATGGATCGGTAAAATCTCGATTTTCCTCCCGGTCGAACGAAATCACAATTCATACCCTGCATCGGCCGAAACTCGTGTTTTTTCGCCTGGTCAACCGAAAATCATTATTTTGACCAGGTACGGTTGTCAATAACGATATTCGCCACGATCAGCCTGTAATAACAGTTGATCGTTCGGATCGGTAAAATCCCGATTTTGATCCCGGACGAACGAAATCACTATTCATACCCTGCATCGGCCGAAACTCGTGATTTTCCCCCTGGTCAACCGAAAATCTCTGTTTTGACCTGGAGCGGTTGTCAAAAATGATCTCCGTCCCGATCAGCCTGAAATAACGATCGATCGTCCGGATCGGAAAAATCTCGATTTTGCACCCGGACGAACGAAATCACTATTTAGGCCTTGCATCGCCCAAAACTCGTGATTTTCCGCATGGTCAACCGAAAATCACTGTTTTGACCTGGTGCAGTTGTCAATAACGATCTCTGCCCCGTTCAGCCAGAAATCACGGTCGATCGTCTGGATCGGTAAAATCTTGATTTTGCACCCGGACGAACGAAATCACTATTCAGGCCTTGCATCGACCGAAACTCGTGATTTTCCGCCTGGTCAACCGAAAATCTCTGTTTTGTCTAGGACCAGTTGCCAAAAAGGATCTCCATCCCTATCAGCCTGAAATCACGGTCGATCGTCCGGATCGGTAAAATCTTGATTTTGCACCCGGACGAACGAAATCACTATTCAGACCTTGCATCGACCGAAACTCGTGATTCTCCGCATGGTCAACTGAAAATCACTATTTTGACCAGGTACGGTTGTCAATAACGATTTTCACCACGATCAGCCTGTAATAACGGTTGATCGTTCGGATCATTAAAATCTCGATTTTGCTCCCGGACGAACGAAATCGCTATTCAGGCCTTGCATCGACCGAGACTCGTGATTTTCGACCTGGTCAACAAAAAATCATTGTTTTGACCAGGTACGGTTGTCAATTACTATTTTCACCACGATCAGCCTGAAATAACGGTCGATCGTACGGATCGGTAAAATCTTGATTTTGCCCCCGGACGAACGAAATCACTATTCAGGCCTTGCATCGACCGAAACTCGTGATTTTCCGCCTGGTCAACCGAAAATCTCTGTTTTGTCCAGGAACGGTTGCCAAAAAGGATCTCCATCCCTATCAGCCTGAAATCACGGTCGATCGTCCGGATCGGTAAAATCTTGATTTTGCAGCCGGACGAACGAAATCACTATTCAGACCTTGCATCGACCGAAACTCGTGATTCTCCGCATGGTCAACCGAAAATCACTATTTTGACCAGGTACGGTTGTCAATAACGATTTTCGCCTCGATCAGCCTGTAATAACGGTTGATCGTTCGGATCGGTAAAATCTCAATTTTGCTCCCGGGCGAACGAAATCGCTATTCAGGCCTTGCATCGACCGAGACTCGTGATTTTCGACCTGGTCAACAAAAAATCATTGTTTTGACCAGGTACGGTTGTCAATTACTATTTTCACCACGATCAGCCTGAAATAACGGTCGATCGTATGGATCGGTAAAATCTTGATTTTGCCCCCGGACGAACGAAATCACTATTCAGGCCTTGCATCGACCGAAACTCGTGATTTTCCGCCTGGTCAACCGAAAATCTCTGTTTTGTCCAGGAACGGTTGCCAAAAAGGATCTCCATCCCTATCAGCCTGAAATCACGGTCGATCGTCCGGATCGGTAAAATCTTGATTTTGCAGCCGGACGAACGAAATCACTATTCAGACCTTGCATCGACTGAAACTCGTGATTCTCCGCATGGTCAACCAAAAATCACTATTTTGACCAGGTACGGTTGTCAATAACGATTTTCGCCACGATCAGCCTGTAATAACGGTTGATCGTTCGGATCATTAAAATCTCAATTTTGCTCCCGGACGAACGAAATCGCTATTCAGGCCATGCATCGACCGAGACTCGTGATTTTCGACCTGATCAACAAAAAATCATTGTTTTGACCCGGTACGGTTGTCAATTACTATTTTCGCCACGATCAGCCTGAAATAACGGTCGATCGTATGGATCGGTAAAATCTCGATTTTCCTCCCGGTCGAACGAAATCACAATTCATACCCTGCATCGGCCGAAACTCGTGTTTTTTCGCCTGGTCAACCGAAAATCATTGTTTTGACCAGGTACGGTTGTCAATAACGATATTCGCCACGATCAGCCTGTAATAACAGTTGATCGTTCGGATCGGTAAAATCCCGATTTTGATCCCGGACGAACGAAATCACTATTCATACCCTGCATCGGCCGAAACTCGTGATTTTCCCCCTGGTCAACCGAAAATCTCTGTTTTGACCTGGAGCGGTTGTCAAAAATGATCTCCGTCCCGATCAGCCTGAAATAACGATCGATCGTCCGGATCGGAAAAATCTCGATTTTGCACCCGGACGAACGAAATCACTATTTAGGCCTTGCATCGCCCAAAACTCGTGATTTTCCGCATGGTCAACCGAAAATCACTGTTTTGACCTGGTGCAGTTGTCAATAACGATCTCTGCCCCGTTCAGCCAGAAATCACGGTCGATCGTCTGGATCGGTAAAATCTTGATTTTGCACCCGGACGAACGAAATCACTATTCAGGCCTTGCATCGACCGAAACTCGTGATTTTCCGCCTGGTCAACCGAAAATCTCTGTTTTGTCTAGGAACAGTTGCCAAAAAGGATCTCCATCCCTATCAGCCTGAAATCACGGTCGATCGTCCGGATCGGTAAAATCTTGATTTTGCACCCGGACGAACGAAATCACTATTCAGACCTTGCATCGACCGAAACTCGTGATTCTCCGCATGGTCAACCGAAAATCACTATTTTGACCAGGTACGGTTGTCAATAACGATTTTCACCACGATCAGCCTGTAATAACGGTTGATCGTTCGGATCATTAAAATCTCGATTTTGCTCCCGGACGAACGAAATCGCTATTCAGGCCTTGCATCGACCGAGACTCGTGATTTTCGACCTGGTCAACAAAAAATCATTGTTTTGACCAGGTACGGTTGTCAATTACTATTTTCACCACGATCAGCCTGAAATAACGGTCGATCGTACGGATCGGTAAAATCTTGATTTTGCCCCCGGACGAACGAAATCACTATTCAGGCCTTGCATCGACCGAAACTCGTGATTTTCCGCCTGGTCAACCGAAAATCTCTGTTTTGTCCAGGAACGGTTGCCAAAAAGGATCTCCATCCCTATCAGCCTGAAATCACGGTCGATCGTCCGGATCGGTAAAATCTTGATTTTGCAGCCGGACGAACGAAATCACTATTCAGACCTTGCATCGACCGAAACTCGTGATTCTCCGCATGGTCAACCGAAAATCACTATTTTGACCAGGTACGGTTGTCAATAACGATTTTCGCCTCGATCAGCCTGTAATAACGGTTGATCGTTCGGATCGGTAAAATCTCAATTTTGCTCCCGGGCGAACGAAATCGCTATTCAGGCCTTGCATCGACCGAGACTCGTGATTTTCGACCTGGTCAACAAAAAATCATTGTTTTGACCAGGTACGGTTGTCAATTACTATTTTCACCACGATCAGCCTGAAATAACGGTCGATCGTATGGATCGGTAAAATCTTGATTTTGCCCCCGGACGAACGAAATCACTATTCAGGCCTTGCATCGACCGAAACTCGTGATTTTCCGCCTGGTCAACCGAAAATCTCTGTTTTGTCCAGGAACGGTTGCCAAAAAGGATCTCCATCCCTATCAGCCTGAAATCACGGTCGATCGTCCGGATCGGTAAAATCTTGATTTTGCAGCCGGACGAACGAAATCACTATTCAGACCTTGCATCGACTGAAACTCGTGATTCTCCGCATGGTCAACCAAAAATCACTATTTTGACCAGGTACGGTTGTCAATAACGATTTTCGCCACGATCAGCCTGTAATAACGGTTGATCGTTCGGATCATTAAAATCTCAATTTTGCTCCCGGACGAACGAAATCGCTATTCAGGCCATGCATCGACCGAGACTCGTGATTTTCGACCTGATCAACAAAAAATCATTGTTTTGACCCGGTACGGTTGTCAATTACTATTTTCGCCACGATCAGCCTGAAATAACGGTCGATCGTATGGATCGGTAAAATCTCGATTTTCCTCCCGGTCGAACGAAATCACAATTCATACCCTGCATCGGCCGAAACTCGTGTTTTTTCGCCTGGTCAACCGAAAATCATTGTTTTGACCAGGTACGGTTGTCAATAACGATATTCGCCACGATCAGCCTGTAATAACAGTTGATCGTTCAGATCGGTAAAATCCCGATTTTGATCCCGGACGAACGAAATCACTATTCATACCCTGCATCGGCCGAAACTCGTGATTTTCCCCCTGGTCAACCGAAAATCTCTGTTTTGACCTGGAGCGGTTGTCAAAAATGATCTCCGTCCCGATCAGCCTGAAATAACGATCGATCGTCCGGATCGGTAAAATCTCGATTTTGCACCCGGACGAACGAAATCACTATTTAGGCCTTGCATCGCCCAAAACTCGTGATTTTCCGCATGGTTAACCGAAAATCACTGTTTTGACCTGGTGCAGTTGTCAATAACGATCTCTGCCCCGTTCAGCCAGAAATCACGGTCGATCGTCTGGATCGGTAAAATCTTGATTTTGCACTCGGACGAACGAAATCACTATTCAGGCCTTGCATCGACCGAAACTCGTGATTTTCCGCCTGGTCAACCGAAAATCTCTGTTTTGTCTAGGAACAGTTGCCAAAAAGGATCTCCATCCCTATCAGCCTGAAATCACGGTCGATCGTCCGGATCGGTAAAATCTTGATTTTGCACCCGGACGAACGAAATCACTATTCAAACCTTGCATCGACCGAAACTCGTGATTCTCCGCATGGTCAACCGAAAATCACTATTTTGACCAGGTACGGTTGTCAATAACGATTTTCACCACGATCAGCCTGTAATAACGGTTGATCGTTCGGATCATTAAAATCTCGATTTTGCTCCCGGACGAACGAAATCGCTATTCAGGCCTTGCATCGACCGAGACTCGTGATTTTCGACCTGGTCAACAAAAAATCATTGTTTTGACCAGGTACGGTTGTCAATTACTATTTTCACCACGATCAGCCTGAAATAACGGTCGATCGTACGGATCGGTAAAATCTTGATTTTGCCCCCGGACGAACGAAATCACTATTCAGGCCTTGCATCGACCGAAACTCGTGATTTTCCGCCTGGTCAACCGAAAATCTCTGTTTTGTCCAGGAACGGTTGCCAAAAAGGATCTCCATCCCTATCAGCCTGAAATCACGGTCGATCGTCCGGATCGGTAAAATCTTGATTTTGCAGCCGGACGAACGAAATCACTATTCAGACCTTGCATCGACCGAAACTCGTGATTCTCCGCATGGTCAACCGAAAATCACTATTTTGACCAGGTACGGTTGTCAATAACGATTTTCGCCTCGATCAGCCTGTAATAACGGTTGATCGTTCGGATCGGTAAAATCTCAATTTTGCTCCCGGGCGAACGAAATCGCTATTCAGGCCTTGCATCGACCGAGACTCGTGATTTTCGACCTGGTCAACAAAAAATCATTGTTTTGACCAGGTACGGTTGTCAATTACTATTTTCACCACGATCAGCCTGAAATAACGGTCGATCGTATGGATCGGTAAAATCTTGATTTTGCCCCCGGACGAACGAAATCACTATTCAGGCCTTGCATCGACCGAAACTCGTGATTTTCCGCCTGGTCAACCGAAAATCTCTGTTTTGTCCAGGAACGGTTGCCAAAAAGGATCTCCATCCCTATCAGCCTGAAATCACGGTCGATCGTCCGGATCGGTAAAATCTTGATTTTGCAGCCGGACGAACGAAATCACTATTCAGACCTTGCATCGACTGAAACTCGTGATTCTCCGCATGGTCAACCAAAAATCACTATTTTGACCAGGTACGGTTGTCAATAACGATTTTCGCCACGATCAGCCTGTAATAACGGTTGATCGTTCGGATCATTAAAATCTCAATTTTGCTCCCGGACGAACGAAATCGCTATTCAGGCCATGCATCGACCGAGACTCGTGATTTTCGACCTGATCAACAAAAAATCATTGTTTTGACCCGGTACGGTTGTCAATTACTATTTTCGCCACGATCAGCCTGAAATAACGGTCGATCGTATGGATCGGTAAAATCTCGATTTTCCTCCCGGTCGAACGAAATCACAATTCATACCCTGCATCGGCCGAAACTCGTGTTTTTTCGCCTGGTCAACCGAAAATCATTGTTTTGACCAGGTACGGTTGTCAATAACGATATTCGCCACGATCAGCCTGTAATAACAGTTGATCGTTCAGATCGGTAAAATCCCGATTTTGATCCCGGACGAACGAAATCACTATTCATACCCTGCATCGGCCGAAACTCGTGATTTTCCCCCTGGTCAACCGAAAATCTCTGTTTTGACCTGGAGCGGTTGTCAAAAATGATCTCCGTCCCGATCAGCCTGAAATAACGATCGATCGTCCGGATCGGAAAAATCTCGATTTTGCACCCGGACGAACGAAATCACTATTTAGGCCTTGCATCGCCCAAAACTCGTGATTTTCCGCATGGTTAACCGAAAATCACTGTTTTGACCTGGTGCAGTTGTCAATAACGATCTCTGCCCCGTTCAGCCAGAAATCACGGTCGATCGTCTGGATCGGTAAAATCTTGATTTTGCACTCGGACGAACGAAATCACTATTTAGGCCTTGCATCGACCGAAACTCGTGATTTTCCGCCTGGTCAACCGAAAATCTCTGTTTTGTCTAGGAACAGTTGCCAAAAAGGATCTCCATCCCTATCAGCCTGAAATCACGGTCGATCGTCCGGATCGGTAAAATCTTGATTTTGCACCCGGACGAACGAAATCACTATTCAAACCTTGCATCGACCGAAACTCGTGATTCTCCGCATGGTCAACCGAAAATCACTATTTTGACCAGGTACGGTTGTCAATAACGATTTTCACCACGATCAGCCTGTAATAACGGTTGATCGTTCGGATCATTAAAATCTCGATTTTGCTCCCGGACGAACGAAATCGCTATTCAGGCCTTGCATCGACCGAGACTCGTGATTTTCGACCTGGTCAACAAAAAATCATTGTTTTGACCAGGTACGGTTGTCAATTACTATTTTCACCACGATCAGCCTGAAATAACGGTCGATCGTACGGATCGGTAAAATCTTGATTTTGCCCCCGGACGAACGAAATCACTATTCAGGCCTTGCATCGACCGAAACTCGTGATTTTCCGCCTGGTCAACCGAAAATCTCTGTTTTGTCCAGGAACGGTTGCCAAAAAGGATCTCCATCCCTATCAGCCTGAAATCACGGTCGATCGTCCGGATCGGTAAAATCTTGATTTTGCAGCCGGACGAACGAAATCACTATTCAGACCTTGCATCGACCGAAACTCGTGATTCTCCGCATGGTCAACCGAAAATCACTATTTTGACCAGGTACGGTTGTCAATAACGATTTTCGCCTCGATCAGCCTGTAATAACGGTTGATCGTTCGGATCGGTAAAATCTCAATTTTGCTCCCGGGCGAACGAAATCGCTATTCAGGCCTTGCATCGACCGAGACTCGTGATTTTCGACCTGGTCAACAAAAAATCATTGTTTTGACCAGGTACGGTTGTCAATTACTATTTTCACCACGATCAGCCTGAAATAACGGTCGATCGTATGGATCGGTAAAATCTTGATTTTGCCCCCGGACGAACGAAATCACTATTCAGGCCTTGCATCGACCGAAACTCGTGATTTTCCGCCTGGTCAACCGAAAATCTCTGTTTTGTCCAGGAACGGTTGCCAAAAAGGATCTCCATCCCTATCAGCCTGAAATCACGGTCGATCGTCCGGATCGGTAAAATCTTGATTTTGCAGCCGGACGAACGAAATCACTATTCAGACCTTGCATCGACTGAAACTCGTGATTCTCCGCATGGTCAACCAAAAATCACTATTTTGACCAGGTACGGTTGTCAATAACGATTTTCGCCACGATCAGCCTGTAATAACGGTTGATCGTTCGGATCATTAAAATCTCAATTTTGCTCCCGGACGAACGAAATCGCTATTCAGGCCATGCATCGACCGAGACTCGTGATTTTCGACCTGATCAACAAAAAATCATTGTTTTGACCCGGTACGGTTGTCAATTACTATTTTCGCCACGATCAGCCTGAAATAACGGTCGATCGTATGGATCGGTAAAATCTCGATTTTCCTCCCGGTCGAACGAAATCACAATTCATACCCTGCATCGGCCGAAACTCGTGTTTTTTCGCCTGGTCAACCGAAAATCATTGTTTTGACCAGGTACGGTTGTCAATAACGATATTCGCCACGATCAGCCTGTAATAACAGTTGATCGTTCAGATCGGTAAAATCCCGATTTTGATCCCGGACGAACGAAATCACTATTCATACCCTGCATCGGCCGAAACTCGTGATTTTCCCCCTGGTCAACCGAAAATCTCTGTTTTGACCTGGAGCGGTTGTCAAAAATGATCTCCGTCCCGATCAGCCTGAAATAACGATCGATCGTCCGGATCGGAAAAATCTCGATTTTGCACCCGGACGAACGAAATCACTATTTAGGCCTTGCATCGCCCAAAACTCGTGATTTTCCGCATGGTTAACCGAAAATCACTGTTTTGACCTGGTGCAGTTGTCAATAACGATCTCTGCCCCGTTCAGCCAGAAATCACGGTCGATCGTCTGGATCGGTAAAATCTTGATTTTGCACTCGGACGAACGAAATCACTATTTAGGCCTTGCATCGACCGAAACTCGTGATTTTCCGCCTGGTCAACCGAAAATCTCTGTTTTGTCTAGGAACAGTTGCCAAAAAGGATCTCCATCCCTATCAGCCTGAAATCACGGTCGATCGTCCGGATCGGTAAAATCTTGATTTTGCACCCGGACGAACGAAATCACTATTCAAACCTTGCATCGACCGAAACTCGTGATTCTCCGCATGGTGAACCGAAAATCACTATTTTGACCAGGTACGGTTGTCAGTAACGATTTTCGCCTCGATCAGCCTGTAATAACGGTTGATCGTTCGGATCGGTAAAATCTCAATTTTGCTCCCGGGCGAACGAAATCGCTATTCAGGCCTTGCATCGACCGAGACTCGTGATTTTCGACCTGGTCAACAAAAAATCATTGTTTTGACCAGGTACGGTTGTCAATTACTATTTTCACCACGATCAGCCTGAAATAACGGTCGATCGTATGGATCGGTAAAATCTTGATTTTGCCCCCGGACGAACGAAATCACTATTCAGGCCTTGCATCGACCGAAACTCGTGATTTTCCGCCTGGTCAACCGAAAATCTCTGTTTTGTCCAGGAACGGTTGCCAAAAAGGATCTCCATCCCTATCAGCCTGAAATCACGGTCGATCGTCCGGATCGGTAAAATCTTGATTTTGCAGCCGGACGAACGAAATCACTATTCAGACCTTGCATCGACTGAAACTCGTGATTCTCCGCATGGTCAACCAAAAATCACTATTTTGACCAGGTACGGTTGTCAATAACGATTTTCGCCACGGTCAGCCTGTAATAACGGTTGATCGTTCGGATCATTAAAATCTCAATTTTGCTCCCGGACGAACGAAATCGCTATTCAGGCCATGCATCGACCGAGACTCATGATTTTCGACCTGATCAACAAAAAATCATTGTTTTGACCCGGTATGGTTGTCAATTACTATTTTCGCCACGATCAGCCTGAAATAACGGTCGATCGTATGGATCGGTAAAATCTCGATTTTCCTCCCGGTCGAACGAAATCACAATTCATACCCTGCATCGGCCGAAACTCGTGTTTTTTCGCCTGGTCAACCGAAAATCATTGTTTTGACCAGGTACGGTTGTCAATAACGATATTCGCCACGATCAGCCTGTAATAACAGTTGATCGTTCGGATCGGTAAAATCCCGATTTTGATCCCGGACGAACGAAATCACTATTCATACCCTGCATCGGCCGAAACTCGTGATTTTCCCCCTGGTCAACCGAAAATCTCTGTTTTGACCTGGAGCGGTTGTCAAAAATGATCTCCGTCCCGATCAGCCTGAAATCACGATCGATCGTCCGGATCGGAAAAACCTCGATTTTGCACCCGGACGAACGAAATCACTATTTAGGCCTTGCATCGCCCAAAACTCGTGATTCCGCATGGTCAACCGAAAATCACTGTTTTGACCTGGTGCAGTTGTCAATAACGATCTCTGCCTCGTTCAGCCAGAAATCACAGTCGATCGTCCGGATCGGTAAAATCTTGATTTTGCCCCCGGACGAACGAAATCACTATTCAGGCCTTGCATCGACCGAAACTCGTGATTTTCCGCCTGGTCAACCGAAAATCTCTGTTTTGTCCAGGAACGGTTGCCAAAAAGGATCTCCATCCCTATCAGCCTGAAATCACGGTCGATCGTCCGGATCGGTAAAATCTTGATTTTGCAGCCGGACGAACGAAATCACTATTCAGACCTTGCATCGACTGAAACTCGTGATTCTCCGCATGGTCAACCAAAAATCACTATTTTGACCAGGTACGGTTGTCAATAACGATTTTCGCCACGGTCAGCCTGTAATAACGGTTGATCGTTCGGATCATTAAAATCTCAATTTTGCTCCCGGACGAACGAAATCGCTATACAGGCCATGCATCGACCGAGACTCATGATTTTCGACCTGATCAACAAAAAATCATTGTTTTGACCCGGTATGGTTGTCAATTACTATTTTCGCCACGATCAGCCTGAAATAACGGTCGATCGTATGGATCGGTAAAATCTCGATTTTCCTCCCGGTCGAACGAAATCACAATTCATACCCTGCATCGGCCGAAACTCGTGTTTTTTCGCCTGGTCAACCGAAAATCATTGTTTTGACCAGGTACGGTTGTCAATAACGATATTCGCCACGATCAGCCTGTAATAACAGGTGATCGTTCGGATCGGTAAAATCCCGATTTTGATCCCGGACGAACGAAATCACTATTCATACCCTGCATCGGCCGAAACTCGTGATTTTCCCCCTGGTCAACCGAAAATCTCTGTTTTGACCTGGAGCGGTTGTCAAAAATGATCTCCGTCCCGATCAGCCTGAAATCACGATCGATCGTCCGGATCGGAAAAACCTCGATTTTGCACCCGGACGAACGAAATCACTATTTAGGCCTTGCATCGCCCAAAACTCGTGATTCCGCATGGTCAACCGAAAATCACTGTTTTGACCTGGTGCAGTTGTCAATAACGATCTCTGCCTCGTTCAGCCAGAAATCACAGTCGATCGTCCGGATCGGTAAAATCTTGATTTTGCACCCGGACGAACGAAATCACTATTCAGGCCTTGCATCGACCGAAACTCGTGATTCTCCGCATGGTCAACCGAAAATCACTATTTTGACCAGGTACGGTTGTCAATAACGATTTTCGCCTCGATCAGCCTGTAATAACGGTTGATCGTTCGGATCGGTAAAATCGCAATTTTGCTCCCGGACGAACGAAATCGCTATTCAGGCCTTGCATCAACCGAGACTCGTGATTTTCGACCTGGTCAACAAAAAATCACCGTTTTGACCAGGTATGGTTGTCAAAAACGATTTCCGCCACGATCAGCCTGAAATAACGGTCGATCGTCCGGATCGGTAAAATCTTGATTTTGCACTCGGATTAACGAAATCACTATTCATACCCTGCATCACCCGAAACTCGTGTTTTTTCGCCTGGTCAACCGAAAATCTCTGTTTTGTCCAGGAACAATTTCCAAAAAGGATCTCCATCCCTATCAGCCTGAAATCACGGTCGATCGTCTGGATGGGTAAAATCTTGATTTTGCACCCGGACGAACGAAATCACTATTCAGGCCTTGCATCGACCGAAACTCGTGATTCTCCGCATGGTCAACCGAAAATCACTATTTTGACCCGGTACGGTTGTCAATAACGATTTTCGCAACGATCAGCCTGTAATAACGGTTGATCGTCCGGATCGGTAAAATCTCTATTTTGCACCCGGACGAACGAAATCGCTATTCAGGCCTTGCATCGACCGAGACTCGTGATTCTCCGCATGGTCAACCGAAAATCACTATTTTGACCAGGTACGGTTGTCAGTAACGATTTTCGCCTCGATCAGCCTGTAATAACGGTTGATCGTTCGGATCGGTAAAATCTCAATTTTGCTCCCGGGCGAACGAAATCGCTATTCAGGCCTTGCATCGACCGAGACTCGTGATTTTCGACCTGGTCAACAAAAAATCATTGTTTTGACCAGGTACGGTTGTCAATAACTATTTTCACCACGATCAGCCTGAAATAACGGTCGATCGTATGGATCGGTAAAATCTTGATTTTGCCCCCGGACGAACGAAATCACTATTCAGGCCTTGCATCGACCGAAACTCGTGATTTTCCGCCTGGTCAACCGAAAATCTCTGTTTTGTCTAGGAACAGTTGCCAAAAAGGATCTCCATCCCTATCAGCCTGAAATCACGGTCGATCGTCCGGATCGGTAAAATCTTGATTTTGCACCCGGACGAACGAAATCACTATTCAAACCTTGCATCGACCGAAACTCGTGATTCTCCGCATGGTCAACCGAAAATCACTATTTTGACCAGGTACGGTTGTCAATAACGATTTTCACCACGATCAGCCTGTAATAACGGTTGATCGTTCGGATCATTAAAATCTCGATTTTGCTCCCGGACGAACGAAATCGCTATTCAGGCCTTGCATCGACCGAGACTCGTGATTTTCGACCTGGTCAACAAAAAATCATTGTTTTGACCAGGTACGGTTGTCAATTACTATTTTCACCACGATCAGCCTGAAATAACGGTCGATCGTACGGATCGGTAAAATCTTGATTTTGCCCCCGGACGAACGAAATCACTATTCAGGCCTTGCATCGACCGAAACTCGTGATTTTCCGCCTGGTCAACCGAAAATCTCTGTTTTGTCCAGGAACGGTTGCCAAAAAGGATCTCCATCCCTATCTGCCTGAAATCATGGTCGATCGTCCGGATCGGTAAAATCTTGATTTTGCACCCGGACGAACGAAATCACTATTCAGACCTTGCATCGACCGAAACTCGTGATTCTCCGCATGGTCAACCGAAAATCACTATTTTGACCAGGTACGGTTGTCAATAACGATTTTCGCCTCGATCAGCCTGTAATAACGGTTGATCGTTCGGATCGGTAAAATCTCAATTTTGCTCCCGGACGAACGAAATCGCTATTCAGGCCTTGCATCGACCGAGACTCGTGATTTTCGACCTGGTCAACAAAAAATCACCGTTTTGACCAGGTATGGTTGTCAAAAACGATTTCCGCCACGATCAGCCTGAAATAACGGTCGATCGTCCGGATCGGTAAAATCTTGATTTTGCACTCGGATTAACGAAATCACTATTCATACCCTGCATCACCCGAAACTCGTGTTTTTTCGCCTGGTCAACCGAAAATCTCTGTTTTGTCCAGGAACAATTTCCAAAAAGGATCTCCATCCCTATCAGCCTGAAATCACGGTCGATCGTCTGGATGGGTAAAATCTTGATTTTGCACCCGGACGAACGAAATCACTATTCAGGCCTTGCATCGACCGAAACTCGTGATTCTCCGCATGGTCAACCGAAAATCACTATTTTGACCCGGTACGGTTGTCAATAACGATTTTCGCAACGATCAGCCTGTAATAACGGTTGATCGTCCGGATCGGTAAAATCTTGATTTTGCACCCGGACGAACGAAATCGCTATTCAGGCCTTGCATCGACCGAGACTCGTGATTCTCCGCATGGTCAACCGAAAATCACTATTTTGACCAGGTACGGTTGTCAGTAACGATTTTCGCCTCGATCAGCCTGTAATAACGGTTGATCGTTCGGATCGGTAAAATCTCAATTTTGCTCCCGGGCGAACGAAATCGCTATTCAGGCCTTGCAACGACCGAGACTCGTGATTTTCGACCTGGTCAACAAAAAATCATTGTTTTGACCAGGTACGGTTGTCAATAACTATTTTCACCACGATCAGCCTGAAATAACGGTCGATCGTATGGATCGGTAAAATCTTGATTTTGCCACCGGACGAACGAAATCACTATTCAGGCCTTGCATCGACCGAAACTCGTGATTTTCCGCCTGGTCAACCGAAAATCTCTGTTTTGTCCAGGAACGGTTGCCAAAATGGATCTCCATCCCTATCAGCCTGAAATCACGGTCGATCGTCCGGATCGGTAAAATCTTGATTTTGCAGCCGGACGAACGAAATCACTATTCAGACCTTGCATCGACCGAAACTCGTGATTCTCCGCATGGTCAACCAAAAATCACTATTTTGACCAGGTACGGTTGTCAATAACGATTTTCGCCACGATCAGCCTGTAATAACGGTTGATCGTTCGGATCATTAAAATCTCAATTTTGCTCCCGGACGAACGAAATCGCTATTCAGGCCTTGCATCGACCGAGACTCGTGATTTTCGACCTGATCAACAAAAAATCATTGTTTTGACCCGGTACGGTTGTCAATTACTATTTTCGCCACGATCAGCCTGAAATAACGGTCGATCGTATGGATCGGTAAAATCTCGATTTTCCTCCCGGTCGAACGAAATCACTATTCATACCCTGCATCGGCCGAAACTCGTGTTTTTTCGCCTGGCCAACCGAAAATCATTGTTTTGACCAGGTACGGTTGTCAATAACGATATTCGCCACGATCAGCCTGTAATAACAGTTGATCGTTCGGATCGGTAAAATCCCAATTTTGATCCCGGACGAACGAAATCACTATTCATACCCTGCATCGGCCGAAACTCGTGATTTTCCCCCTGGTCAACCGAAAATCTCTGTTTTGACCTGGAGCGGTTGTCAAAAATGATCTCCGTCCCGATCAGCCTGAAATGACGATCGATCGTCCGGATCGGAAAAATCTCGATTTTACACCCGGACGAACGAAATCACTATTTAGGCCTTGCATCGCCCAAAACACGTGATTCCGCATGGTCAACCGAAAATCACTGTTTTGACCTGGTGCAGTTGTCAATAACGATCTCTGCCTCGTTCAGCCAGAAATCACAGTCGATCGTCCGGATCGGTAAAATCTTGATTTTGCACCCGGACGAACGAAATCACTATTCAGGCCTTGCATCGACCGAAACTCGTGATTTTCTGCCTGGTCAACCGAAAATCTCTGTTTTGTCCAGGAACGGTTGCCAAAAAGGATCTCCATCCCTATCTGCCTGAAATCATGGTCGATCGTCCGGATCGGTAAAATCTTGATTTTGCACCCGGACGAACGAAATCACTATTCATACCCTGCATCACCCGAAACTCGTGTTTTTTCGCCTGGTCAACCGAAAATCTCTGTTTTGTCCAGGAACAGTTGCCAAAAAGGATCTCCATCCCTATCAGCCTGAAATCACGGTCGATCGTCTGGATGGGTAAAATCTTGATTTTGCTCCGGGACGAACAAAATCACTATTCAGACCTTGCATCGACCGAAACTCGTGATTCTCCGCATGGTCAACCGAAAATCACTATTTTGGCCAGGTACGGTTGTCAATAACGATTTTCGCCACGATCAGCCTGTAATAACGGTTGATCGTTCGGATCGGTAAAATCTCAATTTTGCTCCCGGACGAACGAAATCGCTATTCAGGCCTTGCATCGACCGAGACTCGTGATTTTCGGCAGGGTCAACAAAAAATCACCGTTTTGACCAGGTATGGTTGTCAAAAACGATTTCCGCCACGATCAGCCTGAAATAACGGTCGATCGTCCGGATCGGTAAAATCTTGATTTTGCACCCAGATTAATGAAATCACTATTCATACCCTGCATCGGGCGAAACTCGTGTTTTTCCGCCTGGTCAACCGAAAATCTCTGTTTTGTCCAGGAACAGTTGCCAAAAAGGATCTCCATCCCTATCAGCCAGAAGTCACGGTCGATCGTCTGGATCAGTAAAATCTTGATTTTGCACCCGGACGAACGAAATCACTATTCAGACCTTGCATCGACCGAAACTCGTGCTTCTCCGCATGGTCAACCGAAAATCACTATTTTGACTAGGTACGGTTGTCAATAACGATTTTCGCCACGATCAGCCTGTAAAAACGGTTGATCGTTCGGATCGGTAAAATCTCAATTTTGCTCCCGGATGAACGAAATCGCTATTCAAGCCTTGCATCGACCGAGACTCGTGATGTTCGACCTGGTCAACAAAATATCATTGTTTTGACCAGGTATGGTTGTCAATAACGATTTTCGCCACGATCAGCCTGAAATCACGGTCGATCGTCCGGATCGGTAAAATCTTGACTTTGCACCCGGACGAACGAAATCACTATTCAGACCTTGCATCGACCGAAACTCGTGATTCTCCGCATGGTCAACCGAAAATCACTACTTTGACCAGGTACGGTTGTCAATAACGATTTTCGCCACGATCAGCCTGTAATAATGGTTGATCATTCGGATCGGTAAAATCTCAATTTTGCTCCCGGACGAACGAAATCGCTATTCAGACCTTGCATCGACCGAAACTCGTGATTCTCCGCATGGTCAACCGAAAATCACTATTTTGGCCAGGTACGGTTGTCAATAACGATTTTCGCCACGATCAGCCTATAATAACGGTTGATCGTTCGGATTGGTAAAATCTCACTTTTGCTCCCGGACGAACGAAATCGCTATTCAGGCCTTGCATCGACCGAGACTCGTGATTTTCAACTTGGTCAACAAAAATTCACCGTCTGGACCAGGTATGGTTGTCAAAAACGATTTTCGCCACGATCAGCCTGAAATAACGGTCGATCGTATGGATCGGTAAAATCTTGATTTTGCCCCCGGACGAACGAAATCACTATTCAGGCCTTGCATCGACCGAAACTCGTGATTTTCCGCCTGGTCAACCGAAAATCTCTGTTTTGTCCAGGAACGGTTGTCAAAAACGATCTCGGCCCCGATCAGCCAGAAATCACAGTCGATCGTCCTGATCGATAAAATCTTGTTTTTGCACCCGGACGAACGAAATCACTATTCAGACCTTGCATCGACCGAAACTCGTGATTCTCCGCATGGTCAACCGAAAATCACTGTTTTGACCAGGTACGGTTGTCAATAACGATTTTCACCTCGATCAGCCTGTAATAACGGTTGATCGTTCGGATCGGTAAAATCTCAATTTTGCACCCGGCCGAACAAAATCGCTATTCAGGCCTTGCATCGACTGAGACTCGTGATTTTCGACCTGGTCAACAAAAATTCGCCGTCTTGACCAGGTATGGTTGTCAAAAACGATTTCCGCCACGATCAGCCTGAAATAACGGTCGATCGTCCGGATCGGTAAAATCTTCATTTTGCACCCGGATTAACGAAATCACTATTCATACCCTGCATCGGGCGAAACTCGTGTTTTTCTGCCTGGTCAACCGAAAATCTCTGTTTTGTCCAGGAACGGTTGCCAAAAAGGATCTCCATCCCTATCAGCCTGAAATCACGGCCGATCGTCCGGATCAGTAAAATCTTGATTTTGCACCCGGACGAACGAAATCACTATTCAGACCTTGCATCGACCGAAACTCGTGATTCACCGCATGGTCAACCAAAAATCACTATTTTGGCCAGGTATGGTTGTCAATAACGATTTTCGCCACGATCAGCCTGTAGTAACGGTTGATCGTTCGGGTCGGTAAAATCTCAATTTTGCTCCCGGACGAACGAAATCGCTATTCAGGCCTTGCATCGACCGAGACTCGGGATTTTCGACCTGGTCAACAAAAAATCACCGTTTTGACCAGGTATGGTTGTCAAAAACGATTTCCACCACGATCAGCCAGAAATAACGGTCGATCGTATGGATCGGTAAAATCTTGATTTTGCACCCGGATTAACGAAATCACTATTCATACCCTGCAGCCCCCGAAACTCGTGTTTTTCCGCTTGGTCAACCGAAAATCTCTGTTTTGTCCAGGAACGGTTGCAAAAAGGATCTCCATCCCTATCAGCCTGAAATCACGGCCGATCGTCCGGATCGGTAAAATCTTGATTTTGCACCCGGACGAACGAAATCACTATTCAGACCTTGCATCGACCGAAACTCGTGATTCTCCGCATGGTCAACCGAAAATCACTGTTTTGACCAGGTACGGTTGTCAATAACGATTTTCGCCTCGATCAGCCTGTAATAACGGTTGATCGTTCGGATCGGTAAAATCTCAATTTTGCACCCGGCCGAACAAAATCGCTATTCAGGCCTTGCATCGACTGAGACTCGTGATTTTCGACCTGGTCAACAAAAATTCGCCGTCTTGACCAGGTATGGTTGTCAAAAACGATTTCCGCCACGATCAGCCTGAAATAACGGTCGATCGTCCGGATCGGTAAAATCTTCATTTTGCACCCGGATTAACGAAATCACTATTCATACCCTGCATCGGGCGAAACTCGTGTTTTTCTGCCTGGTCAACCGAAAATCTCTGTTTTGTCCAGGATCGGTTGCCAAAAAGGATCTCCATCCCTATCAGCCTGAAATCACGGCCGATCGTCCGGATCAGTAAAATCTTGATTTTGCACCCGGACGAACGAAATCACTATTCAGACCTTGCATCGACCGAAACTCGTGATTCACCGCATGGTCAACCGAAAATCACTATTTTGGCCAGGTATGGTTGTCAATAACGATTTTCGCCACGATCAGCCTGTAGTAACGGTTGATCGTTCGGGTCGGTAAAATCTCAATTTTGCTCCCGGACGAACGAAATCGCTATTCAGGCCTTGCATCGACCGAGACTCGGGATTTTCGACCTGGTCAACAAAAAATCACCGTTTTGACCAGGTATGGTTGTCAAAAACGATTTCCACCACGATCAGCCAGAAATAACGGTCGATCGTATGGATCGGTAAAATCTTGATTTTGCACCCGGATTAACGAAATCACTATTCATACCCTGCAGCCCCCGAAACTCGTGTTTTTCCGCTTGGTCAACCGAAAATCTCTGTTTTGTCCAGGAACGGTTGCAAAAAGGATCTCCATCCCTATCAGCCTGAAATCACGGCCGATCGTCCGGATCGGTAAAATCTTGATTTTGCACCCGGACGAACGAAATCACTATTCAGACCTTGCATCGACCGAAACTCGTGATTCTCCGCATGGTCAACCGAAAATCACTGTTTTGACCAGGTACGGTTGTCAATAACGATTTTCGCCTCGATCAGCCTGTAATAACGGTTGATCGTTCGGATCGGTAAAATCTCAATTTTGCACCCGGCCGAACAAAATCGCTATTCAGGCCTTGCATCGACTGAGACTCGTGATTTTCGACCTGGTCAACAAAAATTCGCCGTCTTGACCAGGTATGGTTGTCAAAAACGATTTCCACCACGATCAGCCAGAAATAACGGTCGATCGTATGGATCGGTAAAATCTTGATTTTGCCCCCGGATTAACGAAATCACTATTCATACCCTGCAGCCCCCGAAACTCGTGTTTTTCCGCTTGGTCAACCGAAAATCTCTGTTTTGTCCAGGAACGGTTGCAAAAAGGATCTCCATCCCTATCAGCCTGAAATCACGGCCGATCGTCCGGATCGGTAAAATCTTGATTTTACACCCGGACGAACGAAATCACTATTCATACCTTGCTTCGACCGAAACTCGTGATTCTCCGCATGGTCAACCGAAAATCACTATTTTGGCCAGGTACGGTTGTCAATAACGATTTTCGCCACGATCAGCCTGTAATAACGGTTGATCGTTCGGATCGGTAAAATCTCAATTTTGCACCCGGCCGAACGAAATCGCTATTCAGGCCTTGCATCGACCGAGACTCGTGATTTTCGACTTGGTCAACAAAAATTCACCGTCTTGACCAGGTATGGTTGTCAAAAACGATTTCCGCCCCGATCAACCTGAAATAACGGTCGATCGTCCAGATCGGTAAAATCTTGATTTTGCACCCGTATTAACGAAATCACTATTCATACCCTGCATCGGGCGAAACTCGTGTTTTTCTGCCTGGTCAACCGAAAATCTCTGTTTTGTCCAGGAACGGTTGCCAAAAAGGATCTCCATCCCTATCAGCCTGAAATCACGGCCAATCGTCTGGATCGTTAAAATCTTGATTTTGCACCCGGACGAACGAAATCACTATTCAGACCTTGCATCGACCGAAACTCGTGATTCTCCGCATGGTCAACCGAAAATCACTGTTTTGACCAGGTACGGTTGTCAATAACGATTTTCGCCTCGATCAGCCTGTAATAACGGTTGATCGTTCGGATCGGTAAAATCTCAATTTTGCACCCGGCCGAACAAAATCGCTATTCAGGCCTTGCATCGACTGAGACTCGTGATTTTCGACCTGGTCAACAAAAATTCGCCGTCTTGACCAGGTATGGTTGTCAAAAACGATTTCCGCCATGATCAGCCTGAAATAACGGTCGATCGTCCGGATCGGTAAAATCATCATTTTGCACCCGGATTAACGAAATCACTATTCATACCCTGCATCGGGCGAAACTCGTGTTTTTCTGCCTGGTCAACCGAAAATCTCTGTTTTGTCCAGGAACGGTTGCCAAAAAGGATCTCCATCCCTATCAGCCTGAAATCACGGCCGATCGTCCGGATCAGTAAAATCTTGATTTTGCACCCGGACGAACGAAATCACTATTCAGACCTTGCATCGACCGAAACTCGTGATTCACCGCATGGTCAACCGAAAATCACTGTTTTGACCAGGTACGGTTGTCAATAACGATTTTCGCCTCGATCAGCCTGTAATAACGGTTGATCGTTCGGATCGGTAAAATCTCAATTTTGCACCCGGCCGAACAAAATCGCTATTCAGGCCTTGCATCGACTGAGACTCGTGATTTTCGACCTGGTCAACAAAAATTCACCGTCTTGACCAGGTATGGTTGTCAAAAACAATTTCCGCCACGATTAGCCTGAAATAACGGTCGATCGTCCAGATCGGTAAAATCTTGATTTTGCACCTGGATTAACGAAATCACTATTCATACCCTGCATCGCCCGAAACTCGTGTTTTTCCGCCTGGTCAACTGAAAATCTCTGTTTTGTCCAGGAACGGTTGTCAAAAACGATCTCTGCCCCGATCAGCCAGAAATCACAGTCGATCGTCCTGATCGATAAAATCTTGTTTTTGCACCTGGACGAACGAAATCACTTTTCAGACCTTGCTTCGACCGAAACTCGTGATTCTCCGCATGGTCAACCGAAAATCATTATTTTGGCCAGGTACAGTTGCCAATAACAATTTTTGCCACGATCAGCCTGTAGTAACGGTTGATCGTTCGGATCGGTAAAATCTCAATTTTGCTCTCGGACGAACGAAATCGCTATTCAGGCCTTGCATCGACCGAGACTCGGGATTTTCGACCTGGTCAACAAAAAATCACCGTTTTGACCTGGTATGGTTGTCAAAAACGATTTCTGCCACGATCAGCCTGAAATAACGGTCGATCGTCCGGATCGGTAAAATCTTGATTTTGCACCTGGATTAACGAAATCACTATTCATACCCTGCATCGCCCGAAACTCGTGTTTTTCCGCCTGGTCAACCGAAAATCTCTGTTTTGTCCAGGAACGGTTGTCAAAAACGATCTCTGCCCCGATTAGCCAGAAATCACAGTCGATCGTCCTGATCGATAAAATCTGTTTTTTGCACCCGGACGAACGAAATCACTATTCAGACCTTGCTTCGACCGAAACTCGTGATTCTCCGCATGGTCAACCGAAAATCACTGTTTTGACCAGGTACGGTTGTTAGTAACGATTTTCGCCTCGATCAGCCTGTAATAACGGTTGATCGTTCGGATCGGTAAAATCTCAATTTTGCTCCCGGACGAACGAAATCGCTATTCAGGCCTTGCATTGACCGAGACTCGTGATTTTTGACCTGGTCAACAAAATATCATTGTTTTGACCAGGTACGGTTGTCAATAACGATTTTCGCCACGATCAGCCTGAAATAACGGTTGATCGTACGGATCGTTAAAATCCCGATTTTGCTCCCGGACGAACGAAATCACTATTCATACCCTGCATCGACCGAAACTCGTGATTCTCCGCATGGTCAACTGAAAATCACTGTTTTGACCTGGTACGGTTGTCAGTAACGATTTTCGCCACGATCAGCCTGTAATAACGGTTGATCGTTCGGATCGGTAAAATCTCAATTTTGCTCCCGGACGAACGAAATCGCTATTCAGGCCTTGCATCGACCGAGACTCGTGATTTTCGACCTGGTCAACAAAAAATCATTGTTTTGTCCAGGTACGGTTGGCAATTTCTATTTTCGCCACGATTAGCCTGTAATAACGGTTGATCGATCGGATCATTAAACTCTCAATTTTGCTCCCGGACGAACGAAATCGCTATTCAGTCCTTGCATCGACCGAGACTCGTGATTTTAGACCTGGTCAACAAAAAATCACCGTCTTGACCAGGTATGGTTGTCAAAAACGATTTCCGCCACGATCAGCCTGAAATAACGGTCGATCGTCCGGATCGGTAAAATCTTGATTTTGCACCCGGATTAACGAAATCACTATTCATACCCTGCATCGGGCGAAACTCGTGATTCTCCGCATGGTCAACCGAAAATCTCTGTTTTGCCCAGGAACGGTTTTTAATAACGATTTTCGCCACGATCAGCCAGTAATAACGGTTGATCGTTCGGATCGGTAAAATCTCAATTTTGCTCCCGGACGAACGAAATCGCTATTCAGGCCTCGCATCGACCGAGACTCGTGATTTTCGACCTGGTCAACAAAAAATCATTGTTTTGACCAGGTACGGTTGTCAATTACTATTTTCGCCACGATCAGCCTGAAATAACGGTCGATCCTACGGATCGGTAAAATCTCGATTTTGCTCCCGGACGAACGAAATCACTATTCCTACCCTGCATCGGCCGAAACTCGTGTTTTTTCGTCTGGTCAACCGAAAATCTCTCTTTTGTCCGGGAACTGTTGTCAAGAAGGATCTTCATCCCTATCAGCCTGAAATCACGGTCGATCATCCGGATCGGTAAAATCTTGACTTTGCACCCGGACGAACGAAATCACTATTCAGACCTTGCATCGACCGAAACTCATGATTCTCTGCATGGTCAACCGAAAATCACTATTTTGACCAGGTACGGTTGTCAATAACGATTTTCGCCACGATCAGCCTGTAATAACGGTTGATCGTTCGGATCGGTAAAATCTCAATTTTGCTCCCGGACGAACGAAATCGCTATTCAGGCCTTGCATCGACCGATACTCGTGATTTTCGACCTGGTCAACAAAAAATCATTGTTTTGACCAGGTACGGTTGTCAATTACTATTTTCGCCACGATCAGCCTGAAATAACGGTCGATCCTACGGATCGGTAAAATCTCGATTTTGCTCCCGGACGAACGAAATCACTATTCCTACCCTGCATCGGCCGAAACTCGTGTTTTTTCGTCTGGTCAACCGAAAATCTCTCTTTTGTCCGGGAACTGTTGTCAAGAAGGATCTTCATCCCTATCAGCCTGAAATCACGGTCGATCATCTGGATCGGTAAAATCTTGACTTTGCACCCGGACGAACGAAATCACTATTCAGACCTTGCATCGACCGAAACTCATGATTCTCCGCATGGTCAACCGAAAATCACTATTTTGACCAGGTACGGTTGTCAATAACGATTTTCGCCACGATCAGCCTGTAATAACGGTTGATCGTTCGGATCGGTAAAATCTCAATTTTGCTCCTGGACGAACGAAATCGCTATTCAGGCCTTGCATCGACCGATACTCGTGATTTTCGACCTGGTCAACAAAAAATCATTGTTTTGACCAGGTACGGTTGTCAATTACTATTTTCGCCACGATCAGCCTGTAATAACGGTTGATCGATCGGATCATTAAAATCTCAATTTTGCTCCCGGACGAACGAAATCGCTATTCAGGCCTTGCATCGACCGAGACTCGTGATTTTCGACCTGGCCAACAAAAAATCACCGTTTTGACCAGGTATGGTTGTCAAAAACGATTTCCGCCACGATCAGCCTGAAATAACGGTCGATCGTCCGGATCGGTAAAATCTTGATTTTGCACCCGGATTAACGAAATCACTATTCATACCCTGCATCGGGCGAAACTCGGGATTCTCCGCATGGTCAACCGAAAATCACTATTTTGACTAGGTGCGGTTGCCAATAACGATTTTTGCCACGATCAGCCTGTAATAACGGTTGATCGTTCGGATCGGTAAAATCTCAATTTTGCTCCTGGACGAACGAAATCGCTATTCAGGCCTTGCATCGACCGAGACTCGTGATTCTCCACATGGTCAACCGAAAATCACTATTTTGGCCAGGTACGGTTGTCAATAACGATTTTCGCCACGATCAGCCTGTAATAACGGTTGATCGTTTGAATCGGTAAAATCTCAATTTTGCTCCCGGACGAACGAAATCGCTATTCAGGCCTTGCATCGACCGATACTCGTGATTTTCGACGTGGTCAACAAAAAATCATTGTTTTGACCAGGTACGGTTGTCAATTACTATTTTCGCCACGATCAGCCTGTAATAACGGTTGATCGATCGGATCATTAAAATCTCAATTTTGCTCCCGGACGAACGAAATCGCTATTCAGGCCTTGCATCGACCGAGACTCGTGATTTTTGACCTGGCCAACAAAAAATCACCGTTTTGACCAGGTATGGTTGTCAAAAACGATTTCCGACACGATCAGCCTGAAATAACGGTCGATCGTCCGGATCGGTAAAATCTTGATTTTGCACCCGGATTAACGAAATCACTATTCATACCCTGCATCGGGCGAAACTCGGGATTCTCCGCATGGTCAACCGAAAATCACTATTTTGACTAGGTGCGGTTGCCAATAACGATTTTTGCCACGATCAGCCTGTAATAACGGTTGATCGTTCGGATCGGTAAAATCTCAATTTTGCTCCTGGACGAACGAAATCGCTATTCAGGCCTTGCATCGACCGAGACTCGTGATTCTCCACATGGTCAACCGAAAATCACTATTTTGGCCAGGTACGGTTGTCAATAACGATTTTCGCCACGATCAGCCTGTAATAACGGTTGATCGTTTGAATCGGTAAAATCCCAATTTTGCTCCTAGACGATCGAAATCGCTATTCAGGCCTTGCATCGACCGAGACTCGTGATTTAAGACCTGGTCAACAAAAAATCACCGTGTTGACCAGGTATGGTTGTCTAAAACGATTTCCGCCACGATCAGCCTGAAATAACGGTCGATCGCCCGGATCGGTAAAATCTTGATTCTGCACCCGGATTAACGAAATCACTATTCATACCCTGCATCGGGCGAAACTCGTGTTTTTTCGCCTGGTCAACCGAAAATCTCTGTTTTGTCCAGGAACGGTTGTCAATAACGATTTTCGCCACGATCAGCCTGTAATAACGGTTGATCGTTCGGATTGGTAAAATCTTAATTTTGCTCCCGGACGAACGAAATCGCTATTCAGGCCTTGCATCGACCGAGACTCTTGATTTTCGACCTGGTCAACAAAAAATCATTGTTTTGACCAGGTACGGTTGTCAATTACTATTTTCGCCCCGATTAGCCTGAAATAACGGTCGATCCTACGGATCGGTAAAATCTCGATTTTGCTCCCGGACGAACGAAATCACTATTCCTACCCTGCATCGGCCGAAACTCGTGTTTTTTCGCCTGGTCAACCGAAAATCTCTGTTTTGTCCGGGAACTGTTGTCAAAAAGGATCTCCATCCCTATCAGCCTGAAATCACGGTCGATCGTCCGGATCGGTAAAATCTTGACTTTGCACCCGGACGAACGAAATCACTATTCAGACCTTGCATCGACCGAAACTCGTGATTCTCCGCATGGTCAACCGAAAATCACTATTTTGACCAGGTACGGTTGTCAATAACGATTTTCGCCACGATCAGCCTGTAATAACGGTTGATCGTTCGGATCGGTAAAATCTCAATTTTGCTCCCGGACGAACGAAATCGCTATTCAGGCCTTGCATCGACCGAGACTCGTGATTTTCGACCTGGTCAACAAAAAATCATTGTTTTGACCAGGTACGGTTGTCAATTACTATTTTCGCCACGATCAGCCTGTAATAACGGTTGATCGATCGGATCATTAAAATCTCAATTTTGCTCCCGGACGAACGAAATCGCTATTCAGTCCTTGCATCGACCGAGACTCGTGATTTTAGACCTGGTCAACAAAAAATCACCGTCTTGACCAGGTATGGTTGTCAAAAACGATTTCCGCCACGATCAGCCTGAAATAACGGTCGATCGTCCGGATCGGTAAAATCTTGATTTTGCACCCGGATTAACGAAATCACTATTCATACCCTGCATCGGGCGAAACTCGTGATTCTCCTCATGGTCAACCGAAAATCTCTGTTTTGTCCAGGAACGGTTTTTAATAACGATTTTCGCCACGATCAGCCAGTAATAACGGTTGATCGTTCGGATCGGTAAAATCTCAATTTTGCTCCCGGACGAACGAAATCGCTATTCAGGCCTCGCATCGACCGAGACTCGTGATTTTCGACCTGGTCAACAAAAAATCATTGTTTTGACCAGGTACGGTTGTCAATTACTATTTTCGCCACGATCAGCCTGAAATAACGGTCGATCCTACGGATCGGTAAAATCTCGATTTTGC
This sequence comes from Delonix regia, assembly GCA_037074485.1. NCBI lineage: Eukaryota > Viridiplantae > Streptophyta > Magnoliopsida > Fabales > Fabaceae > Delonix > Delonix regia. Next base: position 918,311 of record JAYWLE010000016.1, read on the forward strand.
TCCCGGACGAACGAAATCACTATTCCTACCCTGCATCGGCCGAAACTCGTGTTTTTTCGTCTGGTCAACCGAAAATCTCTCTTTTGTCCGGGAACTGTTGTCAAGAAGGATCTTCATCCCTATCAGCCTGAAATCACGGTCGATCATCCGGATCGGTAAAATCTTGACTTTGCACCCGGACGAACGAAATCACTATTCAGACCTTGCATCGACCGAAACTCATGATTCTCTGCATGGTCAACCGAAAATCACTATTTTGACCAGGTACGGTTGTCAATAATGATTTTCGCCACGATCAGCCTGTAATAACGGTTGATCGTTCGGATCGGTAAAATCTCAATTTTGCTCCCGGACGAACGAAATCGCTATTCAGGCCTTGCATCGACCGATACTCGTGATTTTCGACCTGGTCAACAAAAAATCATTGTTTTGACCAGGTACGGTTGTCAATTACTATTTTCGCCACGATCAGCCTGTAATAACGGTTGATCGATCGGATCATTAAAATCTCAATTTTGCTCCCGGACGAACGAAATCGCTATTTAGGCCTTGCATCGACCGAGACTCGTGATTTTCGACCTGGTCAACAAAAAATCTCCGTTTTGACCAGGTATGGTAGTCAAAAACGATTTCCGCCACGATCAGCCTGAAATAACGGTCGATCGTCCGGATCGGTAAAATCTTGATTTTGCACCCGGATTAACGAAATCACTATTCATACCCTGCATCGCCTGAAACTCGTGTTTTTCTGCCTGGTCAACCGAAAATCTCTGTTTTGTCCAGGAACGGTTGTCAAAAAAGATCTCTACCCCGATCAGCCTGAAATCACGGTCGATCGTCCGGATCGGTAAAATCTTGTTTTCGCACCCGGACGAACGAAATCACTATTCAGACCTTGCATCGACCGAAACTCGTGATTCTCCGCATGGTCAACCGAAAATCACTGTTTTGACCAGGTACGGTTGTCAATAACGATTTTCGCCTCGATCAACCTGTAATAACGGTTGATCGTTCGGATCGGTAAAATCTCAATTTTGCTCCCGGACGAACGAAATCGCTATTCAAGCCTTGCATCGACCGAGACTCGTGATTTTCGACCTGGTCAACAAAAAATCATTGTTTTGACCAGGTACGGTTGTCAATTACTATTTTCGCCACGATCAGCCTGAAATAACGGTCGATCCTACGGATCGGTAAAATCTCGATTTTGCTCCCGGACGAACGAAATCACTATTCCTACCCTGCATCGGCCGAAACTCGTGTTTTTTCGTCTGGTCAACCGAAAATCTCTCTTTTGTCCGGGAACTGTTGTCAAGAAGGATCTTCATCCCTATCAGCCTGAAATCACGGTCGATCATCTGGATCGGTAAAATCTTGACTTTGCACCCGGACGAACGAAATCACTATTCAGACCTTGCATCGACCGAAACTCATGATTCTCCGCATGGTCAACCGAAAATCACTATTTTGACCAGGTACGGTTGTCAATAACGATTTTCGCCACGATCAGCCTGTAATAACGGTTGATCGTTCGGATCGGTAAAATCTCAATATTTCTCCCGGACGAACGAAATCGCTATTCAGGCCTTGCATCGACCGATACTCGTGATTTTCGACCTGGTCAACAAAAAATCATTGTTTTGACCAGGTACGGTTGTCAATTACTATTTTCGCCACGATCAGCCTGTAATAACGGTTGATCGATCGGATCATTAAAATCTCAATTTTGCTCCCGGACGAACGAAATCGCTATTCAGTCCTTGCATCGACCGAGACTCGTGATTTTAGACCTGGTCAACAAAAAATCACCGTCTTGACCAGGTATGGTTGTCAAAAACGATTTCCGCCACGATCAGCCTGAAATAACGGTCGATCGTCCGGATCGGTAAAATCTTGATTTTGCACCCGGATTAACGAAATCACTATTCATACCCTGCATCGGGCGAAACTCGTGATTCTCCGCATGGTCAACCGAAAATCTCTGTTTTGTCCAGGAACGGTTTTTAATAACGATTTTCGCCACGATCAGCCAGTAATAACGGTTGATCGTTCGGATCGGTAAAATCTCAATTTTGCTCCCGGACGAACGAAATCGCTATTCAGGCCTCGCATCGACCGAGACTCGTGATTTTCGACCTGGTCAACAAAAAATCATTGTTTTGACCAGGTACGGTTGTCAATTACTATTTTCGCCATGATCAGCCTGAAATAACGGTCGATCCTACGGATCGGTAAAATCTCGATTTTGCTCCCGGACGAACGAAATCACTATTCCTACCCTGCATCGGCCGAAACTCGTGTTTTTTCGACTGGTCAACCGAAAATCTCTCTTTTGTCCGGGAACTGTTGTCAAGAAGGATCTTCATCCCTATCAGCCTGAAATCACGGTCGATCATCCGGATCGGTAAAATCTTGACTTTGCACCCGGACGAACGAAATCACTATTCAGACCTTGCATCGACCGAAACTCATGATTCTCTGCATGGTCAACCGAAAATCACTATTTTGACCAGGTACGGTTGTCAATAACGATTTTCGCCACGATCAGCCTGTAATAACGGTTGATCGTTCGGATCGGTAAAATCTCAATTTTGCTCCCGGACGAACGAAATCGCTATTCAGGCCTTGCATCGACCGATACTCGTGATTTTCGACCTGGTCAACAAAAAATCATTGTTTTGACCAGGTACGGTTGTCAATTACTATTTTCGCCACGATCAGCCTGTAATAACGGTTGATCGATCGGATCATTAAAATCTCAATTTTGCTCCCGGACGAACGAAATCGCTATTTAGGCCTTGCATCGACCGAGACTCGTGATTTTCGACCTGGTCAACAAAAAATCTCCGTTTTGACCAGGTATGGTAGTCAAAAACGATTTCCGCCACGATCAGCCTGAAATAACGGTCGATCGTCCGGATCGGTAAAATCTTGATTTTGCACCCGGATTAACGAAATCACTATTCATACCCTGCATCGCCTGAAACTCGTGTTTTTCTGCCTGGTCAACCGAAAATCTCTGTTTTGTCCAGGAACGGTTGTCAAAAAAGATCTCTACCCCGATCAGCCTGAAATCACGGTCGATCGTCCGGATCGGTAAAATCTTGTTTTCGCACCCGGACGAACGAAATCACTATTCAGACCTTGCATCGACCGAAACTCGTGATTCTCCGCATGGTCAACCGAAAATCACTGTTTTGACCAGGTACGGTTGTCAATAACGATTTTCGCCTCGATCAGCCTGTAATAACGGTTGATCGTTCGGATCGGTAAAATCTCAATTTTGCTCCCGGACGAACGAAATCGCTATTCAAGCCTTGCATCGACCGAGACTCGTGATTTTCGACCTGGTCAACAAAAAATCATTGTTTTGACCAGGTACGGTTGTCAATTACTATTTTCGCCACGATCAGCCTGAAATAACGGTCGATCCTACGGATCGGTAAAATCTCGATTTTGCTCCCGGACGAACGAAATCACTATTCCTACCCTGCATCGGCCGAAACTCGTGTTTTTTCGTCTGGTCAACCGAAAATCTCTCTTTTGTCCGGGAACTGTTGTCAAGAAGGATCTTCATCCCTATCAGCCTGAAATCACGGTCGATCATCTGGATCGGTAAAATCTTGACTTTGCACCCGGACGAACGAAATCACTATTCAGACCTTGCATCGACCGAAACTCATGATTCTCCGCATGGTCAACCGAAAATCACTATTTTGACCAGGTACGGTTGTCAATAACGATTTTCGCCACGATCAGCCTGTAATAACGGTTGATCGTTCGGATCGGTAAAATCTCAATATTTCTCCCGGACGAACGAAATCGCTATTCAGGCCTTGCATCGACCGATACTCGTGATTTTCGACCTGGTCAACAAAAAATCATTGTTTTGACCAGGTACGGTTGTCAATTACTATTTTCGCCACGATCAGCCTGTAATAACGGTTGATCGATCGGATCATTAAAATCTCAATTTTGCTCCCGGACGAACGAAATCGCTATTCAGTCCTTGCATCGACCGAGACTCGTGATTTTAGACCTGGTCAACAAAAAATCACCGTCTTGACCAGGTATGGTTGTCAAAAACGATTTCCGCCACGATCAGCCTGAAATAACGGTCGATCGTCCGGATCGGTAAAATCTTGATTTTGCACCCGGATTAACGAAATCACTATTCATACCCTGCATCGGGCGAAACTCGTGATTCTCCGCATGGTCAACCGAAAATCTCTGTTTAGTCCAGGAACGGTTGTCAATAACGATTTTCGCCACGATCAGCCTGTAATAACGGTTGATCGTTCGGATTGGTAAAATCTTAATTTTGCTCCCGGACGAACGAAATCGCTATTCAGGCCTTGCATCGACCGAGACTCTTGATTTTCGACCTGGTCAACAAAAAATCATTGTTTTGACCAGGTACGGTTGTCAATTACTATTTTCGCCCCGATTAGCCTGAAATAACGGTCGATCCTACGGATCGGTAAAATCTCGATTTTGCTCCCGGACGAACGAAATCACTATTCCTACCCTGCATCGGCCGAAACTCGTGTTTTTTCGCCTGGTCAACCGAAAATCTCTGTTTTGTCCGGGAACTGTTGTCAAAAAGGATCTCCATCCCTATCAGCCTGAAATCACGGTCGATCGTCCGGATCGGTAAAATCTTGACTTTGCACCCGGACGAACGAAATCACTATTCAGACCTTGCATCGACCGAAACTCGTGATTCTCCGCATGGTCAACCGAAAATCACTATTTTGACCAGGTACGGTTGTCAATAACGATTTTCGCCACGATCAGCCTGTAATAACGGTTGATCGTTCGGATCGGTAAAATCTCAATTTTGCTCCCGGACGAACGAAATCGCTATTCAGGCCTTGCATCGACCGAGACTCGTGATTTTCGACCTGGTCAACAAAAAATCATTGTTTTGACCAGGTACGGTTGTCAATTACTATTTTCGCCACGATCAGCCTGTAATAACGGTTGATCGATCGGATCATTAAAATCTCAATTTTGCTCCCGGACGAACGAAATCGCTATTCAGTCCTTGCATCGACCGAGACTCGTGATTTTAGACCTGGTCAACAAAAAATCACCGTCTTGACCAGGTATGGTTGTCAAAAACGATTTCCGCCACGATCAGCCTGAAATAACGGTCGATCGTCCGGATCGGTAAAATCTTGATTTTGCACCCGGATTAACGAAATCACTATTCATACCCTGCATCGGGCGAAACTCGTGATTCTCCGCATGGTCAACCGAAAATCTCTGTTTTGTCCAGGAACGGTTTTTAATAACGATTTTCGCCACGATCAGCCAGTAATAACGGTTGATCGTTCGGATCGGTAAAATCTCAATTTTGCTCCCGGACGAACGAAATCGCTATTCAGGCCTCGCATCGACCGAGACTCGTGATTTTCGACCTGGTCCACAAAAAATCATTGTTTTGACCAGGTACGGTTGTCAATTACTATTTTCGCCACGATCAGCCTGAAATAACGGTCGATCCTACGGATCGGTAAAATCTCGATTTTGCTCCCGGACGAACGAAATCACTATTCCTACCCTGCATCGGCCGAAACTCGTGTTTTTTCGTCTGGTCAACCGAAAATCTCTCTTTTGTCCGGGAACTGTTGTCAAGAAGGATCTTCATCCCTATCAGCCTGAAATCACGGTCGATCATCTGGATCGGTAAAATTTTGACTTTGCACCCGGACGAACGAAATCACTATTCAGACCTTGCATCGACCGAAACTCATGATTCTCTGCATGGTCAACCGAAAATCACTATTTTGACCAGGTACGGTTGTCAATAACGATTTTCGCCACGATCAGCCTGTAATAACGGTTGATCGTTCGGATCGGTAAAATCTCAATTTTGCTCCCGGACGAACGAAATCGCTATTCAGGCCTTGCATCGACCGATACTCGTGATTTTCGACCTGGTCAACAAAAAATCATTGTTTTGACCAGGTACGGTTGTCAATTACTATTTTCGCCAAGATCAGCCTGTAATAACGGTTGATCGATCGGATCATTAAAATCTCAATTTTGCTCCCGGACGAACGAAATCGCTATTCAGTCCTTGCATCGACCGAGACTCGTGATTTTAGACCTGGTCAACAAAAAATCACCGTCTTGACCAGGTATGGTTGTCAAAAACGATTTCCGCCACGATCAGCCTGAAATAACGGTCGATCGTCCGGATCGGTAAAATCTTGATTTTGCACCCGGATTAACGAAATCACTATTCATACCCTGCATCGGGCGAAACTCGGGATTCTCCGCATGGTCAACCGAAAATCACTATTTTGACTAGGTGCGGTTGCCAATAACGATTTTTGCCACGATCAGCCTGTAATAACGGTTGATCGTTCGGATCGGTAAAATCTCAATTTTGCTCCTGGACGAACGAAATCGCTATTCAGGCCTTGCATCGACCGAGACTCGTGATTCTCCACATGGTCAACCGAAAATCACTATTTTGGCCAGGTACGGTTGTCAATAACGATTTTCGCCACGATCAGCCTGTAATAACGGTTGATCGTTCGGATCGGTAAAATCTCAATTTTGCTCCCGGACGAACGAAATCGCTATTCAGGCCTTGCATCGACCGATACTCGTGATTTTCGACCTGGTCAACAAAAAATCATTGTTTTGTCCAGGTACGGTTGTCAATTACTATTTTCGCCACGATCAGCCTGTAATAACGGTTGATCGATCGGATCATTAAAATCTCAATTTTGCTCCCGGACGAACGAAATCGCTATTCAGGCCTTGCATCGACCGAGACTCGTGATTTTCGACCTGGCCAACAAAAAATCACCGTCTTGACCAGGTATGGTTGTCAAAAACGATTTCCGCCACGATCAGCCTGAAATAACGGTCCATCGTCCGGATCGGTAAAATCTTGATTTTGCACCCGGATTAACGAAATCACTATTCATACCCTGCATCGGGCGAAACTCGGGATTCTCCGCATGGTCAACCGAAAATCACTATTTTGACTAGGTGCGGTTGCCAATAACGATTTTTGCCACGATCAGCCTGTAATAACGGTTGATCGTTCGGATCGGTAAAATCTCAATTTTGCTCCTGGACGAACGAAATCGCTATTCAGGCCTTGCATCGACCGAGACTCGTGATTCTCCACATGGTCAACCGAAAATCACTATTTTGGCCAGGTACGGTTGTCAATAACGATTTTCGCCACGATCAGCCTGTAATAACGGTTGATCGATCGGATCATTAAAATCTCAATTTTGCTCCCGGACGAACGAAATCGCTATTCGGTCCTTGCATCGACCGAGACTCGTGATTTTAGACCTGGTCAACAAAAAATCACCGTCTTGACCAGGTATGGTTGTCAACAACGATTTCCGCCACGATCAGCCTGAAATAACGGTCGATCGTCCGGATCGGTAAAATCTTGATTTTGCACCCGGATTAACGAAATCACTATTCATACCCTGCATCGGGCGAAACTCGTGATTCTCCGCATGGTCAACCGAAAATCTCTGTTTTGTCCAGGAACGGTTTTTAATAACGATTTTCGCCACGATCAGCCAGTAATAACGGTTGATCGTTCGGATCGGTAAAATCTCAATTTTGCTCCTGGACGAACGAAATCGCTATTCAGGCCTTGCATCGACCGAGACTCGTGATTCTCCACATGGTCAACCGAAAATCACTATTTTGGCCAGGTACGGTTGTCAATAACGATTTTCGCCACGATCAGCCTGTAATAACGGTTGATCGTTTGAATCGGTAAAATCCCAATTTTGCTCCTAGACGATCGAAATCGCTATTCAGGCCTTGCATCGACCGAGACTCGTGATTTAAGACCTGGTCAACAAAAAATCACCGTGTTGACCAGGTATGGTTGTCTAAAACGATTTCCGCCCCGATCAGCCTGAAATAACGGTCGATCGCCCGGATCGGTAAAATCTTGATTCTGCACCCGGATTAACGAAATCACTATTCATACCCTGCATCGGGCGAAACTCGTGTTTTTTCGCCTGGTCAACCGAAAATCTCTGTTTTGTCCAGGAACGGTTGTCAATAACGATTTTCGCCACGATCAGCCTGTAATAACGGTTGATCGTTCGGATTGGTAAAATCTTAATTTTGCTCCCGGACGAACGAAATCGCTATTCAGGCCTTGCATCGACCGAGACTCTTGATTTTCGACTTGGTCAACAAAAAATCATTGTTTTGACCAGGTACGGTTGTCAATTACTATTTTCGCCCCGATTAGCCTGAAATAACGGTCGATCCTACGGATCGGTAAAATCTCGATTTTGCTCCCGGACGAACGAAATCACTATTCCTACCCTGCATCGGCCGAAACTCGTGTTTTTTCGTCTGGTCAACCGAAAATCTCTCTTTTGTCCGGGAACTGTTGTCAAGAAGGATCTTCATCCCTATCAGCCTGAAATCACGGTCGATCATCCGGATCGGTAAAATCTTGACTTTGCACCCGGACGAACGAAATCACTATTCAGACCTTGCATCGACCGAAACTCATGATTCTCCGCATGGTCAACCGAAAATCACTATTTTGACCAGGTACGGTTGTCAATAACGATTTTCGCCACGATCAGCCTGTAATAACGGTTGATCGTTCGGATCGGTAAAATCTCAATTTTGCTCCCGGACGAACGAAATCGCTATTCCTACCCTGCATCGGCCGAAACTCGTGTTTTTTCGTCTGGTCAACCGAAAATCTCTCTTTTGTCCGGGAACTGTTGTCAAGAAGGATCTTCATCCCTATCAGCCTGAAATCACGGTCGATCATCCGGATCGGTAAAATCTTGACTTTGCACCCGGACGAACGAAATCACTATTCAGACCTTGCATCGACCGAAACTCATGATTCTCCGCATGGTCAACCGAAAATCACTATTTTGACCAGGTACGGTTGTCAATAACGATTTTCGCCACAATCAGCCTGTAATAACGGTTGATCGTTCGGATCGGTAAAATCTCAATTTTGCTCCCGGACGAACGAAATCGCTATTCAGGCCTTGCATCGACCGATACTCGTGATTTTCGACCTGGTCAACAAAAAATCATTGTTTTGACCAGGTACGGTTGTCAATTACTATTTTCGCCACGATCAGCCTGTAATAACGGTTGATCGATCGGATCATTAAAATCTCAATTTTGCTCCCGGACGAACGAAATCGCTATTCAGGCCTTGCATCGACCGAGACTCGTGATTTTCGACCTGGCCAACAAAAAATCACCGTTTTGACCAGGTATGGTTGTCAAAAACGATTTCCGCCACGATCAGCCTGAAATAACGGTCGATCGTCCGGATCGGTAAAATCTTGATTTTGCACCCGGATTAACGAAATCACTATTCATACCCTGCATCGGGCGAAACTCGGGATTCTCCGCATGGTCAACCGAAAATCACTATTTTGACTAGGTGCGGTTGCCAATAACGATTTTTGCCACGATCAGCCTGTAATAACGGTTGATCGTTCGGATCGGTAAAATCTCAATTTTGCTCCTGGACGAACGAAATCGCTATTCAGGCCTTGCATCGACCGAGACTCGTGATTCTCCACATGGTCAACCGAAAATCACTATTTTGGCCAGGTACGGTTGTCAATAACGATTTTCGCCACGATCAGCCTGTAATAACGGTTGATCGTTCGGATCGGTAAAATCTCAATTTTGCTCCCGGACGAACGAAATCGCTATTCAGGCCTTGCATCGACCGATACTCGTGATTTTCGACCTGGTCAACAAAAAATCATTGTTTTGACCAGGTACGGTTGTCAATTACTATTTTCGCCACGATCAGCCTGTAATAACGGTTGATCGATCGGATCATTAAAATCTCAATTTTGCTCCCGGACGAACGAAATCGCTATTCAGGCCTTGCATCGACCGAGACTCGTGATTTTCGACCTGGCCAACAAAAAATCACCGTTCTGACCAGGTATGGTTGTCAAAAACGATTTCCGCCACGATCAGCCTGAAATAACGGTCCATCGTCCGGATCGGTAAAATCTTGATTTTGCACCCGGATTAACGAAATCACTATTCATACCCTGCATCGGGCGAAACTCGGGATTCTCCGCATGGTCAACCGAAAATCACTATTTTGACTAGGTGCGGTTGCCAATAACGATTTTTGCCACGATCAGCCTGTAATAACGGTTGATCGTTCGGATCGGTAAAATCTCAATTTTGCTCCTGGACGAACGAAATCGCTATTCAGGCCTTGCATCGACCGAGACTCGTGATTCTCCACATGGTCAACCGAAAATCACTATTTTGGCCAGGTACGGTTGTCAATAACGATTTTCGCCACGATCAGCCTGTAATAACGGTTGATCGTTCGGATCGGTAAAATCTCAATTTTGCTCCCGGACGAACGAAATCGCTATTCAGGCCTTGCATCGACCGATACTCGTGATTTTCGACCTGGTCAACAAAAAATCATTGTTTTGACCAGGTACGGTTGTCAATTACTATTTTCGCCACGATCAGCCTGTAATAACGGTTGATCGATCGGATCATTAAAATCTCAATTTTGCTCCCGGACGAACGAAATCGCTATTCAGGCCTTGCATCGACCGAGACTCGTGATTTTCGACCTGGCCAACAAAAAATCACCGTTCTGACCAGGTATGGTTGTCAAAAACGATTTCCGCCACGATCAGCCTGAAATAACGGTCGATCGTCCGGATCGGTAAAATCTTGATTTTGCACCCGGATTAACGAAATCACTATTCATACCCTGCATCGGGCGAAACTCGGGATTCTCCGCATGGTCAACCGAAAATCACTATTTTGACTAGGTGCGGTTGCCAATAACGATTTTTGCCACGATCAGCCTGTAATAACGGTTGATCGTTCGGATCGGTAAAATCTCAATTTTGCTCCTGGACGAACGAAATCGCTATTCAGGCCTTGCATCGACCGAGACTCGTGATTCTCCACATGGTCAACCGAAAATCACTATTTTGGCCAGGTACGGTTGTCAATAACGATTTTTGCCACGATCAGCCTGTAATAACGGTTGATCGTTTGAATCGGTAAAATCCCAATTTTGCTCCTAGACGATCGAAATCGCTATTCAGGCCTTGCATCGACCGAGACTCGTGATTTAAGACCTGGTCAACAAAAAATCACCGTGTTGACCAGGTATGGTTGTCTAAAACGATTTCCGCCACGATCAGCCTGAAATAACGGTCGATCGCCCGGATCGGTAAAATCTTGATTCTGCACCCGGATTAACGAAATCACTATTCATACCCTGCATCGGGCGAAACTCGTGTTTTTTCGCCTGGTCAACCGAAAATCTCTGTTTTGTCCAGGAACGGTTGTCAATAACGATTTTCGCCACGATCAGCCTGTAATAACGGTTGATCGTTCGGATTGGTAAAATCTTAATTTTGCTCCCGGACGAACGAAATCGCTATTCAGGCCTTGCATCGACCGAGACTCTTGATTTTCGACCTGGTCAACAAAAAATCATTGTTTTGACCAGGTACGGTTGTCAATTACTATTTTCGCCCCGATTAGCCTGAAATAACGGTCGATCCTACGGATCGGTAAAATCTCGATTTTGCTCCCGGACGAACGAAATCACTATTCCTACCCTGCATCGGCCGAAACTCGTGTTTTTTCGCCTGGTCAACCGAAAATCTCTGTTTTGTCCGGGAACTGTTGTCAAAAAGGATCTCCATCCCTATCAGCCTGAAATCACGGTCGATCGTCCGGATCGGTAAAATCTTGACTTTGCACCCGGACGAACGAAATCACTATTCAGACCTTGCATCGACCGAAACTCGTGATTCTCCGCATGGTCAACCGAAAATCACTATTTTGACCAGGTACGGTTGTCAATAACGATTTTCGCCACGATCAGCCTGTAATAACGGTTGATCGTTCGGATCGGTAAAATCTCAATTTTGCTCCCGGACGAACGAAATCGCTATTCAGGCCTTGCATCGACCGATACTCGTGATTTTCGACCTGGTCAACAAAAAATCATTGTTTTGACCAGGTACGGTTGTCAATTACTATTTTCGCCACGATCAGCCTGTAATAACGGTTGATCGATCGGATCATTAAAATCTCAATTTTGCTCCCGGACGAACGAAATCGCTATTCAGGCCTTGCATCGACCGATACTCGTGATTTTCGACCTGGTCAACAAAAAATCATTGTTTTGACCAGGTACGGTTGTCAATTACTATTTTCGCCACGATCAGCCTGTAATAACGGTTGATCGATCGGATCATTAAAATCTCAATTTTGCTCCCGGACGAACGAAATCGCTATTCAGGCCTTGCATCGACCGAGACTCGTGATTTTCGACCTGGCCAACAAAAAATCACCGTTTTGACCAGGTATGGTTGTCAAAAACGATTTCCGCCACGATCAGCCTGAAATAACGGTCCATCGTCCGGATCGGTAAAATCTTGATTTTGCACCCGGATTAACGAAATCACTATTCATACCCTGCATCGGGCGAAACTCGGGATTCTCCGCATGGTCAACCGAAAATCACTATTTTGACTAGGTGCGGTTGCCAATAACGATTTTTGCCACGATCAGCCTGTAATAACGGTTGATCGTTCGGATCGGTAAAATCTCAATTTTGCTCCTGGACGAACGAAATCGCTATTCAGGCCTTGCATCGACCGAGACTCGTGATTCTCCACATGGTCAACCGAAAATCACTATTTTGGCCAGGTACGGTTGTCAATAACGATTTTCGCCGCGATCAGCCTGTAATAACGGTTGATCGTTCGGATCGGTAAAATCTCAATTTTGCTCCCGGACGAACGAAATCGCTATTCAGGCCTTGCATCGACCGATACTCGTGATTTTCGACCTGGTCAACAAAAAATCATTGTTTTGACCAGGTACGGTTGTCAATTACTATTTTCGCCACGATCAGCCTGTAATAACGGTTGATCGATCGGATCATTAAAATCTCAATTTTGCTCCCGGACGAACGAAATCGCTATTCAGGCCTTGCATCGACCGAGACTCGTGATTTTCGACCTGGCCAACAAAAAATCACCGTTTTGACCAGGTATGGTTGTCAAAAACGATTTCCGCCACGATCAGCCTGAAATAACGGTCCATCGTCCGGATCGGTAAAATCTTGATTTTGCACCCGGATTAACGAAATCACTATTCATACCCTGCATCGGGCGAAACTCGGGATTCTCCGCATGGTCAACCGAAAATCACTATTTTGACTAGGTGCGGTTGCCAATAACGATTTTTGCCACGATCAGCCTGTAATAACGGTTGATCGTTCGGATCGGTAAAATCTCAATTTTGCTCCTGGACGAACGAAATCGCTATTCAGGCCTTGCATCGACCGAGACTCGTGATTCTCCACATGGTCAACCGAAAATCACTATTTTGGCCAGGTACGGTTGTCAATAACGATTTTCGCCGCGATCAGCCTGTAATAACGGTTGATCGTTCGGATCGGTAAAATCTCAATTTTGCTCCCGGACGAACGAAATCGCTATTCAGGCCTTGCATCGACCGATACTCGTGATTTTCGACCTGGTCAACAAAAAATCATTGTTTTGACCAGGTACGGTTGTCAATTACTATTTTCGCCACGATCAGCCTGTAATAACGGTTGATCGATCGGATCATTAAAATCTCAATTTTGCTCCCGGACGAACGAAATCGCTATTCAGGCCTTGCATCGACCGAGACTCGTGATTTTCGACCTGGCCAACAAAAAATCACCGTTTTGACCAGGTATGGTTGTCAAAAACGATTTCCGCCACGATCAGCCTGAAATCACGGTCGATCGTCCGGATCGGTAAAATCTTGACTTTGCACCCGGACGAACGAAATCACTATTCAGACCTTGCATCGACCGAAACTCGTGATTCTCCGCATGGTCAACCGAAAATCACTATTTTGACCAGGTACGGTTGTCAATAACGATTTTCGCCACGATCAGCCTGTAATAACGGTTGATCGTTCGGATCGGTAAAATCTCAATTTTGCTCCCGGACGAACGAAATCGCTATTCAGGCCTTGCATCGACCGATACTCGTGATTTTCGACCTGGTCAACAAAAAATCATTGTTTTGACCAGGTACGGTTGTCAATAACGATTTTCGCCACGATCAGCCTGTAATAACGGTTGATCGTTCGGATCGGTAAAATCTCAATTTTGCTCCCGGACGAACGAAATCGCTATTCAGGCCTTGCATCGACCGATACTCGTGATTTTCGACCTGGTCAACAAAAAATCATTGTTTTGACCAGGTACGGTTGTCAATTACTATTTTCGCCACGATCAGCCTGTAATAACGGTTGATCGATCGGATCATTAAAATCTCAATTTTGCTCCCGGACGAACGAAATCGCTACTCAGGCCTTGCATCGACCGAGATTCGTGATTTTCGACCTGGCCAACAAAAAATCACCGTTCTGACCAGGTATGGTTGTCAAAAACGATTTCCGCCACGATCAGCCTGAAATAACGGTCGATCGTCCGGATCGGTAAAATCTTGATTTTGCACCCGGATTAACGAAATCACTATTCATACCCTGCATCGGGCGAAACTCGTGATTCTCCGCATGGTCAACCGAAAATCACTATTTTGACTAGGTGCGGTTGCCAATAACGATTTTCGCCACGATCAGCCTGTAATAACGGTTGATCGTTCGGATCGGTAAAATCTCAATTTTGCTCCCGGACGAACGAAATCGCTATTCAGGCCTTGCATCGACCGAGACTCGTGATTCTCCGCATGGTCAACCGAAAATCACTATTTTGACCAGGTACGGTTGGCAATTTCTATTTTCGCCACGATTAGCCTGTAATAACGGTTGATCGATCGGATCATTAAAATCTCAATTTTGCTCCCGGACGAACGAAATCGCTATTCAGTCCTTGCATCGACCGAGACTCGTGATTTTAGACCTGGTCAACAAAAAATCACCGTCTTGACCAGGTATGGTTGTCAAAAACGATTTCCGCCACGATCAGCCTGAAATAACGGTCGATCGTCCGGATCGGTAAAATCTTGATTTTGCACCCGGATTAACGAAATCACTATTCATACCCTGCATCGGGCGAAACTCGTGATTCTCCGCATGGTCAACCGAAAATCACTATTTTGACTAGGTGCGGTTGCCAAAAAGGATCTCCATCCCTATCAGCCTGAAATCACGGTCGATCGTCCGGATCGGTAAAATCTTGATTTTCCACCCGGACGAACGAAATCACTATTCAGACCTTGCATAGACCGAAACTCGTGATTCTCCGCATGGTCAACCGAAAATCACTATTTTGCCCAGGTACGGTTGTCAATAACGATTTTCGCCACGATCAGCCTATAATAACGGTTGATCGTTCAGATCGGAAAAATCTCAATTTTGCTCCCGGACGAACGAAATCGCTATTCAGGCCTTGCATCGACCGAGACTCTTGATTTTCGACCTGGTCAACAAAAAATCATTGTTTTGACCAGGTACGGTTGTCAATTACTATTTTCGCCACGATCAGCCTGAAATAACGGTCGATCCTACGGATCGGTAAAATCTCGATTTTGCTCCCGGACGAACGAAATCACTATTCATACCCTGCATCGGCCGAAACTCGTGTTTTTCCGCCTGGTCAACCGAAAATCACTGTTTTGTCCAGGAACGGTTGTCAAAAAGGATCTCGATCCCTATCGGCCTGAAATCACGGTCGATCGTCCGGATCGGTAAAATCATGATTTTGCACCCGGACGAACGAAATCACTATTCAGACCTTGCATCGACCGAAACTCGTGATTCTCCGCATGGTCAACCGAAAATCACTATTTCGACCAGGTACGGTTGTCAATAACGATTTTCGCCACGATCAGCCTGTAATAACGGTTGATCGTTCGGATCATTAAAATCTCAATTTTGCTCCAGGACGAACGAAATCGCTATTCAGGCCCTGCTTCGACCGAGACTCGTGATTTTCGACCTGGTCAACAAAAAATCACCGTTTTGACCAGGTATGGTTGTCAAAAACGATTTCCGTCACGATCAGCCTGAAATAACGGTCGATCGTCCGGATCGGTAAAATCTCAATTTTGCACCCGGATTAACGAAATCACTATTCCTACCCTGCATCGGGCGAAACTCGTGTTTTTCCGCCTGGTCAACCGAAAATCACTGTTTTGCCCAGGAACGGTTGCCAAAAAGGATCTCCATCCCTATCAGCCTGAAATCACGGTCGATCGTCCGGATCGGTAAAATCTTGATTTCGCACCCGGACGAACGAAATCACTATTCAGACCTTGCATCGGGCGAAACTCGTGATTCTCCGCATGGTCAACCGAAAATCACTATTTTGACTAGGTACGGTTGTCAATAACGATTTTCGCCACGATCAGCCTGTAATAACGGTTGATCATTCGGATCGGTAAAATCTCAATTTTGCTCCCGGACGAACGAAATCGCTATTCAGGCCTTGCATCGACAGAGACTCGTGATTCTCCGCATGGTCTACCGAAAATCACTATTTTGACCAGGTACGGTTGTCAATAACGATTTTTGCCACGATTAGCCTGTAATAACGGTTGATCGTTCGAATCGGTAAAATCTCAATTTTGCTCCCGGACGAATGGAATCGCTATTCAGGCCATGCATCGACCGAGACTCGTGATTTTCGACCTGGTCAACAAAAAATCATTGTTTTGACCAGGTACGGTTGTCAATTACTATTTTCGCCACGATCAGCCTGAAATAACGGTCGATCTTACGGATCGGTAAAATCTCGATTTTGCTCCCGGACGAACGAAATCACTATTCATACCCTGCATCGGCCGGAACTCGTGTTTTTTCGCCTGGTCAACCGAAAATCTCTGTTTTGTCCAGGAACAGTTGTCAAAAAAGATCTCTGCCCCGATCAGCCTGAAATCACGGTCGATCGTCCGGATCGGTAAAATCTTGTTTTCGCACCCGGACGAACGAAATCACTATTCAGACCTTGCATCGACCGAAACTCGTGATTCTCCGCATGGTCAACCGAAAATCACTATTTTGACCATGTACGGTTGTCAATAACGATTTTTGCCTCGATCAGCCTGTAATAACGGTTGATCGTTCGGATCGGTAAAATCTATATTTTGCTCTCGGACGAACGAAATCGCTATTCAGGCCTTGCATCGACCGAGACTCGTGATTTTCGACCTGGTCAACAAAAAATCTCCGTTTTGACCAAGTATGGTAGTCAAAAACGATTTCCGCCACGATCAGCCTGAAATAACGGTCGATCGTCCGGATCGGTAAAATCTTGATTTTGCACCCGGATTAACGAAATCACTATTCATACCCTGCATCGCCTGAAACTCGTGTTTTTCTGCCTGGTCAACCGAAAATCTCTATTTTGACCAGGAACGGTTGCCAAAAAGGATCTCCATCCCTATCAGCCTGAAATCACGGCCGATCGTCCGGATCGGTAAAATCTTGATTTTGCACCCGGACGAACGAAATCACTATTCAGACCTTGCATCGACCGAAACTCGTGATTCTCCGCATGGTCAACCGAAAATCACTGTTTTGACCAGGTACGGTTGTCAATAACGATTTTCGCCTCGATCAGCCTGTAATAACGGTTGATCGTTCGAATCGGTAAAATCTCAATTTTGCTCCCAGACGAACGAAAACGCTATTCAGGCCTTGCATCGACCGAGACTCGTGATTTTCGACCTGGTCAACAAAAAATCTCCGTTTTGACCAGGTATGGTAGTCAAAAACGATTTCCGCCACGATCAGCCTGAAATAACGGTCGATCGTCCGGATCGGTAAAATCTTGATTTTGCACCCGGATTAACGAAATCACTATTCATACCCTGCATCGCCTGAAACTCGTGTTTTTCTGCCTGGTCAACCGAAAATCTCTGTTTTGTCCAGGAACGGTTGTCAAAAAAGATCTCTACCCCGATCAGCCTGAAATCACGGTCGATCGTCCGGATCGGTAAAATCTTGTTTTCGCACCCGGACGAACGAAATCACTATTCAGACCTTGCATCGACCGAAACTCGTGATTCTCCGCATGGTCAACCGAAAATCACTGTTTTGACCAGGTACGGTTGTCAATAACGATTTTCGCCTCGATCAGCCTGTAATAACGGTTGATCGTTCGGATCGGTAAAATCTCAATTTTGCTCCCGGACGAACGAAATCGCTATTCAAGGCTTGCATCGACCGAGACTCGTGATTTTCGACCTGGTCAACCGAAAATCACTATTTTGACCAGGTACGGTTGTCAATAACGATTTTCGCCTCGATCAGCCTGTAATAACGGTTGATCGTTCGGATCGGTAAAATCTCAATTTTGCTCCCAGACGAACGAAATCGCTATTCAGGCCTTGCATCGACCGAGACTTGTGATTATCGACCTGGTCAACAAAAAATCTTTGTTTTGACCGGGTACGGTTGTCAATTACTATTTTCGCCATGATCAGCCTGAAATAACGGTCGATCCTACGGATCGGTAAAATCTCGATTTTGCTCCCGGACGAACGAAATCACTATTCATGCCCTGCATCGGCCGGAACTCGTGTTTTTTCGCCTGGTCAACCGAAAATCTCTGTTTTGTCCAGGAACAGTTGTCAAAAACGATCTCTGCCCCGATCAGCCTGAAATCACGGTCGATCGTCCGGATCAGTAAAATCTTGATTTTGCACCCGGATTAACGAAATCACTATTCATACCCTGCATCGCCTGAAACTCGTGTTTTTCTGCCTGGTCAACCGAAAATCTCTATTTTGACCAGGAACGGTTGCCAAAAAGGATCTCCATCCCTATCAGCCTGAAATCACGGTCGATCGTCCGGATCGGTAAAATCCTGATTTTGCACCCGGACGAACGAAATCACTATTCAGACCTTGCATCGACCGAAACTCGTGATTCTCCGCATGGTCAACCGAAAATCACTATTTTGACCAGGTACGGTTGTCAATAACGATTTTCGCCACGATCAGCCTGTAATAACGGTTGATCGTTCGGATCGGTAAAATCTCAATTTTGCTCCCGGACAAACGAAATCGCTATTCAGGCCTTGCATCGACCGAGACTCGTGATTCTCCGCATGGTCAACCGAAAATCACTATTTTGGCCAGGTACGGTTGTCAATAACGATTTTCGCCTCGATCAGCCATTAATAACGGTTGATCGTTCGGATCGGTAAAATCTCAATTTTGCTCCCGGACGAACGAAATCGCTATTCAGGCCTTGCATCGACCGAGACTCGTGATTATCGACCTGGTCAACAAAAAATCATTGTTTTGACCGGGTACGGTTGTCAATTACTATTTTCGCCACGATTAGCCTGAAATAACGGTCGATCCTACGGATCGGTAGAATCTCGATTTTGCTCCCGGACGAACGAAATCACTATTCATACCCTGCATCGGCCGGAACTCGTGTTTTTTCGCCTGGTCAACCGAAAATCTCTGTTTTGTCCAGGAACGGTTGTCAAAAACGATCTCTGTCCCGATCGGCCTGAAATCACGGTCGATCGTCCGGATCGATAAAATCTTGTTTTCGCACCCGGACGAACGAAATCACTATTCAGACCTTGCATCGACCGAAACTCGTGATTCTCCGCATGGTCAACCGAAAATCACTATTTTGACCAGGTACGATTGTCAATAACTATTTTTGCCACGATCAGCCTGTAATAACGGTTGGTCGTTCGGATCGGTAAAATCTCAATTTTGCTCCCGGACGAACGAAATCGCTATTCAGGCCTTGCATCGACTGAGACTCGTGATTTTCGACCTGGTCAACAAAAAATCACTATTTTGACCAGGTACGGTTGTCAATAACGATTTTCGCCACGATCAGCCTGTAATAACGGTTGATCGTTCGGATCGGTAAAATCTCAATTTTGCTCCCGGACGAACGAAATCGCTATTCCGGCCTTGCATCGACCGAGACTCATGATTCTCCACATGGTCAACCAAAAATCATTGTTTTGACCAGGTACGGTTGTCAATAAAGATTTTCGCCATGATCAGCCTGTAATAACGGATGATCGTTCGGATCGGTAAAATCCCGATTTTGATCCCGGACGAACGAAATCACTATTCATACCCTGCATCGGCCGGAACTCGTGATTTTTCGCCTGGTCAGCCGAAAATCTCTGTTTTGACCTGGAGCGGTTGTCAAAAATGATCTCTGTCCCGATCGGCCTGAAATCATGGTCGATCGTCCGGATCGGTGAAATCTTGATTTTGCACCCGGACGAACGAAATCACTTTTTAGACCTTGCATCGACCGAAACTCGTGATTTTCCGCATGGCCAACCGAAAACCACTGTTTTGACCTGGGGCAGTTGTCAATAACGATCTCTGCCCCGATCAGCCAGAAATCACAGTCGATAGTTCAGATCAGTAAAATCTCGATTTTGCACCCGAACGAACGAAATCACTATTCATACCCTGCATTGGCCGAAACTCGTGATTTTCCGCCTGGTCAACCAAAAATCTCTGTTTTGACCTGGTGCGGTTGTCAAAAATGATCTCCGTCCCGATCAGCCTGAAATCACGATCGATCGTCCGGATCGGAGAAATCTCGATTTTGCACCCAGACGAACGAAATCACTATTCAGGCCTTGCATTGGCCAAAACTCGTGATTTTCCGCATGGTCAACCGAAAATCACTGTTTTGACCTGGGGCAGTTGTCAATAATGATCTCTGCCCCGATCAGCCAGAAATCACAGTCGATAGTTCGGATCGGTAAAATCTCGATTTTGCCCCCGGACGAACGAAATCACTATTCATACCATGCATCGCCTGAAACTCGTCATTTTCCGCTTGGTCAACTGAAAATCATTGTTTCGAACAGGTACGGTTGTCAAAAACGACCTCCGTCCCGATCAGGCAGAAATCCCAGTCGATCGTCCGGATCGGTAAATCTCAATTTTACACCCGGGCGAACGAAATCGCTAATCAGACCATGCATCGACCGAAACTCGAGATATTCAGCCTGGTCAACCAAAAATCATTGTTTTGACCAGGTACGGTTGTCAATAACGATTTTCACCACGATCAGCCTGTAATAACGGTTGATCGTTCGGATCGGTAAAATCCCGATTTTGATCCCGGACGAACGAAATCACTATTCATACCCTGCATCGGCCGAAACTCGTGATTTTCCGCCTGGTCAACCGAAAATCACTGTTTCGACCAGGTACGGTTGTCAATAACTATATCCGCAACGATACGCCTGAAATAACGGTCGATCGTTCGGATTGGTAAAATCTCGATTTTACGCCCGGACAAACGAAATCACTATTCATACCATGCATCGCCCGAAACTCTTGTTTTTTTGCCAGGTCAACTGAAAATCACAGTTTCGACTAGGTACGGTTGTCAAAAACGACCTCCGTCCCGATCAGGCAGAAATCACGGTCGATCGTCCGGATCGGTAAATCTCAATTTTACACCCGGGCGAACGAAATCGCTATTCAGACCATGCATCGACCGAAACTCGTGATATTCAGCCTGGTCAACCAAAAATCATTGTTTTGACCAGGTACGGTTGTCAATAACGATTTTCGCCACGATCAGCCTGTAATAACGGTTGATCGTTCGGATCGGTAAAATCTCGATTTTACTCCCGGACAAATGAAATCACTATTCATACCTTGCATCGCCCGAAACTCGTGATTTTCCGCCTGGTCAACCGAAAATCACTGTTTCAAACATGTACTGTTGTCAAAAACGACCTCCGTCCCGATCAGGCAGAAATCACGGTCGATCGTCCAGATCGGTAAATCTCAATTTTACACCCGGGCGAACGAAATCGCTATTCAGACCATGCATCGACCGAAACTCGTGATATTCAGCCTGGTCAACCAAAAATCATTGTTTTGACCAGGTACGGTTGTCAATAACGATTTTCGCCACGATCAGCCTGTAATAACGGTTGATCGTTCGGATCGGTAAAATCCCGATTTTGATCCCGGACGAACGAAATCACTATTCATACCCTGCATCGGCCAAAACTCGTGTTTTTCCGCCTGGTCAACCGAAAATCTCTGTTTTGACCAGGAGCGGTTGTCAAAAATGATCTCCGTCCCGATCAGCCTGAAATCACGATCGATCGTCCGGATCGGAAAAATCTCGATTTTACACCCGGACGAACGAAATCACTATTCAGGCCTTGCATCGCCCAAAACTCGTGATTTTCCGCATGGTCAACCGAAAATCACTGTTCTGACCTGGTGCAGTTGTCAATAACGATCTCTGCCCCGATCAGCCAGAAATCACGGCCGATCGTTCGGATCGTTAAAATCTCGATTTTGCACCCAAACGAACGAAATCACTATTCATACCTTGCATCGGCCGAAACTCGTGTTTTTCCGCCTGGTCAACCGAAAATCACCGTTTACACCAGGTATGGTTGTCAATAACGTTCTCTGCCCCGATCAGCCAGAAATAACGGTCGATCGTTCGGATCAGCAAATTCTCGATTTTGCTCCCGGACGAACGAAATCACTATTCATACCCTGCATCGACCGAAACTCGTGATGTTCCGCCTGGTCAACCGAAAAACTCTATTTTGACCAGGAGCGGTCGTCAAAAATGATCTTTGCCCCGATCAGCCAGAAATCATGGTCGATCGTCCGGATCGGTAAAATCTTGATTTTGCACCCGGACGAACGAAATCACTATTCAGACCTTGCATCGACTGAAACTCGTGATTCTCCGCATGGTCAACCAAAAATCACTGTTTTGACCTGGTGCAGTCGCCAATAACGATCTCTGCCCCGATCAGCCAGAAATCACGGTCGATCGTTTGGATCGGTAAAATCTCGATTTTACTCCCGGACGAACGAAATCACTATTCAGACCTTGCATCGCCCGAAACTCGTGATTTTCCGCATGGTCAACCGAAAATCACTGTTTCGAACAGGTACAGTTGTCAAAAACGTCCTCCGTCCCGATCAGGCAGAAATCACGGTTGATCGTCCAGATCGGTAAATCTCAATTTTACACCCGGGCGAACGAAATCGCTATTCAGACCATGCATCGACCGAAACTCGTGATATTCAGCCTGGTCAACCAAAAATCATTGTTTTGACCAGGTACGGTTGTCAATAACGATTTTCGCCACGATTAGCCTGTAATAACGGTTGATCGTTCGGATCGGTAAAATCTCGATTTTACTCCCGGACGAACGAAATCACTATTCATACCTTGCATCGCCCGAAACTCGTGATTTTCCGCCTGGTCAACCGAAAATCACTGTTTCAAACATGTACTGTTGTCAAAAACGACCTCCGTCCCGATCAGGCAGAAATCACGGTCGATCGTCCAGATCGGTAAATCTCAATTTTACACCCGGGCGAACGAAATCGCTATTCAGACCATGCATCGACCGAAACTCGTGATATTCAGCCTGGTCAACCAAAAATCATTGTTTTGACCAGGTACGGTTGTCAATAACGATTTTCGCCACGATCAGCCTGTAATAACGGTTGATCGTTCGGATCGGTAAAATCCCGATTTTGATCCCGGACGAACGAAATCACTATTCATACCCTCCATCGGCCGAAACTCGTGTTTTTCCGCCTGGTCAACCGAAAATCTCTGTTTTGACCAGGAGCGGTTGTCAAAAATGATCTCCGTCCCGATCAGCCTGAAATCACGATCGATCGTCCGGATCGGAAAAATCTCGATTTTACACCCGGACGAACGAAATCACTATTCAGGCCTTGCATCGCCCAAAACTCGTGATTTTCCGCATGGTCAACCGAAAATCACTGTTCTGACCTGGTGCAGTTGTCAATAACGATCTCTGCCCCGATCAGCCAGAAATCACGGCCGATCGTTCGGATCGTTAAAATCTCGATTTTGCACCCAAACGAACGAAATCACTATTCATACCTTGCATCGGCCGAAACTCGTGTTTTTCCGCCTGGTCAACCGAAAATCACCGTTTACACCAGGTATGGTTGTCAAAAACGTTCTCTGCCCCGATCAGCCAGAAATAACGGTCGATCGTTCGGATCAGCAAATTCTCGATTTTGCTCCCGGACGAACGAAATCACTATTCATACCCTGCATCGACCGAAACTCGTGATGTTCCGCCTGGTCAACCGAAAAACTCTATTTTGACCAGGAGCGGTCGTCAAAAATGATCTTTGCCCCGATCAGCCAGAAATCATGGTCGATCGTCCGGATCGGTAAAATCTTGATTTTGCACCCGGACGAACGAAATCACTATTCAGACCTTGCATCGACTGAAACTCGTGATTCTCCGCATGGTCAACCGAAAATCACTGTTTTGACCTGGTGCAGTCGCCAATAACGATCTCTGCCCCGATCAGCCAGAAATCACGGTCGATCGTTCGGATCGGTAAAATCTCGATTTTACTCCCGGACGAACGAAATCACTATTCAGACCTTGCATCGCCCGAAACTCGTGATTTTCCGCATGGTCAACCGAAAATCACTGTTTCGAACAGGTACAGTTGTCAAAAACGACCTCCGTCCCGATCAGGCAGAAATCACGGTTGATCGTCCAGATCGGTAAATCTCAATTTTACACCCGGGCGAACGAAATCGCTATTCAGACCATGCATCGACCGAAACTCGTGATATTCAGCCTGGTCAACCAAAAATCATTGTTTTGACCAGGTACGGTTGTCAATAACGATTTTCGCCACGATCAGCCTGTAATAACGGTTGATCGTTCGGATCGGTAAAATCCCGATTTTGATCCCGGACGAACGACATCACTATTCATACCCTGCATCAGCCGAAACTCGTGATTTTCTGCCTGGTCAACCAAAAATCACTGTTTCGACCAGGTACGGTTGTCAAAAACGACCTCCGTCCCGATCAGCCTGAAATCACGATTGATCGTCCGGATCGAAAAAATCTCGATTTTGCACCCGGACGAACGAAATCACTATTCAGGCCTTGCATCGCCCAAAACTCGTGATTTTTCTCATGGTCAATCGAAAATCACTGTTTTGACCTGGTTCAGTTGTCAATAACGATCTCTGCCTCGATCAGCCAGAAATCACGGTCGATCGTTCGGATCGGTAAAATCTCGATTTTGCACCCGGACGAACGAAATCACTATTCATACCTTGCATCGGCCGAAACTCGTGATTCTCCGCATGGTCAACCGAAAATCACTATTTTGACCTGGGGCAGTCGCCAATAACGATCTCTGCCCCGATCAGCCAGAAATCACGGTCGATCGTTCGGATCGGTAAAATCTCGATTTTACTCCCGGACAAACGAAATCACTATTCATACCTTGCATCGCCCGAAACTCGTGATTTTCCGCCTGGTCAACCGAAAATCACTGTTTCGAACATGTACAGTTGTCAAAAACGACCTCCGTCCCGATCAGGCAGAAATCACGGTCGATCGTCCGGATCGGTAAATCTCAATTTTACACCCGGGCGAACGAAATCGCTATTCAGACCATGCATCGACCGAAACTCGTGATATTCAGCCTGGTCAACCAAAAATCATTGTTTTGACCAGGTACGGTTGTCAATAACGATTTTCGCCACGATCAGCTTGTAATAACGGTTGATCGTTCGGATCGGTAAAATCCCGATTTTGATCCCGGACGAACGACATCACTATTCATACCCTGCATCAGCCGAAACTCGTGATTTTCTGCCTGGTCAACCAAAAATCACTGTTTCGACCAGGTACGGTTGTCAAAAACGACCTCCGTCCCGATCAGCCTGAAATCACGATTGATCGTCCGGATCGAAAAAATCTCGATTTTGCACCCGGACGAACGAAATCACTATTCAGGCCTTGCATCGCCCAAAACTCGTGATTTTTCTCATGGTCAATCGAAAATCACTGTTTTGACCTGGTTCAGTTGTCAATAACGATCTCTGCCTCGATCAGCCAGAAATCACGGTCGATCGTTCGGATCGGTAAAATCTCGATTTTGCACCCGGACGAACGAAATCACTATTCATACCTTGCATCGGCCGAAACTCGTGTTTTTCCGCCTGGTCAACCGAAAATCACCGTTTACACCAGGTATGGTTGTCAATAACGTTCTCTGCCCCGATCAGCCAGAAATAACGGTCGATCGTTCGGATCAGTAAAATCTCGATTTTGCTCCCGGACGAACGAAATCACTATTCATACCCTGCATCGACCGAAACTCGTGATGTTCCGCCTGGTCAACCGAAAAACTCTATTTTGACCAGGAGCGGCCGTCAAAAATGATCTCTGCCCCGATCAGCCAGAAATCATGGTCGATCGTCCGGATCGGTAAAATCTTGATTTTGCACCCGGACGAACGAAATCACTATTCAGACCTTGCATCGACCGAAACTCGTGATTCTCCGCATGGTCAACCGAAAATCACTGTTTTGACCTGGGGCAGTCTCCAATAACGATCTCTGCCCCGATCAGCCAGAAATCACGGTCGATCGTTCGGATCGGTAAAATCTCGATTTTACTCCCGGACAAACGAAATCACTATTCATACCTTGCATCGCCCGAAACTCGTGATTTTCCGCCTGGTCAACCGAAAATCACTGTTTCGAACATGTACAGTTGTCAAAAACGACCTCCGTCCCGATCAGGCAGAAATCACGGTCGATCGTCCGGATCGGTAAATCTCAATTTTACACCCGGGCGAACGAAATCGCTATTCAGACCATGCATCGACCGAAACTCGTGATATTCAGCCTGGTCAACCAAAAATCATTGTTTTGACCAGGTACGGTTGTCAATAACGATTTTCGCCACGATCAGCCTGTAATAACGGTTGATCGTTCGGATCGGTAAAATCCCGATTTTGATCCCGGACGAACGACATCACTATTCATACCCTGCATCAGCCGAAACTCGTGATTTTCTGCCTGGTCAACCAAAAATCACTGTTTCGACCAGGTACGGTTGTCAAAAACGACCTCCGTCCCGATCAGCCTGAAATCACGATTGATCGTCCGGATCGAAAAAATCTCGATTTTGCACCCGGACGAACGAAATCACTATTCAGGCCTTGCATCGCCCAAAACTCGTGATTTTTCTCATGGTCAATCGAAAATCACTGTTTTGACCTGGTTCAGTTGTCAATAACGATCTCTGCCTCGATCAGCCAGAAATCACGGTCGATCGTTCGGATCGGTAAAATCTCGATTTTGCACCCGGACGAACGAAATCACTATTCATACCTTGCATCGGCCGAAACTCGTGTTTTTCCGCCTGGTCAACCGAAAATCACCGTTTACACCAGGTATGGTTGTCAATAACGTTCTCTGCCCCGATCAGCCAGAAATAACGGTCGATCGTTCGGATCAGTAAAATCTCGATTTTGCTCCCGGACGAACGAAATCACTATTCATACCCTGCATCGACCGAAACTCGTGATGTTCCGCCTGGTCAACCGAAAAACTCTATTTTGACCAGGAGCGGCCGTCAAAAATGATCTCTGCCCCGATCAGCCAGAAATCATGGTCGATCGTCCGGATCGGTAAAATCTTGATTTTGCACCCGGACGAACGAAATCACTATTCAGACCTTGCATCGACCGAAACTCGTGATTCTCCGCATGGTCAACCGAAAATCACTGTTTTGACCTGGGGCAGTCGCCAATAACGATCTCTGCCCCGATCAGCCAGAAATCACGGTCGATCGTTCGGATCGGTAAAATCTCGATTTTACTCCCGGACAAACGAAATCACTATTCATACCTTGCATCGCCCGAAACTCGTGATTTTCCGCCTGGTCAACCGAAAATCACTGTTTCGAACATGTACAGTTGTCAAAAACGACCTCCGTCCCGATCAGGCAGAAATCACGGTCGATCGTCCGGATCGGTAAATCTCAATTTTACACCCGGGCGAACGAAATCGCTATTCAGACCATGCATCGACCGAAACTCGTGATATTCTGCCTGGTCAACCAAAAATCATTGTTTTGACCAGGTACGGTTGTCAATAACGATTTTCGCCACGATCAGCCTGTAATAACGGTTGATCGTTCGGATCGGTAAAATCCCGATTTTGATCCCGGACGAACGACATCACTATTCATACCCTGCATCGGCCGAAACTCGTGATTTTCTGCCTGGTCAACCAAAAATCACTGTTTTGACCAGGTACGGTTGTCAAAAACGACCTCCGTCCCGATCAGCCAGAAATCACGATTGATCGTCCGGATCGGAAAAATCTCGATTTTGCACCCGGACGAACGAAATCACTATTCAGGCCTTGCATCGCCCAAAACTCGTGATTTTCCGCATGGTCAATCGAAAATCACTGTTTTGACCTGGTGCAGTTGTCAATAACGATCTCTGCCTCGATCAGCCAGAAATCACGGTCGATCGTTCGGATCGGTAAAATCTCGATTTTGCACCCGGACGAACGAAATCACTATTCATACCTTGCATCGGCCGAAACTCGTGTTTTTCCGCCTGGTCAACCGAAAATCACCGTTTACACCAGGTATGGTTGTCAATAAAGTTCTCTGCCCCAATCAGCCAGAAATAACGGTCGATCGTTCGGATCAGTAAAATCTCGATTTTGCCCCCGGACGAATAAAATCACTATTCATACCCTGCATCAGCCGAAACTCGTGATTTTCCGCCTGGTCAACCGAAAAACTCTGTTTTGACCAGGAGCGGTTGTCAAAAATGATCTCTGTCCCGATAGGCCAGAAATCATGGTCGATCGTCCAGATCGATAAAATCTTGATTTTGCTCCCGGACGGACGAAACCACTATTCAGACCTTGCATCGACCGAAACTCGTGATTCTCCGCATGGTCAACCGAAAATCACTGTTTTGACCTGGTGCAGTCGCCAATAACGATCTCTGCCCCGATCAGCCAGAAATCACGGTCGATCGTTCGAATCGGAAAAATCTCGATTTTACTCCCGGACGAACGAAATCACTATTCATACCTTGCATCGCCTGAAACTCGTGATTTTCAGCCTGGTCAACCGAAAATCACTGTTTCGAACATGTACAGTTGTCAAAAACGACCTCCGTCCCGATCAGGCAGAAATCACGGTCGATCGTCCAGATCGGTAAATCTCAATTTTACACCCGGGCGAACGAAATCGCTATTCAGACCATGCATCGACCAAAACTCGTGATATTCAGCCTGGCCAACCAAAAATCATTGTTTTGACCAGGTACGGTTGTCAATAACGATTTTCGCCACGATCAGCCTGTAATAACGGTTGATCGTTCGGATCGGTAAAATCCCAATTTTGATCCCGGACGAACAAAATCACTATTCATACCCTGCATCGGCCGAAACTCGTGTTTTTCCGCCTGGTCAACCGAAAATCTCTGATTTGACCAGGAGCGGTTGTCAAAAATGATCTCCGTCCCGATCAGCCTGAAATCACGATCGATCGTCCGGATCGGAAAAATCTCGATTTTACACCCGGACGAACGAAATCACTATTCAGGCCTTGCATCGCCCAAAACTCGTGATTTTCCGCATGGTCAACCGAAAATCACTGTTTTGACCTGGTGCAGTTGTCAATAACGATCTCTGCCCCGATCAGCCAGAAATCACGGCCGATCGTTCGGATCGTTAAAATCTGGATTTTGCACCCGGACGAACGAAATCAATATTCATACCATGCATCGGGCGAAACTCGTGTTTTTCCGCCTGGTCAACCGAAAATCACCGTTTACACCAGGTATGGTTGTCAATAACGTTCTCTGCCCCGATCAACCAGAAATAACGGTCGATCGTTCGGATCAGTAAAATCTCGATTTTGATCCCGGACGAACGAAATCACTATTCATACCCTGCATCGACCGAAACTCGTGATGTTCCGCCTGGTCAACCGAAAAACTCTATTTTGACCAGGAGCGGTCGTCAAAAATGATCTCTGCCCCGATCAGCCAGAAATCAAGGTCGATCGTCCGGATCGGTAAAATCCCGATTTTGATCCCGGACGAACGAAATCACTATTCATACCCTGCATCGGGCGAAACTCGTGTTTTTCCGCCTGGTCAACCGAAACTCTCTGTTTTGACCAGGAGCGGTTCTCAAAAATGATCTCCGTCCCGATCAGCCTGAAATCACGATCGATCGTCCGGATCGGAAAAATCTCGATTTTGCTCCCGGACGAACGAAATCACTATTCAGGCCTTGCATCGCCCAAAACTCGTGATTTTCCGCATGGTCAACCGAAAATCACTGTTTTGACCTGGTGCAGTTGTCAATAACGATCTCTGCCCCGATCAGCCAGAAATCACGGCCGATCGTTCGGATCGGTAAAATCTCGATTTTGCACCCGGACGAACGAAATCACTATTCATACCTTGCATCGGCCGAAACTCGTGTTTTTCCGCCTGGTCAACCGAAAATCACCGTTTACACCAGGTATGGTTGTCAATAACGTTCTCTGCCCCGATCAGCCAGAAATAACGGTCGATCGTTCGGATCCGTAAAATCTCGATTTTGCTCCCGGACGAACGAAATCACTATTCATACCCTGCATCGGCCGAAACTCGTGATTTTCCACCTGGTCAACCGAAAAACTCTGTTTTGACCAGGAGCGGTTGTCAAAAATGATCTCAGTCCCGATCGGCCAGAAATCATGGTCGATCGTCCAGATCGGTAAAATCTTGATTTTGCACCCGGACGGACGAAATCACTATTCAGACCTTGCATCGACCGAAACTCGTGATTCTCCGCATGGTCAACCGAAAATCACTGTTTTGACCTGGTGCAGTCGCCAATAACGATCTCTGCCCCGATCAGCCAGAAATCATGGTCGATCGTCCGGATTGGTAAAATCTTGATTTTGCACCCGGACGAACGAAATCACTATTCAGGCCTTGCAACGCCCAAAACTCGTGATTTTCCGCACGGTCAACCGAAAATCACTGTTTTGACCTGGTGCAGTTGTCAATAACGATCTCTGCCCCGATCAGCCAGAAATCACGGCCGATCGTTCGGATCGGTAAAATATCGATTTTGCACCCGGACGAACGAAATCACTATTCATACCTTGCATCGGCCGAAACTCGTGTTTTTCCGCCTGGTCAACCGAAAATCACCGTTTACACCAGGTATGGTTGTCAATAACGTTCTCTGCCCCGATCAGCCAGAAATAACGGTCGATCGTTCGAATCCGTAAAATCTCGATTTTGCTCCCGGACGAACGAAATCACTATTCATACCCTGCATCGGCCGAAACTCGTGATTTTCCACCTGGTCAACCGAAAAACTCTGTTTTGACCAGGAGCGGTTGTCAAAAATGATCTCTGTCCCGATCGGCCAGAAATCAAGGTCGATCGTCCAGATCGGTAAAATCTTGATTTTGCACCCGGACGGACGAAATCACTATTCAGACCTTGCATCGACCGAAACTTGTGATTCTCCGCATGGTCAACCGAGAATCACTGTTTTGACCTGGTGCAGTCGCCAATAACGATCTCTGCCCCGATCGGCCAGAAATCATGGTCGATCGTCCGGATTGGTAAAATCTTGATTTTGCACCCGGACGAACGAAATCACTATTCAGGCCTTGCAACGCCCAAAACTCGTGATTTTCCGCATGGTCAACTGAAAATCACTGTTTTGACCTGGTGCAATTGTCAATAACGATCTCTGCCCCGATCAGCCAGAAATCACGGCCGATCGTTCGGATCGTTAAAATCTGGATTTTGCACCCGGACGAACGAAATCACTATTCATACCTTGCATCGGGCGAAACTCGTGTTTTTCCGCCTGGTCAACCGAAAATCACCGTTTACACCAGGTATGGTTGTCAATAACGTTCTCTGCCCCGATCAGCCAGAAATAACGGTCGATCGTTCGGATCAGTAAAATCTCGATTTTGATCCCGGACGAACGAAATCACTATTCATACCCTGCATCGACCGAAACTCGTGATGTTCCGCCTGGTCAACCGAAAAACTCTATTTTGACCAGGAGCGGTCGTCAAAAATGATCTCTGCCCCGATCAGCCAGAAATCAAGGTCGATCGTCCGGATCGGTAAAATCCCGATTTTGATCCCGGACGAACGAAATCACTATTCATACCCTGCATCGGGCGAAACTCGTGTTTTTCCGCCTGGTCAACCGAAACTCTCTGTTTTGACCAGGAGCGGTTCTCAAAAATGATCTCCGTCCCGATCAGCCTGAAATCACGATCGATCGTCCGGATCGGAAAAATCTCGATTTTGCACCCGGACGAACGAAATCACTATTCAGGCCTTGCATCGCCCAAAACTCGTGATTTTCCGCATGGTCAACCGAAAATCACTGTTTTGACCTGGTGCAGTTGTCAATAACGATCTCTGCCCCGATCAGCCAGAAATCACGGCCGATCGTTCGGATCGGTAAAATCTCGATTTTGCACCCGGACGAACGAAATCACTATTCATACCTTGCATCGGCCGAAACTCGTGTTTTTCCGCCTGGTCAACCGAAAATCACCGTTTACACCAGGTATGGTTGTCAATAACGTTCTCTGCCCCGATCAGCCAGAAATAACGGTCGATCGTTCGGATCCGTAAAATCTCGATTTTGCTCCCGGACGAACGAAATCACTATTCATACCCTGCATCGGCCGAAACTCGTGATTTTCCACCTGGTCAACCGAAAAACTCTGTTTTGACCAGGAGCGGTTGTCAAAAATGATCTCAGTCCCGATCGGCCAGAAATCATGGTCGATCGTCCAGATCGGTAAAATCTTGATTTTGCACCCGGACGGACGAAATCACTATTCAGACCTTGCATCGACCGAAACTCGTGATTCTCCGCATGGTCAACCGAAAATCACTGTTTTGACCTGGTGCAGTCGCCAATAACGATCTCGGCCCCGATCAGCCAGAAATCATGGTCGATCGTCCGGATTGGTAAAATCTTGATTTTGCACCCGGACGAACGAAATCACTATTCAGGCCTTGCAACGCCCAAAACTCGTGATTTTCCGCACGGTCAACCGAAAATCACTGTTTTGACCTGGTGCAGTTGTCAATAACGATCTCTGCCTCGATCAGCCAGAAATCACGGTCGATCGTTCGGATCGGTAAAATCTCGATTTTGCACCCGGACGAACGAAATCGCTATTCATACCTTGCATCGGCCGAAACTCGTGTTTGTCCGCCTGGTCAACCGAAAATCACCATTTACACCAGGTATGGTTGTCAATAACGCTCTCTGCCCCGATCAGCTAGAAATAACGGTCGATCATTCGGATCAATAAAATCTCGATTTTGCTCCCGGACGAACGAAATCACTATTCATACCCTGGATCGGCTGAAACTCGTGATTTTCCGCCTGGTCAACCGAAAATCACCGTTTACACCAGGTATGGTTGTCAATAATGTTCTCTGCCCCGATCAGCCAGAAATAACGGACGATCGTTCGGATCCGTAAAATCTCGATTTTGCTCCCGGACGAACGAAATCACTATTCATACCCTGCATCGGCCGAAACTCGTGATTTTCCACCTGGTCAACCGAAAAACTCTGTTTTGACCAGGAGCGGTTGTCAAAAATGATCTCTGTCCCGATAGGCCAGAAATCATGGTCGATCGTCCGGATCGGTAAAATCTTGATTTTGCACCCGGACGAACGAAATCACTATTCAGACCTTGCATCGACCGAAACTCGTGATTCTCCGCATGGTCAACCGAAAATCACTATTTTGACCTGGGGCAGCCGCCAATAACGATCTCTGCCCTGATCAGCCAGAAATCACGGTCGATCGTTCGGATCGGTAAAATCTCGATTTTACACCGGACGAACGAAATCACTATTCATACCTTGCATCGCCCGAAACTCGTGATTTTCCGCCTGGTCAACCGAAAATCACCGTTTCGAACAGGTACGGTTGTCAAAAACGACCTCCATCCCGATCTGGCAGAAATCACGGTCGATCGTCCGGATCGGTAAATCTCAATTTTACACCCGGGCGAACGAAATCGCTATTCAGACCATGCATCGACCGAAACTCGTGATTTTTCGCCTGGTCAACCGAAAATCTCTGTTATGACCTGGAGCGGTTGTCAAAAATGGTCTCTGCCCCGATCGGCCTGAAATCATGGTCGATCATCCGGATCGGTAAAATCTTGATTTTGCACCCGGACGAACGAAATCACTATTCAGTCCTTGCATCGACCGAAACTCGTGATTCTCCGCATGGTCAAAGGAAAATCACTATTTTGACCTGGTGCAGCCGCCAATAACGATCTCTGCCCTGATCAGCCAGAAATCACGGTCGATCGTTCGGATCGGTAAAATCTCGATTTTACACCGGACGAACGAAATCACTATTCATACCTTGCATCGCCCGAAACTCGTGATTTTCCGCCTGGTCAACCGAAAATCACCGTTTCGAACAGGTACGGTTGTCAAAAACGACCTCCATCCCGATCTGGCAGAAATCACGGTCGATCGTCCGGATCGGTAAATCTCAATTTTACACCCGGGCGAACGAAATCGCTATTCAGACCATGCATCGACCGAAACTCGTGATATTCAGCCTGGTCAACCAAAAATCATTGTTTTGACCAGGTACGGTTGTCAATAACGATTTTCGCCACGATCAGCCTGTAATAACGGTTGATCGTTCGGATCGGTAAAATCCCGATTTTGATCCCGGACGAACAAAATCACTATTCATACCTTGCATCGGCCGAAACTCGTGTTTTTCCGCCTGGTCAACCGAAAATCACCGTTTACACCAGGTATGGTTGTCAATAACGTTCTCTGCCCCGATCAGCCAGAAATAACAGTCGATTGTTCGGATCAGTAAAATCTCGATTTTGATCCCGGACGAACGAAATCACTATTCATACCCTGCATCGCCCGAAACTCGTGATTTTCCGCCTGGTCAACCCAAAAATCACTGTTTCGAACAGGTACGGTTGTCAAAAACGACCTCCGTCCCGATCAGCTAGAAATCACGGTCAATCGTCTGGATCGGTAAATCTCAATTTTACCCCCGGGCGAACGAAATCGCTATTCAGACCATGCATCGACCGAAACTCGTGATATTCAGCCTGGTAAATCATTGTTTTGACCAGGTATGGTTGTCAATAACGATTTTCGCCACGATCAGCCTGTAATAACGGTTGATCGTTCGGATCGGTAAAATCCCGATTTTGATCCCGGACGAACGAAATCACTATTCATACCCTGCATCGGGCGAAACTCGTGATTTTTCGCCTGGTCAACCGAAAATCTCTGTTATGACCTGGAGCGGTTGTCAAAAATGGTCTCTGCCCCGATCGGCCTGAAATCATGGTCGATCATCCGGATCGGTAAAATCTTGATTTTGCACCCGGACGAACGAAATCACTATTCAGTCCTTGCATCGACCGAAACTCGTGATTCTCCGCATGGTCAACCGAAAATCACTGTTTTGACCTGGTGCAGTCGTCAATAACGATCTCTGCCCCAATCAGCCAGAAATAACGGTCGATCGTTCGGATCGGTAAAATCTCGATTTTGCACCCGGACGAACGAAATCACTATTCATACCTTACATCGGCCGAAACTCGTGTTTTTCCGCCTGGTCAACCGAAAATCACCGTTTACACCAGGTATGGTTGTCAATAACGTTCTCTGCCCCGATCAGCCAGAAATAACGGTCGATCGTTCGGATCCGTAAAATCTCGATTTTGCTCCCGGACGAAGGAAATCACTATTCATACCCTGCATCGGCCGAAACTCGTGATTTTCCACCTGGTCAACCGAAAAACTCTGTTTTGACCAGGAGCGGTTGTCAAAAATGATCTCTGTCCCGATAGGCCAGAAATCATGGTCGATCGTCCGGATCGGTAAAATCTTGATTTTGCTCCCGGACGAACGAAATCACTATTCAGACCTTGCATCGACCGAAACTCGTGATTCTCCGCATGGTCAAAGGAAAATCACTATTTTGACCTGGTGCAGCCGCCAATAACGATCTCTGCCCTGATCAGCCAGAAATCACGGTTGATCGTCCGGATCGGTAAATCTCAATTTTACACCCTGGCGAACGAAATCGCTATTCAGACCATGCATCGACCGAAACTCGTGATATTCAGCCTGGTCAACCAAAAATCATTGTTTTGACCAGGTACGGTTGTCAATAACGATTTTCGCCACGATCAGCCTGTAATAACGGTTGATCGTTCGGATCGGTAAAATCCCGATTTTGATCCCGGACGAACAAAATCACTATTCATACCTTGCATCGGCGAAACTCGTGTTTTTCCGCCTGGTCAACCGAAAATCACCGTTTACACCAGGTATGGTTGTCAATAACGTTCTCTGCCCCGATCAGCCAGAAATAACGGTCGATTGTTCGGATCAGTAAAATCTCGATTTTGATCCCGGACGAACGAAATCACTAGTCATTCCCTGCATCGCCCGAAACTCGTGATTTTCCGCCTGGTCAACCCAAAAATCACTGTTTCGAACAGGTACGGTTGTCAAAAACGACCTCCGTCCCGATCAGCTAGAAATCACGGTCAATCGTCTGGATCGGTAAATCTCAATTTTACCCCCGGGCGAACGAAATCGCTATTCAGACCATGCATCGACCGAAACTCGTGATATTCAGCCTGGTAAATCATTGTTTTGACCAGGTACGGTTGTCAATAACGATTTTCGCCACGATCAGCCTGTAATAACGGTTGATCGTTCGGATCGGTAAAATCCCGATTTTGATCCCGGACGAACGAAATCACTATTCATACCCTGCATCGGGCGAAACTCGTGATTTTTCGCCTGGTCAACCGAAAATCTCTGTTATGACCTGGAGCGGTTGTCAAAAATGGTCTCTGCCCCGATTGGCCTGAAATCATGGTCGATCGTCCGGATCGGTAGAATCTTGATTTTGCACCCGGACGAACGAAATCACTATTCAGTCCTTGCATCGACCGAAACTCGTGATTCTCCGCATGGTCAACCGAAAATCACTGTTTTGACCTGGTGCAGTCGCCAATAACGATCTCTGCCCCAATCAGCCAGAAATAACGGTCGATCGTTCGGATCGGTAAAATCTCGATTTTGCACCCGGACGAACGAAATCACTATTCATACCTTGCATCGGCCGAAACTCGTGTTTTTCCGCCTGGTCGACCGAAAATCACCGTTTACACCAGGTATGGTTGTCAATAACGTTCTCTGCCCCGATCAGCCAGAAATAACGGTCGATCGTTCGGATCAGTAAAATCTCGATTTTGCTCCCGGACGAAGGAAATCACTATTCATACCCTGCATCGGCCGAAACTCGTGATTTTCTGCCTGGTCAACCGAAAAACTCTGTTTTTGACCAGGAGCGGTTGTCAAAAATGATCTCTGTCCCGATCGGCCAGATATCATGGTCGATCGCCCGGATCGGTAAAATCTTGATTTTGCACCCGGACGAACGAAATCACTATTCAGACCTTGCCTCGACCGAAACTCGTGATTCTCCGCATGGTCAACCGAAAATCACTGTTTTGACCTGGTGCAGTCGCCAATAACGATCGCTGCCCCGATCAGCCAGAAATCACGGTCGATCGTTCGGATCGGTAAAATCTCGATTTTACACCCGGACGAACGAAATCACTATTCATACCTTGCATCGCCCGAAACTCGTGATTTTTCGCCTGGTCAACCCAAAAATCACTGTTTCGAACAGGTACAGTTGTAAAAAACGACCTCCGTCCCGATCAGCTAGAAATCACGGTCAATCGTCCGGATCGGTAAATCTCAATTTTACCCCCGGGCGAACGAAATCGCTATTCAGACCATGCATCGACCGAAACTCGTGATATTCAGCCTGGTCAACCAAAAATCATTGTTTTGACCAGGTACGGTTGTCAATAACGATTTTCGCCACGATCAGCCTGTAATAACGGTTGATCGTTTGGATCGGTAAAATCCCGATTTTGATCCCAGACGAACGAAATCACTATTCATACCCTGCATCGGCCGAAACTCGTGATTTTTCGCCTGGTCAACCGAAAATCTCTGTTATGACCTGGAGCGGTTGTCAAAAACGGTCTCTGCCCCGATCGGCCTGAAATCATGGTCGATCGTCCGGATCGGTAAAATCTTGATTTTGCACCCGGACGAACGAAATCACTATTCAGTCCTTGCATCGACCGAAACTCGTGATTCTCCGCATGGTCAACCGAAAATCACTGTTTTGACCTGGTGCAGTCGTCAATAACGATCTCTGCCCCAATCAGCCAGAAATAACGGTCGATCGTTCGGATCGGTAAAATCTCGATTTTGCACCCGGACGAACGAAATCACTATTCATACCTTGCATCGGCCGAAACTCGTGTTTTTCCGCCTGGTCAACCGAAAATCACCGTTTACACCAGGTATGGTTGTCAATAACGTTCTCTGCCCCGATCAGCCAGAAATAACGGTCGATCGTTCGGATCAGTAAAATCTCGATTTTGCTCCCGGACGAAGGAAATCACTATTCATACCCTGCATCGGCCGAAACTCGTGATTTTCTGCCTGGTCAACCGAAAAACTCTGTTTTTGACCAGGAGCGGTTGTCAAAAATGATCTCTGTCCCGATCGGCCAGATATCATGGTCGATCGTCCGGATCGGTAAAATCTTGATTTTGCACCCGGACGAACGAAATCACTATTCAGACCTTGCCTCGACCGAAACTCGTGATTCTCCGCATGGTCAACCGAAAATCACTGTTTTGACCTGGTGCAGTCGCCAATAACGATCGCTGGCCCCATCAGCCAGAAATCACGGTCGATCGTTCGGATCGGTAAAATCTCGATTTTACACCCGGACGAACGAAATCACTATTCGTACCGTGCATCGCCCGAAACTCGTGATTTTTCGCCTGGTCAACCCAAAAATCGCTATTTCGAACAGGTACGGTTGTCAAAAACGACATCCGTCCCGATCAGCTAGAAATCACGGTCAATCGTCCGGATCGGTAAATCTCAATTTTACCCCCGGGCGAACGAAATCGCTATTCAGACCATGCATCGACCGAAACTCGTGATATTCAGCCTGGTCAACCAAAAATCATTGTTTTGACCAGGTACGGTTGCCAATAACGATTTTCGCCACGATCAGCCTGTAATAACGGTTGATCGTTTGGATCGGTAAAATCCCGATTTTGTTCCCGGACAAACGAAATCACTATTCATACCCTGCATCGGCCGAAACTCGTGATTTTCCGCCTGGTCAATCCAAAAATCACTGTTTCGAACAGGTACGGTTGTCAAAAACGACCTCCGTCCCGATCAGCTAGAAATCACGGTCAATCGTCCGGATCGGTAAATCTCAATTTTACCCCCGGGCGAACGAAATCGCTATTCAGACCATGCATCGACCGAAACTCGTGATATTCAGCCTGGTCAACCAAAAATCATTGTTTTGACCAGGTACGGTTGTCAATAACGATTTTCGCCACGATCAGTCTGTAATAACGGTTGATCGTTCGGATCGGTAAAATCCCGATTTTGCTCCCGGACGAAGGAAATCACTATTCATACCCTGCATCGGCCGAAACTCGTGATTTTCTGCCTGGTCAACCGAAAAACTCTGTTTTTGACCAGGAGCGGTTGTCAAAAATGATCTCTGTCCCGATCGGCCAGATATCATGGTCGATCGTCCGGATCGGTAAAATCTTGATTTTGCACCCGGACGAACGAAATCACTATTCAGACCTTGCCTCGACCGAAACTCGTGATTCTCCGCATGGTCAACCGAAAATCACTGTTTTGACCTGGTGCAGTCGCCAATAACGATCGCTGGCCCCATCAGCCAGAAATCACGGTCGATCGTTCGGATCGGTAAAATCTCGATTTTACACCCGGACGAACGAAATCACTATTCGTACCGTGCATCGCCCGAAACTCGTGATTTTTCGCCTGGTCAACCCAAAAATCGCTATTTCGAACAGGTACGGTTGTCAAAAACGACATCCGTCCCGATCAGCTAGAAATCACGGTCAATCGTCCGGATCGGTAAATCTCAATTTTACCCCCGGGCGAACGAAATCGCTATTCAGACCATGCATCGACCGAAACTCGTGATATTCAGCCTGGTCAACCAAAAATCATTGTTTTGACCAGGTACGGTTGCCAATAACGATTTTCGCCACGATCAGCCTGTAATAACGGTTGATCGTTTGGATCGGTAAAATCCCGATTTTGTTCCCGGACAAACGAAATCACTATTCATACCCTGCATCGGCCGAAACTCGTGATTTTCCGACTGGTCAATCCAAAAATCACTGTTTCGAACAGGTACGGTTGTCAAAAACGACCTCCGTCCCGATCAGCTAGAAATCACGGTCAATCGTCCGGATCGGTAAATCTCAATTTTACCCCCGGGCGAACGAAATCGCTATTCAGACCATGCATCGACCGAAACTCGTGATATTCAGCCTGGTCAACCAAAAATCATTGTTTTGACCAGGTACGGTTGCCAATAACGATTTTCGCCACGATCAGCCTGTAATAACGGTTGATCGTTTGGATCGGTAAAATCCCGATTTTGTTCCCGGACAAACGAAATCACTATTCATACCCTGCATCGGCCGAAACTCGTGATTTTCCGCCTGATCAATCCAAAAATCACTGTTTCGAACAGGTACGGTTGTCAAAAACGACCTCCGTCCCGATCAGCTAGAAATCACGGTCAATCGTCCGGATCGGTAAATCTCAATTTTACCCCCGGGCGAACGAAATCGCTATTCAGACCATGCATCGACCGAAACTCGTGATATTCAGCCTGGTCAACCAAAAATCATTGTTTTGACCAGGTACGGTTGCCAATAACGATTTTCGCCACGATCAGCCTGTAATAACGGTTGATCGTTTGGATCGGTAAAATCCCGATTTTGTTCCCGGACAAACGAAATCACTATTCATACCCTGCATCGGCCGAAACTCGTGATTTTCCGCCTGGTCAATCCAAAAATCACTGTTTCGAACAGGTACGGTTGTCAAAAACGACCTCCGTCCCGATCAGCTAGAAATCACGGTCAATCGTCCGGATCGGTAAATCTCAATTTTACCCCCGGGCGAACGAAATCGCTATTCAGACCATGCATCGACCGAAACTCGTGATATTCAGCCTGGTCAACCAAAAATCATTGTTTTGACCAGGTACGGTTGTCAATAACGATTTTCGCCACGATCAGTCTGTAATAACGGTTGATCGTTCGGATCGGTAAAATCCCGATTTTGATCCCGGACGAACGAAATCACTATTCATACCCTGCATCGGCCGAAACTCGTGATTTTTCGCCTGGTCAACCGAAAAACTCTGTTTTTGACCAGGAGCGGTTGTCAAAAATGATCTCTGTCCCGATCGGCCAGATATCATGGTCGATCGTCCGGATCGGTAAAATCTTGATTTTGCACCCGGACGAACGAAATCACTATTCAGACCTTGCCTCGACCGAAACTCGTGATTCTCCGCATGGTCAACCGAAAATCACTGTTTTGACCTGGTGCAGTCGCCAATAACGATCGCTGCCCCGATCAGCCAGAAATCACGGTCGATCGTTCGGATCGGTAAAATCTCGATTTTACACCCGGACGAACGAAATCACTATTCGTACCTTGCATCGCCCGAAACTCGTGATTTTTCGCCTGGTCAACCCAAAAATCACTGTTTCGAACAGGTACGGTTGTCAAAAACGACCTCCGTCCCGATCAGCTAGAAATCACGGTCAATCGTCCGGATCGGTAAATCTCAATTTTACCCCCGGGCGAACGAAATCGCTATTCAGACCATGCATCGACCGAAACTCGTGATATTCAGCCTGGTCAACCAAAAATCATTGTTTTGACCAGGTACGGTTGCCAATAACGATTTTCGCCACGATCAGCCTGTAATAACGGTTGATCGTTTGGATCGGTAAAATCCCGATTTTGTTCCCGGACAAACGAAATCACTATTCATACCCTGCATCGGCCGAAACTCGTGATTTTCCGCCTGGTCAATCCAAAAATCACTGTTTCGAACAGGTACGGTTGTCAAAAACGACCTCCGTCCCGATCAGCTAGAAATCACGGTCAATCGTCCGGATCGGTAAATCTCAATTTTACCCCCGGGCGAACGAAATCGCTATTCAGACCATGCATCGACCGAAACTCGTGATATTCAGCCTGGTCAACCAAAAATCATTGTTTTGACCAGGTACGGTTGTCAATAACAATTTTCGCCACGATCAGCCTGTAATAACGGTTGATCGTTTGGATCGGTAAAATCCCGATTTTGATCCCGGACAAACGAAATCACTATTCATACCCTGCATCGGCCGAAACTCGTGATTTTTCGCCTGGTCAACCGAAAATCTCTGTTATGACCTGGAGCGGTTGTCAAAAATGGTCTCTGCCCCGATCGGCCTGAAATCATGGTCGATCGTCCGGATCGGTAAAATCTTGATTTTGCACCCGGACGAACGAAATCACTATTCAGTCCTTGCATCGACCGAAACTCGTGATTCTCCGCATGGTCAACCGAAAATCACTGTTTTGACCTGGTGCAGTCGTCAATAACGATCTCTGCCCCGATCAGCGAGAAATAACGGTCGATCGTTCGGATCGGTAAAATCTCGATTTTGCACCCGGACGAACGAAATCACTATTCATACCCTGCATCGGCCGAAACTCGTGATTTTCTGCTTGGTCAACCGAAAAACTCTGTTTTTGACCAGGAGCGGTTGTCAAAAATGATCTCTGTCCCGATCGGCCAGATATCATGGTCGATCGTCCGGATCGGTAAAATCTTGATTTTGCACCCGGACGAACGAAATCACTATTCAGACCTTGCCTCGACCGAAACTCGTGATTCTCCGCATGGTCAACCGAAAATCACTGTTTTGACCTGGTGCAGTCGCCAATAACGATCGCTGGCCCCATCAGCCAGAAATCACGGTCGATCGTTCGGATCGGTAAAATCTCGATTTTACACCCGGACGAACGAAATCACTATTCGTACCGTGCATCGCCCGAAACTCGTGATTTTTCGCCTGGTCAACCCAAAAATCGCTATTTCGAACAGGTACGGTTGTCAAAAACGACATCCGTCCCGATCAGCTAGAAATCACGGTCAATCGTCCGGATCGGTAAATCTCAATTTTACCCCCGGGCGAACGAAATCGCTATTCAGACCATGCATCGACCGAAACTCGTGATATTCAGCCTGGTCAACCAAAAATCATTGTTTTGACCAGGTACGGTTGCCAATAACGATTTTCGCCACGATCAGCCTGTAATAATGGTTGATCGTTTGGATCGGTAAAATCCCGATTTTGTTCCCGGACAAACGAAATCACTATTCATACCCTGCATCGGCCGAAACTCGTGATTTTCCGCCTGGTCAATCCAAAAATCACTGTTTCGAACAGGTACGGTTGTCAAAAACGACCTCCGTCCCGATCAGCTAGAAATCACGGTCAATCGTCCGGATCGGTAAATCTCAAT
The DNA here is from genome assembly GCA_037074485.1 of Delonix regia. Classification (NCBI taxonomy): domain Eukaryota; kingdom Viridiplantae; phylum Streptophyta; class Magnoliopsida; order Fabales; family Fabaceae; genus Delonix; species Delonix regia. Next base: position 961,704 of record JAYWLE010000016.1, read on the forward strand.
TTTACCCCCGGGCGAACGAAATCGCTATTCAGACCATGCATCGACCGAAACTCGTGATATTCAGCCTGGTCAACCAAAAATCATTGTTTTGACCAGGTACGGTTGTCAATAACGATTTTCGCCACGATCAGTCTGTAATAACGGTTGATCGTTCGGATCGGTAAAATCCCGATTTTGATCCCGGACGAACGAAATCACTATTCATACCCTGCATCGGCCGAAACTCGTGATTTTTCGCCTGGTCAACCGAAAAACTCTGTTTTTGACCAGGAGCGGTTGTCAAAAATGATCTCTGTCCCGATCGGCCAGATATCATGGTCGATCGTCCGGATCGGTAAAATCTTGATTTTGCACCCGGACGAACGAAATCACTATTCAGACCTTGCCTCGACCGAAACTCGTGATTCTCCGCATGGTCAACCGAAAATCACTGTTTTGACCTGGTGCAGTCGCCAATAACGATCGCTGGCCCCATCAGCCAGAAATCACGGTCGATCGTTCGGATCGGTAAAATCTCGATTTTACACCCGGACGAACGAAATCACTATTCGTACCGTGCATCGCCCGAAACTCGTGATTTTTTGCCTGGTCAACCCAAAAATCGCTATTTCGAACAGGTACGGTTGTCAAAAACGACATCCGTCCCGATCAGCTAGAAATCACGGTCAATCGTCCGGATCGGTAAATCTCAATTTTACCCCCGGGCGAACGAAATCGCTATTCAGACCATGCATCGACCGAAACTCGTGATATTCAGCCTGGTCAACCAAAAATCATTGTTTTGACCAGGTACGGTTGTCAATAACAATTTTCGCCACGATCAGCCTGTAATAACGGTTGATCGTTTGGATCGGTAAAATCCCGATTTTGATCCCGGACAAACGAAATCACTATTCATACCCTGCATCGGCCGAAACTCGTGATTTTTCGCCTGATCAACCGAAAATCTCTGTTATGACCTGGAGCGGTTGTCAAAAATGGTCTCTGCCCCGATCGGCCTGAAATCATGGTCGATCGTCCGGATCGGTAAAATCTTGATTTTGCACCCGGACGAACGAAATCACTATTCAGTCCTTGCATCGACCGAAACTCGTGATTCTCCGCATGGTCAACCGAAAATCACTGTTTTGACCTGGTGCAGTCGTCAATAACGATCTCTGCCCCGATCAGCGAGAAATCACGGTCGATCGTTCGGATCGGTAAAATCTCGATTTTGCACCCGGACGAACGAAATCACTATTCATACCCTGCATCGGCCGAAACTCGTGATTTTCTGCTTGGTCAACCGAAAAACTCTGTTTTTGACCAGGAGCGGTTGTCAAAAATGATCTCTGTCCCGATCGGCCAGATATCATGGTCGATCGTCCGGATCGGTAAAATCTTGATTTTGCACCCGGACGAACGGAATCACTATTCAGACCTTGCCTCGACCGAAACTCGTGATTCTCCGCATGGTCAACCGAAAATCACTGTTTTGACCTGGTGCAGTCGCCAATAACGATCGCTGGCCCCATCAGCCAGAAATCACGGTCGATCGTTCGGATCGGTAAAATCTCGATTTTACACCCGGACGAACGAAATCACTATTCGTACCGTGCATCGCCCGAAACTCGTGATTTTTCGCCTGGTCAACCCAAAAATCGCTATTTCGAACAGGTACGGTTGTCAAAAACGACATCCGTCCCGATCAGCTAGAAATCACGGTCAATCGTCCGGATCGGTAAATCTCAATTTTACCCCCGGGCGAACGAAATCGCTATTCAGACCATGCATCGACCGAAACTCGTGATATTCAGCCTGGTCAACCAAAAATCATTGTTTTGACCAGGTACGGTTGCCAATAACGATTTTCGCCACGATCAGCCTGTAATAACGGTTGATCGTTTGGATCGGTAAAATCCCGATTTTGTTCCCGGACAAACGAAATCACTATTCATACCCTGCATCGGCCGAAACTCGTGATTTTCCGCCTGGTCAATCCAAAAATCACTGTTTCGAACAGGTACGGTTGTCAAAAACGACCTCCGTCCCGATCAGCTAGAAATCACGGTCAATCGTCCGGATCGGTAAATCTCAATTTTACCCCCGGGCGAACGAAATCGCTATTCAGACCATGCATCGACCGAAACTCGTGATATTCAGCCTGGTAAATCATTGTTTTGGCCAGGTATGGTTGTCAATAACGATTTTCGCCACGATCAGCCTGTAATAACGGTTGATCGTTCGGATCGGTAAAATCCCGATTTTGATCCCGGACGAACGAAATCACTATTCATACCCTGCATCGGGCGAAACTCGTGATTTTTCGCCTGGTCAACCGAAAATCTCTGTTATGACCTGGAGCGGTTGTCAAAAATGGTCTCTGCCCCGATCAGCCTGAAATCATGGTCGATCGTCCGGATCGGTAAAATCTTGATTTTGCACCCGGACGAACGAAATCACTATTCAGTCCTTGCATCGACCGAAACTCGTGATTCTCCGCATGGTCAACCGAAAATCACTGTTTTGACCTGGTGCAGTCGTCAATAACGATCTCTGCCCCAATCAGCCAGAAATAACGGTCGATCGTTCGGATCGGTAAAATCTCGATTTTGCACCCGGACGAACGAAATCACTATTCATACCTTGCATCGGCCGAAACTCGTGTTTTTCCGCCTGGTCAACCGAAAATCACCGTTTACACCAGGTATGGTTGTCAATAACGTTCTCTGCCCCGATCAGCCAGAAATAACGGTTGATCGTTCGGATCAGTAAAACCTCGATTTTGCTCCCGGACGAAGGAAATCACTATTCATACCCTGCATCGGCCGAAACTCGTGATTTTCTGCTTGGTCAACCGAAAAACTCTGTTTTTGACCAGGAGCGGTTGTCAAAAATGATCTCTGTCCCGATCGGCCAGAAATCATGGTCGATCGTCCGGATCGGTAAAATCTTGATTTTGCACCCGGACGAACGAAATCACTATTCAGTCCTTGCATCGACCGAAACTCGTGATTCTCCGCATGGTCAACCGAAAATCACTGTTTTGACCTGGTGCAGTCGTCAATAACGATCTCTGCCCCGATCAGCGAGAAATAACGGTCGATCGTTCGGATCGGTAAAATCTCGATTTTGCACCCGGACGAACGAAATCACTATTCATACCCTGCATCGGCCGAAACTCGTGATTTTCTGCTTGGTCAACCGAAAAACTCTGTTTTTGACCAGGAGCGGTTGTCAAAAATGATCTCTGTCCCGATCGGCCAGATATCATGGTCGATCGTCCGGATCGGTAAAATCTTGATTTTGCACCCGGACGAACGGAATCACTATTCAGACCTTGCCTCGACCGAAACTCGTGATTCTCCGCATGGTCAACCGAAAATCACTGTTTTGACCTGGTGCAGTCGCCAATAACGATCGCTGGCCCCATCAGCCAGAAATCACGGTCGATCATTCGGATCGGTAAAATCTCGATTTTACACCCGGACGAACGAAATCACTATTCGTACCGTGCATCGCCCGAAACTCGTGATTTTTCGCCTGGTCAACCCAAAAATCGCTATTTCGAACAGGTACGGTTGTCAAAAACGACATCCGTCCCGATCAGCTAGAAATCACGGTCAATCGTCCGGATCGGTAAATCTCAATTTTACCCCCGGGCGAACGAAATCGCTATTCAGACCATGCATCGACCGAAACTCGTGATATTCAGCCTGGTCAACCAAAAATCATTGTTTTGACCAGGTACGGTTGCCAATAACGATTTTCGCCACGATCAGCCTGTAATAACGGTTGATCGTTTGGATCGGTAAAATCCCGATTTTGTTCCCGGACAAACGAAATCACTATTCATACCCTGCATCGGCCGAAACTCGTGATTTTCCGCCTGGTCAATCCAAAAATCACTGTTTCGAACAGGTACGGTTGTCAAAAACGACCTCCGTCCCGATCAGCTAGAAATCACGGTCAATCGTCCGGATCGGTAAATCTCAATTTTACCCCCGGGCGAACGAAATCGCTATTCAGACCATGCATCGACCGAAACTCGTGATATTCAGCCTGGTCAACCAAAAATCATTGTTTTGACCAGGTACGGTTGTCAATAACGATTTTCGCCACAATCAGTCTGTAATAACGGTTGATCGTTCGGATCGGTAAAATCCCGATTTTGATCCCGGACGAACGAAATCACTATTCATACCCTGCATCGGCCGAAACTCGTGATTTTTCGCCTGGTCAACCGAAAAACTCTGTTTTTGACCAGGAGCGGTTGTCAAAAATGATCTCTGTCCCGATCGGCCAGATATCATGGTCGATCGTCCGGATCGGTAAAATCTTGATTTTGCACCCGGACGAACGAAATCACTATTCAGACCTTGCCTCGACCGAAACTCGTGATTCTCCGCATGGTCAACCGAAAATCACTGTTTTGACCTGGTGCAGTCGCCAATAACGATCGCTGGCCCCATCAGCCAGAAATCACGGTCGATCGTTCGGATCGGTAAAATCTCGATTTTACACCCGGACGAACGAAATCACTATTCGTACCGTGCATCGCCCGAAACTCGTGATTTTTCGCCTGGTCAACCCAAAAATCGCTATTTCGAACAGGTACGGTTGTCAAAAACGACATCCGTCCCGATCAGCTAGAAATCACGGTCAATCGTCCGGATCGGTAAATCTCAATTTTACCCCCGGGCGAACGAAATCGCTATTCAGACCATGCATCGACCGAAACTCGTGATATTCAGCCTGGTAAATCATTGTTTTGGCCAGGTATGGTTGTCAATAACGATTTTCGCCACGATCAGCCTGTAATAACGGTTGATCGTTCGGATCGGTAAAATCCCGATTTTGATCCCGGACGAACGAAATCACTATTCATACCCTGCATCGGGCGAAACTCGTGATTTTTCGCCTGGTCAACCGAAAATCTCTGTTATGACCTGGAGCGGTTGTCAAAAATGGTCTCTGCCCCGATCAGCCTGAAATCATGGTCGATCGTCCGGATCGGTAAAATCTTGATTTTGCACCCGGACGAACGAAATCACTATTCAGTCCTTGCATCGACCGAAACTCGTGATTCTCCGCATGGTCAACCGAAAATCACTGTTTTGACCTGGTGCAGTCGTCAATAACGATCTCTGCCCCAATCAGCCAGAAATAACGGTCGATCGTTCGGATCGGTAAAATCTCGATTTTGCACCCGGACGAACGAAATCACTATTCATACCTTGCATCGGCCGAAACTCGTGTTTTTCCGCCTGGTCAACCGAAAATCACCGTTTACACCAGGTATGGTTGTCAATAACGTTCTCTGCCCCGATCAGCCAGAAATAACGGTTGATCGTTCGGATCAGTAAAACCTCGATTTTGCTCCCGGACGAAGGAAATCACTATTCATACCCTGCATCGGCCGAAACTCGTGATTTTCTGCTTGGTCAACCGAAAAACTCTGTTTTTGACCAGGAGCGGTTGTCAAAAATGATCTCTGTCCCGATCGGCCAGAAATCATGGTCGATCGTCCGGATCGGTAAAATCTTGATTTTGCACCCGGACGAACGAAATCACTATTCAGTCCTTGCATCGACCGAAACTCGTGATTCTCCGCATGGTCAACCGAAAATCACTGTTTTGACCTGGTGCAGTCGTCAATAACGATCTCTGCCCCGATCAGCGAGAAATAACGGTCGATCGTTCGGATCGGTAAAATCTCGATTTTGCACCCGGACGAACGAAATCACTATTCATACCCTGCATCGGCCGAAACTCGTGATTTTCTGCTTGGTCAACCGAAAAACTCTGTTTTTGACCAGGAGCGGTTGTCAAAAATGATCTCTGTCCCGATCGGCCAGATATCATGGTCGATCGTCCGGATCGGTAAAATCTTGATTTTGCACCCGGACGAACGGAATCACTATTCAGACCTTGCCTCGACCGAAACTCGTGATTCTCCGCATGGTCAACCGAAAATCACTGTTTTGACCTGGTGCAGTCGCCAATAACGATCGCTGGCCCCATCAGCCAGAAATCACGGTCGATCGTTCGGATCGGTAAAATCTCGATTTTACACCCGGACGAACGAAATCACTATTCGTACCGTGCATCGCCCGAAACTCGTGATTTTTCGCCTGGTCAACCCAAAAATCGCTATTTCGAACAGGTACGGTTGTCAAAAACGACATCCGTCCCGATCAGCTAGAAATCACGGTCAATCGTCCGGATCGGTAAATCTCAATTTTACCCCCGGGCGAACGAAATCGCTATTCAGACCATGCATCGACCGAAACTCGTGATATTCAGCCTGGTCAACCAAAAATCATTGTTTTGACCAGGTACGGTTGCCAATAACGATTTTCGCCACGATCAGCCTGTAATAACGGTTGATCGTTTGGATCGGTAAAATCCCGATTTTGTTCCCGGACAAACGAAATCACTATTCATACCCTGCATCGGCCGAAACTCGTGATTTTCCGCCTGGTCAATCCAAAAATCACTGTTTCGAACAGGTACGGTTGTCAAAAACGACCTCCGTCCCGATCAGCTAGAAATCACGGTCAATCGTCCGGATCGGTAAATCTCAATTTTACCCCCGGGCGAACGAAATCGCTATTCAGACCATGCATCGACCGAAACTCGTGATATTCAGCCTGGTCAACCAAAAATCATTGTTTTGACCAGGTACGGTTGTCAATAACAATTTTCGCCACGATCAGCCTGTAATAACGGTTGATCGTTTGGATCGGTAAAATCCCGATTTTGATCCCGGACAAACGAAATCACTATTCATACCCTGCATCGGCCGAAACTCGTGATTTTTCGCCTGGTCAACCGAAAATCTCTGTTATGACCTGGAGCGGTTGTCAAAAATGGTCTCTGCCCCGATCGGCCTGAAATCATGGTCGATCGTCCGGATCGGTAAAATCTTGATTTTGCACCCGGACGAACGAAATCACTATTCAGTCCTTGCATCGACCGAAACTCGTGATTCTCCGCATGGTCAACCGAAAATCACTGTTTTGACCTGGTGCAGTCGTCAATAACGATCTCTGCCCCGATCAGCGAGAAATAACGGTCGATCGTTCGGATCGGTAAAATCTCGATTTTGCACCCGGACGAACGAAATCACTATTCATACCTTGCATCGGCCGAAACTCGTGTTTTTCCGCCTGGTCAACCGAAAATCACCATTTACACCAGGTATGGTTGTCAATAACGTTCTCTGCCCTGATCAGCCAGAAATAACGGTCGATCGTTCGAATCAGTAAAATCTCGATTTTGCTCCCGGACGAAGGAAATCACTATTCATACCCTGCATCGGCCGAAACTCGTGATTTTCTGCCTGGTCAACCGAAAAACTCTGTTTTTGACCAGGTGCGGTTGTCAAAAATGATCTCTGTCCCGATCGGCCAGATATCATGGTCGATCGTCCGGATCGGTAAAATCTTGATTTTGCACCCGGACGAACGAAATCACTATTCAGACCTTGCCTCGACCGAAACTCGTGATTCTCCGCATGGTCAACCGAAAATCACTGTTTTGACCTGGTGCAGTCGCCAATAACGATCGCTGCCCCGATCAGCCAGAAATCACGGTCGATCGTTCGGATCGGTAAAATCTCGATTTTACACCCGGACGAACGAAATCACTATTCGTACCTTGCATCGCCCGAAACTCGTGATTTTTCGCCTGGTCAACCCAAAAATCACTGTTTCGAACAGGTACGGTTGTCAAAAACGACCTCCGTCCCGATCAGCTAGAAATCACGGTCAATCGTCTGGATCGGTAAATCTCAATTTTACCCCCGGGCGAACGAAATCGCTATTCAGACCATGCATCGACCGAAACTCGTGATATTCAGCCTGGTCAACCAAAAATCATTGTTTTGACCAGGTACGGTTGCCGATAACAATTTTCGCCACGATCAGCCTGTAATAACGGTTGATCGTTTGGATTGGTAAAATCCCGATTTTGATCCCGGACAAACGAAATCACTATTCATACCCTGCATCGGCCGAAACTCGTGATTTTTCGCCTGGTCAACCGAAAATCTCTGTTATGACCTGGAGCGGTTGTCAAAAATGGTCTCTGCCCCGATCGGCCTGAAATCATGGTCGATCGTCCGGATCGGTAAAATCTTGATTTTGCACCCGGACGAACGAAATCACTATTCAGTCCTTGCATCGACCGAAACTCGTGATTCTCCGCATGGTCAACCGAAAATCACTGTTTTGACCTGGTGCAGTCGTCAATAACGATCTCTGCCCCGATCAGCGAGAAATAACGGTCGATCGTTCGGATCGGTAAAATCTCGATTTTGCACCCGGACGAACGAAATCACTATTCATACCTTGCATCGGCCGAAACTCGTGTTTTTCCGCCTGGTCAACCGAAAATCACCATTTACACCAGGTATGGTTGTCAATAACGTTCTCTGCCCTGATCAGCCAGAAATAACGGTCGATCGTTCGAATCAGTAAAATCTCGATTTTGCTCCCGGACGAAGGAAATCACTATTCATACCCTGCATCGGCCGAAACTCGTGATTTTCTGCCTGGTCAACCGAAAATCTCTGTTATGACCTGGAGCGGTTGTCAAAAATGGTCTCTGTCCCGATCGGCCAGATATCATGGTCGATCGTCCGGATCGGTAAAATCTTGATTTTGCACCCGGACGAACGAAATCACTATTCAGACCTTGCCTCGACCGAAACTCGTGATTCTCCGCATGGTCAACCGAAAATCACTGTTTTGACCTGGTGCAGTCGCCAATAACGATCGCTGCCCCGATCAGCCAGAAATCACGGTCGATCGTTCGGATCGGTAAAATCTCGATTTTACACCCGGACGAACGAAATCACTATTCGTACCTTGCATCGCCCGAAACTCGTGATTTTTCGCCTGGTCAACCCAAAAATCACTGTTTCGAACAGGTACGGTTGTCAAAAACGACCTCCGTCCCGATCAGCTAGAAATCACGGTCAATCGTCTGGATCGGTAAATCTCAATTTTACCCCCGGGCGAACGAAATCGCTATTCAGACCATGCATCGACCGAAACTCGTGATATTCAGCCTGGTCAACCAAAAATCATTGTTTTGACCAGGTACGGTTGCCGATAACAATTTTCGCCACGATCAGCCTGTAATAACGGTTGATCGTTTGGATTGGTAAAATCCCGATTTTGATCCCGGACAAACGAAATCACTATTCATACCCTGCATCGGCCGAAACTCGTGATTTTTCGCATGGTCAACCGAAAATCTCTGTTATGACCTGGAGCGGTTGTCAAAAATGGTCTCTGTCCCGATCAGCCAGAAATCACGGTCGATCGTTCGGATCAGTAAAATCTCGATTTTGCTCCCAGACGAACGAAATCACTATTCTTACCCTGCATCGGCCGAAACTCGTGTTTTTCCGCCTGGTCAACCGAAAAACTCTGTTTTGACCAGGAGCGGTTGTCAAAAATGATCTCTATCCCGAACGGCCAGAAATCATGGTCGATCGTCCGGATCGGTAAAATCTGGATTTTGCACCGGGACGAACGAAATCACTATTCAGACCTTGCATCGACCGAAACTCGTGATTCTCTGCATGGTCAACTGAAAATCACTGTTTTGACCAGGGGCAGTCCTCAATAACAATCTCTGCCTCGTTCAGCCAGAAATCACGGTCGATCTTTCGGATCGGTAACATCTCGATTTTGCACCCGGACGAACGAAATCACTATTCATACCTTGCATCGGCCGAAACTCGTGTTTTTCCGCCTGGCCAACCGAAAATCACAGATTTGACCAGGTACGGTTGTCAAAAACGACCTCCTTCCCGATCAGCCAGAAATCACGGTCGATCGTCCGGATCGGTAAATCTCAATTTTACCCCCGGGCGAACGAAATCGCTATTCAGACCATGCATCGACCGAAACTCGTGATATTCAGCCTGGTCAACCGAAAATCATTGTTTTGACCAGGTATGGTTGTCAATAACGATTTTCGCCACGATCAGCCTGTAATAACGGTTGATCATTCGGATCGGTAAAATCCCGATTTTGATCCCGGACGAACGAAATCACTATTCATACCCTGCATCGGTCGAAACCCGTGATTTTCCGCCTGGTCAACCGAAAATCTCTGTTTTGCCCTGGAGCGGATGTCAAAAATGATCTTCGTCCCAATCAGCCTGAAATCACGATTTATCGTTCGGTTCGGAAAAATCTCGATTTTGCACCCGGACGAACGAAATCACTATTCAGACCTTGCATCGACCGAAACTCGTGATTCTCCGCATGGTCAACCAAAAATCACTGTTTTGACCTGGTGCGGTCGCCAATAACGATCTCTGCCCCGATCAGCCAGAAATCACGGTCGATCGTTCGGATCGGTAAAATCTCGATTTTACACCCGGACGAACGAAATCACTATTCGTACCTTGCATCGCCCGAAACTCGTGATTTTTCGCCTGGTCAACCCAAAAATCACTGTTTCGAACAGGTACGGTTGTAAAAAACGACCTCCGTCCCGATCAGCTAGAAATCACGGTCAATCGTCCGGATCGGTAAATCTCAATTTTACACCCGGGCGAACGAAATCGCTATTCAGACCATGCATCGACCGAAACTCGTGATATTCAGCCTGGTCAACCAAAAATCATTGTTTTGGCCAGGTATGGTTGTCAATAACGATTTTTGCTACGATCAGCCTGTAATAACGGTTGATCGTTCGGATCGGTAAAATCCCAATTTTGATCCCGGACGAACGGAATCACTATTCATACCCTGCATCGGTCGAAACTCGTGATTTTCCGCCTGGTCAACCGAAAATCTCTGTTTTGACCTGGAGCGGTTGTCAAAAATGATATCCGTCCCGATCGGCCTGAAATCATGGTCGATCGTTCGGATCGGTAAAATCTTGAATTTGCACCCGGACGAACGAAATCACTATTCAGACCTTGCATCGACCGAAGCTCGTGATTCTCCGCCTGGTCAACCGAAAATCACTGTTTCGAACAGTTACGGTTGTCAAAAATGACCTCCGTCCCGATCAGGCAGAAATCATGGTCGATCGACCGGATCGGTAAAGCTCAATTTTACTCCCGGGCGAACGAAATCGCTATTCAGACCATGCATCGACCAAAACTCGTGATATTCAGCCTGGTCAACCGAAAATCACTGTTTTGACCAGGGGCAATCGTCAATAACGATATCTGCCCCGATCAGCCAGAAATCACGGTCGATCGTTCGGATCGGTAAAATCTCAATTTTGCACCCGGACGAACGAAATCACTATTCATACCTTGCATCGGCCGAAACTCGTGATTTTCCGCCTGGTCAACCGAAAATCACTGTTTTGACCAGGTACGGTTGTCAAAAACGACCTCCGTCCCGATCAGCCAGAAATCACGGTCGATCGTCCGGATCGGTAAATCTCAATTTTACACCCGGGCGAACGAAATCGCTATTCAGACCATGCATCGACCGAAACTCGTGATATTCAGCCTGGTCAACCAAAAATCATTGTTTTGGCCAGGTATGGTTGTCAATAACGATTTTTGCCACGATCAGCCTGTAATAACGGTTGATCGTTCGGATCGGTAAAATCCCAATTTTGATCCCGGACGAACGGAATCACTATTCATACCCTGCATCGGTCGAAACTCGTGATTTTCCGCCTGGTCAACCGAAAATCTCTGTTTTGACCTGGAGCGGTTGTCAAAAATGATATCCGTCCCGATCGGCCTGAAATCATGGTCGATCGTTCGGATCGGTAAAATCTTGAATTTGCACCCGGACGAACGAAATCACTATTCAGACCTTGCATCGACCGAAGCTCGTGATTCTCCGCCTGGTCAACCGAAAATCACTGTTTCGAACAGTTACGGTTGTCAAAAATGACCTCCGTCCCGATCAGGCAGAAATCATGGTCGATCGACCGGATCGGTAAAGCTCAATTTTACTCCCGGGCGAACGAAATCGCTATTCAGACCATGCATCGACCAAAACTCGTGATATTCAGCCTGGTCAACCGAAAATCACTGTTTTGACCAGGGGCAGTCGTCAATAACGATATCTGCCCCGATCAGCCAGAAATCACGGTCGATCGTTCGGATCGGTAAAATCTCAATTTTGCACCTGGACGAACGAAATCACTATTCATACCTTGCATCGGCCGAAACTCGTGATTTTCCGCCTGGTCAACCGAAAATCACTGTTTTGACCAGGTACGGTTGTCAAAAACGACCTCCGTCCCGATCAGCCAGAAATCACGGTCGATCGTCCGGATCGGTAAATCTCAATTTTACACCCGGGCGAACGAAATCGCTATTCAGACCATGCATCGACCGAAACTCGTGATATTCAGCCTGGTCAACCAAAAATCATTGTTCTGACCAGGTATGGTTGTCAATAACGATTTTCGCCACGATCAGCCTGTAATAACGGTTGATCGTTCGGATCGGTAAAATCCCGATTTTGATCCCGGACGAACGAAATCACTATTCATACCCTGCATAGGCTGAAACTCGTGATTTTCCCCCTGGTCAACCGAAAATCTCTGTTTTGACCTGGAGCGGTTGTCGAAAATGATCTCCGTCCCGATCAGCCAGAAATCACGGTCGATCGTTCGGATCGGTAAAATCTTGATTTTGCACCCGGACGAACGAAATCACTATTCAGGCCTTGCATCGACCGAAACTCGTGATTTTCCGCCTGGTCAACCGAAAATCTCTGTTTTGACCTGGAGCGGTTGTCAAAAATGATATCCGTCCCGATCGGCCTGAAATCATGGTCGATCGTTCGGATCGGTAAAATCTTGAATTTGCACCCGGACGAACGAAATCACTATTCAGACCTTGCATCGACCGAAGCTCGTGATTCTCCGCCTGGTCAACCGAAAATCACTGTTTCGAACAGTTACGGTTGTCAAAAATGACCTCCGTCCCGATCAGGCAGAAATCATGGTCGATCGACCGGATCGGTAAAGCTCAATTTTACTCCCGGGCGAACGAAATCGCTATTCAGACCATGCATCGACCAAAACTCGTGATATTCAGCCTGGTCAACCGAAAATCACTGTTTTGACCAGGGGCAATCGTCAATAACGATATCTGCCCCGATCAGCCAGAAATCACGGTCGATCGTTCGGATCGGTAAAATCTCAATTTTGCACCCGGACGAACGAAATCACTATTCATACCTTGCATCGGCCGAAACTCGTGATTTTCCGCCTGGTCAACCGAAAATCACTGTTTTGACCAGGTACGGTTGTCAAAAACGACCTCCGTCCCGATCAGCCAGAAATCACGGTCGATCGTCCGGATCGGTAAATCTCAATTTTACACCCGGGCGAACGAAATCGCTATTCAGACCATGCATCGACCGAAACTCGTGATATTCAGCCTGGTCAACCAAAAATCATTGTTTTGGCCAGGTATGGTTGTCAATAACGATTTTTGCCACGATCAGCCTGTAATAACGGTTGATCGTTCGGATCGGTAAAATCCCAATTTTGATCCCGGACGAACGGAATCACTATTCATACCCTGCATCGGTCGAAACTCGTGATTTTCCGCCTGGTCAACCGAAAATCTCTGTTTTGACCTGGAGCGGTTGTCAAAAATGATATCCGTCCCGATCGGCCTGAAATCATGGTCGATCGTTCGGATCGGTAAAATCTTGAATTTGCACCCGGACGAACGAAATCACTATTCAGACCTTGCATCGACCGAAGCTCGTGATTCTCCGCCTGGTCAACCGAAAATCACTGTTTCGAACAGTTACGGTTGTCAAAAATGACCTCCGTCCCGATCAGGCAGAAATCATGGTCGATCGACCGGATCGGTAAAGCTCAATTTTACTCCCGGGCGAACGAAATCGCTATTCAGACCATGCATCGACCAAAACTCGTGATATTCAGCCTGGTCAACCGAAAATCACTGTTTTGACCAGGGGCAGTCGTCAATAACGATATCTGCCCCGATCAGCCAGAAATCACGGTCGATCGTTCGGATCGGTAAAATCTCAATTTTGCACCTGGACGAACGAAATCACTATTCATACCTTGCATCGGCCGAAACTCGTGATTTTCCGCCTGGTCAACCGAAAATCACTGTTTTGACCAGGTACGGTTGTCAAAAACGACCTCCGTCCCGATCAGCCAGAAATCACGGTCGATCGTCCGGATCGGTAAATCTCAATTTTACACCCGGGCGAACGAAATCGCTATTCAGACCATGCATCGACCGAAACTCGTGATATTCAGCCTGGTCAACCAAAAATCATTGTTCTGACCAGGTATGGTTGTCAATAACGATTTTCGCCACGATCAGCCTGTAATAACGGTTGATCGTTCGGATCGGTAAAATCCCGATTTTGATCCCGGACGAACGAAATCACTATTCATACCCTGCATAGGCTGAAACTCGTGATTTTCCCCCTGGTCAACCGAAAATCTCTGTTTTGACCTGGAGCGGTTGTCGAAAATGATCTCCGTCCCGATCAGCCAGAAATCACGGTCGATCGTTCGGATCGGTAAAATCTTGATTTTGCACCCGGACGAACGAAATCACTATTCAGGCCTTGCATCGACCGAAACTCGTGATTTTCCGCCGGGTCAACCGAAAATCTCTGTTTTGTTCAGGAACAGTTGCCAAAAAGGATCTCCATCCCTATCAGCCTGAAATCACGGTCGATCGTCCGGATCGGTAAAATCTTGATTTTGCACCCGGACGAACGAAATCACTATTCAGACCTTGCATCGACCGAAACTCGTGATTCTCCGCATGGTCAAACGAAAATCACTATTTTGACCAGGTACGGTTGTCAATAACGATTTTCGCCACGATCAGCCTGTAATAACGGTTGATCGTTCGGATCATTAAAATCTCAATTTTGCTCCCGGACGAACGAAATCGCTATTCAGGCCTTGCGTCGACCCGAGACTCGTGATTTTCGACCTGGTCAACCGAAAATCATTGTTTTCACCAGGTACGGTTGTCAATTACTATTTTCGCCACGATCTGCCTGAAATAACGGTCGATCGTACGGATCGGTAAAATCTCGATTTTCCTCCCGGTCGAACGAAATCACTATTCATACCCTGCATCGGCCGAAACTCGTGATTTTCCGCCTGGTCAACCGAAAATCATTGTTTTGACCAGGTACGGTTGTCAATAACGATATTCGCCACGATCAGCCTGTAATAACAGTTGATCGTTCGGATCGGTAAAATCCCGATTTTGATCCCGGACGAACGAAATCACTATTCATACCCTGCGTCGGCCGAAAATCTCTGTTTTGACCTGGAGCGGTTGTCAAAAATGATCTCCATCCCGATCAGCCTGAAATCACGATCGATCGTCTGGATCGGAAAAATCTCGATTTTGCACCCGGACGAACGAAATCACTATTCAGACCCTGCATCGGTCGAAACTCGTGATTTTCCGCCTGGTCAACCAAAAATCACTGTTTTGACCAGGAACGGTTGTCAACAACGATCTCCGCCACGATCATCAAGAAATCACGGTCGATCGTCCGGATTGGTACAATCACGATTTTGCACCCGGACGAACGAAATCACTATTCAGACCCTGCATCGGCCGAAACTCGTGATTTTCCGCCTGGTCAACCAAAAATCACTGTTTTGACCAGGAACGGTTGTCAACAACGATCTCCGCCCCGATCAGCAAGAATTCACGGTCGATCGTCCGGATCGGTAAAATCTTGATTTTGCACCCGGACGAACGAAATCACTATTCAGACCTTGCATCGACCGAAACTCGTGATTCTCCGCATGGTCAACCAAAAATCACAATTTTGACCTGGTGCAGTCATCAATAACGATCTCTGCCCCGATCAGCTAGAAATAACGGTCGATCGTTCGGACCAGTAAAATCTCGATTTTGCTCCCAGACGAACGAAATCACTATTCATACCCTGCATTGGCCGAAACTCGTGATTTTCCCCCTGGTCAACCGAAAATCTCTGTTTTGACCTGGAGCGGTTGTCGAAAATGATCTCCGTCCCGATCAGCCAGAAATCACGGTCGATCGTTCGGATCGGTAAAATCTTGATTTTGCACCCGGACGAACGAAATCACTATTCAGGCCTTGCATCGACCGAAACTCGTGATTTTCCGCCGGGTCAACCGAAAATCTCTATTTTGTTCAGGAACAGTTGCCAAAAAGGATCTCCATCCCTATCAGCCTGAAATCACGGTCGATCGTCCGGATCGGTAAAATCTTGATTTTGCACCCGGACGAACGAAATCACTATTCAGACCTTGCATCGACCGAAACTCGTGATTCTCCGCATGGTCAAACGAAAATCACTATTTTGACCAGGTACGGTTGTCAATAACGATTTTCGCCACGATCAGCCTGTAATAACGGTTGATCGTTCGGATCATTAAAATCTCAATTTTGCTCCCGGACGAACGAAATCGCTATTCAGGCCTTGCATCGACCCGAGACTCGTGATTTTCGACCTGGTCAACAGAAAATCATTGTTTTGACCAGGTACGGTTGTCAATTACTATTTTCGCCACGATCTGCCTGAAATAACGGTCGATCGTACGGATCGGTAAAATCTCGATTTTCCTCCCGGTCGAACGAAATCACTATTCATACCCTGCATCGGCCGAAACTCGTGATTTTCCGCCTGGTCAACCGAAAATCATTGTTTTGACCAGGTACGGTTGTCAATAACGATATTCGCCACGATCAGCCTGTAATAACAGTTGATCGTTCGGATCGGTAAAATCCCGATTTTGATCCCGGACGAACGAAATCACTATTCATACCCTGCGTCGGCCGAAAATCTCTGTTTTGACCTGGAGCGGTTGTCAAAAATGATCTCCATCCCGATCAGCCTGAAATCACGATCGATCGTCCGGATCGGAAAAATCTCGATTTTGCACCCGGACGAACGAAATCACTATTTAGGCCTTGCATCGCCCAAAACTCGTGATTTTCCGCACGGTCAACCGAAAATCACTGTTTTGACCTGGTGCAGTTGTCAATAACGATCTCTGCCCCGTTCAGCCAGAAATCACGGTCGATCGTCTGGATCGGTAAAATCTTGATTTTGCACCCGGACGAACGAAATCACTATTCAGGCCTTGCATCGACCGAAACTCGTGATTTTCCGCCTGGTCAACCGAAAATCTCTGTTTTGTCCAGGAACAGTTGCCAAAAAGGATCTCCATCCCTATCAGCCTGAAATCACGGTCGATCGTCCGGATCGGTAAAATCTTGATTTTGCACCCGGACGAACGAAATCACTATTCAGACCTTGCATCGACCGAAACTCGTGATTCTCCGCATGGTCAACCGAAAATCACTATTTTGACCAGGTACGGTTGTCAATAACGATTTTCGCCACGATAAGCCTGTAATAACGGTTGATCGTTCGGATCATTAAAATCTCAATTTTGCTCCCGGACGAACGAAATCGCTATTCAGGCCTTGCATCGACCCGAGACTCGTGATTTTCGACCTGGTCAACAGAAAATCATTGTTTTGACCAGTTATGGTTGTCAATTACTATTTTCGCCACGATCTACCTGAAATAACGGTCGATCGTATGGATCGGTAAAATCTCGATTTTCCTCCCGGACGAACGAAATCACTATTCATACCCTGCATCGGCCGAAACTCGTGATTTTCCCCCTGGTCAACCGAAAATCTCTGTTTTGACCTGGAGCGGTTGTCAAAAATGATCTCCGTCCCGATCAGCCTGAAATCACGATCGATCGTCCGGATCGAAAAAATCTCGATTTTGCACCCGGACGAACGAAATCACTATTTAGGCCTTGCTTCGCCCAAAACTCGTGATTTTCCGCATGGTCAACCGAAAATCACTGTTTTGACCTGGTGCAGTTGTCAATAACGATCTCTGCCCCGTTCAGCCAGAAATCACGGTCGATCGTCCGGATCGGTAAAATCTTGATTTTGCACCTGGACGAACGAAATCACTATTCAGGCCATGCATCGACCGAAACTCGTGATTTTCCGCCTGGTCAACCGAAAATCTCTGTTTTGTCCAGGAACAGTTGCCAAAAAGGATCTCCATCCCTATCAGCCTGAAATCACGGTCGATCGTCCGGATCGGTAAAATCTTGATTTTGCACCCGGACGAACGAAATCACTATTCAGACCTTGCATCGACCGAAACTCGTGATTCTCCGCATGGTCAACCGAAAATCACTATTTTGACCAGGTACGGTTGTCAATAACGATTTTCGCCACGATCAGCCTGTAATAACGGTTGATCGTTCGGATCATTAAAATCTCAATTTTGCTCCCGGACGAACGAAATCGCTATTCAGGCCTTGCATCGACCCGAGACTCGTGATTTTCGACCTGGTCAACAGAAAATCATTGTTTTGACCAGGCACGGTTGTCAATTACTATTTTCGCCACGATCTGCCTGAAATAACGGTCGATCGTATGGATCGGTAAAATCTCGATTTTCCTCCCGGTCGAACGAAATCACTATTCATACCCTGCATCGGCCGAAACTCGTGATTTTCCCCCTGGTCAACCGAAAATCATTGTTTTGACCAGGTACGGTTGTCAATAACGATATTCGCCACGATCAGCCTGTAATAACAGTTGATCGTTCGGATCGGTAAAATCCCGATTTTGATCCCGGACGAACGAAATCACTATTCATACCCTGCGTCGGCCGAAAATCTCTGTTTTGACCTTGAGCGGTTGTCAAAAATGATCTCCATCCCGATCAGCCTGAAATCACGATCGATCGTCCGGATCGGAAAAATCTCGATTTTGCACCCGGACGAACGAAATCACTATTTAGGCCTTGCATCGCCCAAAACTCGTGATTTTCCGCATGGTCAACCGAAAATCACTGTTTTGACCTGGTGCAGTTGTCAATAACGATCTCTGCCCCGTTCAGCCAGAAATCACGGTCGATCGTCTGGATCGGTAAAATCTTGATTTTGCACCCGGACGAACGAAATCACTATTCAGGCCTTGCATCGACCGAAACTCGTGATTTTCCGCCTGGTCAACCGAAAATCTCTGTTTTGTCCAGGAACAGTTGCCAAAAAGGATCTCCATCCCTATCAGCCTGAAATCACGGTCGATCGTCCGGATCGGTAAAATCTTGATTTTGCACCCGGACGAACGAAATCACTATTCAGACCTTGCATCGACCGAAACTCGTGATTCTCCGCATGGTCAACCGAAAATCACTATTTTGACCAGGTACGGTTGTCAATAACGATTTTCGCCACGATAAGCCTGTAATAACGGTTGATCGTTCGGATCATTAAAATCTCAATTTTGCTCCCGGACGAACGAAATCGCTATTCAGGCCTTGCATCGACCCGAGACTCGTGATTTTCGACCTGGTCAACAGAAAATCATTGTTTTGACCAGGTACGGTTGTCAATTACTATTTTCGCCACGATCTGCCTGAAATAACGGTCGATCGTATGGATCGGTAAAATCTCGATTTTCCTCCCAGTCGAACGAAATCACTATTCATACCCTGCATCGGCCGAAACTCGTGTTTTTTTGCCTGGTCAACCGAAAATCATTGTTTTGACCAGGTACGGTTGTCAATAACGATATTCGCCACGATCAGCCTATAATAACAGTTGATCGTTCGGATCGGTAAAATCCCGATTTTGATCCCGGACGAACGAAATCACTATTCATACCCTGCGTCGGCCGAAAATCTCTGTTTTGACCTGGAGCGGTTGTCAAAAATGATCTCCATCCCGATCAGCCTGAAATCACGATCGATCGTCCGGATCGGAAAAATCTCGATTTTGCACCCGGACGAACGAAATCACTCTTTAGGCCTTGCATCGCCCAAAACTCGTGATTTTCCGCATG
The DNA here is from genome assembly GCA_037074485.1 of Delonix regia. Classification (NCBI taxonomy): domain Eukaryota; kingdom Viridiplantae; phylum Streptophyta; class Magnoliopsida; order Fabales; family Fabaceae; genus Delonix; species Delonix regia. The sequence goes on from JAYWLE010000016.1 coordinate 981,541, forward strand.
GTCAACCGAAAATCACTGTTTTGACCTGGTGCAGTTGTCAATAACGATCTCTGCCCCGTTCAGCCAGAAATCACGGTCGATCGTCTGGATCGGTAAAATCTTGATTTTGCACCCGGACGAACGAAATCACTATTCAGGCCTTGCATCGACCGAAACTCGTGATTTTCCGCCTGGTCAACCGAAAATCTCTGTTTTGTCCAGGAACAGTTGCCAAAAAGGATCTCCATCCCTATCAGCCTGAAATCACGGTCGATCGTCCGGATCGGTAAAATCTTGATTTTGCACCCGGACGAACGAAATCACTATTCAGACCTTGCATCGACCGAAACTCGTGATTCTCCGCATGGTCAACCGAAAATCACTATTTTGACCAGGTACGGTTGTCAATAACGATTTTCGCCACGATAAGCCTGTAATAACGGTTGATCGTTCGGATCATTAAAATCTCAATTTTGCTCCCGGACGAACGAAATCGCTATTCAGGCCTTGCATCGACCCGAGACTCGTGATTTTCGACCTGGTCAACAGAAAATCATTGTTTTGACCAGGTACGGTTGTCAATTACTATTTTCGCCACGATCTGCCTGAAATAACGGTCGATCGTACGGATCGGTAAAATCTCGATTTTCCTCCCGGTCGAACGAAATCACTATTCATACCCTGCATCGGCCGAAACTCGTGATTTTCCGCCTGGTCAACCGAAAATCATTGTTTTGACCAGGTACGGTTGTCAATAACGATATTCGCCACGATCAGCCTGTAATAACAGTTGATCGTTCGGATCGGTAAAATCCCGATTTTGATCCCGGACGAACGAAATCACTATTCATACCCTGCGTCGGCCGAAAATCTCTGTTTTGACCTGGAGCGGTTGTCAAAAATGATCTCCATCCCGATCAGCCTGAAATCACGATCGATCGTCTGGATCGGAAAAATCTCGATTTTGCACCCGGACGAACGAAATCACTATTCAGACCCTGCATCGGTCGAAACTCGTGATTTTCCGCCTGGTCAACCAAAAATCACTGTTTTGACCAGGAACGGTTGTCAACAACGATCTCCGCCACGATCATCAAGAAATCACGGTCGATCGTCCGGATTGGTACAATCACGATTTTGCACCCGGACGAACGAAATCACTATTCAGACCCTGCATCGGCCGAAACTCGTGATTTTCCGCCTGGTCAACCAAAAATCACTGTTTTGACCAGGAACGGTTGTCAACAACGATCTCCGCCCCGATCAGCAAGAATTCACGGTCGATCGTCCGGATCGGAAAAAACCCGATTTTGCGCCCGGACGAACGAAATCACTATTCTGACCCTACATCGGCCGAAACTCGTGATTTTCCGCCTGGTCAACCAAAAATCACTGTTTTGACCAGGAACGGTTGTCAACAACGATCTCCGCCACGATCAGCATGAAATCACGGTCGATCGTCCGGATCAGTAAAATCCCGATTTTGCACCTGGACGAACGAAATCACTTTTTAGACCTTGCATCGGCCGAAACTCGTGATTTTCTGCCTGGTCAACCAAAAATCACTGTTTTGACCAGGTACGGTTGTCAACAACGATCTCCGCCACGATCAGCATGAAATCACGGTCGATCGTCCGGATTGGTACATTCACGATTTTGCACCCGGACGAACGAAATCACTATTCAGACCCTGCATCGGCCGAAACTCGTGATTTTCCACCTGGTCAAGCAAAAATCACTGTTTTGACCAGGAACGGTTGTCAACAACGATCTCCGCCACGATCAGCATGAAATCACGGTCGATCGTCCGGATTGGTACAATCACGATTTTGCACCCGGACGAACGAAATCACTATTCAGACCCTGCATCGGTCGAAACTCGTGATTTTCCGCCTGGTCAACCAAAAATCACTGTTTTGACCAGGAACGGTTGTCAACAACGATCTCCGCCACGATCAGCATGAAATCACGGTCGATCGTCCGGATCGGTAAAATCCCGATTTTGCACCCGGACGAACGAAATCACTTTTTAGACCTTGCATCGGCCGAAACTCGTGATTTTCTGCCTGGTCAACCAAAAATCACTGTTTTGACCAGGTACGGTTGTCAACAACGATCTCCGCCACGATCAGCATGAAATCACGGTCGATCGTCCGGATTGGTACAATCACGATTTTGCACCCGGACGAACGAAATCACTATTCAGACCCTGCATCGGCCGAAACTCGTGATTTTCCACCTGGTCAAGCAAAAATCACTGTTTTGACCAGGAACGGTTGTCAACAACGATCTCCGCCACGATCAGCATGAAATCACGGTCGATCGTCCGGATTGGTACAATCACGATTTTGCACCCGGACGAACGAAATCACTATTCAGACCCTGCATCGGTCGAAACTCGTGATTTTCCGCCTGGTCAACCAAAAATCACTGTTTTGACCAGGAACGGTTGTCAACAACGATCTCCGCCACGATCAGCATGAAATCACGGTCGATCGTCCGGATCGGTAAAATCCCGATTTTGCACCCGGACGAACGAAATCACTTTTTAGACCTTGCATCGGCCGAAACTCGTGATTTTCTGCCTGGTCAACCAAAAATCACTGTTTTGACCAGGTACGGTTGTCAACAACGATCTCCGCCACGATCAGCATGAAATCACGGTCGATCGTCCGGATTGGTACAATCACGATTTTGCACCCGGACGAACGAAATCACTATTCAGACCCTGCATCGGCCGAAACTCGTGATTTTCTGCCTGGTCAACCAAAAATCACTGTTTTGACCAGGAACGGTTGTCAACAACGATCTCCGCCCCGATCAGCAAGAATTCACGGTCAATCGTCCGGATCGGTAAAAACCCGATTTTGCGCCCGGACGAACGAAATCACTATTCTGACCCTACATCGGCCGAAACTCGTGATTTTCTGCCTGGTCAACCAAAAATCACTGTTTTGACCAGGTACGGTTGTCAACAACGATCTCCGCCACGATCAGCATGAAATCACGGTCGATCGTCCGGATCGGAAAAATCCCGATTTTGCACCCGGACGAACGAAATCACTTTTTAGGCCTTGCATCGGCCGAAACTCGTGATTTTCTGCCTGGTCAACCAAAAATCACTGTTTTGACCAGGTACGATTGTCAACAACGATCTCCGCCACGATCAGCATGAAATCACGGTCGATCGTCCGGATCGGTAAAATCACGATTTTGCGCCCGGACGAACGAAATCACTATTCAGACCCTGCATCGGCCGAAACTTGTGATTTTCCGCCTGGTCAACCAAAAATCACTGTTTTGACCAGGAACGGTTGTCAACAACGATCTCCGCCACGATCAGCATGAAATCACGGTCGATCGTCCGGATTGGTACAATCACGATTTTGCACCCGGACGAACGAAATCACTATTCAAACCCTGCATCGGTCGAAACTCGTGATTTTCCGCCTGGTCAACCAAAAATCACTGTTTTGACCAGGAACGGTTGTCAACAACGATCTCCGCCACGATCATCAAGAAATCACGATCGATCGTCCGGATTGGTACAATCACGATTTTGCACCCGGACGAACGAAATCACTATTCAGACCCTGCATCGGCCGAAACTCGTGATTTTCCGCCTGGTCAACCAAAAATCACTGTTTTGACCAGGAACGGTTGTCAACAACGATCTCCGCCCCGATCAGCAAGAATTCACGGTCAATCGTCCGGATCGGTAAAAACCCGATTTTGCGCCCGGACGAACGAAATCACTATTCTGACCCTACATCGGCCGAAACTCGTGATTTTCCGCCTGGACAACCAAAAATGACTGTTTTGACCAGGAACGGTTGTCAACAACGATCTCCGCCACGATCAGCATGAAATCACGGTCGATCTTCCGGATCGGAAAAATCCCGATTTTGCACCCGGACGAACGAAATCACTTTTTAGACCTTGCATCGGCCGAAACTCGTGATTTTCTGCCTGGTCAACCAAAAATCACTGTTTTGACCAGGTACGGTTGTCAACAACGATCTCCGCCACGATCAGCATGAAATCACGGTCGATCGTCCGGATCGGTAAAATCACGATTTTGCGCCCGGACGAACGAAATCACTATTCAGACACTGCATCGGCCGAAAGTTGTGATTTTCCGCCTGGTCAACCAAAAATCACTGTTTTGACCAGGAACGGTTGTCAACAACGATCTCCGCCACGATCAGCATGAAATCACGGTCGATCGTCCGGATTGGTACAATCACGATTTTGCACCCGGACGAACGAAATCACTATTCAGACCCTGCATCGGTCGAAACTCGTGATTTTCCGCCTGGTCAACAAAAAATCACTGTTTTGACCAGGAACGGTTGTCAACAACGATCTCCGCCACGATCAGCATGAAATCACGGTCGATCGTCCGGATCGGTAAAATCCCGATTTTGCACCCGGACGAACGAAATCACTTTTTAGACCTTGCATCGGCCGAAACTCGTGATTTTCTGCCTGGTCAACCAAAAATCACTGTTTTGACCAGGTACGGTTGTCAACAACGATCTCCGCCACGATCAGCAAGAAATCACGGTCGATCGTCCGGATCGGTAAAATCCCGATTTTGCGCCCGGACGAACGAAATCACTATTCTGACCCTACATCGGCCGAAACTCGTGATTTTCCGCCTGGTCAACCAAAAATCACTGTTTTGACCAGGAACGGTTGTCAACAACGATCTCCGCCACGATCAGCATGAAATCACGGTCGATCGTCCGGATTGGTACAATCACGATTTTGCACCCGGACGAACGAAATCACTATTCAGACCCTGCATCGGTCGAAACTCGTGATTTTCCGCCTGGTCAACCAAAAATCACTGTTTTGACCAGGAACGGTTGTCAACAACGATCTCCGCCACGATCATCAAGAAATCACGGTCGATCGTCCGGATTGGTACAATCACGATTTTGCACCTGGACGAACGAAATCACTATTCAGACCCTGCATCGGCCGAAACTCGTGATTTTCCGCCTGGTCAACCAAAAATCACTGTTTTGACCAGGAACGGTTGTCAACAACGATCTCCGCCACGATCAGCATGAAATCACGGTCGATCGTCCGGATCGGAAAAATACCGATTTTGCACCCGGACGAACGAAATCACTTTTTAGACCTTGGATCGGCCGAAACTCGTGATTTTCTGCCTGGTCAACCAAAAATCACTGTTTTGACCAGGTACGGTTGTCAACAACGATCTCCGCCACGATCAGCATGAAATCACGGTCGATCGTCCGGATCGGTAAAATCACGATTTTGCGCCCAGACGAACGAAATCACTATTCAGACCCTGCATCGGTCGAAACTCGTGATTTTCCGCCTGGTCAACCAAAAATCACTGTTTTGACCAGGAACGGTTGTCAACAACGATCTCCGCCCCGATCATCACGAAATCACGGTCGATCGTCCGGATTGGTACAATCACGATTTTGCACCCGGACGAACGAAATCACTATTCAGACCCTGCATCGGTCGAAACTCGTGATTTTCCGCCTGGTCAACCAAAAATCACTGTTTTGACCTGGAACGGTTGTCAACAACGATCTCCGCCCCGATCAGCAAGAATTCACGGTCGATCGTCCGGATCGGTAAAAACCCGATTTTGCGCCCGGACGAACGAAATCACTATTCTGACCCTACATCGGCCGAAACTCGTGATTTTCCGCCTGGTCAACCAAAAATCACTGTTTTGACCAGGAACGGTTGTCAACAACGATCTCCGCCACGATCAGCATGAAATCACGGTCGATCGTCCGGATTGGTACAATCACGATTTTGCATCCGGACGAACGAAATCACTATTCAGACCCTGCATCGGCCGAAACTCGTGATTTTCCGCCTGGTCAACCAAAAATCACTGTTTTGACCAGGAACGGTTGTCAACAACGATCTCCGCCCCGATCAGCAAGAATTCACGGTCATTCGTCCGGATCGGTAAAAACCCGATTTTGCGCCCGGACGAACGAAATCACTATTCTGACCCTACATCGGCCGAAACTCGTGATTTTCCACCTGGTCAACCAAAAATCACTGTTTTGACCAGGTACGGTTGTCAACAACGATCTCCGCCACGATCAGCATGAAATCACGATCGATCGTCCGGATCGGTAAAATCACGATTTTGCGCCCGGACGAACGAAATCACTATTCAGACCCTGCATCGGCCGAAACTTGTGATTTTCCGCCTGGTCAACCAAAAATCACTGTTTTGACCAGGAACGGTTGTCAACAACGATCTCCACCACGATCAGCATGAAATCACGGTCGATCGTCCGGATTGGTACAATCACGATTTTGCACCCGGACGAACGAAATCACTATTCAGACCCTGCATCGGTCGAAACTCGTGATTTTCCGCCTGGTCAACCAAAAATCACTGTTTTGACCAGGAACGGTTGTCAACAACGATCTCCGCCACGATCAGCATGAAATCACGGTCGATCGTCCGGATCGGTAAAATCCCGATTTTGCACCCGGACGAACGAAATCACTTTTTAGACCTTGCATCGGCCGAAACTCGTGATTTTCTGCCTGGTTAACCAAAAATCACTGTTTTGACCAGGTACGGTTGTCAACAACGATCTCCGCCACGATCAGCAAGAAATCACGGTCGATCGTCCGGATCGGTAAAATCCCGATTTTGCGCCCGGACGAACGAAATCACTATTCTGACCCTACATCGGCCGAAACTTGTGATTTTCCACCTGGTCAACCAAAAATCACTGTTTTGACCAGGAACGGTTATCAACAACGATCTCCGCCACGATCAGCATGAAATCACGGTCGATCGTCCGGATTGGTACAATCACGATTTTGCACCCGGACGAACGAAATCACTATTCAGACCCTGCATCGGTCGAAACTCGTGATTTTCCGCCTGGTCAACCAAAAATCACTGTTTTGACCAGGAACGGTTGTCAACAACGATCTCCGCCACGATCAGCATGAAATCACGGCCGATCGTCCGGATTGGTACAATCACGATTTTGCACCCGGACGAACGAAATCACTATTCAGACCCTGCATCGGCCGAAACTCGTGATTTTCCGCCTGGTCAACCAAAAATCACTGTTTTGACCAGGAACGGTTGTCAACAACGATCTCCGCCCCGATCAGCAAGAATTCACGGTCAATCGTCCGGATCGGTAAAAACCCGATTTTGCGCCCGGACGAACGAAATCACTATTCTGACCCTACAACGGCCGAAACTCGTGATTTTCCGCCTGGTCAACCAAAAATCACTGTTTTGACCAGGAACGGTTGTCAACAACGATCTCCGCCATGATCAGCATGAAATCACGGTCGATCGTCCGGATCGTAAAAATCCCGATTTTGCACCCGGACGAACGAAATCACTTTTTAGACCTTGCATCGGCCGAAACTCGTGATTTTCTGCCTGGTCAACCAAAAATCACTGTTTTGACCAGGTACGGTTGTCAACAACGATCTCCGCCACGATCAGCAAGAAATCACGGTCGATCGTCCGGATCGGTAAAATCCCGATTTTGCGCCCGGACGAACGAAATCACTATTCTGACCCTACATCGGCCGAAACTCGTGATTTTCCGCCTGGTCAACCAAAAATCACTGTTTTGACCAGGAACGGTTGTCAACAACGATCTCCGCCACGATCAGCATGAAATCACGGTCGATCGTCCGGATTGGTACAATCACGATTTTGCACCCGGACGAACGAAATCACTATTCAGACCCTGCATCGGTCGAAACTCGTGATTTTCCGCCTGGTCAACCAAAAATCACTGTTTTGACCAGGAACGGTTGTCAACAACGATCTCCGCCCCGATCATCAAGAAATCACGGTCGATCGTCCGGATTGGTACAATCACGATTTTGCACCCGGACGAACGAAATCACTATTCAGACCCTGCATCGGCCGAAACTCGTGATTTTCCGCCTGGTCAACCAAAAATCACTGTTTTGACCAGGAACGGTTGTCAACAACGATCTCCGCCCCGATCAGCAAGAATTCACGGTCAATCGTCCGGATCGGTAAAAACCCGATTTTGCGCCCGGACGAACGAAATCACTATTCTGACCCTACATCGGCCGAAACTCGTGATTTTCCGCCTGGTCAACCAAAAATCACTGTTTTGACCAGGAACGGTTGTCAACAACGATCTCCGCCACGATCAGCATGAAATCACGATCGATCGTCCGGATCGGAAAAATCCCGATTTTGCACCCGGACGAACGAAATCACTTTTTAGACCTTGCATCGGCCGAAACTCGTGATTTTCTGCCTGGTCAACCAAAAATCACTGTTTTGACCAGGTACGGTTGTCAACAACGATCTCCGCCACGATCAGCATGAAATCACGGTCGATCGTCCGGATCGGTAAAATCACGATTTTGCGCCCGGACGAACGAAATCACTATTCTGACCCTACATCGGCCGAAACTCGTGATTTTCCTCCTGGTCAACCAAAAATCACTGTTTTGACCAGGAACGGTTGTCAACAACGATCTCCGCCACGATCAGCATGAAATCACGGTCGATCGTTCGAATCGGTAAAATCCCGATTTTGCACCCGGACGAACGAAATCACTTTTTAGACATTGCATCGGCCGAAACTCGTGATTTTCCGCCTGGTCAACCAAAAATCAATGTTTTGACCAGGAACGGTTGTCAACAACGATCTCCGCCCCGATCAGCAAGAATTCACGGACAATCGTCCGGATCGGTAAAATCACGATTTTGCGCCCGGACGAACGAAATCACTATTCTGACCCTGCATCGGCCGAAACTCGTGATTTTCCGCCTGGTCAACCAAAAATCACTGTTTTGACCAGGAACGGTTGTCAACAACGATCTCCGCCACGATCAGCATGAAATCACGGTCGATCGTCCGGATTGGTACAATCACGATTTTGCACCCGGACGAACGAAATCACTATTCAGACCCTGCATCGGTCGAAACTCGTGATTTTCCGCCTGGTCAACCAAAAATCACTGTTTTGACCAGGAACGGTTGTCAACAACGATCTCCGCCACGATCAGCATGAAATCACGGTCGATCGTCCGGATTGGTACAATCACGATTTTGCACCCGGACGAACGAAATCACTATTCAGACCCTGCATCGGCCGAAACTCGTGATTTTCCGCCTGGTCAACCAAAAATCACTGTTTTGACCAGGAACGGTTGTCAACAACGATCTCCGCCCCGATCAGCAAGAATTCACGGTCAATCGTCCGGATCGGTAAAAACCCGATTTTGCGCCCGGACGAACGAAATCACTTTTTAGGTCTTGCATCGGCCGAAACTCGTGATTTTCCGCCTGGTCAACCAAAAATCACTGTTTTGACCAGGAACGGTTGTCAACAACGATCTCCGCCACGATCAGCATGAAATCACGGTCGATCGTCCGGATCGTAAAAATCCCGATTTTGCACCCGGACGAACGAAATCACTTTTTAGACCTTGCATCGGCCGAAACTCGTGATTTTCTGCCTGGTCAACCAAAAATCACTGTTTTGACCAGGTACGGTTGTCAACAACGATCTCCGCCACGATCAGCATGAAATCACGGTCGATCGTCCGGATCGGTAAAATCACGATTTTGCGCCCGGACGAACGAAATCACTATTCAGACCCTGCATCGGCCGAAACTTGTGATTTTCCGCCTGGTCAACCAAAAATCACTGTTTTGACCAGGAACGGTTGTCAACAACGATCTCCGCCACGATCAGCATGAAATCACGGTCGATCGTCCGGATTGGTACAATCACGATTTTGCACCCGGACGAACGAAATCACTATTTAGACCCTGCATCGGTCGAAACTCGTGATTTTCCGCCTGGTCAACCAAAAATCACTGTTTTGACCAGGAACGGTTGTCAACAACGATCTCCGCCACGATCAGCTTGAAATCACGGTCGATCGTCCGGATCGGTAAAATCCCGATTTTGCACCCGGACGAACGAAATCACTTTTTAGACATTGCATCGGCCGAAACTCGTGATTTTCCGCCTGGTCAACCAAAAATCACTGTTTTGACCAGGAACGGTTGTCAACAACGATCTCCGCCCCGATCAGCAAGAATTCACGGTCAATCGTCCGGATCGGTAAAATCACGATTTTGCGCCCGGACGAACGAAATCACTATTCAGACCCTGCATCGGCCGAAACTCGTGATTTTCCGCCTGGTCAACCAAAAATCACTGTTTTGACCAGGAACGGTTGTCAACAACGATCTCCGCCACGATCAGCATGAAATCACGGTCGATCGTCCGGATTGGTACAATCACGATTTTGCACCCGGACGAACGAAATCACTATTCAGACCCTGCATCGGCCGAAACTTGTGATTTTCCGCCTGGTCAACCAAAAATCACTGTTTTGACCAGGAACGGTTGTCAACAACGATCTCCGCCACGATCAGCTTGAAATCACGGTCGATCGTCCGGATTGGTACAATCACGATTTTGCACCCGGACGAACGAAATCACTTTTTAGACCTTGCATCGGCCGAAACTCGAGATTTTCTGCCTGGTCAACCAAAAATCACTGTTTTGACCAGGTACGATTGTCAACAACGATCTCCGCCACGATCAGCAAGAAATCACGGTCGATCGTCCGGATCGGTAAAATCCCGATTTTGCGCCCGGACGAACGAAATCACTATTCTGACCCTACATCGGCCGAAACTCGTGATTTTCCGCCTGGTTAACCAAAAATCACTGTTTTGACCAGGAACGGTTGTCAACAACGATCTCCGCCACGATCAGCATGAAATCACGGTCGATCGTCCGGATTGGTACAATCACGATTTTGCACCCGGACGAACGAAATCACTATTCAGACCCTGCATCGGTCGAAACTCGTGATTTTCCGCCTGGTCGACCAAAAATCACTGTTTTGACCAGGAACGGTTGTCAACAACGATCTCCGCCACGATCAGCAAGAAATCACGGTCGATCGTCCGGATTGGTACAATCACGATTTTGCACCCGGACGAACGAAATCACTATTCAGACCCTGCATCGGTCGAAACTCGTGATTTTCCGCCTGGTCAACCAAAAATCACTGTTTTGACCAGGAACGGTTGTCAACAATGATCTCCGCCACGATCAGCAAGAAATCACGGTCGATCGTCCGGATTGGTACAATCACGATTTTGCACCCGGACGAACGAAATCACTATTCAGACCCTGCATCGGCCGAAACTCGTGATTTTCCGCCTGGTCAACCAAAAATCACTGTTTTGACCAGGAACGGTTGTCAACAACGATCTCCGGCCCGATCAGCAAGAATTCACGGTCGATCGTCCGGATCGGTAAAAACCCGATTTTGCGCCCGGACGAACGAAATCACTATTCTGACCCTACATCGGCCGAAACTCGTGATTTTCCGCCTGGTCAACCAAAAATCACTGTTTTGACCAGGAACGGTTGTCAACAACGATCTCCGCCACGATCAGCATGAAATCACGGTCGATCGTCCGGATCGGTAAAATCACGATTTTGCGCCCGGACGAACGAAATCACTATTCAGACCCTGCATCGGCCGAAACTCGTGATTTTCCGCCAGGTCAACCAAAAATCACTGTTTTGACCAGGAACGGTTGTCAACAACGATCTCCGCCACGATCAGCATGAAATCACGGTCGACCGTCCGGATTGGTACAATCACGATTTTGCACCCGGACGAACGAAATCACTATTCAGACCCTGCATCGGTCGAAACTCGTGATTTTCCGCCTGGTCAACCAAAAATCACTGTTTTGACCAGGAACGGTTGTCAACAACGATCTCCGCCACGATCAGCATGAAATCACGGTCGATCGTTCGAATCGGTAAAATCCCGATTTTGCACCCGGACGAACGAAATCACTTTTTAGACCTTGCATCGGCCGAAACTCGTGATTTTCTGCCTGGTCAACCAAAAATCACTGTTTTGACCAGGTACGGTTGTCAACAACGATCTCCGCCATGGTCAGCAAGAAATCACGGTCGATCGTCCGGATCGGTATAATCCCGATTTTGCGCCCGGATGAACGAAATCACTATTCTGACCCTACATCGGCCGAAACTCGTGATTTTCCGCCTGGTCAACCAAAAATCACTGTTTTGACCAGGAACGGTTGTCAACAACGATCTCCGCCACGATCAGCATGAAATCACGGTCGATCGTCCGGATTGGTACAATCACGATTTTGCACCCGGACGAACGAAATCACTATTCAGACCTTGCATCGGTCGAAACTCATGATTTTCCGCCTTGTCAACCAAAAATCACTGTTTTGACCAGGAACGGTTGTCAACAACGATCTCCGCCACGATCAGCAAGAAATCACGGTCGATCGTCCGGATTGGTACAATCACGATTTTGCACCCGGACGAACGAAATCACTATTCAGACCCTGCATCGGTTGAAACTCGTGATTTTCCGCCTGGTCAACCAAAAATCACTGTTTTGACCAGGAACGGTTGTCAACAACGATCTCCGCCCCGATCAGCAAGAATTCACGGTCGATCGTCCGGATCGGTAAAAACCCGATTTTGCGCCCGGACGAACGAAATCACTATTCTGACCCTACATCGGCCGAAACTCGTGATTTTCCGCCTGGTCAACCAAAAATCACTGTTTTGACCAGGAACGGTTGTCAACAACGATCTCCGCCACGATCAGCATGAAATCACGGTCGATCGTCCGGATCGGTAAAATCCCGATTTTGCACCCGGACGAACGAAATCACTTTTTAGACCTTGCATCGGCCGAAACTCGTGATTTTCTGCCTGGTCGACCAAAAATCACTGTTTTGACCAGGTACGGTTGTCAACAACGATCTCCGCCACGATCAGCATGAAATCACGGTCGATCGTCCGGATCGGTAAAATCACGATTTTGCGCCCGGACGAACGAAATCACTATTCAGACCCTGCATCGGCCGAAACTTGTGATTTTCCGCCTGGTCAACCAAAAATCACTGTTTTGACCAGGAACGGTTGTCAACAACGATCTCCGCCACGATCAGCATGAAATCACGGTCGATCGTCCGGATTGGTACAATCACGATTTTGCACCCGGACGAACAAAATCACTATTCAGACCCTGCATCGGCCGAAACTCGTGATTTTCCGCCTGGTCAACCAAAAATCACTGTTTTGACCAGGAACGGTTGTCAACAACGATCTCCGCCACGATCAGCATGAAATCACGGTCGATCGTCCGGATCGGTAAAATCCCGATTTTGCACCCGGACGAACGAAATCACTTTTTAGACCTTGCATCGGCCGAAACTCGTGATTTTCCGCCTGGTCAACCAAAAATCACTGTTTTGACCAGGTACGGTTGTCAACAACGATCTCTGCCACGATCAGCAAGAAATCACGGTCGATCGTCCGGATCGGTAAAATCCCGATTTTGCGCCCGGACGAACGAAATCACTTTTTAGACCTTGCATCGGCCGAAACTCGTGATTTTCTGCCTGGTCAACCAAAAATCACTGTTTTGACCAGGTACGGTTGTCAACAACGATCTCTGCCACGATCAGCAAGAAATCACGGTCGATCGTCCGGATCGGTAAAATCCCGATTTTGCGCCCGGACGAACGAAATCACTATTCTGACCCTACATCGGCCGAAACTCGTGATTTTCCGCCTGGTCAACCAAAAATCACTGTTTTGACCAGGAACGGTTGTCAACAACGATCTCCGCCACGATCAGCATGAAATCACGGTCGATCGTCCGGATTGGTACAATCACGATTTTGCACCCGGACGAACGAAATCACTATTCAGACCCTGCATCGGTCGAAACTCGTGATTTTCCGCCTGGTCAACCAAAAATCACTGTTTTGACCAGGAACGGTTGTCAACAACGATCTCCGCCACGATCAGCAAGAAATCACGGTCGATCGTCCGGATTGGTACAATCACGATTTTGCTCCCGGACGAACGAAATCACTATTCAGACCCTGCATCGGCCGAAACTCGTGATTTTCCGCCTGGTCAACCAAAAATCACTGTTTTGACCAGGAACGGTTGTCAACAACGATCTCCGCCCCGATCAGCAAGAATTCACGGTCGATCGTCCGGATCGGTAAAAACCCGATTTTGCGCCCGGACGAACGAAATCACTATTCTGACCCTACATCGGCCGAAACTCGTGATTTTCCGCCTTGTCAACCAAAAATCACTGTTTTGACCAGGAACGGTTGTCAACAACGATCTCCGCCACGATCAGCATGAAATCACGGTCGATCGTCCGGATCGTAAAATCCCGTTTTTGCACCCGTACAAACGAAATCACTTTTTAGACCTTGCATCGGCCGAAACTCGAGATTTTCTGCCTGGTCAACCAAAAATCACTGTTTTGACCAGGTACGATTGTCAACAACGATCTCCGCCACGATCAGCAAGAAATCACGGTCGATCGTCCGGATCGGTAAAATCCCGATTTTGCGCCCGGACGAACGAAATCACTATTCTGACCCTACATCGGCCGAAACTCGTGATTTTCCGCCTGGTTAACCAAAAATCACTGTTTTGACCAGGAACGGTTGTCAACAACGATCTCCGCCACGATCAGCATGAAATCACGGTCGATCGTCCGGATTGGTACAATCACGATTTTGCACCCGGACGAACGAAATCACTATTCAGACCCTGCATCGGTCGAAACTCGTGATTTTCCGCCTGGTCGACCAAAAATCACTGTTTTGACCAGGAACGGTTGTCAACAACGATCTCCGCCACGATCAGCAAGAAATCACGGTCGATCGTCCGGATTGGTACAATCACGATTTTGCACCCGGACGAACGAAATCACTATTCAGACCCTGCATCGGTCGAAACTCGTGATTCTCCGCCTGGTCAACCAAAAATCACTGTTTTGACCAGGAACGGTTGTCAACAATGATCTCCGCCACGATCAGCAAGAAATCACGGTCGATCGTCCGGATTGGTACAATCACGATTTTGCACCCGGACGAACGAAATCACTATTCAGACCCTGCATCGGCCGAAACTCGTGATTTTCCGCCTGGTCAACCAAAAATCACTGTTTTGACCAGGAACGGTTGTCAACAACGATCTCCGGCCCGATCAGCAAGAATTCACGGTCGATCGTCCGGATCGGTAAAAACCCGATTTTGCGCCCGGACGAACGAAATCACTATTCTGACCCTACATCGGCCGAAACTCGTGATTTTCCGCCTGGTCAACCAAAAATCACTGTTTTGACCAGGAACGGTTGTCAACAACGATCTCCGCCACGATCAGCATGAAATCACGGTCGATCGTCCGGATCGGTAAAATCACGATTTTGCGCCCCGACGAACGAAATCACTATTCAGACCCTGCATCGGCCGAAACTCGTGATTTTCCGCCTGGTCAACCAAAAATCACTGTTTTGACCAGGAACGGTTGTCAACAACGATCTCCGCCACGATCAGCATGAAATCACGGTCGACCGTCCGGATTGGTACAATCACGATTTTGCACCCGGACGAACGAAATCACTATTCAGACCCTGCATCGGTCGAAACTCGTGATTTTCCGCCTGGTCAACCAAAAATCACTGTTTTGACCAGGAACGGTTGTCAACAACGATCTCCGCCACGATCAGCATGAAATCACGGTCGATCGTTCGAATCGGTAAAATCCCGATTTTGCACCCGGACGAACGAAATCACTTTTTAGACCTTGCATCGGCCGAAACTCGTGATTTTCTGCCTGGTCAACCAAAAATCACTGTTTTGACCAGGTACGGTTGTCAACAACGATCTCCGCCATGGTCAGCAAGAAATCACGGTCGATCGTCCGGATCGGTATAATCCCGATTTTGCGCCCGGATGAACGAAATCACTATTCTGACCCTACATCGGCCGAAACTCGTGATTTTCCGCCTGGTCAACCAAAAATCACTGTTTTGACCAGGAACGGTTGTCAACAACGATCTCCGCCACGATCAGCATGAAATCACGGTCGATCGTCCGGATTGGTACAATCACGATTTTGCACCCGGACGAACGAAATCACTATTCAGACCTTGCATCGGTCGAAACTCATGATTTTCCGCCTTGTCAACCAAAAATCACTGTTTTGACCAGGAACGGTTGTCAACAACGATCTCCGCCACGATCAGCAAGAAATCACGGTCGATCGTCCGGATTGGTACAATCACGATTTTGCACCCGGACGAACGAAATCACTATTCAGACCCTGCATCGGTTGAAACTCGTGATTTTCCGCCTGGTCAACCAAAAATCACTGTTTTGACCAGGAACGGTTGTCAACAACGATCTCCGCCCCGATCAGCAAGAATTCACGGTCGATCGTCCGGATCGGTAAAAACCCGATTTTGCGCCCGGACGAACGAAATCACTATTCTGACCCTACATCGGCCGAAACTCGTGATTTTCCACCTGGTCAACCAAAAATCACTGTTTTGACCAGGAACGGTTGTCAACAACGATCTCCGCCACGATCAGCATGAAATCACGGTCGATCGTCCAGATCGGTAAAATCCCGATTTTGCACCCGGACGAACGAAATCACTTTTTAGACCTTGCATCGGCCGAAACTCGTGATTTTCTGCCTGGTCGACCAAAAATCACTGTTTTGACCAGGTACGGTTGTCAACAACGATCTCCGCCACGATCAGCATGAAATCACGGTCGATCGTCCGGATCGGTAAAATCACGATTTTGCGCCCGGACGAACGAAATCACTATTCAGACCCTGCATCGGCCGAAACTTGTGATTTTCCGCCTGGTCAACCAAAAATCACTGTTTTGACCAGGAACGGTTGTCAACAACGATCTCCGCCACGATCAGCATGAAATCACGGTCGATCGTCCGGATTGGTACAATCACGATTTTGCACCCGGACGAACAAAATCACTATTCAGACCCTGCATCGGTCGAAACTCGTGATTTTCCGCCTGGTCAACCAAAAATCACTGTTTTGACCAGGAACGGTTGTCAACAACGATCTCCGCCACGATCAGCATGAAATCACGGTCGATCGTCCGGATCGGTAAAATCCCGATTTTGCACCCGGACGAACGAAATCACTTTTTAGACCTTGCATCGGCCGAAACTCGTGATTTTCCGCCTGGTCAACCAAAAATCACTGTTTTGACCAGGTACGGTTGTCAACAACGATCTCTGCCACGATCAGCAAGAAATCACGGTCGATCGTCCGGATCGGTAAAATCCCGATTTTGCGCCCGGACGAACGAAATCACTTTTTAGACCTTGCATCGGCCGAAACTCGTGATTTTCTGCCTGGTCAACCAAAAATCACTGTTTTGACCAGGTACGGTTGTCAACAACGATCTCTGCCACGATCAGCAAGAAATCACGGTCGATCGTCCGGATCGGTAAAATCCCGACTTTGCGCCCGGACGAACGAAATCACTATTCTGACCCTACATCGGCCGAAACTCGTGATTTTCCGCCTGGTCAACCAAAAATCACTGTTTTGACCAGGAACGGTTGTCAACAACGATCTCCGCCACGATCAGCATGAAATCACGGTCGATCGTCCGGATTGGTACAATCACGATTTTGCACCCGGACGAACGAAATCACTATTCAGACCCTGCATCGGTCGAAACTCGTGATTTTCCGCCTGGTCAACCAAAAATCACTGTTTTGACCAGGAACGGTTGTCAACAACGATCTCCGCCACGATCAGCAAGAAATCACGGTCGATCGTCCGGATTGGTACAATCACGATTTTGCTCCCGGACGAACGAAATCACTATTCAGACCCTGCATCGGCCGAAACTCGTGATTTTCCGCCTGGTCAACCAAAAATCACTGTTTTGACCAGGAACGGTTGTCAACAACGATCTCCGCCCCGATCAGCAAGAATTCACGGTCGATCGTCCGGATCGGTAAAAACCCGATTTTGCGCCCGGACGAACGAAATCACTATTCTGACCCTACATCGGCCGAAACTCGTGATTTTCCGCCTGGTCAACCAAAAATCACTGTTTTGACCAGGAACGGTTGTCAACAACGATCTCCGCCACGATCAGCATGAAATCACGGTCGATCGTCCGGATCGTAAAATCCCGTTTTTGCACCTGTACAAACGAAATCACTTTTTAGACCTTGCATCGGCCGAAACTCGTGATTTTCTGCCTGGTCAACCAAAAATCACTGTTTTTGACCAGGTACGGTTGTCAAAAACGATCTCCGCCACGATCAGCATGAAATCACGGTCGATCGTCCGGATCGGTAAAATCACGATTTTGCGCCCGGACGAACGAAATCACTATTCAGACCCTGCATCGGCCGAAACTTTTGATTTTCCGCCTGGTCAACCAAAAATCACTGTTTTGACCAGGAACGGTTGTCAACAACGATCTCTGCCACGATCAGCATGAAATCACGGTCGATCGTCCGGATTGGTACAATCACGATTTTGCACCTGGACGAACGAAATCACTATTCAGACCCTGCATCGGTCGAAACTCGTGATTTTCCGCCTGGTCAACCAAAAATCACTGTTTTGACCAGGAACGGTTGTCAACAACGATCTCCGCTACGATCAGCATGAAATCACGGTCGATCGTCCGGATCGGTAAAATCCCGATTTTGCACCCGGACGAACGAAATCACTTTTTAGACCTTGCATCGGCCGAAACTCGTGATTTTCTGCCTGGTCAACCAAAAATCACTGTTTTGACCAGGTACGGTTGTCAACAACGATCTCCGCCACGATCAGCATGAAATCACGGTCGATCGTCCGGATCGGTAAAATCAAGATTTTGCGCCCGGACGAACGACATCACTATTCAGACCCTGCATCGGCCGAAACTTGTGATTTTCCACCTGGTCAACCAAAAATCACTGTTTTGACCAGGAACGGTTGTCAACAACGATCTCCGCCCCGATCAGCAAGAATTCACGGTCGATCGTCCGGATCGGTAAAAACCCGATTTTGCGCCCGGACGAACGAAATCACTATTCTGACCCTACATCGGCCGAAACTCGTGATTTTCCGCCTGGTCAACCAAAAATCACTGTTTTGACCAGGAACGGTTGTCAACAACGATCTCCGCCACGATCAGCATGAAATCACGGTCGATCGTCCGGATCGGTAAAATCACGATTTTGCGCCCGGACGAACGAAATCACTATTCAGACCCTGCATCGGCCGAAACTCGTGATTTTCCGCCTGGTCAACCAAAAATCACTGTTTTGACCAGGAACGGTTGTCAACAACGATCTCCGCCACGATCAGCATGAAATCACGGTCGATCGTTCGAATCGGTAAAATCCCGATTTTGCACCCGGACGAACGAAATCACTTTTTAGACCTTGCATCGGCCGAAACTCGTGATTTTCTGCCTGGTCAACCAAAAATCACTGTTTTGACCAGGTACGGTTGTCAACAACGATCTCCGCCATGGTCAGCAAGAAATCACGGTCGATCGTCCGGATCGGTATAATCCCGATTTTGCGCCCGGACGAACGAAATCACTATTCTGACCCTACATCGGCCGAAACTCGTGATTTTCCGCCTGGTCAACCAAAAATCACTGTTTTGACCAGGAACGGTTGTCAACAACGATCTCCGCCACGATCAGCATGAAATCACGGTCGATCGTCCGGATTGGTACAATCACGATTTTGCACCCGGACGAACGAAATCACTATTCAGACCTTGCATCGGTCGAAACTCATGATTTTCCGCCTTGTCAACCAAAAATCACTGTTTTGACCAGGAACGGTTGTCAACAACGATCTCCGCCACGATCAGCAAGAAATCACGGTCGATCGTCCGGATTGGTACAATCACGATTTTGCACCCGGACGAACAAAATCACTATTCAGACCTTGCATCGGTCGAAACTCATGATTTTCCGCCTTGTCAACCAAAAATCACTGTTTTGACCAGGAACGGTTGTCAAAGACGATCTCCGCCACGATCAGCATGAAATCACGGTCGATCGTCCGGATCGGTAAAATCCCGATTTTGCACCCGTACAAACGAAATCACTTTTTAGACCTTGCATCGGCCGAAACTCGTGATTTTCTGCCTGGTCAACCAAAAATCACTGTTTTGACCAGGTACGGTTGTCAACAACGATCTCCGCCATGGTCAGCAAGAAATCACGGTCGATCGTCCGGATCGGTATAATCCCGATTTTGCGCCCGGACGAACGAAATCACTATTCTGACCCTACATCGGCCGAAACTCGTGATTTTCCGCCTGGTCAACCAAAAATCACTGTTTTGACCAGGAACGGTTGTCAACAACGATCTCCGCCACGATCAGCATGAAATCACGGTCGATCGTCCGGATTGGTACAATCACGATTTTGCACCCGGACGAACGAAATCACTATTCAGACCTTGCATCGGTCGAAACTCATGATTTTCCGCCTTGTCAACCAAAAATCACTGTTTTGACCAGGAACGGTTGTCAACAACGATCTCCGCCACGATCAGCATGAAATCACGGTCGATCGTCCGGATCGGTAAAATCCCGATTTTGCACCCGTACAAACGAAATCACTTTTTAGACCTTGCATCGGCCGAAACTCGTGATTTTCTGCCTGGTCAACCAAAAATCACTGTTTTTGACCAGGTACGGTTGTCAAAAACGATCTCCGCCACGATCAGCATGAAATCACGGTCGATCGTCCGGATCGGTAAAATCACGATTTTGCGCCCGGACGAACGAAATCACTATTCAGACCCTGCATCGGTCGAAACTCGTGATTTTCCGCCTGGTCAACCAAAAATCACTGTTTTGACCAGGAACGGTTGTCAACAACGATCTCCGCCACGATCAGCATGAAATCACGGTCGATCGTCCGGATTGGTACAATCACGATTTTGCACCCGGACGAACGAAATCACTATTCAGACCTTGCATCGGTCGAAACTCATGATTTTCCGCCTTGTCAACCAAAAATCACTGTTTTGACCAGGAACGGTTGTCAACAACGATCTCCGCCACGATCAGCAAGAAATCACGGTCGATCGTCCGGATTGGTACAATCACGATTTTGCACCCGGACGAACAAAATCACTATTCAGACCTTGCATCGGTCGAAACTCATGATTTTCCGCCTTGTCAACCAAAAATCACTGTTTTGACCAGGAACGGTTGTCAAAGACGATCTCCGCCACGATCAGCATGAAATCACGGTCGATCGTCCGGATCGGTAAAATCCCGATTTTGCACCCGTACAAACGAAATCACTTTTTAGACCTTGCATCGGCCGAAACTCGTGATTTTCTGCCTGGTCAACCAAAAATCACTGTTTTGACCAGGTACGGTTGTCAACAACGATCTCCGCCATGGTCAGCAAGAAATCACGGTCGATCGTCCGGATCGGTATAATCCCGATTTTGCGCCCGGACGAACGAAATCACTATTCTGACCCTACATCGGCCGAAACTCGTGATTTTCCGCCTGGTCAACCAAAAATCACTGTTTTGACCAGGAACGGTTGTCAACAACGATCTCCGCCACGATCAGCATGAAATCACGGTCGATCGTCCGGATTGGTACAATCACGATTTTGCACCCGGACGAACGAAATCACTATTCAGACCTTGCATCGGTCGAAACTCATGATTTTCCGCCTTGTCAACCAAAAATCACTGTTTTGACCAGGAACGGTTGTCAACAACGATCTCCGCCACGATCAGCAAGAAATCACGGTCGATCGTCCGGATTGGTACAATCACGATTTTGCACCTGGACGAACGAAATCACTATTCAGACCTTGCATCGGTCGAAACTCATGATTTTCCGCCTTGTCAACCAAAAATCACTGTTTTGACCAGGAACGGTTGTCAACAACGATCTCCGCCACGATCAGCATGAAATCACGGTCGATCGTCCGGATCGGTAAAATCCCGATTTTGCACCCGTACAAACGAAATCACTTTTTAGACCTTGCATCGGCCGAAACTCGTGATTTTCTGCCTGGTCAACCAAAAATCACTGTTTTTGACCAGGTACGGTTGTCAAAAACGATCTCCGCCCCGATCAGCAAGAATTCACGGTCGATCGTCCGGATCGGTAAAAACCCGATTTTGCGCCCGGACGAACGAAATCACTATTCTGACCCTACATCGGCCGAAACTCGTGATTTTCCGCTTGGTCAACCAAAAATCACTGTTTTGACCAGGAACGGTTGTCAACAACGATCTCCGCCACGATCAGCATGAAATCACGGTCGATCGTCCGGATCGGTAAAATCCCGATTTTGCACCCGTACAAACGAAATCACTTTTTAGACCTTGCATCGGCCGAAACTCGTGATTTTCTGCCTGGTCAACCAAAAATCACTGTTTTTGACCAGGTACGGTTGTCAAAAACGATCTCCGCCACGATCAGCATGAAATCACGGTCGATCGTCCGGATCGGTAAAATCACGATTTTGCGCCCGGACGAACGAAATCACTATTCAGACCCTGCATCGGTCGAAACTCGTGATTTTCCGCCTGGTCAACCAAAAATCACTGTTTTGACCAGGAACGGTTGTCAACAACGATCTCCGCCACGTTCAGCATGAAATCACGGTCGATCGTCCGGATCGGTAAAATCCCGATTTTGCACCCGTACAAACGAAATCACTTTTTAGACCTTGCATCGGCCGAAACTCGTGATTTTCTGCCTGGTCAACCAAAAATCACTGTTTTTGACCAGGTACGGTTGTCAAAAACGATCTCCGCCACGATCAGCATGAAATCACGGTCGATCGTCCGGATCGGTAAAATCACGATTTTGCGCCCGGACGAACGAAATCACTATTCAGACCCTGCATCGGCCGAAACTTTTGATTTTCCGCCTGGTCAACCAAAAATCACTGTTTTGACCAGGAACGGTTGTCAACAACGATCTCCGCCACGATCAGCATGAAATCACGGTCGATCGTCCGGATTGGTACAATCACGATTTTGCACCCGGACGAACGAAATCACTATTCAGACCCTGCATCGGTCGAAACTCGTGATTTTCCGCCTGGTCAACCAAAAATCACTGTTTTGACCAGGAACGGTTGTCAACAACGATCTCCGCCACGATCAGCATGAAATCACGGTCGATCGTCCGGATTGGTACAATCACGATTTTGCACCCGGACGAACGAAATCACTATTCAGACCCTGCATCGGTCGAAACTCGTGATTTTCCGCCTGGTCAACCAAAAATCACTGTTTTGACCAGGAACGGTTGTCAAAGACGATCTCCGCCACGATCAGCATGAAATCACGGTCGATCGTCCGGATCGGTAAAATCCCGATTTTGCACCCGTACAAACGAAATCACTTTTTAGACCTTGCATCGGCCGAAACTCGTGATTTTCTGCCTGGTCAACCAAAAATCACTGTTTTGACCAGGTACGGTTGTCAACAACGATCTCCGCCATGGTCAGCAAGAAATCACGGTCGATCGTCCGGATCGGTATAATCCTGATTTTGCGCCCGGACGAACGAAATCACTATTCTGACCCTACATCGGCCGAAACTCGTGATTTTCCGCCTGGTCAACCAAAAATCACTGTTTTGACCAGGAACGGTTGTCAACAACGATCTCCGCCACGATCAGCATGAAATCACGGTCGATCGTCCGGATTGGTACAATCACGATTTTGCACCCGGACGAACGAAATCACTATTCAGACCTTGCATCGGTCGAAACTCATGATTTTCCGCCTTGTCAACCAAAAATCACTGTTTTGACCAGGAACGGTTGTCAACAACGATCTCCGCCACGATCAGCAAGAAATCACGGTCGATCGTCCGGATTGGTACAATCACGATTTTGCACCTGGACGAACGAAATCACTATTCAGACCTTGCATCGGTCGAAACTCATGATTTTCCGCCTTGTCAACCAAAAATCACTGTTTTGACCAGGAACGGTTGTCAACAACGATCTCCGCCACGATCAGCATGAAATCACGGTCGATCGTCCGGATCGGTAAAATCCCGATTTTGCACCCGTACAAACGAAATCACTTTTTAGACCTTGCATCGGCCGAAACTCGTGATTTTCTGCCTGGTCAACCAAAAATCACTGTTTTTGACCAGGTACGGTTGTCAAAAACGATCTCCGCCCCGATCAGCAAGAATTCACGGTCGATCGTCCGGATCGGTAAAAACCCGATTTTGCGCCCGGACGAACGAAATCACTATTCTGACCCTACATCGGCCGAAACTCGTGATTTTCCGCTTGGTCAACCAAAAATCACTGTTTTGACCAGGAACGGTTGTCAACAACGATCTCCGCCACGATCAGCATGAAATCACGGTCGATCGTCCGGATCGGTAAAATCCCGATTTTGCACCCGTACAAACGAAATCACTTTTTAGACCTTGCATCGGCCGAAACTCGTGATTTTCTGCCTGGTCAACCAAAAATCACTGTTTTTGACCAGGTACGGTTGTCAAAAACGATCTCCGCCACGATCAGCATGAAATCACGGTCGATCGTCCGGATCGGTAAAATCACGATTTTGCGCCCGGACGAACGAAATCACTATTCAGACCCTGCATCGGTCGAAACTCGTGATTTTCCGCCTGGTCAACCAAAAATCACTGTTTTGACCAGGAACGGTTGTCAACAACGATCTCCGCCACGTTCAGCATGAAATCACGGTCGATCGTCCGGATCGGTAAAATCCCGATTTTGCACCCGTACAAACGAAATCACTTTTTAGACCTTGCATCGGCCGAAACTCGTGATTTTCTGCCTGGTCAACCAAAAATCACTGTTTTTGACCAGGTACGGTTGTCAAAAACGATCTCCGCCACGATCAGCATGAAATCACGGTCGATCGTCCGGATCGGTAAAATCACGATTTTGCGCCCGGACGAACGAAATCACTATTCAGACCCTGCATCGGCCGAAACTTTTGATTTTCCGCCTGGTCAACCAAAAATCACTGTTTTGACCAGGAACGGTTGTCAACAACGATCTCCGCCACGATCAGCATGAAATCACGGTCGATCGTCCGGATTGGTACAATCACGATTTTGCACCCGGACGAACGAAATCACTATTCAGACCCTGCATCGGTCGAAACTCGTGATTTTCCGCCTGGTCAACCAAAAATCACTGTTTTGACCAGGAACGGTTGTCAACAACGATCTCCGCCACGATCAGCATGAAATCACGGTCGATCGTCCGGATCGGTAAAATCCCGATTTTGCACCCGTACAAACGAAATCACTTTTTAGACCTTGCATCGGCCGAAACTCGTGATTTTCTGCCTGGTCAACCAAAAATCACTGTTTTTGACCAGGTACGGTTGTCAAAAACGATCTCCGCCACGATCAGCATGAAATCACGGTCGATCGTCCGGATCGGTAAAATCACGATTTTGCGCCCGGACGAACGAAATCACTATTCAGACCGTGCATCGGTCGAAACTCGTGATTTTCCGCCTGGTCAACCAAAAATCACTGTTTTGACCAGGAACGGTTGTCAACAACGATCTCCGCCACGATCAGCATGAAATCACGGTCGATCGTCCGGATTGGTACAATCACGATTTTGCACCCGGACGAACGAAATCACTATTCAGACCCTGCATCGGTCGAAACTCGTGATTTTCCGCCTGGTCAACCAAAAATCACTGTTTTGACCAGGAACGGTTGTCAACAACGATCTCCGCCACGATCAGCATGAAATCACGGTCGATCGTCCGGATCGGTAAAATCCCGATTTTGCACCCGTACAAACGAAATCACTTTTTAGACCTTGCATCGGCCGAAACTCGTGATTTTCTGCCTGGTCAACCAAAAATCACTGTTTTTGACCAGGTACGGTTGTCAAAAACGATCTCCGCCACGATCAGCATGAAATCACGGTCGATCGTCCGGATCGGTAAAATCACGATTTTACGCCCGGACGAACGACATCACTATTCAGACCCTGCATCGGCCGAAACTTGTGATTTTCCGCCTGGTCAACCAAAAATCACTGTTTTGACCAGGAACGGTTGTCAACAACAATCTCCGCCACGATCAGCATGAAATCACGGTCGATCGTCCGGATTGGTACAATCACGATTTTGCACCCGGACGAACGAAATCACTATTCAGACCCTGCATCGGTCGAAACTCGTGATTTTCCGCCTGGTCAACCAAAAATCACTGTTTTGACCAGGAACGGTTGTCAACAACGATCTCCGCCACGATCAGCATGAAATCACGGTCGATCGTCCGGATCGGTAAAATCCCGATTTTGCACCCGTACAAACGAAATCACTTTTTAGACCTTGCATCGGCCGAAACTCGTGATTTTCTGCCTGGTCAACCAAAAATCACTGTTTTTGACCAGGTACGGTTGTCAAAAACGATCTCCGCCACGATCAGCATGAAATCACGGTCGATCGTCCGGATCGGTAAAATCACGATTTTGCGCCCGGACGAACGAAATCACTATTCAGACCCTGCATCGGTCGAAACTCGTGATTTTCCGCCTGGTCAACCAAAAATCACTGTTTTGACCAGGAACGGTTGTCAACAACGATCTCCGCCACGATCAGCATGAAATCACGGTCGATCGTCCGGATCGGTAAAATCCCGATTTTGCACCCGTACAAACGAAATCACTTTTTAGACCTTGCATCGGCCGAAACTCGTGATTTTCAGCCTGGTCAACCAAAAATCACTGTTTTTGACCAGGTACGGTTGTCAAAAACGATCTCCGCCACGATCAGCATGAAATCACGGTCGATCGTCCGGATCGGTAAAATCACGATTTTGCGCCCGGACGAACGAAATCACTATTCAGACCCTGCATCGGCCGAAACTTTTGATTTTCCGCCTGGTCAACCAAAAATCACTGTTTTGACCAGGAACGGTTGTCAACAACGATCTCCGCCACGATCAGCATGAAATCACGGTCGATCGTCCGGATTGGTACAATCACGATTTTGCACCCGGACGAACGAAATCACTATTCAGACCCTGCATCGGTCGAAACTCGTGATTTTCCGCCTGGTCAACCAAAAATCACTGTTTTGACCAGGAACGGTTGTCAACAACGATCTCCGCCACGATCAGCATGAAATCACGGTCGATCGTCCGGATTGGTACAATCACGATTTTGCACCCGGACGAACGAAATCACTATTCAGACCCTGCATCGGTCGAAACTCGTGATTTTCCGCCTGGTCAACCAAAAATCACTGTTTTGACCAGGAACGGTTGTCAACAACGATCTCCGCCACGATCAGCATGAAATCACGGTCGATCATCCGGATCGGTAAAATCCCGATTTTGCACCCGGACGAACGAAATCACTTTTTAGACCTTGCATCGGCCGAAACTCGTGATTTTCTGCCTGGTCAACCAAAAATCACTGTTTTGACCAGGTACGGTTGTCAACAACGATCTCCGCCACGATCAGCATGAAATCACGGTCGATCGTCCGGATCGGTAAAATCAAGATTTTGCGCCCGGACGAACGACATCACTATTCAGACCCTGCATCGGCCGAAACTTGTGATTTTCCGCCTGGTCAACCAAAAATCACTGTTTTGACCAGGAACGGTTGTCAAAAACGATCTCCGCCACGATCAGCATGAAATCACGGTCGATCGTCCGGATTGGTACAATCACGATTTTGCACCCGGACGAACGAAATCACTATTCAGACCCTGCATCGGTCGAAACTCGTGATTTTCCGCCTGGTCAACCAAAAATCACTGTTTTGACCAGGAACGGTTGTCAACAACGATCTCCGCCACGATCAGCATGAAATCACGGTCGATCGTCCGGATTGGTACAATCACGATTTTGCACCCGGACGAACGAAATCACTATTCAGACCCTGCATCGGTCGAAACTCGTGATTTTTCGCCTGGTCAACCAAAAATCACTGTTTTGACCAGGAACGGTTGTCAACAACGATCTCCGCCACGATCAGCATGAAATCACGGTCGATCGTCCGGATCGGTAAAATCCCGATTTTGCACCCGTACAAACGAAATCACTTTTTAGACCTTGCATCGGCCGAAACTCGTGATTTTCTGCCTGGTCAACCAAAAATCACTGTTTTTGACCAGGTACGGTTGTCAAAAACGATCTCCGCCACGATCAGCATGAAATCACGGTCGATCGTCCGGATCGGTAAAATCACGATTTTGCGCCCGGACGAACGAAATCACTATTCAGACCCTGCATCGGCCGAAACTTTTGATTTTCCGCCTGGTCAACCAAAAATCACTGTTTTGACCAGGAACGGTTGTCAACAACGATCTCCGCCACGATCAGCATGAAATCACGGTCGATCGTCCGGATTGGTACAATCACGATTTTGCACCTGGACGAACGAAATCACTATTCAGACCCTGCATCGGTCGAAACTCGTGATTTTCCGCCTGGTCAACCAAAAATCACTGTTTTGACCAGGAACGGTTGTCAACAACGATCTCCGCCACGATCAGCATGAAATCACGGTCGATCGTCCGGATCGGTAAAATCCCGATTTTGCACCCGGACGAACGAAATCACTTTTTAGACCTTGCATCGGCCGAAACTCGTGATTTTCTGCCTGGTCAACCAAAAATCACTGTTTTGACCAGGTACGGTTGTCAACAACGATCTCCGCCACGATCAGCATGAAATCACGGTCGATCGTCCGGATCGGTAAAATCAAGATTTTGCGCCCGGACGAACGACATCACTATTCAGACCCTGCATCGGCCGAAACTTGTGATTTTCCGCCTGGTCAACCAAAAATCACTGTTTTGACCAGGAACGGTTGTCAACAACGATCTCCGCCACGATCAGCATGAAATCACGGTCGATCGTCCGGATTGGTACAATCACGATTTTGTACCCGGACGAACGAAATCACTATTCAGACCCTGCATCGGTCGAAACTCGTGATTTTCCGCCTGGTCAACCAAAAATCACTGTTTTGACCAGGAACGGTTGTCAACAACGATCTCCGCCACGATCAGCATGAAATCACGGTCGATCATCCGGATCGGTAAAATCCCGATTTTGCACCCGGACGAACGAAATCACTTTTTAGACCTTGCATCGGCCGAAACTCGTGATTTTCTGCCTGGTCAACCAAAAATCACTGTTTTGACCAGGTACGGTTGTCAACAACGATCTCCGCCACGATCAGCATGAAATCACGGTCGATCGTCCGGATCGGTAAAATCAAGATTTTGCGCCCGGACGAACGACATCACTATTCAGACCCTGCATCGGCCGAAACTTGTGATTTTCCGCCTGGTCAACCAAAAATCACTGTTTTGACCAGGAACGGTTGTCAACAACGATCTCCGCCACGATCAGCATGAAATCACGGTCGATCGTCCGGATTGGTACAATCACGATTTTGCACCCGGACGAACGAAATCACTATTCAGACCCTGCATCGGTCGAAACTCGTGATTTTCCGCCTGGTCAACCAAAAATCACTGTTTTGACCAGGAACGGTTGTCAACAACGATCTCCGCCACGATCAGCATGAAATCACGGTCGATCGTCCGGATTGGTACAATCACGATTTTGCACCCGGACGAACGAAATCACTATTCAGACCCTGCATCGGTCGAAACTCGTGATTTTTCGCCTGGTCAACCAAAAATCACTGTTTTGACCAGGAACGGTTGTCAACAACGATCTCCGCCACGATCAGCATGAAATCACGGTCGATCGTCCGGATCGGTAAAATCCCGATTTTGCACCCGTACAAACGAAATCACTTTTTAGACCTTGCATCGGCCGAAACTCGTGATTTTCTGCCTGGTCAACCAAAAATCACTGTTTTTGACCAGGTACGGTTGTCAAAAACGATCTCCGCCACGATCAGCATGAAATCACGGTCGATCGTCCGGATCGGTAAAATCACGATTTTGCGCCCGGACGAACGAAATCACTATTCAGACCCTGCATCGGCCGAAACTTTTGATTTTCCGCCTGGTCAACCAAAAATCACTGTTTTGACCAGGAACGGTTGTCAACAACGATCTCCTCCACGATCAGCATGAAATCACGGTCGATCGTCCGGATTGGTACAATCACGATTTTGCACCTGGACGAACGAAATCACTATTCAGACCCTGCATCGGTCGAAACTCGTGATTTTCCGCCTGGTCAACCAAAAATCACTGTTTTGACCAGGAACGGTTGTCAACAACGATCTCCGCCACGATCAGCATGAAATCACGGTCGATCGTCCGGATCGGTAAAATCCCGATTTTGCACCCGGACGAACGAAATCACTTTTTAGACCTTGCATCGGCCGAAACTCGTGATTTTCTGCCTGGTCAACCAAAAATCACTGTTTTGACCAGGTACGGTTGTCAACAACGATCTCCGCCACGATCAGCATGAAATCACGGTCGATCGTCCGGATCGGTAAAATCAAGATTTTGCGCCCGGACGAACGACATCACTATTCAGACCCTGCATCGGCCGAAACTTGTGATTTTCCGCCTGGTCAACCAAAAATCACTGTTTTGACCAGGAACGGTTGTCAACAACGATCTCCGCCACGATCAGCATGAAATCACGGTCGATCGTCCGGATTGGTACAATCACGATTTTGTACCCGGACGAACGAAATCACTATTCAGACCCTGCATCGGTCGAAACTCGTGATTTTCCGCCTGGTCAACCAAAAATCACTGTTTTGACCAGGAACGGTTGTCAACAACGATCTCCGCCACGATCAGCATGAAATCACGGTCGATCATCCGGATCGGTAAAATCCCGATTTTGCACCCGGACGAACGAAATCACTTTTTAGACCTTGCATCGGCCGAAACTCGTGATTTTCTGCCTGGTCAACCAAAAATCACTGTTTTGACCAGGTACGGTTGTCAACAACGATCTCCGCCACGATCAGCATGAAATCACGGTCGATCGTCCGGATCGGTAAAATCAAGATTTTGCGCCCGGACGAACGACATCACTATTCAGACCCTGCATCGGCCGAAACTTGTGATTTTCCGCCTGGTCAACCAAAAATCACTGTTTTGACCAGGAACGGTTGTCAACAACGATCTCCGCCACGATCAGCATGAAATCACGGTCGATCGTCCGGATTGGTACAATCACGATTTTGCACCCGGACGAACGAAATCACTATTCAGACCCTGCATCGGTCGAAACTCGTGATTTTCCGCCTGGTCAACCAAAAATCACTGTTTTGACCAGGAACGGTTGTCAACAACGATCTCCGCCACGATCAGCATGAAATCACGGTCGATCGTCCGGATTGGTACAATCACGATTTTGCACCCGGACGAACGAAATCACTATTCAGACCCTGCATCGGTCGAAACTCGTGATTTTTCGCCTGGTCAACCAAAAATCACTGTTTTGACCAGGAACGGTTGTCAACAACGATCTCCGCCACGATCAGCATGAAATCACGGTCGATCGTCCGGATCGGTAAAATCCCGATTTTGCACCCGTACAAACGAAATCACTTTTTAGACCTTGCATCGGCCGAAACTCGTGATTTTCTGCCTGGTCAACCAAAAATCACTGTTTTTGACCAGGTACGGTTGTCAAAAACGATCTCCGCCACGATCAGCATGAAATCACGGTCGATCGTCCGGATCGGTAAAATCACGATTTTGCGCCCGGACGAACGAAATCACTATTCAGACCCTGCATCGGCCGAAACTTTTGATTTTCCGCCTGGTCAACCAAAAATCACTGTTTTGACCAGGAACGGTTGTCAACAACGATCTCCTCCACGATCAGCATGAAATCACGGTCGATCGTCCGGATTGGTACAATCACGATTTTGCACCTGGACGAACGAAATCACTATTCAGACCCTGCATCGGTCGAAACTCGTGATTTTCCGCCTGGTCAACCAAAAATCACTGTTTTGACCAGGAACGGTTGTCAACAACGATCTCCGCCACGATCAGCATGAAATCACGGTCGATCGTCCGGATCGGTAAAATCCCGATTTTGCACCCGGACGAACGAAATCACTTTTTAGACCTTGCATCGGCCGAAACTCGTGATTTTCTGCCTGGTCAACCAAAAATCACTGTTTTGACCAGGTACGGTTGTCAACAACGATCTCCGCCACGATCAGCATGAAATCACGGTCGATCGTCCGGATCGGTAAAATCAAGATTTTGCGCCCGGACGAACGACATCACTATTCAGACCCTGCATCGGCCGAAACTTGTGATTTTCCGCCTGGTCAACCAAAAATCACTGTTTTGACCAGGAACGGTTGTCAAAAACGATCTCCGCCACGATCAGCATGAAATCACGGTCGATCGTCCGGATTGGTACAATCACGATTTTGTACCCGGACGAACGAAATCACTATTCAGACCCTGCATCGGTCGAAACTCGTGATTTTCCGCCTGGTCAACCAAAAATCACTGTTTTGACCAGGAACGGTTGTCAACAACGATCTCCGCCACGATCAGCATGAAATCACGGTCGATCGTCCGGATTGGTACAATCACGATTTTGCACCCGGACGAACGAAATCACTATTCAGACCCTGCATCGGTTGAAACTCGTGATTTTCCGCCTGGTCAACCAAAAATCACTGTTTTGACCAGGAACGGTTGTCAACAACGATCTCCGCCACGATCAGCATGAAATCACGGTCGATCGTCCGGATCGGTAAAATCCCGATTTTGCACCCGGACGAACGAAATCACTTTTTAGACATTGCATCGGCCGAAACTCGTGATTTTCTGCCTGGTCAACCAAAAATCACTGTTTTGACCAGGTACGGTTGTCAACAACGATCTCCGCCACGATCAGCATGAAATCACGGTCGATCGTCCGGATCGGTAAAATCACGATTTTGCGCCCGGACGAACGAAATCACTATTCAGACCCTGCATCGGCCGAAACTTGTGATTTTCCGCCTGGTCAACCAAAAATCACTGTTTTGACCAGGAACGGTTGTCAACAACGATCTCCGCCACGATCAGCATGAAATCACGGTCGATCGTCCGGATTGGTACAATCACGATTTTGCACCCGGACGAACGAAATCACTATTCAGACCCTGCATCGGTCGAAACTCGTGATTTTCCGCCTGGTCAACCAAAAATCACTGTTTTGACCAGGAACGGTTGTCAACAACGATCTCCGCCACGATCAGCATGAAATCACGGTCGATCGTCCGGATTGGTACAATCACGATTTTGCACCCGGACGAACGAAATCACTATTCAGACCTTGCATCGGCCGAAACTCGTGATTTTCCGCCTGGTCAACCAAAAATCACTGTTTTGACCAGGAACGGTTGTCAACAACGATCTCCGCCCCATCAGCAAGAATTCACGGTCGATCGTCCGGATCGGTAAAAACCCGATTTTGCGCCCAGACGAACGAAATCACTATTCTGACCCTACATCGGCCGAAACTCGTGATTTTCCGCCTGGTCAACCAAAAATCACTGTTTTGACCAGGAACGGTTGTCAACAACGATCTCCGCCACGATCAGCATGAAATCACGGTCGATCGTCCGGATCGGTAAAATCCCGATTTTGCACCCGGACGAACGAAATCACTTTTTAGACCTTGCATCGGCCGAAACTCGTGATTTTCTGCCTGGTCAACCAAAAATCACTGTTTTGACCAGGTATGGTTGTCAACAACGATCTCCGCCACGATCAGCAAGAAATCACGGTCAATCGTCCGGATCGGTAAAATCCCGATTTTGCGCCCGGACGAACGAAATCACTATTCTGACCCTACATCGGCCGAAACTCGTGATTTTCCGCCTGGTCAACCAAAAATCACTGTTTTGACCAGGAACGGTTGTCAACAACGATCTCCGCCACGATCAGCATGAAATCACGGTCGATCGTTCGGATTGGTACAATCACGATTTTGCACCCGGACGAACGAAATCACTATTCAGACCCTGCATCGGTCGAAACTCGTGATTTTCCGCCTGGTCAACCAAAAATCACTGTTTTGACCAGGAACGGTTGTCAACAACGATCTCCGCCACGATCAGCAAGAAATCAGGGTCGATCGTCCGGATTGGTACAATCGCGATTTTGCACCCAGACGAACGAAATCACTATTCAGACCCTGCATCGGCCGAAACTCGTGATTTTCCGCCTGGTCAACCAAAAATCACTGTTTTGACCAGGAACGGTTGTCAACAACGATCTCCGCTGCGATCAGCATGAAATCACGGTCGATCGTCCGGATCGGTAAAATCCCGATTTTGCACCCGGACGAACGAAATCACTTTTTAGACCTTGCATCGGCCGAAACTCGTGATTTTCTGCCTGGTCAACCAAAAATCACTGTTTTGACCAGGTACGGTTGTCAACAACGATCTCCGCCACGATCAGCATGAAATCACGGTC
This sequence comes from Delonix regia, assembly GCA_037074485.1. Taxonomy (NCBI): domain Eukaryota; kingdom Viridiplantae; phylum Streptophyta; class Magnoliopsida; order Fabales; family Fabaceae; genus Delonix; species Delonix regia. The sequence goes on from JAYWLE010000016.1 coordinate 1,015,857, forward strand.
GATCGTCCGGATCGGTAAAATCAAGATTTTGCGCCCGGACGAACGACATCACTATTCAGACCCTGCATCGGCCGAAACTTGTGATTTTCCGCCTGGTCAACCAAAAATCACTGTTTTGACCAGGAACGGTTGTCAACAACGATCTCCGCCACGATCAGCATGAAATCACGGTCGATCGTCCGGATTGGTACAATCACGATTTTGCACCCGGACGAACGAAATCACTATTCAGACCCTGCATCGGTCGAAACTCGTGATTTTCCGCCTGGTCAACCAGAAATCACTGTTTTGACCAGGAACGGTTGTCAACAACGATCTCCGCCACGATCAGCATGAAATCACGGTCGATCGTCCGGATTGGTACAATCACGATTTTGCACCCGGACGAACGAAATCACTATTCAGACCCTGCATCGGTTGAAACTCGTGATTTTCCGCCTGGTCAACCAAAAATCACTGTTTTGACCAGGAACGGTTGTCAACAACGATCTCCGCCACGATCAGCAAGAAATCACGGTCGATCGTCCGGATTGGTACAATCACGATTTTGCACCCGGACGAACGAAATCACTATTCAGACCCTGCATCGGCCGAAACTCGTGATTTTCCGCCTGGTCAACCAAAAATCACTGTTTTGACCAGGAACGGTTGTCAACAACGATCTCCGCCACGATCAGCATGAAATCACGGTCGATCGTCCGGATCGGTAAAATCCCGATTTTGCACCCGGACGAACGAAATCACTTTTTAGACCTTGCATCGGCCGAAACTCGTGATTTTCTGCCTGGTCAACCAAAAATCACTGTTTTGACCAGGTACGGTTGTCAACAACGATCTCCGCCACGATCAGCATGAAATCACGGTCGATCGTCCGGATCGGTAAAATCAAGATTTTGCGCCCGGACGAACGACATCACTATTCAGACCCTGCATCGGCCGAAACTTGTGATTTTCCGCCTGGTCAACCAAAAATCACTGTTTTGACCAGGACCGGTTGTCAACAACGATCTCCGCCACGATCAGCATGAAATCACGGTCGATCGTCCGGATTGGTACAATCACGATTTTGCACCCGGACGAACGAAATCACTATTCAGACCCTGCATCGGTCGAAACTCGTGATTTTCCGCCTGGTCAACCAAAAATCACTGTTTTGACCAGGAACGGTTGTCAACAACGATCTCCGCCACGATCAGCAAGAAATCACGGTCGATCGTCCGGATTGGTACAATCACGATTTTGCACCCGGACGAACGAAATCACTATTCAGACCCTGCATCGGCCGAAACTCGTGATTTTCCGCCTGGTCAACCAAAAATCACTGTTTTGACCAGGAACGGTTGTCAACAACGATCTCCGCCACGATCAGCATGAAATCACGGTCGATCGTCCGGATCGGTAAAATCCCGATTTTGCACCCGGCCGAACGAAATCACTTTTTAGACCTTGCATCGGCCGAAACTCGTGATTTTCTGCCTGGTCAACCAAAAATCACTGTTTTGACCAGGTACGGTTGTCAACAACGATCTCCGCCACGATCAGCATGAAATCACGGTCGATCGTCCGGATCGGTAAAATCAAGATTTTGCGCCCGGACGAACGACATCACTATTCAGACCCTGCATCGGCCGAAACTTGTGATTTTCCGCCTGGTCAACCAAAAATCACTGTTTTGACCAGGAACGGTTGTCAACAACGATCTCCGCCACGATCAGCATGAAATCACGGTCGATCGTCCGGATTGGTACAATCACGATTTTGCACCCGGACGAACGAAATCACTATTCAGACCCTGCATCGGTCGAAACTCGTGATTTTCCGCCTGGTCAACCAGAAATCACTGTTTTGACCAGGAACGGTTGTCAACAACGATCTCCGCCACGATCAGCATGAAATCACGGTCGATCGTCCGGATTGGTACAATCACGATTTTGCACCCGGACGAACGAAATCACTATTCAGACCCTGCATCGGTTGAAACTCGTGATTTTCCGCCTGGTCAACCAAAAATCACTGTTTTGACCAGGAACGGTTGTCAACAACGATCTCCGCCACGATCAGCAAGAAATCACGGTCGATCGTCCGGATTGGTACAATCACGATTTTGCACCCGGACGAACGAAATCACTATTCAGACCCTGCATCGGCCGAAACTCGTGATTTTCCGCCTGGTCAACCAAAAATCACTGTTTTGACCAGGAGCGGTTGTCAACAACGATCTCCGCCACGATCAGCATGAAATCACGGTCGATCGTCTGGATCGGTAAAATCCCGATTTTGCACCCGGACGAACGAAATCACTATTCAGACCCTGCATCGGCCGAAACTCGTGATTTTCTGCCTGGTCAACCTAAAATCACTGTTTTGACCAGGTACGGTTGTCAACAACGATCTCCGCCACGATCAGCATGAAATCACGGTCGATCGTCCGGATCGGTAAAATCACGATTTTGCGCCCGGACGAACGAAATCACTATTCAGACCCTGCATCGGCCGAAACTCGTGATTTTCCGCCTGGTCAACCAAAAATCACTGTTTTGACCAGGAACGGTTGTCAACAACGATCTCCGCCACGATCAGCATGAAATCACGGTCGATCGTCCGGATCGGTAAAATCCCGATTTTGCACCCGGACGAACGAAATCACTATTCAGACCCTGCATCGGTCGAATCTCGTGATTTTCCGCCTGGTCAACCAAAAATCACTGTTTTGACCAGGAACGGTTGTCAACAACGATCTCCGCCACGATCAGCATGAAATCACGGTCGATCGTCCGGATCGGTAAAATCCCGATTTTGCACCCGGACGAACGAAATCACTTTTTAGACCTTGCATCGGCCGAAACTCGTGATTTTCTGCCTGGTCAACCAAAAATCACTGTTTTGACCAGGTACGGTTGTCAACAACGATCTCCGCCACGATCAGCAAGAAATCACGGTCGATCGTCCGGATCGGTAAAATCCCGATTTTGCGCCCGGACGAACGAAATCACTATTCAGACCCTGCATCGGCCGAAACTTGTGATTTTCCGCCTGGTCAACCAAAAATCACTGTTTTGACCAGGAACGGTTGTCAACAACGATCTCCGCCACGATCAGCATGAAATCACGGTCGATCGCCCGGATTGGTACAATCACGATTTTGCACCCGGACGAACGAAATCACTATTCAGACCCTGCATCGGTCGAAACTCGTGATTTTCCGCCTGGTCAACCAAAAATCACAGTTTTGACTAGGAACGGTTGTCAACAATGATCTCCGCCACGATCGGCATGAAATCACGGTCGATCGTCCGGATCGGTAAAATCCCGATTTTGCACCCGGACGAACGAAATCACTATTCAGACCCTGCATCGGCCGAAACTCGTGATTTTCCGCCTGGTCAACCAAAAATCACTGTTTTGACTAGGAACGGTTGTCAACAACGATCTCCGCCCCGATCAGCAAGAATTCACGGTCGATCGTCCGGATCGGTAAAAACCCGATTTTGCGCCCAGACGAACGAAATCACTATTCTGACCCTACATCGGCCGAAACTCCTGATTTTCCGCCTGGTCAACCAAAAATCACTGTTTTGACCAGGAACGGTTGTCAACAACGATCTCCGCCACGATCAGCATGAAATCACGGTCGATCGTCCGGATCGGTAAAATCCCGATTTTGCACCCGGACGAACGAAATCACTTTTTAGACCTTGCATCGGCCGAAACTCGTGATTTTCTGCCTGGTCAACCAAAAATCACTGTTTTGACCAGGTACGGTTGTCAACAACGATCTTCGCCACGATCAGCATGAAATCACGGTCGATCGTCCGGATCGGTAAAATCACGATTTTGCGCCCGGACGAACGAAATCACTATTCAGACCCTGCATCGGCCGAAACTTGTGATTTTCCGCCTGGTCAACCAAAAATCACTGTTTTGACCAGGAACGGTTGTCAACAACGATCTCCGCCACGATCAGCATGAAATCACGGTCGATCGTCCGGATTGGTACAATCACGATTTTGCACCCGGACGAACGAAATCACTATTCAGACCCTGCATCGGTCGAAACTCGTGATTTTCCGCCTGGTCAACCAGAAATCACTGTTTTGACCAGGAACGGTTGTCAACAACGATCTCCGCCACGATCAGCATGAAATCACGGTCGATCGTCCGGATTGGTACAATCACGATTTTGCACCCGGACGAACGAAATCACTATTCAGACCCTGCATCGGTTGAAACTCGTGATTTTCCGCCTGGTCAACCAAAAATCACTGTTTTGACCAGGAACGGTTGTCAACAACGATCTCCGCCACGATCAGCAAGAAATCACGGTCGATCGTCCGGATTGGTACAATCACGATTTTGCACCCGGACGAACGAAATCACTATTCAGACCCTGCATCGGCCGAAACTCGTGATTTTCCGCCTGGTCAACCAAAAATCACTGTTTTGACCAGGAGCGGTTGTCAACAACGATCTCCGCCACGATCAGCATGAAATCACGGTCGATCGTCTGGATCGGTAAAATCCCGATTTTGCACCCGGACGAACGAAATCACTATTCAGACCCTGCATCGGCCGAAACTCGTGATTTTCTGCCTGGTCAACCTAAAATCACTGTTTTGACCAGGTACGGTTGTCAACAACGATCTCCGCCACGATCAGCATGAAATCACGGTCGATCGTCCGGATCGGTAAAATCACGATTTTGCGCCTGGACGAACGAAATCACTATTCAGACCCTGCATCGGCCGAAACTCGTGATTTTCCGCCTGGTCAACCAAAAATCACTGTTTTGACCAGGAACGGTTGTCAACAACGATCTCCGCCACGATCAGCATGAAATCACGGTCGATCGTCCGGATCGGTAAAATCCCGATTTTGCACCCGGACGAACGAAATCACTTTTTAGACCTTGCATCGGCCGAAACTCGTGATTTTCTGCCTGGTCAACCTAAAATCACTGTTTTGACCAGGTACGGTTGTCAACAACGATCTCCGCCACGATCAGCATGAAATCACGGTCGATCGTCCGGATCGGTAAAATCCCGATTTTGCGCCCGGACGAACGAAATCACTATTCAGACCCTGCATCGGCCGAAACTTGTGATTTTCCGCCTGGTCAACCAAAAATCACTGTTTTGACCAGGAACGGTTGTCAACAACGATCTCCGCCACGATCAGCATGAAATCACGGTCGATCGTCCGGATTGGTACAATCACGATTTTGCACCCGGACGAACGAAATCACTATTCAGACCCTGCATCGGTCGAATCACGTGATTTTCCGCCTGGTCAACCAAAAATCACTGTTTTGACCAGGAACGGTTGTCAACAACGATCTCCGCCACGATCAGCATGAAATCACGGTCGATCGTCCGGATTGGTACAATCACGATTTTGCACCCGGACGAACGAAATCACTATTCAGACCCTGCATCGGTCGAATCTCGTGATTTTCCGCCTGGTCAACCAAAAATCACTGTTTTGACCAGGAACGGTTGTCAACAACGATCTCCGCCACGATCAGCATGAAATCACGGTCGATCGTCCGGATCGGTAAAATCCCGATTTTGCACCCGGACGAACGAAATCACTTTTTAGACCTTGCATCGGCCGAAACTCGTGATTTTCTGCCTGGTCAACCAAAAATCACTGTTTTGACCAGGTACGGTTGTCAACAACGATCTCCGCCACGATCAGCAAGAAATCACGGTCGATCGTCCGGATCGGTAAAATCCCGATTTTGCGCCCGGACGAACGAAATCACTATTCAGACCCTGCATCGGCCGAAACTTGTGATTTTCCGCCTGGTCAACCAAAAATCACTGTTTTGACCAGGAACGGTTGTCAACAACGATCTCCGCCACGATCAGCATGAAATCACGGTCGATCGCCCGGATTGGTACAATCACGATTTTGCACCCGGACGAACGAAATCACTATTCAGACCCTGCATCGGTCGAAACTCGTGATTTTCCGCCTGGTCAACCAAAAATCACAGTTTTGACTAGGAACGGTTGTCAACAATGATCTCCGCCACGATCGGCATGAAATCACGGTCGATCGTCCGGATCGGTAAAATCCCGATTTTGCACCCGGACGAACGAAATCACTATTCAGACCCTGCATCGGCCGAAACTCGTGATTTTCCGCCTGGTCAACCAAAAATCACTGTTTTGACTAGGAACGGTTGTCAACAACGATCTCCGCCCCGATCAGCAAGAATTCACGGTCGATCGTCCGGATCGGTAAAAACCCGATTTTGCGCCCAGACGAACGAAATCACTATTCTGACCCTACATCGGCCGAAACTCGTGATTTTCCGCCTGGTCAACCAAAAATCACTGTTTTGACCAGGAACGGTTGTCAACAACGATCTCCGCCACGATCAGCATGAAATCACGGTCGATCGTCCGGATCGGTAAAATCCCGATTTTGCACCCGGACGAACGAAATCACTTTTTAGACCTTGCATCGGCCGAAACTCGTGATTTTCTGCCTGGTCAACCAAAAATCACTGTTTTGACCAGGTACGGTTGTCAACAACGATCTTCGCCACGATCAGCATGAAATCACGGTCGATCGTCCGGATCGGTAAAATCACGATTTTGCGCCCGGACGAACGAAATCACTATTCAGACCCTGCATCGGTTGAAACTCGTGATTTTCCGCCTGGTCAACCAAAAATCACTGTTTTGACCAGGAACGGTTGTCAACAACGATCTCCGCCACGATCAGCAAGAAATCACGGTCGATCGTCCGGATTGGTACAATCACGATTTTGCACCCGGACGAACGAAATCACTATTCAGACCCTGCATCGGCCGAAACTCGTGATTTTCCGCCTGGTCAACCAAAAATCACTGTTTTGACCAGGAGCGGTTGTCAACAACGATCTCCGCCACGATCAGCATGAAATCACGGTCGATCGTCTGGATCGGTAAAATCCCGATTTTGCACCCGGACGAACGAAATCACTATTCAGACCCTGCATCGGCCGAAACTCGTGATTTTCTGCCTGGTCAACCTAAAATCACTGTTTTGACCAGGTACGGTTGTCAACAACGATCTCCGCCACGATCAGCATGAAATCACGGTCGATCGTCCGGATCGGTAAAATCACGATTTTGCGCCCGGACGAACGAAATCACTATTCAGACCCTGCATCGGCCGAAACTCGTGATTTTCCGCCTGGTCAACCAAAAATCACTGTTTTGACCAGGAACGGTTGTCAACAACGATCTCCGCCACGATCAGCATGAAATCACGGTCGATCGTCCGGATCGGTAAAATCCCGATTTTGCACCCGGACGAACGAAATCACTTTTTAGACCTTGCATCGGCCGAAACTCGTGATTTTCTGCCTGGTCAACCTAAAATCACTGTTTTGACCAGGTACGGTTGTCAACAACGATCTCCGCCACGATCAGCATGAAATCACGGTCGATCGTCCGGATCGGTAAAATCCCGATTTTGCGCCCGGACGAACGAAATCACTATTCAGACCCTGCATCGGCCGAAACTTGTGATTTTCCGCCTGGTCAACCAAAAATCACTGTTTTGACCAGGAACGGTTGTCAACAACGATCTCCGCCACGATCAGCATGAAATCACGGTCGATCGTCCGGATTGGTACAATCACGATTTTGCACCCGGACGAACGAAATCACTATTCAGACCCTGCATCGGTCGAATCACGTGATTTTCCGCCTGGTCAACCAAAAATCACTGTTTTGACCAGGAACGGTTGTCAACAACGATCTCCGCCACGATCAGCATGAAATCACGGTCGATCGTCCGGATCGGTAAAATCCCGATTTTGCACCCGGACGAACGAAATCACTTTTTAGACCTTGCATCGGCCGAAACTCGTGATTTTCTGCCTGGTCAACCTAAAATCACTGTTTTGACCAGGTACGGTTGTCAACAACGATCTCCGCCACGATCAGCATGAAATCACGGTCGATCGTCCGGATCGGTAAAATCACGATTTTGCGCCCGGACGAACGAAATCACTATTCAGACCCTGCATCGGCCGAAACTTGTGATTTTCCGCCTCGTCAACCAAAAATCACTGTTTTGACCAGGAACGGTTGTCAACAACGATCTCCGCCACGATCAGCATGAAATCACGGTCGATCGTCCGGATTGGTACAATCACGATTTTGCACCCGGACGAACGAAATCACTATTCAGACCCTGCATCGGTCGAATCTCGTGATTTTCCGCCTGGTCAACCAAAAATCACTGTTTTGACCAGGAACGGTTGTCAACAACGATCTCCGCCACGATCAGCATGAAATCACGGTCGATCGTCCGGATCGGTAAAATCCCGATTTTGCACCCGGACGAACGAAATCACTTTTTAGACCTTGCATCGGCCGAAACTCGTGATTTTCTGCCTGGTCAACCAAAAATCACTGTTTTGACCAGGTACGGTTGTCAACAACGATCTCCGCCACGATCAGCAAGAAATCACGGTCGATCGTCCGGATCGGTAAAATCCCGATTTTGCGCCCGGACGAACGAAATCACTATTCAGACCCTGCATCGGCCGAAACTTGTGATTTTCCGCCTGGTCAACCAAAAATCACTGTTTTGACCAGGAACGGTTGTCAACAACGATCTCCGCCACGATCAGCATGAAATCACGGTCGATCGCCCGGATTGGTACAATCACGATTTTGCACCCGGACGAACGAAATCACTATTCAGACCCTGCATCGGTCGAAACTCGTGATTTTCCGCCTGGTCAACCAAAAATCACTGTTTTGACCAGGTACGGTTGTCAACAACGATCTCCGCCCCGATCAGCATGAAATCACGGTCGATCGTCCGGATCGGTAAAATCACGATTTTGCGCCCGGACGAACGAAATCACTATTCAGACCCTGCATCGGTCGAAACTCGTGATTTTCCGCCTGGTCAACCAAAAATCACTGTTTTGACCAGGAACGGTTGTCAACAACGATCTCCGCCACGATCAGCATGAAATCACGGTCGATCGTCCGGATCGGTAAAATCCCGATTTTGCGCCCGGACGAACGAAATCACTATTCAGACCCTGCATCGGTCGAAACTCGTGATTTTCCGCCTGGTCAACCAAAAATCACTGTTTTGACCAAGAACGGTTGTCAACAACGATCTCCGCCACAATCAGCAAGAAATCACGGTCGATCGTCCGGATCGGTAAAATCCCGATTTTGCGCCCGGACGAACGAAATCACTATTCAGACCCTGCATCGGCCGAAACTTGTGATTTCCGCCTGGTCAACCAAAAATCACTGTTTTGACCAGGAACGGTTGTCAACAACGATCTCCGCCACGATCAGCATGAAATCACGGTCGATCGTCCGGATCGATAAAATCCCGATTTTGCACCCGGACGAACGAAATCACTTTTTAGACCTTGCATCGGCCGAAACTCGTGATTTTCTGCCTGGTCAACCAAAAATCACTGTTTTGACCAGGTACGGTTGTCAACAACGACCTCCGCCACGATCAGCACGAAATCACGGTCGATCGTCCGGATCGGTAAAATCACGATTTTGCGCCCGGACGAACGAAATCACTATTCAGACCCTGCATCGGCCGAAACTTGTGATTTTCCGCCTGGTCAACCAAAAATCACTGTTTTGACCAGGAACGGTTGTCAACAACGATCTCCGCCACGATCAGCATGAAATCACGGTCGATCGTCCGGATTGGTACAATCACGATTTTGCACCCGGACGAACGAAATCACTATTCAGACCCTGCATCGGTCGAAACTCGTGATTTTCCGCCTGGCCAACCAAAAATCACTGTTTTGACCAGGAACGGTTGCCAACAACGATCTCCGCCACGATCAGCATGAAATCACGGACGATCGTCCGGATCGGTAAAATCACGATTTTGCGCCCGGACGAACGAAATCACTATTCAGACCCTGCATCGGCCGAAACTTGTGATTTTCCGCCTGGTCAACCAAAAATCACTGTTTTGACCAGGAACGGTTGTCAACAACGATCTCCGCCACGATCAGTATGAAATCACGGTCGATCGTCCGGATTGGTACAATCACGATTTTGCACCCGGACGAACGAAATCACTATTCAGACCCTGCATCGGTCGAAACTCGTGATTTTCCGCCTGGTCAACCAAAAATCACTGTTTTGACCAAGAACGGTTGTCAACAACGATCTCCGCCACAATCAGCAAGAAATCACGGTCGATCGTCCGGATCGGTAAAATCCCGATTTTGCGCCCGGACGAACGAAATCACTATTCAGACCCTGCATCGGTCGAAACTCGTGATTTTCCGCCTGGTCAACCAAAAATCACTGTTTTGACCAAGAACGGTTGTCAACAACGATCTCCGCCACAATCAGCAAGAAATCACGGTCGATCGTCCGGATCGGTAAAATCCCGATTTTGCGCCCGGACGAACGAAATCACTATTCAGACCCTGCATCGGCCGAAACTTGTGATTTCCGCCTGGTCAACCAAAAATCACTGTTTTGACCAGGAACGGTTGTCAACAACGATCTCCGCCACGATCAGCATGAAATCACGGTCGATCGTCCGGATCGATAAAATCCCGATTTTGCACCCGGACGAACGAAATCACTTTTTAGACCTTGCATCGGCCGAAACTCGTGATTTTCTGCCTGGTCAACCAAAAATCACTGTTTTGACCAGGTACGGTTGTCAACAACGACCTCCGCCACGATCAGCACGAAATCACGGTCGATCGTCCGGATCGGTAAAATCACGATTTTGCGCCCGGACGAACGAAATCACTATTCAGACCCTGCATCGGCCGAAACTTGTGATTTTCCGCCTGGTCAACCAAAAATCACTGTTTTGACCAGGAACGGTTGTCAACAACGATCTCCGCCACGATCAGCATGAAATCACGGTCGATCGTCCGGATTGGTACAATCACGATTTTGCACCCGGACGAACGAAATCACTATTCAGACCCTGCATCGGTCGAAACTCGTGATTTTCCGCCTGGCCAACCAAAAATCACTGTTTTGACCAGGAACGGTTGCCAACAACGATCTCCGCCACGATCAGCATGAAATCACGGTCGATCGTCCGGATCGGTAAAATCCCGATTTTGCACCCGGACGAACGAAATCACTTTTTAGACCTTGCATCGGCCGAAACTCGTGATTTTCTGCCTGGTCAACCAAAAATCACTGTTTTGACCAGGTACGGTTGTCAACAACGATCTCCGCCCCGATCAGCATGAAATCACGGTCGATCGTCCGGATCGGTAAAATCACGATTTTGCGCCCGGACGAACGAAATCACTATTCAGACCCTGCATCGGTCGAAACTCGTGATTTTCCGCCTGGTCAACCAAAAATCACTGTTTTGACCAGGAACGGTTGTCAACAACGATCTCCGCCACGATCAGCATGAAATCACGGTCGATCGTCCGGATCGGTAAAATCCCGATTTTGCACCCGGACGAACGAAATCACTTTTTAGATCTTGCATCGGCCGAAACACGTGATTTTCTGCCTGGTCAACCAAAAATCACTGTTTTGACCAGGTACGGTTGTCAACAACGATCTCCGCCACGATCAGCATGAAATCACGGTCGATCGTCCGGATCGGTAAAATCACGATTTTGCGCCCGGACGAACGAAATCACTATTCAGACCCTGCATCGGCCGAAACTTGTGATTTTCCGCCTGGTCAACCAAAAATCACTGTTTTGACCAGGAACGGTTGTCAACAACGATCTCCGCCCCGATCAGCATGAAATCACGGTCGATCGTCCGGATTGGTACAATCACGATTTTGCACCCGGACGAACGAAATCACTATTCAGACCCTGCATCGGTCGAAACTCGTGATTTTCCGCCTGGCCAACCAAAAATCACTGTTTTGACCAGGAACGGTTGTCAACAACGATCTCCGCCACGATCAGCATGATATCACGGTCGATCGTCCGGATCGGTAAAATCCTGATTTTGCACCCGGACGAACGAAATCACTTTTTAGACCTTGCATCGGCCGAAACTCGTGATTTTCTGCCTGGTCAACCAAAAATCACTGTTTTGACCAGGTACGGTTGTCAACAACGATCTCCGCCCCGATCAGCATGAAATCACGGTCGATCGTCCGGATCGGTAAAATTACGATTTTGCGCCCGGACGAACGAAATCACTATTCAGACCCTGCATCGGTCGAAACTCGTGATTTTCCGCCTGGTCAACCAAAAATCACTGTTTTGACCAGGAACGGTTGTCAACAACGATCTCCGCCACGATCAGCATGAAATCACGGTCGATCGTCCGGATTGGTACAATCACGATTTTGCACCCGGACGAACGAAATCACTATTCAGACCCTGCATCGGTCGAAACTCGTGATTTTCCGCCTGGTCAACCAAAAATCACTGTTTTGACCAAGAACGGTTGTCAACAACGATCTCCGCCACAATCAGCAAGAAATCACGGTCGATCGTCCGGATCGGTAAAATCACGATTTTGCGCCCGGACGAACGAAATCACTATTCAGACCCTGCATCGGCCGAAACTTGTGATTTTCCGCCTGGTCAACCAAAAATCACTGTTTTGACCAGGAACGGTTGTCAACAACGATCTCCGCCCCGATCAGCATGAAATCACGGTCGATCGTCCGGATTGGTACAATCACGATTTTGCACCCGGACGAACGAAATCACTATTCAGACCCTGCATCGGTCGAAACTCGTGATTTTCCGCCTGGCCAACCAAAAATCACTGTTTTGACCAGGAACGGTTGTCAACAACGATCTCCGCCACGATCAGCATGATATCACGGTCGATCGTCCGGATCGGTAAAATCCTGATTTTGCACCCGGACGAACGAAATCACTTTTTAGACCTTGCATCGGCCGAAACTCGTGATTTTCTGCCTGGTCAACCAAAAATCACTGTTTTGACCAGGTACGGTTGTCAACAACGATCTCCGCCCCGATCAGCATGAAATCACGGTCGATCGTCCGGATCGGTAAAATCACGATTTTGCGCCCGGACGAACGAAATCACTATTCAGACCCTGCATCGGTCGAAACTCGTGATTTTCCGCCTGGTCAACCAAAAATCACTGTTTTGACCAGGAACGGTTGTCAACAACGATCTCCGCCACGATCAGCATGAAATCACGGTCGATCGTCCGGATTGGTACAATCACGATTTTGCACCCGGACGAACGAAATCACTATTCAGACCCTGCATCGGTCGAAACTCGTGATTTTCCGCCTGGTCAACCAAAAATCACTGTTTTGACCAAGAACGGTTGTCAACAACGATCTCCGCCACAATCAGCAAGAAATCACGGTCGATCGTCCGGATCGGTAAAATCCCGATTTAGCGCCCGGACGAACGAAATCACTATTCTGACCCAACATCGGCCGAAACTCGTGATTTTCCGCCTGGTCAACCAAAAATCACTGTTTTGACCAGGAACGGTTGTCAACAACGATCTCCGCCACGATCAGCATGAAATCACGGTCGATCGTCCGGATCGGTAAAATCACGATTTTGCGCCCGGACGAACGAAATCACTATTCAGACCCTGCATCGGCCAAAACTCGTGATTTTCCGCCTGGTCAACCAAAAATCATTGTTTTGACCAGGAACGGTTGTCAACAACGATCTCCGCCACGATCAGCATGAAATCACGGTCGATCGTCCGGATCGGTAAAATCCCGATTTTGCACCCGGACGAACGAAATCACTTTTTAGACCTTGCATCGGCCGAAACTCGTGATTTTCTGCCTGGTCAACCAAAAATCACTATTTTGACCAGGTACGGTTGTCAACAACGATCTCCGCCCCGATCAGCATGAAATCACGGTCGATCGTCCGGATCGGTAAAATCACGATTTTGCGCCCGGACGAACGAAATCACTATTCAGACCCTGCATCGGCCGAAACTTGTGATTTCCGCCTGGTCAACCAAAAATCACTGTTTTGACCAGGAACGGTTGTCAACAACGATCTCCGCCACGATCAGCATGAAATCACGGTCGATCGTCCGGATTGGTACAATCACGATTTTGCACCCGGACGAACGAAATCACTATTCAGACCCTGCATCGGTCGAAACTCGTGATTTTCCGCCTGGTCAACCAAAAATCACTGTTTTGACCAAGAACGGTTGTCAACAACGATCTCCGCCACAATCAGCAAGAAATCACGGTCGATCGTCCGGATCGGTAAAATCCCGATTTAGCGCCCGGACGAACGAAATCACTATTCTGACCCAACATCGGCCGAAACTCGTGATTTTCCGCCTGGTCAACCAAAAATCACTGTTTCGACCAGGAACGGTTGTCAACAACGATCTCCGCCACGATCAGCATGAAATCACGGTCGATCGTCCGGATCGGTAAAATCACGATTTTGCGCCCGGACGAACGAAATCACTATTCAGACCCTGCATCGGCCAAAACTCGTGATTTTCCGCCTGGTCAACCAAAAATCATTGTTTTGACCAGGAACGGTTGTCAACAACGATCTCCGCCACGATCAGCATGAAATCACGGTCGATCGTCCGGATCGGTAAAATCCCGATTTTGCACCCGGACGAACGAAATCACTTTTTAGACCTTGCATCGGCCGAAACTCGTGATTTTCTGCCTGGTCAACCAAAAATCACTATTTTGACCAGGTACGGTTGTCAACAACGATCTCCGCCCCGATCAGCATGAAATCACGGTCGATCGTCCGGATCGGTAAAATCACGATTTTGCGCCCGGACGAACGAAATCACTATTCAGACCCTGCATCGGCCGAAACTTGTGATTTCCGCCTGGTCAACCAAAAATCACTGTTTTGACCAGGAACGGTTGTCAACAACGATCTCCGCCACGATCAGCATGAAATCACGGTCGATCGTCCGGATCGGTAAAATCACGATTTTGCGCCCGGACGAACGAAATCACTACTCAGACCCTGCATCGGCCGAAACTTGTGATTTTCCGCCTGGTCAACCAAAAATCACTGTTTTGACCAGGAACGGTTGTTAACAACGATCTCCGCCACGATCAGCATGAAATCACGGTCGATCGTCCGGATTGGTACAATCACGATTTTGCACCCGGACGAACGAAATCACTATTCAGACCCTGCATCGGTCGAAACTCGTGATTTTCCGCCCGGTCAACCAAAAATCACTGTTTTGACCAAGAACGGTTGTCAACAACGATCTCCGCCACAATCAGCAAGAAATCACGGTCGATCGTCCGGATTGGTACAATCACGATTTTGCACCCGGACGAACGAAATCACTATTCAGACCCTGCATCGGTCGAAACTCGTGATTTTCCGCCTGGTCAACCAAAAATCACTGTTTTGACCAGGAACGGTTGTCAACAACGATCTCCGCCACGATCAGCATGAAATCACGGTCGATCGTCCGGATCGGTAAAATCCCGATTTTGCACCCGGACGAACGAAATCACTTTTTAGATCTTGCATCGGCCGAAACACGTGATTTTCTGCCTGGTCAACCAAAAATCACTGTTTTGACCAGGTACGGTTGTCAACAACGATCTCCGCCACGATCAGCATGAAATCACGGTCGATCGTCCGGATCGGTAAAATCACGATTTTGCGCCCGGACGAACGAAATCACTATTCAGACCCTGCATCGGCCGAAACTTGTGATTTTCCGCCTGGTCAACCAAAAATCACTGTTTTGACCAGGAACGGTTGTCAACAACGATCTCCGCCACGATCAGCATGAGATCACGGTCGATCGTCCGGATTGGTACAATCACGATTTTGCACCCGGACGAACGAAATCACTATTCAGACCCTGCATCGGTCGAAACTCGTGATTTTCCGCCTGGCCAACCAAAAATCACTGTTTTGACCAGGAACGGTTGTCAACAACGATCTCCGCCACGATCAGCAAGAAATCACGGTCGATCGTCCGGATCGGTAAAATCCTGATTTTGCACCCGGACGAACGAAATCACTTTTTAGACCTTGCATCGGCCGAAACTCGTGATTTTCTGCCTGGTCAACCAAGAATCACTGTTTTGACCAGGTACGGTTGTCAACAACGATCTCCGCCACGATCAGCATGAAATCACGGTCGATCGTCCGAATCGGTAAAATCATGATTTTGCGCCCGGACGAACGAAATCACTATTCAGACCCTGCATCGGCCGAAACTTGTGATTTTCCGCCTGGTCAACCAAAAATCACTGTTTTGACCTGGAATGGTTGTCAACAACGATCTCCGCCACGATCAGCATGAAATCACGGTCGATCGTCCGGATTGGTACAATCACGATTTTGCACCCGGACGAACGAAATCACTATTCAGACCCTGCATCGGTCGAAACTCGTGATTTTCCGCCAGGTCAACCAAAAATCACTGTTTTGACCAAGAACGGTTGTCAACAACGATCTCCGCCACAATCAGCAAGAAATCACGGTCGATCGTCCGGATCGGTAAAATCCCGATTTTGCGCCCGGACGAACGAAATCACTATTCTGATCCTACATTGGCCGAAACTCGCGATTTTCCGCCTGGTCAACCAAAAATCACTGTTTTGACCAGGAACGGTTGTCAACAACGATCTCCGCCCCGATCAGCATGAAATCACGGTCGATCGTCCGGATCGGTAAAATCCCGATTTTGCACCCGGACGAACGAAATCACTTTTTAGATCTTGCATCGGCCGAAACACGTGATTTTCTGCCTGGTCAACCAAAAATCACTGTTTTGACCAGGTACGGTTGTCAACAACGATCTCCGCCACGATCAGCATGAAATCACGGTCGATCGTCCGGATCGGTAAAATCACGATTTTGCGCCCGGACGAACGAAATCACTATTCAGACCCTGCATCGGCCGAAACTTGTGATTTTCCGCCTGGTCAACCAAAAATCACTGTTTTGACCAGGAACGGTTGTCAACAACGATCTCCGCCACGATCAGCATGAAATCACGGTCGATCGTCCGGATTGGTACAATCACGATTTTGCACCCGGACGAACGAAATCACTATTCAGACCCTGCATCGGTCGAAACTCGTGATTTTCCGCCTGGCCAACCAAAAATCACTGTTTTGACCAGGAACGGTTGTCAACAACGATCTCCGCCACGATCAGCAAGAAATCACGGTCGATCGTCCGGATCGGTAAAATCCTGATTTTGCACCCGGACGAACGAAATCACTTTTTAGACCTTGCATCGGCCGAAACTCGTGATTTTCTGCCTGGTCAACCAAGAATCACTGTTTTGACCAGGTACGGTTGTCAACAACGATCTCCGCCACGATCAGCATGAAATCACGGTCGATCGTCCGGATCGGTAAAATCATGATTTTGCGCCCGGACGAACGAAATCACTATTCAGACCCTGCATCGGCCGAAACTTGTGATTTTCCGCCTGGTCAACCAAAAATCACTGTTTTGACCTGGAATGGTTGTCAACAACGATCTCCGCCACGATCAGCATGAAATCACGGTCGATCGTCCGGATTGGTACAATCACGATTTTGCACCCGGACGAACGAAATCACTATTCAGACCCTGCATCGGTCGAAACTCGTGATTTTCCGCCAGGTCAACCAAAAATCACTGTTTTGACCAAGAACGGTTGTCAACAACGATCTCCGCCACAATCAGCAAGAAATCACGGTCGATCGTCCGGATCGGTAAAATCCCGATTTTGCGCCCGGACGAACGAAATCACTATTCTGACCCTACATCGGCCGAAACTCGCGATTTTCCGCCTGGTCAACCAAAAATCACTATTTTGACCAGGAACGGTTGTCAACAACGATCTCCGCCACGATCAGCATGAAATCACGGTCGATCGTCCGGATCGGTAAAATCCCGATTTTGCACCCGGACGAACGAAATCACTTTTTAGATCTTGCATCGGCCGAAACTCGTGATTTTCTGCCTGGTCAGCCAAAAATCACTGTTTTGACCAGGAACGGTTGTCAACAACGATCTCCGCCACGATCAGCATGAAATCACGGTCGATCGTCCGGATTGGTACAATCACGATTTTGCACCCGGACGAACGAAATCACTATTCAGACCCTGCATCGGTCGAAACTCGTGATTTTCCGCCTGGTCAACCAAAAATCACTGTTTTGACCAGGAACGGTTGTCAACAACGATCTCCGCCACGATCAGCATGAAATCACGGTCGATCGTCCGGATTGGTACAATCACGATTTTGCACCCGGACGAACGAAATCACTATTCAGACCCTGCATCGGTCGAAACTCGTGATTTTCCGCCTGGTCAACCAAAAATCACTGTTTTGACCAGGAACGGTTGTCAACAACGATCTCCGCCACGATCAGCATGAAATCCCGGTCGATCGTCCGGATCGGTAAAATCCCGATTTTGCACCCGGACGAACGAAATCACTTTTTAGATCTTGCATCGGCCGAAACACGTGATTTTCTGCCTGGTCAACCAAAAATCACTGTTTTGACCAGGTACGGTTGTCAACAACGATCTCCGCCACGATCAGCATGAAATCACGGTCGATCGTCCGGATCGGTAAAATCACGATTTTGCGCCCGGACGAACGAAATCACTATTTAGACCCTGCATCGGCCGAAACTTGTGATTTTCCGCCTGGTCAACCAAAAATCACTGCTTTGACCAGGAACGGTTGTCAACAACGATCTCCGCCACGATCAGCATGAAATCACGGTCGATCGTCCGGATTGGTACAATCACGATTTTGCACCCGGACGAACGAAATCACTATTCAGACCCTGCATCGGTCGAAACTCGTGATTTTCCGCCTGGCCAACCAAAAATCACTGTTTTGACCAGGAACGGTTTTCAACAACGATCTCCGCCACGATCAGCAAGAAATCACGGTCGATCGTCCGGATCGGTAAAATCCTGATTTTGCACCCGGACGAACGAAATCACTTTTTAGACCTTGCATCGGCCGAAACTCGTGATTTTCTGCCTGGTCAACCAAAAATCACTGTTTTGACCAGGTACGGTTGTCAACAACGATCTCCGCCACGATCAGCATGAAATCACGGTCGATCGTCCGGATCGGTAAAATCATGATTTTGCGCCCGGACGAACGAAATCACTATTCAGACCCTGCATCGGCCGAAACTTGTGATTTTCCGCCTGGTCAACCAAAAATCACTGTTTTGACCAGGTACGGTTGTCAACAACGATCTCCGCCACGATCAGCATGAAATCACGGTCGATCGTCCGGATCGGTAAAATCCCGATTTTGCGCCCGGACGAACGAAATCACTATTCAGACCCTGCATCGGTCGAAACTCGTGATTTTCCGCCTGGCCAACCAAAAATCACTGTTTTGACCAGGAACGGTTTTCAACAACGATCTCCGCCACGATCAGCAAGAAATCACGGTCGATCGTCCGGATCGGTAAAATCCTGATTTTGCACCCGGACGAACGAAATCACTTTTTAGACCTTGCATCGGCCGAAACTCGTGATTTTCTGCCTGGTCAACCAAAAATCACTGTTTTGACCAGGTACGGTTGTCAACAACGATCTCCGCCACGATCAGCATGAAATCACGGTCGATCGTCCGGATCGGTAAAATCCCGATTTTGCACCCGGACGAACGAAATCACTATTCTGACCCTACATCGACCGAAACTCGTGATTTTCTGCCTGGTCAACCAAAAATCACTGTTTTGACCAGGTACGGTTGTCAACAACGATCTCCGCCACGATCAGCATGAAATCACGGTCGATCCTCCGGATCGGTAAAATCACGATTTTGCGCCTGGACGAACGAAATCACTATTCAGACCCTGCATCGGCCGAAACTTGTGATTTTCCGCCTGGTCAACCAAAAATCACTGTTTTGACCAGGAACGGTTGTCAACAACGATCTCCACCACGATCAGCATGAAATCACGGTCGATCAACCGGATTGGTACAATCACGATTTTGCACCCGGACGAACGAAATCACTATTCAGACCCTGCATTGGCCGAAACTCGTGATTTTCCGCCTGGTCAACCAAAAATCACTGTTTTGACCTAGAATGGTTGTCAACAACGATCTCCGCCACGACCAGCATGAAATCACGGTCGATCGTCCGGATTGGTACAATCACGATTTTGCACCCGGACGAACGAAATCACTATTCAGACCCTGCATCGGTCGAAACTCGTGATTTTCCGCCTGGTCAACCAAAAATCACTGTTTTGACCAGGAACGGTTGTCAACAACGATCTCTGCCACGATCAGCATGAAATCACGGTCGATCGTCCGGATCGGTAAAATCCCGATTTTGCACCCGGACGAACGAAATCACTTTTTAGATCTTGCATCGGCCGAAACACGTGATTTTCTGCCTGGTCAACCAAAAATCACTGTTTTGACCAGGTACGGTTGTCAACAACGATCTCCGCCACGATCAGCATGAAATCACGGTCGATCGTCCGGATCTGTAAAATCACGATTTTGCGCCTGGACGAACGAAATCACTATTCAGACCCTGCATCGGCCGAAACTTGTGATTTTCCGCCTGGTCAACCAAAAATCATTGTTTTGACCAGGAACGGTTGTCAACAACGATCTCCGCCACGATCAGCATGAAATCACGGTCGATCGTCCGGATTGGTACAATCACGATTTTGCACCCGGACGAACGAAATCACTATTCAGACCCTGCATCGGTCGAAACTCGTGATTTTCCGCCTGGTCAACCAAAAATCACTGTTTTGACCAGGAACGGTTGTCAACAACGATCTCCGCCACGATCAGCATGAAATCACGGTCGATCGTCCGGATTGGTACAATCACGATTTTGCACCCGGACGAACGAAATCACTATTCAGACCCTGCATCGGTCGAAACTCGTGATTTTCCGCCTGGTCAACCAAAAATCACTGTTTTGACCAGGAACGGTTGTCAACAACGATCTCCGCCACGATCAGCATGAAATCACGGTCGATCGTCCGGATCGGTAAAATCCCGATTTTGCACCCGGACGAACGAAATCACTTTTTAGATCTTGCATCGGCCGAAACACGTGATTTTCTGCCTGGTCAACCAAAAATCACTGTTTTGACCAGGTACGGTTGTCAACAACGATCTCCGCCACGATCAGCATGAAATCACGGTCGATCGTCCGGATCGGTAAAATCACGATTTTGCGCCCGGACGAACGAAATCACTATTTAGACCCTGCATCGGCCGAAACTTGTGATTTTCCGCCTGGTCAACCAAAAATCACTGTTTTGACCAGGAACGGTTGTCAACAACGATCTCCGCCACGATCAGCATGAAATCACGGTCGATCGTCCGGATTGGTACAATCACGATTTTGCACCCGGACGAACGAAATCACTATTCAGACCCTGCATCGGTCGAAACTCGTGATTTTCCGCCTGGCCAACCAAAAATCACTGTTTTGACCAGGAACGGTTTTCAACAACGATCTCCGCCACGATCAGCAAGAAATCACGGTCGATCGTCCGGATCGGTAAAATCCTGATTTTGCACCCGGACGAACGAAATCACTATTCAGACCCTGCATCGGCCGAAACTTGTGATTTTCCGCCTGGTCAACCAAAAATCACTGTTTTGACCAGGTACGGTTGTCAACAACGATCTCCGCCACGATCAGCATGAAATCACGGTCGATCGTCCGGATCGGTAAAATCCCGATTTTGCGCCCGGACGAACGAAATCACTATTCAGACCCTGCATCGGTCGAAACTCGTGATTTTCCGCCTGGCCAACCAAAAATCACTGTTTTGACCAGGAACGGTTTTCAACAACGATCTCCGCCACGATCAGCAAGAAATCACGGTCGATCGTCCGGATCGGTAAAATCCTGATTTTGCACCCGGACGAACGAAATCACTTTTTAGACCTTGCATCGGCCGAAACTCGTGATTTTCTGCCTGGTCAACCAAAAATCACTGTTTTGACCAGGTACGGTTGTCAACAACGATCTCCGCCACGATCAGCATGAAATCACGGTCGATCGTCCGGATCGGTAAAATCATGATTTTGCGCCCGGACGAACGAAATCACTATTCAGACCCTGCATCGGCCGAAACTTGTGATTTTCCGCCTGGTCAACCAAAAATCACTGTTTTGACCAGGTACGGTTGTCAACAACGATCTCCGCCACGATCAGCATGAAATCACGGTCGATCGTCCGGATCGGTAAAATCCCGATTTTGCGCCCGGACGAACGAAATCACTATTCAGACCCTGCATCGGTCGAAACTCGTGATTTTCCGCCTGGCCAACCAAAAATCACTGTTTTGACCAGGAACGGTTTTCAACAACGATCTCCGCCACGATCAGCAAGAAATCACGGTCGATCGTCCGGATCGGTAAAATCCTGATTTTGCACCCGGACGAACGAAATCACTTTTTAGACCTTGCATCGGCCGAAACTCGTGATTTTCTGCCTGGTCAACCAAAAATCACTGTTTTGACCAGGTACGGTTGTCAACAACGATCTCCGCCACGATCAGCATGAAATCACGGTCGATCGTCCGGATCGGTAAAATCCCGATTTTGCACCCGGACGAACGAAATCACTATTCTGACCCTACATCGACCGAAACTCGTGATTTTCTGCCTGGTCAACCAAAAATCACTGTTTTGACCAGGTACGGTTGTCAACAACGATCTCCGCCACGATCAGCATGAAATCACGGTCGATCCTCCGGATCGGTAAAATCACGATTTTGCGCCTGGACGAACGAAATCACTATTCAGACCCTGCATCGGCCGAAACTTGTGATTTTCCGCCTGGTCAACCAAAAATCACTGTTTTGACCAGGAACGGTTGTCAACAACGATCTCCACCACGATCAGCATGAAATCACGGTCGATCAACCGGATTGGTACAATCACGATTTTGCACCCGGACGAACGAAATCACTATTCAGACCCTGCATTGGCCGAAACTCGTGATTTTCCGCCTGGTCAACCAAAAATCACTGTTTTGACCTAGAATGGTTGTCAACAACGATCTCCGCCACGACCAGCATGAAATCACGGTCGATCGTCCGGATTGGTACAATCACGATTTTGCACCCGGACGAACGAAATCACTATTCAGACCCTGCATCGGTCGAAACTCGTGATTTTCCGCCTGGTCAACCAAAAATCACTGTTTTGACCAGGAACGGTTGTCAACAACGATCTCTGCCACGATCAGCATGAAATCACGGTCGATCGTCCGGATCGGTAAAATCCCGATTTTGCACCCGGACGAACGAAATCACTTTTTAGATCTTGCATCGGCCGAAACACGTGATTTTCTGCCTGGTCAACCAAAAATCACTGTTTTGACCAGGTACGGTTGTCAACAACGATCTCCGCCACGATCAGCATGAAATCACGGTCGATCGTCCGGATCTGTAAAATCACGATTTTGCGCCTGGACGAACGAAATCACTATTCAGACCCTGCATCGGCCGAAACTTGTGATTTTCCGCCTGGTCAACCAAAAATCATTGTTTTGACCAGGAACGGTTGTCAACAACGATCTCCGCCACGATCAGCATGAAATCACGGTCGATCGTCCGGATTGGTACAATCACGATTTTGCACCCGGACGAACGAAATCACTATTCAGACCCTGCATCGGTCGAAACTCGTGATTTTCCGCCTGGTCAACCAAAAATCACTGTTTTGACCAGGAACGGTTGTCAACAACGATCTCCGCCACGATCAGCATGAAATCACGGTCGATCGTCCGGATTGGTACAATCACGATTTTGCACCCGGACGAACGAAATCACTATTCAGACCCTGCATCGGTCGAAACTCGTGATTTTCCGCCTGGTCAACCAAAAATCACTGTTTTGACCAGGAACGGTTGTCAACAACGATCTCCGCCACGATCAGCATGAAATCACGGTCGATCGTCCGGATCGGTAAAATCCCGATTTTGCACCCGGACGAACGAAATCACTTTTTAGATCTTGCATCGGCCGAAACACGTGATTTTCTGCCTGGTCAACCAAAAATCACTGTTTTGACCAGGTACGGTTGTCAACAACGATCTCCGCCACGATCAGCATGAAATCACGGTCGATCGTCCGGATCGGTAAAATCACGATTTTGCGCCCGGACGAACGAAATCACTATTTAGACCCTGCATCGGCCGAAACTTGTGATTTTCCGCCTGGTCAACCAAAAATCACTGTTTTGACCAGGAACGGTTGTCAACAACGATCTCCGCCACGATCAGCATGAAATCACGGTCGATCGTCCGGATTGGTACAATCACGATTTTGCACCCGGACGAACGAAATCACTATTCAGACCCTGCATCGGTCGAAACTCGTGATTTTCCGCCTGGCCAACCAAAAATCACTGTTTTGACCAGGAACGGTTTTCAACAACGATCTCCGCCACGATCAGCAAGAAATCACGGTCGATCGTCCGGATCGGTAAAATCCTGATTTTGCACCCGGACGAACGAAATCACTATTCAGACCCTGCATCGGCCGAAACTTGTGATTTTCCGCCTGGTCAACCAAAAATCACTGTTTTGACCAGGTACGGTTGTCAACAACGATCTCCGCCACGATCAGCATGAAATCACGGTCGATCGTCCGGATCGGTAAAATCCCGATTTTGCGCCCGGACGAACGAAATCACTATTCAGACCCTGCATCGGTCGAAACTCGTGATTTTCCGCCTGGCCAACCAAAAATCACTGTTTTGACCAGGAACGGTTTTCAACAACGATCTCCGCCACGATCAGCAAGAAATCACGGTCGATCGTCCGGATCGGTAAAATCCTGATTTTGCACCCGGACGAACGAAATCACTTTTTAGACCTTGCATCGGCCGAAACTCGTGATTTTCTGCCTGGTCAACCAAAAATCACTGTTTTGACCAGGTACGGTTGTCAACAACGATCTCCGCCACGATCAGCATGAAATCACGGTCGATCGTCCGGATCGGTAAAATCCCGATTTTGCACCCGGACGAACGAAATCACTATTCTGACCCTACATCGACCGAAACTCGTGATTTTCTGCCTGGTCAACCAAAAATCACTGTTTTGACCAGGTACGGTTGTCAACAACGATCTCCGCCACGATCAGCATGAAATCACGGTCGATCGTCCGGATCGGTAAAATCACGATTTTGCGCCTGGACGAACGAAATCACTATTCAGACCCTGCATCGGCCGAAACTTGTGATTTTCCGCCTGGTCAACCAAAAATCACTGTTTTGACCAGGAACGGTTGTCAACAACGATCTCCACCACGATCAGCATGAAATCACGGTCGATCAACCGGATTGGTACAATCACGATTTTGCACCCGGACGAACGAAATCACTATTCAGACCCTGCATTGGCCGAAACTCGTGATTTTCCGCCTGGTCAACCAAAAATCACTGTTTTGACCTAGAATGGTTGTCAACAACGATCTCCGCCACGACCAGCATGAAATCACGGTCGATCGTCCGGATTGGTACAATCACGATTTTGCACCCGGACGAACGAAATCACTATTCAGACCCTGCATCGGTCGAAACTCGTGATTTTCCGCCTGGTCAACCAAAAATCACTGTTTTGACCAGGAACGGTTGTCAACAACGATCTCTGCCACGATCAGCATGAAATCACGGTCGATCGTCCGGATCGGTAAAATCCCGATTTTGCACCCGGACGAACGAAATCACTTTTTAGATCTTGCATCGGCCGAAACACGTGATTTTCTGCCTGGTCAACCAAAAATCACTGTTTTGACCAGGTACGGTTGTCAACAACGATCTCCGCCACGATCAGCATGAAATCACGGTCGATCGTCCGGATCTGTAAAATCACGATTTTGCGCCTGGACGAACGAAATCACTATTCAGACCCTGCATCGGCCGAAACTTGTGATTTTCCGCCTGGTCAACCAAAAATCATTGTTTTGACCAGGAACGGTTGTCAACAACGATCTCCGCCACGATCAGCATGAAATCACGGTCGATCGTCCGGATTGGTACAATCACGATTTTGCACCCGGACGAACGAAATCACTATTCAGACCCTGCATCGGTCGAAACTCGTGATTTTCCGCCTGGTCAACCAAAAATCAATGTTTTGACCCGGAACGGTTGTCAACAACGATCTCCGCCACGATCAGCATGAAATCACGGTCGATCGTCCGGATCGGTAAAATCCCGATTTTGCACCCGGACGAACGAAATCACTTTTTAGATCTTGCATCGGCCGAAACTCGTGATTTTCTGCCTGGTCAACCAAAAATCACTGTTTTGACCAGGAACGGTTGTCAACAACGATCTCCGCCACGATCAGCATGAAATCACAGTCGATCGTCCGGATTGGTACAATCACGATTTTGCACCCGGACGAACGAAATCACTATTCAGACCCTGCATCGGTCGAAACTCGTGATTTTCCGCCTGGTCAACCAAAAATCACTGTTTTGACCAGGAACGGTTGTCAACAACGATCTCCGCCACGATCAGCATGAAATCACGGTCGATCGTCCGGATTGGTACAATCACGATTTTGCACCCGGACGAACGAAATCACTATTCAGACCCTGCATCGGTCGAAACTCGTGATTTTCCGCCTGGCCAACCAAAAATCACTGTTTTGACCAGGAACGGTTGTCAACAACGATCTCCGCCACGATCAGCAAGAAATCACGGTCGATCGTCCGGATCGGTAAAATCCTGATTTTGCACCCGGACGAACGAAATCACTTTTTAGACCTTGCATCGGCCGAAACTCGTGATTTTCTGCCTGGTCAACCAAAAATCACTGTTTTGACCAGGTACAGTTGTCAACAACGATCTCCGCCACGATCAGCATGAAATCACGGTCGATCGTCCGGATCGGTAAAATCATGATTTTGCGCCCGGTCGAACGAAATCACTATTCAGACCCTGCATCGGCCGAAACTCGTGATTTTCCGCCTGGTCAACCAAAAATCACTGTTTTGACCTGGAATGGTTGTCAACAACGATCTCCGCCACGATCAGCATGAAATCACGGTCGATCGTCCGGATTGGTACAATCACGATTTTGCACCCGGACGAACGAAATCACTATTCAGACCCTGCATCGGTCGAAACTCGTGATTTTCCGCCTGGTCAACCAAAAATCACTGTTTTGACCAAGAACGGTTGTCAACAACGATCTCCGCCACAATCAGCAAGAAATCACGGTCGATCGTCCGGATCGGTAAAATCCCGATTTTGCGCCCGGACGAACGAAATCACTATTCTGACCCTACATCGGCCGAAACTCGTGATTTTCCGCCTGGTCAACCAAAAATCACTGTTTTGACCAGGAACGGTTGTCAACAACGATCTCCGCCACGATCAGCATGAAATCTCGGTCGATCGTCCGGATCGGTAAAATCCCGATTTTGCACCCGGACGAACGAAATCACTTTTTAGATCTTGCATCGGCCGAAACTCGTGATTTTCTGCCTGGTCAACCAAAAATCACTGTTTTGACCAGGAACGGTTGTCAACAACGATCTCCGCCACGATCAGCATGAAATCACGGTCGATCGTCCGGATTGGTACAATCACAATTTTGCACCCGGACGAACGAAATCACTATTCAGACCCTGCATCGGTCGAAACTCGTGATTTTCCGCCTGGTCAACCAAAAATCACTGTTTTGACCAGGAACGATTGTCAACAACGATCTCCGCCACGATCAGCATGAAATCACGGTCGATCGTCCGGATTGGTACAATCACGATTTTGCACCCGGACGAACGAAATCACTATTCAGACCCTGCATCGGTCGAAACTCGTGATTTTCCGCCTGGTCAACCAAAAATCACTGTTTTGACCAGGAACGGTTGTCAACAACGATCTCCGCCACGATCAGCATGAAATCACGGTCGATCGTCCGGATCGGTAAAATCCCGATTTTGCACCCGGACGAACGAAATCACTTTTTAGATCTTGCATCGGCCGAAACTCGTGATTTTCTGCCTGGTCAACCAAAAATCACTGTTTTGACCAGGTACGGTTGTCAACAACGATCTCCGCCACGATCAGCATGAAATCACGGTCGATCGTCCGGATCGGTAAAATCACGATTTTGCGCCCGGACGAACGAAATCACTATTCAGACCCTGCATCGGCCGAAACTTGTGATTTTCCGCCTGGTCAACCAAAAATCACTGTTTTGACCAGGAACGGTTGTCAACAACGATCTCCACCACGATCAGCATGAAATCACGGTCGATCAACCGGATTGGTACAATCACGATTTTGCACCCGGACGAACGAAATCACTATTCAGACCCTGCATTGGCCGAAACTCGTGATTTTCCGCCTGGTCAACCAAAAATCACTGTTTTGACCTGGAATGGTTGTCAACAACGATCTCCGCCACGATCAGCATGAAATCACTGTCGATCGTCCGGATTGGTACAATCACGATTTTGCACCCGGACGAACGAAATCACTATTCAGACCCTGCATCGGTCGAAACTCGTGATTTTCCGCCTGGTCAACCAAAAATCACTGTTTTGACCAGGAACGGTTGTCAACAACGATCTCCGCCACGATCAGCATGAAATCACGGTCGATCGTCCGGATTGGTACAATCACGATTTTGCACCCGGACGAACGAAATCACTATTCAGACCCTGCATCGGTCGAAACTCGTGATTTTCCGCCTGGTCAACCAAAAATCACTGTTTTGACCAGGAACGGTTGTCAACAACGATCTCCGCCACGATCAGCATGAAATCACGGTCGATCGTCCGGATCGGTAAAATCCCGATTTTGCACCCGGACGAACGAAATCACTTTTTAGATCTTGCATCGGCCGAAACTCGTGATTTTCTGCCTGGTCAACCAAAAATCACTGTTTTGACCAGGTACGGTTGTCAACAACGATCTCCGCCACGATCAGCATGAAATCACGGTCGATCGTCCGGATCGGTAAAATCACGATTTTGCGCCCGGACGAACGAAATCACTATTCAGACCCTGCATCGGCCGAAACTTGTGATTTTCCGCCTGGTCAACCAAAAATCACTGTTTTGACCAGGAACGGTTGTCAACAACGATCTCCACCACGTTCAGCATGAAATCACGGTCGATCAACCGGATTGGTACAATCACGATTTTGCACCCGGACGAACGAAATCACTATTCAGACCCTGCATTGGCCGAAACTCGTGATTTTCCGCCTGGTCAACCAAAAATCACTGTTTTGACCTGGAATGGTTGTCAACAACGATCTCCGCCACGATCAGCATGAAATCACTGTCGATCGTCCGGATTGGTACAATCACGATTTTGCACCCGGACGAACGAAATCACTATTCAGACCCTGCATCGGTCGAAACTCGTGATTTTCCGCCTGGTCAACCAAAAATCACTGTTTTGACCAAGAACGGTTGTCAACAACGATCTCCGCCACAATCAGCAAGAAATCACGGTCGATCGTCCGGATCGGTAAAATCCCGATTTTGCGCCCGGACGAACGAAATCACTATTCTGACCCTACATCGGCCGAAACTCGTGATTTTCCGCCTGGTCAACCAAAAATCACTGTTTTGACCAGGAACGGTTGTCAACAACGATCTCCGCCACGATCAGCATGAAATCACGGTCGATCGTCCGGATCGGTAAAATCCCGATTTTGCACCCGGACGAACGAAATCACTTTTTAGATCTTGCATCGGCCGAAACTCGTGATTTTCTGCCTGGTCAACCAAAAATCACTGTTTTGACCAGGAACGGTTGTCAACAACGATCTCCGCCACGATCAGCATGAAATCACGGTCGATCGTCCGGATTGGTACAATCACGATTTTGCACCCGGACGAACGAAATCACTATTCAGACCCTGCATCGGTCGAAACTCGTGATTTTCCGCCTGGTCAACCAAAAATCACTGTTTTGACCAGGAACGGTTGTCAACAACGATCTCCGCCACGATCAGCATGAAATCACGGTCGATCGTCCGGATTGGTACAATCACGATTTTGCACCCGGACGAACGAAATCACTATTCAGACCCTGCATCGGTCGAAACTCGTGATTTTCCGCCTGGTCAACCAAAAATCACTGTTTTGACCAGGAACGGTTGTCAACAACGATCTCCGCCACGATCAGCATGAAATCACGGTCGATCGTCCGGATCGGTAAAATCACGATTTTGCGCCCGGACGAACGAAATCACTATTCAGACCCTGCATCGGCCGAAACTTGTGATTTTCCGCCTGGTCAACCAAAAATCACTGTTTTGACCAGGAACGGTTGTCAACAACGATCTCCGCCACGATCAGCATGAAATCACGGTCGATCAACCGGATTGGTACAATCACGATTTTGCACCCGGACGAACGAAATCACTATTCAGACCCTGCATTGGCCGAAACTCATGATTTTCCGCCTGGTCAACCAAAAATCACTGTTTTGACCTGGAATGGTTGTCAACAACGATCTCCGCCACGATCAGCATGAAATCACGGTCGATCGTCCGGATTGGTACAATCACGATTTTGCACCCGGACGAACGAAATCACTATTCAGACCCTGCATCGGTCGAAACTCGTGATTTTCCGCCTGGTCAACCAAAAATCACTGTTTTGACCAAGAACGGTTGTCAACAACGATCTCCGCCACAATCAGCAAGAAATCACGGTCGATCGTCCGGATCGGTAAAATCCCGATTTTGCGCCCGGACGAACGAAATCACTATTCTGACCCTACATCGGCCGAAACTCGTGATTTTCCGCCTGGTCAACCAAAAATCACTGTTTTGACCAGGAACGGTTGTCAACAACGATCTCCGCCACGATCAGCATGAAATCACGGTCGATCGTCCGGATCGGTAAAATCCCGATTTTGCACCCGGACGAACGAAATCACTTTTTAGATCTTGCATCGGCCGAAACTCGTGATTTTCTGCCTGGTCAACCAAAAATCACTGTTTTGACCAGGAACGGTTGTCAACAACGATCTCCGCCACGATCAGCATGAAATCACGGTCGATCGTCCGGATTGGTACAATCACGATTTTGCACCCGGACGAACGAAATCACTATTCAGACCCTGCATCGGTCGAAACTCGTGATTTTCCGCCTGGTCAACCAAAAATCACTGTTTTGACCAGGAACGGTTGTCAACAACGATCTCCGCCACGATCAGCATGAAATCACGGTCGATCGTCCGGATTGGTACAATCACGATTTTGCACCCGGACGAACGAAATCACTATTCAGACCCTGCATCGGTCGAAACTCGTGATTTTCCGCCTGGTCAACCAAAAATCACTGTTTTGACCAGGAACGGTTGTCAACAACGATCTCCGCCACGATCAGCATGAAATCACGGTCGATCGTCCGGATCGGTAAAATCACGATTTTGCGCCCGGACGAACGAAATCACTATTCAGACCCTGCATCGGCCGAAACTTGTGATTTTCCGCCTGGTCAACCAAAAATCACTGTTTTGACCAGGAACGGTTGTCAACAACGATCTCCACCACGATCAGCATGAAATCACGGTCGATCAACCGGATTGGTACAATCACGATTTTGCACCCGGACGAACGAAATCACTATTCAGACCCTGCATTGGCCGAAACTCATGATTTTCCGCCTGGTCAACCAAAAATCACTGTTTTGACCTGGAATGGTTGTCAACAACGATCTCCGCCACGATCAGCATGAAATCACGGTCGATCGTCCGGATTGGTACAATCACGATTTTGCACCCGGACGAACGAAATCACTATTCAGACCCTGCATCGGTCGAAACTCGTGATTTTCCGCCTGGTCAACCAAAAATCACTGTTTTGACCAAGAACGGTTGTCAACAACGATCTCCGCCACAATCAGCAAGAAATCACGGTCGATCGTCCGGATCGGTAAAATCCCGATTTTGCGCCCGGACGAACGAAATCACTATTCTGACCCTACATCGGCCGAAACTCGTGATTTTCCGCCTGGTCAACCAAAAATCACTGTTTTGACCAGGAACGGTTGTCAACAACGATCTCCGCCACGATCAGCATGAAATCACGGTCGATCGTCCGGATCGGTAAAATCCCGATTTTGCACCCGGACGAACGAAATCACTTTTTAGATCTTGCATCGGCCGAAACACGTGATTTTCTGCCTGGTCAACCAAAAATCACTGTTTTGACCAGGTACGGTTGTCAACAACGATCTCCGCCACGATCAGCATGAAATCACGGTCGATCGTCCGGATCGGTAAAATCACGATTTTGCGCCCGGACGAACGAAATCACTATTCAGACCCTGCATCGGCCGAAACTTGTGATTTTCCGCCTGGTCAACCAAAAATCACTGTTTTGACCAGGAACGGTTGTCAACAACGATCTCCACCACGATCAGCATGAAATCACGGTCGATCAACCGGATTGGTACAATCACGATTTTGCACCCGGACGAACGAAATCACTATTCAGACCCTGCATTGGCCGAAACTCGTGATTTTCCGCCTGGTCAACCAAAAATCACTGTTTTGACCTGGAATGGTTGTCAACAACGATCTCCGCCACGATCAGCATGAAATCACTGTCGATCGTCCGGATTGGTACAATCACGATTTTGCACCCGGACGAACGAAATCACTATTCAGACCCTGCATCGGTCGAAACTCGTGATTTTCCGCCTGGTCAACCAAAAATCACTGTTTTGACCAAGAACGGTTGTCAACAACGATCTCCGCCACAATCAGCAAGAAATCACGGTCGATCGTCCGGATCGGTAAAATCCCGATTTTGCGCCCGGACGAACGAAATCACTATTCTGACCCTACATCGGCCGAAACTCGTGATTTTCCGCCTGGTCAACCAAAAATCACTGTTTTGACCAGGAACGGTTGTCAACAACGATCTCCGCCACGATCAGCATGAAATCACGGTCGATCGTCCGGATCGGTAAAATCCCGATTTTGCACCCGGACGAACGAAATCACTTTTTAGATCTTGCATCGGCCGAAACTCGTGATTTTCAGCCTGGTCAACCAAAAATCACTGTTTTGACCAGGAACGGTTGTCAACAACGATCTCCGCCACGATCAGCATGAAATCACGGTCGATCGTCCGGATTGGTACAATCACGATTTTGCACCCGGACGAACGAAATCACTATTCAGACCCTGCATCGGTCGAAACTCGTGATTTTCCGCCTGGTCAACCAAAAATCACTGTTTTGACCAGGAACGGTTGTCAACAACGATCTCCGCCACGATCAGCATGAAATCACGGTCGATCGTCCGGATTGGTACAATCACGATTTTGCACCCGGACGAACGAAATCACTATTCAGACCCTGCATCGGTCGAAACTCGTGATTTTCCGCCTGGTCAACCAAAAATCACTGTTTTGACCAGGAACGGTTGTCAACAACGATCTCCGCCACGATCAGCATGAAATCACGGTCGATCGTCCGGATCGGTAAAATCCCGATTTTGCACCCGGACGAACGAAATCACTTTTTAGATCTTGCATCGGCCGAAACTCGTGATTTTCTGCCTGGTCAACCAAAAATCACTGTTTTGACCAGGTACGGTTGTCAACAACGATCTCCGCCACGATCAGCATGAAATCACGGTCGATCGTCCGGATCGGTAAAATCACGATTTTGCGCCCGGACGAACGAAATCACTATTCAGACCCTACATCGGCCGAAACTTGTGATTTTCCGCCTGGTCAACCAAAAATCACTGTTTTGACCAGGAACGGTTGTCAACAACGATCTCCACCACGATCAGCATGAAATCACGGTCGATCAACCGGATTGGTACAATCACGATTTTGCACCCGGACGAACGAAATCACTATTCAGACCCTGCATTGGCCGAAACTCGTGATTTTCAGCCTGGTCAACCAAAAATCACTGTTTTGACCAGGTACGGTTGTCAACAACGATCTCCGCCACGATCAGCATGAAATCACGGTCGATCGTCCGGATTGGTACAATCACGATTTTGCACCCGGACGAATGAAATCACTATTCAGACCCTGCATCGGTCGATACTCGTGATTTTCCGCCTGGTCAACCAAAAATCACTGTATTGACCAGGAACGGTTGTCAACAACGATCTCAGCCACAATCAGCAAGAAATCACGGTCGATCGTCCGGATCGGTAAAATCCCGATTTTGCACCCAGACGAACGAATTCACTTTTTAGACCTTGCATCGGCCGAAACTCGTGATTTTCCGCCTGGTCAACCAAAGATCACTGTTTTGACCAGGAACGGTTGTCAACAACGATCTCAGCCACAATCAGCAAGAAATCACGGTCGATCGTCCGGATCAGTAAAATCCCGATTTTGCACCCGGACGAACGAAATCACTTTTTAGACCTTGCATCGGCCGAAACTGGTGAATTTCTGCCTGGTCAACCAAAAATCACTGTTTTGACCAGGTACGGTTGTCAACAACGATCTCCGCCACGATCAGCAAGAAATCACGGTCGATCGTCCGGATTGGTACAATCACGATTTTGCACCCGGACGAACGAAATCACTATTCAGACCCTGCATCGGCCGAAACTCGTGATTTTCCGCCTGGTCAACCAAAAATCACTGTTTTGACCAGGTACGGTTGTCAACAACGATCTCCGCCACGATCAGCATGAAATCACGGTCGATCGTCCGGATTGGTACAATCACGATTTTGCACCCGGACGAACGAAATCACTATTCAGACCCTGCATCGGTCGAATCTCGTGATTTTCCGCCTGGTCAACCAAAAATCACTGTTTTGACCAGGTACGGTTGTCAACAACGATCTCCGCCACGATCAGCATGAAATCACGGTCGATCGTCCGGATTGGTACAATCACGATTTTGCACCCGGACGAATGAAATCACTATTCAGACCCTGCATCGGTCGATACTCGTGATTTTCCGCCTGGTCAACCAAAAATCACTGTTTTGACCAGGAACGGTTGTCAACAACGATCTCAGCCACAATCAGCAAGAAATCACGGTCGATCGTCCGGATCAGTAAAATCCCGATTTTGCACCCGGACGAACGAAATCACTTTTTAGACCTTGCATCGGCCGAAACTGGTGATTTTCTGCCTGGTCAACCAAAAATCACTGTTTTGACCAGGTACGGTTGTCAACAACGATCTCCGCCACGATCAGCAAGAAATCACGGTCGATCGTCCGGATTGGTACAATCACGATTTTGCACCCGGACGAACGAAATCACTATTCAGACCCTGCATCGGCCGAAACTCGTGATTTTCCGCCTGGTCAACCAAAAATCACTGTTTTGACCAGGAACGGTTGTCAACAACGATCTCCACCACGATCAGCATGAAATCACGGTCGATCAACCGGATTGGTACAATCACGATTTTGCACCCGGACGAACGAAATCACTATTCAGACCCTGCATTGGCCGAAACTCGTGATTTTCAGCCTGGTCAACCAAAAATCACTGTTTTGACCAGGTACGGTTGTCAACAACGATCTCCGCCACGATCAGCATGAAATCACGGTCGATCGTCCGGATTGGTACAATCACGATTTTGCACCCGGACGAATGAAATCACTATTCAGACCCTGCATCGGTCGATACTCGTGATTTTCCGCCTGGTCAACCAAAAATCACTGTATTGACCAGGAACGGTTGTCAACAACGATCTCAGCCACAATCAGCAAGAAATCACGGTCGATCGTCCGGATCGGTAAAATCCCGATTTTGCACCCAGACGAACGAATTCACTTTTTAGACCTTGCATCGGCCGAAACTCGTGATTTTCCGCCTGGTCAACCAAAGATCACTGTTTTGACCAGGAACGGTTGTCAACAACGATCTCAGCCACAATCAGCAAGAAATCACGGTCGATCGTCCGGATCAGTAAAATCCCGATTTTGCACCCGGACGAACGAAATCACTTTTTAGACCTTGCATCGGCCGAAACTGGTGAATTTCTGCCTGGTCAACCAAAAATCACTGTTTTGACCAGGTACGGTTGTCAACAACGATCTCCGCCACGATCAGCAAGAAATCACGGTCGATCGTCCGGATTGGTACAATCACGATTTTGCACCCGGACGAACGAAATCACTATTCAGACCCTGCATCGGCCGAAACTCGTGATTTTCCGCCTGGTCAACCAAAAATCACTGTTTTGACCAGGTACGGTTGTCAACAACGATCTCCGCCACGATCAGCATGAAATCACGGTCGATCGTCCGGATTGGTACAATCACGATTTTGCACCCGGACGAACGAAATCACTATTCAGACCCTGCATCGGTCGAATCTCGTGATTTTCCGCCTGGTCAACCAAAAATCACTGTTTTGACCAGGTACGGTTGTCAACAACGATCTCCGCCACGATCAGCATGAAATCACGGTCGATCGTCCGGATTGGTACAATCACGATTTTGCACCCGGACGAATGAAATCACTATTCAGACCCTGCATCGGTCGATACTCGTGATTTTCCGCCTGGTCAACCAAAAATCACTGTTTTGACCAGGAACGGTTGTCAACAACGATCTCAGCCACAATCAGCAAGAAATCACGGTCGATCGTCCGGATCAGTAAAATCCCGATTTTGCACCCGGACGAACGAAATCACTTTTTAGACCTTGCATCGGCCGAAACTGGTGATTTTCTGCCTGGTCAACCAAAAATCACTGTTTTGACCAGGTACGGTTGTCAACAACGATCTCCGCCACGATCAGCAAGAAATCACGGTCGATCGTCCGGATTGGTACAATCACGATTTTGCACCCGGACGAACGAAATCACTATTCAGACCCTGCATCGGCCGAAACTCGTGATTTTCCGCCTGGTCAACCAAAAATCACTGTTTTGACCAGGTACGGTTGTCAACAACGATCTCCGCCACGATCAGCATGAAATCACGGTCGATCGTCCGGATTGGAACAATCACGATTTTGCACCCGGACGAACGAAATCACTATTCAGACCCTGCATCGGTCGATACTCGTGATTTTCCGCCTGGTCAACCAAAAATCACTGTATTGACCAGGAACGGTTGTCAACAACGATCTCAGCCACAATCAGCAAGAAATCACGGTCGATCGTCCGGATCGGTAAAATCCCGATTTTGCACCCAGACGAACGAAATCACTTTTTAGACCTTGCATCGGCCGAAACTCGTGATTTTCCGCCTGGTCAACCAAAAATCACTGTTTTGACCAGGTACGGTTGTCAACAACGATCTCCACCCCGATCAGCATGTAATCACGGTCGATCGTCCGGATCGGTAGAATCACGATTTTGCACCCGGACGAACGAAATCACTATTCAGACCCTGCATCGGCCGAAACT
Source organism: Delonix regia (assembly GCA_037074485.1). Taxonomy (NCBI): domain Eukaryota; kingdom Viridiplantae; phylum Streptophyta; class Magnoliopsida; order Fabales; family Fabaceae; genus Delonix; species Delonix regia. Next base: position 1,053,127 of record JAYWLE010000016.1, read on the forward strand.
CGTGATTTTCCGCCTGGTCAACCAAAAATCACTGTTTTGACCAGGTACGGTTGTCAACAACGATCTCCGCCACGATCAGCATGAAATCACGGTCGATCACCCGGATCGGTGAGATCACGATTTTGCGCCCGGACGAACGAAATCACTATTCAGACCCTGCATCGGCCGAAACTCGTGATTTTCCGCCTGGTCTACTAAAAATCACTGTTTTGACCAGGAACGGTTGTCAACAACGATCTCCGCCACGATCAGCAAGAAATCACGGTCGATCGTCCGGATCGGTAAAATCACGATTTTGCGCCCGGACGAACGAAATCACTATTCTGACCCTACATCGGCCGAAACTCGTGATTTTCTGCCTGGTCAACCAAAAATCACTGTTTTGACCAGGAACGGTTGTCAACAACGATCTCCACCACGATCAGCATGAAATCACGGTCGATCAACCGGATTGGTACAATCACGATTTTGCACCCGGACGAACGAAATCACTATTCAGACCCTGCATTGGCCGAAACTCGTGATTTTCCGCCTGGTCAACCAAAAATCACTGTTTTGACCAGGTACGGTTGTCAACAACGATCTCCGCCACGATCAGCAAGAAATCACGGTCGATCGTCCGGATTGGTACAATCACGATTTTGCACCCGGACGAACGAAATCACTATTCAGACCCTGCATCGGCCGAAACTCGTGATTTTCCGCCTGGTCAACCAAAAATCACTGTTTTGACCAGGTACGGTTGTCAACAACGATCTCCGCCACGATCAGCATGAAATCACGGTCGATCGTCCGGATTGGAACAATCACGATTTTACACCCGGACGAACGAAATCACTATTCAGACCCTGCATCGGTCGATACTCGTGATTTTCCGCCTGGTCAACCAAAAATCACTGTATTGACCAGGAACGGTTGTCAACAACGATCTCAGCCACAATCAGCAAGAAATCACGGTCGATCGTCCGGATCGGTAAAATCCCGATTTTGCACCCAGACGAACGAAATCACTTTTTAGACCTTGCATCGGCCGAAACTCGTGATTTTCCGCCTGGTCAACCAAAAATCACTGTTTTGACCAGGTACGGTTGTCAACAACGATCTCCGCCCCGATCAGCATGTAATCACGGTCGATCGTCCGGATCGGTAGAATCACGATTTTGCACCCGGACGAACGAAATCACTATTCAGACCCTGCATCGGCCGAAACTCGTGATTTTCCGCCTGGTCAACCAAAAATCACTGTTTTGACCAGGTACGGTTGTCAACAACGATCTCCGCCACGATCAGCAAGAAATCACGGTCGATCACCCGGATCGGTGAGATCACGATTTTGCGCCCGGACGAACGAAATCACTATTCAGACCCTGCATCGGCCGAAACTCGTGATTTTCCGCCTGGTCTACTAAAAATCACTGTTTTGACCAGGAACGGTTGTCAACAACGATCTCCGCCACGATCAGCAAGAAATCACGGTCGATCGTCCGGATCGGTAAAATCACGATTTTGCGCCCGGACGAACGAAATCACTATTCTGACCCTACATCGGCCGAAACTCGTGATTTTCTGCCTGGTCAACCAAAAATCACTGTTTTGACCAGGAACGGTTGTCAACAACGATCTCCACCACGATCAGCATGAAATCACGGTCGATCAACCGGATTGGTACAATCACGATTTTGCACCCGGACGAACGAAATCACTATTCAGACCCTGCATTGGCCGAAACTCGTGATTTTCCGCCTGGTCATCCAAAAATCACTGTTTTGACCAGGTACGGTTGTCAACAACGATCTCCGCCACGATCAGCATGAAATCACGGTCGATCGTCCGGATTGGTACAATCACGATTTTGCACCCGGACGAATGAAATCACTATTCAGACCCTGCATCGGTCGATACTCGTGATTTTCCGCCTGGTCAACCAAAGATCACTGTTTTGACCAGGAACGGTTGTCAACAACGATCTCAGCCACAATCAGCAAGAAATCACGGTCGATCGTCCGGATCAGTAAAATCCCGATTTTGCACCCGGACGAACGAAATCACTTTTTAGACCTTGCATCGGCCGAAACTGGTGAATTTCTGCCTAGTCAACCAAAAATCACTGTTTTGACCAGGTACGGTTGTCAACAACGATCTCCGCCACGATCAGCAAGAAATCACGGTCGATCGTCCGGATTGGTACAATCACGATTTTGCACTCGGACGAACGAAATCACTATTCAGACCCTGCATCGGCCGAAACTCGTGATTTTCCGCCTGGTCAACCAAAAATCACTGTTTTGACCAGGTACGGTTGTCAACAACGATCTCCGCCACGATCAGCATGAAATCACGGTCGATCGTCCGGATTGGTACAATCACGATTTTGCACCCGGACGAACGAAATCACTATTCAGACCCTGCATCGGTCGAATCTCGTGATTTTCCGCCTGGTCAACCAAAAATCACTGTTTTGACCAGGTACGGTTGTCAACAACGATCTCCGCCACGATCAGCATGAAATCACGGTCGATCGTCCGGATTGGTACAATCACGATTTTGCACCCGGACGAATGAAATCACTATTCAGACCCTGCATCGGTCGATACTCGTGATTTTCCGCCTGGTCAACCAAAAATCACTGTTTTGACCAGGAACGGTTGTCAACAACGATCTCAGCCACAATCAGCAAGAAATCACGGTCGATCGTCCGGATCAGTAAAATCCCGATTTTGCACCCGGACGAACGAAATCACTTTTTAGACCTTGCATCGGCCGAAACTGGTGATTTTCTGCCTGGTCAACCAAAAATCACTGTTTTGACCAGGTACGGTTGTCAACAACGATCTCCGCCACGATCAGCAAGAAATCACGGTCGATCGTCCGGATTGGTACAATCACGATTTTGCACCCGGACGAACGAAATCACTATTCAGACCCTGCATTGGCCGAAACTCGTGATTTTCCGCCTGGTCATCCAAAAATCACTGTTTTGACCAGGTACGGTTGTCAACAACGATCTCCGCCACGATCAGCATGAAATCACGGTCGATCGTCCGGATTGGTACAATCACGATTTTGCACCCGGACGAATGAAATCACTATTCAGACCCTGCATCGGTCGATACTCGTGATTTTCCGCCTGGTCAACCAAAGATCACTGTTTTGACCAGGAACGGTTGTCAACAACGATCTCAGCCACAATCAGCAAGAAATCACGGTCGATCGTCCGGATCAGTAAAATCCCGATTTTGCACCCGGACGAACGAAATCACTTTTTAGACCTTGCATCGGCCGAAACTGGTGAATTTCTGCCTAGTCAACCAAAAATCACTGTTTTGACCAGGTACGGTTGTCAACAACGATCTCCGCCACGATCAGCAAGAAATCACGGTCGATCGTCCGGATTGGTACAATCACGATTTTGCACTCGGACGAACGAAATCACTATTCAGACCCTGCATCGGCCGAAACTCGTGATTTTCCGCCTGGTCAACCAAAAATCACTGTTTTGACCAGGTACGGTTGTCAACAACGATCTCCGCCACGATCAGCATGAAATCACGGTCGATCGTCCGGATTGGTACAATCACGATTTTGCACCCGGACGAACGAAATCACTATTCAGACCCTGCATCGGTCGAATCTCGTGATTTTCCGCCTGGTCAACCAAAAATCACTGTTTTGACCAGGTACGGTTGTCAACAACGATCTCCGCCACGATCAGCATGAAATCACGGTCGATCGTCCGGATTGGAACAATCACGATTTTGCACCCGGACGAACGAAATCACTATTCAGACCCTGCATCGGTCGATACTCGTGATTTTCCGCCTGGTCAACCAAAAATCACTGTATTGACCAGGAACGGTTGTCAACAACGATCTCAGCCACAATCAGCAAGAAATCACGGTCGATCGTCCGGATCGGTAAAATCCCGATTTTGCACCCAGACGAACGAAATCACTTTTTAGACCTTGCATCGGCCGAAACTCGTGATTTTCCGCCTGGTCAACCAAAAATCACTGTTTTGACCAGGTACGGTTGTCAACAACGATCTCCGCCCCGATCAGCATGTAATCACGGTCGATCGTCCGGATCGGTAGAATCACGATTTTGCACCCGGACGAACGAAATCACTATTCAGACCCTGCATCGGCCGAAACTCGTGATTTTCCGCCTGGTCAACCAAAAATCACTGTTTTGACCAGGTACGGTTGTCAACAACGATCTCCGCCACGATCAGCATGAAATCACGGTCGATCACCCGGATCGGTGAGATCACGATTTTGCGCCCGGACGAACGAAATCACTATTCAGACCCTGCATCGGCCGAAACTCGGGATTTTCCGCCTGGTCTACTAAAAATCACTGTTTTGACCAGGAACGGTTGTCAACAACGATCTCCGCCACGATCAGCAAGAAATCACGGTCGATCGTCCGGATCGGTAAAATCACTATTTTGCGCCCGGACGAACGAAATCACTATTCTGACCCTACATCGGCCGAAACTCGTGATTTTCTGCCTGGTCAACCAAAAATCACTGTTTTGACCAGGAACGGTTGTCAACAACGATCTCCACCACGATCAGCATGAAATCACGGTCGATCAACCGGATTGGTACAATCACGATTTTGCACCCGGACGAACGAAATCACTATTCAGACCCTGCATTGGCCGAAACTCGTGATTTTCCGCCTGGTCATCCAAAAATCACTGTTTTGACCAGGTACGGTTGTCAACAACGATCTCCGCCACGATCAGCATGAAATCACGGTCGATCGTCCGGATTGGTACAATCACGATTTTGCACCCGGACGAATGAAATCACTATTCAGACCCTGCATCGGTCGATACTCGTGATTTTCCGCCTGGTCAACCAAAAATCACTGTTTTGACCAGGAACGGTTGTCAAGAACGATCTCAGCCACAATCAGCAAGAAATCACGGTCGATCGTCCGGATCAGTAAAATCCCGATTTTGCACCCGGACGAACGAAATCACTTTTTAGACCTTGCATCGGCCGAAACTGGTGAATTTCTGCCTGGTCAACCAAAAATCACTGTTTTGACCAGGTACGGTTGTCAACAACGATCTCCGCCACGATCAGCAAGAAATCACGGTCGATCGTCCGGATTGGTACAATCACGATTTTGCACCCGGACGAACGAAATCACTATTCAGACCCTGCATCGGCCGAAACTCGTGATTTTCCGCCTGGTCAACCAAAAATCACTGTTTTGACCAGGTACGGTTGTCAACAACGATCTCCGCCCCGATCAGCATGTAATCACGGTCGATCGTCCGGATCGGTAGAATCACGATTTTGCACCCGGACGAACGAAATCACTATTCAGACCCTGCATCGGCCGAAACTCGTGATTTTCCGCCTGGTCAACCAAAAATCACTGTTTTGACCAGGTACGGTTGTCAACAACGATCTCCGCCACGATCAGCATGAAATCACGGTCGATCACCCGGATCGGTGAGATCACGATTTTGCGCCCGGACGAACGAAATCACTATTCAGACCCTGCATCGGCCGAAACTCGTGATTTTCCGCCTGGTCTACTAAAAATCACTGTTTTGACCAGGAACGGTTGTCAACAACGATCTCCGCCACGATCAGCAAGAAATCACGGTCGATCGTCCGGATCGGTAAAATCACGATTTTGCGCCCGGACGAACGAAATCACTATTCTGACCCTACATCGGCCGAAACTCGTGATTTTCTGCCTGGTCAACCAAAAATCACTGTTTTGACCAGGAACGGTTGTCAACAACGATCTCCACCACGATCAGCATGAAATCACGGTCGATCAACCGGATTGGTACAATCACGATTTTGCACCCGGACGAACGAAATCACTATTCAGACCCTGCATTGGCCGAAACTCGTGATTTTCCGCCTGGTCATCCAAAAATCACTGTTTTGACCAGGTACGGTTGTCAACAACGATCTCCGCCACGATCAGCATGAAATCACGGTCGATCGTCCGGATTGGTACAATCACGATTTTGCACCCGGACGAATGAAATCACTATTCAGACCCTGCATCGGTCGATACTCGTGATTTTCCGCCTGGTCAACCAAAGATCACTGTTTTGACCAGGAACGGTTGTCAACAACGATCTCAGCCACAATCAGCAAGAAATCACGGTCGATCGTCCGGATCAGTAAAATCCCGATTTTGCACCCGGACGAACGAAATCACTTTTTAGACCTTGCATCGGCCGAAACTGGTGAATTTCTGCCTGGTCAACCAAAAATCATTGTTTTGACCAGGTACGGTTGTCAACAACGATCTCCGCCACGATCAGCAAGAAATCACGGTCGATCGTCCGGATTGGTACAATCACGATTTTGCACCCGGACGAACGAAATCACTATTCAGACCCTGCATCGGCCGAAACTCGTGATTTTCCGCCTGGTCAACCAAAAATCACTGTTTTGACCAGGTACGGTTGTCAACAACGATCTCCGCCACGATCAGCATGAAATCACGGTCGATCGTCCGGATTGGTACAATCACGATTTTGCACCCGGACGAACGAAATCACTATTCAGACCCTGCATCGGTCGAATCTCGTGATTTTCCGCCTGGTCAACCAAAAATCACTGTTTTGACCAGGTACGGTTGTCAACAACGATCTCCGCCACGATCAGCATGAAATCACGGTCGATCGTCCGGATTGGTACAATCACGATTTTGCACCCGGACGAATGAAATCACTATTCAGACCCTGCATCGGTCGATACTCGTGATTTTCCCCCTGGTCAACCAAAAATCACTGTTTTGACCAGGAACGGTTGTCAACAACGATCTCAGCCACAATCAGCAAGAAATCACGGTCGATCGTCCGGATCAGTAAAATCCCGATTTTGTACCCGGACGAACGAAATCACTTTTTAGACCTTGCATCGGCCGAAACTGGTGATTTTCTGCCTGGTCAACCAAAAATCACTGTTTTGACCAGGTACGGTTGTCAACAACGATCTCCGCCACGATCAGCAAGAAATCACGGTCGATCGTCCGGATTGGTACAATCACGATTTTGCACCCGGACGAACGAAATCACTATTCAGACCCTGCATCGGCCGAAACTCGTGATTTTCCACCTGGTCAACCAAAAATCACTGTTTTGACCAGGTACGGTTGTCAACAACGATCTCCGCCATGATCAGCATGAAATCACGGTCGATCGTCCGGATTGGAACAATCACGATTTTGCACCCGGACGAACGAAATCACTATTCAGACCCTGCATCGGTCGATACTCGTGATTTTCCGCCTGGTCAACCAAAAATCACTGTATTGACCAGGAACGGTTGTCAACAACGATCTCAGCCCCAATCAGCAAGAAATCACGGTCGATCGTCCGGATCGGTAAAATCCCAATTTTGCACCCAGACGAACGAAATCACTTTTTAGACCTTGCATCGGCCGAAACTCGTGATTTTCCGCCTGGTCAACCAAAAATCACTGTTTTGACCAGGTACGGTTGTCAACAACGATCTCCGCCCCGATCAGCATGTAATCACGGTCGATCGTCCGGATCGGTAGAATCACGATTTTGCACCCGGACGAACGAAATCACTATTCAGACCCTGCATCGGCCGAAACTCGTGATTTTCCGCCTGGTCAACCAAAAATCACTGTTTTGACCAGGTACGGTTGTCAACAACGATCTCCGCCACGATCAGCATGAAATCACGGTCGATCACCCGGATCGGTGAGATCACGATTTTGCGCCCGGACGAACGAAATCACTATTCAGACCCTGCATCGGCCGAAACTCGGGATTTTCCGCCTGGTCTACTAAAAATCACTGTTTTGACCAGGAACGGTTGTCAACAACGATCTCCGCCACGATCAGCAAGAAATCACGGTCGATCGTCCGGATCGGTAAAATCACGATTTTGCGCCCGGACGAACGAAATCACTATTCTGACCCTACATCGGCCGAAACTCGTGATTTTCTGCCTGGTCAACCAAAAATCACTGTTTTGACCAGGAACGGTTGTCAACAACGATCTCCACCACGATCAGCATGAAATCACGGTCGATCAACCGGATTGGTACAATCACGATTTTGCACCCGGACGAACGAAATCACTATTCAGACCCTGCATTGGCCGAAACTCGTGATTTTCCGCCTGGTCATCCAAAAATCACTGTTTTGACCAGGTACGGTTGTCAACAACGATCTCCGCCACGATCAGCATGAAATCACGGTCGATCGTCCGGATTGGTACAATCACGATTTTGCACCCGGACGAATGAAATCACTATTCAGACCCTGCATCGGTCGATACTCGTGATTTTCCGCCTGGTCAACCAAAAATCACTGTTTTGACCGGGTACGGTTGTCAACAACGATCTCAGCCACAATCAGCAAGAAATCACGGTCGATCGTCCGGATCAGTAAAATCCCGATTTTGCACCCGGACGACCGAAATCACTTTTTAGACCTTGCATCGGCCGAAACTGGTGAATTTCTGCCTGGTCAACCAAAAATCACTGTTTTGACCAGGTACGGTTGTCAACAACGATCTCCGCCACGATCAGCAAGAAATCACGGTCGATCGTCCGGATTGGTACAATCACGATTTTGCACCCGGACGAACGAAATCACTATTCAGACCCTGCATCGGCCGAAACTCGTGATTTTCCGCCTGGTCAACCAAAAATCACTGTTTTGACCAGGTACGGTTGTCAACAACGATCTCCGCCACGATCAGCATGAAATCACGGTCGATCGTCCGGATTGGTACAATCACGATTTTGCACCCGGACGAACGAAATCACTATTCAGACCCTGCATCGGTCGATACTCGTGATTTTCCGCCTGGTCAACCAAAAATCACTGTTTTGACCAGGAACGGTTGTCAACAACGATCTCAGCCACAATCAGCAAGAAATCACGGTCGATCGTCCGGATCGGTAAAATCCCGATTTTGCACCCGGACGAACGAAATCACTTTTTAGGCCTTGCATTGGCCGAAACTGGTGATTTTCTGCCTGGTCAACCAAAAATCACTGTTTTGGCCAGGTACGGTTGTCAACAACGATCTCCGCCACGATCAGCAAGAAATCACGGTCGATCGTCCGGATCGGTAAAATCCCGATTTTGCACCCGGACGAACGAAATCACTTTTTAGGCCTTGCATTGGCCGAAACTGGTGATTTTCTGCCTGGTCAACCAAAAATCACTGTTTTGGCCAGGTACGGTTGTCAACAACGATCTCCGCCACGATCAGCAAGAAATCACGGTCGATCGTCCGGATTGGTACAATCACGATTTTGCGCCCGGACGAACGAAATCACTATTCAGACCCTGCATCGGCCGAAACTCGTGATTTTCCGCCTGGTCAACCAAAAATCACTGTTTTGACCAGGTACGGTTGTCAACAACGATCTCCGCCACGATCAGCATGAAATCACGGTCGATCGTCCGGATTGGTACAATCACGATTTTGCACCCGGACGAACGAAATCACTATTCAGACCCTGCATCGGTCGATACTCGTGATTTTCCGCCTGGTCAACCAAAAATCACTGTTTTGACCAGGAACGGTTGTCAACAACGATCTCAGCCACAATCAGCAAGAAATCACGGTCGATCGTCCGGATCGGTAAAATCCCGATTTTGCACCCGGACGAACGAAATCACTTTTTAGACCTTGCATTGGCCGAAACTGGTGATTTTCTGCCTGGTCAACCAAAAATCACTGTTTTGGCCAGGTACGGTTGTCAACAACGATCTCCGCCACGATCAGCAAGAAATCACGGTCGATCGTCCGGATTGGTACAATCACGATTTTGCGCCCGGACGAACGAAATCACTATTCAGACCCTACATCGGCCGAAACTCGTGATTTTCCGCCTGGTCTACTAAAAATCACTGTTTTGACCTGGAACGGTTGTCAACAACGATCTCCGCCACGATCAGCAAGAAATCACGGTCGATCGTCCGGATCGGTAAAATCACGATTTTGTACCCGGACGAACGAAATCACTTTTTAGACCTTGCATCGGCCGAAACTCGTGATCTTCCGCCTGGTCAACCAAAAATCACTGTTTTGACCAGGTACGGTTGTCAACAACGATCTCCGCCACGATCAGCATGTAATCATGGTCGATCGTCCGGATCGGTAGAATCACGATTTTGCTCCCGGACGAACGAAATCACTATTCAGACCCTACATCGGCCGAAACTGGTGATTTTCTGCCTGGTCAACCAAAAATCACTGTTTTGACCAGGTACGGTTGTCAACAACGATCTCCGCCACGATCAGCATGAAATCACGGTCGATCGTCCGGATTGGTACAATCACGATTTTGCACCCGGACGAATGAAATCACTATTCAGACCCTGCATCGGTCGATACTCGTGATTTTCCGCCTGGTCAACCAAAAATCACTGTATTGACCTGGAACGGTTGTCAACAACGATCTCAGCCACGATCAGCAAGAAATCACGGTCGATCGTCCGGATCAGTAAAATCCCGATTTTGCACCCAGACGAACGAAATCACTTTTTAGACCTTGCATCGGCCGAAACTCGTGATTTTCCGCCTGGTCAACCAAAAATCACTGTTTTGACCAGGTACGGTTGTCAACAACGATCTCCGCCCCGATCAGCATGTAATCACGGTCGATCGTCCGGATCGGTAGAATCACGATTTTGCACCCGGACGAACGAAATCACTATTCAGACCCTGCATCGGCCGAAACTCGTGATTTTCCGCCTGGTCAACCAAAAATCACTGTTTTGACCAGGTACGGTTGTCAACAACGATCTCCGCCACGATCAGCATGAAATCACGGTCGATCACCCGGATCGGTGAGATCACGATTTTGCGCCCGGACGAACGAAATCACTATTCAGACCCTGCATCGGCCGAAACTCGTGATTTTCCGCCTGGTCTACTAAAAATCACTGTTTTGACCTGGAACGGTTGTCAACAACGATCTCCGCCACGATCAGCAAGAAATCACGGTCGATCGTCCGGATCGGTAAAATCACGATTTTGCGCCCGGACGAACGAAATCACTATTCTGACCCTACATCGGCCGAAACTCGTGATTTTCTGCCTGGTCAACCAAAAATCACTGTTTTGACCAGGAACGGTTGTCAACAACGATCTCCGCCCCGATCAGCATGTAATCACGGTCGATCGTCCGGATCGGTAGAATCACGATTTTGCACCCGGACGAACGAAATCACTATTCAGACCCTGCATCGGCCGAAACTCGTGATTTTCCGCCTGGTCAACCAAAAATCACTGTTTTGACCAGGTACGGTTGTCAACAACGATCTCCGCCACGATCAGCATGAAATCACGGTCGATCTCCCGGATCGGTGAGATCACGATTTTGCGCCCGGACGAACGAAATCACTATTCAGACCCTGCATCGGCCGAAACTCGTGATTTTCCGCCTGGTCTACTAAAAATCACTGTTTTGACCTGGAACGGTTGTCAACAACGATCTCCGCCACGATCAGCAAGAAATCACGGTCGATCGTCCGGATCGGTAAAATCACGATTTTGCGCCCGGACGAACGAAATCACTATTCTGACCCTACATCGGCCGAAACTCGTGATTTTCTGCCTGGTCAACCAAAAATCACTGTTTTGACCAGGAACGGTTGTCAACAACGATCTCCGCCCCGATCAGCATGTAATCACGGTCGATCGTCCGGATTGGTACAATCACGATTTTGCACCCGGACGAACGAAATCACTATTCAGACCCTGCATCGGCCGAAACTCGTGATTTTCCGCCTGGTCAACCAAAAATCACTGTTTTGACCAGGTACGGTTGTCAACAACGATCTCCGCCACGATCAGCATGAAATCACGGTCGATCACCCGGATCGGTGAGATCACAATTTTGCGCCCGGACGAACGAAATCACTATTCAGACCCTGCATCGGCCGAAACTCGTGATTTTCCGCCTGGTCTACTAAAAATCACTGTTTTGACCTGGAACGGTTGTCAACAACGATCTCCGCCACGATCAGCAAGAAATCACGGTCGATCGTCTGGATCGGTAAAATCACGATTTTGCGCCCGGACGAACGAAATCACTATTCTGACCCTACATCGGCCGAAACTCGTGATTTTCTGCCTGGTCAACCAAAAATCACTGTTTTGACCTGGAACGGTTGTCAACAACGATCTCCGCCACGATCAGCAAGAAATCACGGTCGATCGTCCGGATTGGTACAATCACGATTTTGCACCCGGACGAACGAAATCACTATTCAGACCCTGCATCGGCCGAAACTCGTGATTTTCCGCCTGGTCAACCAAAAATCACTGTTTTGACCAGGTACGGTTGTCAACAACGATCTCCGCCACGATCAGCATGAAATCACGGTCGATCGTCCGGATTGGTACAATCACGATTTTGCACCCGGACGAACGAAATCACTATTCAGACCCTGCATCGGTCGATACTCGTGATTTTCCGCCTGGTCAACCAAAAATCACTGTTTTGACCAGGAACGGTTGTCAACAACGATCTCAGCCACAATCAGCAAGAAATCACGGTCGATCGTCCGGATCGGTAAAATCCCGATTTTGCACCCGGACGAACGAAATCACTTTTTAGACCTTGCATTGGCCGAAACTGGTGATTTTCTGCCTGGTCAACCAAAAATCACTGTTTTGACCAGGAACGGTTGTCAACAACGATCTCCGCCACGATCAGCATGAAATCACGGTCGATCGTCCGGATTGGTACAATCACGATTTTGCACCCGGACGAACGAAATCACTATTCAGACCCTGCATCGGCCGAAACTCGTGATTTTCCGCCTGGTCTACTAAAAATCACTGTTTTGACCTGGAACGGTTGTCAACAACGATCTCCGCCACGATCAGCAAGAAATCACGGTCGATCGTCCGGATCGGTAAAATCACGATTTTGCGCCCGGACGAACGAAATCACTATTCTGACCCTACATCGGCCGAAACTCGTGATTTTCTGCCTGGTCAACCAAAAATCACTGTTTTGACCAGGAACGGTTGTCAACAACGATCTCCGCCCCGATCAGCATGTAATCACGGTCGATCGTCCGGATTGGTACAATCACGATTTTGCACCCGGACGAACGAAATCACTATTCAGACCCTGCATCGGCCGAAACTCGTGATTTTCCGCCTGGTCAACCAAAAATCACTGTTTTGACCAGGTACGGTTGTCAACAACGATCTCCGCCACGATCAGCATGAAATCACGGTCGATCACCCGGATCGGTGAGATCACGATTTTGCGCCCGGACGAACGAAATCACTATTCAGACCCTGCATCGGCCGAAACTCGTGATTTTCCGCCTGGTCTACTAAAAATCACTGTTTTGACCTGGAACGGTTGTCAACAACGATCTCCGCCACGATCAGCAAGAAATCACGGTCGATCGTCCGGATCGGTAAAATCACGATTTTGCGCCCGGACGAACGAAATCACTATTCTGACCCTACATCGGCCGAAACTCGTGATTTTCTGCCTGGTCAACCAAAAATCACTGTTTTGACCAGGAACGGTTGTCAACAACGATCTCCGCCACGATCAGCAAGAAATCACGGTCGATCGTCCGGATTGGTACAATCACGATTTTGCACCCGGACGAACGAAATCACTATTCAGACCCTGCATCGGCCGAAACTCGTGATTTTCCGCCTGGTCAACCAAAAATCACTGTTTTGACCAGGTACGGTTGTCAACAACGATCTCCGCCACGATCAGCATGAAATCACGGTCGATCGTCCGGATTGGTACAATCACGATTTTGCACCCGGACGAACGAAATCACTATTCAGACCCTGCATCGGTCGAAACTCGTGATTTTCCGCCTGGTCAACCAAAAATCACTGTTTTGACCAGGAACGGTTGTCAACAACGATCTCCGCCACGATCAGCATGAAATCACGGTCGATCGTCCGGATTGGTACAATCACGATTTTGCACCCGGACGAACGAAATCACTATTCAGACCCTGCATCGGTCGAAACTCGTGATTTTCCGCCTGGTCAACCAAAAATCACTGTTTTGACCAGGAACGGTTGTCAACAACGATCTCCGCCACGATCAGCATGAAATCACGGTCGATCGTCCGGATTGGTACAATCACGATTTTGCACCCGGACGAACGAAATCACTATTCAGACCCTGCATCGGCCGAAACTCGTGATTTTCTGCCTGGTCAACCAAAAATCACTGTTTTGACCAGGTACGGTTGTCAACAACGATCTCCGCCACGATCAGCATGAAATCACGGTCGATCGTTCGGATCGGTAAAATCACGATTTTGCGCCCGGACGAACGAAATCACTATTCAGACCCTGCATCGGCCGAAACTTGTGATTTTCCGCCTGGTCAACCAAAAATCACTGTTTTGACCAGGAACGGTTGTCAACAACGATCTCCACCACGATCAGCATGAAGTCACGGTCGATCAACCGGATTGGTACAATCACGATTTTGCACCCGGACGAACGAAATCACTATTCAGACCCTGCATTGGCCGAAACTCGTGATTTTCAGCCTGGTCAACCAAAAATCACTGTTTTGACCAGGTACGGTTGTCAACAACGATCTCCGCCACGATCAGCATGAAATCACGGTCGATCGTCCGGATTGGTACAATCACGATTTTGCACCCGGACGAATGAAATCACTATTCAAACCCTGCATCGGTCGATACTCGTGATTTTCCGCCTGGTCAACCAAAAATCACTGTATTGACCAGGAACGGTTGTCAACAACGATCTCAGCCACAATCAGCAAGAAATCACGGTCGATCGTCCGGATCGGTAAAATCCCGATTTTGCACCCAGACGAACGAAATCACTTTTTAGACCTTGCATCGGCCGAAACTCGTGATTTTCCGCCTGGTCAACCAAAAATCACTGTTTTGACCAGGTACGGTTGTCAACAACGATCTCCGCCCCGATCAGCATGTAATCACAGTCGATCGTCCGGATCGGTAGAATCACGATTTTGCACCCGGACGAACGAAATCACTGTCCAGACCCTGCATCGGCCGAAACTCGTGATTTTCCGCCTGGTCAACCAAAAATCACTGTTTTGACCAGGTACGGTTGTCAACAACGATCTCCGCCACGATCAGCATGAAATCACGGTCGATCACCCGGATCGGTGAGATCACGATTTTGCGCCCGGACGAACGAAATCACTATTCAGACCCTGCATCGGCCGAAACTCGTGATTTTCCGCCTGGTCTACTAAAAATCACTGTTTTGACCAGGAACGGTTGTCAACAACGATCTCCGCCACGATCAGCAAGAAATCACGGTCGATCGTCCGGATCGGTAAAATCACGATTTTGCGCCCGAACGAACGAAATCACTATTCTGACCCTACATCGGCCGAAACTCGTGATTTTCTGCCTGGTCAACCAAAAATCACTGTTTTGACCAGGAACGGTTGTCAACAACGATCTCCGCCACGATCAGCAAGAAATCACGGTCGATCGTCCGGATTGGTACAATCACGATTTTGCACCCGGACGAACGAAATCACTATTCAGACCCTGCATCGGTCGAAACTCGTGATTTTCTGCCTGGTCAACCAAAAATCACTGTTTTGACCAGGAACGGTTGTCAACAACGATCTCCGCCACGATCAGCAAGAAATCACGGTCGATCGTCCGGATTGGTACAATCACGATTTTGCACCCGGACGAACGAAATCACTATTCAGACCCTGCATCGGCCGAAACTCGTGATTTTCCGCCTGGTCAACCAAAAATCACTGTTTTGACCAGGTACGGTTGTCAACAACGATCTCCGCCACGATCAGCATGAAATCACGGTCGATCGTCCGGATTGGTACAATCACGATTTTGCACCCGGACGAACGAAATCACTATTCAGACCCTGCATCGGTCGAAACTCGTGATTTTCCGCCTGGTCAACCAAAAATCACTGTTTTGACCAGGAACGGTTGTCAACAACGATCTCCGCCACGATCAGCATGAAATCACGGTCGATCGTCCGGATTGGTACAATCACGATTTTGCACCCGGACGAACGAAATCACTATTCAGACCCTGCATCGGTCGAAACTCGTGATTTTCCGCCTGGTCAACCAAAAATCACTGTTTTGACCAGGAACGGTTGTCAACAACGATCTCCGCCACGATCAGCATGAAATCACGGTCGATCGTCCGGATTGGTACAATCACGATTTTGCACCCGGACGAACGAAATCACTATTCAGACCCTGCATCGGCCGAAACTCGTGATTTTCTGCCTGGTCAACCAAAAATCACTGTTTTGACCAGGTACGGTTGTCAACAACGATCTCCGCCACGATCAGCATGAAATCACGGTCGATCGTTCGGATCGGTAAAATCACGATTTTGCGCCCGGACGAACGAAATCACTATTCAGACCCTGCATCGGCCGAAACTTGTGATTTTCCGCCTGGTCAACCAAAAATCACTGTTTTGACCAGGAACGGTTGTCAACAACGATCTCCACCACGATCAGCATGAAGTCACGGTCGATCAACCGGATTGGTACAATCACGATTTTGCACCCGGACGAACGAAATCACTATTCAGACCCTGCATTGGCCGAAACTCGTGATTTTCAGCCTGGTCAACCAAAAATCACTGTTTTGACCAGGTACGGTTGTCAACAACGATCTCCGCCACGATCAGCATGAAATCACGGTCGATCGTCCGGATTGGTACAATCACGATTTTGCACCCGGACGAATGAAATCACTATTCAAACCCTGCATCGGTCGATACTCGTGATTTTCCGCCTGGTCAACCAAAAATCACTGTATTGACCAGGAACGGTTGTCAACAACGATCTCAGCCACAATCAGCAAGAAATCACGGTCGATCGTCCGGATCGGTAAAATCCCGATTTTGCACCCAGACGAACGAAATCACTTTTTAGACCTTGCATCGGCCGAAACTCGTGATTTTCCGCCTGGTCAACCAAAAATCACTGTTTTGACCAGGTACGGTTGTCAACAACGATCTCCGCCCCGATCAGCATGTAATCACAGTCGATCGTCCGGATCGGTAGAATCACGATTTTGCACCCGGACGAACGAAATCACTGTCCAGACCCTGCATCGGCCGAAACTCGTGATTTTCCGCCTGGTCAACCAAAAATCACTGTTTTGACCAGGTACGGTTGTCAACAACGATCTCCGCCACGATCAGCATGAAATCACGGTCGATCACCCGGATCGGTGAGATCACGATTTTGCGCCCGGACGAACGAAATCACTATTCAGACCCTGCATCGGCCGAAACTCGTGATTTTCCGCCTGGTCTACTAAAAATCACTGTTTTGACCAGGAACGGTTGTCAACAACGATCTCCGCCACGATCAGCAAGAAATCACGGTCGATCGTCCGGATCGGTAAAATCACGATTTTGCGCCCGAACGAACGAAATCACTATTCTGACCCTACATCGGCCGAAACTCGTGATTTTCTGCCTGGTCAACCAAAAATCACTGTTTTGACCAGGAACGGTTGTCAACAACGATCTCCGCCACGATCAGCAAGAAATCACGGTCGATCGTCCGGATTGGTACAATCACGATTTTGCACCCGGACGAACGAAATCACTATTCAGACCCTGCATCGGCCGAAACTCGTGATTTTCCGCCTGGTCAACCAAAAATCACTGTTTTGACCAGGTACGGTTGTCAACAACGATCTCCGCCACGATCAGCATGAAATCACGGTCGATCGTCCGGATTGGTACAATCACGATTTTGCACCCGGACGAACGAAATCACTATTCAGACCCTGCATCGGTCGAAACTCGTGATTTTCCGCCTGGTCAACCAAAAATCACTGTTTTGACCAGGAACGGTTGTCAACAACGATCTCCGCCACGATCAGCATGAAATCACGGTCGATCGTCCGGATTGGTACAATCACGATTTTGCACCCGGACGAACGAAATCACTATTCAGACCCTGCATCGGTCGAAACTCGTGATTTTCCGCCTGGTCAACCAAAAATCACTGTTTTGACCAGGAACGGTTGTCAACAACGTTCTCCGCCACGATCAGCATGAAATCACGGTCGATCGTCCGGATTGGTACAATCACGATTTTGCACCCGGACGAACGAAATCACTATTCAGACCCTGCATCGGCCGAAACTCGTGATTTTCTGCCTGGTCAACCAAAAATCACTGTTTTGACCAGGTACGGTTGTCAACAACGATCTCCGCCACGATCAGCATGAAATCACGGTCGATCGTTCGGATCGGTAAAATCACGATTTTGCGCCCGGACGAACGAAATCACTATTCAGACCCTGCATCGGCCGAAACTTGTGATTTTCCGCCTGGTCAACCAAAAATCACTGTTTTGACCAGGAACGGTTGTCAACAACGATCTCCACCACGATCAGCATGAAATCACGGTCGATCAACCGGATTGGTACAATCACGATTTTGCACCCGGACGAACGAAATCACTATTCAGACCCTGCATTGGCCGAAACTCGTGATTTTCAGCCTGGTCAACCAAAAATCACTGTTTTGACCAGGTACGGTTGTCAACAACGATCTCCGCCACGATCAGCATGAAATCACGGTCGATCGTCCGGATTGGTACAATCACGATTTTGCACCCGGACGAATGAAATCACTATTCAAACCCTGCATCGGTCGATACTCGTGATTTTCCGCCTGGTCAACCAAAAATCACTGTATTGACCAGGAACGGTTGTCAACAACGATCTCAGCCACAATCAGCAAGAAATCACGGTCGATCGTCCGGATCGGTAAAATCCCGATTTTGCACCCAGACGAACGAAATCACTTTTTAGACCTTGCATCGGCCGAAACTCGTGATTTTCCGCCTGGTCAACCAAAAATCACTGTTTTGACCAGGTACGGTTGTCAACAACGATCTCCGCCCCGATCAGCATGTAATCACAGTCGATCGTCCGGATCGGTAGAATCACGATTTTGCACCCGGACGAACGAAATCACTGTCCAGACCCTGCATCGGCCGAAACTCGTGATTTTCCGCCTGGTCAACCAAAAATCACTGTTTTGACCAGGTACGGTTGTCAACAACGATCTCCGCCACGATCAGCATGAAATCACGGTCGATCACCCGGATCGGTGAGATCACGATTTTGCGCCCGGACGAACGAAATCACTATTCAGACCCTGCATCGGCCGAAACTCGTGATTTTCCGCCTGGTCTACTAAAAATCACTGTTTTGACCAGGAACGGTTGTCAACAACGATCTCCGCCACGATCAGCAAGAAATCACGGTCGATCGTCCGGATCGGTAAAATCACGATTTTGCGCCCGAACGAACGAAATCACTATTCTGACCCTACATCGGCCGAAACTCGTGATTTTCTGCCTGGTCAACCAAAAATCACTGTTTTGACCAGGAACGGTTGTCAACAACGATCTCCACCACGATCAGCATGAAATCACGGTCGATCAACCGGATTGGTACAATTACGATTTTGCACCCGGACGAACGAAATCACTATTCAGACCCTGCATTGGCCGAAACTCGTGATTTTCCGCCTGGTCAACCAAAAATCACTGTTTTGACCAGGTACGGTTGTCAACAACGATCTCCGCCACGATCAGCATGAAATCACGGTCGATCGTCCGGATTGGTACAATCACGATTTTGCACCCGGACGAATGAAATCACTATTCAGACCCTGCATCGGTCGATACTCGTGATTTTCCGCCTGGTCAACCAAAAATCACTGTTTTGACCAGGAACGGTTGTCAACAACGATCTCAGCCACAATCAGCAAGAAATCACGGTCGATCGTCCGGATCGGTAAAATCCCGATTTTGCACCCGGACGAACGAAATCACTTTTTAGACCTTGCATCGGCCGAAACTCGTGATTTTCTGCCTGGTCAACCAAAAATCACTGTTTTGACCAGGTACGGTTGTCAACAACGATCTCCGCCACGATCAGCAAGAAATCACGGTCGATCGTCCGGATTGGTACAATCACGATTTTGCACCCGGACGAACGAAATCACTATTCAGACCCTGCATCGGTCGATACTCGTGATTTTCCGCCTGGTCAACCAAAAATCACTGTTTTGACCAGGAACGGTTGTCAACAACGATCTCAGCCACAATCAGCAAGAAATCACGGTCGATCGTCCGGATCGGTAAAATCCCGATTTTGCACCCGGACGAACGAAATCACTTTTTAGACCTTGCATTGGCCGAAACTGGTGATTTTCTGCCTGGTCAACCAAAAATCACTGTTTTGACCGGGTACGGTTGTCAACAACGATCTCCGCCACGATCAGCAAGAAATCACGGTCGATCGTCCGGATTGGTACAATCACGATTTTGCGCCCGGACGAACGAAATCACTATTCAGACCCTGCATCGGCCGAAACTCGTGATTTTCCGCCTGGTCTACTAAGAATCACTGTTTTGACCTGGAACGGTTGTCAACAACGATCTCCGCCACGATCAGCAAGAAATCACGGTCGATCGTCCGGATCGGTAAAATCACGATTTTGTACCCGGACGAACGAAATCACTTTTTAGACCTTGCATCGGCCGAAACTCGTGATTTTCCGCCTGGTCAACCAAAAATCACTGTTTTGACCAGGTACGGTTGTCAACAACGATCTCCGCCACGATCAGCATGTAATCACGGTCGATCGTCCGGATCGGTAGAATCACGATTTTGCACCCGGACGAACGAAATCACTATTCAGACCCTACATCGGCCGAAACTCGTGATATTCCGCCTGGTCAACCAAAAATCACAGTTTTGACCAGGTACGGTTGTCAACAACGATCTCCGCCACGATCAGCATGAAATCACGGTCGATCGTCCGGATTGGTACAATCACGGTTTTGCACCCGGACGAATGAAATCACTATTCAGACCCTGCATCGGTCGATACTTGTGATTTTCCGCCTGGTCAACCAAAAATCACTGTATTGACCAGGAACGGTTGTCAACAACGATCTCAGCCACAATCAGCAAGAAATCACGGTCGATCGTCCGGATCGGTAAAATCCCGATTTTGCACCCAGATGAACGAAATCACTTTTTAGACCTTGCATCGGCCGAAACTCGTGATTTTCCGCCTGGTCAACCAAAAATCACTGTTTTGACCAGGTACGGTTGTCAACAACGATCTCCGCCCCGATCAGCATGTAATCACGGTCGATCGTCCGGATCGGTAGAATCACGATTTTGCACCCGGACGAACGAAATCACTATTCAGACCCTGCATCGGCCGAAACTCGTGATTTTCCGCCTGGTCTACTAAAAATCACTGTTTTGACCAGGTACGGTTGTCAACAACGATCTCCGCCACGATCAGCATGAAATCACGGTCGATCACCCGGATTGGTGAGATCACGATTTTGCGCCCGGACGAACGAAATCACTATTCAGACCCTGCATCGGCCGAAACTCGTGATTTTCCGCCTGGTCTACTAAAAATCACTGTTTTGACCAGGAACGGTTGTCAACAACGATCTCCGCCACGATCAGCAAGAAATCACGGTCGATCGTCCGGATTGGTAAAATCACGATTTTGCACCCGGACGAACGAAATCACTATTCAGACCCTGCATCGGCCGAAACTCGTGATTTTCCGCCTGGTCAACCAAAAATCACTGTTTTGACCAGGTACGGTTGTCAACAACGATCTCCGCCACGATCAGCATGAAATCACGGTCGATCGTCCGGATTGGTACAATCACGATTTTGCACCCGGACGAACGAAATCACTATTCAGACCCTGCATCGGTCGATACTCGTGATTTTCTGCCTGGTCAACCAAAAATCACTGTTTTGACCAGGAACGGTTGTCAACAACGATCTCAGCCACAATCAGCAAGAAATCACGGTCGATCGTCCGGATCGGTAAAATCCCGATTTTGCACCCGGACGAACGAAATCACTTTTTAGACCTTGCATTGGCCGAAACTGGTGATTTTCTGCCTGGTCAACCAAAAATCACTGTTTTGACCGGGTACGGTTGTCAACAACGATCTCCGCCACGATCAGCAAGAAATCACGGTCGATCGTCCGGATTGGTACAATCACGATTTTGCGCCCGGACGAACGAAATCACTATTCAGACCCTGCATCGGCCGAAACTCGTGATTTTCCGCCTGGTCTACTAAGAATCACTGTTTTGACCTGGAACGGTTGTCAACAACGATCTCCGCCACGATCAGCAAGAAATCACGGTCGATCGTCCGGATCGGTAAAATCACGATTTTGTACCTGGACGAACGAAATCACTTTTTAGACCTTGCATCGGCCGAAACTCGTGATTTTCCGCCTGGTCAACCAAAAATCACTGTTTTGACCAGGTACGGTTGTCAACAACGATCTCCGCCACGATCAGCATGTAATCACGGTCGATCGTCCGGATCGGTAGAATCACGATTTTGCACCCGGACGAACGAAATCACTATTCAGACCCTACATCGGCCGAAACTCGTGATATTCCGCCTGGTCAACCAAAAATCACAGTTTTGACCAGGTACGGTTGTCAACAACGATCTCCGCCACGATCAGCATGAAATCACGGTCGATCGTCCGGATTGGTACAATCACGATTTTGCACCCGGACGAATGAAATCACTATTCAGACCCTGCATCGGTCGATACTTGTGATTTTCCGCCTGGTCAACCAAAAATCACTGTATTGACCAGGAACGGTTGTCAACAACGATCTCAGCCACAATCAGCAAGAAATCACGGTCGATCGTCCGGATCGGTAAAATCCCGATTTTGCACCCAGATGAACGAAATCACTTTTTAGACCTTGCATCGGCCGAAGCTCGTGATTTTCCGCCTGGTCAACCAAAAATCACTGTTTTGACCAGGTACGGTTGTCAACAACGATCTCCGCCCCGATCAGCATGTAATCACGGTCGATCGTCCGGATCGGTAGAATCACGATTTTGCACCCGGACGAACGAAATCACTATTCAGACCCTGCATCGGCCGAAACTCGTGATTTTCCGCCTGGTCTACTAAAAATCACTGTTTTGACCAGGTACGGTTGTCAACAACGATCTCCGCCACGATCAGCATGAAATCACGGTCGATCACCCGGATTGGTGAGATCACGATTTTGCGCCCGGACGAATGAAATCACTATTCTGACCCTGCATCGGTCGATACTCGTGATTTTCCGCCTGGTCAACCAAAAATCACTGTTTTGACCAGGAACGGTTGTCAACAACGATCTCAGCCACGATCAGCATGAAATCACGGTCGATCGTCCGGATCGGTAAAATCCCGATTTTGCACCCGGACGAACGAAATCACATTTTAGACCTTGCATCGGCCGAAACTGGTGATTTTCTGCCTGGTCAACCAAAAATCACTGTTTTGACCAGGTACGGTTGTCAACAACGATCTCCGCCACGATCAGCAAGAAATCACGGTCGATCGTCCGGATTGGTACAATCATGATTTTGCACCCGGACGAACGAAATCACTATTCAGACCCTGCATCGGCCGAAACTCGTGATTTTCCGCCTGGTCAACCAAAAATCACTGTTTTGACCAGGTACGGTTGTCAACAACGATCTCCGCCACGATCAGCATGAAATCACGGTCGATCGTCCGGATTGGTACAATCACGATTTTGCACCCGGACGAATGAAATCACTATTCAGACCCTGCATCGGTCGATACTCGTGATTTTCCGCCTGGTCAACCAAAAATCACTGTTTTGACCAGGAACGGTTGTCAACAACGATCTCAGCCGCAATCAGCAAGAAATCACGGTCGATCGTCCGGATCGGTAAAATCCCGATTTTGCACCCGGACGAACGAAATCACTTTTTAGACCTTGCATCGGCCGAAACTGGTGATTTTCTGCCTGGTCAACCAAAAATCACTGTTTTGACCAGGTACGGTTGTCAACAACGATCTCCGCCCCGATCAGCATGTAATCACGGTCGATCGTCCGGATCGGTAGAATCACGATTTTGCACCCGGACGAACGAAATCACTATTCAGACCCTGCATCGGCCGAAACTCGTGATTTTCCGCCTGGTCTACTAAAAATCACTGTTTTGACCAGGTACGGTTGTCAACAACGATCTCCGCCACGATCAGCATGAAATCACGGTCGATCACCCGGATTGGTGAGATCACGATTTTGCGCCCGGACGAACGAAATCACTATTCAGACCCTGCATCGGCCGAAACTCGTGATTTTCCGCCTGGTCTACTAAAAATCACTGTTTTGACCAGGAACGGTTGTCAACAACGATCTCCGCCACGATCAGCAAGAAATCACGGTCGATCGTCCGGATCGGTAAAATCACGATTTTGCGCCCGGACGAACGAAATCACTATTCTGACCCTACATCGGCCGAAACTCGTGATTTTCTGCCTGGTCAACCAAAAATCACTGTTTTGACCAGGAACGGTTGTCAACAACGATCTCCACCACGATCAGCATGAAATCACGGTCGATCAACCGGATTGGTACAATCACGATTTTGCACCCGGACGAACGAAATCACTATTCAGACCCTGCATTGGCCGAAACTCGTGATTTTCCGCCTGGTCAACCAAAAATCACTGTTTTGACCAGGTACGGTTGTCAACAACGATCTCCGCCACGATCAGCATGAAATCATGGTCGATCGTCCGGATTGGTACAATCACGATTTTGCACCCGGACGAATGAAATCACTATTCTGACCCTGCATCGGTCGATACTCGTGATTTTCCGCCTGGTCAACCAAAAATCACTGTTTTGACCAGGAACGGTTGTCAACAACGATCTCAGCCACGATCAGCAAGAAATCACGGTCGATCGTCCGGATCGGTAAAATCCCGATTTTGCACCCGGACGAATGAAATCACTATTCAGACCCTGCATCGGTCGATACTCGTGATTTTCCGCCTGGTCAACCGAAAATCACTGTTTTGACCAGGTACGGTTGTCAACAACGATCTCCGCCCCGATCAGCATGTAATCACGGTCGATCGTCCGGATTGGTACAATCACGATTTTGCACCCGGACGAATGAAATCACTATTCTGACCCTGCATCGGTCGATACTCGTGATTTTCCGCCTGGTCAACCAAAAATCACTGTTTTGACCAGGAACGGTTGTCAACAACGATCTCAGCCACGATCAGCATGAAATCACGGTCGATCGTCCGGATCGGTAAAATCCCGATTTTGCACCCGGACGAACGAAATCACTTTTTAGACCTTGCATCGGCCGAAACTGGTGATTTTCTGCCTGGTCAACCAAAAATCACTGTTTTGACCAGGTACGGTTGTCAACAACGATCTCCGCCACGATCAGCAAGAAATCACGGTCGATCGTCCGGATTGGTACAATCATGATTTTGCACCCGGACGAACGAAATCACTATTCAGACCCTGCATCGGCCGAAACTCGTGATTTTCCGCCTGGTCAACCAAAAATCACTGTTTTGACCAGGTACGGTTGTCAACAACGATCTCCGCCACGATCAGCATGAAATCACGGTCGATCGTCCGGATTGGTACAATCACGATTTTGCACCCGGACGAATGAAATCACTATTCAGACCCTGCATCGGTCGATACTTGTGATTTTCCGCCTGGTCAACCAAAAATCACTGTATTGACCAGGAACGGTTGTCAACAACGATCTCAGCCACAATCAGCAAGAAATCACGGTCGATCGTCCGGATCGGTAAAATCCCGATTTTGCACCCAGATGAACGAAATCACTTTTTAGACCTTGCATCGGCCGAAGCTCGTGATTTTCCGCCTGGTCAACCAAAAATCACTGTTTTGACCAGGTACGGTTGTCAACAACGATCTCCGCCCCGATCAGCATGTAATCACGGTCGATCGTCCGGATCGGTAGAATCACGATTTTGCACCCGGACGAACGAAATCACTATTCAGACCCTGCATCGGCCGAAACTCGTGATTTTCCGCCTGGTCTACTAAAAATCACTGTTTTGACCAGGTACGGTTGTCAACAACGATCTCCGCCACGATCAGCATGAAATCACGGTCGATCACCCGGATTGGTGAGATCACGATTTTGCGCCCGGACGAATGAAATCACTATTCTGACCCTGCATCGGTCGATACTCGTGATTTTCCGCCTGGTCAACCAAAAATCACTGTTTTGACCAGGAACGGTTGTCAACAACGATCTCAGCCACGATCAGCATGAAATCACGGTCGATCGTCCGGATCGGTAAAATCCCGATTTTGCACCCGGACGAACGAAATCACATTTTAGACCTTGCATCGGCCGAAACTGGTGATTTTCTGCCTGGTCAACCAAAAATCACTGTTTTGACCAGGTACGGTTGTCAACAACGATCTCCGCCACGATCAGCAAGAAATCACGGTCGATCGTCCGGATTGGTACAATCATGATTTTGCACCCGGACGAACGAAATCACTATTCAGACCCTGCATCGGCCGAAACTCGTGATTTTCCGCCTGGTCAACCAAAAATCACTGTTTTGACCAGGTACGGTTGTCAACAACGATCTCCGCCACGATCAGCATGAAATCACGGTCGATCGTCCGGATTGGTACAATCACGATTTTGCACCCGGACGAATGAAATCACTATTCAGACCCTGCATCGGTCGATACTCGTGATTTTCCGCCTGGTCAACCAAAAATCACTGTTTTGACCAGGAACGGTTGTCAACAACGATCTCAGCCGCAATCAGCAAGAAATCACGGTCGATCGTCCGGATCGGTAAAATCCCGATTTTGCACCCGGACGAACGAAATCACTTTTTAGACCTTGCATCGGCCGAAACTGGTGATTTTCTGCCTGGTCAACCAAAAATCACTGTTTTGACCAGGTACGGTTGTCAACAACGATCTCCGCCCCGATCAGCATGTAATCACGGTCGATCGTCCGGATCGGTAGAATCACGATTTTGCACCCGGACGAACGAAATCACTATTCAGACCCTGCATCGGCCGAAACTCGTGATTTTCCGCCTGGTCTACTAAAAATCACTGTTTTGACCAGGTACGGTTGTCAACAACGATCTCCGCCACGATCAGCATGAAATCACGGTCGATCACCCGGATTGGTGAGATCACGATTTTGCGCCCGGACGAACGAAATCACTATTCAGACCCTGCATCGGCCGAAACTCGTGATTTTCCGCCTGGTCTACTAAAAATCACTGTTTTGACCAGGAACGGTTGTCAACAACGATCTCCGCCACGATCAGCAAGAAATCACGGTCGATCGTCCGGATCGGTAAAATCACGATTTTGCGCCCGGACGAACGAAATCACTATTCTGACCCTACATCGGCCGAAACTCGTGATTTTCTGCCTGGTCAACCAAAAATCACTGTTTTGACCAGGAACGGTTGTCAACAACGATCTCCACCACGATCAGCATGAAATCACGGTCGATCAACCGGATTGGTACAATCACGATTTTGCACCCGGACGAACGAAATCACTATTCAGACCCTGCATTGGCCGAAACTCGTGATTTTCCGCCTGGTCAACCAAAAATCACTGTTTTGACCAGGTACGGTTGTCAACAACGATCTCCGCCACGATCAGCATGAAATCATGGTCGATCGTCCGGATTGGTACAATCACGATTTTGCACCCGGACGAATGAAATCACTATTCTGACCCTGCATCGGTCGATACTCGTGATTTTCCGCCTGGTCAACCAAAAATCACTGTTTTGACCAGGAACGGTTGTCAACAACGATCTCAGCCACGATCAGCAAGAAATCACGGTCGATCGTCCGGATCGGTAAAATCCCGATTTTGCACCCGGACGAATGAAATCACTATTCAGACCCTGCATCGGTCGATACTCGTGATTTTCCGCCTGGTCAACCGAAAATCACTGTTTTGACCAGGTACGGTTGTCAACAACGATCTCCGCCCCGATCAGCATGTAATCACGGTCGATCGTCCGGATTGGTACAATCACGATTTTGCACCCGGACGAATGAAATCACTATTCTGACCCTGCATCGGTCGATACTCGTGATTTTCCGCCTGGTCAACCAAAAATCACTGTTTTGACCAGGAACGGTTGTCAACAACGATCTCAGCCACGATCAGCATGAAATCACGGTCGATCGTCCGGATCGGTAAAATCCCGATTTTGCACCCGGACGAACGAAATCACTTTTTAGACCTTGCATCGGCCGAAACTGGTGATTTTCTGCCTGGTCAACCAAAAATCACTGTTTTGACCAGGTACGGTTGTCAACAACGATCTCCGCCACGATCAGCAAGAAATCACGGTCGATCGTCCGGATTGGTACAATCATGATTTTGCACCCGGACGAACGAAATCACTATTCAGACCCTGCATCGGCCGAAACTCGTGATTTTCCGCCTGGTCAACCAAAAATCACTGTTTTGACCAGGTACGGTTGTCAACAACGATCTCCGCCACGATCAGCATGAAATCACGGTCGATCGTCCGGATTGGTACAATCACGATTTTGCACCCGGACGAATGAAATCACTATTCAGACCCTGCATCGGTCGATACTCGTGATTTTCCGCCTGGTCAACCAAAAATCACTGTTTTGACCAGGAACGGTTGTCAACAACGATCTCAGCCGCAATCAGCAAGAAATCACGGTCGATCGTCCGGATCGGTAAAATCCCGATTTTGCACCCGGACGAACGAAATCACTTTTTAGACCTTGCATCGGCCGAAACTGGTGATTTTCTGCCTGGTCAACCAAAAATCACTGTTTTGACCAGGTACGGTTGTCAACAACGATCTCCGCCCCGATCAGCATGTAATCACGGTCGATCGTCCGGATCGGTAGAATCACGATTTTGCACCCGGACGAACGAAATCACTATTCAGACCCTGCATCGGCCGAAACTCGTGATTTTCCGCCTGGTCTACTAAAAATCACTGTTTTGACCAGGTACGGTTGTCAACAACGATCTCCGCCACGATCAGCATGAAATCACGGTCGATCACCCGGATTGGTGAGATCACGATTTTGCGCCCGGACGAACGAAATCACTATTCAGACCCTGCATCGGCCGAAACTCGTGATTTTCCGCCTGGTCTACTAAAAATCACTGTTTTGACCAGGAACGGTTGTCAACAACGATCTCCGCCACGATCAGCAAGAAATCACGGTCGATCGTCCGGATCGGTAAAATCACGATTTTGCGCCCGGACGAACGAAATCACTATTCTGACCCTACATCGGCCGAAACTCGTGATTTTCTGCCTGGTCAACCAAAAATCACTGTTTTGACCAGGAACGGTTGTCAACAACGATCTCAGCCGCAATCAGCAAGAAATCACGGTCGATCGTCCGGATCGGTAAAATCCCGATTTTGCACCCGGACGAACGAAATCACTTTTTAGACCTTGCATCGGCCGAAACTGGTGATTTTCTGCCTGGTCAACCAAAAATCACTGTTTTGACCAGGTACGGTTGTCAACAACGATCTCCGCCCCGATCAGCATGTAATCACGGTCGATCGTCCGGATCGGTAGAATCACGATTTTGCACCCGGACGAACGAAATCACTATTCAGACCCTGCATCGGCCGAAACTCGTGATTTTCCGCCTGGTCTACTAAAAATCACTGTTTTGACCAGGTACGGTTGTCAACAACGATCTCCGCCACGATCAGCATGAAATCACGGTCGATCACCCGGATTGGTGAGATCACGATTTTGCGCCCGGACGAACGAAATCACTATTCAGACCCTGCATCGGCCGAAACTCGTGATTTTCCGCCTGGTCTACTAAAAATCACTGTTTTGACCAGGAACGGTTGTCAACAACGATCTCCGCCACGATCAGCAAGAAATCACGGTCGATCGTCCGGATCGGTAAAATCACGATTTTGCGCCCGGACGAACGAAATCACTATTCTGACCCTACATCGGCCGAAACTCGTGATTTTCTGCCTGGTCAACCAAAAATCACTGTTTTGACCAGGAACGGTTGTCAACAACGATCTCCACCACGATCAGCATGAAATCACGGTCGATCAACCGGATTGGTACAATCACGATTTTGCACCCGGACGAACGAAATCACTATTCAGACCCTGCATTGGCCGAAACTCGTGATTTTCCGCCTGGTCAACCAAAAATCACTGTTTTGACCAGGTACGGTTGTCAACAACGATCTCCGCCACGATCAGCATGAAATCACGGTCGATCGTCCGGATTGGTACAATCACGATTTTGCACCCGGACGAATGAAATCACTATTCTGACCCTGCATCGGTCGATACTCGTGATTTTCCGCCTGGTCAACCAAAAATCACTGTTTTGACCAGGAACGGTTGTCAACAACGATCTCAGCCACGATCAGCAAGAAATCACGGTCGATCGTCCGGATCGGTAAAATCCCGATTTTGCACCCGGACGAATGAAATCACTATTCAGACCCTGCATCGGTCGATACTCGTGATTTTCCGCCTGGTCAACCGAAAATCACTGTTTTGACCAGGTACGGTTGTCAACAACGATCTCCGCCCCGATCAGCATGTAATCACGGTCGATCGTCCGGATCGGTAGAATCACGATTTTGCACCCGGACGAACGAAATCACTATTCAGACCCTGCATCGGCCGAAACTCGTGATTTTCCGCCTGGTCAACCAAAAATCACTGTTTTGACCAGGTACGGTTGTCAACAACGATCTCCGCCACGATCAGCATGAAATCACGGTCGATCACCCGGATCGGTGAGATCACGATTTTGCGCCCGGACGAACGAAACCACTATTCAGACCCTGCATCGGCCGAAACTCGTGATTTTCCGCCTGGTCTACTAAAAATCACTGTTTTGACCAGGAACGGTTGTCAACAACGATCTCCGCCGCGATCAGCAAGAAATCACGGTCGATCGTCCGGATCGGTAAAATCACGATTTTGCGCCCGGACGAACGAAATCACTATTCTGACCCTACATCGGCCGAAACTCGTGATTTTCTGCCTGGTCAACCAAAAATCACTGTTTTGACCAGGAACGGTTGTCAACAACGATCTCCACCACGATCAGCATGAAATCACGGTCGATCAACCGGATTGGTACAATCACGATTTTGCACCCGGACGAACGAAATCACTATTCAGACCCTGCATTGGCCGAAACTCGTGATTTTCCGCCTGGTCAACCAAAAATCACTGTTTTGACCAGGTACGGTTGTCAACAACGATCTCCGCCACGATCAGCATGAAATCACGGTCGATCGTCCGGATTGGTACAATCACGATTTTGCACCCGGACGAATGAAATCACTATTCAGACCCTGCATCGGTCGATACTCGTGATTTTCCGCCTGGTCAACCAAAAATCACTGTTTTGACCAGGAACGGTTGTCAACAACGATCTCAGCCACAATCAGCAAGAAATCACGGTCGATCGTCCGGATCGGTAAAATCCCGATTTTGCACCCGGACGAACGAAATCACTTTTTAGACCTTGCATTGGCCGAAACTGGGGATTTTCTGCCTGGTCAACCAAAAATCACTGTTTTTACCAGGTACGGTTGTCAACAACGATCTCCGCCACGATCAGCAAGAAATCACGGTCGATCGTCCGGATTGGTACAATCACGATTTTGCGCCCGGACGAACGAAATCACTATTCAGACCCTGCATCGGCCGAAACTCGTGATTTTCCGCCTGGTCTACTAAAAATCACTGTTTTGACCTGGAACGGTTGTCAACAACGATCTCCGCCACGATCAGCAAGAAATCACGGTCGATCGTCCGGATCGGTAAAATCACGATTTTGTACCCGGACGAACGAAATCACTTTTTAGACCTTGCATCGGCCGAAACTCGTGATTTTCCGCCTGGTCAACCAAAAATCACTGTTTTGACCAGGTACGGTTGTCAACAACGATCTCCGCCACGATCAGCATGTAATCACGGTCGATCGTCCGGATCGGTAGAATCACGATTTAGCACCCGGACGAACGAAATCACTATTCAGACCCTACATCGGCCGAAACTCGTGATATTCCGCCTGGTCAACCAAAAATCACTGTTTTGACCAGGTACGGTTGTCAACAACGATCTCCGCCACGATCAGCAAGAAATCACGGTCGATCGTCCGGATCGGTAAAATCCCGATTTTGCACCCGGACGAACGAAATCACTTTTTAGACCTTGCATCGGCCGAAACTGGTGATTTTCTGCCTGGTCAACCAAAAATCACTGTTTTGACCAGGTACGGTTGTCAACAACGATCTCCGCCACGATCAGCATGAAATCACGGTCGATCACTCGGATCGGTAAAATCACGATTTTGCGCCCGGACGAACGAAATCACTATTCAGACCCTGCATCGGCCGAAACTCGTGATTTTCCGCCTGGTCAACCAAAAATCACTGTTTTGACCAGGTACGGTTGTCAACAACGATCACCGCCACGATCAGCATGAAATCACGGTCGATCGTCCGGATCGGTAAAATCACGATTTTGCGCCCGGACGAACGAAATCACTATTCAGACCCTGCATCGGCCGAAACTCGTGATTTTCCGCCTGGTCAACCAAAAATCACTGTTTTGACCAGGAACGGTTGTCAACAACGATCTCCGCCACGATCAGCATGTAATCACGGTCGATTGTCCGGATTGGTACAATCACGATTTTGCACCCGGACGAACGAAATCACTATTCAGACCCTGCATCGGCCGAAACTCGTGATTTTCCGCCTGGTCAACCAAAAATCACTGTTTTGACCAGGTACGGTTGTCAACAACGATCTCCGCCACGATCAGCATGTAATCACGGTCGATCGTCCGGATCGGTAAAATCACGATTTTGCACCCGGACGAACGAAATCACTATTCAGACCCTGCATCGGCCGAAACTCGTGATTTTCCGCCTGGTCAACAAAAAATCACTGTTTTGACCAGGAACGGTTGTCAACAACGATCTCCGCCACGATCAGCTTGTAATCACGGTCGATCGTCCGGATCGGTAAAATCACGATTTTGCACCCGGACGAACGAAATCACTATTCAGACCCTGCATCGGCCGAAACTCGTGATTTTCCGCCTGGTCAACCAAAAATCACTGTTTTGACCAGGTACGGTTGTCAACAACGATCTCCGCCACGATCAGCATGTAATCACGGTCGATCGTCCGGATCGGTAAAATCACGATTTTGCACCCGGACGAACGAAATCACTATTCAGACCCTGCATCGGCCGAAACTCGTGATTTTCCGCCTGGTCAACCAAAAATCACTGTTTTGACCAGGTACGGTTGTCAACAACGATCTCCGCCACGATCAGCATGTAATCACGGTCGATCGTCCGGATCGGTAAAATCACGATTTTGCACCCGGACGAACGAAATCACTATTCAGACCCTGCATCGGCCGAAACTCGTGATTTTCCGCCTGGTCAACCAAAAATCACTGTTTTGACCAGGAACGGTTGTCAACAACGATCTCCGCCACGATCAGCATGTAATCACGGTCGATCGTCCGGATCGGTAAAATCACGATTTTGCACCCGGACGAACGAAATCACTATTCAGACCCTGCAACGACCGAAACTCGTGATTTTCCGCCTGGTCAACCAAAAATCACTGTTTTGACCAGGTACGGTTGTCAACAACGATCTCCGCCACGATCAGCATGAAATCACGGTCGATCGTCCGGATCGGTAAAATCACGATTTTGCGCCCGGACGAACGAAATCACTATTCAGACACTGCATCGGCCGAAACTCGTGATTTTCCGCCTGGTCTACTAAAAATCACTGTTTTGACCAGGAACGGTTGTCAACAACGATCTCCGCCACGATCAGCAAGAAATCACGGTCGATCGTCCGGATCGGTAAAATCACGATTTTGCGCCCGGACGAACGAAATCACTATTCTGACCCTACATCGGCCGAAACTCGTGATTTTCTGCCTGGTCAACCAAAAATCACTGTTTTGACCAGGAACGGTTGTCAACAACGATCTCCACCACGATCAGCATGAAATCACGGTCGATCAACCGGATTGGTACAATCACGATTTTGCACCCGGACGAACGAAATCACTATTCAGACCCTGCATTGGCCGAAACTCGTGATTTTCCGCCTGGTCAACCAAAAATCACTGTTTTGACCAGGTACGGTTGTCAACAACGATCTCCACCACGATCAGCATGAAATCACGGTCGATCAACCGGATTGGTACAATCACGATTTTGCACCCGGACGAACGAAATCACTATTCAGACCCTGCATTGGCCGAAACTCGTGATTTTCCGCCTGGTCAACCAAAAATCACTGTTTTGACCAGGTACGGTTGTCAACAACGATCTCCGCCACGATCAGCATGAAATCACGGTCGATCGTCCGGATCGGTAAAATCACGATTTTGCGCCCGGACGAACGAAATCACTATTCAGACCCTGCATCGGCCGAAACTCGTGATTTTCCGCCTGGTCAACCAAAAATCACTGTTTTGACCAGGAACGGTTGTCAACAACGATCTCCGCCACGATCAGCATGTAATCACGGTCGATTGTCCGGATTGGTACAATCACGATTTTGCACCCGGACGAACGAAATCACTATTCAGACCCTGCATCGGCCGAAACTCGTGATTTTCCGCCTGGTCAACCAAAAATCACTGTTTTGACCAGGAACGGTTGTCAACAACGATCTCCGCCACGATCAGCATGTAATCACGGTCGATTGTCCGGATTGGTACAATCACGATTTTGCACCCGGACGAACGAAATCACTATTCAGACCCTGCATCGGCCGAAACTCGTGATTTTCCGCCTGGTCAACCAAAAATCACTGTTTTGACCAGGTACGGTTGTCAACAACGATCTCCGCCACGATCAGCATGTAATCACGGTCGATCGTCCGGATCGGTAAAATCACGATTTTGCGCCCGGACGAACGAAATCACTATTCTGACCCTGCATTGGCCGAAACTCGTGATTTTCCGCCTGGTCAACCAAAAATCACTGTTTTGACCAGGTACGGTTGTCAACAACGATCTCCGCCACGATCAGCATGAAATCACGGTCGATCGTCCGGATCGGTAAAATCACGATTTTGCGCCCGGACGAACGAAATCACTATTCAGACACTGCATCGGCCGAAACTCGTGATTTTCTGCCTGGTCAACCAAAAATCACTGTTTTGACCAGGAACGGTTGTCAACAACGATCTCCACCACGATCAGCATGAAATCACGGTCGATCAACCGGATTGGTACAATCACGATTTTGCACCCGGACGAACGAAATCACTATTCAGACCCTGCATTGGCCGAAACTCGTGATTTTCCGCCTGGTCAACCAAAAATCACTGTTTTGACCAGGTACGGTTGTCAACAACGATCTCCACCACGATCAGCATGAAATCACGGTCGATCAACCGGATTGGTACAATCACGATTTTGCACCCGGACGAACGAAATCACTATTCAGACCCTGCATTGGCCGAAACTCGTGATTTTCCGCCTGGTCAACCAAAAATCACTGTTTTGACCAGGTACGGTTGTCAACAACGATCTCCGCCACGATCAGCATGAAATCACGGTCGATCGTCCGGATCGGTAAAATCACGATTTTGCGCCCGGACGAACGAAATCACTATTCAGACCCTGCATCGGCCGAAACTCGTGATTTTCCGCCTGGTCAACCAAAAATCACTGTTTTGACCAGGTACGGTTGTCAACAACGATCTCCGCCACGATCAGCATGAAATCACGGTCGATCGTCCGGATCGGTAAAATCACGATTTTGCGCCCGGACGAACGAAATCACTATTCAGACACTGCATCGGCCGAAACTCGTGATTTTCCGCCTGGTCTACTAAAAATCACTGTTTTGACCAGGAACGGTTGTCAACAACGATCTCCGCCACGATCAGCAAGAAATCACGGTCGATCGTCCGGATCGGTAAAATCACGATTTTGCGCCCGGACGAACGAAATCACTATTCTGACCCTACATCGGCCGAAACTCGTGATTTTCTGCCTGGTCAACCAAAAATCACTGTTTTGACCAGGAACGGTTGTCAACAACGATCTCCACCACGATCAGCATGAAATCACGGTCGATCAACCGGATTGGTACAATCACGATTTTGCACCCGGACGAACGAAATCACTATTCAGACCCTGCATTGGCCGAAACTCGTGATTTTCCGCCTGGTCAACCAAAAATCACTGTTTTGACCAGGTACGGTTGTCAACAACGATCTCCACCACGATCAGCATGAAATCACGGTCGATCAACCGGATTGGTACAATCACGATTTTGCACCCGGACGAACGAAATCACTATTCAGACCCTGCATTGGCCGAAACTCGTGATTTTCCGCCTGGTCAACCAAAAATCACTGTTTTGACCAGGTACGGTTGTCAACAACGATCTCCGCCACGATCAGCATGAAATCACGGTCGATCGTCCGGATCGGTAAAATCACGATTTTGCGCCCGGACGAACGAAATCACTATTCAGACCCTGCATCGGCCGAAACTCGTGATTTTCCGCCTGGTCAACCAAAAATCACTGTTTTGACCAGGAACGGTTGTCAACAACGATCTCCGCCACGATCAGCATGTAATCACGGTCGATTGTCCGGATTGGTACAATCACGATTTTGCACCCGGACGAACGAAATCACTATTCAGACCCTGCATCGGCCGAAACTCGTGATTTTCCGCCTGGTCAACCAAAAATCACTGTTTTGACCAGGAACGGTTGTCAACAACGATCTCCGCCACGATCAGCATGGAATCACGGTCGATTGTCCGGATTGGTACAATCACGATTTTGCACCCGGACGAACGAAATCACTATTCAGACCCTGCATCGGCCGAAACTCGTGATTTTCCGCCTGGTCAACCAAAAATCACTGTTTTGACCAGGTACGGTTGTCAACAACGATCTCCGCCACGATCAGCATGTAATCACGGTCGATCGTCCGGATCGGTAAAATCACGATTTTGCGCCCGGACGAACGAAATCACTATTCTGACCCTACATCGGCCGAAACTCGTGATTTTCTGCCTGGTCAACCAAAAATCACTGTTTTGACCAGGAACGGTTGTCAACAACGATCTCCACCACGATCAGCATGAAATCACGGTCGATCAACCGGATTGGTACAATCACGATTTTGCACCCGGACGAACGAAATCACTATTCAGACCCTGCATTGGCCGAAACTCGTGATTTTCCGCCTGGTCAACCAAAAATCACTGTTTTGACCAGGTACGGTTGTCAACAACGATCTCCACCACGATCAGCATGAAATCACGGTCGATCAACCGGATTGGTACAATCACGATTTTGCACCCGGACGAACGAAATCACTATTCAGACCCTGCATTGGCCGAAACTCGTGATTTTCCGCCTGGTCAACCAAAAATCACTGTTTTGACCAGGTACGGTTGTCAACAACGATCTCCGCCACGATCAGCATGAAATCACGGTCGATCGTCCGGATCGGTAAAATCACGATTTTGCGCCCGGACGAACGAAATCACTATTCAGACCCTGCATCGGCCGAAACTCGTGATTTTCCGCCTGGTCAACCAAAAATCACTGTTTTGACCAGGAACGGTTGTCAACAACGATCTCCGCCACGATCAGCATGTAATCACGGTCGATTGTCCGGATTGGTACAATCACGATTTTGCACCCGGACGAACGAAATCACTATTCAGACCCTGCATCGGCCGAAACTCGTGATTTTCCGCCTGGTCAACCAAAAATCACTGTTTTGACCAGGTACGTTTGTCAACAACGATCTCCGCCACGATCAGCATGTAATCACGGTCGATCGTCCGGATCGGTAAAATCACGATTTTGCACCCGGACGAACGAAATCACTATTCAGACCCTGCATCGGCCGAAACTCGTGATTTTCCGCCTGGTCAACAAAAAATCACTGTTTTGACCAGGAACGGTTGTCAACAACGATCTCCGCCACGATCAGCATGTAATCACGGTCGATCGTCCGGATCGGTAAAATCACGATTTTGCACCCGGACGAACGAAATCACTATTCAGACCCTGCATCGGCCGAAACTCGTGATTTTCCGCCTGGTCAACCAAAAATCACTGTTTTGACCAGGTACGGTTGTCAACAACGATCTCCGCCACGATCAGCATGTAATCACGGTCGATCGTCCGGATCGGTAAAATCACGATTTTGCACCCGGACGAACGAAATCACTATTCAGACCCTGCATCGGCCGAAACTCGTGATTTTCCGCCTGGTCAACCAAAAATCACTGTTTTGACCAGGTACGGTTGTCAACAACGATCTCCGCCACGTTCAGCATGTAATCACGGTCGATCGTCCGGATCGGTAAAATCACGATTTTGCACCCGGACGAACGAAATCACTATTCAGACCCTGCATCGGCCGAAACTCGTGATTTTCCGCCTGGTCAACCAAAAATCACTGTTTTGACCAGGAACGGTTGTCAACAACGATCTCCGCCACGATCAGCATGTAATCACGGTCGATCGTCCGGATCGGTAAAATCACGATTTTGCACCCGGACGAACGAAATCACTATTCAGACCCTGCAACGACCGAAACTCGTGATTTTCCGCCTGGTCAACCAAAAATCACTGTTTTGACCAGGTACGGTTGTCAACAACGATCTCCGCCACGATCAGCATGAAATCACGGTCGATCGTCCGGATCGGTAAAATCACGATTTTGCGCCCGGACGAACGAAATCACTATTCAGACACTGCATCGGCCGAAACTCGTGATTTTCCGCCTGGTCTACTAAAAATCACTGTTTTGACCAGGAACGGTTGTCAACAACGATCTCCGCCACGATCAGCAAGAAATCACGGTCGATCGTCCGGATCGGTAAAATCACGATTTTGCGCCCGGACGAACGAAATCACTATTCTGACCCTACATCGGCCGAAACTCGTGATTTTCTGCCTGGTCAACCAAAAATCACTGTTTTGACCAGGAACGGTTGTCAACAACGATCTCCACCACGATCAGCATGAAATCACGGTCGATCAACCGGATTGGTACAATCACGATTTTGCACCCGGACGAACGAAATCACTATTCAGACCCTGCATTGGCCGAAACTCGTGATTTTCCGCCTGGTCAACCAAAAATCACTGTTTTGACCAGGTACGGTTGTCAACAACGATCTCCACCACGATCAGCATGAAATCACGGTCGATCAACCGGATTGGTACAATCACGATTTTGCACCCGGACGAACGAAATCACTATTCAGACCCTGCATTGGCCGAAACTCGTGATTTTCCGC
The DNA here is from genome assembly GCA_037074485.1 of Delonix regia. NCBI lineage: Eukaryota > Viridiplantae > Streptophyta > Magnoliopsida > Fabales > Fabaceae > Delonix > Delonix regia. Next base: position 1,092,411 of record JAYWLE010000016.1, read on the forward strand.
CTGGTCAACCAAAAATCACTGTTTTGACCAGGTACGGTTGTCAACAACGATCTCCGCCACGATCAGCATGAAATCACGGTCGATCGTCCGGATTGGTACAATCACGATTTTGCACCCGGACGAATGAAATCACTATTCAGACCCTGCATCGGTCGATACTCGTGATTTTCCGCCTGGTCAACCAAAAATCACTGTTTTGACCAGGAACGGTTGTCAACAACGATCTCAGCCACAATCAGCAAGAAATCACGGTCGATCGTCCGGATCGGTAAAATCCCGATTTTGCACCCGGACGAACGAAATCACTTTTTAGACCTTGCATTGGCCGAAACTGGTGATTTTCTGCCTGGTCAACCAAAAATCACTGTTTTGACCAGGTACGGTTGTCAACAACGATCTCCGCCACGATCAGCAAGAAATCACGGTCGATCGTCCGGATTGGTACAATCACGATTTTGCACCCGGACGAACGAAATCACTATTCAGACCCTGCATCGGCCGAAACTCGTGATTTTCCGCCTGGTCTACTAAAAATCACTGTTTTGACCTGGAACGGTTGTCAACAACGATCTCCGCCACGATCAGCAAGAAATCACGGTCGATCGTCCGGATCGGTAAAATCACGATTTTGTACCCGGACGAACGAAATCACTTTTTAGACCTTGCATCGGCCGAAACTCGTGATTTTCCGCCTGGTCAACCAAAAATCACTGTTTTGACCAGGTACGGTTGTCAACAACGATCTCCGCCACGATCAGCATGTAATCACGGTCGATCGTCCGGATCGGTAGAATCACGATTTAGCACCCGGACGAACGAAATCACTATTCAGACCCTACATCGGCCGAAACTCGTGATATTCCGCCTGGTCAACCAAAAATCACTGTTTTGACCAGGTACGGTTGTCAACAACGATCTCCGCCACGATCAACAAGAAATCACGGTCGATCGTCCGGATCGGTAAAATCCCGATTTTGCACCCGGACGAACGAAATCACTTTTTAGACCTTGCATCGGCCGAAACTGGTGATTTTCTGCCTGGTCAACCAAAAATCACTGTTTTGACCAGGTACGGTTGTCAACAACGATCTCCGCCACGATCAGCATGAAATCACGGTCGATCACTCGGATCGGTAAAATCACGATTTTGCGCCCGGACGAACGAAATCACTATTCAGACCCTGCATCGGCCGAAACTCGTGATTTTCCGCCTGGTCAACCAAAAATCACTGTTTTGACCAGGTACGGTTGTCAACAACGATCTCCACCACGATCAGCATGAAATCACGGTCGATCAACCGGATTGGTACAATCACGATTTTGCACCCGGACGAACGAAATCACTATTCAGACCCTGCATTGGCCGAAACTCGTGATTTTCCGCCTGGTCAACCAAAAATCACTGTTTTGACCAGGTACGGTTGTCAACAACGATCTCCGCCACGATCAGCAAGAAATCACGGTCGATCGTCCGGATTGGTACAATCACGATTTTGCACCCGGACGAATGAAATCACTATTCAGACCCTGCATCGGTCGATACTCGTGATTTTCCGCCTGGTCAACCAAAAATCACTGTTTTGACCAGGAACGGTTGTCAACAACGATCTCAGCCACAATCAGCAAGAAATCACGGTCGATCGTCCGGATCGGTAAAATCCCGATTTTGCACCCGGACGAACGAAATCACTTTTTAGACCTTGCATTGGCCGAAACTGGTGATTTTCTGCCTGGTCAACCAAAAATCACTGTTTTGACCAGGTACGGTTGTCAACAACGATCTCCGCCACGATCAGCAAGAAATCACGGTCGATCGTCCGGATTGGTACAATCACGATTTTGCGCCCGGACGAACGAAATCACTATTCAGACCCTGCATCGGCCGAAACTCGTGATTTTCCGCCTGGTCTACTAAAAATCACTGTTTTGACCTGGAACGGTTGTCAACAACGATCTCCGCCACGATCAGCAAGAAATCACGGTCGATCGTCCGGATCGGTAAAATCACGATTTTGTACCCGGACGAACGAAATCACTTTTTAGACCTTGCATCGGCCGAAACTCGTGATTTTCCGCCTGGTCAACCAAAAATCACTGTTTTGACCAGGTACGGTTGTCAACAACGATCTCCGCCACGATCAGCATGTAATCACGGTCGATCGTCCGGATCGGTAGAATCACGATTTAGCACCCGGACGAACGAAATCACTATTCAGACCCTACATCGGCCGAAACTCGTGATATTCCGCCTGGTCAACCAAAAATCACTGTTTTGACCAGGTACGGTTGTCAACAACGATCTCCGCCACGATCAGCAAGAAATCACGGTCGATCGTCCGGATCGGTAAAATCCCGATTTTGCACCCGGACGAACGAAATCACTTTTTAGACCTTGCATCGGCCGAAACTGGTGATTTTCTGCCTGGTCAACCAAAAATCACTGTTTTGACCAGGTACGGTTGTCAACAACGATCTCCGCCACGATCAGCATGAAATCACGGTCGATCACTCGGATCGGTAAAATCACGATTTTGCGCCCGGACGAACGAAATCACTATTCAGACCCTGCATCGGCCGAAACTCGTGATTTTCCGCCTGGTCAACCAAAAATCACTGTTTTGACCAGGTACGGTTGTCAACAACGATCTCCGCCACGATCAGCATGAAATCACGGTCGATCGTCCGGATCGGTAAAATCACGATTTTGCGCCCGGACGAACGAAATCACTATTCAGACCCTGCATCGGCCGAAACTCGTGATTTTCCGCTTGGTCAACCAAAAATCACTGTTTTGACCAGGTACGGTTGTCAACAACGATCTCCGCCACGATCAGCATGTAATCACGGTCGATCGTCCGGATCGGTAGAATCACGATTTTGCACCCGGACGAACGAAATCACTATTCAGACCTTACATCGGCCGAAACTCGTGATATTCCGCCTGGTCAACCAAAAATCACTGTTTTGACCAGGTACGGTTGTCAACAACGATCTCCGCCACGATCAGCAAGAAATCACAGTCGATCGTCCGGATCGGTAAAATCCCGATTTTGCACCCGGACGAACGAAATCACTTTTTAGACCTTGCATCGGCCGAAACTGGTGATTTTCTGCCTGGTCAACCAAAAATCACTGTTTTGACCAGGTACGGTTGTCAACAACGATCTCCGCCACGATCAGCATGAAATCACGGTCGATCACTCGGATCGGTAAAATCACGATTTTGCGCCCGGACGAACGAAATCACTATTCAGACCCTACATCGGCCGAAACTCGTGATTTTCCGCCTGGTCAACCAAAAATCACTGTTTTGACCAGGTACGGTTGTCAACAACGATCTCCGCCACGATCAGCATGAAATCACGGTCGATCGTCCGGATCGGTAAAATCACGATTTTGCGCCCGGACGAACGAAATCACTATTCAGACCCTGCATCGGCCGAAACTCGTGATTTTCCGCCTGGTCAACCAAAAATCACTGTTTTGACCAGGAACGGTTGTCAACAACGATCTCCGCCACGATCAGCATGTAATCACGGTCGATTGTCCGGATTGGTACAATCACGATTTTGCACCCGGACGAACGAAATCACTATTCAGACCCTACATCGGCCGAAACTCGTGATATTCCGCCTGGTCAACCAAAAATCACTGTTTTGACCAGGAACGGTTGTCAACAACAATCTCCGCCACGATCAGCATGTAATCACGGTCGATCGTCCGGATCGGTAAAATCACGATTTTGCACCCGGACGAACGAAATCACTATTCAGACCCTGCATCGGCCGAAACTCGTGATTTTCCGCCTGGTCAACCAAAAATCACTGTTTTGACCAGGTACGGTTGTCAACAACGATCTCCGCCCCGATCAGCATGTAATCACGGTCGATCGTCCGGATCGGTAGAATCACGATTTTGCACCCGGACGAACGAAATCACTATTCAGACCCTGCATCGGCCGAAACTCGTGATTTTCCGCCTGGTCAACCAAAAATCACTGTTTTGACCAGGTACGGTTGTCAACAACGATCTCCGCCACGATCAGCATGAAATCACGGTCGATCACCCGGATCGTTGAGATCACGATTTTGCGCCCGAACGAACGAAATCACTATTCAGACCCTGCATCGGCCGAAACTCGTGATTTTCCGCCTGGTCTACTAAAAATCACTGTTTTGACCAGGAACGGTTGTCAACAACGATCTCCGCCACGATCAGCAAGAAATCACGGTCGATCGTCCGGATCGGTAAAATCACGATTTTGCGCCCGGACGAACGAAATCACTATTCTGACCCTACATCGGCCGAAACTCGTGATTTTCTGCCTGGTCAACCAAAAATCACTGTTTTGACCAGGAACGGTTGTCAACAACGATCTCCCCCACGATCAGCATGAAATCACGGTCGATCAACCGGATTGGTACAATCACGATTTTGCACCCGGACGAACGAAATCACTATTCAGACCCTGCATTGGCCGAAACTCGTGATTTTCCGCCCGGTCAACCAAAAATCACTGTTTTGACCAGGTACGGTTGTCAACAACGATCTCCGCCACGATCAGCATGAAATCACGGTCGATCGTCCGGATTGGTACAATCACGATTTTGCACCCGGACGAATGAAATCACTATTCAGACCCTGCATCGGTCGATACTCGTGATTTTCCGCCTGGTCAACCAAAAATCACTGTTTTGACCAGGAACGGTTGTCAACAACGATCTCAGCCACAATCAGCAAGAAATCACGGTCGATCGTCCGGATCGGTAAAATCCCGATTTTGCACCCGGACGAACGAAATCACTTTTTAGACCTTGCATTGGCCGAAACTGGTGATTTTCTGCCTGGTCAACCAAAAATCACTGTTTTGACCAGGTACGGTTGTCAACAACGATCTCCGCCACGATCAGCAAGAAATCACGGTCGATCGTCCGGATTGGTACAATCACGATTTTGCGCCCGGACGAACGAAATCACTATTCAGACCCTGCATCGGCCGAAACTCGTGATTTTCCGCCTGGTCTACTAAAAATCGCTGTTTTGACCTGGAACGGTTGTCAACAACGATCTCCGCCACGATCAGCAAGAAATCACGGTCGATCGTCCGGATCGGTAAAATCACGATTTTGTACCCGGACGAACGAAATCACTTTTTAGACCTTGCATCGGCCGAAACTCGTGATTTTCCGCCTGGTCAACCAAAAATCACTGTTTTGACCAGGTACGGTTGTCAACAACGATCTCCGCCACGATCAGCATGTAATCACGGTCGATCGTCCGGATCGGTAGAATCACGATTTAGCACCCGGACGAACGAAATCACTATTCAGACCCTACATCGGCCGAAACTCGTGATATTCCGCCTGGTCAACCAAAAATCACTGTTTTGGCCAGGTACGGTTGTCAACAACGATCTCCCCCACGATCAGCAAGAAATCACGGTCGATCGTCCGGATCGGTAAAATCCCGATTTTGCACCCGGACGAACGAAATCACTTTTTAGACCTTGCATCGGCCGAAACTGGTGATTTTCTGCCTGGTCAACCAAAAATCACTGTTTTGACCAGGTACGGTTGTCAACAACGATCTCCGCCACGATCAGCATGAAATCACGGTCGATCACACGGATCGGTAAAATCACGATTTTGCGCCCGGACGAACGAAATCACTATTCAGACCCTGCATCGGCCGAAACTCGTGATTTTCCGCCTGGTCAACCAAAAATCACTGTTTTGACCAGGTACGGTTGTCAACAACGATCTCCGCCACGATCAGCATGAAATCACGGTCGATCGTCCGGATCGGTAAAATCACGATTTTGCGCCCGGACGAACGAAAGCACTATTCAGACCCTGCATCGGCCGAAACTCGTGATTTTCCGCCTGGTCAACCAAAAATCACTGTTTTGACCAGGAACGGTTGTCAACAACGATCTCCGCCACGATCAGCAAGAAATCACGGTCGATCGTCCAGATCGGTAAAATCACGATTTTGCACCCGGACGAACGAAATCACTTTTTAGACCTTGCATCGGCCGAAACTCGTGATTTTCCGCCTGGTCAACCAAAAATCACTGTTTTGACCAGGTACGGTTGTCAACAACGATCTCCGCCACGATCAGCATGAAATCACGGTCGATCACCCGGATCGTTGAGATCACGATTTTGCGCCCGGACGAACGAAATCACTATTCAGACCCTGCATCGGCCGAAACTCGTGATTTTCCGCCTGGTCTACTAAAAATCACTGTTTTGACCAGGAACGGTTGTCAACAACGATCTCCGCCACGATCAGCAAGAAATCACGGTCGATCGTCCGGATCGGTAAAATCACGATTTTGCGCCCGGACGAACGAAATCACTATTCTGACCCTACATCGGCCGAAACTCGTGATTTTCTGCCTGGTCAACCAAAAATCACTGTTTTGACCAGGAACGGTTGTCAACAACGATCTCCCCCACGATCAGCATGAAATCACGGTCGATCAACCGGATTGGTACAATCACGATTTTGCACCCGGACGAACGAAATCACTATTCAGACCCTGCATTGGCCGAAACTCGTGATTTTCCGCCTGGTCAACCAAAAATCACTGTTTTGACCAGGTACGGTTGTCAACAACGATCTCCGCCACGATCAGCATGAAATCACGGTCGATCGTCCGGATTGGTACAATCACGATTTTGCACCCGGACGAATGAAATCACTATTCAGACCCTGCATCGGTCGATACTCGTGATTTTCCGCCTGGTCAACCAAAAATCACTGTTTTGACCAGGAACGGTTGTCAACAACGATCTCAGCCACAATCAGCAAGAAATCACGGTCGATCGTCCGGATCGGTAAAATCCCGATTTTGCACCCGGACGAACGAAATCACTTTTTAGACCTTGCATTGGCCGAAACTGGTGATTTTCTGCCTGGTCAACCAAAAATCACTGTTTTGACCAGGTACGGTTGTCAACAACGATCTCCGCCACGATCAGCAAGAAATCACGGTCGATCGTCCGGATTGGTACAATCACGATTTTGCGCCCGGACGAACGAAATCACTATTCAGACCCTGCATCGGCCGAAACTCGTGATTTTCCGCCTGGTCTACTAAAAATCGCTGTTTTGACCTGGAACGGTTGTCAACAACGATCTCCGCCACGATCAGCAAGAAATCACGGTCGATCGTCCGGATCGGTAAAATCACGATTTTGTACCCGGACGAACGAAATCACTTTTTAGACCTTGCATCGGCCGAAACTCGTGATTTTCCGCCTGGTCAACCAAAAATCACTGTTTTGACCAGGTACGGTTGTCAACAACGATCTCCGCCACGATCAGCATGTAATCACGGTCGATCGTCCGGATCGGTAGAATCACGATTTAGCACCCGGACGAACGAAATCACTATTCAGACCCTACATCGGCCGAAACTCGTGATATTCCGCCTGGTCAACCAAAAATCACTGTTTTGGCCAGGTACGGTTGTCAACAACGATCTCCCCCACGATCAGCAAGAAATCACGGTCGATCGTCCGGATCGGTAAAATCCCGATTTTGCACCCGGACGAACGAAATCACTTTTTAGACCTTGCATCGGCCGAAACTGGTGATTTTCTGCCTGGTCAACCAAAAATCACTGTTTTGACCAGGTACGGTTGTCAACAACGATCTCCGCCACGATCAGCATGAAATCACGGTCGATCACACGGATCGGTAAAATCACGATTTTGCGCCCGGACGAACGAAATCACTATTCAGACCCTGCATCGGCCGAAACTCGTGATTTTCCGCCTGGTCAACCAAAAATCACTGTTTTGACCAGGTACGGTTGTCAACAACGATCTCCGCCACGATCAGCATGAAATCACGGTCGATCGTCCGGATCGGTAAAATCACGATTTTGCGCCCGGACGAACGAAAGCACTATTCAGACCCTGCATCGGCCGAAACTCGTGATTTTCCGCCTGGTCAACCAAAAATCACTGTTTTGACCAGGAACGGTTGTCAACAACGATCTCCGCCACGATCAGCAAGAAATCACGGTCGATCGTCCAGATCGGTAAAATCACGATTTTGCACCCGGACGAACGAAATCACTTTTTAGACCTTGCATCGGCCGAAACTCGTGATTTTCCGCCTGGTCAACCAAAAATCACTGTTTTGACCAGGTACGGTTGTCAACAACGATCTCCGCCACGATCAGCATGAAATCACGGTCGATCGTCCGGATCGGTAAAATCACGATTTTGCGCCCGGACGAACGAAATCACTATTCAGACCCTGCATCGGCCGAAACTCGTGATTTTCCGCCTGGTCAACCAAAAATCACTGTTTTGACCAGGTACGGTTGTCAACAACGATCTCCGCCACGATCGGCATGTAATCACGGTCGATCGTCCGGATCGGTAGAATCACGATTTTGCTCCCGGACGAACGAAATCACTATTCAGACCTTACATCGGCCGAAACTCGTGATATTCCGCCTGGTCAACCAAAAATCACTGTTTTGACCAGGTACGGTTGTCAACAACGATCTCCGCCACGATCAGCAAGAAATCACGGTCGATCGTCCGGATCGGTAAAATCCCGATTTTGAACCCGGACGAACGAAATCACTTTTTAGACCTTGCATCGGCCGAAACTGGTGATTTTCTGCCTGGTCAACCAAAAATCACTGTTTTGACCAGGTACGGTTGTCAACAACGATCTCCGCCACGATCAGCATGAAATCACGGTCGATCACTCGGATCGGTAAAATCACGATTTTGCGCCCGGACGAACGAAATCACTATTCAGACCCTGCATCGGCCGAAACTCGTGATTTTCCGCCTGGTCAACCAAAAATCACTGTTTTGACCAGGAACGGTTGTCAACAACGATCTCCGCCACGATCAGCATGTAATCACGGTCGATTGTCCGGATTGGTACAATCACGATTTTGCACCCGGACGAACGAAATCACTATTCAGACCCTGCATCGGCCGAAACTCGTGATTTTCCGCCTGGTCAACCAAAAATCACTGTTTTGACCAGGTACGGTTGTCAACAACGATCTCTGCCACGATCAGCATGTAATCACGGTCGATCGTCCGGATCGGTAAAATCACGATTTTGCACCCGGACGAACGAAATCACTATTCAGACCCTGCATCGGCCGAAACTCGTGATTTTCCGCCTGGTCAACCAAAAATCACTGTTTTGACCAGGTACGGTTGTCAACAACGATCTCCGCCACGATCAGCATGAAATCACGGTCGATCGTCCGGATCGGTAAAATCACGATTTTGCGCCCGGACGAACGAAATCACTATTCAGACCCTGCATCAGCCGAAACTCGTGATTTTCCGCCTGGTCAACCAAAAATCACTGTTTTGACCAGGAACGGTTGTCAACAACGATCTCCGCCACGATCAGCAAGAAATCACGGTCGATCGTCCAGATCGGTAAAATCACGATTTTGCACCCGGACGAACGAAATCACTTTTTAGACCTTGCATCGGCCGAAACTCGTGATTTTCCGCCTGGTCAACCAAAAATCACTGTTTTGACCAGGTACGGTTGTCAACAACGATCTCCGCCACGATCAGCATGAAATCACGGTCGATCGTCCGGATCGGTAAAATCACGATTTTGCGCCCGGACGAACGAAATCACTATTCAGACCCTGCATCGGCCGAAACTCGTGATTTTCCGCCTGGTCAACCGAAAATCACTGTTTTGACCAGGTACGGTTGTCAACAACGATCTCCGCCACGATCGGCATGTAATCACGGTCGATCGTCCGGATCGGTAGAATCACGATTTTGCTCCCGGACGAACGAAATCACTATTCAGACCTTACATCGGCCGAAACTCGTGATATTCCGCCTGGTCAACCAAAAATCACTGTTTTGACCAGGTACGGTTGTCAACAACGATCTCCGCCACGATCAGCAAGAAATCACGGTCGATCGTCCGGATCGGTAAAATCCCGATTTTGAACCCGGACGAACGAAATCAGTTTTTAGACCTTGCATCGGCCGAAACTGGTGATTTTCTGCCTGGTCAACCAAAAATCACTGTTTTGACCAGGTACGGTTGTCAACAACGATCTCCGCCACGATCAGCATGAAATCACGGTCGATCACTCGGATCGGTAAAATCACGATTTTGCGCCCGGACGAACGAAATCACTATTCAGACCCTGCATCGGCCGAAACTCGTGATTTTCCGCCTGGTCAACCAAAAATCACTGTTTTGACCAGGAACGGTTGTCAACAACGATCTCCGCCACGATCAGCATGTAATCACGGTCGATTGTCCGGATTGGTACAATCACGATTTTGCACCCGGACGAACGAAATCACTATTCAGACCCTGCATCGGCCGAAACTCGTGATTTTCCGCCTGGTCAACCAAAAATCACTGTTTTGACCAGGTACGGTTGTCAACAACGATCTCCGCCACGATCAGCATGTAATCACGGTCGATCGTCCGGATCGGTAAAATCACGATTTTGCACCCGGACGAACGAAATCACTATTCAGACCCTGCATCGGCCGAAACTCGTGATTTTCCGCCTGGTCAACAAAAAATCACTGTTTTGACCAGGAACGGTTGTCAACAACGATCTCCGCCACGATCAGCATGTAATCACGGTCGATCGTCCGGATCGGTAAAATCACGATTTTGCACCCGGACGAACGAAATCACTATTCAGACCCTGCATCGGCCGAAACTCGTGATTTTCCGCCTGGTCAACCAAAAATCACTGTTTTGACCAGGTACGGTTGTCAACAACGATCTCCGCCACGATCAGCATGAAATCACGGTCGATCGTCCGGATCGGTAAAATCACGATTTTGCGCCCGGACGAACGAAATCACTATTCAGACCCTGCATCGGCCGAAACTCGTGATTTTCCGCCTGGTCAACCAAAAATCACTGTTTTGACCAGGAACGGTTGTCAACAACGATCTCCGCCACGATCAGCAAGAAATCACGGTCGATCGTCCAGATCGGTAAAATCACGATTTTGCACCCGGACGAACGAAATCACTTTTTAGACCTTGCATCGGCCGAAACTCGTGATTTTCCGCCTGGTCAACCAAAAATCACTGTTTTGACCAGGTACGGTTGTCAACAACGATCTCCGCCACGATCAGCATGAAATCACGGTCGATCGTCCGGATCGGTAAAATCACGATTTTGCGCCCGGACGAACGAAATCACTATTCAGACCCTGCATCGGCCGAAACTCGTGATTTTCCGCCTGGTCAACCAAAAATCACTGTTTTGACCAGGTACGGTTGTCAACAACGATCTCCGCCACGATCGGCATGTAATCACGGTCGATCGTCCGGATCGGTAGAATCACGATTTTGCTCCCGGACGAACGAAATCACTATTCAGACCTTACATCGGCCGAAACTCGTGATATTCCGCCTGGTCAACCAAAAATCACTGTTTTGACCAGGTACGGTTGTCAACAACGATCTCCGCCACGATCAGCAAGAAATCACGGTCGATCGTCCGGATCGGTAAAATCCCGATTTTGAACCCGGACGAACGAAATCACTTTTTAGACCTTGCATCGGCCGAAACTGGTGATTTTCTGCCTGGTCAACCAAAAATCACTGTTTTGACCAGGTACGGTTGTCAACAACGATCTCCGCCACGATCAGCATGAAATCACGGTCGATCACTCGGATCGGTAAAATCACGATTTTGCGCCCGGACGAACGAAATCACTATTCAGACCCTGCATCGGCCGAAACTCGTGATTTTCTGCCTGGTCAACCAAAAATCACTGTTTTGACCAGGAACGGTTGTCAACAACGATCTCCGCCACGATCAGCATGTAATCACGGTCGATTGTCCGGATTGGTACAATCACGATTTTGCACCCGGACGAACGAAATCACTATTCAGACCCTGCATCGGCCGAAACTCGTGATTTTCCGCCTGGTCAACAAAAAATCACTGTTTTGACCAGGTACGGTTGTCAACAACGATCTCCGCCACGATCAGCATGAAATCACGGTCGATCGTCCGGATCGGTAAAATCACGATTTTGCGCCCGGACGAACGAAATCACTATTCAGACACTGCATCGGCCGAAACCCGTGATTTTCCGCCTGGTCAACCAAAAATCTCTGTTTTGACCAGGAACGGTTGTCAACAACGATCTCCGCCACGATCAGCATGAAATCACGGTCGATCGTCTGGATCGGTAAAATCACGATTTTGCACCCGGACGAACGAAATCACTATTCAGACCCTGCATCGGCCGAAACTCGTGATTTTCCGCCTGGTCAACCAAAAATCACTGTTTTGACCAGGTACGGTTGTCAACAACGATCTCCGCCACGATCAGCATGTAATCACGGTCGATCGTCCGGATCGGTAAAATCACGATTTTGCACCCGGACGAACGAAATCACTATTCATACCCTGCATCGACCGAAACTCGTGATTTTCCGCCTGGTCAACAAAAAATCACTGTTTTGACCAGGTACGGTTGTCAACAACGATCTCCGCCACGATCAGCATGAAATCACGGTCGATCGTCCGGATCGGTAAAATCACGATTTTGCGTCTAGACGAACGAAATCACTATTCAGACACTGCATCGGCCGAAACTCGTGATTTTTCGCCTGGTCAACCAAAAATCTCTATTTTGACCAGGAACGGTTGTCAACAACGATCTCCGCCACGATCAGCATGAAATCACGGTCGATCGTCTGGATCGGTAAAATCACGATTTTGCACCCGGACGAACGAAATCACTATTCAGACCCTGCATCGGCCGAAACTCGTGATTTTCCGCCTGGTCAACCAAAAATCACTGTTTTGACCAGGTACGGTTGTCAACAACGATCTCCGCCACGATCAGCATGTAATCACGGTCGACCGTCCGGATCGGTAAAATCACGATTTTGCACCCGGACGAACGAAATCACTATTCAGACCCTGCATCGGCCGAAACTCGTGATTTTCCGCCTGGTCAACCAAAAATCACTGTTTTGACCAGGAACGGTTGTCAACAACGATCTCCGCCACGATCAGCATGTAATCACGGTCGATCGTCCGGATCGGTAAAATCACGATTTTGCGCCCGGACGAACGAAATCACTATTCAGACCCTGCATCGGCCGAAACTCGTGATTTTCCGCCTGGTCTACCAAAAATCACTGTTTTGACCAGGAACGGTTGTCAACAACGATCTCCGCCACGATCAGCATGTAATCACGGTCGATTGTCCGGATTGGTACAATCACGATTTTGCACCCGGACGAACGAAATCACTATTCAGACCCTGCATCGGCCGAAACTCGTGATTTTCCGCCTGGTCAACCAAAAATCACTGTTTTGACCAGGTACGGTTGTCAACAACGATCTCCGCCACGATCAGCATGTAATCACGGTCGATCGTCCGGATCGGTAAAATCACGATTTTGCACCCGGACGAACGAAATCACTATTCAGACCCTGCATCGGCCGAAACTCGTGATTTTCCGCCTCGTCAACCAAAAATCACTGTTTTGACCAGGAACGGTTGTCAACAACGATCTCCGCCACGATCAGCATGTAATCACGGTCGATCGTCCGGATCGGTAAAATCACGATTTTGCGCCCGGACGAACGAAATCACTATTCAGACCCTGCATCGGCCGAAACTCGTGATTTTCCGCCTGGTCAACCAAAAATCACTGTTTTGACCAGGAACGGTTGTCAACAACGATCTCCGCCACGATCAGCATGTAATCACGGTCGATTGTCCGGATTGGTACAATCACGATTTTGCACCCGGACGAACGAAATCACTATTCAGACCCTGCATCGGCCGAAACTCGTGATTTTCCGCCTGGTCAACCAAAAATCACTGTTTTGACCAGGTACGGTTGTCAACAACGATCTCCGCCACGATCAGCATGTAATCACGGTCGATCGTCCGGATCGGTAAAATCACGATTTTGCACCCGGACGAACGAAATCACTATTCAGACCCTGCATCGGCCGAAACTCGTGATTTTCCGCCTCGTCAACCAAAAATCACTGTTTTGACCAGGTACGGTTGTCAACAACGATCTCCGCCACGATCAGCATGTAATCACGGTCGATCGTCCGGATCGGTAAAATCACGATTTTGCACCCGGACGAACGAAATCACTATTCAGACCCTGCATCGGCCGAAACTCGTGATTTTCCGCCTGGTCAACCAAAAATCACTGTTTTGACCAGGAACGGTTGTCAACAACGATCTCCGCCACGATCAGCATGTAATCACGGTCGATCGTCCGGATCGGTAAAATCACGATTTTGCACCCGGACGAACGAAATCACTATTCAGACCCTGCAACGACCGAAACTCGTGATTTTCCGCCTGGTCAACCAAAAATCACTGTTTTGACCAGGTACGGTTGTCAACAACGATCTCCGCCACGATCAGCATGAAATCACGGTCGATCGTCCGGATCGGTAAAATCACGATTTTGCGCCCGGACGAACGAAATCACTATTCAGACACTGCATCGGCCGAAACTCGTGATTTTCCGCCTGGTCAACCAAAAATCACTGTTTTGACCAGGAACGGTTGTCAACAACGATCTCAGCCACAATCAGCAAGAAATCACGGTCGATCGTCCGGATCGGTAAAATCCCGATTTTGCACCCGGACGAACGAAATCACTATTCAGACCCTGCGTCGGCCGAAACTCGTGATTTTCCGCCTGGTCAACCAAAAATCACTGTTTTGACCAGGTACGGTTGTCAACAACGATCTCCGCCACGATCAGCATGAAATCACGGTCGATCGTCCGGATCAGTAAAATCACGATTTTGCGCCCGGACGAACGAAATCACTATTCAGACACTGCATCGGCCGAAACCCGTGATTTTCCGCCTGGTCAACCAAAAATCTCTGTTTTGACCAGGAACGGTTGTCAACAACGATCTCCGCCACGATCAGCATGAAATCACGGTCGATCGTCTGGATCGGTAAAATCACGATTTTGCACCCGGACGAACGAAATCACTATTCAGACCCTGCATCGGCCGAAACTCGTGATTTTCCGCCTGGTCAACCAAAAATCACTGTTTTGACCAGGTACGGTTGTCAACAACGATCTCCGCCGCGATCAGCATGTAATCACGGTCGATCGTCCGGATCGGTAAAATCACGATTTTGCACCCGGACGAACGAAATCACTATTCATACCCTGCATCGACCGAAACTCGTGATTTTCCGCCTGGTCAACAAAAAATCACTGTTTTGACCAGGTACGGTTGTCAACAACGATCTCCGCCACGATCAGCATGAAATCACGGTCGATCGTCCGGATCGGTAAAATCACGATTTTGCGTCTAGACGAACGAAATCACTATTCAGACACTGCATCGGCCGAAACTCGTGATTTTTCGCCTGGTCAACCAAAAATCTCTATTTTGACCAGGAACGGTTGTCAACAACGATCTCCGCCACGATCAGCATGAAATCACGGTCGATCGTCTGGATCGGTAAAATCACGATTTTGCACCCGGACGAACGAAATCACTATTCAGACCCTGCATCGGCCGAAACTCGTGATTTTCCGCCTGGTCAACCAAAAATCACTGTTTTGACCAGGTACGGTTGTCAACAACGATCTCCGCCACGATCAGCATGTAATCACGGTCGACCGTCCGGATCGGTAAAATCACGATTTTGCACCCGGACGAACGAAATCACTATTCAGACCCTGCATCGGCCGAAACTCGTGATTTTCCGCCTGGTCAACCAAAAATCACTGTTTTGACCAGGAACGGTTGTCAACAACGATCTCCGCCACGATCAGCATGTAATCACGGTCGATCGTCCGGATCGGTAAAATCACGATTTTGCACCCGGACGAACGAAATCACTATTCAGACACTGCATCGGCCGAAACTCGTGATTTTCCGCCTGGTCAACCAAAAATCACTGTTTTGACCAGGAACGGTTGTCAACAACGATCTCAGCCACAATCAGCAAGAAATCACGGTCGATCGTCCGGATCGGTAAAATCCCGATTTTGCACCCGGACGAACGAAATCACTCTTCAGACCCTGCGTCGGCCGAAACTCGTGATTTTCCGCCTGGTCAACCAAAAATCACTGTTTTGACCAGGTACGGTTGTCAACAACGATCTCCGCCACGATCAGCATGAAATCACGGTCGATCGTCCGGATCGATAAAATCACGATTTTGCGTCTAGACGAACGAAATCACTATTCAGACACTGCATCGGCCGAAACTCGTGATTTTTCGCCTGGTCAACCAAAAATCTCTGTTTTGACCAGGAACGGTTGTCAACAACGATCTCCGCCACGATCAGCATGAAATCACGGTCGATCGTCCGGATTGGTACAATCACGATTTTGCACCCGGACGAACGAAATCACTATTCAGACCCTGCATTGGCCGGAACTCGTGATTTTCCGCCTGGTCAACCAAAAATCACTGTTTTGACCAGGAACGGTTGTCAACAACGATCTCCGCCACGATCTGCAAGAAATCACGGTCGATCGTCCGGATCGGTAAAATCCCGATTTTGCACCCGGACGAACGAAATCACTTTTTAGACCTTGCATCGGCCGAAACTCGTGATTTTCTGCCTGGTCAACCAAAAATCACTGTTTTGACCAGGTACGGTTTTCAACAACGATCTCCGCGATCAGCATGGAATCACGGTCGATCGTCCGGATCGGTAAAATCACGATTTTGCGCCCGGACGAACGAAATCACTATTCAGACCCTGCATCGGCCGAAACTCGTGATTTTCCGCCTGGTCAACCAAAAATCACTGTTTTGACCAGGAAGGATTGTCAACAACGATCTCCGCCACGATCAGCATGAAATCACGGTCGATCGTCTGGATCGATACAATCACGATTTTGCACCCGGGCGAACGAAATCACTATTCAGACCCTGCATCGGCCGAAACTCGTGATTTTCCGCCTGGTCAACCAAAAATCACTGTTTTGACCAGGAACCGTTGTCAATAACGATCTCCGCCACGACCAGCCTGAAATAACAGTCGATCGTTTAGATCGGTAAAATCGCGATTTTGCTCCTGGACGAACGAAATCGCTATTCGTACCCTACATCGGCCGAAACTCGTGATTTTCTGCCTGGTCAACCAAAAATCACTGTTTTGACTAGGAAGGGTTGTCAACAACGATCTCTGCAACGATCAGCATGGAATCACGGTCGATCGTCCGGATTGGTAAAATCACGATTTTGCACCCGGACGAACGAAATCGCTATTCAGACCCTGCATCGGCCGAAACTCGTGATTTTTCGCCTGGTCAACCAAAAATCACTGTTTTGACTAGGAACGGTTGTCAACAACGATCTCCGCCACGATCAGCATGAAATCACGGTCGATCGTCCGGATTGGTAAAATCACGATTTTGCACCCGGACGAACGAAATCGCTATTCATACCCTGCATCGGCCGAAACTCGTGATTTTCCGCCTGGTCAACGAAAAATCACTGTTTTGACTAGGAACGGTTGTCAACAACGATCTCCGCCACGATCAGCATGAAATCACGGTCGATCGTCCAGATCGATACAATCACGGTTTTGCACCTGGACGAACGAAATCACTATTCAGACCCTGCATCGGCCGAAACTCGTGATTTTCCGCCTGGTCAACCAAAAATCACTGTTTTGAGCAGGAACGATTGTCAACAACGATCTCCGCCACGATCAGCATGAAATCACGGTCGATCGTCCGGATCGATACCATCACGATTTTGCTCCCGGACGAACGAAATCACTATTTAGACCCTGCATCGACCGAAACTCGTGATTTTCCGCCTGGTCAACCAAAAATCACTGTTTTGACCAGGTACGGTTGTCAACAACGATCTCCGCCACGATCAGCATGAAATCACGGTCGATCGTCCGGATCGGTAAAATCACGATTTTGCGCCCGGACGAACGAAATCACTATTCAGACACTGCATCGGCCGAAACTCGTGATTTTCCGCCTGGTCAACCAAAAATCACTGTTTTGACCAGGTACGGTTGTCAACAACGATCTCCGCCACGATCAGCATGAAATCACGGTCGATCGTCCGGATCGGTAAAATCCCGATTTTGCACCCGGACGAACGAAATCACTTTTAAGACCTTGCATTGGCCGAAACTGGTGATTTTCTGCCTGGTCAACCAAAAATCACTGTTTTGACCAGGTACGGTTGCCAACAACGATCTCCGCCACGATCAGCAAGAAATCACGGTCGATCGTCCGGATTGGTACAATCACGATTTTGCGCCCGGACGAACGAAATCACTATTCAGACCCTGCATCGGCCGAAACTCGTGATTTTCCGCCTGGTCAACCAAAAATCACTGTTTTGACCAGGTATGGTTGTCAACAACGATCTCCGCCACGATCAGCATGAAATCACGGTCGATCGTCCCGATCGGTAAAATCACGATTTTGCGCCCGGACGAACGAAATCACTATTCAGACACTGCATCGGCCGAAACTCGTGATTTTCCGCCTGGTCAACCAAAAATCACTGTTTTGACCAGGTACGGTTGTCAACAACGATCTCCGCCACGATCAGCATGAAATCACGGTCGATCATCCGGATCGGTAAAATCCCGATTTTGCACCCGGACGAACGAAATCACTTTTTAGACCTTGCATTGGCCGAAACTGGTGATTTTCTGCCTGGTCAACCAAAAATCACTGTTTTGACCAGGTACGGTTGTCAACAACGATCTCCGCCACGATCAGCAAGAAATCACGGTCGATCGTCCGGATTGGTACAATCACGATTTTGCGCCCGGACGAACGAAATCACTATTCAGACCCTGCATCGGCCGAAACTCGTGATTTTTCCCCTGGTCTACCAAAAAACACTGTTTTGACCAGGTACGGTTGTCAACAACGATCTCCGCCACGATCAGCATGAAATCACGGTCGATCATCCGGATCGGTAAAATCCCGATTTTGCACCCGGACGAACGAAATCACTTTTTAGACCTTGCATTGGCCGAAACTGGTGATTTTCTGCCTGGTCAACCAAAAATCACTGTTTTGACCAGGTACGGTTGTCAACAACGATCTCCGCCACGATCAGCAAGAAATCACGGTCGATCGTCCGGATTGGTACAATCACGATTTTGCGCCCGGACGAACGAAATCACTATTCAGACCCTGCATCGGCCGAAACTCGTGATTTTCCGCCTGGTCAACCAAAAATCACTGTTTTGACCAGGTACGGTTGTCAACAACGATCTCCGCCACGATCAGCATGAAATCACGGTCGATCGTCCGGATCGGTAAAATCACGATTTTGCACCCGGACGAACGAAATCACTATTCAGACCCTGCATCGGCCGAAACTCGTGATTTTCCGCCTGGTCAACCAAAAATCACTGTTTTGACCAGGTACGGTTGTCAACAACGATCTCCGCCACGATCAGCATGAAATCACGGTCGATCGTCCGGATCGGTAAAATCACGATTTTGCACCCGGACGAACGAAATCACTATTCAGACCCTGCATCGGCCGAAACTCGTGATTTTCCGCCTGGTCAACCAAAAATCACTGTTTTGACCAGGTACGGTTGTCAACAACGATCTCCGCCACGATCAGCATGTAATCACGGTCGATCGTCCGGATCGGTAAAATCACGATTTTGCACCCGGACGAACGAAATCACTATTCAGACCCTGCATCGGCCGAAACTCGTGATTTTCCGCCTGGTCAACCAAAAATCACTGTTTTGACCAGGTACGGTTGTCAACAACGATCTCCGCCACGATCAGCATGAAATCACGGTCGATCGTCCGGATTGGTACAATCACGATTTTGCACCCGGACGAACGAAATCACTATTCAGACCCTGCATCGGTCGATACTCGTGATTTTCTGCCTGGTCAACAAAAAATCACTGTTTTGGCCAGGAACGGTTGTCAACAACGATCTCAGCCACAACCAGCAAGAAATCACGGTCGATCGTCCGGATCGGTAAAATCCCGATTTTGCACCCGGACGAACGAAATCACTTTTTAGACCTTGCATTGGCCGAAACTGGTGATTTTCTGCCTGGTCAACCAAAAATCACTGTTTTGACCAGGTACGGTTGTCAACAACGATCTCCGCCACGATCAGCAAGAAATCACGGTCGATCGTCCGGATTGGTACAATCACGATTTTGCGCCCGGACGAACGAAATCACTATTCAGACCCTGCATCGGCCGAAACTCGTGATTTTCCGCCTGGTCTACTAAAAATCAATGTTTTGACCAGGAACGGTTGTCAACAACGATCTCCGCCACGATCAGCAAGAAATCACGGTCGATCGTCCGGATCGGTAAAATCACGATTTTCACCCGGACGATCGAAATCACTTTTTAGACATTGCATCGGCCGAAACTCGTGATTTTCCGCCTGGTCAACCAAAAATCACTGTTTTGACCAGGTACGGTTGTCAACAACGATCTCCGCCACGATCAGCATGTAATCACGGTCGATCGTCCGGATCGGTAGAATCACGATTTTGCACCCGGACGAACGAAATCACTATTCAGACCCTGCATCGGCCGAAACTCGTGATATTCCGCCTGGTCAACCAAAAATCACTGTTTTGACCAGGTACGGTTGTCAACAACGATCTCCGCCACGATCAGCAAGAAATCACGGTCGATCGTCCGGATCGGTAAAATCCCGATTTTGCACCCGGACGAACGAAATCACTTTTTAGACCTTGCATCGGCCGAAACTCGTGATTTTCTGCCTGGTCAACCGAAAATCACTGTTTTGACCAGGTACGGTTGTCACCAACGATCTCCGCCACGATCAGCATGAAATCACGATCGATCACTCGGATCGGTAAAATCACGATTTTGCGCCCGGACGAACGAAATCACTATTCAGACCCTGCATCGGCCGAAACTCGTGATTTTCCGCCTGGTCAACCAAAAATCACTGTTTTGACCAGGTACGGTTGTCAACAACGATCTCCGCCACGATCAGCATGAAATCACGGTCGATCGTCCGGATCGGTAAAATCACGATTTTGCGCCCGGACGAACGAAATCACTATTCAGACCCTGCATCGGCCGAAACTCGTGATTTTCCGCCTGGTCAACCAAAAATCACTGTTTTGACCAGGAACGGTTGTCAACAACGATCTCCGCCACGATCAGCATGTAATCACGGTCGATTGTCCGGATTGGTACAATCACGATTTTGCACCCGGACGAACGGAATCACTATTCAGACCCTGCATCGGCCGAAACTCGTGATTTTCCGCCTGGTCAACCAAAAATCACTGTTTTGACCAGGTACGGTTGTCAACAACGATCTCCGCCACGATCAGCAAGAAATCACGGCCGATCGTCCGGATTGGTACAATCACGATTTTGCACCCGGACAAACGAAATCACTATTCAGACCCTGCATCGGTCGATACTCGTGATTTTCCGCTTGGTCAACCAAAAATCACTGTTTTGACCAGGAACGGTTGTCAACAACGATCTCAGCCACAATCAGCTAGAAATCACGGTCGATCGTCCGGATCGGTAAAATCCCGATTTTGCACCCGGACGAACGAAATCACTTTTTAGACCTTGCATTGGCCGAAACTGGTGATTTTCTGCCTGGTCAACCAAAAATCACTGTTTTGACCAGGTACGGTTGTCAACAACGATCTCCGCCACGATCAGCAAGAAATCACGGTCGATCGTCCGGATTGGTACAGTCACGATTTTGCGCCCGGACGAACGAAATCACTATTCAGACCCTGCATCGGCCGAAACTCGTGATTTTCCGCCTGGTCTACTAAAAATCACTGTTTTGACCAGGAACGGTTGTCAACAACGATCTCCGCCACGATCAGCAAGAAATCACGGTCGATCGTCCGGATCGGTAAAATCACGATTTTGCACCCGGACGAACGAAATCACTTTTTAGACCTTGCATCGGCCGAAACTCGTGATTTTCCGCCTGGTCAACCAAAAATCACTGTTTTGACCAGGTACGGTTGTCAACAACGATCTCCGCCACGATCAGCATGTAATCACGGTCGATCGTCCGGATCGGTAGAATCACGATTTTGCACCCGGACGAACGAAATCACTATTCAGACCCTGCATCGGCCGAAACTCGTGATATTCCGCCTGGTCAACCAAAAATCACTGTTTTGACCAGGTACGGTTGTCAACAACGATCTCCGCCACGATCAGCAAGAAATCACGGTCGATCGTCCGGATCGGTAAAATCCCGATTTTGCACCCAGGCGAACGAAATCACTTTTTAGACCTTGCATCGGCCGAAACTCGTGATTTTCTGCCTGGTCAACCAAAAATCACTGTTTTGACCAGGTACGGTTGTCAACAACGATCTCCGCAACGATCAGCATGAAATCACGGTCGATCACTTGGATCGGTAAAATCACGATTTTGCGCCCGGACGAACGAAATCACTATTCAGACCCTGCTTCGGCCGAAACTCGTGATTTTCCGCCTGGTCAACCAAAAATCACTGTTTTGACCAGGTTCGGTTGTCAACAACGATCTCCGCCACGATCAGCATGAAATCACGGTCGATCGTCCGGATTGGTACAATCACGATTTTGCACCCGGACGAACGAAATCACTATTCAGACCCTGCATTGGCCGGAACTCGTGATTTTCCGCCTGGTCAACCAAAAATCACTGTTTTGACCAGGAACGGTTGTCAACAACGATCTCCGCCACGATCTGCAAGAAATCACGGTCGATCGTCCGGATCGGTAAAATCCCGATTTTGCACCCGGACGAACGAAATCACTTTTTAGACCTTGCATCGGCCGAAACTCGTGATTTTCTGCCTGGTCAACCAAAAATCACTGTTCTGACCAGGTACGGTTTTCAACAACGATCTCCGCGATCAGCATGAAATCACGGTCGATCGTCCGGATCGGTAAAATCACGATTTTGCGCCCGGACGAACGAAATCACTATTCAGACCCTGCATCGGCCGAAACTCGTGATTTTCCGCCTGGTCAACCAAAAATCACTGTTTTGACCAGGAAGGATTGTCAACAACGATCTCCGCCACGATCAGCATGAAATCACGGTCGATCGTCTGGATCGATACAATCACGATTTTGCACCCGGGCGAACGAAATCACTATTCAGACCCTGCATCGGCCGAAACTCGTGATTTTCCGCCTGGTCAACCAAAAATCACTGTTTTGACCAGGAACCGTTGTCAATAACGATCTCCGCCACGACCAGCCTGAAATAACAGTCGATCGTTTAGATCGGTAAAATCGCGATTTTGCTCCTGGACGAACGAAATCGCTATTCGTACCCTACATCGGCCGAAACTCGTGATTTTCTGCCTGGTCAACCAAAAATCACTGTTTTGACTAGGAAGGGTTGTCAACAACGATCTCTGCAACGATCAGCATGGAATCACGGTCGATCGTCCGGATTGGTAAAATCACGATTTTGCACCCGGACGAACGAAATCGCTATTCAGACCCTGCATCGGCCGAAACTCGTGATTTTTCGCCTGGTCAACCAAAAATCACTGTTTTGACTAGGAACGGTTGTCAACAACGATCTCCGCCACGATCAGCATGAAATCACGGTCGATCGTCCGGATTGGTAAAATCACGATTTTGCACCCGGACGAACGAAATCGCTATTCATACCCTGCATCGGCCGAAACTCGTGATTTTCCGCCTTGTCAACCAAAAATCACTGTTTTGACTAGGAACGGTTGTCAACAACGATCTCCGCCACGATCAGCATGAAATCACGGTCGATCGTCCAGATCGATACAATCACGGTTTTGCACCTGGACGAACGAAATCACTATTCAGACCCTGCATCGGCCGAAACTCGTGATTTTCCGCCTGGTCAACCAAAAATCACTGTTTTGACCAGGAACGA
Organism: Delonix regia; assembly: GCA_037074485.1. Classification (NCBI taxonomy): domain Eukaryota; kingdom Viridiplantae; phylum Streptophyta; class Magnoliopsida; order Fabales; family Fabaceae; genus Delonix; species Delonix regia. The sequence goes on from JAYWLE010000016.1 coordinate 1,116,315, forward strand.
TTGTCAACAACGATCTCCGCCACGATCAGCATGAAATCACGGTCGATCGTCCGGATCGATACCATCACGATTTTGCTCCCGGACGAACGAAATCACTATTTAGACCCTGCATCGACCGAAACTCGTGATTTTCCGCCTGGTCAACCAAAAATCACTGTTTTGACCAGGTACGGTTGTCAACAACGATCTCCGCCACGATCAGCATGAAATCACGGTCGATCGTCCGGATCGGTAAAATCCCGATTTTGCACCCGGACGAACGAAATCACTTTTTAGACCTTGCATTGGCCGAAACTGGTGATTTTCTGCCTGGTCAACCAAAAATCACTGTTTTGACCAGGTACGGTTGTCAACAACGATCTCCGCCACGATCAGCAAGAAATCACGGTCGATCGTCCGGATTGGTACAATCACGATTTTGCGCCCGGACGTACGAAATCACTATTTAGACCCTGCATCGGCCGAAACTCGTGATTTTCCGCCTGGTCAACCAAAAATCACTGTTTTGACCAGGTACGGTTGTCAACAACGATCTCCGCCACGATCAGCATGAAATCACGGTCGATCATCCCGATCGGTAAAATCACGATTTTGCGCCCGGACGAACGAAATCACTATTCAGACACTGCATCGGCCGAAACTCGTGATTTTCCGCCTGGTCAACCAAAAATCACTGTTTTGACCAGGTACGGTTGTCAACAACGATCTCCGCCACGATCAGCATGAAATCACGGTCGATCGTCCGGATCGGTAAAATCCCGATTTTGCACCCGGACGAACGAAATCACTTTTTAGACCTTGCATTGGCCGAAACTGGTGATTTTCTGCCTGGTCAACCAAAAATCACTGTTTTGACCAGGTACGGTTGTCAACAACGATCTCCGCCACGATCAGCAAGAAATCACGGTCGATCGTCCAGATTGGTACAATCACGATTTTGCGCCCGGACGAACGAAATCACTATTCAGACCCTGCATCGGCCGAAACTCGTGATTTTCCGCCTGGTCAACCAAAAATCACTGTTTTGACCAGGTACGGTTGTCAACAACGATCTCCGCCACGATCAGCATGAAATCACGGTCGATCATCCGGATCGGTAAAATCACGATTTTGCACCCGGACGAACGAAATCACTATTCAGACCCTGCATCGGCCGAAACTCGTGATTTTCCGCCTGGTCAACCAAAAATCACTGTTTTGACCAGGTACGGTTGTCAACAACGATCTCCGCCACGATCAGCATGAAATCACGGTCGATCGTCCGGATTGGTACAATCACGATTTTGCACCCGGACGAACGAAATCACTATTCAGACCCTGCATCGGTCGATACTCGTGATTTTCCGCCTGGTCAACCAAAAATCACTGTTTTGACCAGGAACGGTTGTCAACAACGATCTCAGCCACAATCAGCAAGAAATCACGGTCGATCGTCCGGATCGGTAAAATCCCGATTTTGCACCCGGACGAACGAAATCACTTTTTAGACCTTGCATTGGCCGAAACTGGTGATTTTCTGCCTGGTCAACCAAAAATCACTGTTTTGACCAGGTACGGTTGTCAACAACGATCTCCGCCACGATCAGCAAGAAATCACGGTCGATCGTCCGGATTGGTACAATCACGATTTTGCGCCCGGACGAACGAAATCACTATTCAGACCCTGCATCGGCCGAAACTCGTGATTTTCCGCCTGGTCAACCAAAAATCACTGTTTTGACCAGGTACGGTTGTCAACAACGATCTCCGCCACGATCAGCATGAAATCACGGTCGATCGTCCGGATCGGTAAAATCCCGATTTTGCACCCGGACGAACGAAATCACTTTTTAGACCTTGCATCGGCCGAAACTCGTGATTTTCTGCCTGGTCAACCAAAAATCACTGTTTTGACCAGGTACGGTTGTCAACAACGATCTCCGCCACGATCAGCATGAAATCACGGTCGATCACTCGGATCGGTAAAATCACGATTTTGCGCCCGGACGAACGAAATCACTATTCAGACCCTGCATCGGCCGAAACTCGTGATTTTCCGCCTGGTCAACCAAAAATCACTGTTTTGACCAGGTACGGTTGTCAACAACGATCTCCGCCACGATCAGCATGAAATCACGGTCGATCGTCCGGATCGGTAAAATCACGATTTTGCGCCCGGACGAACGAAATCACTATTCAGACCCTGCATCGGCCGAAACTCGTGATTTTCCGCCTGGTCAACCAAAAATCACTGTTTTGACCAGGAACGGTTGTCAACAACGATCTCCGCCACGATCAGCATGTAATCACGGTCGATTGTCCGGATTGGTACAATCACGATTTTGCACCCGGACGAACGAAATCACTATTCAGACCCTGCATCGGCCGAAACTCGTGATTTTCCGCCTGGTCAACCAAAAATCACTGTTTTGACCAGGTACGGTTGTCAACAACGATCTCCGCCACGATCAGCATGAAATCACGGTCGATCGTCCGGATTGGTATAATCACGATTTTGCACCCGGACGAACGAAATCACTATTCAGACCCTGCATCGGTCGATACTCGTGATTTTCCGCTTGGTCAACCAAAAATCACTGTTTTGACCAGGAACGGTTGTCAACAACGATCTCAGCCACAATCACCAAGAAATCACGGTCGATCGTTCGGATCGGTAAAATCCCGATTTTGCACCCGGACGAACGAAATCACTTTTTAGACCTTGCATTGGCCGAAACTGGTGATTTTCTGCCTGGTCAACCAAAAATCACTGTTTTGACCAGGTACGGTTGTCAACAACGATCTCCGCCACGATCAGCAAGAAATCACGGTCGATCGTCCGGATTGGTACAATCACGATTTTGCGCCCGGACGAACGAAATCACTATTCAGACCCTGCATCGGCCGAAACTCGTGATTTTCCGCCTGGTCTACTAAAAATCACTGTTTTGACCAGGAACGGTTGTCAACAACGATCTCCGCCACGATCAGCAAGAAATCACGGTCGATCGTCCGGATCGGTAAAATCACGATTTTGCACCCGGACGAACGAAATCACTTTTTAGACCTTGCATCGGCCGAAACTCGTGATTTTCCGCCTGGCCAACCAAAAATCACTGTTTTGACCAGGTACGGTTGTCAACAACGATCTCCGCCACGATCAGCATGTAATCACGGTCGATCGTCCGGATCGGTAGAATCACGATTTTGCACCCGGACGAACGAAATCACTATTCAGACCCTGCATCGGCCGAAACTCGTGATTTTCCGCCTGGTCAACCAAAAATCACTGTTTTGACCAGGTACGGTTGTCAACAACGATCTCCGCCACGATCAGCATGAAATCACGGTCGATCGTCCGGATTGGTACAATCACGATTTTGCACCCGGACGAACGAAATCACTATTCAGACCCTGCATCGGTCGATACTCGTGATTTTCCGCTTGGTCAACCAAAAATCACTGTTTTGACCAGGAACGGTTGTCAACAACGATCTCAGCCACAATCAGCAAGAAATCACGGTCGATCGTCCGGATCGGTAAAATCCCGATTTTGCACCCGGACGAACGAAATCACTTTTTAGACCTTGCATTGGCCGAAACTGGTGATTTTCTGCCTGGTCAACCAAAAATCACTGTTTTGACCAGGTACGGTTGTCAACAACGATCACCGCCACGATCAGCAAGAAATCACGGTCGATCGTCCGGATTGGTACAATCACGATTTTGCGCCCGGACGAACGAAATCACTATTCAGACCCTGCATCGGCCGAAACTCGTGATTTTCCGCCTGGTCTACTAAAAATCACTGTTTTGACCAGGAACGGTTGTCAACAACGATCTCCGCCACGATCAGCAAGAAATCACGGTCGATCGTCCGGATCGGTAAAATCACGATTTTGCACCCGGACGAACGAAATCACTTTTTAGACCTTGCATCGGCCGAAACTCGTGATTTTCCGCCTGGTCAACCAAAAATCACTGTTTTGACCAGGTACGGTTGTCAACAACGATCTCCGCCACGATCAGCATGTAATCACGGTCGATCGTCCGGATCGGCAGAATCACGATTTTGCACCCGGACGAACGAAATCACTATTCAGACCCTGCATCGGCCGAAACTCGTGATATTCCGCCTGGTCAACCAAAAATCACTGTTTTGACCAGGTACGGTTGTCAACAACGATCTCCGCCACGATCAGCAAGAAATCACGGTCGATCGTCCGGATCGGTAAAATCCCGATTTTGCACCCGGACGAACGAAATCACTTTTTAGACCTTGCATCGGCCGAAACTCGTGATTTTCTGCCTGGTCAACCAAAAATCACTGTTTTGACCAGGTACGGTTGTCAACAACGATCTCCGCCACGATCAGCATGAAATCACGGTCGATCACTCGGATCGGTAAAATCACGATTTTGCGCCCGGACGAACGAAATCACTATTCAGACCCTGCTTCGGCCGAAACTCGTGATTTTCCGCCTGGTCAACCAAAAATCACTGTTTTGACCAGGAACGGTTGTCAACAACGATCTCCGCCACGATCAGCATGTAATCACGGTCGATTGTCCGGATTGGTACAATCACGATTTTGCACCCGGACGAACGAAATCACTATTCAGACCCTGCATCGGCCGAAACTCGTGATTTTCCGCCTGGTCAACCAAAAATCACTGTTTTGACCAGGTACGGTTGTCAACAACGATCTCCGCCACGATCAGCATGAAATCACGGTCGATCGTCCGGATTGGTACAATCACGATTTTGCACCCGGACGAACGAAATCACTATTCAGACCCTGCATCGGTCGATACTCGTGATTTTCCGCTTGGTCAACCAAAAATCACTGTTTTGACCAGGAACGGTTGTCAACAACGATCTCAGCCACAATCAGCAAGAAATCACGGTCGATCGTCCGGATCGGTAAAATCCCGATTTTGCACCCGGACGAACGAAATCACTTTTTAGACCTTGCATTGGCCGAAACTGGTGATTTTCTGCCTGGTCAACCAAAAATCACTGTTTTGACCAGGTACGGTTGTCAACAACGATCTCCGCCACGATCAGCAAGAAATCACGGTCGATCGTCCGGATTGGTACAATCACGATTTTGCGCCCGGACGAACGAAATCACTATTCAGACCCTGCATCGGCCGAAACTCGTGATTTTCCGCCTGGTCTACTAAAAATCACTGTTTTGACCAGGAACGGTTGTCAACAACGATCTCCGCCACGATCAGCAAGAAATCACGGTCGATCGTCCGGATCGGTAAAATCACGATTTTGCACCCGGACGAACGAAATCACTTTTTAGACCTTGCATCGGCCGAAACTCGTGATTTTCCGCCTGGTCAACCAAAAATCACTGTTTTGACCAGGTACGGTTGTCAACAACGATCTCCGCCACGATCAGCATGTAATCACGGTCGATCGTCCGGATCGGCAGAATCACGATTTTGCACCCGGACGAACGAAATCACTATTCAGACCCTGCATCGGCCGAAACTCGTGATATTCCGCCTGGTCAACCAAAAATCACTGTTTTGACCAGGTACGGTTGTCAACAACGATCTCCGCCACGATCAGCAAGAAATCACAGTCGATCGTCCGGATCGGTAAAATCCCGATTTTGCACCCGGACGAACGAAATCACTTTTTAGACCTTGCATCGGCCGAAACTCGTGATTTTCTGCCTGGTCAACCAAAAATCACTGTTTTGACCAGGTACGGTTGTCAACAACGATCTCCGCCACGATCAGCATGAAATCACGGTCGATCACTCGGATCGGTAAAATCACGATTTTGCGCCCGGACGAACGAAATCACTATTCAGACCCTGCTTCGGCCGAAACTCGTGATTTTCCGCCTGGTCAACCAAAAATCACTGTTTTGACCAGGAACGGTTGTCAACAACGATCTCCGCCACGATCAGCATGTAATCACGGTCGATTGTCCGGATTGGTACAATCACGATTTTGCACCCGGACGAACGAAATCACTATTCAGACCCTGCATCGGCCGAAACTCGTGATTTTCCGCCTGGTCAACCAAAAATCACTGTTTTGACCAGGTACGGTTGTCAACAACGATCTCCGCCACGATCAGCATGAAATCACGGTCGATCGTCCGGATTGGTACAATCACGATTTTGCACCCGGACGAACGAAATCACTATTCAGACCCCGCATCGGTCGATACTCGTGATTTTCCGCTTGGTCAACCAAAAATCACTGTTTTGACCAGGAACGGTTGTCAACAACGATCTCAGCCACAATCAGCAAGAAATCACGGTCGATCGTCCGGATCTGTAAAATCCCGATTTTGCACCCGGACGAACGAAATCACTTTTTAGACCTTGCATTGGCCGAAACTGGTGATTTTCTGCCTGGTCAACCAAAAATCACTGTTTTGACCAGGTACGGTTGTCAACAACGATCTCCGCCACGATCAGCAAGAAATCACGGTCGATCGTCCGGATTGGTACAATCACGATTTTGCGCCCGGACGAACGAAATCACTATTCAGACCCTGCATCAGCCGAAACTCGTGATTTTCCGCCTGGTCTACCAAAAATCACTGTTTTGACCAGGAACGGTTGTCAACAACGATCTCCGCCACGATCAGCAAGAAATCACGGTCGATCGTCCGGATCGGTAAAATCACGATTTTGCACCCGGACGAACGAAATCACTTTTTAGACCTTGCATCGGCCGAAACTCGTGATTTTCCGCCTGGTCAACCAAAAATCACTGTTTTGACCAGGTACGGTTGTCAACAACGATCTCCGCCACGATCAACATGTAATCACGGTCGATCGTCCGGATCGGTAGAATCACGATTTTGCACCCGGACGAACGAAATCACTATTCAGACCCTGCATCGGCCGAAACTCGTGATATTCCGCCTGGTCAACCAAAAATCACTGTTTTGACCAGGTACGGTTGTCAACAACGATCTCCGCCACGATCAGCAAGAAATCACGGTCGATCGTCCGGATCGGTAAAATCCCGATTTTGCACCCGGACGAACGAAATCACTTTTTAGACCTTGCATCGGCCGAAACTCGTGATTTTCTGCCTGGTCAACCAAAAATCACTGTTTTGACCAGGTACGGTTGTCAACAACGATCTCCGCCACGATCAGCATGAAATCACGGTCGATCACTCGGATCGGTAAAATCACGATTTTGCGCCCGGACGAACGAAATCACTATTCAGACCCTGCTTCGGCCGAAACTCGTGATTTTCCGCCTGGTCAACCAAAAATCACTGTTTTGACCAGGAACGGTTGTCAACAACGATCTCCGCCACGATCAGCATGTAATCACGGTCGATTGTCCGGATTGGTACAATCACGATTTTGCACCCGGACGAACGAAATCACTATTCAGACCCTGCATCGGCCGAAACTCGTGATTTTCCGCCTGGTCAACCAAAAATCACTGTTTTGACCAGGTACGGTTGTCAACAACGATCTCCGCCACGATCAGCATGAAATCACGGTCGATCGTCCGGATTGGTACAATCACGATTTTGCACCCGGACGAACGAAATCACTATTCAGACCCTGCATCGGTCGATACTCGTGATTTTCCGCTTGGTCAACCAAAAATCACTGTTTTGACCAGGAACGGTTGTCAACAACGATCTCAGCCACAATCAGCAAGAAATCACGGTCGATCGTCCGGATCGGTAAAATCCCGATTTTGCACCCGGACGAACGAAATCACTTTTTAGACCTTGCATTGGCCGAAACTGGTGATTTTCTGCCTGGTCAACCAAAAATCACTGTTTTGACCAGGTACGGTTGTCAACAACGATCTCCGCCACGATCAGCAAGAAATCACGGTCGATCGTCCAGATTGGTACAATCACGATTTTGCGCCCGGACGAACGAAATCACTATTCAGACCCTGCATCGGCCGAAACTCGTGATTTTCCGCCTGGTCTACTAAAAATCACTGTTTTGACCAGGAACGGTTGTCAACAACGATCTCCGCCACGATCAGCAAGAAATCACGGTCGATCGTCCGGATCGGTAAAATCACGATTTTGCACCCGGACGAACGAAATCACTTTTTAGACCTTGCATCGGCCGAAACTCGTGATTTTCCGCCTGGTCAACCAAAAATCACTGTTTTGACCAGGTACGGTTGTCAACAACGATCTCCGCCACGATCAGCATGTAATCACGGTCGATCGTCCGGATCGGCAGAATCACGATTTTGCACCCGGACGAACGAAATCACTATTCAGACCCTGCATCGGCCGAAACTCGTGATATTCCGCCTGGTCAACCAAAAATCACTGTTTTGACCAGGTACGGTTGTCAACAACGATCTCCGCCACGATCAGCAAGAAATCACGGTCGATCGTCCGGATCGGTAAAATCCTGATTTTGCACCCGGACGAACGAAATCACTTTTTAGACCTTGCATCGGCCGAAACTCGTGATTTTCTGCCTGGTCAACCAAAAATCACTGTTTTGACCAGGTACGGTTGTCAACAACGATCTCCGCCACGATCAGCATGAAATCACGGTCGATCACTCGGATCGGTAAAATCACGATTTTGCGCCCGGACGAACGAAATCACTATTCAGACCCTGCTTCGGCCGAAACTCGTGATTTTCCGCCTGGTCTACCAAAAATCACTGTTTTGACCAGGTACGGTTGTCAACAACGATCTCCGCCACGATCAGCAAGAAATCACGGTCGATCGTCCGGATCGGTAAAATCACGATTTTGCACCCGGACGAACGAAATCACTATTCAGACCCTGCATCGGCCGAAACTCGTGATTTTCCGCCTGGTCTACTAAAAATCACTGTTTTGACCAGGAACGGTTGTCAACAACGATCTCCGCCACGATCAGCAAGAAATCACGGTCGATCGTCCGGATCGGTAAAATCACGATTTTGCACCCGGACGAACGAAATCACTTTTTAGACCTTGCATCGGCCGAAACTCGTGATTTTCTGCCTGGTCAACCAAAAATCACTGTTTTGACCAGGTACGGTTGTCAACAACGATCTCCGCCACGATCAACATGTAATCACGGTCGATCGTCCGGATCGGTAGAATCACGATTTTGCACCCGGACGAACGAAATCACTATTCAGACCCTGCATCGGCCGAAACTCGTGATATTCCGCCTGGTCAACCAAAAATCACTGTTTTGACCAGGTACGGTTGTCAACAACGATCTCCGCCACGATCAGCAAGAAATCACGGTCGATCGTCCGGATCGGTAAAATCCCGATTTTGCACCCGGACGAACGAAATCACTTTTTAGACCTTGCATCGGCCGAAACTCGTGATTTTCTGCCTGGTCAACCAAAAATCACTGTTTTGACCAGGTACGGTTGTCAACAACGATCTCCGCCACGATCAGCATGAAATCACGGTCGATCACTCGGATCGGTAAAATCACGATTTTGCGCCCGGACGAACGAAATCACTATTCAGACCCTGCTTCGGCCGAAACTCGTGATTTTCCGCCTGGTCAACCAAAAATCACTGTTTTGACCAGGAACGGTTGTCAACAACGATCTCCGCCACGATCAGCATGTAATCACGGTCGATTGTCCGGATTGGTACAATCACGATTTTGCACCCGGACGAACGAAATCACTATTCAGACCCTGCATCGGCCGAAACTCGTGATTTTCCGCCTGGTCAACCAAAAATCACTGTTTTGACCAGGTACGGTTGTCAACAACGATCTCCGCCACGATCAGCATGAAATCACGGTCGATCGTCCGGATCGGTAAAATCACGATTTTGCACCCGGACGAACGAAATCACTATTCAGACCCTGCTTCGGCCGAAACTCGTGATTTTCCGCCTGGTCTACCAAAAATCACTGTTTTGACCAGGTACGGTTGTCAACAACGATCTCCGCCACGATCAGCAAGAAATCACGGTCGATCGTCCGGATCGGTAAAATCACGATTTTGCACCCGGACGAACGAAATCACTATTCAGACCCTGCATCGGCCGAAACTCGTGATTTTCCGCCTGGTCAACCAAAAATCACTGTTTTGACCAGGTACGGTTGTCAACAACGATCTCCGCCACGATCAGCATGAAATCACGGTCGATCGTCCGGATTGGTACAATCACGATTTTGCACCCGGACGAACGAAATCACTATTCAGACCCTGCATCGGTCGATACTCGTGATTTTCCGCTTGGTCAACCAAAAATCACTGTTTTGACCAGGAACGGTTGTCAACAACGATCTCAGCCACAATCAGCAAGAAATCACGGTCGATCGTCCGGATCGGTAAAATCCCGATTTTGCACCCGGACGAACGAAATCACTTTTTAGACCTTGCATTGGCCGAAACTGGTGATTTTCTGCCTGGTCAACCAAAAATCACGATTTTGACCAGGTACGGTTGTCAACAACGATCTCCGCCACGATCAGCAAGAAATCACGGTCGATCGTCCGGATTGGTACAATCACGATTTTGCGCCCGGACGAACGAAATCACTATTCAGACCCTGCATCAGCCGAAACTCGTGATTTTCCGCCTGGTCTACTAAAAATCACTGTTTTGACCAGGAACGGTTGTCAACAACGATCTCCGCCACGATCAGCAAGAAATCACGGTCGATCGTCCGGATCGGTAAAATCACGATTTTGCACCCGGACGAACGAAATCACTTTTTAGACCTTGCATCGGCCGAAACTCGTGATTTTCCGCCTGGTCAACCAAAAATCACTGTTTTGACCAGGTACGGTTGTCAACAACGATCTCCGCCACGATCAACATGTAATCACGGTCGATCGTCCGGATCGGTAGAATCACGATTTTGCACCCGGACGAACGAAATCACTATTCAGACCCTGCATCGGCCGAAACTCGTGATATTCCGCCTGGTCAACCAAAAATCACTGTTTTGACCAGGTACGGTTGTCAACAACGATCTCCGCCACGATCAGCAAGAAATCACGGTCGATCGTCCGGATCGGTAAAATCCCGATTTTGCACCCGGACGAACGAAATCACTTTTTAGACCTTGCATCGGCCGAAACTCGTGATTTTCTGCCTGGTCAACCAAAAATCACTGTTTTGACCAGGTACGGTTGTCAACAACGATCTCCGCCACGATCAGCATGAAATCACGGTCGATCACTCGGATCGGTAAAATCACGATTTTGCGCCCGGACGAACGAAATCACTATTCAGACCCTGCATCGGCCGAAACTCGTGATTTTCCGCCTGGTCAACCAAAAATCACTGTTTTGACCAGGTACGGTTGTCAACAACGATCTCCGCCACGATCAGCATGAAATCACGGTCGATCGCCCGGATCGGTAAAATCACGATTTTGCGCCCGGACGAACGAAATCACTATTCAGACCCTGCATCGGCCGAAACACGTGATTTTCCGCCTGGTCAACCAAAAATCACTGTTTTGACCAGGAACGGTTGTCAACAACGATCTCCGCCACGATCAGCATGTAATCACGGTCGATTGTCCGGATTGGTACAATCACGATTTTGTTCCCGGACGAACGAAATCACTATTTAGACCCTGCATCGACCGAAACTCGTGATTTTCCGCCTGGTCAACCAAAAATCACTGTTTTGACCAGGTACGGTTGTCAACAACGATCTCCGCCACGATCAGCATGAAATCACGGTCGATCGTCCGGATTGGTACAATCACGATTTTGCACCCGGACGAACGAAATCACTATTCAGACCCTGCATCGGCCGAAACTCGTGATATTCCGCCTGGTCAACCAAAAATCACTGTTTTGACCAGGTACGGTTGTCAACAACGATCTCCGCCACGATCAGCAAGAAATCACGGTCGATCGTCCGGATCGGTAAAATCCCGATTTTGCACCCGGACGAACGAAATCACTTTTTAGACCTTGCATCGGCCGAAACTCGTGATTTTCTGCCTGGTCAACCAAAAATCACTGTTTTGACCAGGTACGGTTGTCAACAACGATCTCCGCCACGATCAGCATGAAATCACGGTCGATCACTCGGATCGGTAAAATCACGATTTTGCGCCCGGACGAACGAAATCACTATTCAGACCCTGCATCGGCCGAAACTCGTGATTTTCCGCCTGGTCAACCAAAAATCACTGTTTTGACCAGGTACGGTTGTCAACAACGATCTCCGCCACGATCAGCATGAAATCACGGTCGATCGCCCGGATCGGTAAAATCACGATTTTGCGCCCGGACGAACGAAATCACTATTCAGACCCTGCATCGGCCGAAACTCGTGATTTTCCGCCTGGTCAACCAAAAATCACTGTTTTGACCAGGAACGGTTGTCAACAACGATCTCCGCCACGATCAGCATGTAATCACGGTCGATTGTCCGGATTCGTACAATCACGATTTTGTTCCCGGACGAACGAAATCACTATTTAGACCCTGCATCGACCGAAACTCGTGATTTTCCGCCTGGTCAACCAAAAATCACTGTTTTGACCAGGTACGGTTGTCAACAACGATCTCCGCCACGATCAGCATGAAATCACGGTCGATCGTCCGGATTGGTACAATCACGATTTTGCACCCGGACGAACGAAATCACTATTCAGTCCCTGCATCGGTCGATACTCGTGATTTTCCGCCTGGTCAACCAAAAATCACTGTTTTGACCAGGAACGGTTGTCAACAACGATCTCAGCCACAATCAGCAAGAAATCACGGTCGATCGTCCGGATCGGTAAAATCCCGATTTTGCACCCGGACGAACGAAATCACTTTTTAGACCTTGCATGGGCCGAAACTGGTGATTTTCCGCCTGGTCAACCAAAAATCACTGTTTTGACCAGGTACGGTTGTCAACAACGATCTCCGCCACGATCAGCAAGAAATCACGGTCGATCGTCCGGATCGGTAAAATCCCGATTTTGCACCCGGACGAACGAAATCACTTTTTAGACCTTGCATTGGCCGAAACTGGTGATTTTCTGCCTGGTCAACCAAAAATCACTGTTTTGACCAGGTACGGTTGTCAACAACGATCTCCGCCACGATCAGCAAGAAATCACGGTCGATCGTCCGGATTGGTACAATCACGATTTTGCACCCGGACGAACGAAATCACTATTCAGACCCTGCATCGGCCGAAACTCGTGATTTTCCGCCCGGTCAACCAAAAATCACTGTTTTGACCAGGTACGGTTGTCAACAACGATCTCCGCCACGATCAGCAAGAAATCACGGTCGATCGTCCGGATCGGTAAAATCCCGATTTTGCACCCGGACGAACGAAATCACTTTTTAGACCTTGCGTCGGCCGAAACTGGTGATTTTCTGCCTGGCCAACCAAAAATCACTGTTTTGACCAGGTACGGTTGTGAACAACGATCTCCGCCACGATCAGCATGAAATCACGGTCGATCACTCGGATCGGTAAAATCACGATTTTGCGCCCGGACGAACGAAATCACTATTCAGACCCTGCATTGGCCGAAACTCGTGATTTTCCGCCTGGTCAACCAAAAATCACTGTTTTGACCAGGTACGGTTGTCAACAACGATCTCCGCCACGATCAGCATGAAATCACGGTCGATCGTCCGGATCGGTAAAATCACGATTTTGCGCCCGGACGAACGAAATCACTATTCAGACACTGCATCGGCCGAAACTCGTGATTTTCCGCCTGGTCAACCAAAAATCACTGTTTTGGCCAGGTACGGTTGTCAACAACGATCTCCGCCACGATCAGCATGAAATCACGGTCGATCGTCCGGATCGGTAAAATCACGATTTTGCACCCGGACGAACGAAATCACTTTTTAGACCTTGCATTGGCCGAAACTGGTGATTTTCTGCCTGGTCAACCAAAAATCACTGTTTTGACCAGGTACGGTTGTCAACAACGATCTCCGCCACGATCAGCAAGAAATCACGGTCGATCGTCCGGATTGGTACAATCACGATTTTGCGCCCGGACGAACGAAATCACTATTCAGACCCTGCATCGGCCGAAACTCGTGATTTTTCGCCTGGTCTACCAAAAATCACTGTTTTGACCAGGTACGGTTGTCAACAACGATCTCCGCCACGATCAGCAAGAAATCACGGTCGATCGTCCGGATCGGTAAAATCACGATTTTGCACCCGGACGAACGAAATCACTTTTTAGACCTTGCATCGGCCGAAACTCGTGATTTTCCACCTGGTCAACCAAAAATCACTGTTTTGACCAGGTACGGTTGTCAACAACGATCTCCGCCACGATCAGCATGTAATCACGGTCGATTGTCCGGATTGGTACAATCACGATTTTGTTCCCGGACGAACGAAATCACTATTTAGACCCTGCATCGACCGAAACTCGTGATTTTCCGCCTGGTCAACCAAAAATCACTGTTTTGACCAGGTACGGTTGTCAACAACGATCTCCGCCACGATCAGCATGAAATCACGGTCGATCGTCCGGATTGGTACAATCACGATTTTGCACCCGGACGAACGAAATCACTATTCAGACCCTGCATCGGCCGAAACTCGTGATATTCCGCCTGGTCAACCAAAAATCACTGTTTTGACCAGGTACGGTTGTCAACAACGATCTCCGCCACGATCAGCAAGAAATCACGGTCGATCGTCCGGATCGGTAAAATCCCGATTTTGCACCCGGACGAACGAAATCACTTTTTAGACCTTGCATCGGCCGAAACTCGTGATTTTCTGCCTGGTCAACCAAAAATCACTGTTTTGACCAGGTACGGTTGTCAACAACGATCTCCGCCACGATCAGCATGAAATCACGGTCGATCACTCGGATCGGTAAAATCACGATTTTGCGCCCGGACGAACGAAATCACTATTCAGACCCTGCATCGCCCGAAACTCGTGATTTTCCGCCTGGTCAACCAAAAATCACTGTTTTGACCAGGTACGGTTGTCAACAACGATCTCCGCCACGATCAGCATGAAATCACGGTCGATCGTCCGGATCGGTAAAATCACGATTTTGCACCCGGACGAACGAAATCACTTTTTAGACCTTGCATTGGCCGAAACTGGTGATTTTCTGCCTGGTCAACCAAAAATCACTGTTTTGACCAGGTACGGTTGTCAACAACGATCTCCGCCACGATCAGCAAGAAATCACGGTCGATCGTCCGGATTGGTACAATCACGATTTTGCGCCCGGACGAACGAAATCACTATTCAGACCCTGCATCGGCCGAAACTCGTGATTTTTCCCCTGGTCTACCAAAAAACACTGTTTTGACCAGGTACGGTTGTCAACAACGATCTCCGCCACGATCTGCAAGAAATCACGGTCGATCGTCCGGATCGGTAAAATCCCGATTTTGCACCCGGACGAACGAAATCACTTTTTAGACCTTGCGTCGGCCGAAACTGGTGATTTTCTGCCTGGCCAACCAAAAATCACTGTTTTGACCAGGTACGGTTGTCAACAACGATCTCCGCCACGATCAGCATGAAATCACGGTCGATCACTCGGATCGGTAAAATCACGATTTTGCGCCCGGACGAACGAAATCACTATTCAGACCCTGCATTGGCCGAAACTCGTGATTTTCCGCCTGGTCAACCAAAAATCACTGTTTTGACCAGGTACGGTTGTCAACAACGATCTCCGCCACGATCAGCATGAAATCACGGTCGATCGTCCGGATCGGTAAAATCACGATTTTGCGCCCGGACGAACGAAATCACTATTCAGACACTGCATCGGCCGAAACTCGTGATTTTCCGCCTGGTCAACCAAAAATCACTGTTTTGGCCAGGTACGGTTGTCAACAACGATCTCCGCCACGATCAGCATGAAATCACGGTCGATCGTCCGGATCGGTAAAATCACGATTTTGCACCCGGACGAACGAAATCACTTTTTAGACCTTGCATTGGCCGAAACTGGTGATTTTCTGCCTGGTCAACCAAAAATCACTGTTTTGACCAGGTACGGTTGTCAACAACGATCTCCGCCACGATCAGCAAGAAATCACGGTCGATCGTCCGGATTGGTACAATCACGATTTTGCGCCCGGACGAACGAAATCACTATTCAGACCCTGCATCGGCCGAAACTCGTGATTTTTCCCCTGGTCTACCAAAAAACACTGTTTTGACCAGGTACGGTTGTCAACAACGATCTCCGCCACGATCTGCAAGAAATCACGGTCGATCGTCCGGATCGGTAAACTCACGATTTTGCACCCGGACGAACGAAATCACTTTTTAGACCTTGCATCGGCCGAAACTCGTGATT
The DNA here is from genome assembly GCA_037074485.1 of Delonix regia. Taxonomy (NCBI): domain Eukaryota; kingdom Viridiplantae; phylum Streptophyta; class Magnoliopsida; order Fabales; family Fabaceae; genus Delonix; species Delonix regia. The sequence goes on from JAYWLE010000016.1 coordinate 1,132,534, forward strand.
TTCCGCCTAGTCAACCAAAAATCACTGTTTTGACCAGGTACGGTTGTCAACAACGATCTCCGCCACAATCAGCAAGAAATCACGGTCGATCATCCGGATTGGTACAATCACGATTTTGCACCCGGACGAACGAAATCACTATTCAGACCCTGCATCGGCCGAAACTCGTGATTTTCCGCCTGGTCAACCAAAAATCACTGTTTTGACCAGGTACGGTTGTCAACAACGATCTCCGCCACGATCAGCATGAAATCACGGTCGATCGTCCGGATTGGTACAATCACGATTTTGCACCCGGACGAACGAAATCACTATTCAGACCCTGCATCGGTCGATACTCGTGATTTTCCCCTTGGTCAACCAAAAATCACTGTTTTGACCAGGAACGGTTGTCAACAACGATCTCAGCCACAATCAGCAAGAAATCACGGTCGATCGTCCGGATCGGTAAAATCCCGATTTTGCACCCGGACGAACGAAATCACTTTTTAGACCTTGCATTGGCCGAAACTGGTGATTTTCTGCCTGGTCAACCAAAAATCACTGTTTTGACCAGGTACGGTTGTCAACAACGATCTCCGCCACGATCAGCAAGAAATCACGGTCGATCGTCCGGATTGGTACAATCACGATTTTGCGCCCGGACGAACGAAATCACTATTCAGACCCTGCATCGGCCGAAACTCGTGATTTTCCGCCTGGTCTACCAAAAATCACTGTTTTGACCAGGTACGGTTGTCAACAACGATCTCCGCCACGATCAGCAAGAAATCACGGTCGATCGTCCGGATCGGTAAAATCACGATTTTGCACCCGGACGAACGAAATCCCTTTTTAGACCTTGCATCGGCCGAAACTCGTGATTTTCCGCCTGGTCAACCAAAAATCACTGTTTTGACCAGGTACGGTTGTCAACAACGATCTCCGCCACGATCAGCATGTAATCACGGTCGATCGTCCGGATCGGTAGAATCACGATTTTGCACCCGGACGAACGAAATCACTATTCAGACCCTGCATCGGCCGAAACTCGTGATATTCCGCCTGGTCAACCAAAAATCACTGTTTTGACCAGGTACGGTTGTCAACAACGATCTCCGCCACGATCAGCAAGAAATCACGGTCGATCGTCCGGATCGGTAAAATCCCGAGTTTGCACCCGGACGAACGAAATCACTTTTTAGACCTTGCGTCGGCCGAAACTGGTGATTTTCTGCCTGGTCAACCAAAAATCACTGTTTTGACCAGGTACGGTTGTCAACAACGATCTCCGCCACGATCAGCATGAAATCACAGTCGATCACTCGGATCGGTAAAATCACGATTTTGCGACCGGACGAACGAAATCACTATTCAGACCCTGCATCGGCCGAAACTCGTGATTTTCCGTCTGGTCTACTAAAAAACACTGTTTTGACCAGGAACGGTTGTCAACAACGATCTCCGCCACGATCTGCAAGAAATCACGGTCGATCGTCCGGATCGGTAAACTCACGATTTTGCACCCGGACGAACGAAATCACTTTTTAGACCTTGCATCGGCCGAAACTCGTGATTTTCCGCCTGGTCAACCAAAAATCACTGTTTTGACCAGGTACGGTTGTCAACAACGATCTCCGCCACGATCAGCATGTAATCACGGTCGATCGTCCGGATCGGTAGAATCACGATTTTGCGCCCGGACGAACGAAATCACTATTCAGACACTGCATCGGCCGAAACTCGTGATTTTCCGCCTGGTCAACCAAAAATCACTGTTTTGACCAGGTACGGTTGTCAACAACGATCTCCGCCACGATCAGCATGAAATCACGGTCGATCGTCCGGATCGGTAAAATCCCGATTTTGCACCCGGACGAACGAAATCACTTTTTAGACCTTGCATTGGCCGAAACTGGTGATTTTCTGCCTGGTCAACCAAAAATCACTGTTTTGACCAGGTACGGTTGTCAACAACGATCTCCGCCACGATCAGCAAGAAATCACGGTCGATCGTCCGGATTGGTACAATCACGATTTTGCACCTGGACGAACGAAATCACTATTCAGACCCTGCATCGGCCGAAACTCGTGATTTTCCGCCTGGTCAACCAAAAATCACTGTTTTGACCAGGTACGGTTGTCAACAACGATCTCCGCCACGATCAGCAAGAAATCACGGTCGATCGTCCGGATTGGTACAATCACGACTTTGCGCCCGGACGAACGAAATCACTATTCAGACCCTGCATCGGCCGAAACTGGTGATTTTCTGCCTGGTCAACCAAAAATCACTGTTTTGACCAGGTACGGTTGTCAACAAAGATCTCCGCCACGATCAGCATGAAATCACGGTCGGTCACCCGGATCGGTAAAATCACGATTTTGCGCCCGGACGAACGAAATCACTATTCAGACCCTGCATCGGCCGAAACTCGTGATTTTCCGCCTGGTCAACCAAAAATCACTGTTTTGACCAGGTACGGTTGTCAACAACGATCTCCGCCACGATCAGCAAGAAATCACGGTCGATCGTCCGGATCGGTAAAATCCCGATTTTGCACCCGGACGAACGAAATCACTTTTTAGACCTTGCGTCGGCCGAAACTGGTGATTTTCTGCCTGGTCAACCAAAAATCACTGTTTTGACCAGGTACGGTTGTGAACAACGATCTCCGCCACGATCAGCATGAAATCACGGTCGATCACTCGGATCGGTAAAATCACGATTTTGCGCCCGGACGAACGAAATCACTATTCAGACCCTGCATTGGCCGAAACTCGTGATTTTCCGCCTGGTCAACCAAAAATCACTGTTTTGACCAGGTACGGTTGTCAACAACGATCTCCGCCACGATCAGCATGAAATCACGGTCGATCACTCGGATCGGTAAAATCAGGATTTTGCGCCCGGACGAACGAAATCACTATTCAGACCCTGCATTGGCCGAAACTCGTGATTTTCCGCCTGGTCAACCAAAAATCACTGTTTTGACCAGGTACGGTTGTCAACAACGATCTCCGCCACGATCTGCAAGAAATCACGGTCGATCGTCCGGATCGGTAAACTCACGATTTTGCACCCGGACGAACGAAATCACTTTTTAGACCTTGCATCGGCCGAAACTCGTGATTTTCCGCCTGGTCAACCAAAAATCACTGTTTTGACCAGGTACGGTTGTCAACAACGATCTCCGCCACGATCAGCAAGAAATCACGGTCGATCGTCCGGATTGGTACAATCACGATTTTGCACCCGGACGAACGAAATCACTATTCAGACCCTGCATCGGCCGAAACTCGTGATTTTCCGCCTGGTCAACCAAAAATCACTGTTTTGACCAGGTACGGTTGTCAACAACGATCTCCGCCACGATCAGCAAGAAATCACGGTCGATCGTCCGGATCGGTAAAATCCCGATTTTGCACCCGGACGAACGAAATCACTTTTTAGACCTTGCGTCGGCCGAAACTGGTGATTTTCTGCCTGGCCAACCAAAAATCACTGTTTTGACCAGGTACGGTTGTGAACAACGATCTCCGCCACGATCAGCATGAAATCACGGTCGATCACTCGGATCGGTAAAATCACGATTTTGCGCCCGGACGAACGAAATCACTATTCAGACCCTGCATTGGCCGAAACTCGTGATTTTCCGCCTGGTCAACCAAAAATCACTGTTTTGACCAGGTACGGTTGTCAACAACGATCTCCGCCACGATCAGCATGAAATCACGGTCGATCGTCCGGATCGGTAAAATCACGATTTTGCGCCCGGACGAACGAAATCACTATTCAGACACTGCATCGGCCGAAACTCGTGATTTTCCGCCTGGTCAACCAAAAATCACTGTTTTGGCCAGGTACGGTTGTCAACAACGATCTCCGCCACGATCAGCATGAAATCACGGTCGATCGTCCGGATCGGTAAAATCACGATTTTGCACCCGGACGAACGAAATCACTTTTTAGACCTTGCATTGGCCGAAACTGGTGATTTTCTGCCTGGTCAACCAAAAATCACTGGTTTGACCAGGTACGGTTGTCAACAACGATCTCCGCCACGATCAGCAAGAAATCACGGTCGATCGTCCGGATTGGTACAATCACGATTTTGCGCCCGGACGAACGAAATCACTATTCAGACCCTGCATCGGCCGAAACTCGTGATTTTTCGCCTGGTCTACCAAAAACCACTGTTTTGACCAGGTACGGTTGTCAACAACGATCTCCGCCACGATCTGCAAGAAATCACGGTCGATCGTCCGGATCGGTAAACTCACGATTTTGCACCCGGACGAACGAAATCACTTTTTAGACCTTGCATTGGCCGAAACTGGTGATTTTCTGCCTGGTCAACCAAAAATCACTGTTTTGACCAGGTACGGTTGTCAACAACGATCTCCGCCACGATCAGCAAGAAATCACGGTCGATCGTCCGGATTGGTACAATCACGATTTTGCGCCCGGACGAACGAAATCACTATTCAGACCCTGCATCGGCCGAAACTCGTGATTTTCCGCCTGGTCAACCAAAAATCACTGTTTTGACCAGGTACGGTTGTCAACAACGATCTCCGCCACGATCAGCATGAAATCACGGTCGATCGTCCGGATTGGTACAATCACGATTTTGCACCCGGACGAACGAAATCACTATTCAGACCCTGCATCGGCCGAAACTCGTGATATTCCGCCTGGTCAACCAAAAATCACTGTTTTGACCAGGTACGGTTGTCAACAACGATCTCCGCCACGATCAGCAAGAAATCACGGTCGATCGTCCGGATCGGTAAAATCCCGATTTTGCACCCGGACGAACGAAATCACTTTTTAGACCTTGCGTCGGCCGAAACTGGTGATTTTCTGCCTGGTCAACCAAAAATCACTGTTTTGACCAGGTACGGTTGTCAACAACGATCTCCGCCACGATCAGCATGAAATCACAGTCGATCACTCGGATCGGTAAAATCACGATTTTGCGACCGGACGAACGAAATCACTATTCAGACCCTGCATCGGCCGAAACTCGTGATTTTCCGTCTGGTCTACTAAAAAACACTGTTTTGACCAGGAACGGTTGTCAACAACGATCTCCGCCACGATCTGCAAGAAATCACGGTCGATCGTCCGGATCGGTAAACTCACGATTTTGCACCCGGACGAACGAAATCACTTTTTAGACCTTGCATCGGCCGAAACTCGTGATTTTCCGCCTGGTCAACCAAAAATCACTGTTTTGACCAGGTACGGTTGTCAACAACGATCTCCGCCACGATCAGCATGTAATCACGGTCGATCGTCCGGATCGGTAGAATCACGATTTTGCGCCCGGACGAACGAAATCACTATTCAGACACTGCATCGGCCGAAACTCGTGATTTTCCGCCTGGTCAACCAAAAATCACTGTTTTGACCAGGTACGGTTGTCAACAACGATCTCCGCCACGATCAGCATGAAATCACGGTCGATCGTCCGGATCGGTAAAATCCCGATTTTGCACCCGGACGAACGAAATCACTTTTTAGACCTTGCATTGGCCGAAACTGGTGATTTTCTGCCTGGTCAACCAAAAATCACTGTTTTGACCAGGTACGGTTGTCAACAACGATCTCCGCCACGATCAGCAAGAAATCACGGTCGATCGTCCGGATTGGTACAATCACGATTTTGCACCTGGACGAACGAAATCACTATTCAGACCCTGCATCGGCCGAAACTCGTGATTTTCCGCCTGGTCAACCAAAAATCACTGTTTTGACCAGGTACGGTTGTCAACAACGATCTCCGCCACGATCAGCAAGAAATCACGGTCGATCGTCCGGATTGGTACAATCACGACTTTGCGCCCGGACGAACGAAATCACTATTCAGACCCTGCATCGGCCGAAACTGGTGATTTTCTGCCTGGTCAACCAAAAATCACTGTTTTGACCAGGTACGGTTGTCAACAAAGATCTCCGCCACGATCAGCATGAAATCACGGTCGGTCACCCGGATCGGTAAAATCACGATTTTGCGCCCGGACGAACGAAATCACTATTCAGACCCTGCATCGGCCGAAACTCGTGATTTTCCGCCTGGTCAACCAAAAATCACTGTTTTGACCAGGTACGGTTGTCAACAACGATCTCCGCCACGATCAGCATGTAATCACGGTCGATCGTCCGAATCGGTAGAATCACGATTTTGCACCCGGACGAACGGAATCACTATTCATACCCTGCATCGGCCGAAACTCGTGATTTTCCGCCTGGTCAACCGAAAATCACTGTTTTGACCAGGTACGGTTGTCAACAACGATCTCCGCCACGATCAGCATGAAATCACGGTCGATCGTCCGGATCGGTAAAATCACGATTTTGCGCCCGGACGAACGAAATCACTATTCAGACACTGCATCGGCCGAAACTCGTGATTTTCCGCCTGGTCAACCAAAAATCACTGTTTTGACCAGGTACGGTTGTCAACAACGATCTCCGCCACGATCAGCATGAAATCACGTTCGATCGTCCGGATCGGTAAAATCCCGATTTTGCACCCGGACGAACGAAATCACTTTTTAGACCGTGCATTGGCCGAAACTTGTGATTTTCCGCCTGGTCAACCAAAAATCACTGTTTTGACCAGGTACGGTTGTCAACAACGATCTCCGCCACGATCAGCAAGAAATCACGGTCGATCGTCCGGATTGGTACAATCACGATTTTGCACCCGGACGAACGAAATCACTATTCAGACCCTGCATCGGCCGAAACTCGTGATTTTCCGCCTGGTCAACCAAAAATCACTGTTTTGACCAGGTACGGTTGTCAACAACGATCTCCGCCACGATCAGCATGAAATCACGGTCGATCGTCCGGATTGGTACAATCACGATTTTGCACCCGGACGAACGAAATCACTATTCAGACCCTGCATCGGTCGATACTCGTGATTTTCCGCCTTGTCAACCAAAAAACACTGTTTTGACCAGGAACGGTTGTCAACAACGATCTCAGCCACAATCAGCAAGAAATCACGGTCGATCGTCCGGATCGGTAAAATCCCGATTTTGCACCCGGACGAACGAAATCACTTTTTAGACCTTGCATTGGCCGAAACTGGTGATTTTCTGCCTGGTCAACCAAAAATCACTGTTTTGACCAGGTACGGTTGTCAACAACGATCTCCGCCACGATCAGCATGTAATCACGGTCGATCGTCCGGATCGGTAGAATCACGATTTTGCACCCGGACGAACGAAATCACTATTCAGACCCTGCATCGGCCGAAACTCGTGATTTTCCGCCTGGTCTACTAAAAATCACTGTTTTGACCAGGAACGATTGTCAACAACGATCTCCGCCACGATCAGCAAGAAATCACGGTCGATCGTCCGGATCGGTAAAATCACGATTTTGCACCCGGACGAACGAAATCACTTTTTAGACCTTGCATCGGCCGAAACTCGTGATTTTCCGCCTGGTCAACCAAAAATCACTGTTTTGACCAGGTACGGTTGTCAACAACGATCTCCGCCACGATCAGCATGTAATCACGGTCGATCGTCCGGATCGGTAGAATCACGATTTTGCACCCGGACGAACGAAATCACTATTCAGACCCTGCATCGGCCGAAACTCGTGATTTTCCGCCTGGTCAACCAAAAATCACTGTTTTGACCAGGAACGGTTGTCAACAACGATCTCCGCCACGATCGGCAAGAAATCACGGTCGATCGTCCGGATTGGTACAATCACGATTTTGCACCCGGACGAACGAAATCACTATTCAGACCCTGCATCGGCCGAAACTCGTGATTTTCCGCCTGGTCAACCAAAAATCACTGTTTTGACCAGGTACGGTTGTCAACAACGATCTCCGCCACGATCAGCATGAAATCACGGTCGATCGTCCGGATTGGTACAATCACGATTTTGCACCCGGACGAACGAAATCACTATTCAGACCCTGCATCGGTCGATACTCGTGATTTTCCGCCTGGTCAACCAAAAATCACTGTTTTGACCAGGAACGGTTGTCAACAACGATCTCAGCCACAATCAGCAGGAAATCACGGTCGATCGTCCGGATCGGTAAAATCCCGATTTTGCACCCGGACGAACGAAATCACTTTTTAGACCTTGCATTGGCCGAAACTGGTGATTTTCTGCCTGGTCAACCAAAAATCACTGTTTTGACCAGGTACGGTTGTCAACAACGATCTCCGCCACGATCAGCATGAAATCACGGTCGATCGTCCGGATCGGTAAAATCACGATTTTGCGCCCGGACGAACGAAATCACTATTCAGACCCTGCATCGGCCGAAACTCGTGATTTTCCGCCTGGTCTACTAAAAATCACAGTTTTGACCAGGAACGATTGTCAACAACGATCTCCGCCACGATCTGCAAGAAATCACGGTCGATCGTCCGGATCGGTAAAATCACGATTTTGCGCCCGGACGAACGAAATCACTATTCAGACACTGCATCGGCCGAAACTCGTGATTTTCCGCCTGGTCAACCAAAAATCACTGTTTTGACCAGGTACGGTTGTCAACAACGATCTCCGCCACGATCAGCATGAAATCACGGTCGATCGTCCGGATTGGTACAATCACGATTTTGCACCCGGACGAACGAAATCACTATTCAGACCCTGCATCGGTCGATACTCGTGATTTTCCGCCTTGTCAACCAAAAATCACTGTTTTGACCAGGAACGGTTGTCAACAACGATCTCAGCCACAATCAGCAAGAAATCACGGTCGATCGTTCGGATCGGTAAAATCCCGATTTTGCACCCGGACGAACGAAATCACTTTTTAGACCTTGCATTGGCCGAAACTGGTGATTTTCTGCCTGGTCAACCAAAAATCACTGTTTTGACCAGGTACGGTTGTCAACAACGATCTCCGCCATGATCAGCATGAAATCACGGTCGATCGTCCGGATCGGTAAAATCACGATTTTGCGCCCGGACGAACGAAATCACTATTCAGACCCTGCATCGGCCGAAACTCGTGATTTTCCGCCTGGTCTACTAAAAATCACTGTTTTGACCAGGAACGATTGTCAACAACGATCTCCGCCACGATCAGCAAGAAATCACGGTCGATCGTCCGGATCGGTAAAATCACGATTTTGCACCCGGACGAACGAAATCACTTTTTAGACCTTGCATCGGCCGAAACTCGTGATTTTCCGCCTGGTCAACCAAAAATCACTGTTTTGACCAGGTACGGTTGTCAACAACGATCTCCGCCACGATCAGCATGTAATCACGGTCGATCGTCCGGATCGGTAGAATCACGATTTTGCACCCGGACGAACGAAATCACTATTCAGACCCTGCATCGGCCGAAACTCGTGATTTTCCGCCTGGTCTACTAAAAATCACTGTTTTGACCAGGAACGATTGTCAACAACGATCTCCGCCACGATCAGCAAGAAATCACGGTCGATCGTCCGGATCGGTAAAATCACGATTTTGCACCCGGACGAACGAAATCACTTTTTAGACCTTGCATCGGCCGAAACTCGTGATTTTCCGCCTGGTCAACCAAAAATCACTGTTTTGACCAGGTACGGTTGTCAACAACGATCTCCGCCACGATCAGCATGTAATCACGGTCGATCGTCCGGATCGGTAAAATCACGATTTTGCACCCGGACGAACGAAATCACTATTCAGACCCTTCATCGACCGAAACTCGTGATTTTCCGCCTGGTCAACCAAAAATCACTGTTTTGACCAGGTACGGTTGTCAACAACGATCTCCGCCACGATCGGCATGAAATCACGGTCGATCGTCCGGATCGGTAAAATCACGATTTTGCACCCGGACGAACGAAATCACTATTCAGACCCTGCATCGGCCGAAACTCGTGATTTTCCGCCTGGTCAACCAAAAATCACTGTTTTGACCAGGTACGGTTGTCAACAACGATCTCCGCCACGATCAGCATGAAATCACGGTCGATCGTCTGGATCGGTAAAATCACGATTTTGCGCCCGGACGAACGAAATCACTATTCAGGCCCTGCATCGGCCGAAACTCGTGATTTTCCGCCTGGTCTACTAAAAATCACTGTTTTGACCAGGAACGGTTGTCAACAACGATCTCCGCCACGAACAGCAAGAAATCACGGTCGATCGTCCGGATCGGTAAAATCACGATTTTGCACCCGGACGAACGAAATCACTATTCAGACCCTGCATCGACCGAAACTCGTGATTTTCCGCCTGGTCAACCAAAAATCACTGTTTTGACCAGGTACGGTTGTCAACAACGATCTCCGCCACGATCAGCATGAAATCACGGTCGATCGTCCGGATCGGTAAAATCACGATTTTGCGCCCGGACGAACGAAATCACTATTCAGACCCTGCATCGGTCGAAACTTGTGATTTTCCGCCTGGTCAACCAAAAATCACTGTTTTGACCAGGAACGGTTGTCAACAACGATCTCAGCCACAATCAGCAAGAAATCACGGTCGATCGTCCGAATCGGTAAATTCCCGATTTTGCACCCGGACGAACGAAATCGCTATTCAGACCCTGCATCGGCCGAAACTCTTGATTTTCCGCCTGGTCAACCAAAAATCACTGTTTTGACCAGGTACGGTTGTCAACAACGATCTCCGCCACGATCAGCATGAAATCACGGTCGATCGTCCGGATCGGTAAAGTCACGATTTTGCGCCTAGACGAACGAAATCACTATTCAGACCCTTCATCGACCGAAACTCGTGATTTTCCGCCTGGTCATCCAAAAATCACTGTTTTGACCAGGTACGGCTGTCAACAACGATCTCCGCCACGATCAGCATGAAATCACGGTCGATCGTCCGGATCGGTAAAATCACGATTTTGCGCCCGGACGAACGAAATCACTATTCAGACACGGCATCGGCCGAAACTCGTGATTTTCCGCCTGGTCAACCAAAAATCACTGTTTTGACCAGGAACGGTTGTCAACAACGATCTCCGCCACGATCAGCATGAAATCACGGTCGATCGTCCGGATTGGTACAATCACGATTTTGCACCCGGAGGAACGAAATCACTATTCAGACCCTGCATCGGTCGAAACTTGTGATTTTCCGCCTGGTCAACCAAAAATCACTGTTTTGACCAGGAACGGTTGTCAACAACGATCTCAGCCACAATCAGCAAGAAATCACGGTCGATCGTCCGAATCGGTAAATTCCCGATTTTGCACCCGGACGAACGAAATCACTATTCAGACCCTGCATCGGCCGAAACTCTTGATTTTCCGCCTGGTCAACCAAAAATCACTGTTTTGACCTGGTACGGTTGTCAACAACGATCTCCGCCACGATCACCATGAAATCACGGTCGATCGTCCGGATCGGTAAAATCACGATTTTGCGCCTAGACGAACGAAATCACTATTCAGACCCTTCATCGACCGAAACTCGTGATTTTCCGCCTGGTCAACCAAAAATCACTGTTTTGACCAGGTACGGTTGTCAACAACGATCTCCGCCACGATCAGCATGAAATCACGGTCGATCGTCCGGATCGGTAAAATCACGATTTTGCGCCCGGACGAACGAAATCACTATTCAGACACTGCATCGGCCGAAACTCGTGATTTTCCGCCTGGTCAACCAAAAATCACTGTTTTGACCAGGAACGGTTGTCAACAACGATCTCCGCCACGATCAGCATGAAATCACGGTCGATCGTCCGGATTGGTACAATCACGATTTTGCACCCGGACGAACGAAATCACTATTCAGACCCTGCATCGGTCGAAACTTGTGATTTTCCGCCTGGTCAACCAAAAATCACTGTTTTGACCAGGAACGGTTGTCAACAACGATCTCAGCCACAATCAGCAAGAAATCACGGTCGATCGTCCGAATCGGTAAATTCCCGATTTTGCACCCGGACGAACGAAATCACTATTCAGACCCTGCATCGGCCGAAACTCTTGATTTTCCGCCTGGTCAACCAAAAATCACTGTTTTGACCTGGTACGGTTGTCAACAACGATCTCCGCCACGATCAGCATGAAATCACGGTCGATCGTCCGGATCGGTAAAATCACGATTTTGCGCCTAGACGAACGAAATCACTATTCAGACCCTTCATCGACCGAAACTCGTGATTTTCCGCCTGGTCAACCAAAAATCACTGTTTTGACCAGGTACGGTTGTCAACAACGATCTCCGCCACGATCAGCATGAAATCACGGTCGATCGTCCGGATCGGTAAAATCACGATTTTGCGCCTAGACGAATGAAATCACTATTCAGACACTGCATCGGCCGAAACTCGTGATTTTTCGCCTGGTCAACCAAAAATCACTGTTTTGACCAGGAACGGTTGTCAACAACGATCTCCGCCACGATCAGCACGAAATCACGGTCGATCGTCCGGATTGGTACAATCACGATTTTGCACCCGGACGAACGAAATCACTATTCAGACCCTGCATTGGCCGAAACTCGTGATTTTCCGCCTGGTCAACAAAAAATCACTGTTTTGACCAGGAACGGTTGTCAACAACGATCTCCGCCACGATCAGCATGTAATCACGGTCGATCGTCCGGATCGGTAAAATCACGATTTTGCACCCGGACGAACGAAATCACTATTCAGACCCTGCATCGACCGAAACTCGTGATTTTCCGCCTGGTTAACCTGAAATCACTGTTTTGACCTGGTACGGTTGTCAACAACGATCTCCGCCACGATCAGCATGAAATCACGGTCGATCGTCCGGATCGGTAAAATCACGATTTTGCGCCCGGACGAACGAAATCACTATTCAGACCCTTCATCGACCGAAACTCGTGATTTTCCGCCTGGTCAACCAAAAATCACTGTTTTGACCAGGTACGGTTGTCAACAACGATCTCCGCCACGATCAGCATGAAATCACGGTCGATCGTCCGGATCGGTAAAATCACGATTTTGCGCCCGGACGAACGAAATCACTATTCAGACACTGCATCGGCCGAAACTCGTGATTTTCCGCCTGGTCAACCAAAAATCACTGTTTTGACCAGGAACGGTTGTCAACAACGATCTCCGCCACGATCAGCATGAAATCACGGTCGATCGTCCGGATTGGTACAATCACGATTTTGCACCCGGACGAACGAAATCACTATTCAGACCCTGCATCGGTCGAAACTTGTGATTTTCCGCCTGGTCAACCAAAAATCACTGTTTTGACCAGGAACGGTTGTCAACAACGATCTCAGCCACAATCAGCAAGAAATCACGGTCGATCGTCCGAATCGGTAAATTCCCGATTTTGCACCCGGACGAACGAAATCACTATTCAGACCCTGCATCGGCCGAAACTCTTGATTTTCCGCCTGGTCAACCAAAAATCACTGTTTTGACCAGGTACGGTTGTCAACAACGATCTCCGCCACGATCAGCATGAAATCACGGTCGATCGTCCGGATTGGTACAATCACGATTTTGCACCCGGACGAACGAAATCACTATTCAGACCCTGCATCGGTCGAAACATGTGATTTTCCGCCTGGTCAACCAAAAATCACTGTTTTGACCAGGAACGGTTGTCAACAACGATCTCAGCCACAATCAGCAAGAAATCACGGTCGATCGTCCGAATCGGTAAATTCCCGATTTTGCACCCGGACGAACGAAATCACTATTCAGACCCTGCATCGGCCGAAACTCTTGATTTTCCGCCTGGTCAACCAAAAATCACTGTTTTGACCTGGTACGGTTGTCAACAACGATCTCCGCCACGATCACCATGAAATCACGGTCGATCGTCCGGATCGGTAAAATCACGATTTTGCGCCTAGACGAACGAAATCACTATTCAGACCCTTCATCGACCGAAACTCGTGATTTTCCGCCTGGTCAACCAAAAATCACTGTTTTGACCAGGTACGGTTGTCAACAACGATCTCCGCCACGATCAGCATGAAATCACGGTCGATCGTCCGGATCGGTAAAATCACGATTTTGCGCATAGACGAATGAAATCACTATTCAGACACTGCATCGGCCGAAACTCGTGATTTTTCGCCTGGTCAACCAAAAATCACTGTTTTGACCAGGAACGGTTGTCAACAACGATCTCCGCCACGATCAGCATGAAATCACGGTCGATCGTCTGGATTGGTACAATCACGATTTTGCACCCGGACGAACGAAATCACTATTCAGACCCTGCATTGGCCGAAACTCGTGATTTTCCGCCTGGTCAACAAAAAATCACTGTTTTGACCAGGAACGGTTGTCAACAACGATCTCCGCCACGATCAGCATGTAATCACGGTCGATCGTCCGGATCGGTAAAATCACGATTTTGCACCCGGACGAACGAAATCACTATTCAGACCCTGCATCGACCGAAACTCGTGATTTTCCGCCTGGTTAACCTGAAATCACTGTTTTGACCAGGTACGGTTGTCAACAACGATCTCCGCCACGATCAGCATGAAATCACGGTCGATCGTCCGGATCGGTAAAATCACGATTTTGCGCCCGGACGAACGAAATCACTATTCAGACCCTTCATCGACCGAAACTCGTGATTTTCCGCCTGGTCAACCAAAAATCACTGTTTTGACCAGGTACGGTTGTCAACAACGATCTCCGCCACGATCAGCATGAAATCACGGTCGATCGTCCGGATCGGTAAAATCACGATTTTGCGCCCGGACGAACGAAATCACTATTCAGACACTGCATCGGCCGAAACTCGTGATTTTCCGCCTGGTCAACCAAAAATCATTGTTTTGACCAGGAACGGTTGTCAACAACGATCTCCGCCACGATCAGCATGAAATCACGGTCGATCGTCCGGATTGGTACAATCACGATTTTGCACCCGGACGAACGAAATCACTATTCAGACCCTGCATCGGTCGAAACTTGTGATTTTCCGCCTGGTCAACCAAAAATCACTGTTTTGACCAGGAACGGTTGTCAACAACGATCTCAGCCACAATCAGCAAGAAATCACGGTCGATCGTCCGAATCGGTAAATTCCCGATTTTGCACCCGGACGAACGAAATCACTATTCAGACCCTGCATCGGCCGAAACTCTTGATTTTCCGCCTGGTCAACCAAAAATCACTGTTTTGACCAGGTACGGTTGTCAACAACGATCTCCGCCACGATCAGCATGAAATCACGGTCGATCGTCCGGATTGGTACAATCACGATTTTGCACCCGGACGAACGAAATCACTATTCAGACCCTGCATCGGTCGAAACATGTGATTTTCCGCCTGGTCAACCAAAAATCACTGTTTTGACCAGGAACGGTTGTCAACAACGATCTCAGCCACAATCAGCAAGAAATCACGGTCGATCGTCCGAATCGGTAAATTCCCGATTTTGCACCCGGACGAACGAAATCACTATTCAGACCCTGCATCGGCCGAAACTCTTGATTTTCCGCCTGGTCAACCAAAAATCACTGTTTTGACCAGGTATGGTTGTCAACAACGATCTCCGCCACGATCAGCATGAAATCACGGTCGATCGTCCGGATCGGTAAAATCACGATTTTGCGCCTAGACGAACGAAATCACTATTCAGACCCTTCATCGACCGAAACTCGTGATTTTCCGCCTGGTCAACCAAAAATCACTGTTTTGACCAGGTACGGCTGTCAACAACGATCTCCGCCACGATCAGCATGAAATCACGGTCGATCGTCCGGATCGGTAAAATCACGATTTTGCGCCCGGACGAACGAAATCACTATTCAGACACTGCATCGGCCGAAACTCGTGATTTTCCGCCTGGTCAACCAAAAATCACTGTTTTGACCAGGAACGGTTGTCAACAACGATCTCCGCCACGATCAGCATGAAATCACGGTCGATCGTCCGGATTGGTACAATCACGATTTTGCACCCGGACGAACGAAATCACTATTCAGACCCTGCATCGGTCGAAACTTGTGATTTTCCGCCTGGTCAACCAAAAATCACTGTTTTGACCAGGAACGGTTGTCAACAACGATCTCAGCCACAATCAGCAAGAAATCACGGTCGATCGTCCGAATCGGTAAATTCCCGATTTTGCACCTGGACGAACGAAATCACTATTCAGACCCTGCATCGGCCGAAACTCTTGATTTTCCGCCTGGTCAACCAAAAATCACTGTTTTGACCTGGTACGGTTGTCAACAACGATCTCCGCCACGATCAGCATGAAATCACGGTCGATCGTCCGGATCGGTAAAATCACGATTTTGCGCCTAGACGAACGAAATCACTATTCAGACCCTTCATCGACCGAAACTCGTGATTTTCCGCCTGGTCAACCAAAAATCACTGTTTTGACCAGGTACGGTTGTCAACAACGATCTCCGCCACGATCAGCATGAAATCACGGTCGATCGTCCGGATCGGTAAAATCACGATTTTGCGCCTAGACGAACGAAATCACTATTCAGACCCTTCATCGACCGAAACTCGTGATTTTCCGCCTGGTCAACCAAAAATCACTGTTTTGACCAGGTACGGTTGTCAACAACGATCTCCGCCACGATCAGCATGAAATCACGGTCGATCGTCCGGATCGGTAAAATCACGATTTTGCGCCCGGACGAACGAAATCACTATTCAGACACTGCATCGGCCGAAACTCGTGATTTTCCGCCTGGTCAACCAAAAATCACTGTTTTGACCAGGAACGGTTGTCAACAACGATCTCCGCCACGATCAGCATGAAATCACGGTCGATCGTCCGGATTGGTACAATCACGATTTTGCACCCGGACGAACGGAATCACTATTCAGACCCTGCATCGGTCGAAACTTGTGATTTTCCGCCTGGTCAACCAAAAATCACTGTTTTGACCAGGAACGGTTGTCAACAACGATCTCAGCCACAATCAGCAAGAAATCACGGTCGATCGTCCGAATCGGTAAATTCCCGATTTTGCACCCGGACGAACGAAATCACTATTCAGACCCTGCATCGGCCGAAACTCTTGATTTTCCGCCTGGTCAACCAAAAATCACTGTTTTGACCAGGTACGGTTGTCAACAACGATCTCCGCCACGATCAGCATGAAATCACGGTCGATCGTCCGGATCGGTAAAATCACGATTTTGCGCCCGGACGAACGAAATCACTATTCAGACACTGCATCGGCCGAAACTCGTGATTTTCCGCCTGGTCAACCAAAAATCACTGTTTTGACCAGGAACGGTTGTCAACAACGATCTCCGCCACGATCAGCATGAAATCACGGTCGATCGTCCGGATCGGTAAAATCACGATTTTGCGCCTAGACGAACGAAATCACTATTCAGACACCGCATCGGCCGAAACTCGTGATTTTTCGCCTGGTCAACCAAAAATCCCTGTTTTGACCAGGAACGGTTGTCAACAACGATCTCCGCCACGATCAGCATGAAATCACGGTCGATCGTCCGGATCGGTAAAATCCCGATTTTGCACCCGGACGAACGAAATCACTTTTTAGACCTTGCATCGGCCGAAACTCGTGATTTTCTGCCTGGTCAACCAAAAATCACTGTTTTGACCAGGTACGGTTTTCAACAACGATCTCCGCGATCAGCATGAAATCACTGTCGATCGTCCGGATCGGTAAAATCACGATTTTGCGCCCGGACGAACGAAATCACTATTCAGACCCTGCATCGGCCGAAACTCGTGATTTTCCGCCTGGTCAACCAAAAATCACTGTTTTGATCAGGAACGATTGTCAACAACGATCTCCGCCACGATCAGCATGAAATCACGGTCGATCGTCTGGATCGATACAATCACGATTTTGCACCCGGGCGAACGAAATCACTATTCAGACCCTGCATCGGCCGAAACTCGTGATTTTCCGCCTGGTCAACCAAAAATCACTGTTTTGACCAGGAACCGTTGTCAATAACGTTCTCCGCCACGACCAGCCTGAAATAACAGTCGATTGTTTAGATCGGTAAAATCGCGATTTTGCTCCTGGACGAACGAAATCGCTATTCGTACCCTACATCGGCCGAAACTCGTGATTTTCTGCCTGGTCAACCAAAAATCACTGTTTTGACTAGGAAGGGTTGTCAACAACGATCTCTGCAACGATCAGCATGGAATCACGGTCGATCGTCCGGATTGGTAAAATCACGATTTTGCACCCGGACGAACGAAATCGCTATTCAGACCCTGCATCGGCCGAAACTCGTGATTTTCCGCCTGGTCAACCAAAAATCACTGTTTTGACTAGGAACGGTTGTCAACAACGATCTCCGCCACGATCAGCATGAAATCACGGTCGATCGTCCGGATTGGTAAAATCACGATTTTGCACCCGGACGAACGAAATCGCTATTCAGACCCTGCATCGGCCGAAACTCGTGATTTTCCGCCTGGTCAACCAAAAATCACTGTTTTGACTAGGAACGGTTGTCAACAACGATCTCCGCCACGATCAGCATGAAATCACGGTCGATCGTCCGGATTGGTAAAATCACGATTTTGCACCCGGACGAACGAAATCGCTATTCAGACCCTGCATCGGCCGAAACTCGTGATTTTCCGTCTGGTCAACCAAAAATCACTGTTTTGACCAGGAACCGTTGTCAATAACGATCTCCGCCACGGTCAGCCTGAAATAACAGTCGATCGTTCAGATCGGTAAAATCGCGATTTTGCTCCCGGACGAACGAAATCGCTATTCGTACCCTACATAGGCCGAAACTCGTGATTTTCCGCCTGGTCAACGAAAAATCATTGTTTTGAACCGGAACAATTGCCAACAACGATCTCTGCAACGATCAGCATGGAATCACGGTCGATCGTCCGGATCGGTACAATCACGATTTTGCACCCGGACGAACGAAATCGCTATTCAGACCCTGCATCGGCCGAAACTCGTGATTTTCCGCCTGGTCAACCAAAAATCACTGTTTTGACTAGGAACGGTTGTCAACAACGATCTCCGCCACGATCAGCATGAAATCACGGTCGATCGTCCAGATCGATACAATCACGGTTTTGCACCTGGACGAACGAAATCACTATTCAGACCCTGCATCGGCCGAAACTCGTGATTTTCCGCCTGGTCAACCAAAAATCACTGTTTTGACCAGGAACGATTGTCAACAACGATCTCCGCCACGATCAGCTTGAAATCACGGTCGATCGTCCGGATCGATACCATCACGATTTTGCTCCCGGACGAACGAAATCACTATTTAGACCCTGCATCGACCGAAACTCGTGATTTTCCGCCTGGTCAACCAAAAATCACTGTTTTGACCAGGAACCGTTGTCAATAACGATCTCCGCCACGATCAGCCTGAAATAACAGTCGATCGTTTAGATCGGTAAAATCGCGATTTTGCTCCTGGACGAACGAAATCGCTATTCGTACCCTACATCGGCCGAAACTCGTGATTTTCCGCCTGGTCAACCAAAAATCACTGTTTTGACTAGGAAGGGTTGTCAACAACGATCTCTGCAACGATCAGCATGGAATCACGGTCGATCGTCCGGATTGGTAAAATCACGATTTTGCACCCGGACGAACGAAATCGCTATTCAGACCCTGCATCGGCCGAAACTCGTGATTTTCCGCCTGGTCAACCAAAAATCACTGTTTTGACTAGGAACGGTTGTCAACAACGATCTCCGCAACGATCAGCATGAAATCACAGTCGATCGTCCAGATCGATACAATCACGATTTTGCACCTGGACGAACGAAATCACTATTCAGACCCTGCATCGGCCGAAACTCGTGATTTTCCGCCTGGTCAACCAAAAATCACTGTTTTGAACAGGAACGATTGCCAACAACGATCTCTGCAACGATCAGCATGGAATCACGGTCGATCGTCCGGATCGGTACAATCACGATTTTGCACCCGGACGAACGATATCGCTATTCAGACCCTGCATCGGCCGAAACTCGTGATTTTCCGCCTGGTCAACCAAAAATCACTGTTTTGACCAGGAACGATTGTCAACAACGATCTCCGCCACGATCAGCATGAAATCACGGTCGATCGTCCAGATCGATACAATCACGGTTTTGCACCTGGACGAACGAAATCACTATTCAGACCCTGCATCGGCCGAAACTCGTGATTTTCCGCCTGGTCAACCAAAAATCACTGTTTTGACCAGGAACGATTGTCAACAACGATCTCCGCCACGATCAGCTTGAAATCACGGTCGATCGTCCGGATCGATACCATCACGATTTTGCTCCCGGACGAACGAAATCACTATTTAGACCCTGCATCGACCGAAACTCGTGATTTTCCGCCTGGTCAACCAAAAATCACTGTTTTGACCAGGAACCGTTGCCAATAACGATCTCCGCCACGATCAGCCTGAAATAACAGTCGATCGTTTAGATCGGTAAAATCGCGATTTTGCTCCTGGACGAACGAAATCGCTATTCGTACCCTACATCGGCCGAAACTCGTGATTTTCTGCCTGGTCAACCAAAAATCACTGTTTTGACTAGGAAGGGTTGTCAACAACGATCTCTGCAACGATCAGCATGGAATCACGGTCGATCGTCCGGATTGGTAAAATCACGATTTTGCACCCGGACGAACGAAATCGCTATTCAGACCCTGCATCGGCCGAAACTCGTGATTTTCCGCCTGGTCAACCAAAAATCACTGTTTTGACTAGGAACGGTTGTCAACAACGATCTCCGCAACGATCAGCACGAAATCACAGTCGATCGTCCAGATCGATACAATCACGATTTTGCACCTGGACGAACGAAATCACTATTCAGACCCTGCATCGGCCGAAACTCGTGATTTTCCGCCTGGTCAACCAAAAATCACTGTTTTGAACAGGAACGATTGCCAACAACGATCTCTGCAACGATCAGCATGGAATCACGGTCGATCGTCCGGATCGGTACAATCACGATTTTGCACCCGGACGAACGATATCGCTATTCAGACCCTGCATCGGCCGAAACTCGTGATTTTCCGCCTGGTCAACCAAAAATCACTGTTTTGACCAGGAACGATTGTCAACAACGATCTCCGCCACGATCAGCATGAAATCACGGTCGATCGTCCGGATCGATACAATCACGATTTTGCACCCGGGCGAACGAAATCACTATTCGGACCCTGCATTGGCCGAAACTCGTGATTTTCCGCCTGGTCAACCAAAAATCACTGTTCTGACCAGGAACGGTTGCCAACAACGATCTCCGCCACGATCAGCATGAAATCACGGTCGATCGTCCGGATCGATACAATCACGATTTTGCACCCGGGCGAACGAAATCACTATTCAAACCCTGCATCGGCCGAAACTCGTGATTTTCCGTCTGGTCAACCAAAAATCACTGTTTTGACCAGGAACCGTTGTCAATAACGATCTCCGCCACGATCAGCCTGAAATAACAGTCGATCGTTCAGATCGGTAAAATCGCGATTTTGCTCCCGGACGAACGAAATCGCTATTCGTACCCTACATAAGCCGAAACTCGTGATTTTCCGCCTGGTCAACGAAAAATCATTGTTTTGAACAGGAACGATTGCAAACAACGATCTCTGCAACGATCAGCATGGAATCACGGTCGATCGTCCGGATCGGTACAATCACGATTTTGCACCCGGACGAACGATATCGCTATTCAGACCCTGCATCGGCCGAAACTCGTGATTTTCCGCCTGGTCAACCAAAAATCACTGTTTTGACCAGGAACGATTGTCAACAACGATCTCCGCCACGATCAGCATGAAATCACGGTCGATCGTCCAGATCGATACAATCACGGTTTTGCACCTGGACGAACGAAATCACTATTCAGACCCTGCATCGGCCGAAACTCGTGATTTTCCGCCTGGTCAACCAAAAATCACTGTTTTGACCAGGAACGATTGTCAACAACGATCTCCGCCACGATCAGCTTGAAATCACGGTCGATCGTCCGGATCGATACCATCACGATTTTGCTCCCGGACGAACGAAATCACTATTTAGACCCTGCATCGACCGAAACTCGTGATTTTCCGCCTGGTCAACCAAAAATCACTGTTTTGACCAGGAACCGTTGTCAATAACGATCTCCGCCACGATCAGCCTGAAATAACAGTCGATCGTTTAGATCGGTAAAATCGCGATTTTGCTCCTGGACGAACGAAATCGCTATTCGTACCCTACATCGGCCGAAACTCGTGATTTTCTGCCTGGTCAACCAAAAATCACTGTTTTGACTAGGAAGGGTTGTCAACAACGATCTCTGCAACGATCAGCATGGAATCACGGTCGATCGTCCGGATTGGTAAAATCACGATTTTGCACCCGGACGAACGAAATCGCTATTCAGACCCTGCATCGGCCGAAACTCGTGATTTTCCGCCTGGTCAACCAAAAATCACTGTTTTGACTAGGAACGGTTGTCAACAACGATCTCCGCAACGATCAGCACGAAATCACAGTCGATCGTCCAGATCGATACAATCACGATTTTGCACCTGGACGAACGAAATCACTATTCAGACCCTGCATCGGCCGAAACTCGTGATTTTCCGCCTGGTCAACCAAAAATCACTGTTTTGAACAGGAACGATTGCCAACAACGATCTCTGCAACGATCAGCATGGAATCACGGTCGATCGTCCGGATCGGTACAATCACGATTTTGCACCCGGACGAACGATATCGCTATTCAGACCCTGCATCGGCCGAAACTCGTGATTTTCCGCCTGGTCAACCAAAAATCACTGTTTTGACCAGGAACGATTGTCAACAACGATCTCCGCCACGATCAGCATGAAATCACGGTCGATCGTCCGGATCGATACAATCACGATTTTGCACCCGGGCGAACGAAATCACTATTCGGACCCTGCATTGGCCGAAACTCGTGATTTTCCGCCTGGTCAACCAAAAATCACTGTTCTGACCAGGAACGGTTGCCAACAACGATCTCCGCCACGATCAGCATGAAATCACGGTCGATCGTCCGGATCGATACAATCACGATTTTGCACCCGGGCGAACGAAATCACTATTCAAACCCTGCATCGGCCGAAACTCGTGATTTTCCGTCTGGTCAACCAAAAATCACTGTTTTGACCAGGAACCGTTGTCAATAACGATCTCCGCCACGATCAGCCTGAAATAACAGTCGATCGTTCAGATCGGTAAAATCGCGATTTTGCTCCCGGACGAACGAAATCGCTATTCGTACCCTACATAAGCCGAAACTCGTGATTTTCCGCCTGGTCAACGAAAAATCATTGTTTTGAACAGGAACGATTGCAAACAACGATCTCTGCAACGATCAGCATGGAATCACGGTCGATCGTCCGGATCGGTACAATCACGATTTTGCACCCGGACGAACGATATCGCTATTCAGACCCTGCATCGGCCGAAACTCGTGATTTTCCGCCTGGTCAACCAAAAATCACTGTTTTGACCAGGAACGATTGTCAACAACGATCTCCGCCACGATCAGCATGAAATCACGGTCGATCGTCCAGATCGATACAATCACGGTTTTGCACCTGGACGAACGAAATCACTATTCAGACCCTGCATCGGCCGAAACTCGTGATTTTCCGCCTGGTCAACCAAAAATCACTGTTTTGACCAGGAACGATTGTCAACAACGATCTCCGCCACGATCAGCTTGAAATCACGGTCGATCGTCCGGATCGATACCATCACGATTTTGCTCCCGGACGAACGAAATCACTATTTAGACCCTGCATCGACCGAAACTCGTGATTTTCCGCCTGGTCAACCAAAAATCACTGTTTTGACCAGGAACCGTTGTCAATAACGATCTCCGCCACGATCAGCCTGAAATAACAGTCGATCGTTTAGATCGGTAAAATCGCGATTTTGCTCCTGGACGAACGAAATCGCTATTCGTACCCTACATCGGCCGAAACTCGTGATTTTCTGCCTGGTCAACCAAAAATCACTGTTTTGACTAGGAAGGGTTGTCAACAACGATCTCTGCAACGATCAGCATGGAATCACGGTCGATCGTCCGGATTGGTAAAATCACGATTTTGCACCCGGACGAACGAAATCGCTATTCAGACCCTGCATCGGCCGAAACTCGTGATTTTCCGCCTGGTCAACCAAAAATCACTGTTTTGACTAGGAACGGTTGTCAACAACGATCTCCGCAACGATCAGCACGAAATCACAGTCGATCGTCCAGATCGATACAATCACGATTTTGCACCTGGACGAACGAAATCACTATTCAGACCCTGCATCGGCCGAAACTCGTGATTTTCCGCCTGGTCAACCAAAAATCACTGTTTTGAACAGGAACGATTGCCAACAACGATCTCTGCAACGATCAGCATGGAATCACGGTCGATCGTCCGGATCGGTACAATCACGATTTTGCACCCGGACGAACGATATCGCTATTCAGACCCTGCATCGGCCGAAACTCGTGATTTTCCGCCTGGTCAACCAAAAATCACTGTTTTGACCAGGAACGATTGTCAACAACGATCTCCGCCACGATCAGCATGAAATCACGGTCGATCGTCCGGATCGATACAATCACGATTTTGCACCCGGGCGAACGAAATCACTATTCGGACCCTGCATTGGCCGAAACTCGTGATTTTCCGCCTGGTCAACCAAAAATCACTGTTCTGACCAGGAACGGTTGCCAACAACGATCTCCGCCACGATCAGCATGAAATCACGGTCGATCGTCCGGATCGATACAATCACGATTTTGCACCCGGGCGAACGAAATCACTATTCAAACCCTGCATCGGCCGAAACTCGTGATTTTCCGTCTGGTCAACCAAAAATCACTGTTTTGACCAGGAACCGTTGTCAATAACGATCTCCGCCACGATCAGCCTGAAATAACAGTCGATCGTTCAGATCGGTAAAATCGCGATTTTGCTCCCGGACGAACGAAATCGCTATTCGTACCCTACATAAGCCGAAACTCGTGATTTTCCGCCTGGTCAACGAAAAATCATTGTTTTGAACAGGAACGATTGCAAACAACGATCTCTGCAACGATCAGCATGGAATCACGGTCGATCGTCCGGATCGGTACAATCACGATTTTGCACCCGGACGAACGAAATCGCTATTCAGACCCTGCATCGGCCGAAACTCGTGATTTTCCGCCTGGTCAACCAAAAATCACTGTTTTGACTAGGAACGGTTGTCAACAACGATCTCCGCCACGATCAGCATGAAATCACGGTCGATCGTCCAGATCGATACAATCACGGTTTTGCACCTGGACGAACGAAATCACTATTCAGACCCTGCATCGGCCGAAACTCGTGATTTTCCGCCTGGTCAACCAAAAATCACTGTTTTGACTAGGAACGGTTGTCAACAACGATCTCCGCAACGATCAGCACGAAATCACAGTCGATCGTCCAGATCGATACAATCACGATTTTGCACCTGGACGAACGAAATCACTATTCAGACCCTGCATCGGCCGAAACTCGTGATTTTCCGCCTGGTCAACCAAAAATCACTGTTTTGAACAGGAACGATTGCCAACAACGATCTCTGCAACGATCAGCATGGAATCACGGTCGATCGTCCGGATCGGTACAATCACGATTTTGCACCCGGACGAACGATATCGCTATTCAGACCCTGCATCGGCCGAAACTCGTGATTTTCCGCCTGGTCAACCAAAAATCACTGTTTTGACCAGGAACGATTGTCAACAACGATCTCCGCCACGATCAGCATGAAATCACGGTCGATCGTCCGGATCGATACAATCACGATTTTGCACCCGGGCGAACGAAATCACTATTCGGACCCTGCATTGGCCGAAACTCGTGATTTTCCGCCTGGTCAACCAAAAATCACTGTTCTGACCAGGAACGGTTGCCAACAACGATCTCCGCCACGATCAGCATGAAATCACGGTCGATCGTCCGGATCGATACAATCACGATTTTGCACCCGGGCGAACGAAATCACTATTCAAACCCTGCATCGGCCGAAACTCGTGATTTTCCGTCTGGTCAACCAAAAATCACTGTTTTGACCAGGAACCGTTGTCAATAACGATCTCCGCCACGATCAGCCTGAAATAACAGTCGATCGTTCAGATCGGTAAAATCGCGATTTTGCTCCCGGACGAACGAAATCGCTATTCGTACCCTACATAAGCCGAAACTCGTGATTTTCCGCCTGGTCAACGAAAAATCATTGTTTTGAACAGGAACGATTGCAAACAACGATCTCTGCAACGATCAGCATGGAATCACGGTCGATCGTCCGGATCGGTACAATCACGATTTTGCACCCGGACGAACGAAATCGCTATTCAGACCCTGCATCGGCCGAAACTCGTGATTTTCCGCCTGGTCAACCAAAAATCACTGTTTTGACTAGGAACGGTTGTCAACAACGATCTCCGCCACGATCAGCATGAAATCACGGTCGATCGTCCAGATCGATACAATCACGGTTTTGCACCTGGACGAACGAAATCACTATTCAGACCCTGCATCGGCCGAAACTCGTGATTTTCCGCCTGGTCAACCAAAAATCACTGTTTTGACCAGGAACGATTGTCAACAACGAACTCCGCCACAATCAGCTTGAAATCACGGTCGATCGTCCGGATCGATACCATCACGATTTTGCTCCCGGACGAACGAAATCACTATTTAGACCCTGCATCGACCGAAACTCGTGATTTTCCGCCTGGTCAACCAAAAATCACTGTTTTGACCAGGAACCGTTGTCAATAACGATCTCCGCCACGATCAGCCTGAAATAACAGTCGATCGTTCAGATCGGTAAAATCGCGATTTTGCTCCCGGACGAACGAAATCGCTATTCGTACCCTACATAGGCCGAAACTCGTGATTTTCCGCCTGGTCAACGAAAAATCATTGTTTTGAACAGGAACGATTGCAAACAACGATCTCTGCAACGATCAGCATGGAATCACGGTCGATCGTCCGGATCGGTACAATCACGATTTTGCACCCGGACGAACGAAATCGCTATTCAGACCCTGCATCGGCCGAAACTCGTGATTTTCCGCCTGGTCAACCAAAAATCACTGTTTTGACTAGGAACGGTTGTCAACAACGATCTCCGCCACGATCAGCATGAAATCACGGTCGATCGTCCAGATCGATACAATCACGGT
Organism: Delonix regia; assembly: GCA_037074485.1. Classification (NCBI taxonomy): domain Eukaryota; kingdom Viridiplantae; phylum Streptophyta; class Magnoliopsida; order Fabales; family Fabaceae; genus Delonix; species Delonix regia. Next base: position 1,159,633 of record JAYWLE010000016.1, read on the forward strand.
TTTGCACCTGGACGAACGAAATCACTATTCAGACCCTGCATCGGCCGAAACTCGTGATTTTCCGCCTGGTCAACCAAAAATCACTGTTTTGACCAGGAACGATTGTCAACAACGATCTCCGCCACGATCAGCATGAAATCACGGTCGATCGTCCGGATTGGTAAAATCACGATTTTGCACCCGGACGAACGAAATCGCTATTCAGACCCTGCATCGGCCGAAACTCGTGATTTTCCGCCTGGTCAACCAAAAATCACTGTTTTGACAAGGAACGGTTGTCAACAACGATCTCCGCCACGATCAGCATGAAATCACGGTCGATCGTCCGGATTGGTAAAATCACGATTTTGCACCCGGACGAACGAAATCGCTATTCAGACCCTGCATCGGCCGAAACTCATGATTTTCCGCCTTGTCAACCAAAAATCACTGTTTTGACTAGGAACGGTTGTCAACAACGATCTCCGCCACGATCAGCATGAAATCACGGTCGATCGTCCAGATCGATACAATCACGGTTTTGCACCTGGACGAACGAAATCACTATTCAGACCCTGCATCGGCCGAAACTCGTGATTTTCCGCCTGGTCAACCAAAAATCACTGTTTTGACCAGGAACGATTGTCAACAACGATCTCCGCCACGATCAGCTTGAAATCACGGTCGATCGTCCGGATCGATACCATCACGATTTTGCTCCCGGACGAACGAAATCACTATTTAGACCCTGCATCGACCGAAACTCGTGATTTTCCGCCTGGTCAACCAAAAATCACTGTTTTGACCAGGAACCGTTGTCAATAACGATCTCCGCCACGATCAGCCTGAAATAACAGTCGATCGTTTAGATCGGTAAAATCGCGATTTTGCTCCTGGACGAACGAAATCGCTATTCGTACCCTACATCGGCCGAAACTCGTGATTTTCTGCCTGGTCAACCAAAAATCACTGTTTTGACTAGGAAGGGTTGTCAACAACGATCTCTGCAACGATCAGCATGGAATCACGGTCGATCGTCCGGATTGGTAAAATCACGATTTTGCACCCGGACGAACGAAATCGCTATTCAGACCTTGCATCGGCCGAAACTCGTGATTTTCCGCCTGGTCAACCAAAAATCACTGTTTTGACTAGGAACGGTTGTCAACAACGATCTCCGCCACGATCAGCATGAAATCACAGTCGATCGTCCAGATCGATACACTCACGGTTTTGCACCTGGACGAACGAAATCACTATTCAGACCCTGCATCGGCCGAAACTCGTGATTTTCCGCCTGGTCAACCAAAAATCACTGTTTTGAACAGGAACGATTGCCAACAACGATCTCTGCAACGATCAGCATGGAATCACGGTCGATCGTCCGGATCGGTACAATCACGATTTTGCACCCGGACGAACGATATCGCTATTCAGACCCTGCATCGGCCGAAACTCGTGATTTTCCGCCTGGTCAACCAAAAATCACTGTTTTGACCAGGAACGATTGTCAACAACGATCTCCGCCACGATCAGCATGAAATCACGGTCGATCGTCCGGATCGATACAATCACGATTTTGCACCCGGGCGAACGAAATCACTATTCGGACCCTGCATTGGCCGAAACTCGTGATTTTCCGCCTGGTCAACCAAAAATCACTGTTCTGACCAGGAACGGTTGCCAACAACGATCTCCGCCACGATCAGCATGAAATCACGGTCGATCGTCCGGATCGATACAATCACGATTTTGCACCCGGGCGAACGAAATCACTATTCAAACCCTGCATCGGCCGAAACTCGTGATTTTCCGTCTGGTCAACCAAAAATCACTGTTTTGACCAGGAACCGTTGTCAATAACGATCTCCGCCACGGTCATCCTGAAATAACAGTCGATCGTTCAGATCGGTAAAATCGCGATTTTGCTCCCGGACGAACGAAATCGCTATTCGTACCCTACATAGGCCGAAACTCGTGATTTTCCGCCTGGTCAACGAAAAATCATTGTTTTGAACAGGAACGATTGCCAACAACGATCTCTGCAACGATCAGCATGGAATCACGGTCGATCGTCCGGATCGGTACAATCACGATTTTGCACCCGGACGAACGAAATCGCTATTCAGACCCTGCATCGGCCGAAACTCGTGATTTTCCGCCTGGTCAACCAAAAATCACTGTTTTGACTAGGAACGGTTGTCAACAACGATCTCCGCCACGATCAGCATGAAATCACGGTCGATCGTCCAGATCGATACAATCACGGTTTTGCACCTGGACGAACGAAATCACTATTCAGACCCTGCATCGGCCGAAACTCGTGATTTTCCGCCTGGTCAACCAAAAATCACTGTTTTGACCAGGAACGATTGTCAACAACGATCTCCGCCACGATCAGCTTGAAATCACGGTCGATCGTCCGGATCGATACCATCACGATTTTGCTCCCGGACGAACGAAATCACTATTTAGACCCTGCATCGACCGAAACTCGTGATTTTCCGCCTGGTCAACCAAAAATCACTATTTTGACCAGGAACCGTTGTCAATAACGATCTCCGCCACGATCAGCCTGAAATAACAGTCGATCGTTTAGATCGGTAAAATCGCGATTTTGCCCCTGGACGAACGAAATCGCTATTCGTACCCTACATCGGCCGAAACTCGTGATTTTCTGCCTGGTCAACCAAAAATCACTGTTTTGACTAGGAAGGGTTGTCAACAACGATCTCTGCAACGATCAGCATGGAATCACGGTCGATCGTCCGGATTGGTAAAATCACGATTTTGCACCCGGACGAACGAAATCGCTATTCAGACCCTGCATCGGCCGAAACTCGTGATTTTCCGCCTGGTCAACCAAAAATCACTGTTTTGACTAGGAAAGGTTGTCAACAACGATCTCCGCCACGATCAGCATGAAATCACAGTCGATCGTCCAGATCGATACAATCACGGTTTTGCACCTGGACGAACGAAATCACTATTCAGACCCTGCATCGGCCGAAACTCGTGATTTTCCGCCTGGTCAACCAAAAATCACTGTTTTGACCAGGAACGATTGTCAACAACGATCTCCGCCACGATCAGCATGAAATCACGGTCGATCGTCCGGATTGGTAAAATCACGATTTTGCGCCCGGACGAACGAAATCACTATTCAGACACTGCATCGGCCGAAACTCGTGATTTTCCGCCTGGTCAACCAAAAATCACTGTTTTGACTAGGAACGGTTGTCAACAACGATCTCCGCCACGATCAGCATGAAATCACGGTCGATCGTCCAGATCGATACAATCACGGTTTTGCACCTGGACGAACGAAATCACTATTCAGACCCTGCATCGGCCGAAACTCGTGATTTTCCGCCTGGTCAACCAAAAATCACTGTTTTGACCAGGAACGATTGTCAACAACGATCTCCGCCACGATCAGCATGAAATCACGGTCGATCGTCCGGATTGGTAAAATCACGATTTTGCACCCGGACGAACGAAATCGCTATTCAGACCCTGCATCGGCCGAAACTCGTGATTTTCCGCCTGGTCAACCAAAAATCACTGTTTTGACAAGGAACGGTTGTCAACAACGATCTCCGCCACGATCAGCATGAAATCACGGTCGATCGTCCGGATTGGTAAAATCACGATTTTGCACCCGGACGAACGAAATCGCTATTCAGACCCTGCATCGGCCGAAACTCATGATTTTCCGCCTTGTCAACCAAAAATCACTGTTTTGACTAGGAACGGTTGTCAACAACGATCTCCGCCACGATCAGCATGAAATCACGGTCGATCGTCCAGATCGATACAATCACGGTTTTGCACCTGGATGAACGAAATCACTATTCAGACCCTGCATCGGCCGAAACTCGTGATTTTCCGCCTGGTCAACCAAAAATCACTGTTTTGACCAGGAACGATTGTCAACAACGATCTCCGCCACGATCAGCTTGAAATCACGGTCGATCGTCCGGATCGATACCATCACGATTTTGCTCCCGGACGAACGAAATCACTATTTAGACCCTGCATCGACCGAAACTCGTGATTTTCCGCCTGGTCAACCAAAAATCACTGTTTTGACCAGGAACCGTTGTCAATAACGATCTCCGCCACGATCAGCCTGAAATAACAGTCGATCGTTTAGATCGGTAAAATCGCGATTTTGCTCCTGGACGAACGAAATCGCTATTCGTACCCTACATCGGCCGAAACTCGTGATTTTCTGCCTGGTCAACCAAAAATCACTGTTTTGACTAGGAAGGGTTGTCAACAACGATCTCTGCAACGATCAGCATGGAATCACGGTCGATCGTCCGGATTGGTAAAATCACGATTTTGCACCCGGACGAACGAAATCGCTATTCAGACCTTGCATCGGCCGAAACTCGTGATTTTCCGCCTGGTCAACCAAAAATCACTGTTTTGACTAGGAACGGTTGTCAACAACGATCTCCGCCACGATCAGCATGAAATCACAGTCGATCGTCCAGATCGATACACTCACGGTTTTGCACCTGGACGAACGAAATCACTATTCAGACCCTGCATCGGCCGAAACTCGTGATTTTCCGCCTGGTCAACCAAAAATCACTGTTTTGAACAGGAACGATTGCCAACAACGATCTCTGCAACGATCAGCATGGAATCACGGTCGATCGTCCGGATCGGTACAATCACGATTTTGCACCCGGACGAACGATATCGCTATTCAGACCCTGCATCGGCCGAAACTCGTGATTTTCCGCCTGGTCAACCAAAAATCACTGTTTTGACCAGGAACGATTGTCAACAACGATCTCCGCCACGATCAGCATGAAATCACGGTCGATCGTCCGGATCGATACAATCACGATTTTGCACCCGGGCGAACGAAATCACTATTCGGACCCTGCATTGGCCGAAACTCGTGATTTTCCGCCTGGTCAACCAAAAATCACTGTTCTGACCAGGAACGGTTGCCAACAACGATCTCCGCCACGATCAGCATGAAATCACGGTCGATCGTCCGGATCGATACAATCACGATTTTGCACCCGGGCGAACGAAATCACTATTCAAACCCTGCATCGGCCGAAACTCGTGATTTTCCGTCTGGTCAACCAAAAATCACTGTTTTGACCAGGAACCGTTGTCAATAACGATCTCCGCCACGGTCATCCTGAAATAACAGTCGATCGTTCAGATCGGTAAAATCGCGATTTTGCTCCCGGACGAACGAAATCGCTATTCGTACCCTACATAGGCCGAAACTCGTGATTTTCCGCCTGGTCAACGAAAAATCATTGTTTTGAACAGGAACGATTGCCAACAACGATCTCTGCAACGATCAGCATGGAATCACGGTCGATCGTCCGGATCGGTACAATCACGATTTTGCACCCGGACGAACGAAATCGCTATTCAGACCCTGCATCGGCCGAAACTCGTGATTTTCCGCCTGGTCAACCAAAAATCACTGTTTTGACTAGGAACGGTTGTCAACAACGATCTCCGCCACGATCAGCATGAAATCACGGTCGATCGTCCAGATCGATACAATCACGGTTTTGCACCTGGACGAACGAAATCACTATTCAGACCCTGCATCGGCCGAAACTCGTGATTTTCCGCCTGGTCAACCAAAAATCACTGTTTTGACCAGGAACGATTGTCAACAACGATCTCCGCCACGATCAGCTTGAAATCACGGTCGATCGTCCGGATCGATACCATCACGATTTTGCTCCCGGACGAACGAAATCACTATTTAGACCCTGCATCGACCGAAACTCGTGATTTTCCGCCTGGTCAACCAAAAATCACTATTTTGACCAGGAACCGTTGTCAATAACGATCTCCGCCACGATCAGCCTGAAATAACAGTCGATCGTTTAGATCGGTAAAATCGCGATTTTGCCCCTGGACGAACGAAATCGCTATTCGTACCCTACATCGGCCGAAACTCGTGATTTTCTGCCTGGTCAACCAAAAATCACTGTTTTGACTAGGAAGGGTTGTCAACAACGATCTCTGCAACGATCAGCATGGAATCACGGTCGATCGTCCGGATTGGTAAAATCACGATTTTGCACCCGGACGAACGAAATCGCTATTCAGACCCTGCATCGGCCGAAACTCGTGATTTTCCGCCTGGTCAACCAAAAATCACTGTTTTGACTAGGAAAGGTTGTCAACAACGATCTCCGCCACGATCAGCATGAAATCACAGTCGATCGTCCAGATCGATACAATCACGGTTTTGCACCTGGACGAACGAAATCACTATTCAGACCCTGCATCGGCCGAAACTCGTGATTTTCCGCCTGGTCAACCAAAAATCACTGTTTTGACCAGGAACGATTGTCAACAACGATCTCCGCCACGATCAGCATGAAATCACGGTCGATCGTCCGGATTGGTAAAATCACGATTTTGCGCCCGGACGAACGAAATCACTATTCAGACACTGCATCGGCCGAAACTCGTGATTTTCCGCCTGGTCAACCAAAAATCACTGTTTTGACCAGGAACGATTGTCAACAACGATCTCCGCCACGATCAGCATGAAATCACGGTCGATCGTCCGGATTGGTAAAATCACGATTTTGCACCCGGACGAACGAAATCGCTATTCAGACCCTGCATCGGCCGAAACTCGTGATTTTCCGCCTGGTCAACCAAAAATCACTGTTTTGACAAGGAACGGTTGTCAACAACGATCTCCGCCACGATCAGCATGAAATCACGGTCGATCGTCCGGATTGGTAAAATCACGATTTTGCACCCGGACGAACGAAATCGCTATTCAGACCCTGCATCGGCCGAAACTCATGATTTTCCGCCTTGTCAACCAAAAATCACTGTTTTGACTAGGAACGGTTGTCAACAACGATCTCCGCCACGATCAGCATGAAATCACGGTCGATCGTCCAGATCGATACAATCACGGTTTTGCACCTGGACGAACGAAATCACTATTCAGACCCTGCATCGGCCGAAACTCGTGATTTTCCGCCTGGTCAACCAAAAATCACTGTTTTGACCAGGAACGATTGTCAACAACGATCTCCGCCACGATCAGCTTGAAATCACGGTCGATCGTCCGGATCGATACCATCACGATTTTGCTCCCGGACGAACGAAATCACTATTTAGACCCTGCATCGACCGAAACTCGTGATTTTCCGCCTGGTCAACCAAAAATCACTGTTTTGACCAGGAACCGTTGTCAATAACGATCTCCGCCACGATCAGCCTGAAATAACAGTCGATCGTTTAGATCGGTAAAATCGCGATTTTGCTCCTGGACGAACGAAATCGCTATTCGTACCCTACATCGGCCGAAACTCGTGATTTTCTGCCTGGTCAACCAAAAATCACTGTTTTGACTAGGAAGGGTTGTCAACAACGATCTCTGCAACGATCAGCATGGAATCACGGTCGATCGTCCGGATTGGTAAAATCACGATTTTGCACCCGGACGAACGAAATCGCTATTCAGACCTTGCATCGGCCGAAACTCGTGATTTTCCGCCTGGTCAACCAAAAATCACTGTTTTGACTAGGAACGGTTGTCAACAACGATCTCCGCCACGATCAGCATGAAATCACAGTCGATCGTCCAGATCGATACAATCACGGTTTTGCACCTGGACGAACGAAATCACTATTCAGACCCTGCATCGGCCGAAACTCGTGATTTTCCGCCTGGTCAACCAAAAATCACTATTTTGAACAGGAACGATTGCCAACAACGATCTCTGCAACGATCAGCATGGAATCACGGTCGATCGTCCGGATCGGTACAATCACGATTTTGCACCCGGACGAACGATATCGCTATTCAGACCCTGCATCGGCCGAAACTCGTGATTTTCCGCCTGGTCAACCAAAAATCACTGTTTTGACCAGGAACGATTGTCAACAACGATCTCCGCCACGATCAGCATGAAATCACGGTCGATCGTCCGGATCGATACAATCACGATTTTGCACCCGGGCGAACGAAATCACTATTCGGACCCTGCATTGGCCGAAACTCGTGATTTTCCGCCTGGTCAACCAAAAATCACTGTTCTGACCAGGAACGGTTGCCAACAACGATCTCCGCCACGATCAGCATGAAATCACGGTCGATCGTCCGGATCGATACAATCACGATTTTGCACCCGGGCGAACGAAATCACTATTCAAACCCTGCATCGGCCGAAACTCGTGATTTTCCGTCTGGTCAACCAAAAATCACTGTTTTGACCAGGAACCGTTGTCAATAACGATCTCCGCCACGGTCAGCCTGAAATAACAGTCGATCGTTCAGATCGGTAAAATCGCGATTTTGCTCCCGGACGAACGAAATCGCTATTCGTACCCTACATAGGCCGAAACTCGTGATTTTCCGCCTGGTCAACGAAAAATCATTGTTTTGAACAGGAACGATTGCCAACAACGATCTCTGCAACGATCAGCATGGAATCACGGTCGATCGTCCGGATCGGTACAATCACGATTTTGCACCCGGACGAACGAAATCGCTATTCAGACCCTGCATCGGCCGAAACTCGTGATTTTCCGCCTGGTCAACCAAAAATCACTGTTTTGACTAGGAACGGTTGTCAACAACGATCTCCGCCACGATCAGCATGAAATCACGGTCGATCGTCCAGATCGATACAATCACGGTTTTGCACCTGGACGAACGAAATCACTATTCAGACCCTGCATCGGCCGAAACTCGTGATTTTCCGCCTGGTCAACCAAAAATCACTGTTTTGACCAGGAACGATTGTCAACAACGATCTCCGCCACGATCAGCTTGAAATCACGGTCGATCGTCCGGATCGATACCATCACGATTTTGCTCCCGGACGAACGAAATCACTATTTAGACCTTGCATCGACCGAAACTCGTGATTTTCCGCCTGGTCAACCAAAAATCACTGTTTTGACCAGGAACCGTTGTCAATAACGATCTCCGCCACGATCAGCCTGAAATAACAGTCGATCGTTTAGATCGGTAAAATCGCGATTTTGCCCCTGGACGAACGAAATCGCTATTCGTACCCTACATCGGCCGAAACTCGTGATTTTCTGCCTGGTCAACCAAAAATCACTGTTTTGACTAGGAAGGGTTGTCAACAACGATCTCTGCAACGATCAGCATGGAATCACGGTCGATCGTCCGGATTGGTAAAATCACGATTTTGCACCCGGACGAACGAAATCGCTATTCAGACCCTGCATCGGCCGAAACTCGTGATTTTCCGCCTGGTCAACCAAAAATCACTGTTTTGACTAGGAAAGGTTGTCAACAACGATCTCCGCCACGATCAGCATGAAATCACAGTCGATCGTCCAGATCGATACAATCACGGTTTTGCACCTGGACGAACGAAATCACTATTCAGACCCTGCATCGGCCGAAACTCGTGATTTTCCGCCTGGTCAACCAAAAATCACTGTTTTGAACAGGAACGATTGCCAACAACGATCTCTGCAACGATCAGCATGGAATCATGGTCGATCGTCCGGATCGGTACAATCACGATTTTGCACCCGGACGAACGATATCGCTATTCAGACCCTGCATCGGCCGAAACTCGTGATTTTTCGTCTGGTCAACCAAAAATCACTGTTTTGACCAGGAACCGTTGTCAATAACGATCTCCGCCACGGTCAGCCTGAAATAACAGTCGATCGTTCAGATCGGTAAAATCGCGATTTTGCTCCCGGACGAACGAAATCGCTATTCGTACCCTACATAGGCCGAAACTCGTGATTTTCCGCCTGGTCAACGAAAAATCATTGTTTTGAACAGGAACGATTGCCAACAACGATCTCTGCAACGATCAGCATGGAATCACGGTCGATCGTCCGGATCGGTACAATCACGATTTTGCACCCGGACGAACGAAATCGCTATTCAGACCCTGCATCGGCCGAAACTCGTGATTTTCCGCCTGGTCAACCAAAAATCACTGTTTTGACTAGGAACGGTTGTCAACAACGATCTCCGCCACGATCAGCATGAAATCACGGTCGATCGTCCAGATCGATACAATCACGGTTTTGCACCTGGACGAACGAAATCACTATTCAGACCCTGCATCGGCCGAAACTCGTGATTTTCCGCCTGGTCAACCAAAAATCACTGTTTTGACCAGGAACGATTGTCAACAACGATCTCCGCCACGATCAGCTTGAAATCACGGTCGATCGTCCGGATCGATACCATCACGATTTTGCTCCCGGACGAACGAAATCACTATTTAGACCCTGCATCGACCGAAACTCGTGATTTTCCGCCTGGTCAACCAAAAATCACTGTTTTGACCAGGAACCGTTGTCAATAACGATCTCCGCCACGATCAGCCTGAAATAACAGTCGATCGTTTAGATCGGTAAAATCGCGATTTTGCTCCCGGACGAACGAAATCGCTATTCGTACCCTACATAGGCCGAAACTCGTGATTTTCCGCCTGGTCAACGAAAAATCATTGTTTTGAACAGGAACGATTGCAAACAACGATCTCTGCAACGATCAGCATGGAATCACGGTCGATCGTCCGGATCGGTACAATCACGATTTTGCACCCGGACGAACGAAATCGCTATTCAGACCCTGCATCGGCCGAAACTCGTGATTTTCCGCCTGGTCAACCAAAAATCACTGTTTTGACTAGGAACGGTTGTCAACAACGATCTCCGCCACGATCAGCATGAAATCACGGTCGATCGTCCAGATCGATACAATCACGGTTTTGCACCTGGACGAACGAAATCACTATTCAGACCCTGCATCGGCCGAAACTCGTGATTTTCCGCCTGGTCAACCAAAAATCACTGTTTTGACCAGGAACGATTGTCAACAACGATCTCCGCCACGATCAGCTTGAAATCACGGTCGATCGTCCGGATCGATACCATCACGGTTTTGCACCTGGACGAACGAAATCACTATTCAAACCCTGCATCGACCGAAACTCGTGATTTTCCGCCTGGTCAACCAAAAATCACTGTTTTGACCAGGAACCGTTGTCAATAACGATCTCCGCCACGATCAGCCTGAAATAACAGTCGATCGTTCAGATCGGTAAAATCGCGATTTTGCTCCCGGACGAACGAAATCGCTATTCGTACCCTACATAGGCCGAAACTCGTGATTTTCCGCCTGGTCAACGAAAAATCATTGTTTTGAACAGGAACGATTGCAAACAACGATCTCTGCAACGATCAGCATGGAATCACGGTCGATCGTCCGGATCGGTACAATCACGATTTTGCACCCGGACGAACGAAATCGCTATTCAGACCCTGCATCGGCCGAAACTCGTGATTTTCCGCCTGGTCAACCAAAAATCACTGTTTTGACTAGGAACGGTTGTCAACAACGATCTCCGCCACGATCAGCATGAAATCACGGTCGATCGTCCAGATCGATACAATCACGGTTTTGCACCTGGACGAACGAAATCACTATTCAGACCCTGCATCGGCCGAAACTCGTGATTTTCCGCCTGGTCAACCAAAAATCACTGTTTTGACCAGGAACGATTGTCAACAACGATCTCCGCCACGATCAGCTTGAAATCACGGTCGATCGTCCGGATCGATACCATCACGATTTTGCTCCCGGACGAACGAAATCACTATTTAGACCCTGCATCGACCGAAACTCGTGATTTTCCGCCTGGTCAACCAAAAATCACTGTTTTGACCAGGAACCGTTGTCAATAACGATCTCCGCCACGATCAGCCTGAAATAACAGTCGATCGTTTAGATCGGTAAAATCGCGATTTTGCTCCTGGACGAACGAAATCGCTATTCGTACCCTACATCGGCCGAAACTCGTGATTTTCTGCCTGGTCAACCAAAAATCACTGTTTTGACTAGGAAGGGTTGTCAACAACGATCTCTGCAACGATCAGCATGGAATCACGGTCGATCGTCCGGATTGGTAAAATCACGATTTTGCACCCGGACGAACGAAATCGCTATTCAGACCCTGCATCGGCCGAAACTCGTGATTTTCTGCCTGGTCAACCAAAAATCACTGTTTTGACTAGGAAGGGTTGTCAACAACGATCTCTGCAACGATCAGCATGGAATCACGGTCGATCGTCCGGATTGGTAAAATCGCGATTTTGCCCCTGGACGAACGAAATCGCTATTCGTACCCTACATCGGCCGAAACTCGTGATTTTCCGCCTGGTCAACCAAAAATCACTGTTTTGACTAGGAACGGTTATCAACAACGATCTCCGCCACGATCAGCATGAAATCACGGTCGATCGTCCAGATCGATACAATCACGGTTTTGCACCTGGACGAACGAAATCACTATTCAGACCCTGCATCGGCCGAAACTCGTGATTTTCCGCCTGGTCAACCAAAAATCACTGTTTTGACCAGGAACGATTGTCAACAACGATCTCCGCCACGATCAGCTTGAAATCACGGTCGATCGTCCGGATCGATACCATCACGATTTTGCTCCCGGACGAACGAAATCACTATTTAGACCCTGCATCGACCGAAACTCGTGATTTTCCGCCTGGTCAACCAAAAATCACTGTTTTGACCAGGAACCGTTGTCAATAACGATCTCCGCCACGATCAGCCTGAAATAACAGTCGATCGTTTAGATCGGTAAAATCGCGATTTTGCTCCTGGACGAACGAAATCGCTATTCGTACCCTACATCGGCCGAAACTCGTGATTTTCTGCCTGGTCAACCAAAAATCACTGTTTTGACTAGGAAGGGTTGTCAACAACGATCTCTGCAACGATCAGCATGGAATCACGGTCGATCGTCCGGATTGGTAAAATCACGATTTTGCACCCGGACGAACGAAATCGCTATTCAGACCCTGCATCGGCCGAAACTCGTGATTTTCTGCCTGGTCAACCAAAAATCACTGTTTTGACTAGGAAGGGTTGTCAACAACGATCTCTGCAACGATCAGCATGGAATCACGGTCGATCGTCCGGATTGGTAAAATCGCGATTTTGCCCCTGGACGAACGAAATCGCTATTCGTACCCTACATCGGCCGAAACTCGTGATTTTCTGCCTGGTCAACCAAAAATCACTGTTTTGACTAGGAAGGGTTGTCAACAACGATCTCTGCAACGATCAGCATGGAATCACGGTCGATCGTCCGGATTGGTAAAATCACGATTTTGCACCCGGACGAACGAAATCGCTATTCAGACCCTGCATCGGCCAAAACTCGTGATTTTCCGCCTGGTCAACCAAAAATCACTGTTTTGACTAGGAAAGGTTGTCAACAACGATCTCCGCCACGATCAGCATGAAATCACGGTCGATCGTCCAGATCGATACAATCACGGTTTTGCACCTGGACGAACGAAATCACTATTCAGACCCTGCATCGGCCGAAACTCGTGATTTTCCGCCTGGTCAACCAAAAATCACTGTTTTGAACAGGAACGATTGCCAACAACGATCTCTGCAACGATCTGCATGGAATCACGGTCGATCGTCCGGATCGGTACAATCACGATTTTGCACCCGGACGAACGATATCGCTATTCAGACCCTGCATCGGCCGAAACTCGTGATTTTCCGCCTGGTCAACCAAAAATCACTGTTTTGACCAGGAACGATTGTCAACAACGATCTCCGCCACGATCAGCATGAAATCACGGTCGATCGTCCGGATCGATACAATCACGATTTTGCACCCGGGCGAACGAAATCACTATTCGGACCCTGCATTGGCCGAAACTCGTGATTTTCCGCCTGGTCAACCAAAAATCACTGTTCTGACCAGGAACGGTTGCCAACAACGATCTCCGCCACGATCAGCATGAAATCACGGTCGATCGTCCGGATCGATACAATCACGATTTTGCACCCGGGCGAACGAAATCACTATTCAAACCCTGCATCGGCCGAAACTCGTGATTTTCCGTCTGGTCAACCAAAAATCACTGTTTTGACCAGGAACCGTTGTCAATAACGATCTCCGCCACGATCAGCCTGAAATAACAGTCGATCGTTCAGATCGGTAAAATCGCGATTTTGCTCCCGGACGAACGAAATCGCTATTCGTACCCTACATAGGCCGAAACTCGTGATTTTCCGCCTGGTCAACGAAAAATCATTGTTTTGAACAGGAACGATTGCCAACAACGATCTCTGCAACGATCAGCATGGAATCACGGTCGATCGTCCGGATCGGTACAATCACGATTTTGCACCCGGACGAACGAAATCGCTATTCAGACCCTGCATCGGCCGAAACTCGTGATTTTCCGCCTGGTCAACCAAAAATCACTGTTTTGACTAGGAACGGTTGTCAACAACGATCTCCGCCACGATCAGCATGAAATCACGGTCGATCGTCCAGATCGATAGAATCACGATTTTGCACCCGGGCGAACGAAATCACTATTCAGACCCTGCTTCGGCCGAAACTCGTGATTTTCCGCCTGGTCAACCAAAAATCACTGTTTTGACCAGGAACCGTTGTCAATAACGATCTCCGCCACGATCTGCCTGAAATAACAGTCGATCGTTCAGATCGGTAGAATTGCAATTTTGCTCCCGGACGAACGAAATCGCTATTCGTACCCTACATCGGCCGAAACTCGTGATTTTCTGCCTGGTCAACCAAAAATCACTGTTCTGAACAGGAACGATTGTCAACAACGATCTCTGCAACGATCAGCATGGAATCACGGTCGATCGTCCGGATCGGTACAATCACGATTTTGCTCCCGGACGAACGAAATCGCTATTCGTACCCTACATAGGCCGAAACTCGTGATTTTCCGCCTGGTCAACGAAAAATCACTGTTTTGACTAGGAACGGTTGTCAACAACGATCTCCGCCACGATCAGCATGAAATCACGGTCGATCGTCCAGATCGATACAATCACGATTTTGCACCCGGACGAACGAAATCGCTATTCAGACCCTGCATCGGCCGAAACTCGTGATTTTCCGCCTGGTCAACCAAAAATCACTGTTTTGACTAGGAACGATTGTCAACAACGATCTCCGCCACGATCAGCATGAAATCACGGTCGATCGTCCGGATCGATACCATCACGATTTTGCTCCCGGACGAACGAAATCACTATTTAGACCCTGCATCGGCCGAAACTCGTGATTTTCCGCCTGGTCAACCAAAAATCACTGTTTTGACCAGGAACGATTGTCAACAACGATCTCCGCCACGATCAGCTTGAAATCACGGTCGATCGTCCGGATCGATACCATCACGATTTTGCTCCCGGACGAACGAAATCACTATTTAGACCCTGCATCGACCGAAACTCGTGATTTTCCGCCTGGTCAACCAAAAATCACTGTTTTGACCAGGAACCGTTGTCAATAACGATCTCCGCCACGATCAGCCTGAAATAACAGTCGATCGTTCAGATCGGTAAAATCGCGATTTTGCTCCCGGACGAACGAAATCGCTATTCGTACCCTACATAGGCCGAAACTCGTGATTTTCCGCCTGGTCAACGAAAAATCATTGTTTTGAACAGGAACGATTGCAAACAACGATCTCTGCAACGATCAGCATGGAATCACGGTCGATCGTCCGAATCGGTACAATCACGATTTTGCACCCGGACGAACGAAATCGCTATTCAGACCCTGCATCGGCCGAAACTCGTGATTTTCCGCCTGGTCAACCAAAAATCACTGTTTTGACTAGGAACGGTTGTCAACAACGATCTCCGCCACGATCAGCATGAAATCACGGTCGATCGTCCAGATCGATACAATCACGGTTTTGCACCTGGACGAACGAAATCACTATTCAGACCCTGCATCGGCCGAAACTCGTGATTTTCCGCCTGGTCAACCAAAAATCACTGTTTTGACCAGGAACGATTGTCAACAACGATCTCCGCCACGATCAGCTTGAAATCACGGTCGATCGTCCGGATCGATACCATCACGATTTTGCTCCCGGACGAACGAAATCACTATTTAGACCCTGCATCGACCGAAACTCGTGATTTTCCGCCTGGTCAACCAAAAATCACTGTTTTGACCAGGAACCGTTGTCAATAACGATCTCCGCCACGATCAGCCTGAAATAACAGTCGATCGTTTAGATCGGTAAAATCGCGATTTTGCTCCTGGACGAACGAAATCGCTATTCGTACCCTACATCGGCCGAAACTCGTGATTTTCTGCCTGGTCAACCAAAAATCACTGTTTTGACTAGGAAGGGTTGTCAACAACGATCTCTGCAACGATCAGCATGGAATCACGGTCGATCGTCCGGATTGGTAAAATCACGATTTTGCACCCGGACGAACGAAATCGCTATTCAGACCCTGCATCGGCCGAAACTCGTGATTTTCTGCCTGGTCAACCAAAAATCACTGTTTTGACTAGGAAGGGTTGTCAACAACGATCTCTGCAACGATCAGCATGGAATCACGGTCGATCGTCCGGATTGGTAAAATCGCGATTTTGCCCCTGGACGAACGAAATCGCTATTCGTACCCTACATCGGCCGAAACTCGTGATTTTCTGCCTGGTCAACCAAAAATCACTGTTTTGACTAGGAAGGGTTGTCAACAACGATCTCTGCAACGATCAGCATGGAATCACGGTCGATCGTCCGGATTGGTAAAATCACGATTTTGCACCCGGACGAACGAAATCGCTATTCAGACCCTGCATCGGCCGAAACTCGTGATTTTCCGCCTGGTCAACCAAAAATCACTGTTTTGACTAGGAAAGGTTGTCAACAACGATCTCCGCCACGATCAGCATGAAATCACGGTCGATCGTCCAGATCGATACAATCACGGTTTTGCACCTGGGCGAACGAAATCACTATTCAGACCCTGCATCGGCCGAAACTCGTGATTTTCCGCCTGGTCAACCAAAAATCACTGTTTTGAACAGGAACGATTGCCAACAACGATCTCTGCAACGATCTGCATGGAATCACGGTCGATCGTCCGGATCGGTACAATCACGATTTTGCACCCGGACGAACGATATCGCTATTCAGACCCTGCATCGGCCGAAACTCGTGATTTTCCGCCTGGTCAACCAAAAATCACTGTTTTGACCAGGAACGATTGTCAACAACGATCTCCGCCACGATCAGCATGAAATCACGGTCGATCGTCCGGATCGATACAATCACGATTTTGCACCCGGGCGAACGAAATCACTATTCGGACCCTGCATTGGCCGAAACTCGTGATTTTCCGCCTGGTCAACCAAAAATCACTGTTCTGACCAGGAACGGTTGCCAACAACGATCTCCGCCACGATCAGCATGAAATCACGGTCGATCGTCCGGATCGATACAATCACGATTTTGCACCCGGGCGAACGAAATCACTATTCAAACCCTGCATCGGCCGAAACTCGTGATTTTCCGTCTGGTCAACCAAAAATCACTGTTTTGACCAGGAACCGTTGTCAATAACGATCTCCGCCACGATCAGCCTGAAATAACAGTCGATCGTTCAGATCGGTAAAATCGCGATTTTGCTCCCGGACGAACGAAATCGCTATTCGTACCCTACATAGGCCGAAACTCGTGATTTTCCGCCTGGTCAACGAAAAATCATTGTTTTGAACAGGAACGATTGCCAACAACGATCTCTGCAACGATCAGCATGGAATCACGGTCGATCGTCCGGATCGGTACAATCACGATTTTGCACCCGGACGAACGAAATCGCTATTCAGACCCTGCATCGGCCGAAACTCGTGATTTTCCGCCTGGTCAACCAAAAATCACTGTTTTGACTAGGAACGGTTGTCAACAACGATCTCCGCCACGATCAGCATGAAATCACGGTCGATCGTCCAGATCGATACAATCACGATTTTGCACCCGGGCGAACGAAATCACTATTCAGACCCTGCTTCGGCCGAAACTCGTGATTTTCCGCCTGGTCAACCAAAAATCACTGTTTTGACCAGGAACCGTTGTCAATAACGATCTCCGCCACGATCTGCCTGAAATAACAGTCGATCGTTCAGATCGGTAGAATTGCAATTTTGCTCCCGGACGAACGAAATCGCTATTCGTACCCTACATCGGCCGAAACTCGTGATTTTCTGCCTGGTCAACCAAAAATCACTGTTCTGAACAGGAACGATTGTCAACAACGATCTCTGCAACGATCAGCATGGAATCACGGTCGATCGTCCGGATCGGTACAATCACGATTTTGCTCCCGGACGAACGAAATCGCTATTCGTACCCTACATAGGCCGAAACTCGTGATTTTCCGCCTGGTCAACGAAAAATCACTGTTTTGACTAGGAACGGTTGTCAACAACGATCTCCGCCACGATCAGCATGAAATCACGGTCGATCGTCCAGATCGATACAATCACGATTTTGCACCCGGACGAACGAAATCGCTATTCAGACCCTGCATCGGCCGAAACTCGTGATTTTCCGCCTGGTCAACCAAAAATCACTGTTTTGACTAGGAACGATTGTCAACAACGATCTCCGCCACGATCAGCATGAAATCACGGTCGATCGTCCGGATCGATACCATCACGATTTTGCTCCCGGACGAACGAAATCACTATTTAGACCCTGCATCGGCCGAAACTCGTGATTTTCCGCCTGGTCAACCAAAAATCACTGTTTTGACCAGGAACGATTGTCAACAACGATCTCCGCCACGATCAGCTTGAAATCACGGTCGATCGTCCGGATCGATACCATCACGATTTTGCTCCCGGACGAACGAAATCACTATTTAGACCCTGCATCGACCGAAACTCGTGATTTTCCGCCTGGTCAACCAAAAATCACTGTTTTGACCAGGAACCGTTGTCAATAACGATCTCCGCCACGATCAGCCTGAAATAACAGTCGATCGTTTAGATCGGTAAAATCGCGATTTTGCTCCTGGACGAACGAAATCGCTATTCGTACCCTACATCGGCCGAAACTCGTGATTTTCTGCCTGGTCAACCAAAAATCACTGTTTTGACTAGGAAGGGTTGTCAACAACGATCTCTGCAACGATCAGCATGGAATCACGGTCGATCGTCCGGATTGGAAAAATCACGATTTTGCACCCGGATGAACGAAATCGCTATTCAGACCCTGCATCGGCCGAAACTCGTGATTTTCCGCCTGGTCAACCAAAAATCACTGTTTTGACTAGGAACGGTTGTCAACAACGATCTCCGCAACGATCAGCATGAAATCACAGTCGATCGTCCAGATCGATACAATCACGATTTTGCACCTGGACGAACGAAATCACTATTCAGACCCTGCATCGGCCGAAACTCGTGATTTTCCGCCTGGTCAACCAAAAATCACTGTTTTGAACAGGAACGATTGCCAACAACGATCTCTGCAACGATCAGCATGGAATCACGGTCGATCGTCCGGATCGGTACAATCACGATTTTGCACCCGGACGAACGATATCGCTATTCAGACCCTGCATCGGCCGAAACTCGTGATTTTCCGCCTGGTCAACCAAAAATCACTGTTTTGACCAGGAACGATTGTCAACAACGATCTCCGCCACGATCAGCATGAAATCACGGTCGATCGTCCGGATCGATACAATCACGATTTTGCACCCGGGCGAACGAAATCACTATTCGGACCCTGCATTGGCCGAAACTCGTGATTTTCCGCCTGGTCAACCAAAAATCACTGTTCTGACCAGGAACGGTTGCCAACAACGATCTCCGCCACGATCAGCATGAAATCACGGTCGATCGTCCGGATCGATACAATCACGATTTTGCACCCGGGCGAACGAAATCACTATTCAAACCCTGCATCGGCCGAAACTCGTGATTTTCCGTCTGGTCAACCAAAAATCACTGTTTTGACCAGGAACCGTTGTCAATAACGATCTCCGCCGCGATCAGCCTGAAATAACAGTCGATCGTTCAGATCGGTAAAATCGCGATTTTGCTCCCGGACGAACGAAATCGCTATTCGTACCCTACATAGGCCGAAACTCGTGATTTTCCGCCTGGTCAACGAAAAATCATTGTTTTGAACAGGAACGATTGCAAACAACGATCTCTGCAACGATCAGCATGGAATCACGGTCGATCGTCCGGATCGGTACAATCACGATTTTGCACCCGGACGAACGAAATCGCTATTCAGACCCTGCATCGGCCGAAACTCGTGATTTTCCGCCTGGTCAACCAAAAATCACTGTTTTGACTAGGAACGGTTGTCAACAACGATCTCCGCCACGATCAGCATGAAATCACGGTCGATCGTCCAGATCGATACAATCACGGTTTTGCACCTGGACGAACGAAATCACTATTCAGACCCTGCATCGACCGAAACTCGTGATTTTCCGCCCGGTCAACCAAAAATCACTGTTTTGACTAGGAACGGTTGTCAACAACGATCTCCGCAACGATCAGCATGAAATCACAGTCGATCGTCCAGATCGATACAATCACGATTTTGCACCTGGACGAACGAAATCACTATTCAGACCCTGCATCGGCCGAAACTCGTGATTTTCCGCCTGGTCAACCAAAAATCACTGTTTTGAACAGGAACGATTGCCAACAACGATCTCTGCAACGATCAGCATGGAATCACGGTCGATCGTCCGGATCGGTACAATCACGATTTTGCACCCGGACGAACGATATCGCTATTCAGACCCTGCATCGGCCGAAACTCGTGATTTTCCGCCTGGTCAACCAAAAATCACTGTTTTGACCAGGAACGATTGTCAACAACGATCTCCGCCACGATCAGCATGAAATCACGGTCGATCGTCCGGATCGATACAATCACGATTTTGCACCCGGGCGAACGAAATCACTATTCGGACCCTGCATTGGCCGAAACTCGTGATTTTCCGCCTGGTCAACCAAAAATCACTGTTCTGACCAGGAACGGTTGCCAACAACGATCTCCGCCACGATCAGCATGAAATCACGGTCGATCGTCCGGATCGATACAATCACGATTTTGCACCCGGGCGAACGAAATCACTATTCAAACCCTGCATCGGCCGAAACTCGTGATTTTCCGTCTGGTCAACCAAAAATCACTGTTTTGACCAGGAACCGTTGTCAATAACGATCTCCGCCGCGATCAGCCTGAAATAACAGTCGATCGTTCAGATCGGTAAAATCGCGATTTTGCTCCCGGACGAACGAAATCGCTATTCGTACCCTACATAGGCCGAAACTCGTGATTTTCCGCCTGGTCAACGAAAAATCATTGTTTTGAACAGGAACGATTGCAAACAACGATCTCTGCAACGATCAGCATGGAATCACGGTCGATCGTCCGGATCGGTACAATCACGATTTTGCACCCGGACGAACGAAATCGCTATTCAGACCCTGCATCGGCCGAAACTCGTGATTTTCCGCCTGGTCAACCAAAAATCACTGTTTTGACTAGGAACGGTTGTCAACAACGATCTCCGCCACGATCAGCATGAAATCACGGTCGATCGTCCAGATCGATACAATCACGGTTTTGCACCTGGACGAACGAAATCACTATTCAGACCCTGCATCGGCCGAAACTCGTGATTTTCCGCCTGGTCAACCAAAAATCACTGTTTTGACCAGGAACGATTGTCAACAACGATCTCCGCCACGATCAGCTTGAAATCACGGTCGATCGTCCGGATCGATACCATCACGATTTTGCTCCCGGACGAACGAAATCACTATTTAGACCCTGCATCGACCGAAACTCGTGATTTTCCGCCTGGTCAACCAAAAATCACTGTTTTGACCAGGAACCGTTGTCAATAACGATCTCCGCCACGATCAGCCTGAAATAACAGTCGATCGTTCAGATCGGTAAAATCGCGATTTTGCTCCTGGACGAACGAAATCGCTATTCGTACCCTACATCGGCCGAAACTCGTGATTTTCTGCCTGGTCAACCAAAAATCACTGTTTTGACTAGGAAGGGTTGTCAACAACGATCTCTGCAACGATCAGCATGGAATCACGGTCGATCGTCCGGATTGGTAAAATCACGATTTTGCACCCGGACGAACGAAATCGCTATTCAGACCCTGCATCGGCCGAAACTCGTGATTTTCCGCCTGGTCAACCAAAAATCACTGTTTTGACTAGGAACGGTTGTCAACAACGATCTCCGCCACGATCAGCATGAAATCACGGTCGATCGTCCAGATCGATACAATCACGGTTTTGCACCTGGACGAACGAAATCACTATTCAGACCCTGCATCGGCCGAAACTCGTGATTTTCCGCCTGGTCAACCAAAAATCACTGTTTTGACCAGGAACGATTGTCAACAACGATCTCCGCCACGATCAGCTTGAAATCACGGTCGATCGTCCGGATCGATACCATCACGATTTTGCACCCGGACGAACGAAATCACTATTTAGACCCTGCATCGGCCGAAACTCGTGATTTTCCGCCTGGTCAACCAAAAATCACTGTTTTGACCAGGAACCGTTGTCAATAACGATCTCCGCCACGATCAGCCTGAAATAACAGTCGATCGTCCGGATCGGTACAATCACGGTTTTGCACCCGGACGAACGAAATCACTATTTAGACCCTACATCGGCCGAAACTCGTGATTTTCCGCCTGGTCAACGAAAAATCACTGTTTTGAACAGGAACGATTGTCAACAACGATCTCTGCAACGATCAGCATGGAATCACGGTCGATCGCCCGGATCGGTACAATCACGATTTTGCACCCGGACGAACGAAATCGCTATTCAGACCCTGCATCGGCCGAAACTCGTGATTTTCCCCCTGGTCAACCAAAAATCACTGTTTTGACTAGGAACGGTTGTCAACAACGATCTCCGCCACGATCAACCTGAAATCACGGTCGATCGTCCGGATCGATACAATCATGATTTTGCACCCGGGCGAACGAAATCACTATTCAGACCCTGCATCGGCCGAAACTCGTGATTTTCCGCCTGGTCAACCAAAAATCACTGTTTTGACCAGGAACCGTTGTCAATAACGATCTCCGCCACGATCAGCCTGAAATAACAGTCGATCGTTCAGATCGGTAAAATCGCGATTTTGCTCCTGGACGAACGAAATCGCTATTCGTACCCTACATCGGCCGAAACTCGTGATTTTCTGCCTGGTCAACCAAAAATCACTGTTTTGACTAGGAAGGGTTGTCAACAACGATCTCTGCAACGATCAGCATGGAATCACGGTCGATCGTCCGGATTGGTAAAATCACGATTTTGCACCCGGACGAACGAAATCGCTATTCAGACCCTGCATCGGCCGAAACTCGTGATTTTCCGCCTGGTCAACCAAAAATCACTGTTTTGACTAGGAACGGTTGTCAACAACGATCTCCGCCACGATCAGCATGAAATCACGGTCGATCGTCCAGATCGATACAATCACGGTTTTGCACCTGGACGAACGAAATCACTATTCAGACCCTGCATCGGCCGAAACTCGTGATTTTCCGCCTGGTCAACCAAAAATCACTGTTTTGACCAGGAACGATTGTCAACAACGATCTCCGCCACGATCAGCTTGAAATCACGGTCGATCGTCCGGATCGATACCATCACGATTTTGCACCCGGACGAACGAAATCACTATTTAGACCCTGCATCGGCCGAAACTCGTGATTTTCCGCCTGGTCAACCAAAAATCACTGTTTTGACCAGGAACCGTTGTCAATAACGATCTCCGCCACGATCAGCCTGAAATAACAGTCGATCGTCCGGATCGGTACAATCACGGTTTTGCACCCGGACGAACGAAATCACTATTTAGACCCTACATCGGCCGAAACTCGTGATTTTCCGCCTGGTCAACGAAAAATCACTGTTTTGAACAGGAACGATTGTCAACAACGATCTCTGCAACGATCAGCATGGAATCACGGTCGATCGCCCGGATCGGTACAATCACGATTTTGCACCCGGACGAACGAAATCGCTATTCAGACCCTGCATCGGCCGAAACTCGTGATTTTCCCCCTGGTCAACCAAAAATCACTGTTTTGACTAGGAACGGTTGTCAACAACGATCTCCGCCACGATCAACCTGAAATCACGGTCGATCGTCCGGATCGATACAATCATGATTTTGCACCCGGGCGAACGAAATCACTATTCAGACCCTGCATCGGCCGAAACTCGTGATTTTCCGCCTGGTCAACCAAAAATCACTGTTTTGACCAGGAACCGTTGTCAATAACGATCTCCGCCACAATCAGCATGAAATAACAGTCGATCGTTCAGATCGATAAAATCGCGATTTTGCTCCCGGACGAACGAAATCGCTATACGTACCCTACATCGGCCGAAACTCGTGATTTTCCGCCTGGTCAACGAAAAATCACTGTTTTGAACGGGAACGATTGTCAACAACGATCTCTGCAACGATCAGCATGGAATCACGGTCGATCGTCCGGATCGGTACAATCACGATTTTGCACCCGGACGAACGAAATCGCTATTCAGACCCTGCATCGGCCGAAACTCGTGATTTTCCGCCCGGTCAACCAAAAATCACTGTTTTGACTAGGAAGGGTTGTCAACAACGATCTCTGCCACGATCAGCATAAAATCACGGTCGATCGTCCGGATCGATACAATCACGGTTTTGCACCCGGACGAACGAAATCACTATTTAGACCCTGCATCGGCCGAAACTCGTGATTTTCCGCCTGGTCAACCAAAAATCACTGTTTCGACCAGGAACCGTTGTCAATAACGATCTCCGCCACTATCAGCCTGAAATAACAGTCGATCGTTCAGATCGGTAAAATCGCGATTTTGCTCCCGGACGAACGAAATCGCTATTCGTACCCTACATCGGCCAAAACTCGTGATTTTCCGCCTGGTCATCGAAAAATCACTGTTTTGAACAGGAACGATTGTCAACAACGATCTCTGCAACGATCAGCATGGAATCACGGTCGATCGTCCGGATCGGTACAATCACGATTTTGCACCCGGACGAACGAAATCGCTATTCAGACCCTGCATCGACCGAAACTCGTGATTTTCCGCCCGGTCAACCAAAAATCACTGTTTTGACTAGGAAGGGTTGTCAACAACGATCTCTGCCGCGATCAGCATGAAATCACGGTCGATCGTCCGGATCGATACAATCACGATTTTGCACCCGGGCGAACGAAATCACTATTTAGACCCTGCATCGGCCGAAACTCGTGATTTTACGCCCGGTCAACCAAAAATCACTGTTTTGACTAGGAAGGGTTGTCAACAACGATCTCTGCCGCGATCAGCATGAAATCACGGTCGATCGTCCGGATCGGTACAACCACGATTTTGCACCCGGACGAACGAAATCGCTATTCAGACCCTGCATCGGGCGAAACTCGTGATTTTCCGCCCGGTCAACCAAAAATCACTGTTTTGACTAGGAACGGTTGTCAACAACGATCTCTGCCGCGATCAGCATGAAATCACGGTCGATCGTCCGGATCGGTACAACCACGATTTTGCACCCGGACGAACGAAATCGCTATTCAGACCCTGCATCGGGCGAAACTCGTGATTTTCCGCCTGGTCAACCAAAAATCACTATTTTGACCAGGAACCGTTGTCAATAACGATCTCCGCCACAATCAGCATGAAATAACAGTCAATCGTTCAGATCGGTAAAATCGCGATTTTGCTCCCGGACGAACGAAATCGCTATTCGTACCCTACATCGGCCGAAACACGTGATTTTCCGCCTGGTCAACGAAAAATCACTGTTTTGAACGGGAACGATTGTCAACAACGATCTCTGCAACGATCAGCATGGAATCACGGTCGATCGTCCGGATCGGTACAATCACGATTTTGCACCCGGACGAACGAAATCGCTATTCAGACCCTGCATCGGCCGAAACTCGTGATTTTCCGCCTGGTCAACCAAAAATCACTGTTTTGACTAGGAACGGTTGTCAACAACGATCTCTGCCACGATCAGCATAAAATCACGGTCGATCGTCCGGATCGATACAATCACGGTTTTGCACCCGGACGAACGAAATCACTATTTAGACCCTGCATCGGCCGAAACTCGTGATTTTCCGCCTGGTCAACCAAAAATCACTGTTTCGACCAGGAACCGTTGTCAATAACGATCTCCGCCACTATCAGCCTGAAATAACAGTCGATCGTTCAGATCGGTAAAATCGCGATTTTGCTCCCGGACGAACGAAATCGCTATTCGTACCCTACATCGGCCAAAACTCGTGATTTTCCGCCTGGTCAACGAAAAATCACTGTTTTGAACAGGAACGATTGTCAACAACGATCTCTGCAACGATCAGCATGGAATCACGGTCGATCGTCCGGATCGGTACAATCACGATTTTGCACCCGGACGAACGAAATCGCTATTCAGACCCTGCATCGACCGAAACTCGTGATTTTCCGCCCGGTCAACCAAAAATCACTGTTTTGACTAGGAAGGGTTGTCAACAACGATCTCTGCCGCGATCAGCATGAAATCACGGTCGATCGTCCGGATCGATACAATCACGATTTTGCACCCGGGCGAACGAAATCACTATTTAGACCCTGCATCGGCCGAAACTCGTGATTTTACGCCCGGTCAACCAAAAATCACTGTTTTGACTAGGAAGGGTTGTCAACAACGATCTCTGCCGCGATCAGCATGAAATCACGGTCGATCGTCCGGATCGGTACAACCACGATTTTGCACCCGGACGAACGAAATCGCTATTCAGACCCTGCATCGGGCGAAACTCGTGATTTTACGCCCGGTCAACCAAAAATCACTGTTTTGACTAGGAAGGGTTGTCAACAACGATCTCTGCCGCGATCAGCATGAAATCACGGTCGATCGTCCGGATCGGTACAACCACGATTTTGCACCCGGACGAACGAAATCGCTATTCAGACCCTGCATCGGGCGAAACTCGTGATTTTCCGCCTGGTCAACCAAAAATCACTGTTTTGACCAGGAACCGTTGTCAATAACGATCTCCGCCACAATCAGCATGAAATAACAGTCAATCGTTCAGATCGGTAAAATCGCGATTTTGCTCCCGGACGAACGAAATCGCTATTCGTACCCTACATCGGCCGAAACTCGTGATTTTCCGCCTGGTCAACGAAAAATCACTGTTTTGAACGGGAACGATTGTCAACAACGATCTCTGCAACGATCAGCATGGAATCACGGTCGATCGTCCGGATCGGTACAATCACGATTTTGCACCCGGACGAACGAAATCGCTATTCAGACCCTGCATCGGCCGAAACTCGTGATTTTCCGCCTGGTCAACCAAAAATCACTGTTTTGACTAGGAACGGTTGTCAACAACGATCTCCGCCACGATCAACCTGAAATCACGGTCGATCGTCCGGATCGATACAATCATGATTTTGCACCCGGGCGAACGAAATCACTATTCAGACCCTGCATCGGCCGAAACTCGTGATTTTCCGCCTGGTCAACCAAAAATCACTGTTTTGACCAGGAACCGTTGTCAATAACGATCTCCGCCACAATCAGCCTGAAATAACAGTCGATCGTTCAGATCGGTAAAATCGCGATTTTGCTCCCGGACGAACGAAATCGCTATTCGTACCCTACATCGGCCGAAACTCGTGATTTTCCGCCTGGTCAACGAAAAATCACTGTTTTGAACAGGAACGATTGTCAACAACGATCTCTGCAACGATCAGCATGGAATCACGGTCGATCGTCCGGATCGGTACAATCACGATTTTGCACCCGGACGAACGAAATCGCTATTCAGACCCTGCATCGACCGAAACTCGTGATTTTCCGCCCGGTCAACCAAAAATCACTGTTTTGACTAGGAAGGGTTGTCAACAACGATCTCTGCCGCGATCAGCATGAAATCACGGTCGATCGTCCGGATCGATACAATCACGATTTTGCACCCGGGCGAACGAAATCACTATTTAGACCCTGCATCGGCCGAAACTCGTGATTTTCCGCCTGGTCAACCAAAAATCACTGTTTTGACCAGGAACCGTTGTCAATAACGATCTCCGCCACAATCAGCATGAAATAACAGTTGATCGTTCAGATCGGTAAAATCGCGATTTTGCTCCCGGACGAACGAAATCGCTATTCGTACCCTACATCGGCCGAAACTCGTGATTTTCCGCCTGGTCAACGAAAAATCACTGTTTTGAACGGGAACGATTGTCAACAACGATCTCTGCAACGATCAGCATGGAATCACGGTCGATCGTCCGGATCGGTACAATCACGATTTTGCACCCGGACGAACGAAATCGCTATTCAGACCCTGCATCGGCCGAAACTCGTGATTTTCCGCCCGGTCAACCAAAAATCACCGTTTTGACTAGGAAGGGTTGTCAACAACGATCTCTGCCGCGATCAGCATGGAATCACGGTCGATCGTCCGGATTTGTAAAATCACGATTTTGCACCCGGACGAACGAAATCGCTATTCAGACCCTACATCGGCCGAAACTCGTGATTTTCAGCCTGGTCAACCAAAAATCACTGTTTTGACCAGGAAGGGTTGTCAACAACGATCTCTGCCGCGATCAGCATGAAATCACGGTCGATCGTCCGGATCGATACAATCACGATTTTGCACCCGGGCGAACGAAATCACTATTTAGACCCTGCATCGGCCGAAACTCGTGATTTTACGCCCGGTCAACCAAAAATCACCGTTTTGACTAGGAAGGGTTGTCAACAACGATCTCTGCCGCGATCAGCATGAAATCACGGTCGATCGTCCGGATCGATACAATCACGATTTTGCACCCGGGCGAACGAAATCACTATTTAGACCCTGCATCGGCCGAAACTCGTGATTTTCCGCCTGGTCAACCAAAAATCACTGTTTTGACCAGGAAGGGTTGTCAACAACGATCTCCGCCACGATCAGCATGGAATCACAGTCGATCGTCCGGATCGGTACAATCACGGTTTTGCGCCTGGACGAACGAAATCACTATTCAGACCCTGCATCGGCCGAAACTCGTGATTTTCCGCCTGGTCAACCAAAAATCACTGTTTTGAACAGGAACGATTGTCAACAACGATCTCTGCAACGATCAGCATGGAATCACGGTCGATCGTCCGGATCGGTACAATCACGATTTTGCACCCGGACGAACGAAATCGCTATTCAGACCCTGCATCGGCCGAAACTCGTGATTTTCCGCCCGGTCAACCAAAAATCACTGTTTTGACTAGGAAGGGTTGTCAACAACGATCTCTGCCGCGATCAGCATGAAATCACGGTCGATCGTCCGGATCGATACAATCACGATTTTGCACCCGGGCGAACGAAATCACTATTTAGACCCTCCTTCGGCCGAAACTCGTGATTTTCCGCCTGGTCAACCAAAAATCACTGTTTTGAATAGGAACGATTGTCAACAACGATCTCTGCAACGATCAGCATGGAATCACGGTCGATCGTCCGGATCGGTACAACCACGATTTTGCACCCGGTCGAACGAAATCGCTATTCAGACCCTGCATCGGCCGAAACTCGTGATTTTCCGCCTGGTCAACCAAAAATCACTGTTTTGACCAGGAACCGTTGTCAATAACGATCTCCGCCACGATCAGCATGAAATCACGGTCGATTGTCCGGATTGGTAAAATCCCGATTTTGCACCCGGACGAACGAAATCACTATTTAGACCCTGCAACGGCCGAAACTCGTGATTTTCCGCCTGGTCAACCAAAAATCACTGTTTTGACCAGGAAGGGTTGTCAACAACGATCTCTGCCGCGATCAGCATGAAATCACGGTCGATCGTCCGGATCGATACAATCACGATTTTGCACCCGGGCGAACGAAATCACTATTTAGACCCTGCATCGGCCGAAACTCGTGATTTTCCGCCTGGTCAACCAAAAATCACTGTTTTGACCAGGAAGGGTTGTCAACAACGATCTCCGCCACGATCAGCATGGAATCACAGTCGATCGTCCGGATCGGTACAATCACGGTTTTGCACCTGGACGAACGAAATCACTATTCAGACCCTGCATCGGCCGAAACTCGTGATTTTCCGCCTGGTCAACCAAAAATCACTGTTTTGAACAGGAACGATTGTCAACAACGATCTCTGCAACGATCAGCATGGAATCACGGTCGATCGTCCGGATCGGTACAATCACGATTTTGCACCCGGACGAACGAAATCGCTATTCAGACCCTGCATCGGCCGAAACTCGTGATTTTCCGCCCGGTCAACCAAAAATCACTGTTTTGACTAGGAAGGGTTGTCAACAACGATCTCTGCCGCGATCAGCATGAAATCACGGTCGATCGTCCGGATCGATACAATCACGATTTTGCACCCGGGCGAACGAAATCACTATTTAGACCCTCCTTCGGCCGAAACTCGTGATTTTCCGCCTGGTCAACCAAAAATCACTGTTTTGAATAGGAACGATTGTCAACAACGATCTCTGCAACGATCAGCATGGAATCACGGTCGATCGTCCGGATCGGTACAACCACGATTTTGCACCCGGACGAACGAAATCGCTATTCAGACCCTGCATCGGCCGAAACTCGTGATTTTCCGCCTGGTCAACCAAAAATCACTGTTTTGACCAGGAACCGTTGTCAATAACGATCTCCGCCACGATCAGCATGAAATCACGGTCGATTGTCCGGATTGGTAAAATCCCGATTTTGCACCCGGACGAACGAAATCACTATTTAGACCCTGCAACGGCCGAAACTCGTGATTTTCCGCCTGGTCAACCAAAAATCACTGTTTTGACCAGGAAGGGTTGTCAACAACGATCTCTGCCGCGATCAGCATGAAATCACGGTCGATCGTCCGGATCGATACAATCACGATTTTGCACCCGGGCGAACGAAATCACTATTTAGACCCTGCATCGGCCGAAACTCGTGATTTTCCGCCTGGTCAACCAAAAATCACTGTTTTGACCAGGAAGGGTTGTCAACAACGATCTCCGCCACGATCAGCATGGAATCACAGTCGATCGTCCGGATCGGTACAATCACGGTTTTGCACCTGGACGAACGAAATCACTATTCAGACCCTGCATCGGCCGAAACTCGTGATTTTCCGCCTGGTCAACCAAAAATCACTGTTTTGAACAGGAACGATTGTCAACAACGATCTCTGCAACGATCAGCATGGAATCACGGTCGATCGTCCGGATCGGTACAATCACGATTTTGCACCCGGACGAACGAAATCGCTATTCAGACCCTGCATCGGCCGAAACTCGTGATTTTCCGCCCGGTCAACCAAAAATCACTGTTTTGACTAGGAAGGGTTGTCAACAACGATCTCTGCCGCGATCAGCATGAAATCACGGTCGATCGTCCGGATCGATACAATCACGATTTTGCACCCGGGCGAACGAAATCACTATTTAGACCCTCCTTCGGCCGAAACTCGTGATTTTCCGCCTGGTCAACCAAAAATCACTGTTTTGAATAGGAACGATTGTCAACAACGATCTCTGCAACGATCAGCATGGAATCACGGTCGATCGTCCGGATCGGTACAACCACGATTTTGCACCCGGACGAACGAAATCGCTATTCAGACCCTGCATCGGCCGAAACTCGTGATTTTCCGCCTGGTCAACCAAAAATCACTGTTTTGACCAGGAACCGTTGTCAATAACGATCTCCGCCACGATCAGCATGAAATCACGGTCGATTGTCCGGATTGGTAAAATCCCGATTTTGCACCCGGACGAACGAAATCACTATTTAGACCCTGCAACGGCCGAAACTCGTGATTTTCCGCCTGGTCAACCAAAAATCACTGTTTTGACCAGGAAGGGTTGTCAACAACGATCTCTGCCGCGATCAGCATGAAATCACGGTCGATCGTCCGGATCGATACAATCACGATTTTGCACCCGGGCGAACGAAATCACTATTTAGACCCTGCATCGGCCGAAACTCGTGATTTTACGCCCGGTCAACCAAAAATCACTGTTTTGACTAGGAAGGGTTGTCAACAACGATCTCTGCCGCGATCAGCATGAAATCACGGTCGATCGTCCGGATCGATACAATCACGATTTTGCACCCGGGCGAACGAAATCACTATTTAGACCCAGCATCGGCCGAAACTCGTGATTTTCCGCCTGGTCAACCAAAAATCACTGTTTTGACCAGGAAGGGTTGTCAACAAGGATCTCTGCCGCGATCAGCATGAAATCACGGTCGATCGTCCGGATCGATACAATCACGATTTTGCACCCGGGCGAACGAAATCACTATTTAGACCCTGCATCGGCCGAAACTCGTGATTTTACGCCCGGTCAACCAAAAATCACCGTTTTGACTAGGAAGGGTTGTCAACAACGATCTCTGCCGCGATCAGCATGAAATCACGGTCGATCGTCCGGATCGATACAATCACGATTTTGCACCCGGGCGAACGAAATCACTATTTAGACCCTGCATCGGCCGAAACTCGTGATTTTCCGCCTGGTCAACCAAAAATCACTGTTTTGACCAGGAAGGGTTGTCAACAACGATCTCCGCCACGATCAGCATGGAATCACAGTCGATCGTCCGGATCGGTACAATCACGGTTTTGCACCTGGACGAACGAAATCACTATTCAGACCCTGCATCGGCCGAAACTCGTGATTTT
This sequence comes from Delonix regia, assembly GCA_037074485.1. Classification (NCBI taxonomy): domain Eukaryota; kingdom Viridiplantae; phylum Streptophyta; class Magnoliopsida; order Fabales; family Fabaceae; genus Delonix; species Delonix regia. Next base: position 1,192,218 of record JAYWLE010000016.1, read on the forward strand.
CCGCCTGGTCAACCAAAAATCACTGTTTTGAACAGGAACGATTGTCAACAACGATCTCTGCAACGATCAGCATGGAATCACGGTCGATCGTCCGGATCGGTACAATCACGATTTTGCACCCGGACGAACGAAATCGCTATTCAGACCCTGCATCGGCCGAAACTCGTGATTTTCCGCCCGGTCAACCAAAAATCACTGTTTTGACTAGGAAGGGTTGTCAACAACGATCTCTGCCGCGATCAGCATGAAATCACGGTCGATCGTCCGGATCGATACAATCACGATTTTGCACCCGGGCGAACGAAATCACTATTTAGACCCTCCTTCGGCCGAAACTCGTGATTTTCCGCCTGGTCAACCAAAAATCACTGTTTTGAATAGGAACGATTGTCAACAACGATCTCTGCAACGATCAGCATGGAATCACGGTCGATCGTCCGGATCGGTACAACCACGATTTTGCACCCGGACGAACGAAATCGCTATTCAGACCCTGCATCGGCCGAAACTCGTGATTTTCCGCCTGGTCAACCAAAAATCACTGTTTTGACCAGGAACCGTTGTCAATAACGATCTCCGCCACGATCAGCCTGAAATAACAGTCGATCGTTCAGATTGGTAAAATCGCGATTTTGCTCCCGGACGAACGAAATCGCTATTCGTACCCTACATCGGCCGAAACTCGGGATTTTCCGCCTGGTCAACCAAAAATCACTGTTTTGACCAGGAACCGTTGTCAATAACGATCTCCGCCACGATCAGCATGAAATCACGGTCGATTGTCCGGATTGGTAAAATCCCGATTTTGCACCCGGACGAACGAAATCACTATTTAGACCCTGCAACGGCCGAAACTCGTGATTTTCCGCCTGGTCAACCAAAAATCACTGTTTTGACCAGGAAGGGTTGTCAACAACAATCTCTGCCGCGATCAGCATGAAATCACGGTCGATCGTCCGGATCGATACAATCACGATTTTGCACCCGGGCGAACGAAATCACTATTTAGACCCTGCATCGGCCGAAACTCGTGATTTTACGCCCGGTCAACCAAAAATCACTGTTTTGACTAGGAACGGTTGTCAACAACGATCTCTGCCGCGATCAGCATGAAATCACGGTCGATCGTCCGGATCGATACAATCACGATTTTGCACCCGGGCGAACGAAATCACTATTTAGACCCTGCATCGGCCGAAACTCGTGATTTTCCGCCTGGTCAACCAAAAATCACTGTTTTGACCAGGAAGGGTTGTCAACAACGATCTCTGCCGCGATCAGCATGAAATCACGGTCGATCGTCCGGATCGATACAATCACGATTTTGCACCCGGGCGAACGAAATCACTATTTAGACCCTGCATCGGCCGAAACTCGTGATTTTACGCCCGGTCAACCAAAAATCACTGTTTTGACTAGGAAGGGTTGTCAACAACGATCTCCGCCGCGATCAGCATGAAATCACGGTCGATCGTCCGGATCGATACAATCACGATTTTGCACCCGGGCGAACGAAATCACTATTTAGACCCTGCATCGGCCGAAACTCGTGATTTTCCGCCTGGTCAACCAAAAATCACTGTTTTGAACAGGAACGATTGTCAACAACGATCTCTGCAACGATCAGCATGGAATCACGGTCGATCGTCCGGATCGGTACAACCACGATTTTGCACCCGGACGAACGAAATCGCTATTCAGACCCTGCAACGGCCGAAACTCGTGATTTTCCGCCTGGTCAACCAAAAATCACTGTTTTGACCAGGAAGGGTTGTCAACAACGATCTCCGCCACGATCAGCATGGAATCACGGTCGATCGTACGGATCGGTACAATCACGGTTTTGCACCTAGACGAACGAAATCACTATTCAGACCCTGCATCGGCCGAAACTCGTGATTTTACGCCCGGTCAACCAAAAATCACTGTTTTGACTAGGAACGATTGTCAACAACGATCTCTGCAACGATCAGCATGGAATCACGGTCGATCGTCCGGATCCATACAATCACGATTTTGCACCCGGACGAACGAAATCGCTATTCAGACCCTGCATCGGCCGAAACTCGTGATTTTTCGCCTGGTCAACCAAAAACCACTGTTTTGACCAGGAACGGTTGTCAACAATGATCTCCACCACCATCAGCATGAAATCACGGTTGATCGTCCGGATCGGTACAATCACGATTTTGCACCCGGACGAACGAAATCTCTATTCAGACCCTGCTTCGGCCGAAACTCGTGATTTTCCGCCTGGTCAACCAAAAATCACTGTTTTGACCAGGAACGGTTGTCAATAACGATCTCCGCCACGATCAGCATAAAATCACGGTCGATCGTCCGGATCGATACAATCACGGTTTTGCACCCGGACGAACGAAATCACTATTCAGTCCCTAAATCGGCCGAAACTCGTGATTTTCCGCCTGGTCAACCAAAAATCACTGTTTTGACCAGGAACCGTTGTCAATAACGATCTCCGCCACGATCAGCCTGAAATAACAGTCGATCGTTCAGATCGGTAAAATCGCGATTTTGCTCCCGGACGAACGAAATCGCTATTCGTACCCAACATCGGCCGAAACTCGTGATTTTCCGCCTGGTCAACCAAAAATCACTGTTTTGAACAGGAACGATTGTCAACAACGATCTCTGCAACGATCAGCATGAAATCACGGTCGATCGTCCGGATCGGTAAAATCACGATTTTGCGCCCGGACGAACGAAATCACTATTCAGACCCTGCATCGGCCGAAACTTGTGATTTTCCGCCTGGTCAACCAAAAATCACTGTTTTGACCAGGAACGGTTGTCAACAACGATCTCCGCCACGATCAGCATGAAATCACGGTCGATCGTCCGGATCGATAAAATCACGATTTTGCACCCGGACGAACGAAATCACTATTTAGACCCTGCATCGGCCGAAACTCGTGATTTTCCGCCTGGTCAACCAAAAATCACTGTTTTGACCAGGAACGGTTGTCAACAATGATCTCCACCACCATCAGCATGAAATCACGGTCGATCGTCCGGATCGGTACAATCACGATTTTGCACCCGGACGAACGAAATCTCTATTCAGACCCTGCTTCGGCCGAAACTCGTGATTTTCCGCCTGGTCAACCAAAAATCACTGTTTTGACCAGGAACGGTTATCAATAACGATCTCCGCCACGATCAGCATAAAATCACGGTCGATCGTCCGGATCGGTACAATCACGGTTTTGCACCCGGACGAACGAAATCACTATTCGGTCCCTAAATCGGCCGAAACTCGTGATTTTCCGCCTGGTCAACCAAAAATCACTGTTTTGACCAGGAACCGTTGTCAATAACGATCTCCGCCACGATCAGCCTGAAATAACAGTCGATCGTTCAGATCGGTAAAATCGCGATTTTGCTCCCGGACGAACGAAATCGCTATTCGTACCCTACATCGGCCGAAACTCGTGATTTTCCGCCTGGTCAACCAAAAATCACTGTTTTGACCAGGAACCGTTGTCAATAACGATCTCCGCCACGATCAGCATGAAATCACGGTCGATTGTCCGGATTGGTAAAATCCCGATTTTGCACCCGGACGAACGAAATCACTATTTAGACCCTGCAACGGCCGAAACTCGTGATTTTCCGCCTGGTCAACCAAAAATCACTGTTTTGACCAGGAAGGGTTGTCAACAACGATCTCTGCCGCGATCAGCATGAAATCACGGTCGATCGTCCGGATCGATACAATCACGATTTTGCACCCGGGCGAACGAAATCACTATTTAGACTCTGCATCGGCCGAAACTCGTGATTTTACGCCCGGTCAACCAAAAATCACTGTTTTGACTAGGAACGGTTGTCAACAACGATCTCTGCCGCGATCAGCATGAAATCACGGTCGATCGTCCGGATCGATACAATCACGATTTTGCACCCGGGCGAACGAAATCACTATTTAGACCCTGCATCGGCCGAAACTCGTGATTTTCCGCCTGGTCAACCAAAAATCACTGTTTTGACCAGGAAGGGTTGTCAACAACGATCTCTGCCGCGATCAGCATGAAATCACGGTCGATCGTCCGGATCGATACAATCACGATTTTGCACCCGGGCGAACGAAATCACTATTTAGACCCTGCATCGGCCGAAACTCGTGATTTTCCGGCTGGTCAACCAAAAATCACTGTTTTGAACAGGAACGATTGTCAACAACGATCTCTGCAACGATCAGCATGGAATCACGGTCGATCGTCCGGATCGGTACAACCACGATTTTGCACCCGGACGAACGAAATCGCTATTCAGACCCGGCATCGGCCGAAACTCGTGATTTTCCGCCTGGTCAACCAAAAATCACTGTTTTGACCAGGAACCGTTGTCAATAACGATCTCAGCAACGATCAGCATGGAATCACGGTCGATCGTCCGGATCGGTACAACCACGATTTTGCACCCGGACGAACGAAATCGCTATTCAGACCCTGCAACGGCCGAAACTCGTGATTTTCCGCCTGGTCAACCAAAAATCACTGTTTTGACCAGGAAGGGTTGTCAACAACGATCTCCGCCACGATCAGCATGGAATCACGGTCGATCGTACGGATCGGTACAATCACGGTTTTGCACCTAGACGAACGAAATCACTATTCAGACCCTGCATCGGCCGAAACTCGTGATTTTCCGCCTGGTCAACCAAAAATCACTGTTTTGACCAGGAACGGTTGTCAATAACGATCTCCGCCACGATCAGCATAAAATCACGGTCGATCGTCCGGATCGGTACAATCACGATTTTGCACCTGGACGAACGAAATCGCTATTCAGACCCTGCATCGGCCGAAACTCATGATTTTCCGCCCGGTCAACCAAAAATCACTGTTTTGACTAGGAACGATTGTCAACAACGATCTCTGCAACGATCAGCATGGAATCACGGTCGATCGTCCGGATCCGTACAATCACGATTTTGCACCCGGATGAACGAAATCGCTATTCAGACCCTGCATCGGCCGAAACTCGTGATTTTTCGCCTGGTCAACCAAAAACCACTGTTTTGACCAGGAACGGTTGTCAACAATGATCTCCACCACCATCAGCATGAAATCACGGTTGATCGTCCGGATCGGTACAACCACGATTTTGCACCCGGACGAACGAAATCTCTATTCAGACCCTGCTTCGGCCGAAACTCGTGATTTTCCGCCTGGTCAACCAAAAATCACTGTTTTGACCAGGAACGGTTGTCAATAACGATCTCCGCCACGATCAGCATAAAATCACGGTCGATCGTCCGGATCGGTACAATCACGATTTTGCACCCGGACGAACGAAATCTCTATTCAGACCCTGCTTCGGCCGAAACTCGTGATTTTCCGCCTGGTCAACCAAAAATCACTGTTTTGACCAGGAACGGTTGTCAATAACGATCTCCGCCACGATCAGCATAAAATCACGGTCGATCGTCCGGATCGGTACAATCACGGTTTTGCACCCGGACGAACGAAATCACTATTCAGTCCCTAAATCGGCCGAAACTCGTGATTTTCCGCCTGGTCAACCAAAAATCACTGTTTTGACCAGGAACCGTTGTCAATAACGATCTCCGCCACGATCAGCCTGAAATAACAGTCGATCGTTCAGATCGGTAAAATCGCGATTTTGCTCCCGGACGAACGAAATCGCTATTCGTACCCTACATCGGCCGAAACTCGTGATTTTCCGCCTGGTCAACCAAAAATCACTGTTTTGAACAAGAACGATTGTCAACAACAATCTCTGCAACGATCAGCATGAAATCACGGTCGATCGTCCGGATCGGTAAAATCACGATTTTGCGCCCGAACGAAGGAAATCACTATTCAGACCCTGCATCGGCCGAAACTTGTGATTTTCCGCCTGGTCAACCAAAAATCACTGTTTTGACCAGGAACGGTTGTCAACAACGATCTCCGCCACGATCAGCATGAAATCACGGTCGATCGTCTGGATCGATAAAATCACGATTTTGCACCCGGACGAACGAAATCACTATTTAGACCCTGCATCGGCCGAAACTCGTGATTTTCCGCCTGGTCAACCAAAAATCACTGTTTTGACCAGGAACGGTTGTCAACAACGATCTCCGCCACGATCAGCATGAAATCACGGTCGATCGTCCGGATCGATACAATCACGATTTTGCTCCCGGGCGAACGAAATCACTATTTAGACCCTGCATCGGCCGAAACTCGTGATTTTCCGCCTGGTCAACCAAAAATCACTGTTTTGAACAGGAACGATTGTCAACAACGATCTCTGCAACGATCAGCATGGAATCACGGTCGATCGTCCGGATCGGTACAACCACGATTTTGCACCCGGACGAACGAAATCGCTATTCAGACCCTGCATCGGCCGAAACTCGTGATTTTACGCCCGGTCAACCAAAAATCACTGTTTTGACTAGGAAGGGTTGTCAACAACGATCTCTGCCGTGATCAGCATGAAATCACGGTCGATCGTCCGGATCGATACAATCACGATTTTGCACCCGGGCGAACGAAATCACTATTTAGACCCTGCATCGGCCGAAACTCGTGATTTTCCGCCTGGTCAACCAAAAATCACTGTTTTGAACAGGAACGATTGTCAACAACGATCTCTGCAACGATCAGCATGGAATCACGGTCGATCGTCCGGATCGGTACAACCACGATTTTGCACCCGGACGAACGAAATCGCTATTCAGACCCTGCAACGGCCGAAACTCGTGATTTTCCGCCTGGTCAACCAAAAATCACTGTTTTGACCAGGAAGGGTTGTCAACAACGATCTCCGCCACGATCAGCATGGAAGCACGGTCGATCGTACGGATCGGTACAATCACGGTTTTGCACCTGGACGAACGAAATCACTATTCAGACCCTGCATCGGCCGAAACTCGTGATTTTCCGCCTGGTCAACCAAAAATCACTGTTTTGACCAGGAACGGTTGTCAATAACGATCTCCGCCACGACCAGCATAAAATCACGGTCGATCGTCCGGATCGGTACAATCACGATTTTGCACCCGGACGAACGAAATCGCTATTCAGACCCTGCATCGACCGAAACTCATGATTTTCCGCCCGGTCAACCAAAAATCACTGTTTTGACTAGGAACGATTGTCAACAACGATCTCTGCAACGATCAGCATGGAATCACGGTCGATCGTCCGGATCCGTACAATCACGATTTTGCACCCGGACGAACGAAATCGCTATTCAGACCCTGCATCGGCCGAAACTCGTAATTTTTCGCCTGGTCAACCAAAAACCACTGTTTTGACCAGGAACGGTTGTCAACAATGATCTCCACCACCATCAGCATGAAATCACGGTCGATCGTCCGGATCGGTACAATCACGATTTTGCACCCGGACGAACGAAATCTCTATTCAGACCCTGCTTCGGCCGAAACTCGTGATTTTCCGCCTGGTCAACCAAAAATCACTGTTTTGACCAGGAACGGTTATCAATAACGATCTCCGCCACGATCAGCATAAAATCACGGTCGATCGTCCGGATCGGTACAATCACGGTTTTGCACCCGGACGAACGAAATCACTATTCGGTCCCTAAATCGGCCGAAACTCGTGATTTTCCGCCTGGTCAACCAAAAATCACTGTTTTGACCAGGAACCGTTGTCAATAACGATCTCCGCCACGATCAGCCTGAAATAACAGTCGATCGTTCAGATCGGTAAAATCGCGATTTTGCTCCCGGACGAACGAAATCGCTATTCGTACCCTACATCGGCCGAAACTCGTGATTTTCCGCCTGGTCAACCAAAAATCACTGTTTTGAACAGGAACGATTGTCAACAACGATTTCTGCAACGATCAGCATGAAATCACGGTCGATCGTCCGGATCGGTAAAATCACGATTTTGCGCCCGGACGAACGAAATCACTAATCAGACCCTGCATCGGCCGAAACTTGTGATTTTCCGCCTGGTCAACCAAAAATCACAGTTTTGACCAGGAACGGTTGTCAACAACGATCTCCGCCACGATCAGCATGAAATCACGGTCGATCGTCCGGATCGGTACAATCACGGTTTTGCACCCGGACGAACGAAATCACTATTCAGTCCCTAAATCGGCCGAAACTCGTGATTTTCCGCCTGGTCAACCAAAAATCACTGTTTTGACCAGGAAGGGTTGTCAACAACGATCTCCGCCACGATCAGCATGGAATCACGGTCGATCGTACGGATCGGTACAATCACGGTTTTGCACCTAGACGAACGAAATCACTATTCAGACCCTGCATCGGCCGAAACTCGTGATTTTCCGCCTGGTCAACCAAAAATCACTGTTTTGACCAGGAACGGTTGTCAATAACGATCTCCGCCACGATCAGCATAAAATCACGGTCGATCGTCCGGATCGGTACAATCACGATTTTGCACCTGGACGAACGAAATCGCTATTCAGACCCTGCATCGGCCGAAACTCATGATTTTCCGCCCGGTCAACCAAAAATCACTGTTTTGACTAGGAACGATTGTCAACAACGATCTCTGCAACGATCAGCATGGAATCACGGTCGATCGTCCGGATCCGTACAATCACGATTTTGCACCCGGACGAACGAAATCGCTATTCAGACCCTGCATCGGCCGAAACTCGTGATTTTTCGCCTGGTCAACCAAAAACCACTGTTTTGACCAGGAACGGTTGTCAACAATGATCTCCACCACCATCAGCATGAAATCACGGTTGATCGTCCGGATCGGTACAACCACGATTTTGCACCCGGACGAACGAAATCTCTATTCAGACCCTGCTTCGGCCGAAACTCGTGATTTTCCGCCTGGTCAACCAAAAATCACTGTTTTGACCAGGAACGGTTGTCAATAACGATCTCCGCCACGATCAGCATAAAATCACGGTCGATCGTCCGGATCGGTACAATCACGATTTTGCACCCGGACGAACGAAATCTCTATTCAGACCCTGCTTCGGCCGAAACTCGTGATTTTCCGCCTGGTCAACCAAAAATCACTGTTTTGACCAGGAACGGTTGTCAATAACGATCTCCGCCACGATCAGCATAAAATCACGGTCGATCGTCCGGATCGGTACAATCACGGTTTTGCACCCGGACGAACGAAATCACTATTCAGTCCCTAAATCGGCCGAAACTCGTGATTTTCCGCCTGGTCAACCAAAAATCACTGTTTTGACCAGGAACCGTTGTCAATAACGATCTCCGCCACGATCAGCCTGAAATAACAGTCGATCGTTCAGATCGGTAAAATCGCGATTTTGCTCCCGGACGAACGAAATCGCTATTCGTACCCTACATCGGCCGAAACTCGTGATTTTCCGCCTGGTCAACCAAAAATCACTGTTTTGAACAAGAACGATTGTCAACAACAATCTCTGCAACGATCAGCATGAAATCACGGTCGATCGTCCGGATCGGTAAAATCACGATTTTGCGCCCGAACGAAGGAAATCACTATTCAGACCCTGCATCGGCCGAAACTTGTGATTTTCCGCCTGGTCAACCAAAAATCACTGTTTTGACCAGGAACGGTTGTCAACAACGATCTCCGCCACGATCAGCATAAAATCACGGTCGATCGTCCGGATCGGTACAATCACGGTTTTGCACCCGGACGAACGAAATCACTATTCAGTCCCTAAATCGGCCGAAACTCGTGATTTTCCGCCTGGTCAACCAAAAATCACTGTTTTGACCAGGAACCGTTGTCAATAACGATCTCCGCCACGATCAGCCTGAAATAACAGTCGATCGTTCAGATCGGTAAAATCGCGATTTTGCTCCCGGACGAACGAAATCGCTATTCGTACCCTACATCGGCCGAAACTCGTGATTTTCCGCCTGGTCAACCAAAAATCACTGTTTTGAACAAGAACGATTGTCAACAACAATCTCTGCAACGATCAGCATGAAATCACGGTCGATCGTCCGGATCGGTAAAATCACGATTTTGCGCCCGAACGAAGGAAATCACTATTCAGACCCTGCATCGGCCGAAACTTGTGATTTTCCGCCTGGTCAACCAAAAATCACTGTTTTGACCAGGAACGGTTGTCAACAACGATCTCCGCCACGATCAGCATGAAATCACGGTCGATCGTCTGGATCGATAAAATCACGATTTTGCACCCGGACGAACGAAATCACTATTTAGACCCAGCATCGGCCGAAACTCGTGATTTTCCGCCTGGTCAACCAAAAATCACTGTTTTGACCAGGAAGGGTTGTCAACAACGATCTCTGCCGCGATCAGCATGAAATCACGGTCGATCGTCCGGATCGATACAATCACGATTTTGCACCCGGGCGAACGAAATCACTATTTAGACCCTGCATCGGCCGAAACTCGTGATTTTCCGCCTGGTCAACCAAAAATCACTGTTTTGACCAGGAAGGGTTGTCAACAACGATCTCTGCCGCGATCAGCATGAAATCACGGTCGATCGTCCGGATCGATACAATCACGATTTTGCACCCGGGCGAACGAAATCACTATTTAGACTCTGCATCGGCCGAAACTCGTGATTTTACGCCCGGTCAACCAAAAATCACTGTTTTGACTAGGAAGGGTTGTCAACAACGATCTCTGCCGTGATCAGCATGAAATCACGGTCGATCGTCCGGATCGATACAATCACGATTTTGCACCCGGGCGAACGAAATCACTATTTAGACCCTGCATCGGCCGAAACTCGTGATTTTCCGCCTGGTCAACCAAAAATCACTGTTTTGAACAGGAACGATTGTCAACAACGATCTCTGCAACGATCAGCATGGAATCACGGTCGATCGTCCGGATCGGTACAACCACGATTTTGCGCCCGGACGAACGAAATCACTAATCAGACCCTGCATCGGCCGAAACTTGTGATTTTCCGCCTGGTCAACCAAAAATCACAGTTTTGACCAGGAACGGTTGTCAACAACGATCTCCGCCACGATCAGCATGAAATCACGGTCGATCGTCCGGATCGATAAAATCACGATTTTGCACCCGGACGAACGAAATCACTATTTAGACCCTGCATCGGCCGAAACTCGTGATTTTCCGCCTGGACAACCAAAAATCACTGTTTTGACCAGGAACGGTTGTCAACAACGATCTCCGCCACGATCAGCATGAAATCACGGTCGATCGTCCGGATCGATACAATCACGATTTTGCTCCCGGGCGAACGAAATCACTATTTAGACCCTGCATCGGCCGAAACTCGTGATTTTCCGCCTCGTCAACCAAAAATCACTGTTTTGAACAGGAACGATTGTCAACAACGATCTCTGCAACGATCAGCATGGAATCACGGTCGATCGTCCGGATCGGTACAACCACGATTTTGCTCCCGGACGAACGAAATCGCTATTCAGACCCTGCATCGGCCGAAACTCGTGATTTTCCGCCTGGTCAACCAAAAATCACTGTTTTGACCAGGAACCGTTGTCAATAACGATCTCCGCCACGATCAGCATGAAATCACGGTCGATTGTCCGGATTGGTAAAATCCCGATTTTGCACCCGGACGAACGAAATCACTATTTAGACCCTGCAACGGCCGAAACTCGTGATTTTCCGCCTGGTCAACCAAAAATCACTGTTTTGACCAGGAAGGGTTGTCAACAACGATCTCTGCCGCGATCAGCATGAAATCACGGTCGATCGTCCGGATCGATACAATCACGATTTTGCACCCGGGCGAACGAAATCACTATTTAGACCCTGCATCGGCCGAAACTCGTGATTTTACGCCCGGTCAACCAAAAATCACTGTTTTGACTAGGAAGGGTTGTCAACAACGATCTCTGCCGCGATCAGCATGAAATCACGGTCGATCGTCCAGATCGATACAATCACGATTTTGCACCCGGGCGAACGAAATCACTATTTAGACCCAGCATCGGCCGAAACTCGTGATTTTCCGCCTGGTCAACCAAAAATCACTGTTTTGACCAGGAACGGTTATCAATAACGATCTCCGCCACGATCAGCATAAAATCACGGTCGATCGTCCGGATCGGTACAATCACGGTTTTGCACCCGGACGAACGAAATCACTATTCAGTCCCTAAATCGGCCGAAACTCGTGATTTTCCGCCTGGTCAACCAAAAATCACTGTTTTGACCAGGAACCGTTGTCAATAACGATCTCCGCCACGATCAGCCTGAAATAACAGTCGATCGTTCAGATCGGTAAAATCGCGATTTTGCTCCCGGACGAACGAAATCGCTATTCGTACCCTACATCGGCCGAAACTCGTGATTTTCCGCCTGGTCAACCAAAAATCACTGTTTTGAACAGGAACGATTGTCAACAACGATTTCTGCAACGATCAGCATGAAATCACGGTCGATCGTCCGGATCGGTAAAATCACGATTTTGCGCCCGGACGAACGAAATCACTAATCAGACCCTGCATCGGCCGAAACTTGTGATTTTCCGCCTGGTCAACCAAAAATCACAGTTTTGACCAGGAACGGTTGTCAACAACGATCTCCGCCACGATCAGCATGAAATCACGGTCGATCGTCCGGATCGATAAAATCACGATTTTGCACCCGGACGAACGAAATCACTATTTAGACCCTGCATCGGCCGAAACTCGTGATTTTCCGCCTGGTCAACCAAAAATCACTGTTTTGACCAGGAAGGGTTGTCAACAACGATCTCTGCCGCGATCAGCATGAAATCACGGTCGATCGTCCGGATCGATACAATCCCGATTTTGCACCCGGGCGAACGAAATCACTATTTAGACCCTGCATCGGCCGAAACTCGTGATTTTCCGCCTGGTCAACCAAAAATCACTGTTTTGACCAGGAAGGGTTGTCAACAACGATCTCTGCCGCGATCAGCATGAAATCACGGTCGATCGTCCGGATCGATACAATCACGATTTTGCACCCGGGCGAACGAAATCACTATTTAGACCCTGCATCGGCCGAAACTCGTGATTTTACGCCCGGTCAACCAAAAATCACTGTTTTGACTAGGAAGGGTTGTCAACAACGATCTCTGCCGTGATCAGCATGAAATCACGGTCGATCGTCCGGATCGATACAATCACGATTTTGCACCCGGGCGAACGAAATCACTATTTAGACCCTGCATCGGCCGAAACTCGTGATTTTCCGCCTGGTCAACCAAAAATCACTGTTTTGAACAGGAACGGTTGTCAACAACGATCTCCGCCACGATCAGCATGAAATCACGGTCGATCGTCCGGATCGATACAATCACGATTTTGCTCCCGGGCGAACGAAATCACTATTTAGACCCTGCATCGGCCGAAACTCGTGATTTTCCGCCTGGTCAACCAAAAATCACTGTTTTGACCAGGAAGGGTTGTCAACAACGATCTCTGCCGCGATCAGCATGAAATCACGGTCGATCGTCCGGATCGATACAATCCCGATTTTGCACCCGGGCGAACGAAATCACTATTTAGACCCTGCATCGGCCGAAACTCGTGATTTTCCGCCTGGTCAACCAAAAATCACTGTTTTGACCAGGAAGGGTTGTCAACAACGATCTCTGCCGCGATCAGCATGAAATCACGGTCGATCGTCCGGATCGATACAATCACGATTTTGCACCCGGGCGAACGAAATCACTATTTAGACCCTGCATCGGCCGAAACTCGTGATTTTACGCCCGGTCAACCAAAAATCACTGTTTTGACTAGGAAGGGTTGTCAACAACGATCTCTGCCGTGATCAGCATGAAATCACGGTCGATCGTCCGGATCGATACAATCACGATTTTGCACCCGGGCGAACGAAATCACTATTTAGACCCTGCATCGGCCGAAACTCGTGATTTTCCGCCTGGTCAACCAAAAATCACTGTTTTGAACAGGAACGATTGTCAACAACGATCTCTGCAACGATCAGCATGGAATCACGGTCGATCGTCCGGATCGGTACAACCACGATTTTGCACCCGGACGAACGAAATCGCTATTCAGACCCTGCAACGGCCGAAACTCGTGATTTTCCGCCTGGTCAACCAAAAATCACTGTTTTGACCAGGAAGGGTTGTCAACAACGATCTCCGCCACGATCAGCATGGAATCACGGTCGATCGTACGGATCGGTACAATCACGGTTTTGCACCTGGACGAACGAAATCACTATTCAGACCCTGCATCGGCCGAAACTCGTGATTTTCCGCCTGGTCAACCAAAAATCACTGTTTTGACCAGGAACGGTTGTCAATAACGATCTCCGCCACGACCAGCATAAAATCACGGTCGATCGTCCGGATCGGTACAATCACGATTTTGCACCCGGACGAACGAAATCGCTATTCAGACCCTGCATCGACCGAAACTCATGATTTTCCGCCCGGTCAACCAAAAATCGCTGTTTTGACTAGGAACGATTGTCAACAACGATCTCTGCAACGATCAGCATGGAATCACGGTCGATCGTCCGGATCCGTACAATCACGATTTTGCACCCGGACGAACGAAATCGCTATTCAGACCCTGCATCGGCCGAAACTCGTGATTTTTCGCCTGGTCAACCAAAAACCACTGTTTTGACTAGGAACGGTTGTCAACAATGATCTCCACCACCATCAGCATGAAATCACGGTCGATCGTCCGGATCGGTACAATCACGATTTTGCACCCGGACGAACGAAATCTCTATTCAGACCCTGCTTCGGCCGAAACTCGTGATTTTCCGCCTGGTCAACCAAAAATCACTGTTTTGACCAGGAACGGTTATCAATAACGATCTCCGCCACGATCAGCATAAAATCACGGTCGATCGTCCGGATCGGTACAATCACGGTTTTGCACCCGGACGAACGAAATCACTATTCAGTCCCTAAATCGGCCGAAACTCGTGATTTTCCGCCTGGTCAACAAAAAATCACTGTTTTGACCAGGAACCGTTGTCAATAACGATCTCCGCCACGATCAGCCTGAAATAACAGTCGATCGTTCAGATCGGTAAAATTGCGATTTTGCTCCCGGACGAACGAAATCGCTATTCGTACCCTACATCGGCCGAAACTCGTGATTTTCCGCCTGGTCAACCAAAAATCACTGTTTTGAACAGGAACGATTGTCAACAACGATTTCTGCAACGATCAGCATGAAATCACGGTCGATCGTCCGGATCGGTAAAATCACGATTTTGCGCCCGGACGAACGAAATCACTAATCAGACCCTGCATCGGCCGAAACTTGTGATTTTCCGCCTGGTCAACCAAAAATCACAGTTTTGACCAGGAACGGTTGTCAACAACGATCTCCGCCACGATCAGCATGAAATCACGGTCGATCGTCCGGATCGATAAAATCACGATTTTGCACCCGGACGAACGAAATCACTATTTAGACCCTGCATCGGCCGAAACTCGTGATTTTCCGCCTGGTCAACCAAAAATCACTGTTTTGACCAGGAACGGTTGTCAACAACGATCTCCGCCACGATCAGCATGAAATCACGGTCGATCGTCCGGATCGATACAATCACGATTTTGCTCCCGGGCGAACGAAATCACTATTTAGACCCTGCATCGGCCGAAACTCGTGATTTTCCGCCTGGTCAACCAAAAATCACTGTTTTGAACAGGAACGATTGTCAACAACGATCAGCATGGAATCACGGTCGATCGTCCGGATCGGTACAACCACGATTTTGCACCCGGACGAACGAAATCGCTATTCAGACCCTGCATCGGCCGAAACTCGTGATTTTCCGCCTGGTCAACCAAAAATCACTGTTTTGACCAGGAACCGTTGTCAATAACGATCTCCGCCATGATCAGCATGAAATCACGGTCGATTGTCCGGATTGGTAAAATCCCGATTTTGCACCCGGACGAACGAAATCACTATTTAGACCCTGCAACGGCCGAAACTCGTGATTTTCCGCCTGGTCAACCAAAAATCACTGTTTTGACCAGGAAGGGTTGCCAACAACGATCTCTGCCGCGATCAGCATGAAATCACGGTCGATCGTCCGGATCGATACAATCACGATTTTGCACCCGGGCGAACGAAATCACTATTTAGACCCTGCATCGGCCGAAACTCGTGATTTTACGCCCGGTCAACCAAAAATCACTGTTTTGACTAGGAAGGGTTGTCAACAACGATCTCTGCCGCGATCAGCATGAAATCACGGTCGATCGTCCGGATCGATACAATCACGATTTTGCACCCGGGCGAACGAAATCACTATTTAGACCCTGCATCGGCCGAAACTCGTGATTTTCCGCCTGGTCAACCAAAAATCACTGTTTTGACCAGGAAGGGTTGTCAACAACGATCTCTGCCGCGATCAGCATGAAATCACGGTCGATCGTCCGGATCGATACAATCACGATTTTGCACCCGGGCGAACGAAATCACTATTTAGACCCTGCATCGGCCGAAACTCGTGATTTTACGCCCGGTCAACCAAAAATCACTGTTTTGACTAGGAAGGGTTGTCAACAACGATCTCTGCCGCGATCAGCATGAAATCACGGTCGATCGTCCGGATCGATACAATCACGATTTTGCACCCGGGCGAACGAAATCACTATTTAGACCCTGCATCGGCCGAAACTCGTGATTTTCCGCCTGGTCAACCAAAAATCACTGTTTTGAACAGGAACGATTGTCAACAACGATCTCTGCAACGATCAGCATGGAATCACGGTCGATCGTCCGGATCGGTACAACCACGATTTTGCACCCGGACGAACGAAATCGCTATTCAGACCCTGCAACGGCCGAAACTCGTGATTTTCCGCCTGGTCAACCAAAAATCACTGTTTTGACCAGGAAGGGTTGTCAACAACGATCTCCGCCACGATCAGCATGGAATCACGGTCGATCGTACGGATTGGTACAATCACGGTTTTGCACCTGGACGAACGAAATCACTATTCAGACCCTGCATCGGCCGAAACTCGTGATTTTCCGCCTGGTCAACCAAAAATCACTGTTTTGACCAGGAACGGTTGTCAATAACGATCTCCGCCACGATCAGCATAAAATCACGGTCGATCGTCCGGATCGGTACAATCACGATTTTGCACCCGGACGAACGAAATCGCTATTCAGACCCTGCATCGACCGAAACTCATGATTTTCCGCCCGGTCAACCAAAAATCACTGTTTTGACTAGGAACGATTGTCAACAACGATCTCTGCAACGATCAGCATGGAATCACGGTCGATCGTCCGGATCCGTACAATCACGATTTTGCACCCGGACGAACGAAATCGCTATTCAGACCCTGCATCGGCCGAAACTCGTGATTTTTCGCCTGGTCAACCAAAAACCACTGTTTTGACCAGGAACGGTTGTTAACAATGATCTCCACCACCATCAGCATGAAATCACGGTCGATCGTCTGGATCGGTACAATCACGATTTTGCACCCGGACGAACGAAATCTCTATTCAGACCCTGCTTCGGCCGAAACTCGTGATTTTCCGCCTGGTCAACCAAAAATCACTGTTTTGACCAGGAACGGTTGTCAATAACGATCTCCGCCACGATCAGCATAAAATCACGGTCGATCGTCCGGATCGGTACAATCACGGTTTTGCACCCGGACGAACGAAATCACTATTCAGTCCCTAAATCGGCCGAAACTCGTGATTTTCCGCCTGGTCAACCAAAAATCACTGTTTTGACCAGGAACCGTTGTCAATAACGATCTCCGCCACGATCAGCCTGAAATAACAGTCGATCGTTCAGATCGGTAAAATCGCGATTTTGCTCCCGGACGAACGAAATCGCTATTCGTACCCTACATCGGCCGAAACTCGTGATTTTCCGCCTGGTCAACCAAAAATCACTGTTTTGAACAAGAACGATTGTCAACAACGATCTCTGCAACGATCAGCATGAAATCACGGTCGATCGTCCGGATCGGTAAAATCACGATTTTGCGCCCGGACGAACGAAATCACTAATCAGACCCTGCATCGGCCGAAACTTGTGATTTTCCGCCTGGTCAACCAAAAATCACAGTTTTGACCAGGAACGGTTGTCAACAACGATCTCCGCCACGATCAGCATGAAATCACGGTCGATCGTCCGGATCGATAAAATCACGATTTTGCACCCGGACGAACGAAATCACTATTTAGACCCTGCATCGGCCGAAACTCGTGATTTTCCGCCTGGTCAACCAAAAATCACTGTTTTGACTAGGAAGGGTTGTCAACAACGATCTCTGCCGCGATCAGCATGAAATCACGGTCGATCGTCCGGATCGATACAATCACGATTTTGCACCCGGGCGAACGAAATCACTATTTAGACCCTGCATCGGCCGAAACTCGTGATTTTCCGCCTGGTCAACCAAAAATCACTGTTTTGACCAGGAAGGGTTGTCAACAACGATCTCTGCCGCGATCAGCATGAAATCACGGTCGATCGTCCGGATCGATACAATCACGATTTTGCACCCGGGCGAACGAAATCGCTATTCAGACCCTGCATCGGCCGAAACTCGTGATTTTTCGCCTGGTCAACCAAAAACCACTGTTTTGACCAGGAACGGTTGTCAACAATGATCTCCACCACCATCAGCATGAAATCACGGTCGATCGTCCGGATCGGTACAATCACGATTTTGCACCCGGACGAACGAAATCTCTATTCAGACCCTGCTTCGGCCGAAACTCGTGATTTTCCGCCTGGTCAACCAAAAATCACTGTTTTGACCAGGAACGGTTGTCAATAACGATCTCCGCCACGATCAGCATAAAATCACGGTCGATCGTCCGGATCGGTACAATCACGGTTTTGCACCCGGACGAACGAAATCACTATTCAGTCCCTAAATCGGCCGAAACTCGTGATTTTCCGCCTGGTCAACCAAAAATCACTGTTTTGACCAGGAACCGTTGTCAATAACGATCTCCGCCACGATCAGCCTGAAATAACAGTCGATCGTTCAGATCGGTAAAATCGCGATTTTGCTCCCGGACGAACGAAATCGCTATTCGTACCCTACATCGGCCGAAACTCGTGATTTTCCGCCTGGTCAACCAAAAATCACTGTTTTGAACAAGAACGATTGTCAACAACGATCTCTGCAACGATCAGCATGAAATCACGGTCGATCGTCCGGATCGGTAAAATCACGATTTTGCGCCCGGACGAACGAAATCACTAATCAGACCCTGCATCGGCCGAAACTTGTGATTTTCCGCCTGGTCAACCAAAAATCACAGTTTTGACCAGGAACGGTTGTCAACAACGATCTCCGCCACGATCAGCATGAAATCACGGTCGATCGTCCGGATCGATAAAATCACGATTTTGCACCCGGACGAACGAAATCACTATTTAGACCCTGCATCGGCCGAAACTCGTGATTTTACGCCCGGTCAACCAAAAATCACTGTTTTGACTAGGAAGGGTTGTCAACAACGATCTCTGCCGCGATCAGCATGAAATCACGGTCGATCGTCCGGATCGATACAATCACGATTTTGCACCCGGGCGAACGAAATCACTATTTAGACCCTGCATCGGCCGAAACTCGTGATTTTCCGCCTGGTCAACCAAAAATCACTGTTTTGACCAGGAAGGGTTGTCAACAACGATCTCTGCCGCGATCAGCATGAAATCACGGTCGATCGTCCGGATCGATACAATCACGATTTTGCACCCGGGCGAACGAAATCACTATTTAGACCCTGCATCGGCCGAAACTCGTGATTTTACGCCCGGTCAACCAAAAATCACTGTTTTGACTAGGAAGGGTTGTCAACAACGATCTCTGCCGCGATCAGCATGAAATCACGGTCGATCGTCCGGATCGATACAATCACGATTTTGCACCCGGGCGAACGAAATCACTATTTAGACCCTGCATCGGCCGAAACTCGTGATTTTCCGCCTGGTCAACCAAAAATCACTGTTTTGAACAGGAACGATTGTCAACAACGATCTCTGCAACGATCAGCATGGAATCACGGTCGATCGTCCGGATCGGTACAACCACGATTTTGCACCCGGACGAACGAAATCGCTATTCAGACCCTGCAACGGCCGAAACTCGTGATTTTCCGCCTGGTCAACCAAAAATCACTGTTTTGACCAGGAAGGGTTGTCAACAACGATCTCCGCCACGATCAGCATGGAATCACGGTCGATCGTACGGATCGGTACAATCACGGTTTTGCACCTGGACGAACGAAATCACTATTCAGACCCTGCATCGGCCGAAACTCGTGATTTTCCGCCTGGTCAACCAAAAATCACTGTTTTGACCAGGAACGGTTGTCAATAACGATCTCCGCCACGATCAGCATAAAATCACGGTCGATCGTCCGGATCGGTACAATCACGATTTTGCACCCGGACGAACGAAATCGCTATTCAGACCCTGCATCGACCGAAACTCATGATTTTCCGCCCGGTCAACCAAAAATCACTGTTTTGACTAGGAACGATTGTCAACAACGATCTCTGCAACGATCAGCATGGAATCACGGTCGATCGTCCGGATCCGTACAATCACGATTTTGCACCCGGACGAACGAAATCGCTATTCAGACCCTGCATCGGCCGAAACTCGTGATTTTTCGCCTGGTCAACCAAAAACCACTGTTTTGACCAGGAACGGTTGTCAACAATGATCTCCACCACCATCAGCATGAAATCACGGTCGATCGTCCGGATCGGTACAATCACGATTTTGCACCCGGACGAACGAAATCTCTATTCAGACCCAGCTTCGGCCGAAACTCGTGATTTTCCGCCTGGTCAACCAAAAATCACTGTTTTGACCAGGAACGGTTGTCAATAACGATCTCCGCCACGATCAGCATAAAATCACGGTCGATCGTCCGGATCGGTACAATCACGGTTTTGCACCCGGACGAACGAAATCACTATTCAGTCCCTAAATCGGCCGAAACTCGTGATTTTCCGCCTGGTCAACCAAAAATCACTGTTTTGACCAGGAACCGTTGTCAATAACGATCTCCGCCACGATCAGCCTGAAATAACAGTCGATCGTTCAGATCGGTAAAATCGCGATTTTGCTCCCGGACGAACGAAATCGCTATTCGTACCCTACATCGGCCGAAACTCGTGATTTTCCGCCTGGTCAACCAAAAATCACTGTTTTGAACAAGAACGATTGTCAACAACGATCTCTGCAACGATCAGCATGAAATCACGGTCGATCGTCCGGATCGGTAAAATCACGATTTTGCGCCCGGACGAACGAAATCACTAATCAGACCCTGCATCGGCCGAAACTTGTGATTTTCCGCCTGGTCAACCAAAAATCACAGTTTTGACCAGGAACGGTTGTCAACAACGATCTCCGCCACGATCAGCATGAAATCACGGTCGATCGTCCGGATCGATAAAATCACGATTTTGCACCCGGACGAACGAAATCACTATTTAGACCCTGCATCGGCCGAAACTCGTGATTTTACGCCCGGTCAACCAAAAATCACTGTTTTGACCAGGAAGGGTTGTCAACAACGATCTCTGCCGCGATCAGCATGAAATCACGGTCGATCGTCCGGATCGGTAAAATCACGATTTTGCGCCCGGACGAACGAAATCACTAATCAGACCCTGCATCGGCCGAAACTTGTGATTTTCCGCCTGGTCAACCAAAAATCACAGTTTTGACCAGGAACGGTTGTCAACAACGATCTCCGCCACGATCAGCATGAAATCACGGTCGATCGTCCGGATCGATAAAATCACGATTTTGCACCCGGACGAACGAAATCACTATTTAGACCCTGCATCGGCCGAAACTCGTGATTTTCCGCCTGGTCAACCAAAAATCACTGTTTTGACCAGGAACGGTTGTCAACAACGATCTCCGCCACGATCAGCATGAAATCACGGTCGATCGTCCGGATCGATACAATCACGATTTTGCTCCCGGGCGAACGAAATCACTATTTAGACCCTGCATCGGCCGAAACTCGTGATTTTCCGCCTGGTCAACGAAAAATCACTGTTTTGACTAGGAACGGTTGTCAACAACGATCTCCGCCTCGATCAGCATGAAATAACAGTCGATCGTTCAGATTGGTAAAATCTCGATTTTGCTCCCGGACGAACGAAATCGCTATTGAGACATTGCATCGGCCGAAACTCGTGATTTTCCGCCTGGTCAACCAAAAATCACTGTTTTGACCAGGAACCGTTGTCAATAACGATCTCCGCCACGATCAGCCTAAAAGAACAGTCGATCGTTTAGATCGGTAAAATCGCGATTTTGCTCCCGGACGAACGAAATCGCTCTTCGTACCCTACATCGGCCGAAACTCGTGATTTTCCGCCTGGTCAACGAAAAATCGCTGTTTTGAACAGGAACGATTGTCAACAACGATCTCTGCAACGATCAGCATGGAATCACGGTCGACCGTCCGGATCGGTACAATCACGATTTTGCACCCGGACGAACGAAATCGCTATTCAGACCCTCCATCGGCCGAAACTCGTGATTTTCCGCCTGGTCAACCAAAAATCACTGTTTTGACCAGGAACGGTTGTCAACAACGATCTCCGCCACGATCAGCAGAAAATCACGGTCGATCGTTCGGATCGGTACAATCACGGTTTTGCACCTGGACGAACGAAATTACTATTCAGACCCTGCATCGGCCGAAACTCGTGATTTTTCGCCTGGTCAACCAAAAATCACTGTTTTGACCTGGAACCGTTGCCAACAACGATCTCCGCCACGATCAGCATGAAATCACGGTCGATCGTCCGGATCGATAAAATCACGATTTTGCACCCGAACGAACGAAATCACTATTTAGACCCTGCATCGGCCGAAACTCGTGATTTTCCGCCTGGTCAACCAAAAATCACTGTTTTGACCAGGTACGGTTGTCAACAACGATCTCCGCCACGATCAGCATGAAATCACGGTCGATCACCCGGATCGGTGAGATCACGATTTTGCGCCCGGACGAACGAAATCACTATTCAGACCCTGCATCGGCCGAAACTCGTGATTTTCCGCCTGGTCTACTAAAAATCACTGTTTTGACCAGGAACGGTTGTCAACAACGATCTCCGCCACGATCAGCAAGAAATCACGGTCGATCGTCCGGATCGGTAAAATCACGATTTTGCGCCCGGACGAACGAAATCACTATTCTGACCCTACATCGGCCGAAACTCGTGATTTTCTGCCTGGTCAACCAAAAATCACTGTTTTGACCAGGAACGGTTGTCAACAACGATCTCCGCCACGATCAGCATGAAATCACGGTCGATCACCCGGATCGGTAAAATCACGATTTTGCGCCCGGACGAACGAAATCACTATTCAGACCCTGCATCGGCCGAAACTCGTGATTTTCCGCCTGGTCAACCAAAAATCACTGTTTTGACCAGGAACGGTTGTCAACAACGATCTCCGCCACGATCAGCAAGAAATCACGGTCGATCGTCCGGATCGGTAAAATCACGATTTTGCGCCCGGACGAACGAAATCACTATTCTGACCCTACATCGGCCGAAACTCGTGATTTTCTGCCTGGTCAACCAAAAATCACTGTTTTGACCAGGAACGGTTGTCAACAACGATCTCCACCACGATCAGCATGAAATCACGGTCGATCAACCGGATTGGTACAATCACGATTTTGCACCCGGACGAACGAAATCACTATTCAGACCCTGCATTGGCCGAAACTCGTGATTTTCCGCCTGGTCAACCAAAAATCACTGTTTTGACCAGGAACGGTTGTCAACAACGATCTCCGCCACGATCAGCATGAAATCACGGTCGATCGTCCGGATCGATACAATCACGATTTTGCTCCCGGGCGAACGAAATCACTATTTAGACCCTGCATCGGCCGAAACTCGTGATTTTCCGCCTGGTCAACTAAAAATCACTGTTTTGACTAGGAACGGTTGTCAACAACGATCTCCGCCACGATCAGCCTGAAATAACAGTCGATCGTTCAGATTGGTAAAATCTCGATTTTGCTCCCGGACGAACGAAATCGCTATTGAGACATTGCATCGGCCGAAACTCGTGATTTTCCGCCTGGTCAACCAAAAATCACTGTTTTGACCAGGAACCGTTGTCAATAACGATCTCCGCCACGATCAGCCTAAAATAACAGTCGATCGTTTAGATCGGTAAAATCGCGATTTTGCTCCCGGACGAACGAAATCGCTCTTCGTACCCTACATCGGCCGAAACTCGTGATTTTCCGCCTGGTCAACGAAAAATCGCTGTTTTGAACAGGAACGATTGTCAACAACGATCTCTGCAACGATCAACATGGAATCACGGTCGACCGTCCAGATCGGTACAATCACGATTTTGCACCCGGACGAACGAAATCGCTATTCAGACCCTGCATCGGCCGAAACTCGTGATTTTCCGCCTGGTCAACCAAAAATCACTGTTTTGACCAGGAACGGTTGTCAACAACGATCTCCGCCACGATCAGCAGAAAATCACGGTCGATCGTTCGGATCGGTACAATCACGGTTTTGCACCTGGACGAACGAAATTACTATTCAGACCCTGCATCGGCCGAAACTCGTGATTTTTCGCCTGGTCAACCAAAAATCACTGTTTTGACCTGGAACCGTTGCCAACAACGATCTCCGCCACGATCAGCATGAAATCACGGTCGATCGTCCGGATCGATAAAATCACGATTTTGCACCCGGACGAACGAAATCACTATTTAGACCCTGCATCGGCCGAAACTCGTGATTTTCCGCCTGGTCAACCAAAAATCACTGTTTTGACCAGGTACGGTTGTCAACAACGATCTCCGCCACGATCAGCATGAAATCACGGTCGATCACCCGGATCGGTGAGATCACGATTTTGCGCCCAGACGAACGAAATCACTATTCAGACCCTGCATCGGCCGAAACTCGTGATTTTCCGCCTGGTCTACTAAAAATCACTGTTTTGACCAGGAACGGTTGTCAACAACGATCTCCGCCACGATCAGCAGAAAATCACGGTCGATCGTCCGGATCGGTACAATCACGATTTTGCACCTGGACGAACGAAATCACTATTCAGACCCTGCATCGGCCGAAACTCGTGATTTTTCGCCTGGTCAACCAAAAATCACTGTTTTGACCTGGAACCGTTGCCAACAACGATCTCCGCCACGATCAGCATGAAATCACGGTCGATCGTCCGGATCGATAAAATCACGATTTTGCGCCCGGACGAACGAAATCACTATTTAGACCCTGCATCGGCCGAAACTCGTGATTTTCCGCCTGGTCAACCAAAAATCACTGTTTTGACCAGGTACGGTTGTCAACAACGATCTCCGCCACGATCAGCATGAAATCACGGTCGATCACTCGGATCGGTGAGATCACGATTTTGCGCCCGGACGAACGAAATCACTATTCAGACCCTGCATCGGCCGAAACTCGTGATTTTCCGCCTGGTCTACTAAAAATCACTGTTTTGACCAGGAACGGTTGTCAACAACGATCTCCGCCACGATCAGCAAGAAATCACGGTCGATCGTCCGGATCGGCAAAATCACGATTTTGCGCCCGGACGAACGAAATCACTATTCTGACCCTACATCGGCCGAAACTCGTGATTTTCTGCCTGGTCAACCAAAAATCACTGTTTTGACCAGGAACGGTTGTCAACAACGATCTCCACCACGATCAGCATGAAATCACGGTCGATCAACCAGATTGGTACAATCACGATTTTGCACCCGGACGAACGAAATCACTATTCAGACCCTGCATTGGCCGAAACTCGTGATTTTCCGCCTGGTCAACCAAAAATCATTGTTTTGACCAGGAACGGTTGTCAACAACGATCTCTGCCACGATCAGCATGAAATCACGGTCGATCGTCCGGATCGATACAATCACGATTTTGCTCCCGGGCGAACGAAATCACTATTTAGACCCTGCATCGGCCGAAACTCGTGATTTTCCGCCTGGTCAACGAAAAATCACTGTTTTGACTAGGAACGGTTGTCAACAACGATCTCCGCCTCGATCAGCATGAAATAACAGTCGATCGTTCAGATTGGTAAAATCTCGATTTTGCTCCCGGACGAACGAAATCGCTATTGAGACATTGCATCGGCCGAAACTCGTGATTTTCCGCCTGGTCAACCAAAAATCACTGTTTTGACCAGGAACCGTTGTCAATAACGATCTCCGCCACGATCAGCCTAAAATAACAGTCGATCGTTTAGATCGGTAAAATCGCGATTTTGCTCCCGGACGAACGAAATCGCTCTTCGTACCCTACATCGGCCGAAACTCGTGATTTTCCGCCTGGTCAACGAAAAATCGCTGTTTTGAACAGGAACGATTGTCAACAACGATCTCTGCAACGATCAGCATGGAATCACGGTCGACCGTCCGGTTCGGTACAATCACGATTTTGCACCCGGACGAACGAAATCGCTATTCAGACCCTGCATCGGCCGAAACTCGTGATTTTCCGCCTGGTCAACCAAAAATCACTGTTTTGACCAGGAACGGTTGTCAACAACGATCTCCGCCACGATCAGCAGAAAATCACGGTCGATCGTTCGGATCGGTACAATCACAGTTTTGCACCTGGACGAACGAAATTACTATTCAGACCCTGCATCGGCCGAAACTCGTGATTTTTCGCCTGGTCAACCAAAAATCACTGTTTTGACCTGGAACCGTTGCCAACAACGATCTCCGCCACGATCAGCATGAAATCACGGTCGATCGTCCGGATCGATAAAATCACGATTTTGCACCCGGACGAACGAAATCACTATTTAGACCCTGCATCGGCCGAAACTCGTGATTTTCCGCCTGGTCAACCAAAAATCACTGTTTTGACCAGGTACGGTTGTCAACAACGATCTCCGCCACGATCAGCATGAAATCACGGTCGATCACTCGGATCGGTGAGATCACGATTTTGCGCCCGGACGAACGAAATCACTATTCAGACCCTGCATCGGCCGAAACTCGTGATTTTCCGCCTGGTCTACTAAAAATCACTGTTTTGACCAGGAACGGTTGTCAACAACGATCTCCGCCACGATCAGCAAGAAATCACGGTCGATCGTCCGGATCGGCAAAATCACGATTTTGCGCCCGGACGAACGAAATCACTATTCTGACCCTACATCGGCCGAAACTCGTGATTTTCTGCCTGGTCAACCAAAAATCACTGTTTTGACCAGGA
The DNA here is from genome assembly GCA_037074485.1 of Delonix regia. Lineage (NCBI taxonomy): Eukaryota > Viridiplantae > Streptophyta > Magnoliopsida > Fabales > Fabaceae > Delonix > Delonix regia. Next base: position 1,219,404 of record JAYWLE010000016.1, read on the forward strand.
ACGGTTGTCAACAACGATCTCCACCACGATCAGCATGAAATCACGGTCGATCAACCGGATTGGTACAATCACGATTTTGCACCCGGACGAACGAAATCACTATTCAGACCCTGCATTGGCCGAAACTCGTGATTTTCCGCCTGGTCAACCAAAAATCATTGTTTTGACCAGGAACGGTTGTCAACAACGATCTCCGCCACGATCAGCATGAAATCACGGTCGATCGTCCGGATCGATACAATCACGATTTTGCTCCCGGGCGAACGAAATCACTATTTAGACCCTGCATCGGCCGAAACTCGTGATTTTCCGCCTGGTCAACGAAAAATCACTGTTTTGACTAGGAACGGTTGTCAACAACGATCTCCGCCTCGATCAGCATGAAATAACAGTCGATCGTTCAGATTGGTAAAATCTCGATTTTGCTCCCGGACGAACGAAATCGCTATTGAGACATTGCATCGGCCGAAACTCGTGATTTTCCGCCTGGTCAACCAAAAATCACTGTTTTGACCAGGAACCGTTGTCAATAACGATCTCCGCCACGATCAGCCTAAAATAACAGTCGATCGTTTAGATCGGTAAAATCGCGATTTTGCTCCCGGACGAACGAAATCGCTCTTCGTACCCTACATCGGCCGAAACTCGTGATTTTCCGCCTGGTCAACGAAAAATCGCTGTTTTGAACAGGAACGATTGTCAACAACGATCTCTGCAACGATCAGCATGGAATCACGGTCGACCGTCCGGATCGGTACAATCACGATTTTGCACCCGGACGAACGAAATCGCTATTCAGACCCTGCATCGGCCGAAACTCGTGATTTTCCGCCTGGTCAACCAAAAATCACTGTTTTGACCAGGAACGGTTGTCAACAACGATCTCCGCCACGATCAGCAGAAAATCACGGTCGATCGTTCGGATCGGTACAATCACGGTTTTGCACCTGGACGAACGAAATTACTATTCAGACCCTGCATCGGCCGAAACTCGTGATTTTTCGCCTGGTCAACCAAAAATCACTGTTTTGACCTGGAACCGTTGCCAACAACGATCTCCGCCACGATCAGCATGAAATCACGGTCGATCGTCCGGATCGATAAAATCACGATTTTGCACCCGGACGAACGAAATCACTATTCAGACCCTGCATTGGCCGAAACTCGTGATTTTCCGCCTGGTCAACCAAAAATCACTGTTTTGACCAGGAACGGTTGTCAACAACGATCTCCGCCACGATCAGCATGAAATCACGGTCGATCGTCCGGATCGATACAATCACGATTTTGCTCCCGGGCGAACGAAATCACTATTTAGACCCTGCATCGGCCGAAACTCGTGATTTTCCGCCTGGTCAACGAAAAATCACTGTTTTGACTAGGAACGGTTGTCAACAACGATCTCCGCCACGATCAGCCTGAAATAACAGACGATCGTTCAGATTGGTAAAATCTCGATTTTGCTCCCGGACGAACGAAATCGCTATTGAGACATTGCATCGGCCGAAACTCGTGATTTTCCGCCTGGTCAACCAAAAATCACTGTTTTGACCAGGAACCGTTGTCAATAACGATCTCCGCCACGATCAGCCTAAAATAACAGTCGATCGTTTAGATCGGTAAAATCGCGATTTTGCTCCCGGACGAACGAAATCGCTCTTCGTACCCTACATCGGCCGAAACTCGTGATTTTCCGCCTGGTCAACGAAAAATCGCTGTTTTGAACAGGAACGATTGTCAACAACGATCTCTGCAACGATCAACATGGAATCACGGTCGACCGTCCAGATCGGTACAATCACGATTTTGCACCCGGACGAACGAAATCGCTATTCAGACCCTGCATCGGCCGAAACTCGTGATTTTCCGCCTGGTCAACCAAAAATCACTGTTTTGACCAGGAACGGTTGTCAACAACGATCTCCGCCACGATCAGCAGAAAATCACGGTCGATCGTTCGGATCGGTACAATCACGGTTTTGCACCTGGACGAACGAAATTACTATTCAGACCCTGCATCGGCCGAAACTCGTGATTTTTCGCCTGGTCAACCAAAAATCACTGTTTTGACCTGGAACCGTTGCCAACAACGATCTCCGCCACGATCAGCATGAAATCACGGTCGATCGTCCGGATCGATAAAATCACGATTTTGCACCCGGACGAACGAAATCACTATTTAGACCCTGCATCGGCCGAAACTCGTGATTTTCCGCCTGGTCAACCAAAAATCACTGTTTTGACCAGGTACGGTTGTCAACAACGATCTCCGCCACGATCAGCATGAAATCACGGTCGATCACCCGGATCGGTGAGATCACGATTTTGCGCCCAGACGAACGAAATCACTATTCAGACCCTGCATCGGCCGAAACTCGTGATTTTCCGCCTGGTCTACTAAAAATCACTGTTTTGACCAGGAACGGTTGTCAACAACGATCTCCGCCACGATCAGCAGAAAATCACGGTCGATCGTCCGGATCGGTACAATCACGATTTTGCACCTGGACGAACGAAATCACTATTCAGACCCTGCATCGGCCGAAACTCGTGATTTTTCGCCTGGTCAACCAAAAATCACTGTTTTGACCTGGAACCGTTGCCAACAACGATCTCCGCCACGATCAGCATGAAATCACGGTCGATCGTCCGGATCGATAAAATCACGATTTTGCGCCCGGACGAACGAAATCACTATTTAGACCCTGCATCGGCCGAAACTCGTGATTTTCCGCCTGGTCAACCAAAAATCACTGTTTTGACCAGGTACGGTTGTCAACAACGATCTCCGCCACGATCAGCATGAAATCACGGTCGATCACTCGGATCGGTGAGATCACGATTTTGCGCCCGGACGAACGAAATCACTATTCAGACCCTGCATCGGCCGAAACTCGTGATTTTCCGCCTGGTCTACTAAAAATCACTGTTTTGACCAGGAACGGTTGTCAACAACGATCTCCGCCACGATCAGCAAGAAATCACGGTCGATCGTCCGGATCGGCAAAATCACGATTTTGCGCCCGGACGAACGAAATCACTATTCTGACCCTACATCGGCCGAAACTCGTGATTTTCTGCCTGGTCAACCAAAAATCACTGTTTTGACCAGGAACGGTTGTCAACAACGATCTCCACCACGATCAGCATGAAATCACGGTCGATCAACCAGATTGGTACAATCACGATTTTGCACCCGGACGAACGAAATCACTATTCAGACCCTGCATTGGCCGAAACTCGTGATTTTCCGCCTGGTCAACCAAAAATCATTGTTTTGACCAGGAACGGTTGTCAACAACGATCTCTGCCACGATCAGCATGAAATCACGGTCGATCGTCCGGATCGATACAATCACGATTTTGCTCCCGGGCGAACGAAATCACTATTTAGACCCTGCATCGGCCGAAACTCGTGATTTTCCGCCTGGTCAACGAAAAATCACTGTTTTGACTAGGAACGGTTGTCAACAACGATCTCCGCCTCGATCAGCATGAAATAACAGTCGATCGTTCAGATTGGTAAAATCTCGATTTTGCTCCCGGACGAACGAAATCGCTATTGAGACATTGCATCGGCCGAAACTCGTGATTTTCCGCCTGGTCAACCAAAAATCACTGTTTTGACCAGGAACCGTTGTCAATAACGATCTCCGCCACGATCAGCCTAAAATAACAGTCGATCGTTTAGATCGGTAAAATCGCGATTTTGCTCCCGGACGAACGAAATCGCTCTTCGTACCCTACATCGGCCGAAACTCGTGATTTTCCGCCTGGTCAACGAAAAATCGCTGTTTTGAACAGGAACGATTGTCAACAACGATCTCTGCAACGATCAGCATGGAATCACGGTCGACCGTCCGGTTCGGTACAATCACGATTTTGCACCCGGACGAACGAAATCGCTATTCAGACCCTGCATCGGCCGAAACTCGTGATTTTCCGCCTGGTCAACCAAAAATCACTGTTTTGACCAGGAACGGTTGTCAACAACGATCTCCGCCACGATCAGCAGAAAATCACGGTCGATCGTTCGGATCGGTACAATCACAGTTTTGCACCTGGACGAACGAAATTACTATTCAGACCCTGCATCGGCCGAAACTCGTGATTTTTCGCCTGGTCAACCAAAAATCACTGTTTTGACCTGGAACCGTTGCCAACAACGATCTCCGCCACGATCAGCATGAAATCACGGTCGATCGTCCGGATCGATAAAATCACGATTTTGCACCCGGACGAACGAAATCACTATTTAGACCCTGCATCGGCCGAAACTCGTGATTTTCCGCCTGGTCAACCAAAAATCACTGTTTTGACCAGGTACGGTTGTCAACAACGATCTCCGCCACGATCAGCATGAAATCACGGTCGATCACTCGGATCGGTGAGATCACGATTTTGCGCCCGGACGAACGAAATCACTATTCAGACCCTGCATCGGCCGAAACTCGTGATTTTCCGCCTGGTCTACTAAAAATCACTGTTTTGACCAGGAACGGTTGTCAACAACGATCTCCGCCACGATCAGCAAGAAATCACGGTCGATCGTCCGGATCGGCAAAATCACGATTTTGCGCCCGGACGAACGAAATCACTATTCTGACCCTACATCGGCCGAAACTCGTGATTTTCTGCCTGGTCAACCAAAAATCACTGTTTTGACCAGGAACGGTTGTCAACAACGATCTCCACCACGATCAGCATGAAATCACGGTCGATCAACCGGATTGGTACAATCACGATTTTGCACCCGGACGAACGAAATCACTATTCAGACCCTGCATTGGCCGAAACTCGTGATTTTCCGCCTGGTCAACCAAAAATCATTGTTTTGACCAGGAACGGTTGTCAACAACGATCTCCGCCACGATCAGCATGAAATCACGGTCGATCGTCCGGATCGATACAATCACGATTTTGCTCCCGGGCGAACGAAATCACTATTTAGACCCTGCATCGGCCGAAACTCGTGATTTTCCGCCTGGTCAACGAAAAATCACTGTTTTGACTAGGAACGGTTGTCAACAACGATCTCCGCCTCGATCAGCATGAAATAACAGTCGATCGTTCAGATTGGTAAAATCTCGATTTTGCTCCCGGACGAACGAAATCGCTATTGAGACATTGCATCGGCCGAAACTCGTGATTTTCCGCCTGGTCAACCAAAAATCACTGTTTTGACCAGGAACCGTTGTCAATAACGATCTCCGCCACGATCAGCCTAAAATAACAGTCGATCGTTTAGATCGGTAAAATCGCGATTTTGCTCCCGGACGAACGAAATCGCTCTTCGTACCCTACATCGGCCGAAACTCGTGATTTTCCGCCTGGTCAACGAAAAATCGCTGTTTTGAACAGGAACGATTGTCAACAACGATCTCTGCAACGATCAGCATGGAATCACGGTCGACCGTCCGGATCGGTACAATCACGATTTTGCACCCGGACGAACGAAATCGCTATTCAGACCCTGCATCGGCCGAAACTCGTGATTTTCCGCCTGGTCAACCAAAAATCACTGTTTTGACCAGGAACGGTTGTCAACAACGATCTCCGCCACGATCAGCAGAAAATCACGGTCGATCGTTCGGATCGGTACAATCACGGTTTTGCACCTGGACGAACGAAATTACTATTCAGACCCTGCATCGGCCGAAACTCGTGATTTTTCGCCTGGTCAACCAAAAATCACTGTTTTGACCTGGAACCGTTGCCAACAACGATCTCCGCCACGATCAGCATGAAATCACGGTCGATCGTCCGGATCGATAAAATCACGATTTTGCACCCGGACGAACGAAATCACTATTCAGACCCTGCATTGGCCGAAACTCGTGATTTTCCGCCTGGTCAACCAAAAATCACTGTTTTGACCAGGAACGGTTGTCAACAACGATCTCCGCCACGATCAGCATGAAATCACGGTCGATCGTCCGGATCGATACAATCACGATTTTGCTCCCGGGCGAACGAAATCACTATTTAGACCCTGCATCGGCCGAAACTCGTGATTTTCCGCCTGGTCAACGAAAAATCACTGTTTTGACTAGGAACGGTTGTCAACAACGATCTCCGCCACGATCAGCCTGAAATAACAGACGATCGTTCAGATTGGTAAAATCTCGATTTTGCTCCCGGACGAACGAAATCGCTATTGAGACATTGCATCGGCCGAAACTCGTGATTTTCCGCCTGGTCAACCAAAAATCACTGTTTTGACCAGGAACCGTTGTCAATAACGATCTCCGCCACGATCAGCCTAAAATAACAGTCGATCGTTTAGATCGGTAAAATCGCGATTTTGCTCCCGGACGAACGAAATCGCTCTTCGTACCCTACATCGGCCGAAACTCGTGATTTTCCGCCTGGTCAACGAAAAATCGCTGTTTTGAACAGGAACGATTGTCAACAACGATCTCTGCAACGATCAGCATGGAATCACGGTCGACCGTCCGGATCGGTACAATCACGATTTTGCACCCGGACGAACGAAATCGCTATTCAGACCCTGCATCGGCCGAAACTCGTGATTTTCCGCCTGGTCAACCAAAAATCACTGTTTTGACCAGGAACGGTTGTCAACAACGATCTCCGCCACGATCAGCAGAAAATCACGGTCGATCGTTCGGATCGGTACAATCACGGTTTTGCACCTGGACGAACGAAATTACTATTCAGACCCTGCATCGGCCGAAACTCGTGATTTTTCGCCTGGTCAACCAAAAATCACTGTTTTGACCTGGAACCGTTGCCAACAACGATCTCCGCCACGATCAGCATGAAATCACGGTCGATCGTCCGGATCGATAAAATCACGATTTTGCACCCGGACGAACGAAATCACTATTTAGACCCTGCATCGGCCGAAACTCGTGATTTTCCGCCTGGTCAACCAAAAATCATTGTTTTGACCAGGAACGGTTGTCAACAACGATCTCCGCCACGATCAGCATGAAATCACGGTCGATCGTCCGGATCGATACAATCACGATTTTGCTCCCGGGCGAACGAAATCACTATTTAGACCCTGCATCGGCCGAAACTCGTGATTTTCCGCCTGGTCAACGAAAAATCACTGTTTTGACTAGGAACGGTTGTCAACAACGATCTCCGCCTCGATCAGCATGAAATAACAGTCGATCGTTCAGATTGGTAAAATCTCGATTTTGCTCCCGGACGAACGAAATCGCTATTGAGACATTGCATCGGCCGAAACTCGTGATTTTCCGCCTGGTCAACCAAAAATCACTGTTTTGACCAGGAACCGTTGTCAATAACGATCTCCGCCACGATCAGCCTAAAATAACAGTCGATCGTTTAGATCGGTAAAATCGCGATTTTGCTCCCGGACGAACGAAATCGCTCTTCGTACCCTACATCGGCCGAAACTCGTGATTTTCCGCCTGGTCAACGAAAAATCGCTGTTTTGAACAGGAACGATTGTCAACAACGATCTCTGCAACGATCAGCATGGAATCACGGTCGACTGTCCGGATCGGTACAATCACGATTTTGCACCTGGACGAACGAAATCGCTATTCAGACCCTGCATCGGCCGAAACTCGTGATTTTCCGCCTGGTCAACCAAAAATCACTGTTTTGACCAGGAACGGTTGTCAACAACGATCTCCGCCACGATCAGCAGAAAATCACGGTCGATCGTTCGGATCGGTACAATCACGGTTTTGCACCTGGACGAACGAAATTACTATTCAGACCCTGCATCGGCCGAAACTCGTGATTTTTCGCCTGGTCAACCAAAAATCACTGTTTTGACCTGGAACCGTTGCCAACAACGATCTCCGCCACGATCAGCATGAAATCACGGTCGATCGTCCGGATCGAAAAAATCACGATTTTGCACCTGGACGAACGAAATCACTATTCAGACCCTGCATTGGCCGAAACTCGTGATTTTCCGCCTGGTCAACCAAAAATCACTGTTTTGACCAGGTACGGTTGTCAACAACGATCTCCGCCACGATCAGCATGAAATCACGGTCGATCACTCGGATCGGTGAGATCACGATTTTGCGCCCGGACGAACGAAATCACTATTCAGACCCTGCATCGGCCGAAACTCGTGATTTTCCGCCTGGTCTACTAAAAATCACTGTTTTGACCAGGAACGGTTGTCAACAACGATCTCCGCCACGATCAGCAAGAAATCACGGTCGATCGTCCGGATCGGCAAAATCACGATTTTGCGCCCGGACGAACGAAATCACTATTCTGACCCTACATCGGCCGAAACTCGTGATTTTCTGCCTGGTCAACCAAAAATCACTGTTTTGACCAGGAACGGTTGTCAACAACGATCTCCACCACGATCAGCATGAAATCACGGTCGATCAACCGGATTGGTACAATCACGATTTTGCACCCGGACGAACGAAATCACTATTCAGACCCTGCATTGGCCGAAACTCGTGATTTTCCGCCTGGTCAACCAAAAATCATTGTTTTGACCAGGAACGGTTGTCAACAACGATCTCCGCCACGATCAGCATGAAATCACGGTCGATCGTCCGGATCGATACAATCACGATTTTGCTCCCGGGCGAACGAAATCACTATTTAGACCCTGCATCGGCCGAAACTCGTGATTTTCCGCCTGGTCAACGAAAAATCACTGTTTTGACTAGGAACGGTTGTCAACAACGATCTCCGCCTCGATCAGCATGAAATAACAGTCGATCGTTCAGATTGGTAAAATCTCGATTTTGCTCCCGGACGAACGAAATCGCTATTGAGACATTGCATCGGCCGAAACTCGTGATTTTCCGCCTGGTCAACCAAAAATCACTGTTTTGACCAGGAACCGTTGTCAATAACGATCTCCGCCACGATCAGCCTAAAATAACAGTCGATCGTTTAGATCGGTAAAATCGCGATTTTGCTCCCGGACGAACGAAATCGCTCTTCGTACCCTACATCGGCCGAAACTCGTGATTTTCCGCCTGGTCAACGAAAAATCGCTGTTTTGAACAGGAACGATTGTCAACAACGATCTCTGCAACGATCAGCATGGAATCACGGTCGACCGTCCGGATCGGTACAATCACGATTTTGCACCCGGACGAACGAAATCGCTATTCAGACCCTGCATCGGCCGAAACTCGTGATTTTCCGCCTGGTCAACCAAAAATCACTGTTTTGACCAGGAACGGTTGTCAACAACGATCTCCGCCACGATCAGCAGAAAATCACGGTCGATCGTTCGGATCGGTACAATCACGGTTTTGCACCTGGACGAACGAAATTACTATTCAGACCCTGCATCGGCCGAAACTCGTGATTTTTCGCCTGGTCAACCAAAAATCACTGTTTTGACCTGGAACCGTTGCCAACAACGATCTCCGCCACGATCAGCATGAAATCACGGTCGATCGTCCGGATCGATAAAATCACGATTTTGCACCCGGACGAACGAAATCACTATTTAGACCCTGCATCGGCCGAAACTCGTGATTTTCCGCCTGGTCAACCAAAAATCATTGTTTTGACCAGGAACGGTTGTCAACAACGATCTCCGCCACGATCAGCATGAAATCACGGTCGATCGTCCGGATCGATACAATCACGATTTTGCTCCCGGGCGAACGAAATCACTATTTAGACCCTGCATCGGCCGAAACTCGTGATTTTCCGCCTGGTCAACGAAAAATCACTGTTTTGACTAGGAACGGTTGTCAACAACGATCTCCGCCTCGATCAGCATGAAATAACAGTCGATCGTTCAGATTGGTAAAATCTCGATTTTGCTCCCGGACGAACGAAATCGCTATTGAGACATTGCATCGGCCGAAACTCGTGATTTTCCGCCTGGTCAACCAAAAATCACTGTTTTGACCAGGAACCGTTGTCAATAACGATCTCCGCCACGATCAGCCTAAAATAACAGTCGATCGTTTAGATCGGTAAAATCGCGATTTTGCTCCCGGACGAACGAAATCGCTCTTCGTACCCTACATCGGCCGAAACTCGTGATTTTCCGCCTGGTCAACGAAAAATCGCTGTTTTGAACAGGAACGATTGTCAACAACGATCTCTGCAACGATCAGCATGGAATCACGGTCGACCGTCCGGATCGGTACAATCACGATTTTGCACCCGGACGAACGAAATCGCTATTCAGACCCTGCATCGGCCGAAACTCGTGATTTTCCGCCTGGTCAACCAAAAATCACTGTTTTGACCAGGAACCGTTGTCAATAACGATCTCCGCCACGATCAGCCTAAAATAACAGTCGATCGTTTAGATCGGTAAAATCGCGATTTTGCTCCCGGACGAACGAAATCGCTCTTCGTACCCTACATCGGCCGAAACTCGTGATTTTCCGCCTGGTCAACGAAAAATCGCTGTTTTGAACAGGAACGATTGTCAACAACGATCTCTGCAACGATCAGCATGGAATCACGGTCGACCGTCCGGATCGGTACAATCACGATTTTGCACCCGGACGAACGAAATCGCTATTCAGACCCTGCATCGGCCGAAACTCGTGATTTTCCGCCTGGTCAACCAAAAATCACTGTTTTGACCAGGAACGGTTGTCAACAACGATCTCCGCCACGATCAGCAGAAAATCACGGTCGATCGTTCGGATCGGTACAATCACGGTTTTGCACCTGGACGAACGAAATTACTATTCAGACCCTGCATCGGCCGAAACTCGTGATTTTTCGCCTGGTCAACCAAAAATCACTGTTTTGACCTGGAACCGTTGCCAACAACGATCTCCGCCACGATCAGCATGAAATCACGGTCGATCGTCCGGATCGATAAAATCACGATTTTGCACCCGGACGAACGAAATCACTATTTAGACCCTGCATCGGCCGAAACTCGTGATTTTCCGCCTGGTCAACCAAAAATCATTGTTTTGACCAGGAACGGTTGTCAACAACGATCTCCGCCACGATCAGCATGAAATCACGGTCGATCGTCCGGATCGATACAATCACGATTTTGCTCCCGGGCGAACGAAATCACTATTTAGACCCTGCATCGGCCGAAACTCGTGATTTTCCGCCTGGTCAACGAAAAATCACTGTTTTGACTAGGAACGGTTGTCAACAACGATCTCCGCCTCGATCAGCATGAAATAACAGTCGATCGTTCAGATTGGTAAAATCTCGATTTTGCTCCCGGACGAACGAAATCGCTATTGAGACATTGCATCGGCCGAAACTCGTGATTTTCCGCCTGGTCAACCAAAAATCACTGTTTTGACCAGGAACCGTTGTCAATAACGATCTCCGCCACGATCAGCCTAAAATAACAGTCGATCGTTTAGATCGGTAAAATCGCGATTTTGCTCCCGGACGAACGAAATCGCTCTTCGTACCCTACATCGGCCGAAACTCGTGATTTTCCGCCTGGTCAACGAAAAATCGCTGTTTTGAACAGGAACGATTGTCAACAACGATCTCTGCAACGATCAGCATGGAATCACGGTCGACCGTCCGGATCGGTACAATCACGATTTTGCACCCGGACGAACGAAATCGCTATTCAGACCCTGCATCGGCCGAAACTCGTGATTTTCCGCCTGGTCAACCAAAAATCACTGTTTTGACCAGGAACGGTTGTCAACAACGATCTCCGCCACGATCAGCAGAAAATCACGGTCGATCGTTCGGATCGGTACAATCACGGTTTTGCACCTGGACGAACGAAATTACTATTCAGACCTTGCATCGGCCGAAACTCGTGATTTTTCGCCTGGTCAACCAAAAATCACTGTTTTGACCTGGAACCGTTGCCAACAACGATCTCCGCCACGATCAGCATGAAATCACGGTCGATCGTCCGGATCGATAAAATCACGATTTTGCACCCGGACGAACGAAATCACTATTTAGACCCTGCATCGGCCGAAACTCGTGATTTTCCGCCTGGTCAACCAAAAATCATTGTTTTGACCAGGAACGGTTGTCAACAACGATCTCCGCCACGATCAGCATGAAATCACGGTCGATCACTCGGATCGGTGAGATCACGATTTTGCGCCCGGACGAACGAAATCACTATTCAGACCCTGCATCGGCCGAAACTCGTGATTTTCCGCCTGGTCTACTAAAAATCACTGTTTTGACCAGGAACGGTTGTCAACAACGATCTCCGCCACGATCAGCAAGAAATCACGGTCGATCGTCCGGATCGGCAAAATCACGATTTTGCGCCCGGACGAACGAAATCACTATTCTGACCCTACATCGGCCGAAACTCGTGATTTTCTGCCTGGTCGACCAAAAATCACTGTTTTGACCAGGAACGGTTGTCAACAACGATCTCCACCACGATCAGCATGAAATCACGGTCGATCAACCGGATTGGTACAATCACGATTTTGCACCCGGATGAACGAAATCACTATTCAGACCCTGCATTGGCCGAAACTCGTGATTTTCCGCCTGGTCAACCAAAAATCATTGTTTTGACCAGGAACGGTTGTCAACAACGATCTCCGCCACGATCAGCATGAAATCACGGTCGATCGTCCGGATCGATACAATCACGATTTTGCTCCCGGGCGAACGAAATCACTATTTAGACCCTGCATCGGCCGAAACTCGTGATTTTCCGCCTGGTCAACGAAAAATCACTGTTTTGACTAGGAACGGTTGTCAACAACGATCTCCGCCTCGATCAGCATGAAATAACAGTCGATCGTTCAGATTGGTAAAATCTCGATTTTGCTCCCGGACGAACGAAATCGCTATTGAGACATTGCATCGGCCGAAACTCGTGATTTTCCGCCTGGTCAACCAAAAATCACTGTTTTGACCAGGAACCGTTGTCAATAACGATCTCCGCCACGATCAGCCTAAAATAACAGTCGATCGTTTAGATCGGTAAAATCGCGATTTTGCTCCCGGACGAACGAAATCGCTCTTCGTACCCTACATCGGCCGAAACTCGTGATTTTCCGCCTGGTCAACGAAAAATCGCTGTTTTGAACAGGAACGATTGTCAACAACGATCTCTGCAACGATCAGCATGGAATCACGGTCGACTGTCCGGATCGGTACAATCACGATTTTGCACCCGGACGAACGAAATCGCTATTCAGACCCTGCATCGGCCGAAACTCGTGATTTTCCGCCTGGTCAACCAAAAATCACTGTTTTGACCAGGAACGGTTGTCAACAACGATCTCCGCCACGATCAGCAGAAAATCACGGTCGATCGTTCGGATCGGTACAATCACGGTTTTGCACCTGGACGAACGAAATTACTATTCAGACCCTGCATCGGCCGAAACTCGTGATTTTTCGCCTGGTCAACCAAAAATCACTGTTTTGACCTGGAACCGTTGCCAACAACGATCTCCGCCACGATCAGCATGAAATCACGGTCGATCGTCCGGATCGAAAAAATCACGATTTTGCACCCGGACGAACGAAATCACTATTCAGACCCTGCATTGGCCGAAACTCGTGATTTTCCGCCTGGTCAACCAAAAATCACTATTTTGACCAGGTACGGTTGTCAACAACGATCTCCGCCACGATCAGCATGAAATCACGGTCGATCGTCCGGATTGGTACAATCACGATTTTGCACCCGGACGAACGAAATCACTATTCAGACCCTGCATCGGCCGAAACTCGTGATTTTTCGCCTGGTCAACCAAAAATCACTGTTTTGACCAGGAACCGTTGTCAATAACGATCTCCGCCACGATCAACCTGAAATAACAGTCGATCGTTCAGATCGGTAAAATCGCGATTTTGCTCCCCGACGAACGAAATCGCTATTCGTACCCTACATCGGCCGAAACTCGTGATTTTCCACCTGGTCAACGAAAAATCACTGTTTTGACCAGGAACGGTTGTCAACAACGATCTCCGCCACGATCAGCAAGAAATCACGGTCGATCGTCCGGATCGGTAAAATCACGATTTTGCGCCCGGACGAACGAAATCACTATTCAGACCCTACATCGGCCGAAACTCGTGATTTTCTGCCTGGTCAACCAAAAATCACTGTTTTGACCAGGAACGGTTGTCAACAACGATCTCCACCACGATCAGCATGAAATCACGGTCGATCAACCAGATTGGTACAATCACGATTTTGCACCCGGACGAACGAAATCACTATTCAGACCCTGCATTGGCCGAAACTCGTGATTTTCCGCCTGGTCAACCAAAAATCATTGTTTTGACCAGGAACGGTTGTCAACAACGATCTCCGCCACGATCAGCATGAAATCACGGTCGATCGTCCGGATCGATACAATCACGATTTTGCTCCCGGGCGAACGAAATCACTATTTAGACCCTGCATCGGCCGAAACTCGTGATTTTCCGCCTGGTCAACGAAAAATCACTGTTTTGACTAGGAACGGTTGTCAACAACGATCTCCGCCTCGATCAGCATGAAATAACAGTCGATCGTTCAGATTGGTAAAATCTCGATTTTGCGCCCGGACGAACGAAATCGCTATTGAGACATTGCATCGGCCGAAACTCGTGATTTTCCGCCTGGTCAACCAAAAATCACTGTTTTGACCAGGAACCGTTGTCAATAACGATCTCCGCCACGATCAGCCTAAAATAACAGTCGATCGTTTAGATCGATAAAATCGCGATTTTGCTCCCGGACGAACGAAATCGCTCTTCGTACCCTACATCGGCCGAAACTCGTGATTTTCCGCCTGGTCAACGAAAAATCGCTGTTTTGAACAGGAACGATTGTCAACAACGATCTCTGCAACGATCAGCATGGAATCACGGTCGACCGTCCGGATCGATACAATCACGATTTTGCACCCGGACGAACGAAATCGCTATTCAGACCCTGCATCGGCCGAAACTCGTGATTTTCCGCCTGGTCAACCAAAAATCACTGTTTTGACCAGGAACGGTTGTCAACAACGATCTCCGCCACGATCAGCAGAAAATCACGGTCGATCGTTCGGATTGGTACAATCACGGTTTTGCACCTGGACGAACGAAATTACTATTCAGACCCTGCATCGGCCGAAACTCGTGATTTTTCGCCTGGTCAACCACAAATCACTGTTTTGACCTGGAACCGTTGCCAACAACGATCTCCGCCACGATCAGCATGAAATCACGGTCGATCGTCTGGATTGGTACAATCACGATTTTGCACCCGGACGAACGAAATCACTATTCAGACCCTGCATTGGCCGAAACTCGTGATTTTCCGCCTGGTCAACCAAAAATCACTGTTTTGACCAGGAACGGTTGTCAACAACGATCTCCACCACGATCAGCATGAAATCACGGTCGATCACCCGGATCGGTGAGATCACGATTTTGCGCCCGGACGAACGAAATCACTATTCAGACCCTGCATCGGCCGAAACTCGTGATTTTCCGCCTGGTCTACTAAAAATCACTGTTTTGACCAGGAACGGTTGTCAACAACGATCTCCGCCACGATCAGCAAGAAATCACGGTCGATCGTCCGGATCGGTAAAATCACGATTTTGCGCCCGGACGAACGAAATCACTATTCAGACCCTACATCGGCCGAAACTCGTGATTTTCTGCCTGGTCAACCAAAAATCACTGTTTTGACCAGGAACGGTTGTCAACAACGATCTCCACCACGATCAGCATGAAATCACGGTCGATCAACCGGATTGGTACAATCACGATTTTGCACCCGGACGAACGAAATCACTATTCAGACCCTGCATTGGCCGAAACTCGTGATTTTCCGCCTGGTCAACCAAAAATCATTGTTTTGACCAGGAACGGTTGTCAACAGCGATCTCCGCCACGATCAGCATGAAATCACGGTCGATCGTCCGGATCGATACAATCACGATTTTGCTCCCGGGCGAACGAAATCACTATTTAGACCCTGCATCGGCCGAAACTCGTGATTTTCCGCCTGGTCAACGAAAAATCACTGTTTTGACTAGGAACGGTTGTCAACAACGATCTCCGCCTCGATCAGCATGAAATAACAGTCGATCGTTCAGATTGGTAAAATCTCGATTTTGCTCCCGGACGAACGAAATCGCTATTGAGACATTGCATCGGCCGAAACTCGTGATTTTCCGCCTGGTCAACCAAAAATCACTGTTTTGACCAGGAACCGTTGTCAATAACGATCTCCGCCACGATCAGCCTAAAATAACAGTCGATCGTTTAGATCGGTAAAATCGCGATTTTGCTCCCGGACGAACGAAATCGCTCTTCGTACCCTACATCGGCCGAAACTCGTGATTTTCCGCCTGGTCAACGAAAAATCGCTGTTTTGAACAGGAACGATTGTCAACAACGATCTCTGCAACGATCAGCATGGAATCACGGTCGACCGTCCGGATCGGTACAATCACGATTTTGCACCCGGACGAACGAAATCGCTATTCAGACCCTGCATCGGCCGAAACTCGTGATTTTCCGCCTGGTCAAACAAAAATCACTGTTTTGACCAGGAACGGTTGTCAACAACGATCTCCGCCACGATCAGCAGAAAATCACGGTCGATCGTTCGGATCGGTACAATCACGGTTTTGCACCTGGACGAACGAAATTACTATTCAGACCCTGCATCGGCCGAAACTCGTGATTTTTCGCCTGGTCAACCAAAAATCACTGTTTTGACCTGGAACCGTTGCCAACAACGATCTCCGCCACGATCAGCATGAAATCACGGTCGATCGTCCGGATCGATAAAATCACGATTTTGCACCCGGACGAACGAAATCACTATTTAGACCCTGCATCGGCCGAAACTCGTGATTTTCCGCCTGGTCAACCAAAAATCACTGTTTTGACCAGGTACGGTTGTCAACAACGATCTCCGCCACGATCAGCAAGAAATCACGGTCGATCGTCCGGATCGGTAAAATCACGATTTTGCGCCCGGACGAACGAAATCACTATTCTGACCCTACATCGGCCGAAACTCGTGATTTTCTGCCTGGTCAACCAAAAATCACTGTTTTGACCAGGAACGGTTGTCAACAACGATCTCCACCACGATCAGCATGAAATCACGGTCGATCAACCGGATTGGTACAATCCCGATTTTGCACCCGGATGAACGAAATCACTATTCAGACCCTGCATTGGCCGAAACTCGTGATTTTCCGCCTGGTCAACCAAAAATCATTGTTTTGACCAGGAACGGTTGTCAACAACGATCTCCGCCACGATCAGCATGAAATCACGGTCGATCGTCCGGATCGATACAATCACGATTTTGCTCCCGGGCGAACGAAATCACTATTTAGACCCTGCATCGGCCGAAACTCGTGATTTTCCGCCTGGTGAACGAAAAATCACTGTTTTGACTAGGAACGGTTGTCAACAACGATCTCCGCCTCGATCAGCATGAAATAACAGTCGATCGTTCAGATTGGTAAAATCTCGATTTCGCTCCCGGACGAACGAAATCGCTATTGAGACATTGCATCGGCCGAAACTCGTGATTTTTCGCCTGGTCAACCAAAAATCACTGTTTTCACCAGGAACCGTTGTCAATAACGATCTCCGCCACGATCAGCCTAAAATAACAGTCGATCGTTTAGATCGGTAAAATCGCGATTTTGCTCCCGGACGAACGAAATCGCTCTACGTACCCTACATCGGCCGAAACTCGTGATTTTCCGCCTGGTCAACGAAAAATCGCTGTTTTGAACAGGAACGATTGTCAACAACGATCTCTGCAACGATCAGCATGGAATCACGGTCGACCGTCCGGATCGGTACAATCACGATTTTGCACCCGGACGAACGTAATCGCTATTCAGACCCTGCATCGGCCGAAACTCGTGATTTTCCGCCTGGTCAACCAAAAATCACTGTTTTGACCTGGAACCGTTGCCAACAACGATCTCCGCCACGATCAGCATGAAATCACGGTCGATCGTCCGGATCGATAAAATCACGATTTTGCACCCGGACGAACGAAATCACTATTTAGACCCTGCATCGGCCGAAACTCGTGATTTTTCGCCTGGTCAACCAAAAATCACTGTTTTGACCAGGCACGGTTGTCAACAACGATCTCCGCCACGATCAGCATGAAATCACGGTCGATCACCCGGATCGGTGAGATCACGATTTTGCGCCCGGACGAACGAAATCACTATTCAGACCCTGCATCGGCCGAAACTCGTGATTTTCCGCCTGGTCTACTAAAAATCACTGTTTTGACCAGGAACAGTTGTCAACAACGATCTCCGCCACGATCAGCAAGAAATCACGGTCGATCGTCCGGATCGGTAAAATCACGATTTTGCGCCCGGACGAACGAAATCACTATTCTGACCCTACATCGGCCGAAACTCGTGATTTTCTGCCTGGTCAACCAAAAATCACTGTTTTGACCAGGAACGGTTGTCAACAACGATCTCCACCACGATCAGCATGAAATCACGGTCGATCAACCGGACTGGTACAATCACGATTTTGCACCTGGACGAACGAAATTACTATTCAGACCCTGCAACGGCCGAAACTCTTGATTTTTCGCCTGGTCAACCAAAAATCACTGTTTTGACCTGGAACCGTTGCCAACAACGATCTCCGCCACGATCAGCATGAAATCACGGTCGATCGTCCGGATCGATAAAATCACGATTTTGCACCTGGACGAACGAAATTACTATTCAGACCCTGCATCGGCCGAAACTCGTGATTTTTCGCCTGGTCAACCAAAAATCACTGTTTTGACCTGGAACCGTTGCCAACAACGATCTCCGCCACGATCAGCATGAAATCACGGTCGATCGTCCGGATCGATAAAATCACGATTTTGCACCCGGACGAACGAAATCACTATTTAGACCCTGCATCGGCCGAAACTCGTGATTTTCTGCCTGGTCAACCAAAAATCACTGTTTTGACCAGGAACCGTTGCCAACAACGATCTCCGCCACGATCAGCATGAAATCACGGTCGATCGTCCGGATCGATAAAATCACGATTTTGCACCCGGACGAACGAAATCACTATTTAGACCCTGCATCGGCCGAAACTCGTGATTTTCTGCCTGGTCAACCAAAAATCACTGTTTTGACCAGGTACGGTTGTCAACAACGATCTCCGCCACGATCAGCATGAAATCATTGTCGATCGTCCGGATCGATACAATCACGATTTTGCTCCCGGGCGAACGAAAATCACTATTTAGACCCTGCATCGGCCGAAACTCGTGATTCTCCGCCTGGTCAACGAAAAATCACTGTTTTGACTAGGAACGGTTGTCAACAACGATCTCTGCCTCGATCAGCATGAAATAACAGTCGATCGTTCAGATTGGTAAAATCTCGATTTTGCTCCCGGACGAACGAAATCGCTATTGAGACATTGCATCGGCCGAAACTCGTGATTTTCCGCCTGGTCAACCAAAAATCACTGTTTTGACCAGGAACCGTTGTCAATAACGATCTCCGCCACGATCAGCCTAAAATAACAGTCGATCGTTTAGATCGGTAAAATCGCGATTTTGCTCCCGGACGAACGAAATCGCTCTTCGTACCCTACATCGGCCGAAACTCGTGATTTTCCGCCTGGTCAACGAAAAATCGCTGTTTTGAACAGGAACGATTGTCAACAACGATCTCTGCAACGATCAGCATGGAATCACGGTCGACCGTCCGGATCGGTACAATCACGATTTTGCACCCGGACGAACGTAATCGCTATTCAGACCCTGCATCGGCCGAAACTCGTGATTTTTCGCCTGGTCAACCAAAAATCACTGTTTTGACCTGGAACCGTTGCCAACAACGATCTCCGCCACGATCAGCATGAAATCACGGTCGATCGTCCGGATCGATAAAATCACGATTTTGCACCCGGTCGAACGAAATCACTATTTAGACCCTGCATCGGCCGAAACTCGTGATTTTCCGCCTGGTCAACCAAAAATCACTGTTTTGACCAGGCACGGTTGTCAACAACGATCTCCGCCACGATCAGCATGAAATCACGGTCGATCACCCGGATCGGTGAGATCACGATTTTGCGCCCGGACGAACGAAATCACTATTCAGACCCTGCATCGGCCGAAACTCGTGATTTTCCGCCTGGTCTACTAAAAATCATTGTTTTGACCAGGAACGGTTGTCAACAATGATCTCCGCCACGATCAGCAAGAAATCACGGTCGATCGTCCGGATCGGTAAAATCACGATTTTGCGCCCGGACGAACGAAATCACTATTCTGACCCTACATCGGCCGAAACTCGTGATTTTCTGCCTGGTCAACCAAAAATCACTGTTTTGACCAGGAACGGTTGTCAACAACGATCTCCACCACGATCAGCATGAAATCACGGTCGATCAACCGGACTGGTACAATCACGATTTTGCACCTGGACGAACGAAATTACTATTCAGACCCTGCAACGGCCGAAACTCTTGATTTTTCGCCTGGTCAACCAAAAATCACTGTTTTGACCTGGAACCGTTGCCAACAACGATCTCCGCCACGATCAGCATGAAATCACGGTCGATCGTCCGGATCGATAAAATCACGATTTTGCACCTGGACGAACGAAATTACTATTCAGACCCTGCATCGGCCGAAACTCGTGATTTTTCGCCTGGTCAACCAAAAATCACTGTTTTGACCTGGAACCGTTGCCAACAACGATCTCCGCCACGATCAGCATGAAATCACGGTCGATCGTCCGGATCGATAAAATCACGATTTTGCACCCGGACGAACGAAATCACTATTTAGACCCTGCATCGGCCGAAACTCGTGATTTTCTGCCTGGTCAACCAAAAATCACTGTTTTGACCAGGAACCGTTGCCAACAACGATCTCCGCCACGATCAGCATGAAATCACGGTCGATCGTCCGGATCGATAAAATCACGATTTTGCACCCGGACGAACGAAATCACTATTTAGACCCTGCATCGGCCGAAACTCGTGATTTTCTGCCTGGTCAACCAAAAATCACTGTTTTGACCAGGTACGGTTGTCAACAACGATCTCCGCCACGATCAGCATGAAATCATTGTCGATCGTCCGGATCGATAC
Organism: Delonix regia; assembly: GCA_037074485.1. Classification (NCBI taxonomy): domain Eukaryota; kingdom Viridiplantae; phylum Streptophyta; class Magnoliopsida; order Fabales; family Fabaceae; genus Delonix; species Delonix regia. The sequence continues at coordinate 1,240,404 of JAYWLE010000016.1, forward strand.
AATCACGATTTTGCTCCCGGGCGAACGAAAATCACTATTTAGACCCTGCATCGGCCGAAACTCGTGATTCTCCGCCTGGTCAACGAAAAATCACTGTTTTGACTAGGAACGGTTGTCAACAACGATCTCTGCCTCGATCAGCATGAAATAACAGTCGATCGTTCAGATTGGTAAAATCTCGATTTTGCTCCCGGACGAACGAAATCGCTATTGAGACATTGCATCGGCCGAAACTCGTGATTTTCCGCCTGGTCAACCAAAAATCACTGTTTTGACCAGGAACCGTTGTCAATAACGATCTCCGCCACGATCAGCCTAAAATAACAGTCGATCGTTTAGATCGGTAAAATCGCGATTTTGCTCCCGGACGAACGAAATCGCTCTTCGTACCCTACATCGGCCGAAACTCGTGATTTTCCGCCTGGTCAACGAAAAATCGCTGTTTTGAACAGGAACGATTGTCAACAACGATCTCTGCAACGATCAGCATGGAATCACGGTCGACCGTCCGGATCGGTACAATCACGATTTTGCACCCGGACGAACGTAATCGCTATTCAGACCCTGCATCGGCCGAAACTCGTGATTTTTCGCCTGGTCAACCAAAAATCACTGTTTTGACCTGGAACCGTTGCCAACAACGATCTCCGCCACGATCAGCATGAAATCACGGTCGATCGTCCGGATCGATAAAATCACGATTTTGCACCCGGTCGAACGAAATCACTATTTAGACCCTGCATCGGCCGAAACTCGTGATTTTCCGCCTGGTCAACCAAAAATCACTGTTTTGACCAGGCACGGTTGTCAACAACGATCTCCGCCACGATCAGCATGAAATCACGGTCGATCACCCGGATCGGTGAGATCACGATTTTGCGCCCGGACGAACGAAATCACTATTCAGACCCTGCATCGGCCGAAACTCGTGATTTTCCGCCTGGTCTACTAAAAATCATTGTTTTGACCAGGAACGGTTGTCAACAATGATCTCCGCCACGATCAGCAAGAAATCACGGTCGATCGTCCGGATCGGTAAAATCACGATTTTGCGCCCGGACGAACGAAATCACTATTCTGACCCTACATCGGCCGAAACTCGTGATTTTCTGCCTGGTCAACCAAAAATCACTGTTTTGACCAGGAACGGTTGTCAACAACGATCTCCACCACGATCAGCATGAAATCACGGTCGATCAACCGGATTGGTACAATCACGATTTTGCACCTGGACGAACGAAATTACTATTCAGACCCTGCAACGGCCGAAACTCTTGATTTTTCGCCTGGTCAACCAAAAATCACTGTTTTGACCTGGAACCGTTGCCAACAACGATCTCCGCCACGATCAGCATGAAATCACGGTCGATCGTCCGGATCGATAAAATCACGATTTTGCACCTGGACGAACGAAATTACTATTCAGACCCTGCATCGGCCGAAACTCGTGATTTTTCGCCTGGTCAACCAAAAATCACTGTTTTGACCTGGAACCGTTGCCAACAACGATCTCCGCCACGATCAGCATGAAATCACGGTCGATCGTCCGGATCGATAAAATCACGATTTTGCACCCGGACGAACGAAATCACTATTTAGACCCTACATCGGCCGAAACTCGTGATTTTCCGCCTGGTCAACCAAAAATCACTGTTTTGACCAGGCACGGTTGTCAACAACGATCTCCGCCACGATCAGCATGAAATCACGGTCGATCACCCGGATCGGTGAGATCACGATTTTGCGCCCGGACGAACGAAATCACTATTCAGACCCTGCATCGGCCGAAACTCGTGATTTTCCGCCTGGTCTACTAAAAATCACTGTTTTGACCAGGAACGGTTGTCAACAACGATCTCCGCCACGATCAGCAAGAAATCACGGTCGATCGTCCGGATCGGTAAAATCACGATTTTGCGCCCGGACGAACGAAATCACTATTCTGACCCTACATCGGCCGAAACTCGTGATTTTCCGCCTGGTCAACCAAAAATCACTGTTTTGACCAGGAACGGTTGTCAACAACGATCTCCACCACGATCAGCATGAAATCACGGTCGATCAACCGGATTGGTACAATCACGATTTTGCACCTGGACGAACGAAATTACTATTCAGACCCTGCATCGGCCGAAACTCGTGATTTTTCGCCTGGTCAACCAAAAATCACTGTTTTGACCTGGAACCGTTGCCAACAACGATCTCCGCCACGATCAGCATGAAATCACGGTCGATCGTCCGGATCGATAAAATCACGATTTTGCACCTGGACGAACGAAATTACTATTCAGACCCTGCATCGGCCGAAACTCGTGATTTTTCGCCTGGTCAACCAAAAATCACTGTTTTGACCTGGAACCGTTGCCAACAACGATCTCCGCCACGATCAGCATGAAATCACGGTCGATCGTCCGGATCGATAAAATCACGATTTTGCACCCGGACGAACGAAATCACTATTTAGACCCTGCATCGGCCGAAACTCGTGATTTTCTGCCTGGTCAACCAAAAATCACTGTTTTGACCAGGAACCGTTGCCAACAACGATCTCCGCCACGATCAGCATGAAATCACGGTCGATCGTCCGGATCGGTAAAATCACGATTTTGCACCCGGACGAACGAAATCACTATTCTGACCCTACATCGGCCGAAACTCGTGATTTTCCGCCTGGTCAACGAAAAATCACTGTTTTGACCAGGAACGGTTGTCAACAACGATCTCCGCCACGATCAACAGAAAATCACGGTCGATCGTTCGGATCGGTACAATCACGGTTTTGGTCCCGGGCGAACGAAATCACTATTTAGACCCTGCATCGGCCGAAACTCGTGATTTTTCGCCTGGTCTACTATAAATCACTGTTTTGACCAGGAACGGTTGTCAACAACGATCTCCGCCACGATCAGCATGAAATCATTGTCGATCGTCCGGATCGATACAATCACGATTTTGCTCCCGGGCGAACGAAAATCACTATTTAGACCCTGCATCGGCCGAAACTCGTGATTCTCCGCCTGGTCAACGAAAAATCACTGTTTTACTAGGAACGGTTGTCAACAACGATCTCCGCCTCGATCAGCATGAAATAACAGTCGATCGTTCAGATTGGTAAAATCTCGATTTTGCTCCCGGACGAACGAAATCGCTATTGAGACATTGCATCGGCCGAAACTCGTGATTTTCCGCCTGGTCAACCAAAAATCACTGTTTTGACCAGGAACCGTTGTCAATAACGATCTCCGCCACGATCAGCCTAAAATAACAGTCGATCGTTTAGATCGGTAAAATCGCGATTTTGCTCCCGGACGAACGAAATCGCTCTTCGTACCCTACATCGGCCGAAACTCGTGATTTTCCGCCTGGTCAACGAAAAATCGCTGTTTTGAACAGGAACGATTGTCAACAACGATCTCTGCAACGATCAGCATGGAATCACGGTCGACCGTCCGGATCGGTACAATCACGATTTTGCACCCGGACGAACGTAATCGCTATTCAGACCCTGCATCGGCCGAAACTCGTGATTTTTCGCCTGGTCAACCAAAAATCACTGTTTTGACCTGGAACCGTTGCCAACAACGATCTCCGCCACGATCAGCATGAAATCACGGTCGATCGTCCGGATCGATAAAATCACGATTTTGCACCCGGTCGAACGAAATCACTATTTAGACCCTGCATCGGCCGAAACTCGTGATTTTCCGCCTGGTCAACCAAAAATCACTGTTTTGACCAGGCACGGTTGTCAACAACGATCTCCGCCACGATCAGCATGAAATCACGGTCGATCACCCGGATCGGTGAGATCACGATTTTGCGCCCGGACGAACGAAATCACTATTCAGACCCTGCATCGGCCGAAACTCGTGATTTTCCGCCTGGTCTACTAAAAATCATTGTTTTGACCAGGAACGGTTGTCAACAATGATCTCCGCCACGATCAGCAAGAAATCACGGTCGATCGTCCGGATCGGTAAAATCACGATTTTGCGCCCGGACGAACGAAATCACTATTCTGACCCTACATCGGCCGAAACTCGTGATTTTCTGCCTGGTCAACCAAAAATCACTGTTTTGACCAGGAACGGTTGTCAACAACGATCTCCACCACGATCAGCATGAAATCACGGTCGATCAACCGGATTGGTACAATCACGATTTTGCACCTGGACGAACGAAATTACTATTCAGACCCTGCAACGGCCGAAACTCTTGATTTTTCGCCTGGTCAACCAAAAATCACTGTTTTGACCTGGAACCGTTGCCAACAACGATCTCCGCCACGATCAGCATGAAATCACGGTCGATCGTCCGGATCGATAAAATCACGATTTTGCACCTGGACGAACGAAATTACTATTCAGACCCTGCATCGGCCGAAACTCGTGATTTTTCGCCTGGTCAACCAAAAATCACTGTTTTGACCTGGAACCGTTGCCAACAACGATCTCCGCCACGATCAGCATGAAATCACGGTCGATCGTCCGGATCGATAAAATCACGATTTTGCACCCGGACGAACGAAATCACTATTTAGACCCTACATCGGCCGAAACTCGTGATTTTCCGCCTGGTCAACGAAAAATCACTGTTTTGACCAGGCACGGTTGTCAACAACGATCTCCGCCACGATCAGCATGAAATCACGGTCGATCACCCGGATCGGTGAGATCACGATTTTGCGCCCGGACGAACGAAATCACTATTCAGACCCTGCATCGGCCGAAACTCGTGATTTTCCGCCTGGTCTACTAAAAATCACTGTTTTGACCAGGAACGGTTGTCAACAACGATCTCCGCCACGATCAGCAAGAAATCACGGTCGATCGTCCGGATCGGTAAAATCACGATTTTGCGCCCGGACGAACGAAATCACTATTCTGACCCTACATCGGCCGAAACTCGTGATTTTCCGCCTGGTCAACCAAAAATCACTGTTTTGACCAGGAACGGTTGTCAACAACGATCTCCACCACGATCAGCATGAAATCACGGTCGATCAACCGGATTGGTACAATCACGATTTTGCACCTGGACGAACGAAATTACTATTCAGACCCTGCATCGGCCGAAACTCGTGATTTTTCGCCTGGTCAACCAAAAATCACTGTTTTGACCTGGAACCGTTGCCAACAACGATCTCCGCCACGATCAGCATGAAATCACGGTCGATCGTCCGGATCGATAAAATCACGATTTTGCACCTGGACGAACGAAATTACTATTCAGACCCTGCATCGGCCGAAACTCGTGATTTTTCGCCTGGTCAACCAAAAATCACTGTTTTGACCTGGAACCGTTGCCAACAACGATCTCCGCCACGATCAGCATGAAATCACGGTCGATCGTCCGGATCGATAAAATCACGATTTTGCACCCGGACGAACGAAATCACTATTTAGACCCTGCATCGGCCGAAACTCGTGATTTTCTGCCTGGTCAACCAAAAATCACTGTTTTGACCAGGAACCGTTGCCAACAACGATCTCCGCCACGATCAGCATGAAATCACGGTCGATCGTCCGGATCGGTAAAATCACGATTTTGCACCCGGACGAACGAAATCACTATTCTGACCCTACATCGGCCGAAACTCGTGATTTTCCACCTGGTCAACGAAAAATCACTGTTTTGACCAGGAACGGTTGTCAACAACGATCTCCGCCACGATCAACAGAAAATCACGGTCGATCGTTCGGATCGGTACAATCACGGTTTTGGTCCCGGGCGAACGAAATCACTATTTAGACCCTGCATCGGCCGAAACTCGTGATTTTCCGCCTGGTCTACTAAAAATCACTGTTTTGACCCGGAACGGTTGTCAACAACGATCTCCGCCACGATCAGCAAGAAATCACGGTCGATCGTCCGGATCGGTAAAATCACGATTTTGCGCCCGGACGAACGAAATCACTATTCTGACCCTACATCGGCCGAAACTCGTGATTTTCCGCCTGGTCAACCAAAAATCACTGTTTTGACCAGGAACGGTTGTCAACAACGATCTCCACCACGATCAGCATGAAATCACGGTCGATCAACCGGATTGGTACAATCACGATTTTGCACCTGGACGAACGAAATTACTATTCAGACCCTGCATCGGCCGAAACTCGTGATTTTTCGCCTGGTCAACCAAAAATCACTGTTTTGACCAGGAACCGTTGCCAACAACGATCTCCGCCACGATCAGCATGAAATCACGGTCGATCGTCCGGATCGGTAAAATCACGATTTTGCACCCGGACGAACGAAATCACTATTCTGACCCTACATCGGCCGAAACTCGTGATTTTCCGCCTGGTCAACGAAAAATCACTGTTTTGACCAGGAACGGTTGTCAACAACGATCTCCGCCACGATCAACAGAAAATCACGGTCGATCGTTCGGATCGGTACAATCACGGTTTTGGTCCCGGGCGAACGAAATCACTATTTAGACCCTGCATCGGCCGAAACTCGTGATTTTCCGCCTGGTCTACTAAAAATCACTGTTTTGACCCGGAACGGTTGTCAACAACGATCTCCGCCACGATCAGCAAGAAATCACGGTCGATCGTCCGGATCGGTAAAATCACGATTTTGCGCCCGGACGAACGAAATCACTATTCTGACCCTACATCGGCCGAAACTCGTGATTTTCCGCCTGGTCAACCAAAAATCACTGTTTTGACCAGGAACGGTTGTCAACAACGATCTCCACCACGATCAGCATGAAATCACGGTCGATCAACCGGATTGGTACAATCACGATTTTGCACCTGGACGAACGAAATTACTATTCAGACCCTGCATCGGCCGAAACTCGTGATTTTTCGCCTGGTCAACCAAAAATCACTGTTTTGACCTGGAACCGTTGCCAACAACGATCTCCGCCACGATCAGCATGAAATCACGGTCGATCGTCCGGATCGATAAAATCACGATTTTGCACCTGGACGAACGAAATTACTATTCAGACCCTGCATCGGCCGAAACTCGTGATTTTTCGCCTGGTCAACCAAAAATCACTGTTTTGACCTGGAACCGTTGCCAACAACGATCTCCGCCACGATCAGCATGAAATCACGGTCGATCGTCCGGATCGATAAAATCACGATTTTGCACCCGGACGAACGAAATCACTATTTAGACCCTGCATCGGCCGAAACTCGTGATTTTCTGCCTGGTCAACCAAAAATCACTGTTTTGACCAGGAACCGTTGCCAACAACGATCTCCGCCACGATCAGCATGAAATCACGGTCGATCGTCCGGATCGGTAAAATCACGATTTTGCACCCGGACGAACGAAATCACTATTCTGACCCTACATCGGCCGAAACTCGTGATTTTCCGCCTGGTCAACGAAAAATCACTGTTTTGACCAGGAACGGTTGTCAACAACGATCTCCGCCACGATCAACAGAAAATCACGGTCGATCGTTCGGATCGGTACAATCACGGTTTTGGTCCCGGGCGAACGAAATCACTATTTAGACCCTGCATCGGCCGAAACTCGTGATTTTCCGCCTGGTCTACTATAAATCACTGTTTTGACCAGGAACGGTTGTCAACAACGATCTCCGCCACGATCAGCAAGAAATCACGGTCGATCGTCCGGATCGGTAAAATCACGATTTTGCGCCCGGACGAATGAAATCACTATTCAGACCCTACATCGGCCGAAACTCGTGATTTTCTGCCTGGTCAACCAAAAATCACTGTTTTGACCAGGAACGGTTGTCAACAACGATCTCCACCACGATCAGCATGAAATCACGGTCGATCAACCGGATTGGTACAATCACGATTTTGCACCCGGACGAACGAAATCACTATTCAGACCCTGCATTGGCCGAAACTCGTGATTTTCCGCCTGGTCAACCAAAAATCACTGTTTTGACCAGGAACGGTTGTCAACAACGATCTCCGCCACGATCAGCATGAAATCACGGTCGATCGTCCGGATCGATACAATCACGATTTTGCTCCCGGGCGAACAAAATCACTATTTAGACCCTGCATCGGCCGAAACTCGTGATTCTCCGCCTGGTCAACGAAAAATCACTGTTTTGACTAGGAACGGTTGTCAACAACGATCTCCACCTCGATCAGCATGAAATAACAGTCGATCGTTCAGATTGGTAAAATCTCGATTTTGCTCCCGGACGAACGAAATCGCTATTGAGACATTGCATCGGCCGAAACTCGTGATTTTCCGCCTGGGCAACCAAAAATCACTGTTTTGACCAGGAACCGTTGTCAATAACGATCTTCGCCACGATCAGCCTAAAATAACAGTCGATCGTTTAGATCGGTAAAATCGCGATTTTGCTCCCGGACGAACGAAATCGCTCTTCGTACCCTACATCGGCCGAAACTCGTGATTTTCCGCCTGGTCAACGAAAAATCGCTGTTTTGAACAGGAACGATTGTCAACAACGATCTCTGCAACGATCAGCATGGAATCACGGTCGACCGTCCGGATCGGTACAATCACGATTTTGCACCCGGACGAACGAAATCGCTATTCAGACCCTGCATCGGCCGAAACTCGTGATTTTCCGCCTGGTCAACCAAAAATCACTGTTTTGACCAGGAACGGTTGTCAACAACGATCTCCGCCACGATCAGCATGAAATCACGGTCGATCGTCTGGATCGATACAATCACGATTTTGCTCCCGGGCGAACGAAATCACTATTTAGACCCTGCATCGGCCGAAACTCGTGATTCTCCGCCTGGTCAACGAAAAATCACTGTTTTGACTAGGAACGGTTGTCAACAACGATCTCCACCACGATCAGCATGAAATCACGGTCGATCAACCGGACTGGTACAATCACGATTTTGCACCTGGACGAACGAAATTACTATTCAGACCCTGCAACGGCCGAAACTCTTGATTTTTCGCCTGGTCAACCAAAAATCACTGTTTTGACCTGGAACCGTTGCCAACAACGATCTCCGCCACGATCAGCATGAAATCACGGTCGATCGTCCGGATCGATAAAATCACGATTTTGCACCCGGACGAACGAAATCACTATTTAGACCCTGCATCGGCCGAAACTCGTGATTTTCTGCCTGGTCAACCAAAAATCACTGTTTTGACCAGGAACCGTTGCCAACAACGATCTCCGCCACGATCAGCATGAAATCACGGTCGATCGTCCGGATCGATAAAATCACGATTTTGCACCCGGACGAACGAAATCACTATTTAGACCCTGCATCGGCCGAAACTCGTGATTTTCTGCCTGGTCAACCAAAAATCACTGTTTTGACCAGGTACGGTTGCCAACAACGATCTCCGCCACGATCAGCATGAAATCATTGTCGATCGTCCGGATCGATACAATCACGATTTTGCTCCCGGGCGAACGAAAATCACTATTTAGACCCTGCATCGGCCGAAACTCGTGATTCTCCGCCTGGTCAACGAAAAATCACTGTTTTGACTAGGAACGGTTGTCAACAACGATCTCCGCCTCGATCAGCATGAAATAACAGTCGATCGTTCAGATTGGTAAAATCTCGATTTTGCTCCCGGACGAACGAAATCGCTATTGAGACATTGCATCGGCCGAAACTCGTGATTTTCCGCCTGGTCAACCAAAAATCACTGTTTTGACCAGGAACCGTTGTCAATAACGATCTCCGCCACGATCAGCCTAAAATAACAGTCGATCGTTTAGATCGGTAAAATCGCGATTTTGCTCCCGGACGAACGAAATCGCTCTTCGTACCCTACATCGGCCGAAACTCGTGATTTTCCGCCTGGTCAACGAAAAATCGCTGTTTTGAACAGGAACGATTGTCAACAACGATCTCTGCAACGATCAGCATGGAATCACGGTCGACCGTCCGGATCGGTACAATCACGATTTTGCACCCGGACGAACGTAATCGCTATTCAGACCCTGCATCGGCCGAAACTCGTGATTTTTCGCCTGGTCAACCAAAAATCACTGTTTTGACCTGGAACCGTTGCCAACAACGATCTCCGCCACGATCAGCATGAAATCACGGTCGATCGTCCGGATCGATAAAATCACGATTTTGCACCCGGTCGAACGAAATCACTATTTAGACCCTGCATCGGCCGAAACTCGTGATTTTCCGCCTGGTCAACCAAAAATCACTGTTTTGACCAGGCACGGTTGTCAACAACGATCTCCGCCACGATCAGCATGAAATCACGGTCGATCACCCGGATCGGTGAGATCACGATTTTGCGCCCGGACGAACGAAATCACTATTCAGACCCTGCATCGGCCGAAACTCGTGATTTTCCGCCTGGTCTACTAAAAATCATTGTTTTGACCAGGAACGGTTGTCAACAACGATCTCCGCCACGATCAGCAAGAAATCACGGTCGATCGTCCGGATCGGTAAAATCACGATTTTGCGCCCGGACGAACGAAATCACTATTCTGACCCTACATCGGCCGAAACTCGTGATTTTCTGCCTGGTCAACCAAAAATCACTGTTTTGACCAGGAACGGTTGTCAACAACGATCTCCACCACGATCAGCATGAAATCACGGTCGATCAACCGGATTGGTACAATCACGATTTTGCACCTGGACGAACGAAATTACTATTCAGACCCTGCAACGGCCGAAACTCTTGATTTTTCGCCTGGTCAACCAAAAATCACTGTTTTGACCTGGAACCGTTGCCAACAACGATCTCCGCCACGATCAGCATGAAATCACGGTCGATCGTCCGGATCGATAAAATCACGATTTTGCACCTGGACGAACGAAATTACTATTCAGACCCTGCATCGGCCGAAACTCGTGATTTTCCGCCTGGTCAACGAAAAATCACTGTTTTGACCAGGAACGGTTGTCAACAACGATCTCCGCCACGATCAGCATGAAATCATTGACGATCGTCCGGATCGATACAATCACGATTTTGCTCCCGGGCGAACGAAAATCACTATTTAGACCCTGCATCGGCCGAAACTCGTGATTCTCCGCCTGGTCAACGAAAAATCACTGTTTTACTAGGAACGGTTGTCAACAACGATCTCCGCCTCGATCAGCATGAAATAACAGTCGATCGTTCAGATTGGTAAAATCTCGATTTTGCTCCCGGACGAACGAAATCGCTATTGAGACATTGCATCGGCCGAAACTCGTGATTTTCCGCCTGGTCAACCAAAAATCACTGTTTTGACCAGGAACCGTTGTCAATAACGATCTCCGCCACGATCAGCCTAAAATAACAGTCGATCGTTTAGATCGGTAAAATCGCGATTTTGCTCCCGGACGAACGAAATCGCTCTTCGTACCCTACATCGGCCGAAACTCGTGATTTTCCGCCTGGTCAACGAAAAATCGCTGTTTTGAACAGGAACGATTGTCAACAACGATCTCTGCAACGATCAGCATGGAATCACGGTCGACCGTCCGGATCGGTACAATCACGATTTTGCAGCCGGACGAACGAAATCGCTATTCAGACCCTGCATCGGCCGAAACTCGTGATTTTCCGCCTGGTCAACCAAAAATCACTGTTTTGACCAGGAACGGTTGTCAACAACGATCTCCGCCACGATCAGCATGAAATCACGGTCGATCGTCTGGATCGATACAATCACGATTTTGCTCCCGGGCGAACGAAATCACTATTTAGACCCTGCATCGGCCGAAACTCGTGATTCTCCGCCTGGTCAACGAAAAATCACTGTTTTGACTAGGAACGGTTGTCAACAACGATCTCCGCCTCGATCAGCATGAAATAACAGTCGATCGTTCAGATTGGTAAAATCTCGATTTTGCACCCGGACGAACGAAATCGCTATTGAGACATTGCATCGGCCGAAACTCGTGATTTTCCGCCTGGTCAACCAAAAATCACTGTTTTGACCAGGAACGGTTGTCAACAACGATCTCCTCCACGATCAGCATGAAATCACGGTCGATCACCCGGATCGGTGAGATCACGATTTTGCGCCCGGACGAACGAAATCACTATTCAGACCCTGCATCGGCCGAAACTCGTGATTTTCCGCCTGGTCTACTAAAAATCACTGTTTTGACCAGGAACGGTTGTCAACAACGATCTCCGCCACGATCAGCAGAAAATCACGGTCGATCGTTCGGATCGGTACAATCACGGTTTTGCTCCCGGGCGAACGAAATCACTATTTAGACCCTGCATCGGCCGAAACTCGTGATTTTCCGCCTGGTCTACTAAAAATCACTGTTTTGACCAGGAACGGTTGTCAACAACGATCTCCGCCACGATCAGCAAGAAATCACGGTCGATCGTCCGGATCGGTAAAATCACGATTTTGCGCCCGGACGAACGAAATCACTATTCTGACCCTACATCGGCCGAAACTCGTGATTTTCCGCCTGGTCAACGAAAAATCACTGTTTTGACCAGGAACGGTTGTCAACAACGATCTCCGCCACGATCAACAGAAAATCACGGTCGATCGTTCGGATCGGTACAATCACGGTTTTGCTCCCGGGCGAACGAAATCACTATTTAGACCCTGCATCGGCCGAAACTCGTGATTTTCCGCCTGGTCTACTATAAATCACTGTTTTGACCAGGAACGGTTGTCAACAACGATCTCCGCCACGATCAGCAAGAAATCACGGTCGATCGTCCGGATCGGAAAAATCACGATTTTGCGCCCGGACGAATGAAATCACTATTCAGACCCTACATCGGCCGAAACTCGTGATTTTCTGCCTGGTCAACCAAAAATCACTGTTTTGACCAGGAACGGTTGTCAACAACGATCTCCACCACGATCAGCATGAAATCACGGTCGATCAACCGGATTGGTACAATCACGATTTTGCACCCGGACGAACGAAATCACTATTCAGACCCTGCATTGGCCGAAACTTGTGATTTTCCGCCTGGTCAACCAAAAATCACTGTTTTGACCAGGAACGGTTGTCAACAACGATCTCCGCCACGATCAGCATGAAATCACGGTCGATCGTCCGGATCGATACAATCACGATTTTGCTCCCGGGCGAACAAAATCACTATTTAGACCCTGCATCGGCCGAAACTCGTGATTCTCCGCCTGGTCAACGAAAAATCACTGTTTTGACTAGGAACGGTTGTCAACAACGATCTCCACCTCGATCAGCATGAAATAACAGTCGATCGTTCAGATTGGTAAAATCTCGATTTTGCTCCCGGACGAACGAAATCGCTATTGAGACATTGCATCGGCCGAAACTCGTGATTTTCCGCCTGGGCAACCAAAAATCACTGTTTTGACCAGGAACCGTTGTCAATAACGATCTTCGCCACGATCAGCCTAAAATAACAGTCGATCGTTTAGATCGGTAAAATCGCGATTTTGCTCCCGGACGAACGAAATCGCTCTTCGTACCCTACATCGGCCGAAACTCGTGATTTTCCGCCTGGTCAACGAAAAATCGCTGTTTTGAACAGGAACGATTGTCAACAACGATCTCTGCAACGATCAGCATGGAATCACGGTCGACCGTCCGGATCGGTACAATCACGATTTTGCACCCGGACGAACGAAATCGCTATTCAGACCCTGCATCGGCCGAAACTCGTGATTTTCCGCCTGGTCAACCAAAAATCACTGTTTTGACCAGGAACGGTTGTCAACAACGATCTCCGCCACGATCAGCATGAAATCACGGTCGATCGTCTGGATCGATACAATCACGATTTTGCTCCCGGGCGAACGAAATCACTATTTAGACCCTGCATCGGCCGAAACTCGTGATTCTCCGCCTGGTCAACGAAAAATCACTGTTTTGACTAGGAACGGTTGTCAACAACGATCTCCGCCTCGATCAGCATGAAATAACAGTCGATCGTTCAGATTGGTAAAATCTCGATTTTGCACCCGGACGAACGAAATCGCTATTGAGACATTGCATCGGCCGAAACTCGTGATTTTCCGCCTGGTCAACCAAAAATCACTGTTTTGACCAGGAACGGTTGTCAACAACGATCTCCTCCACGATCAGCATGAAATCACGGTCGATCACCCGGATCGGTGAGATCACGATTTTGCGCCCGGACGAACGAAATCACTATTCAGACCCTGCATCGGCCGAAACTCGTGATTTTCTGCCTGGTCTACTAAAAATCACTGTTTTGACCAGGAACGGTTGTCAACAACGATCTCCGCCACGATCAGCAGAAAATCACGGTCGATCGTTCGGATCGGTACAATCACGGTTTTGCTCCCGGGCGAACGAAATCACTATTTAGACCCTGCATCGGCCGAAACTCGTGATTTTCCGCCTGGTCTACTAAAAATCACTGTTTTGACCAGGAACGGTTGTCAACAACGATCTCCGCCACGATCAGCAAGAAATCACGGTCGATCGTCCGGATCGGTAAAATCACGATTTTGCGCCCGGACGAACGAAATCACTATTCAGACCCTACATCGGCCGAAACTCGTGATTTTCTGCCTGGTCAACCAAAAATCACTGTTTTGACCAGGAACGGTTGTCAACAACGATCTCCACCACGACCAGCATGAAATCACGGTCGATCAACCGGATTGGTACAATCACGATTTTGCACCCGGACGAACGAAATCGCTATTCAGACCCTGCATCGGCCGAAACTCGTGATTTTCCGCCTGGTCAACCAAAAATCACTGTTTTGACCAGGAACGGTTGTCAACAACGATCTCCGCCACGATCAGCATGAAATCACGGTCGATCGTCCGGATCGATACAATCACGATTTTGCTCCCGGGCGAACGAAATCACTATTTAGACCCTGCATCGGCCGAAACTCGTGATTCTCCGCCTGGTCAACGAAAAATCACTGTTTTGACTAGGAACGGTTGTCAACAACGATCTCCGCCTCGATCAGCATGAAATAACAGTCGATCGTTCAGATTGGTAAAATCTCGATTTTGCACCCGGACGAACGAAATCGCTATTGAGACATTGCATCGGCCGAAACTCGTGATTTTCCGCCTGGTCAACCAAAAATCACTGTTTTGACCAGGAACGGTTGTCAACAACGATCTCCTCCACGATCAGCATGAAATCACGGTCGATCACCCGGATCGGTGAGATCACGATTTTGCGCCCGGACGAACGAAATCACTATTCAGACCCTGCATCGGCCGAAACTCGTGATTTTCCGCCTGGTCTACTAAAAATCACTGTTTTGACCAGGAACGGTTGTCAACAACGATCTCCGCCACGATCAGCAGAAAATCACGGTCGATCGTTCGGATCGGTACAATCACGGTTTTGCTCCCGGGCGAACGAAATCACTATTTAGACCCTGCATCGGCCGAAACTCGTGATTTTCCGCCTGGTCTACTAAAAATCACTGTTTTGACCAGGAACGGTTGTCAACAACGATCTCCGCCACGATCAGCAAGAAATCACGGTCGATCGTCCGGATCGGTAAAATCACGATTTTGCGCCCGGACGAACGAAATCACTATTCAGACCCTACATCGGCCGAAACTCGTGATTTTCTGCCTGGTCAACCAAAAATCACTGTTTTGACCAGGAACGGTTGTCAACAACGATCTCCACCACGACCAGCATGAAATCACGGTCGATCAACCGGATTGGTACAATCACGATTTTGCACCCGGACGAACGAAATCGCTATTCAGACCCTGCATCGGCCGAAACTCGTGATTTTCCGCCTGGTCAACCAAAAATCACTGTTTTGACCAGGAACGGTTGTCAACAACGATCTCCGCCACGATCAGCATGAAATCACGGTCGATCGTCCGGATCGATACAATCACGATTTTGCTCCCGGGCGAACGAAATCACTATTTAGACCCTGCATCGGCCGAAACTCGTGATTCTCCGCCTGGTCAACGAAAAATCACTGTTTTGACTAGGAACGGTTGTCAACAACGATCTCCGCCTCGATCAGCATGAAATAACAGTCGATCGTTCAGATTGGTAAAATCTCGATTTTGCACCCGGACGAACGAAATCGCTATTGAGACATTGCATCGGCCGAAACTCGTGATTTTCCGCCTGGTCAACCAAAAATCACTGTTTTGACCAGGAACGGTTGTCAACAACGATCTCCTCCACGATCAGCATGAAATCACGGTCGATCACCCGGATCGGTGAGATCACGATTTTGCGCCCGGACGAACGAAATCACTATTCAGACCCTGCATCGGCCGAAACTCGTGATTTTCCGCCTGGTCTACTAAAAATCACTGTTTTGACCAGGAACGGTTGTCAACAACGATCTCCGCCACGATCAGCAGAAAATCACGGTCGATCGTTCGGATCGGTACAATCACGGTTTTGCTCCCGGGCGAACGAAATCACTATTTAGACCCTGCATCGGCCGAAACTCGTGATTTTCCGCCTGGTCTACTAAAAATCACTGTTTTGACCAGGAACGGTTGTCAACAACGATCTCCGCCACGATCAGCAAGAAATCACGGTCGATCGTCCGGATCGGTAAAATCACGATTTTGCGCCCGGACGAACGAAATCACTATTCAGACCCTACATCGGCCGAAACTCGTGATTTTCTGCCTGGTCAACCAAAAATCACTGTTTTGACCAGGAACGGTTGTCAACAACGATCTCCACCACGACCAGCATGAAATCACGGTCGATCAACCGGATTGGTACAATCACGATTTTGCACCCGGACGAACGAAATCGCTATTCAGACCCTGCATCGGCCGAAACTCGTGATTTTCCGCCTGGTCAACCAAAAATCACTGTTTTGACCAGGAACGGTTGTCAACAACGATCTCCGCCACGATCAGCATGAAATCACGGTCGATCGTCCGGATCGATACAATCACGATTTTGCTCCCGGGCGAACGAAATCACTATTTAGACCCTGCATCGGCCGAAACTCGTGATTCTCCGCCTGGTCAACGAAAAATCACTGTTTTGACTAGGAACGGTTGTCAACAACGATCTCCGCCTCGATCAGCATGAAATAACAGTCGATCGTTCAGATTGGTAAAATCTCGATTTTGCACCCGGACGAACGAAATCGCTATTGAGACATTGCATCGGCCGAAACTCGTGATTTTCCGCCTGGTCAACCAAAAATCACTGTTTTGACCAGGAACGGTTGTCAACAACGATCTCCTCCACGATCAGCATGAAATCACGGTCGATCACCCGGATCGGTGAGATCACGATTTTGCGCCCGGACGAACGAAATCACTATTCAGACCCTGCATCGGCCGAAACTCGTGATTTTCCGCCTGGTCTACTAAAAATCACTGTTTTGACCAGGAACGGTTGTCAACAACGATCTCCGCCACGATCAGCAGAAAATCACGGTCGATCGTTCGGATCGGTACAATCACGGTTTTGCTCCCGGGCGAACGAAATCACTATTTAGACCCTGCATCGGCCGAAACTCGTGATTTTCCGCCTGGTCTACTAAAAATCACTGTTTTGACCAGGAACGGTTGTCAACAACGATCTCCGCCACGATCAGCAAGAAATCACGGTCGATCGTCCGGATCGGTAAAATCACGATTTTGCGCCCGGACGAACGAAATCACTATTCAGACCCTACATCGGCCGAAACTCGTGATTTTCTGCCTGGTCAACCAAAAATCACTGTTTTGACCAGGAACGGTTGTCAACAACGATCTCCACCACGACCAGCATGAAATCACGGTCGATCAACCGGATTGGTACAATCACGATTTTGCACCCGGACGAACGAAATCGCTATTCAGACCCTGCATCGGCCGAAACTCGTGATTTTCCGCCTGGTCAACCAAAAATCACTGTTTTGACCAGGAACGGTTGTCAACAACGATCTCCGCCACGATCAGCATGAAATCACGGTCGATCGTCCGGATCGATACAATCACGATTTTGCTCCCGGGCGAACGAAATCACTATTTAGACCCTGCATCGGCCGAAACTCGTGATTCTCCGCCTGGTCAACGAAAAATCACTGTTTTGACTAGGAACAGTTGTCAACAACGATCTCCGCCTCGATCAGCATGAAATAACAGTCGATCGTTCAGATTGGTAAAATCTCGATTTTGCACCCGGACGAACGAAATCGCTATTGAGACATTGCATCGGCCGAAACTCGTGATTTTCCGCCTGGTCAACCAAAAATCACTGTTTTGACCAGGAACGGTTGTCAACAACGATCTCCTCCACGATCAGCATGAAATCACGGTCGATCACCCGGATCGGTGAGATCACGATTTTGCGCCCGGACGAACGAAATCACTATTCAGACCCTGCATCGGCCGAAACTCGTGATTTTCCGCCTGGTCTACTAAAAATCACTGTTTTGACCAGGAACGGTTGTCAACAACGATCTCCGCCACGATCAGCAGAAAATCACGGTCGATCGTTCGGATCGGTACAATCACGGTTTTGCTCCCGGGCGAACGAAATCACTATTTAGACCCTGCATCGGCCGAAACTCGTGATTTTCCGCCTGGTCTACTAAAAATCACTGTTTTGACCAGGAACGGTTGTCAACAACGATCTCCGCCACGATCAGCAAGAAATCACGGTCGATCGTCCGGATCGGTAAAATCACGATTTTGCGCCCGGACGAACGAAATCACTATTCAGACCCTACATCGGCCGAAACTCGTGATTTTCTGCCTGGTCAACCAAAAATCACTGTTTTGACCAGGAACGGTTGTCAACAACGATCTCCACCACGACCAGCATGAAATCACGGTCGATCAACCGGATTGGTACAATCACGATTTTGCACCCGGACGAACGAAATCGCTATTCAGACCCTGCATCGGCCGAAACTCGTGATTTTCCGCCTGGTCAACCAAAAATCACTGTTTTGACCAGGAACGGTTGTCAACAACGATCTCCGCCACGATCAGCATGAAATCACGGTCGATCGTCCGGATCGATACAATCACGATTTTGCTCCCGGGCGAACGAAATCACTATTTAGACCCTGCATCGGCCGAAACTCGTGATTCTCCGCCTGGTCAACGAAAAATCACTGTTTTGACTAGGAACGGTTGTCAACAACGATCTCCGCCTCGATCAGCATGAAATAACAGTCGATCGTTCAGATTGGTAAAATCTCGATTTTGCACCCGGACGAACGAAATCGCTATTGAGACATTGCATCGGCCGAAACTCGTGATTTTCCGCCTGGTCAACCAAAAATCACTGTTTTGACCAGGAACGGTTGTCAACAACGATCTCCTCCACGATCAGCATGAAATCACGGTCGATCACCCGGATCGGTGAGATCACGATTTTGCGCCCGGACGAACGAAATCACTATTCAGACCCTGCATCGGCCGAAACTCGTGATTTTCCGCCTGGTCTACTAAAAATCACTGTTTTGACCAGGAACGGTTGTCAACAACGATCTCCGCCACGATCAGCAGAAAATCACGGTCGATCGTTCGGATCGGTACAATCACGGTTTTGCTCCCGGGCGAACGAAATCACTATTTAGACCCTGCATCGGCCGAAACTCGTGATTTTCCGCCTGGTCTACTAAAAATCACTGTTTTGACCAGGAACGGTTGTCAACAACGATCTCCGCCACGATCAGCAAGAAATCACGGTCGATCGTCCGGATCGGTAAAATCACGATTTTGCGCCCGGACGAACGAAATCACTATTCAGACCCTACATCGGCCGAAACTCGTGATTTTCTGCCTGGTCAACCAAAAATCACTGTTTTGACCAGGAACGGTTGTCAACAACGATCTCCACCACGACCAGCATGAAATCACGGTCGATCAACCGGATTGGTACAATCACGATTTTGCACCCGGACGAACGAAATCGCTATTCAGACCCTGCATCGGCCGAAACTCGTGATTTTCCGCCTGGTCAACCAAAAATCACTGTTTTGACCAGGAACGGTTGTCAACAACGATCTCCGCCACGATCAGCATGAAATCACGGTCGATCGTCCGGATCGATACAATCACGATTTTGCTCCCGGGCGAACGAAATCACTATTTAGACCCTGCATCGGCCGAAACTCGTGATTCTCCGCCTGGTCAACGAAAAATCACTGTTTTGACTAGGAACGGTTGTCAACAACGATCTCCGCCTCGATCAGCATGAAATAACAGTCGATCGTTCAGATTGGTAAAATCTCGATTTTGCACCCGGACGAACGAAATCGCTATTGAGACATTGCATCGGCCGAAACTCGTGATTTTCCGCCTGGTCAACCAAAAATCACTGTTTTGACCAGGAACGGTTGTCAACAACGATCTCCTCCACGATCAGCATGAAATCACGGTCGATCACCCGGATCGGTGAGATCACGATTTTGCGCCCGGACGAACGAAATCACTATTCAGACCCTGCATCGGCCGAAACTCGTGATTTTCCGCCTGGTCTACTAAAAATCACTGTTTTGACCAGGAACGGTTGTCAACAACGATCTCCGCCACGATCAGCAGAAAATCACGGTCGATCGTTCGGATCGGTACAATCACGGTTTTGCTCCCGGGCGAACGAAATCACTATTTAGACCCTGCATCGGCCGAAACTCGTGATTTTCCGCCTGGTCTACTAAAAATCACTGTTTTGACCAGGAACGGTTGTCAACAACGATCTCCGCCACGATCAGCAAGAAATCACGGTCGATCGTCCGGATCGGTAAAATCACGATTTTGCGCCCGGACGAACGAAATCACTATTCAGACCCTACATCGGCCGAAACTCGTGATTTTCTGCCTGGTCAACCAAAAATCACTGTTTTGACCAGGAACGGTTGTCAACAACGATCTCCACCACGACCAGCATGAAATCACGGTCGATCAACCAGATTGGTACAATCACGATTTTGCACCCGGACGAACGAAATCACTATTCAGACCCTGCATTGGCCGAAACTCGTGATTTTCCGCCTGGTCAACCAAAAATCACTGTTTTGACCAGGAACGGTTGTCAACAACGATCTCCGCCACGATCAGCATGAAATCACGGTCGATCGTCCGGATCGATACAATCACGATTTTGCTCCCGGGCGAACGAAATCACTATTTAGACCCTGCATCGGCCGAAACTCGTGATTTTCCGCCTGGTCAACGAAAAATCACTGTTTTGACTAGGAACGGTTGTCAACAACGATCTCCGCCTCGATCAGCATGAAATAACAGTCGATCGTTCAGATTGGTAAAATCTCGATTTTGCTCCCGGACGAACGAAATCGCTATTGAGACATTGCATCGGCCGAAACTCGTGATTTTCCGCCTGGTCAACCAAAAATCACTGTTTTGACCAGGAACCGTTGTCAATAACGATCTCCGCCACGATCAGCCTAAAATAACAGTCGATCGTTTAGATCGGTAAAATCGCGATTTAGCTCCCGGACGAACGAAATCGCTCTTCGTACCCTACATCGGCCGAAACTCGTGATTTTCCGCCTGGTCAACGAAAAATCGCTGTTTTGAACAGGAACGATTGTCAACAACGATCTCTGCAACGATCAGCATGGAATCACGGTCGACCGTCCGGATCGGTACAATCACGATTTTGCACCCGGACGAACGAAATCGCTATTCAGACCCTGCATCGGCCGAAACTCGTGATTTTCCGCCTGGTCAACCAAAAATCACTGTTTTGACCAGGAACGGTTGTCAACAACGATCTCCGCCACGATCAGCAGAAAATCACGGTCGATCGTTCAGATCGGTACAATCACGGTTTTGCACCTGGACGAACGAAATTACTATTCAGACCCTGCATCGGCCGAAACTCGTGATTTTTCGCCTGGTCAACCAAAAATCACTGTTTTGACCTGGAACCGTTGCCAACAACGATCTCCGCCACGATCAGCAAGAAATCACGGTCGATCGTCCGGATCGGTAAAATCACGATTTTGCGCCCGGACGAACGAAATCACTATTCTGACCCTACATCGGCCGAAACTCGTGATTTTCTGCCTGGTCAACCAAAAATCACTGTTTTGACCAGGAACGGTTGTCAACAACGTTCTCCACCACGATCAGCATGAAATCACGGTCGATCAACCGGATCGGTGAGATCACGATTTTGCGCCCGGACGAACGAAATCACTATTCAGACCCTGCATCGGCCGAAACTCGTGATTTTTCGCCTGGTCAACCAAAAATCACTGTTTTGACCTGGAACCGTTGCCAACAACGATCTCCGCCACGATCAGCATGAAATCACGGTCGATCGTCCGGATCGATAAAATCACGATTTTGCACCCGGACGAACGAAATCACTATTTAGACCCTGCATCGGCCGAAACTCGTGATTTTCCGCCTGGTCAACCAAAAATCACTGTTTTGACCAGGCACGGTTGTCAACAACGATCTCCGCCACGATCAGCATGAAATCACGGTCGATCACCCGGATCGGTGAGATCACGATTTTGCGCCCGGACGAACGAAATCACTATTCAGACCCTGCATCGGCCGAAACTCGTGATTTTCCGCCTGGTCTACTAAAAATCACTGTTTTGACCAGGAACGGTTGTC